>CAWUFW010000276.1:1130000-3530000 GCA_963921515.1 Calotriton arnoldi
AACAAATTTAACTTCTAGAGTGGGCTCCCCTATACAAAATGAGGGAGCTATTTAAACAAGCATTGGCATAGCCAATAGGTCTCGCCTTTGGGATCTTAAATATGTTTAGCCAGAGCTGTTGGAATTCGGATTCCCACACTGAGCAGCAAACAAAAGGCAATCAGGAAGCAGTTGAGGGCAGCCCCCCCGCGTGGCTTTGTAGTCAATCAATCAGGTGGAACTTCTCGGCGAATCACGGCCGCACTTCCGGAGCACAAGTGCACTTTTGGCAGAGGGAGAGGTCGCCAGGCACCGCTCTCAGAGGCAGCCAGAGCCCCTGCCGGGAAAGGGGCGCCGGGCAGGCTGGGGTAGATAGTCACTCACTAGGAGGGAGAAGTGTTTGGGGGAAATAACAAAGGAGGTGCATAAAGTCTGTACCAGGCCGGGCTGCTCCGCTCCGACTTAATAGTTGGGCTAGGAAGCTTAAACTGGGTCACACGGATTGTTCAATGCAATATGGAAGTTGGAACCATAAACGGCCGGGCTTCTAAGCGGATACAACACGAATAGGATGCCATTCTACAGAAGTAACTGCTCGCTATACGGTCACACGCATGGCATAAAGTCTGGCTAACAACTGTGCCACAAAATGATATGACAGATTGTAAACAGTTCGTTTTTGATTGAATGCAGTTTGATATGTACTGCGCAGCTCAGCATGGCCGAGTGACTCGTGAACGAAATCGGTGGAATGGTAAGTAGGCGTGAAATAGGCGGCCTCTGGTGCGTCCCTCTAAGCCAGCTGAGAGACATAAAGGCTTTGAGGCGTTGTGTGTACTTCACATTTTTGTGGTGAGTATTGGTTAAGAAAGTCAGACTCCTAACACTTTGAACCATCACTAACATAAATACCACATTGCACTGTCCTTTGTCGTGCAAGACGTAGATTTATTATTTGTCCTATATGAATAGCCTTCTTGAGAAGAAGTAATATACGTTTAAGAAAAATATACGCAGCTTTATTGAAGAATAGTGTTGACCTACATTAACCAATCTGTGACACTCACACACACACACACACACACACATCTGTGATTCGAACACTCATCTCTATCACTGCTCATCAGCATAACAGGCACGGACTTGCATTTCACACCTTCATGGTCTCGCCTACTTATGCTCCTCAAATACATATTTGTAGTTACACATTTTGTCTAGTCATGTGTTGTACAGAAATACACGCAATCGTTTCAGACATTATTACACAAATATTGTGACAGTAATAAATACTTCGTGGTTTGACAAATGTGGACAACTTACAAATATTGATTTGCCTCTTTAGACCCACTATTAGAAATACTTTCGACCCACTCTTGGAATGGCAAGAGCGCGTATATTTTGGGCGCATCTAAGTGGACGGGTGATCGCCACAAGAGTGCAGCGGTTATTATTCCAGTCGGAAGGGAAATGGGGCCATCTACTGGAACTGGCCACGTTAAGCAGCACAGATTGTTCAGGGAATGGAATACTGTCGCGTTTAATTATATATATATATATATATATATATATATATATCCAAGAAAGAAGTGACTCAAACAGATAGATTCACCAAAGAACAAAAATATATTTCCACTACAACGTTTCAGCTTCCGCCTTCCTCAGGTAGTACAAGATGGTTTGCTCAGTGGCTGCACTGATGACACAGCTGAATTTTCAAAAAGCATCATGAGTGAAGATTCCATTTGGAATGTGGAATCAATGCAGTCCTGAGAGCTCTTGAGATATGCAGTAATCAGTAATGTATATATATACACATACACACACACACACACACACACACACAATGAAGTCCGGGGTGCCGGGCTGCTTTAAAAAAAGCCCGCGAGTGGTGTGCGCGCGCGCTGTAAGGAATGTAGCTGCCATCGTGCCCGCCGCTGCACGCGAAAGTGAAAGCTAATTGGAAACCTGATCCAGAACAGATGGCACCCTGCGTGCCGCTGCTCGCTCCCGAGACCCCTAGGCCATGGGAGTGAAAGTTTTGAGGAAAGGCGGGACATGCACCCTTCTTTGGCCATTTGCGTGCTTTCATTATTGAAAGCCACACGCAAAGGCCAATGGGATGTGTGGGAGGAGGCAGACCCACACGGATAAGTCTCTTGGAAGTCTGAAGTGATTCCAAGAGGCCCTTTCCTAGAGCAGCGCATGCGCGCTGCGCGAGACCTAAAAAGTGGTGGAAAAATACCCTTGACTTTCAAAACAGTCTTCTGAGTTTGACTGATCTTAGGCTTCTTGTGTCTTGTGAGTATCCAACCCCTTTTTACTTGCCATAATCATTCAACATGGGTAATGGGGGTAAGCCTGGCCCAGACCTTTATGATGTTTATTAGAATTGTGGGTCTGTAAAATCAGCCGTCCTCTAGTTCGATGTGAACTTCTACTCTTAGGGTTGTGGATTCCCTGTTAGTTGAACTGGATAAGCTGAGGGCTTGAATTCCAAAGTTGAGGCACATTACAGAGAACCTCAATTTAATGACTGACTGTTATGTCATGTTAAAATCCCATAAAGCGCACGTACACCGATTGGTTTCATGGTGCTGACTTTGTGTTGCTGCTCATGAATAGACCAGGCATATTACAGCACGTCCTGTTGGGCAAGTTGAGGAGGTTATTTTTTTTAGGTCGAACTAGAGATTTAAAAGCTGGGAGGGACAAAAGTATGGTCACCAGTAAGATTACATGCTGAACGATAATGATCATATGTTCAAAGCACTACCTGAGAACCAGCACACTTCCAGACGATCTGGAATAAAGGCAGCAGAAGGTCCAAGTTTCTACAACAAGCTCTATAGTGATGCAAGTGAGTCTGCCACTAAAGGCAATTCTCCAACATTATTTCTGAGAGTTTAATTGTTGTTGTTAATCTGTGTTGTGCCTCACTTCTGTATGCTGGAGTCAGAGCTCACCCCCAAGTCCAAATAGGGTCTGTGTCTGTCCACAGTTGAGAAGATGTGTTGGATCCATGCGACCATTGCAGGAATGCTGCCCTGAACGAAAGCATGTAGGTTTGAAGTCACAGTGATGGGCAATAATAGGCTCCATGTAAAGGAAAACGTCTTTCCGGTCGGCTAATAGAAAGTGTAGTTGATTCCGTGGTGGTAAATAGCAGTGGTCCGGTTAAGTGTAGAGTCGAGGGTTTTCAAACTGGGGTCTCCTTACCCATGACACCAGCCTTCTTCCATTGCATACGTTTGTTCACCTTCTTTGGTTAGATGTTGTGATTAGGTGTCTAAGAAAGAATACAAACGTATTTTTAAATCGGAGGCTGAAGGAATTGAGGGGCATATATGCTCATGGTTGGAAATGAAGAGTAGTGTAGTTTGCATTTCTTAACCTTTTTCTAGAAATCTTTGTTCTAATATTTTGTTCGAGGCATGTGAGCTGTAGATCACATGCTGTGCATAAGTCTGTCATCTAGTGTTGGGCCCGGACGTTTGCACTTTGTTTTTGTTCGAAGAAGTCTTTTCCAGTCACAAGGTAGGTGACCCCTCCTTTCGGTGATAGTGCGTATTGGCATCGACTCCATTGTTAGATAGTTTTTTCCCACCATCTGGTTTGGACGTGAATTGCTGCGCTCCAGTTCGGTACCGTTCCCGGGTTCCCCTCGGTGCACAATCCTCTACCCTCAACGGTATTGTTTCTCAATCGCGTATTCCTGCCTTCGCGTATTGTTTCCATTTCGAAAAACTTCGATTGGAAAGTCTTGTGCAAGGCTTTGGGCCTAGCCGCGTCGACCGAGTTCACAGTCGATGGAACGGACTCAATTCCAATTCTGTCCCGGGTGCCACTCTAAGTACCCTCACACCGATCTCCACGACGTGTGCAATTCGTGTTTATCACCTGAACACGACGAAGACAACTGCGAAGCCTGCCAATCGAAGAAGACGCTCCGCGACCTTCTGGCTCGACGTCACGAGATGTATCAGCACAAGGACTACAAAGACTCCACTCCAGACCTCTACGGAGAAGATGTCGACCAAGAGATCTTCGAAGCACAGGGAGCAGAGGCAGAGGAGGAAGACCAAATTTATGTGTCAGAGGAAGACATCACACCCGGTCAACGTACCGTGAGTAAAGATACTCCTCTGCCCCAAAAACCACCCTTTAAAAAGGCTCCGGTCCCTCCTCCGGGCCAAGGTCGGCACCGATATAAGGTTTTGAGCGCCCCGCCTTCGTGCCCGGCACCGAAACAAGTTACAAAGCCCTCCGCCTCGGGATCGAGTCGACCTTCGGGGACCGAACCCAAAACTTCGGCACCGAAAGACAAGCCAATTCAGCCTTTTAAGGCTTCAGCACCGAAATCCTTGGCTCCGAAATCCTTGGCTCCGAAATCCTTGGCTCCGAAAATTCTGGCCCCAAAGGACAAAACCGCTCTTCCTCCAGCCAAAGAGCCTTGTTTGCAAGTTCCGCTTACTAACACTGACCCCAAACAAAAGGAACTGGTTATCAACCCTAAAACTGGACACCTTTATGCAAAGCTGCCAGAGAAAAGAAAGCCAGAATTTCAGGAATCCTACCATATCCCTTTAAAGAGAAAAAAAATGGGAACTAATACTTCTCCTCCACCTCTTTAACTTCCTCACCTTCTCCACCTATTGATCCTAACCTTCTCATAACACCCACAAATTCCCCTCAGCCACAATCTCCAAATCAGCAGGATGCGGGGGATGGGGATCTAGATGAGGACACACATGTGCCACAAGACGATGCTCCAGACCCCTGGGTCGACTATAACACTGATCCTAATAATGACAACGATCCAGACCTATACCCATCTAGACCTTCTCCTCCAGATGATAATGTGGGATTTACTGAGTTGCTTAATAGAGCTGCACAGTATCATGGAGTGCAACTCCATAAGGAGCCTCTTGAGGAAGATTTCCTATTTGAGACACTAAGTGCATCACAAAAGTCAACACATACACTACCTATGCTCAAAGATATGTTAAAACATGCAGATGAGATATTCAAAGATCCAGTGCGAGCTAGGGTACTCACACCTAGAGTGGATAAGAAATACAAAGCGGCACCTACAGACCCAATTTTCATCAGGGGTCAGGTTCCACTAGATTAGTTGAAGGTATCAAATGCTCATAAACGAGCTAATTCTCAGTCAACAGGAGACGTTGCGCCTCCCGATGAAGAGTCCAAATTAATAGATGCCTCGGGCAAAAGAGTAGCAGCGCAAGCAGCCAATCATTGGCGCATAGCTAATACGCAAGCACTCTTAGCAAGGTATGACAGAGCTCATTATGATGAGCTAGAGCAACTGATGCAATACCTGCCTGATGAGCATAAATCCAAGGCTCATGACATCATCCAGGGAGGGAAGCTTATTTCCAATACTTCAATCAGGTGTGCTCTAGACGCAGCAGATACAGCTTCACGTGCTATTAACACCAGCATCCTTCTCAGATGCCACGCATGGCTTAGAATATCAGGTTTAAGCCGGAGGTTCAAGCATCTATTTTCAATTCACCTTTTAATAAAGAGCATTTATTTCGTCCTGCAGTGGACACTTCATTAGAAAAAATGAAGAAGGACACTGAGGTAGCCAAGTCTACGGGAGCGCTTCAAACACCATCTAACCGTGGCTCATTTCGCCGATCCTTTTACAGGAGAGGCTCAAAGTCCACGCCTACTGACGGGTCCTCTACCTCATATAGAGGCAATAGTCAATCGCCCTCTACCAGAGGTTATTTTCGTGGTGGATTTCGGGGAAACAATGGCAAATGAAGAGGGAGAGGTAATACACCCCGTACTTTCTCAGCCACAAATAAGCAGTAACTTGTTTCCCCTTCCTCCCAATCATTCAACACCTGTCGGGGGACGTCTCACTCAATTTCTCCCATTCTGGAATTCAATCACATCAGAAAATGGGTTTTGCAAATTATCCAATCTGGTTACTGCCTGGAGCTTACCAGCAACCCTCCAAACATTCCACCACGAACACACTAACTATCTCCAGAACATCTACACCTACTCAAACAAGAGGTCCATTCTCTTCTGGAAAAAGGAGCTATAGAGCCAGTCCCACTACAATATCAGGGGACAGGGGTATTCTCTCTCTATTTTCTCATTCCCAAAAAGGACGGTTCTCTCAGGCCTATATTAGATCTCAGAGAATTAAACCTATACATTCAATCAGATCACTTCCGTATGGTCACTCTCCAACAGGTACTTCCTTTGCTACAACAAGGCAACTTTATGTCCACTTTGGACTTAAAGGACGCCTACTTCCATATTCCAATACATCCCGCTCATCGCAAATACCTCAGGTTTGTAATAGCGGGACAACATTATCAATTCAAAGTGGTCCCATTCGGATTAACTACTGCTCCCAGAGTATTTACCAAATGTCTGGCAGTAGTCGCTGCACATCTGCGAAGACAACATGTTCACGTCTTCCCATATTTAGACGACTGGCTCATCAAAGCCAGCTCTCTCACAAAGTGCCTACAGCACACAACAGTAAACTTACTACACCACCTCAGATTTACAGTCAAACTGCCAAAATCCCATCTTCAACCCGCCAATACACAAACGTACTTGGGGGCCACTGTAGATACTTAAAAAGCTCTAGCCTGTCCCAATCCAGCCAGAATTCACAATATTCAGGCTCTCATTTCCAAATTTCAACCCAATCACTCACTACCAGCTCGGTAGTGAGTGATTTCAGATGCGTCCCCTTCAAGAAGGTTTAGCACGCCGGTGGAATCAATCTCCGGGTCGATTGACAGGTCTACTGTTGGTGGACGGCCACACTCCTCGCTCTCTGCAGTGTTGAATCCACAGAACCTTTCAAAAGGGCAGCCTTTCATCGACCCAGTTCCACAGACAGTGCTAACCGCAGACGCATCGCTCAACGGTTGGGGAGCTCATCTCCAAACTCACACAATTCAGGGATTAGGAAGTCAAAAGGAAAAGCAACTCCACATAAATCATCTAGAGCTGCTAGCAATCTTTCTAGCGCTCAAAGCCTTCCAAATTCACCTGATAGGCAAAGCTGTCCTAATACGTACAGACAACATGACATCAATGTATTATATACAGAAACAAGGAGGGACACACTCTCTCCAACTGTCACGCCTTGCACAGGACATTTGGAGATGGGCCATTCATCACAAAATCTATCTCCTAGCGGAACACCTCTCAGGAGTAAACAATCAAATTGCAGATCTTCTCAGCAGACAGAGACAACAGGTTCACGAGTGGGAACTTCACCCCCAAGTTCTCCTCCCGTTCTTTCAGATGTTGGGTTTTCCAGACATAGATCTGTTCGCCACACACCAAAACGCAAAATGCCCAAACTCCGCCTCCAGGTATCCACACCCATTATCCAAAGGCAATGCTCTATGGATGAACTGGTCCGGGATATTTGCTTACGCTTTTCCGCCTCTCCCACTCATTCCACGAGTGGTCAGACAAACATCCCGCACACTAATCCTGGTAGCTCTAACTTGGGCTCGCCAGTCCTGGTTCACTACCCTGTTGGAACTCTCAGTAGTTCCTCATCAAAAGCTACATCTCACACCCAGTCTCTTCACGCAGAGCCATGGAGAGATAAGACATGCGGATCCCAAACCTCTCAACCTTGCAATCTGGCACCTGAAACCATAGAGTTTGGTTATCTGAATCTTCCACCAGACTGTATGAATATCATTAAAGAGGCCAGAAGACCTACTACAAGAGCTTGCTATGCAGCAAAATGGAAGCGGTTTGTTATTTTTTGTAGTAACAACCATATCAACCCACTGATGCTTCCGTTCAAAATATCATTTGTTATCTACTACATTTACAACGTTCAAATTTAGCGTACATATCTATATGCTTGCATCTCGCTGCAATAGCCGCTTATCTTCAAAATAGACAACACCTGTTCCTTTTCAGAGTGCCTGTTGAGGCCTTCATGGAAGGACTCAAAAGAGTTATTCCTCCAAGACTTCCACCTGCCCCAGTGTGGAATCTTAATATTGTCCTTACCAGGCTAATGGGTCCACCTTTCGAGCCTTTACATAAATGTGAACTACAATTTCTCACTTGGAAAGTTGCTTTCCTCATTACTATCACCTCACTCAGAGTGGGTGAGCTTCAGGCATTAACCATAGAAGAACCATTTTTACAAGTACACCAAAACAAAGTGGTTCTTCGCACTAATCCTAAACTTCTACCTAAAGTAGTTTCTGCCCTCCACATCAACCAATCTGTTGAGTTGCCTGTGTTCTTTCCTCAACCAGATTCCGTGGCAGAACGTTCCCTACACACTTTAGATGTTAAAAGAGCATTGCTGTATTACATAGAAAGGACAAAAACTTTTCGTAACACTAAACGACTTTTTGTCGCTTTTGCTCCACCACACAAAAGCAATCCCATTTCTAAATCCAGTATTGCACGGTGGATAGTCAAATGTTTTCAAACATGTTATGCAAAAGCAAAGAGAACTTTACCAATTCCCCCTAGAGCGCATTCCACTCGCAAACTGAGGGCCTCTATGGCTTTCATAGGAAATATTCCCATAGCTGACATCTGTAGAGCTGCAACATGGTCTACACCACACACATTCACAAAACACTATTGTGTAGATGTGTTAGCCAGACAACAAGCTAATATAGGCTAGGCAGTTTTACATGCACTATTTCAAACGACTGCAACAGCTACAGGTTAGCCACCACTTTGGAAGATTACTGCTGTATAGTCTATGCACAGCATGTGATCTACAGCTCTCATGCCTCAAACGGAAAATGCTACTTATCCAGTATGCATCTGTTCTTGGCATGTACAGCTGTAGATTCACATGAGCCCACCCACCTCCCCGGTTACCTGTACCTGTTCCAGAACTATCTTACTTAGATACTTACACATGGACATCTCTATTCTACTCTTACTAACTCCATTCTCACCCTCTGCGGGAAAACAATCTAACAATGGAGTCGATGCCCATGCGCACTATCACCGAAAGGCGGAGTCACCTACCTCGTGACTGGAAAAGACTTATTCGAACAAAAACAAAGTGCAAACGTCCGGGCCCAACACTAGATGGCAGACTTATGCACAGCATGTGAATCTACAGCTCACATGCCAAGAACAGATGCATACTGGGTAAGTAGCATTTTCCTTTTTAGCTAATTTTGTCTTTGAAGTCCAGGCATTCAAAAAGTATACAGAACTTAGATATTTACTACGAGTTACTAAAATAAGGGTGTTATTGTGATTAAAAAATATATATATTTTATATTCTTTGAATTGAAAAATTGCTTAGTTGCAAATGTGCTTCACATTCATAAAAAGTATTGAAAACCCCACACCAACCTCGTCATTTGTTGCTAATTAACCACTGGCATTGTTTTCCTTTGTCCTATAGAACGGACTCCAGAGGTGTTAACCTGAACCGGCAGTATCTGAATCCTGATTTTCATCTTCATCCTTCAGTTTATGGTGCCAAAGCAGTTCTCCTTTATCATCATGTTCACAGCCGGGTTCGACATACTTCCCAAGAGTTTAAAGCATGCGTCCCTCCACAAGCTTCTAATATCATGGCAGTCTCAAAAACTTTGAACCATTCCTCTGAGAACTGCTCCTTCCCCTACGAGCCCCCATTCTCGGAGATGGAGAAAACAAACAACTTAATCAACCACCTAGGTGGGGAAGGCGATTTCATCACTTTGTCGCAGATCTTCCAACCGTCAGACGTGCCCATGCAGGCTGATGACACTGGTGGACATCCAGCCTCTGATGACTTTATCAAGTCTCAGCCGTTATGGATTCTTGATCCTGAACCTAATCTTAGCAGTAGCTTAAACTGTGAGAACGAATTGGAGAGACCACTGTCTGCCATTCCCACAGAATCGATCCCTCCTGAGGAAAGTGGGATTGCTTACTACATAGACTTGCATGGCCATGCCTCCAAGCGTGGGTGCTTCATGTACGGGAACAATTTCACAGAGGAGATGGACCAGGTGAGTTTTCATGAAAGTAAATGGATATCTACACATTAGCAAGGTACAATGCCTCTGTTTAACACTGGATCTTGAATTTATTGAATTATTGATAATCAGGTAAGTACCTGTATCTCACACGTGTACATTACATTGAAACTGGTGTATAACCAAAATGAGGAACCTAAGACAGTGCATTGTTGCATACTTAAGTGCAAAAAAATCACACTTTAGAAAATAATGTCATGCCTTTAAAACCCCTCATCTTTGTTTTTAATTCAAGAAAATCAATCGCACGTCAGTAATCAAAGGGGTAATGTTTGTTAGGACTATTATCGAACACTACCAGGTGGAATATTCATGGGCCCCTCTATGTCTACTAGAGTTTATGCAAATGTATTCTTCTGTATTTCTTTCTGATCTGTTAAATCGTGTGCTGAGCAGCGTTTACCCCGTATGTTTTAATGTAGTATATGACTTTCATATCTTGCTGTTGCTTTGTCTTTCTTTACCTCTTTCATTTTATTTTGCTTCTTCATCTTTTCAGCTATTGTTTTCCTGGTCTGGGCCCACAAGTTGAGAACCATCAAGGTGCATCTATCTTTCAGTTTTTTTCAGATCTATTACATAAAAACAATAATCCATTTTTTCCTTATCGTACTTATCTGCAAGATTTCTGGTTTCCTTTTTTTTTTTTAAAGCGTATTTTCCAATCTAAGAGAGCTATGAAATCTGTTGGAAAATTCCATGATTTTTTTGTTTAGATTTTTTTTATTAGGTTTTAACACTTTAGATACAGTGAAGCATACATTTTTTCCCATTCTTGAGTTACATGCATAGGTAGACAGACAGTTTAGGCACTTACATGAAAGGGTAAAAGGGAATTTGAGAATTGCACGTTTCTCATTTGTAATATTGAGTTCCAAGACAGAAGGAGATGTATTTCCTGAAGGCACAGCAACCTTCTTTGAAACTGGTTTCCAATAATTAATCTCTCAGTAATAGCCACACGTTTGTAGTGCTGTGATTAAATTAGAGCCACATGAAGTCTTCTCCGATTAGCTCAGGTTGTAGGAAAGCTATGCTTTTCGGCAATGGATGCGGATCCTCAACAAACCAATCTACTTTGAAATCACAGAAAGGCTTTCCAGTCCTACGTCTCCGTTGTCCTACAGTTGCAAATAAATGGTGAATAATTGCTTCTGTTGCTATATTAGCAGTTCACCTCCATTCCTAGAGAGAAGGAAAGATAGCAGTATTTCTCCCTCGCTGGTTACTGAGCTCAAGGAATAGAAACTTGAAGACTATTGGTATTTTTCGTGTCCCCTTAAGCCCAACTCATGCAAAATGGACACCATCCACCATAGGCCAAATGTTCTCCACTTAGATCTGTGGTCTGCTCCAGGAATGTGCGGAAAAGATTCGGTAGTTGTAGCAGCTCATCTCAGAATTCCTAGGTTGTCTATTTGCTGTTATTTAGTAAACCAGCTCATAACCGTTCCTGCGAGTGACGAATTTACTCAAGAATCTCCATTTCGTTTTATTTTATTATTTATTTTAATGTTCACAGCATCATTGGTATTTGAATTTTAAAGACCGTGTTACACACCTTTTTAGGTCGAGCCTAGCGCAGCGCGCATGCACTGCTCTAGGAAATCGGCCTCTTGGAATCACTTCAGCTTTCCTACAAGCTTGTGCGTGTGGTGCTCACACGCTATTGGCCTTTGCGTCTGGCTTTAGCACGCAATTGGCCAAAGGCGTGTGGATGTCCCAGCTTTTCGGGAAATGTTTACTCCCAGAGCGTTTTGCTCTCAGGAGCCAGCAGCGGCGCGCAGGGGCCATCTGTTTTGGGTCAGGTTTCCTTGCCGCTTTCATTAGAAGGCGCGTCCCCTCCACTCCGGGCAAGGGACACACCCCACCTCCACAAGAGTGCGCTTTCACGGACGCGCTTGTTTTCTCAGCCTTGTAACTCCTGTTTCTGGGAAACCGTGCCAGGAATAACCCCTTGTCTGTGTCTGCAGATCTGCAAGTCACAGGCACCGCTTGGACGAGAAACCATGCCTTTGGCCCGCTGGGGGAGCAAATTGCAGCCTTAGCGCTTTCTTGTGAACGATCTGCCGGGCTTTTTATTTCATTCTTGAACACGCTGAAACAGGGGCTAGAATTTGGAAACATCGGTACGTAAATGTTTATTCGAAGTTTTCATGGTAAACGATGTCATAGAGGCACCTTTAAAAGGATTTACTAGTTAGCCTATTGCTCTGATGACTGACCAGTTCTGGGTATTTATTCACAGAAAGCCCCGCGTTCAGCAGTCATTAGGTGGTGTGCCGTATACAATTTCGTAACTGGCTAGGCATTTGATTGATGCAACAGTTGGGCGGGGTTCATATTGGGTGCGGATTTTCCCGTGTTGCGTGTTCCAAGGTTGAAAAGGGGTGAAGACTACGTCCTATTCGCCGTTGTTGCACCGTCTAGGGCCAGAATCACTCGTGGCACATATTTGGCTAGGGTCACAAACACTTTATATACATTCTAGTGCACCTTCCCTAGTGCACACTCGTGTAAGGGTATCAATATGCTCGTGTGCACATATGGGTACTCACACCCTTGTTTACCCACATTTAAGGGTAGTTGCGTCCTTATGTGCACACTTGTCTACACCCCCTCACCCACGCCCCTCCCCCGAGCCCCGGTACCCCCCTCATCACCAGAGGCAGGACACACCAGGACAGTATATGGTTTCAAAATGAAATACTCCTTTAGCGTTGTGTTCTCGCTGTTTCAATGAATTTCAGCATCGAAGTATGCCTATTAGCTATATGTATGGATAAAGCAGCATTAAGAACTTATGTAAACCACCCTTCCATGACGCATGATTGTAAGGACTGTTTGCTTGATTCCTGATGGACGTTTCTAATTTTGACTTCCGTGAGTCGCATGTGCACGGTAAGCGACGTGGCTGGAATGTCCTTAATCATTTCCGATCCACCCTCAGATGGGCCACAAAGGTGACTTTCCCCAACATGATGGAAAAAAAAAAAACATGGTTACATATCGAGGAACTGATAGTGAAAGAGAGTACCACAACCTATAGCTGAGGGTACATTAGTCATCCATGCTGCACTATGCATATGAGATGTGCCCCCCCTCCCCCTTCTTGCCTAGCGCTGTCCCATTTTTAATAAGGTATATATAGCATCGGCACTGAATTTAGTAATACATTTTTTTCACGGTTGGGAGGACTTTTTTATTGTAAAGCCTTTGTTACACTGCGACTTTAAGCTTTTAGTTTTTTGCTTTTGGGTTTTTTGCTTCTTGGTACATCATTCTCTTTACTCCCTCTGACTCACTTATCTCTCATCTCCATCGCTATTTCTTTCACTCTCCTAGCCTTCTTTTCTACTTCTGTCTTCCACACCCTTTTTAGGTCGCAGCCTAGTCTGGCTTGCTAAAACCATCTCGGGGACATTCAGAAAGCTATCCTAGGAATGCCTTCTGCCTATTGCTTACCATTGGCTTTATGGTCTGTAACTCACATTTGCTTGTTTTAATTTAATTTGGTTGTGGTCCTTTTATATTAACTGCATAGTTTTATTGTGATGCACATGTACCCTCTCAACGTCGGAGTTTTGATAGTCTACAGATAAATGCTATAATTTGGCTGTATGCGAAAATCTAACATCGCATATGTGCTGTACAGTTAACTGCATTTGTGTGTGCTTTTAGTACACCGCTTATGGGTGTGTTATTAATGGATTTTAAGAGCACCAACAAATCTGATTCCAACCACTGTAGATAAATATCAAATCTTGGTAGGCGCAGTTTCATATGAAGATTTCCAGAAGTAGCCCACAACATTTTTAAAGTGTATATGTCACATTGCATCTGTCTTTGTTAATAATATATACCCTGTGCTAATTGTACCGCACTATCTGCCAGTCACAAGGTTGCCCTGATGCTGTGTGATCTGCTGGAAACATTAGTTTTGAGAACCATGTTTTGAACCCCCTCTCACCCCCACCTGCCCATTGCTACTTTCAATTCCCCTCATCCTCTCAACTTTGCTTTCAGTTCTCTCCCACCCTCCCTTAGTTGCTTCAATTGACCCCCCCCACCTCCCCCTCCTGTTGTAGCTTTTAATTCCCAAATGCCACCAAGGAAGACGAATCGGGTGGGACAGGCAAGAATGTATTCCTGAATCGGACTGCATGACCCAGTGTGTGGTAATTGTATAGCTATTCAATTCCTAGTGGCACAGCACCCAGGATAATGTGCTGCATGGCTAAACACTTGTAAGGTCCCAAAGGCGAGACCTATTGGCTATGCCAATGCTTGTTAAATGTTTATGTTCATATCATCTGTTCCACCCTGCCCATTTTTTGTCCATAATATGAAGTTGATGGTATTACTTCCATTGCTGATGCTTCTGTCAATCACTTCTTCAACACAGAACACGTTGTCTCGCCTTTAGCTGTGGTGCCAAAATCTATGTTGTTCATGGATAATCTTGTGATTCCCACAGCTCTCTAGGCTCATCACTCTCACCCGAGACACCCTCAGTCTATAATGGTGACCCTGACAATTCCTCCCCTCATTGACAGGTGTCTGACAGATTCTTACGACCAAGAACAAAATTCATGCCCACTGTAGACCCCCAGTCAGTCTAAACTATTACCACTAGAAATCATTGCTACATTGGTGTCTGCCTGTTATCCGCATGTGTCTCCCTTCAGTTGATGCGATGAAAGGCAGGTTCCATAACGATAACTGGTTCTACCCGCTTGAACATGCTAAGGATTCAAATTAATTTTACAGTGCACTATTATGTAATGGGGTGGCTAGGTTGTTTTAGTTGAGCTGACTGGTATTTTGCTTGCCAAACTGTTGCAACATCAGGAAAATGATGTCATGTTTATTTCTCACTCACACAGGTCGAGAACTTGCTTTTTCCTAAACTCATTGCACTCAACTCTGCTCACTTCGATTTCATGGCCTGCAATTTTTCAGAGAAGAACATGTATGCCAAGGACAAGCGAGATGGGCAGTCTAAAGAGGGAAGCGGGCGTGTGTCCATACACAAAGCCACAGGGATCATTCACAGGTAGCTAACGGTGACTCGGGTATTTTTAGCAGTGGTAACTGGAAGTGCGTATTTCCAGTCTTGTGCGCACTTCACTTCTCATGTGCTTTTCGTTTTTCAGAAATTATTTTATAATGTGCATTTATTGGTTGAAATCTTATTCCCCATTATGGTCGCACAGTTCATCCCATTGAGTGCTTTTGTGACCTATTTAACCAAACAATGTTGTAGCGCTCTGGACCTCCCCAGTACCTCACAGTAACTCCAGTATTCATTCTGGTTAATTTGTTCCTACTGAGTGCACCTTGCCTTTTTTGTACAAGAGAGAAATATGCAATCAATCAAAATCCAAACATTGGCCATATTAGAGGATGAACAATCTTTATAAGGTGTGTCCCCAATAGCTCTTGTTTTGTTTACTTTAGTGTCCTGAAATCATATTTCGAGTTCTGTAAAAAGTATGTAGGGTAGAAAAAGTATACTACCTGCTTAATGAACACTTAACTGAAAGATTGTATTGATAACCTGGTGTTGCGCTTAAGAGGAACTTCCCCTACCTAACAACAATGATGGGTAAATCTGTCATGTAGACTCAAAGCCACATTGGGACTTGGCTGAGGAACATTTTAATTAGATACAAAACTGTTGATCCAGGTGTGACTTCCTTACAGATGGTTACTAAAATGTAATCTTTTGTCATGAGGTATGTATCAACATTCCCTTTCTTTCCTACTTCCTTTACATTTCAAGCTGCCTGTTGCCTCCTAGTCTCCTTTCTTTATTGTCTCGGAATGGGCAGCAAGGTCACTCCGTTACAATATCTAATATGTAAATATGTGAAGTAGGGCTTCTTAGCTGTGCTTTTAGGCAGAATACTCCCTCCAGGTACCCTTTTGAAAGTGAATTTTGTTGACTTTATTTGACGTCCACTTTTTAATTCAAATCTAAACTGGCCTTTTAGCTACTAAGTTGGTTGTTTTTGATAAGATTTCTTGCTAATCTGGAAAGAAGGACAAACACAAATTTTGTGGTTTGTCTTTCAGACTCTCTCACCATTAAGGAGTGAGACGTCAAAAGTTCCCATATAGGAATTGGAATGTCCATTAAGATCATGGTTTGAAGGATAAGCCAGTCCTTTGTGGCAAGAGAAAAGATACTTCTTTCTCAGGGTACCATCTCAGTGAAAGGACTAGGGAAGGTGATAGCTCCACTTCGGTTGGTGAAATACTGTCTCCCCTTGAGAGGCTCCACAGAGAAACTGCTCTACAGAAGTCTTTCTTTCTTAGCTGGAGCGGTCTCTGCCCTAGACTACATCTGTGACAGTCACTGCAGCAGATTGTCGTTGTGGTTGTGGTAGGTGCACCACAGTAGGCTTCAGCTGCTGGGGTAGAAGGTGAGGGTCCTTTTCAGTGGGGGTGGCTAGGTGAGTGGGACCTGTGCTAGCACTTTTGGTACCCTCCTTATAGAGTCACCACCTTTTATATCTTGGCTATATGTCTTCTGGCATTTCTGGTCTAGTGCAATGATTTTGAGGTTATTTTCTTTGCAAAGGGTATCTAAATTAGAGGCTTTGGATTTCCCGTTTACCCAGCCTGTCAGTGGACACACAGCTCTTCTTCTCCGTGCCCATTGTGAGGGAATAAGCTGGTGCCTGGTGTTCCCAAGGTCCTCGGCGACAACAGAGCAGACTAGGAGGTCTGTGCTTGCATTGGAGGTGTGCGCAGAGCCAGACACGAAGCCCTAGACATGCGAAGAATGGATTGCTGACCCCAGTGGCATCCAAGGTGCCATGTTGAATGACAACATCTATCCCTGAGATGGTGTAGAGCGGGCCCCCGTATGATCAGAAGGGTGCTTGATTTGTGCTTGAGTAAAACGAACACAGGAGCTCAGGAGAGCCTCAGCCCTATAAGTAGGGCATTGGGGGAAGGAGGGTTATACAGCTGAGGAGAAGGGCACCTGTCAGAGGACTCTGGTACAGTGCAGCGACCTGGGCCTAGGCTCCTGCTGCATCAGAGCAGAGATTTAGAGCTGGGGGGGCTGCATTTAAGAATAACTGGAATCCTGACTCACTTGCAAGTGCATACATGGCTGACTGCAGCAGGTAGGCTGATGCAAGAGTAGAAGGTGCCAAGAGATTGTAAGGAAGGCTGCTGGTCTCCACAAGGTGAGAATACTGGCATGAGGAGCAGACTCCAGAGTGAGGGGGGGGGCACCTAGTTAAGGGGTCAGTTGAAAGAAGTAATTCAGTGAAGGAGATCCCATCCATCTTAGGGTTACGGGCTAGGTTATTCGGGGAATCGCAGATGATACAGTGCCCTGGCAGGCCCTGTGACGAGGCCATCTTTAGACACAAAGTGCAAACTACGCATTGTAGCAGGTTGGTGCCCCATCATTGAGAAGTGGGCTGACATAGAGGCCCAGGAGATTGTGTGGGAATGTCTGATTGCTGTGGAGGTAACTGGTGGGAATCCAAGGCTGATACCAAGGTGAAGGGGCACACGTTTGGTCCTGCTGATGTGGACTAAAAGTGCTGAAGAGGACCACAATATCTGCTACGTGCCGAGGTAGAGCTAAGGCCCACCAAAGAGGATGGGGACACACTACTGGAGGCAGGCCGCAGGCCACACATTGAATCATAACAGCTTGTTCTAGGACCAGTTCTGTTGTAAGAACTTCTGTGGCAGACACTGACAGCAGAGTATGGAATCAATCCTAAACTGGACACATTGCTTATCTATGAAATCGGGAGTAGGGTGGACTTCTGTAAAATCTGGAAGCATCTAACTCGATGATGGCAGGTTCGAGGCCCATGAAGGACACTTCCGTAAAGCCAATGCTTGAACATGGGGGAAGCAAGAAAAAAAGGAACTCAAAAGTAATGAACACCGGTAGTGCCCAGAATAGTCTGGACAGTAAACTGGGGATTGGTGCCAAAGATGCAGTGTCCAAAACCTTCATCTAACTGTTCTTCATAGAAATTAAAAATAAGACTTCTGCTTTCAGATAGAATTGAAACAGAACCTCAAGGACATTAACATGGATTTGTCAGAGCTTGGTGCCAGATTCCATTCTCTTGAAGAATCAATGGATGAGTGCAGTATGAACCAAGAGGAATTTAGAGAAGAACTCCTGTTGTTGAAACAGCCAAATGTGATCCTGCAAGAGAAGCAAGAAGACCTGGAGTACAGAGCCCAGAGAATAATATCCAGATGAGAGGAGTCCTTGCAGGAGCCGAGGACAGAAACATGTTGACCTATATGCAAGAGCTGTTTCAGGCCATTCTGAAAATGAAGAGCCTTCTGCAGTCCAAATTGATATAGCACGTTGAGTTACAGGATGGCAGAATAAGCACTCTTGATCTCCAAATATTATAGTGCATATTCATTGCTTTGATGACAAAGCATGCTTCATGGCGAAGGCCTGAGGTGGGGGGAGGCATATCGTCCAGTGGAGCTTCATTGCAGTTTTTTTTAAGACCTTAATCACCTTACAAAACAAGCCAAGCATTCCACCTGTTGACATTCTTTGTGTGAGCAGGGAGGGTGAAATATAGATGAGCTAACCCATTGCATTTTCTTTACATGAAAGGAGAGGCAGTGGTCCATAAAGCCACTTAAGTAAGCCCAGGAAAACCAAGGGCTGGAGCAGGAAAGCAGCCAAACAACGGGAGCGAGTGAGGAGGACACTCTAACAAATGTGAGCCTGTATGGTGGAGGGTGAGCCGAAGGAGATTAGAGCTGACACCCAACAAAGAAGAAATATTTCCTGTGAGAGAGGAGGCAATTGAGCAACTTCAGAGAGTCATTATTGCGTCACAGGGGGTTACGATGGACTCCGATAGGGATAGATCTTCTGAATATTGCACACAGTGGCACTGGGGTTTGCACAGACATTGAGGGATAGAGGCTGGGGGTTTAGCTTGAGCTAGAAGAATTTGGTGGTGATGTGCCAAGCTTCATGAAAAGGTAGAGGTAAGAGGGCATGGGAGGATAATCACATGGGTACTTGACTATTTACCTTCATTACTGGCCATAGAATACATTGGAGGCTGAGCAGGAGTGGGTTACTACAGAGGTGTGGGGTACAAATGTTCTCGGGAGGATTGGGGTGTGACAAAGCTGTTCAGGTAGGAAGTTTTGAATGGAATGAGGTGAGAAGCTCACTGGAAAGATGTAGGGGAGACACCTCTGAAGGTCTACGGCCATTCTGCGATCTTGGAATTCGGTTCAGTTCTGTTGGGGATTTTATGAGGAAGGTGGGTGGAGGAGGAAACCAGTCTATATGTGGCCCTGGTACTCAATGGCATATTGGTAATTATTGACTCTACGCACCAGAATCAAATACACTGTGAATAAGATAAGTGTTATAATAAAATTAGAAGCAGTGCCCCAAACTGTAAAAAGAAGACTACCCTCTGTTTTACTCCAGTGTTCAATATACCCACCTAGATTGATATGGGCTCAGAAACCCAGCTAAATGGAAGGGGTGAATCCCGACTGATATGGTTTTCCTCTAGGTGGCCATCTACTATGGTCTGATACCTGCTGGATGAGGCACTTGGCCATCCCACAATAATACGTCTGATTAGCACCCAAGAAAAAGGCAGCAATTTGTATACTTTTGTCCAGGCATCTGAGGTTCAAGGTGCACTCCTCGCACTGGATAAGGAAGGGAGTTGGCTCCTCCTAAACGATACACTGAAAGGGATGACTAGCTGTCACAGCAGTTTATGCCCCCAACACTGGTTAGGCGAGAGATTTTAGATGGATGTTAGAGGAAATAAACATAAATCATCCAGTTCTTTTATAATAGAAGAGAATTTACTTTCACCTGAGGGAATCTGGGGCTACATCTCAGGCTAGATTTGGTGGTTCATGAACACTATCTGGAGAGGGGAAGAAATGGCTGTAGGATCTAGACTTCGTGGATCTATGGAGACACAGTAATCCACTGACTCCAATCTCCTCCTATTATTAGTAGGCGCATTCTACTTATGCAAAGTTAGGTCACCTACTAGTCGAAAAACATCTCCTACATATGGCGAAGGAGGTGGAACAGCATCCCCTTACATTATTGGATCATGGTCTGCTTACAGTCACCCTTGACTGGAGGGGAGGAGGACCTCCAGAGGGCAAGGGGATATGGAGGTTACATGAGATGTTCCTCAAGGACCCAGAGGTGTGCACAAACGTAACTGAACATATTGCATATTACCTTTAACATAATGATAATAATGGAGGCAGCACAGGAGTATTGTGAGATGCCTTGAAAGCTCTGACCAAGGGCACTTTATAGAGGAGTAGCTCACCTGGAACGTATACAGGAGGTAATTACTGACTTATGCAGCTGTATCTGGCTGAAACATGATTATCAAACATCACAGATGGAGACTAGAAGCACTCACAACTGGGGAGGAAGTCCTGCAGGGTTTACAGAGCTACAAGCCTTCAAAAGCCCTGGGAACAGATAGGATCTTGTTGGGGTTTTATAGACTCTTTAGCCCTTTGCTCACAGGAATCCTCACAAGACTTATGAATAAAATCCTCAATGGAGCAGCCCTGGCGTGTTGAAGAATGAGGCATACATCGTGCTTATTCATACGCCCAGAAAAGCTCATAAACTCTGCCAGTCATGTTGTCCGATATTGCTGCTCAATCTAGATGAGAAGCTCTTCTGTAAAAACCTTGCTGGGAGACTGAATAGCTATTTGTCTGATCTAATACATTCAAGTCAGTCTCTGGTTTTACGGACAGGAAGATGGGCGTTCACACCATAAATCTTACATATTGTCAACCTAGCCCAGAGAAACGCTTAGGAGACAATCCTTTTGTCTTTAGTTGCTAAGAAAAAAAGCATTTGAAAAGGTAGATTTGTCTTTCTCGACAGACAACCCTAGAAAAACAGGTCACAGAGACAACTTTGAGGGGCTTTCTTGCAAAATATTGAAACCCAGAAGCTGGGATTAACGTTAGGCTCACAGAGAGGATGTGCATAGAGCTGGGCACGAGACTGAAGTGAGAGTTGTTCCATTCATCTCCCTCCTCTCCCTTTTTATTATTCAATTTGGTCCTTTAATTCTTACTACAAAGAAAAGAAATCTCGAAATTCAAAAGGGTGTAATTTGGGCAGGATGTTTTAAAGTGACAGTCTTTGCAGATGATTTGATTCGGACACTCACTAGTCATCAGACATCCCTGCCAGCTCAGGGATGTCAGGATGTACCACAATTTAGAGTTCACTTCAAGTTGGATGGTCTTGTTATTAGAGCTTCAGAGCAGACCGATCAGGAAATTCCAGAGACTGATACCATTCCTATGGGCTTTTGATGGCATATTGTCCCATAGAGAGGCACAAAAGGTTAGTGCACTCCAGCTAGGTCCCTGTGGGAACTAGTGTGGCTGCCTAGGCCTTGTATAGAGATGCACCTTTATATTTCCCCCGTGGTGTGAGCTACCCTGAAGGTGTGGCATATGAGAAGTGTTAAAAGGGAACTTGCCTTTGACCAAGTACAGATTAATTCCACTTGATTAGTGGCCATCCGCTGCAATGCAGGTACTATTTCTTCTATGCCCCTTCCATCCCCCTGCCCTCTTTGCTCCATTCCCGTTCTGGCGCTGTGCTTCATAAACCAATTACTCTCCTCCCGCTTGCCACATACCTCTCCCACAAGTCACATCAATTTTAAATTTATAGGCACTGCCACGAAGAGTAAGTGATTTGCCGTGAATCCCAAGATGTTAAGCGAACGTCGAGACTTGAACCTCATTCCCCAGTACCAAGATCTGCAGCTATGACCGTAATGCCACATTGCTTACATTTAGGTCCTGTGCTAATACCTTCATGCTAAGGTGAGATCCTGTGAAAAACGGCTGTCTGCAAGGTGTTAAATTATTTCTGGAATCTCAGCCCTGCTCACGAGATGCGGCCTAGGGGCTGAATCATCAACTTTGATTTCTGTTGCATTCGGAACAGAAACAGCCCTGTACCAATTCCAGAGCTTGCCGTTATTCCTAGAAATTACATTATGCTCCTGTCTCTCTTCCTTGATGTAAACCTCATCTTGACCGTTCACCTCTGAAAATAACTATAACCGAAAAGTCCGCTTGATGATTGCGGAAGGAGCAATTTGAAACACTGTGTCTTTAAACTACACAACGAGTGCATGCTTTTCCTCCAAGCATGTTTAATGCTGGTAAGGTAGTCCAGCACTCTTTTTGCCCGTTCTCCAGATATTGTGAAACTGAAAGTTAACACTTTTAAAATGTTGGTCATGGGCAGCTCAGCCTTTTATCCATGAAAGGGCGAGAAAGCGGTATAGAGTATGGTTGAGATGGCACATTTTATTACGCAGCTATACCAAACTGCAAACCCGGGGCCACCCCAGCAGTATACAAAGCAGAAATTCACCTTAATAGCAGATGTGAGGGATTGAATTTGACTTTTTGTGAGAGGTGTGGGTGTGGAGGGATGATATTGGACTAGAGCTGAAGAGCTCCATGTCGGATCTTAGATGTACCAAGAAGAGGCTATAGGGCAGTTTAATTGGCTGAGTCTGCTTTAATTTATACGGTAAAGAAGGGCTCCTTGGTGACCAGGCAGCCGGACAGTAGTCAGGTCGACGTCGCTAATGTTGTCCCCATCAAAGGCAATTTAGCCATCTTAGCCAAATGACACCTGATAAAAGCAAAAAGTATGAGCTTTGATAACCAATGCCATGAATGGATGCTTCGCTGAAAATGGCAGCTCTGCTGATATCGTTGAATATCCTGTACCTCACAAGTCTGGAGCTGTGTGGCCTACGGCCGCTTCTGAAAGGACAATAACATTAGTAATCCTTTGAAGAACTCCAGATCTGTGGAAATGCAGTTTGCATAAATACAAATTCTGACTGGTACGTGAAAACAGTCGGCCTGTGTATCCTGGTGTGATGAAATGGTAAAACCCCTTACGATGTACAGAGGCACGCAAACAACAAGATTACGTTCCTTTCCTGATGCGAGATCTCGTAGTTGCCTTTCCTGTTTAACAGAGCATTCCCTTTACCCCTAGGCTAATTCATTATTTAAAGGTCAGGTGAACGTAAAGAGCATATGCAAAAAAAACTCTAACCACAAACCCAATGCCTAAATCGGATAAAAATCTGGGTAGAAACTGTATGTCTTTGGTTGTCTTTGCACCGAGGGGACACCGAGGTCCCCTGTGGTGTAGTAGCATAATTTATCAAGGGGGACATGTATAAAAATTGTGAATCGGGCAATTCTACACAACCACCAGCAGAGGAGCAACAAATTGCGTCTAAAAGGAGAATCTGGACTATTGTCTAGAGAGTCCATGTCAAAATGTTACTTCGTCTAGGGTGAGGAAGTCCTTGCACCACTCTTGCAGATTAGGATTGATCAAGGGAAATGCTCTGCAGTCACAGGTCATTCATTGCACCTTACCTAACAACTTTTCTGTGATTGCTGTTATGACTGGCTTGCACAAGGCGACTAGATGTGGTGGTAACTGTACAGTTGCCAGATTGCAGATGTATTAGTCGAGCAAGGCGGACAGTGACTAGCGCAGAAAGTGACGACTAAGGAGAGGCACAGAGACTGGTATGTTTTTCCAAAGTGGTCCTACAGTACAAGGTATAGCTTTTTTATGTTAAGCCTGCGTGAGCATGCTGCACATGCTCTCGCTTGCGTGAGTATTCTTTTCAATAAAAGACTTTGATCCCACCCGCTGCTTACCACAGGTCGACTCAATGCCGCTCTTCTTTGCTGCAGCCTGATTGGTTAGTGCAGCCGATACGTCACTTCTGTTCCTATCTGAGGAGCATCGACCAAGTACAGATTAATTTCACTTGATTAGTTCCCGACTGCTATGATGCAGGTACTATTTCTCAACCCCCTCAACGTTAATGCTGGACTAAAAGTATTAAATCGTAAAGTGCTGAATGTACATCCCTCAGCTCAGCTTTTATCTATTTTTTCCCTTGTATTGTATAAATAAATGTGTAATTTTTTAACATACCAAACCTCTCCTGCATTGAGAATCTGCTATGCTATAATAACCTGCATTGGGTTCTTTGCCGTGGCCAGTCGGGCATCATTTTTCTACATTTTGACAGTCAATTGACGATGTTTTCAAGCCTCACCTGCTGTGCGGGTCTCTTTGTGTGATGTTTTAAATTGGAGCAAAAGTTAGAAGACTGCTAAGGAGAAGCATAGAGATATAACTCGGCTATATTACCTGATACTAGGCGCCCAACTGCTACCAACAGCTTATTCAAGAAAAGCAGCGATCGTGTCCCACAACATGTTTCTCCAGAGAAATTCTACAAACTCAGATTCCTCTTCTAAGGACCACCCATGCCTTCCAAGATACCACATAGACTCTCTCTAAAGTGCCCCCTCCACCTTGCAAGAGAGTGCAGCAACTTTCACCTAAATGCACCGTGACACCCTCCATGAAATCCCAACAACTCCCTTCTAAGTGTCCCCCTCCACCTTCCATAAGATCCCAACAACTCTCTCCTAAGTGCCTTCCTTCAAGTACAAGGAATTGCCAACAACTCACTCCAAAGCGCCTTCCTTCCACAAGATCCCAACAACCATCTCCAAAGTGCCCTTCTTCAACAAAATTCCAAGAACATTCTCCAAAGTGCACTCCTCTGCCTTCCACAAGGCCCCAACCTCTCTCTCTCTCTCCTAGGTGTCCCCTTTCAGAACCCACAGGCTGCACTGCTCGTAGCCACAGCATGGCCATTCACCAGTTGCACGTGAAGTAACAGTAGATGTTGTAGCGCCCAGGATAATGTTCTGCATGGCTAAATACTAGGTCCCAAAGGCGAGACCTATTTGCTATGCTAATTCTTGTTGGGGAATACAGATTTCTTCCCGAGACTGTCTGGCCGAGCCTTCCTGCACAGAGACGAGGAGGATGTGTGATCGTGAGTTCCTTCTTTCAGAAGGTGGAAAACTAACAAGCTAAGGAGAAGTTTCCTCTTGAGGAGAGGTATCTCAAGGTGCACCACTGTGTAGGTACGCACCATCTGACACATTTTAAAAATTTGATAAAAACACACATGATCAATGCTATGCATCTATAAGATCTGAAACACTCTGGTCTAAAGAGATTGCCATTTTGCAAACACTGGGAGAAAGAGCTAAAGGTCATGATGAATGAAGATCAATAGGGAAGAATATTACAGAGGGGCAATAATTTTACTCGCAGTGCACAATGGAAAAAGCTACTATATATTATATAGGTGATACTGTACTCCAGCCCATTTTTATAGCTTTGGCAACAAGAGACTAGTCACATGCTGATGTGTGTGGTGAACAGGGTACATTTCCACTTATGTTTTCGGTATGCCCTCGTTTGTCTTCATTCCTGCAAGAACTACTAGACAGGATACAAACTATTACGGGGAACAAATTTGACTAGATGTCTCATGAAAATCCTACTAGGAGATCCCTCGGGGTTTATAACCCTCATTATACAGCAGAGGCAAAGTGATTTTGTTTCTATTATTAGGGCCAGCCAAGCGATCCTAATGATATGGGGGTAAAGCTAAGTTTCCTGGGTATCATACATGGCTCAAACTTTGGACACTGTTAAGCATGGAAAAACTAGTGTACACCATGATGGACATGGACAATCCCTTTCAGAGAGTATGGGCGCCAGCCCTTCACTTTCTATCTAAAGACCATAACAGTGTAACTTGCACCGGGTGATGGAGGGCACTTGGACTACTAGACAATGAAATATTGCACAAAACTACATAGGGGCATCTAAAGTTCCCTAGTAGAATTGTATGTGCGGTGGAGTACTAAGATTGGTGTTGCAGTGATCGAATATTATCAGGACCTGTAGGGGGAGGCCTGTCGGGGAGGCGGGGGGAAAGGACTATAGGGGCGTAGTTACCTTTGTTGTTATCACTGATGATTTTTGGATGATGTGTGTGCTGTAATTTTTTTTTTTTTAAAAGGTATTGTATCTTAAATTTGAGACTTTGGACAGTGCAGCATGAGTCAATCTCTAAATCACTGGCCAGGCTTTCAACATCAGATGGTGCTCTCATGCAAGGTGGCTTTGCTGGTGGTCATGCCAGTGTTACCCAACCTGGTTTATGCGAACCCTGGTGTTCCTAGTGTTCCTCAGAGTACCATAATAGGTTACTCCAGAAACCATAGAATAACAAATTGTGGAGTAATAAATAAATACCCTGTAAAAGGAAATGTTAAAATATTGTAAATAATTCTAAACATCCCTCAAAATATTTAAAGATTGTTTTCTAGCAATTATCAGTACAGCTGCCTCTTATTTTTCATCAGTTTTTATTTAAGGTTTGTTTAGTTGTATTGTCTCTCTTCATATTATCAATCCACATCACCTGCAGCAACTGAAAAACAAGGCATGTTCTAGCAAGAGAAAAAGAGGAGCGTAGCAGGTCAGGTTTTGAGTCCTTTTCAGCTGCCAGATTCTTCCTACAATTCAGAATGGCCAGCACCTAGGTTGTGTCCTAGTCCCGAACCTCTTTAACCTGTTCATGGCTGATTTGCCCGATGTTTTAAAATCATTTAAGTCATTCTTGCCAAAGATGGGGTCTAATATCTGCAGATGACCTTAAGGTGTGAAATTTAATAAAATATCTACTTATCCATGGGCCAGGTTGTTTCATAAATCCACTTGTCCTGTAATAAAATCCACTTGTCCCTTTGATGCCACGTAGTGTGGCGACAAATTTTGGCAGTAATATCATTATATGAGAGTTCTAATAATAGCCTCTCTGTCCGATTATGCCAAGGCTCATTCTATAGTAGGGTTTGAATACTAGCAGTTCCCTTATTTTGCCACCTTTCAGCAGATCTACATAGAGGGGCTGGAGGTAGTGGTAAGCAATACTTCCAGGTTTGGAATGCCCTCTTGAATCTCTGTAAACCTACTAATTTACATGTTTCGGGAGTTTTCACTAGTTCTTCTCTGATCTTTTCCCATACTGAGAGAGGTTGGAAACTTACTCCTGACAGGGGCAGAAGTAAAACTTATTCCAGGGTTGGGAAAAAGTGGTTGGAGAGAAAGTGAACTTGTAAACCCGCAACTGTTTTTCGCATGAGCAAATTTCCACCTGCATATTTGCTTGTGCTAAAATACAGTTCACAAATATTTTCTAGGAGTAAGATTTCCTGGCCTACTTCTGTAAATTCTTGTTAATTCACTAAAGCCATAAATCTGCACTAATGAAAGGGTCAGATACCATGCCTGCACTTTTGTGACTTTCTTTAAGAATTGTGCCCTTAATTAGGTCTGATGTTAACAAAGACCTTATGTTTTGTATTAAATTCTCTCTCTATAGCTATCTGCTGGCTTGATAGTGAGTGACTACATTATGCTCTTTCACAAGGAGCATATTGGAACACAAAGTAGTTTTGTTCAGTGCCAGTGACTACTGTGGCAATGTGTGCTTTTTGAGACTAAAAAATATTTTGCCTTTTTCCAAAGTTTGTTGTAACGGCGTGGGCCCGGCTGCTCTCTCAACAATAAAGTTTTACAAAAACCATGTCAAAACAAGACGTGCATTGACATACATTGCAAGTCTCAGACCCATGTCCACCACACATCTTCCACAGAGCCGCCATCGCTCCAGAACTACGACGCACCATCAATGCCATCCTAAAGACCGGCAGCTTTCCCAATGACTGGAAACGCACAGAAGTAAGAACCCTGCTTAAGAAGCCCTTAGCAGATCCCACGGACCTCAAGAACTACCGACCCATCTCTCTCCTCCCCTTCGCGGCCAAAGTCATCGAGAAGACCATCAATGCACAACTAACAAAATTCATCGAAGAAAACTCCATCCTCTGCCCTCCCAATCCGGATTCCGCAGCAACCACAGCACCGAGACCGCTCTACTCGCCGCCACGGATGACATCCGCACCCTCCTCGACCAAGGACACATTGCGGCCCTGATCCTACTCGACCTTTCGGCAGCGTTCAACACCGTCTCCCACCGCACACTTACCGCCAGACTCCACAACACCGGCATACAAGGAACCGCCCTCGACTGGATCCGCTCGTTCCTCACTGGCAGATCTGTCAGACTGCCACCCTTCCTCTCCGAACCCTTGGTAATCCACTGCGGAGTACCCCAAGGATCGTTGCTCAGCCACACGCTGTTCAACGTCTACATGGCCCCCCTCGCCATCGTCCGATAGCACGACTCAGCATAATATCCTACGCCGACGACACCCAGCTCACCCTCTACCTCACCAAGGACCCCATCACCACCAAACTCAACTTCCAGGAAGGAATGAAGGACGTCGCACCTTGGATGAGCGGCAGCTGCCTGAAGCTCAACTCGGAGAAGACAGAGGTCCTCGGGCCCTCCCCCTCTGCATGGGAAAACACCTGGTGGCCCACCGTGCTTGGCAGCCCTCCCACCCCCACGGACCATGCCCGAAACCTCGGCAACGTACTCAACTCCTCCCTTTCCATGACCCAACAGGTCAACGCTGTCCCCTCCCAGCTGCTTCAACACCCTCTGCATCCTCCGAAAGATCTTCAAATGGATTCTCCGCCCCACCCCGAGTCGAGGAAGGCCGTCACCCACGCACTCATAACCAGCAAACTGGACTACGGAAACGCCCTCTACGCCGGGATCAACAAGTCTCTGCTCCGCAAGCTCCAGACCATACAGAACACCGCAGCCAGACTTGTCCTCTGTATCCCTCGACACGAACACATGACCCAACACCTGCGAGACCTCCACTGACTCCCCGTCGAGAAGAGTTACCTTCAAGATGCTCACCCACGCCTACAAATGCCCCCACAACACCGGACCCCAATACCTCAACGAGAAAATCACCTTCCACGTACCCAAGAGAATCCGCCGACCTCGCTGAAATCCCACGCATCCAGAAAGCCAGAACAGGTGGAAGAGCCTTCTCCTACATCGTGGCCAAAACCTGGAACGATCTCCCGACCAACATCAGACGCACACCCTCCCTGAACAGCTTCAGGAAAACACTCAAGACCTGGCTCTTCGACTGACCGGAGCAGCACCTCCCCCCGCCCTGAGACCCTCACGGGTGAGTAGCGCGCTTACAATTCCCCTGATTGATTGATTGACAAAACCAAAAGGCTGACCACCAATGCTGGACCTATTGGTTTTGCCAATGCTTGTTTATTTTCATGTTTCCCATAATCTTTTTACACTGATTTTCCATTATGAATATTTTGGGGGAAGTACTGGCATGCTTCAACACATCTTACTAAATGAGGCTTCAAAGAAATGGTCCCTAAAATTTCACAGTAGTTTAGCAAAAGTTTTTTGTCCTAGTTGCATTTTTTTGTGAACGTTTTTATCTTGAAAACTAAGAATCATCAATCTTGCTTTCAAGCTTCTCCAAATATTTGCATCTACTTGGAGAGCATTCTAGGAGCGTTATACATAGCCTCATATTGTTAAACTGTACATATTGTTATACTGGGACCACTGTCAGTAGTGCAGTCTGAGCTTACGAGTTAGAGCGCTCACCCTAATAAGGGCTTTGCATTAAAGAACCATAAATACAAGTTGGAACACCATTAGCATATGGACACAAATATTAACTGCAGACAATGCCCATCCCAGATCCATAATGTGGTACTGTAAACCAGCAGCCAAGGGCTGCAGGGGGTTGGGCCAAATAAACTTGAAAAAGTTGTTGCCCTTGACCCCAAATAATATGTCCTGGCCATCAGGCTATAGGAATTCCACACCCCTATATCTGATACTTTTAGATTATACATTGTTAGTCCTACAAAGAAAATTAGAGACTCTTGAAGTATATTGTCAAAAGAATTTTCAGAAAATAAATTTAGAAAAATACGTCATGATTTTTGGGAAAAGGGTGACCAGTTTCACTTGGATTCTGGACTCCATTCTGGTGGAAGTGGGAAACTCATATAAATACTTGGGATTGACATTTATCAGGAACCTCAAATGGGATGTCCATATGGAAAATGTAAAAAACAGAGTTCTGCTACAAGCAGGGTTTTGATAAAGTTCAACCGGGTGGATGGGGGGGGGGGGTAAAATCCCTCCTCTTGTCCTGTGTGGGGGCAGAGGTTCTTTCCCTTGATTCTACATCTGCCTGGGTGCCGGTGGAGAGTGCAGCTCTCAAGCGCTAACTCAGCCTCCCTATCGGAACCATGGAGCAAGGTATGAGGAGGGAACTAAATCTTGTATCCATGGTATTTCATGGCTAACTCCTGTACCCTGAGGTTCTTGAATAAGTTGTAAACCACGCAAAATTTCGTATGTTGTGCTGGAATTAAACATATGAGTGTGTGGAACAAAAATGGAGTCTGTGTTATCTAAATATGAAATGTTCATTATGTCATGTTTTTATAGATTGCCCTTTTTATAAGTCTGCCCTTATTAAGGGGCTGATTATGATGGCGGTCGGATGAGCGTGCGACCACTATCCTGTTGGGAACAGGACCGCCGACAGGGAGTCGGCAGTCCCGCCAGGGAAATTACGATCCAACCGCTGTTGAGGCGGCCGGAAACATGCCTCTTAGCATTGAGGCTTGTGCTGCGGCCTGAAAAAGGGCTGCAGCACAAGCCCCACTGTTAAGTGGCATGTTTGTGAACATCCCTGCACCGTGTGGAAGGCACCATGTGGTGCCTGCCACATGGTGCAGGGATGTTTAGGGCGCAGACCCCATACCGGAGGTCCAGAGGGAAGGGGGGCCCGCTAGGGGCCCCCAAAGTCACTTTCCGTCTGCCTTTTCATGGCGGGTTAACCGCCATGAAACGGCCGGCAGAAAGGGACATTGTTATCCCTACGGTGGTGCCAGAGCTGGCACTGCCACTATTGTAGGGATTGCAGTTTGTCCGACGGGCTCAAGGAGCCCGTCTGATGCGTGGCGGCCGGTCTCTCTGCCATCCCTCCATCCGCCCACCATCGTAATGCGACAGGGGATCCTGCAGGGTCCGAAGGCGGTGGGACCACCACCGATGGCTTGACGGTGGCGGTCCCACTGCCATCGTAATAAGGCCCTAAGTTTTTAAGACCTACATTTTTAAAATGTCAGCTATGATCCAGCCTTGATGCAATTGCGCTTTAATACGTGATTTCTTGATGTGGCAGTTTCGATTAAGTAGGTTTTCTGATATTGGATATTTTTGTTATTGTTTTTAGGTGTTTGTTTTAATTGTCTTTTAGAATGCTTTAGTTGGTAAATATCCCAATAAATATATTGTTACTGCTACTACTAGAATTCTCTGTTTGTAGCCTTTTTGGTGCTCTCTCTATTGCCACGTTGTTCAAATAGATTCTTCTTTGTTTAATATGATAGACATGAGTAGCCAGTGTTTCCATGGATCCCAGAAATAGTAATGCTGAGAGTAAATTATTTTAATTTGATATTTTGGTATTTGAAAAGAAGTAACATTAGGTAATACAAAAAAGACCGAAAATGCTTCGTTTTTTTCTTGCATATAAGCTGCCACAAGAGCTCTTCAGAGACATATAGTCTTGACTATAACTTAATAGTGAATGAATTGCTCTCCCAGATATCAGTTCTGTCTGGGCTTTAAAGCTTTTCTTGGGGAGAAAAGGTTGGAAATCGTTGGTCATACCATCAGCTTGGATGGTTAAGTGACTCCACGCTTTCTGACAGTGAACCAGAAACACCATTCCAGCGCAATAAAGTATCCCTATGGATGCACCCTTCTTGCTTTACAAAAATAATTTGACTTGTCCATTACTTACACCATTTTGTTGCCTTTGTTTCCTAAACGTAACCTCTCCAGCAGAAGGGCCTCTGCACACCTTAGATGTAAAAGTGCCTCAGTTGTTCAGACTAAAGGTATGCACAAGTCTTAACAGTTGTAAGTAATTCATTTCTTTACCTTGGTTTAGCACCTACAGAATAGTCCTTAACTAGATGGATAATAAGAGAAGAGGTTGCGCAGTTACTGCTGCATCGTGAAGAATGGCCCCATTAGTGAGATTAGAATAGTGGTGTCTTGGATATCAAAATAAATACTGAATGTCCCTGTGCATATGTTCTTCCAGGTCATCTCTGTTGCGGCTTGCTGCCTCTGAGTGTTTTCTGTCTCAAAACAAAGTAGAGTGGCTGTTCCCAAACTTGAGAATAGTCCTAATGTGCACAGCCAGTTTTGAAGCCAGTGCAGGTTTTTTTCATATATTAAAACACTGATCATGCTATTATCGGAATTTAGTAGATTATAATATGTATTTTTAAATTAAACGTAGGAACATGAAAATTCTTCAACAATGGAGACGAACTTCCAAATTGATCCAAATTATTTTAAACAATCCATCCATATCTTTAAGATACTGTTCCATGATATCATGCAATAGTATCTTAGTTTTGATAATAGTCCGTGTTAATTTGTGAATAAAAGCAGCTGAGGCTTCAAAATTAGATGTGCACCTTGGGACTATTCTCAAGTTTAGGAACAGCCATACTCTGCTTGGATATCAATACCCATAGTTGCAACGTATTACTACATTGACTGAGTTGATAAGCAACTTTGGTGGGCCAGGCAGCTCTATGTAGTGTATTTGCATTTTTGGAATCAAACTGTTTTTTTGTTCTTGTTTTTTTTTTTTTGTCCTCATTTGCTTTGCTTACTTTCAGCTGAACCTCCAGGCTTCCCCTTTATCTCAATGATCTATCCTTGGAGGGGGCCCTCGAGGGCACAGCTTACGGAGAAGGTGGCTTGACTACCATGTCATATCCCCAAACAGCTGTAATCATGGGACTTATTTGAAACACAGAAGCAGTTCAGTCCCCTCCTATTTGAGACCACAAACTCGAGCTCTATTGCTCTTCTCCAACCAGGCAGTCAGTGGGGCCCACAACTTGACCGTTTTATTTGAGGGGACGTGGCTAAGATTATATATATATATATATCTATATCTCAAGCCATTCTGATTTTGAGGGTGACATTGGGTGAGTCCAGACCTTGCAAATCTGTCTTCCCAACAAAACTAAGTAAAATACCAGTTTACTGCCATTACCTTGAACAGCTTCTGCAGTCGGTGGCAACCCAAAGATAATTAATTAATTCAGGGCTTCCCTGGTTTTGGATATGAAGGAGGTCATTCAGGAACTTACTAAAACCTTTCCAGAACTTCTGGCTATTAGGGCAAAGTACAAACATATGCACATCATCAGCATTTTTTAAGGCACATTTCTTGCAATATGCTTCTTCCGAACTCGTCAGTTTTGATAATCTTTTGGGAGACCAGTAAGCTCTGTGGAGGGAAAAGAGATGGTTCCATCTGAGAGATACCGGTTTAACCGCACTATAAAAAAGTCAAAAAGATATTCACGATAATTGTTCGACATTAGTATTTGGCACTATTTCTCCAAATGGAGAAGTAAATGTACCCTGGTCCCCCTCTGAAATAGCCATAATTAACCCATACCAGGCTGCCACCTCCGTCTTCCGTTGTGGGCTATTGATCAAATGTTCCTCCAATTCATTAGAGCCATTCATATCTTTTCTGGTAGCTTGAGACCAACTTAACAGCTGAATAAATTTAAATTTAAACACCATCTTCTTGGTTACGCACTGGAAGTGCTCCCACGAGCAGAGCTTCCCTTCTTGAAATGTCTGGCCCCATTAAACTATACCTGCTTCCCTTAAATTGACAGCTATCGTCATCTTTCAAACAATCCGGGGAGCCTGGAGAGCCCTAGATTCGGGCATACCTACTATAGTATGACAGATTCGTTACTCGCCTGATCTGGGCCCATAATTGGGCAGCTGCCTATGGTACTTTAAACATTACGTTTTGAAGTACCTATGGTTTCCAAATTGTACATAAACTTTGACCCTCCACCTGCCACTTCCTTTAAAAGGGCCTCGCATAACTGGTCACCCCTTGATCCACACGTCTCAGGCAACACAATCTTAATTTTTATTAACAAACGCCCAGACGTATAACTGGAAATCTGGCAGCTCAATGCCCCTTTATCATACTTTCTAAGCAACTTTTCATTTCAATTCTCACGCCTGGAGGCCCATATAAACGAATTTTTTCTGCCATGAAGTTTTTTCAACCAAAAGCTCTTAAAATGGAGAGGTATCATATTAAAAAGAACGGTAAATTTCGGCCGAATTGACAATTTTATTAAATTAGTCCTCTCGAATATTGTCAATGCGAAATGAGACCAACTAAGTAATAATCTGTTTTGTATCTTCCATTGTTTTTTAAAAATTTAGTTTTCTGGAGCGCAACAAACCTTTATTTCCAAATATTTTAGTTCCTTTTTTATCAGCCTGTGATTCTCTTTTATAGTCCACACCATAAGCTCGGTCTTAGAGTTGGTCTCTTTCCTGAATTTATTTATCAATTGATCTAAACTTTCCAGCGTGGGAGCTAAATCTCGTCTGCCTATAGCGATATTTTATTCGTCCAAGAGCCATACATGAAAAGGTATAATCCCCTTTTCCAGCCTGATCTTTACAGCGAAGGGCTCGATATATAAATTAAAAAGCAAGGGGGCAACCCTGTCTGGTTACTTTTCTTATCTTAAAACTTGTTGTAAGGTTGCCATTCAGCAAAACTTTTGCCCAGGCGTATAAATGCCCCTTATAGCCCTACAAAAGTTATAACCCAGAAAATATTGGCCCAAGAGGGTGTACAAATACTGCCAGTTCACCCTGTCAAAAGCCTTTGTGGCTTCGAGTGTTATGATCGCAAGTGGAACTTTATTTGCATTTGCCAAGTCAATAGAATCTATTAACTCATGGCGTAAGTGGTGCATAAATCTCCCTTTCACAAAGCCTTTTTGATCTTCAGCTATCAACCCTACAATTTACTTTGCTCAGCCTTTTAGCCAAAATGTTAGCAAAGAGCTTTTAATCGCAATTCAAAAGTGAAATTGGCCTATAGGACTCACATAACCACGGGTCTATTCCTGGTTTTAAAATTAAAGTAACCACTGCTTCCTCCCAAGATTTGGGGAGTTGGGCTTCTTCGTCCCAAATTTCTACAAAAAGCTAGGTCATTACCGGCATATTATCTCACTTATTATTAAATAAAATTAATTAGGGAGGCTGTCGGGCATAGCTGCCTTCCCTCTTACTTTTATTTATCAACAGCATTACCTCGCCTTGGATTATCTCTTCATCAAGGGTTTCCTTTTCTTCCACTGAAGGTTTTCTAACAGTCTGTCCCTCCACTCAATCATTAACCTGAGACTCCGACACATCCAAATTCTCTGTGTAGAGAGTCTCAAAAAATTCAACGAAGGCTTGCTCTGTCTCTTGAGATTCTATTAACCCCTTCGGTGCGCGTGACGAGCTCAGCTCGTCATGCTGCGCGGTAGCGCTGTGCGCATGACGAGCTGAGCTCGTCACGACCGCACCCGCGATCGGAATGTCCAGCACACGAGCGGAATTCCGATCGCGGTCAAGGGGTTAATCTGTTTCCCCGTTTGTTTAGCTCGTATCTCATTTCTCGTCAGTTCTGTCTTTGTTTTCCACGCCAAACGTTTCCCTGCATTCTCACTATACTCAGTGTGCTATTCAACTGGCTTCCCAATGTGCCCTGACCCTTTCCTCCAAAATGCCACTTTGACTGAACTTTCGCTCCCGAAATTCTTTTACCACCTCACCTTATATTCTTCCCCATCCATTTGCTCCCAGCACTTTTTTATAGCACATCTATCTCCTGTTCCAAGTCTGCACCCACTTTCTTATACTGCTTGGTTTAGTTTTTTGAGTGGAAAGACCAATCATGACGCCCCTTTTATAAGCTTTAAAAGCGTCCCATACAAAATGAGTAGCAACCGAATTGCTATTAATTTTGAAAAATTCCACAGTCCTTTGTCTTAGAATCTCCATTAATCCCTGATCTTTTAATAGGGAAAGATTTAAAGTCCATCTTCTCATCTTTTTATCGAAATCAACTTTTAGGTCTTAAACCACTGCCACATGATCCGATAAATGAGCTCCCAAATGCCGCACATCTTTGATATCCACTCTGAGCGACTGATCTATCAGAAAATAATCAATCCTTGAACTGTGATTATATTTCTTATTAAGATAAGTATAGCCCTTGACTACCCTGTTCCTGTCTCTCCAAATGTCACAAAGGCCTAGCTGTCTCATCAGGGATCTAATATAAGCATGTATTTTAGGACAGAAATACGATCTGCTTTTACTTCACTTATCCAACTGGTAGTCCAACACCACATTAAAGTCCCCAGACGTAATAATCGTATACCGGGTTTTGGCCAACTCTAGGCATAAAGTTTGTAGGGGCTCTGTCCTCTATATTAGGGCCATAATATTCCACCCAACGTGTAACATCTGTCAAATATTTTCACCACCACAATGGCCCATCTACCCTTCTTATCTACTTTACAACTTAATATAGCAGCCTCTATCCGTTTTTTGGTTAAAATAATCACCCCTTCCGTATGACAGCTTTGTTCCGAACACACCACTTGCTGTACCCACTTCTGTTATTTAAAAATGTCTAGGCATTTAGCTTTAGTCAAATGTGATTCTAAGAAAGCTTTCAGAGCAACAGGGCACCTTTTTAAAATGTTACCCCTTTATGCTCCCCACCCAGTGCTCCCCAAAGTACCCCGCCACCCCCCGCTCTTCTGGGCTTACAAAGCCATATTTGGCACTCACGGAAGTAGTAAGATCAAAGGCTAACCTCTGCAAAAAAGAAATAGTGAAGACGGCATATTAAGATAATTATAGAAAAAACACCCAACCTGGACCTCACATAAATAGCCCTTCTGGGCCCTATAATCATAATTGCTTCAACCTGGTCTTCTCAAGTAAAGCGTCTGCCTCTCCATGCTCTTTCAGATTGTACATTTTATTGTTAACCATCACACGTAGGGTGGCTGGAATTCTTCGCTGGACAGGCCCCCCCAACTTTTTTAACTCATTCATCCTTTTTAGGTCGAGCCTCGAGTAGCGCGCAAGCGTTGCTCTGCGAGACTTATAGTTAGGGAGTTTGAAAAGCTGACCAGACGCTCGTGCGTCATGGCCTTTTACCTGCGGTTACGCGCGCGGCAGACATGTGTTTCCAATTATCGTGCCCAGACGCGGGCGCGATAATTTGAAACACATGCCTGCCGTGCGTGTAATCGCAGGCAAAAGGCCATGACGCACGAGCGTCTGGTCAGCTCTGCAGGCTGCCGCGCTCGCTCGCCCCCGCTCCTCTTTTTTACAAGTGAGCGCGCGTTCTGATCTAAAATGTAGCGCACAAATCCCAAGCCCAGCAAACAGCGACTGCTCGCATCCTGCTTCTCCGAGCTGTTCCTGTGCACTTGCACAATTTTTATTCACATGGCACGTCATTTTGTGATGTGTCGCAAAGAATATAATTTCGGTAATTTTGTAACACGAAATTACAGAAATGATGTAAGATTACACCAGTGTAACAGAAATATCACCCAGGTTTATTGCTAAGTCTTACAGCATCAATATACATGTTGATGAGAGCATAGTCCTGTGTTTAAAAAATAATTTTAAAAATTAAACTCAAAATCTGCTGCTTTTTGGGCCATAAATCATGTAATATCTCCGCCACCGAGCTGTGTTTTTCCTGCCACTGCGGCTGACTCGCGGTTGCTCTTGGGCGCCTGCCAAGCTCCCCCATGGGTTTATATTTGCATATATTTTTCTCTAAAAGGCGCAATCTGTCTTGGCGCTGCAGGTACCCGGGCTGGGGGGCAGGAAGCATCGGCTTCGTGGCACGAAAGGGCGCGCTTTGATGCATGGCCTAAACAAGCCTTGGCTGCACCTTGGCAAGGGCGCGGGAGACGGCTGACAGAGGTGACGCTCTGTTTGCTTTAAGGGAACATGAAGCAGGTTTGGGCTGAGCCCGCCAATGAGGCCATAAAAGGGTATGGAGCTGCTGTTTAGAAGGGCTCTCCACCAGCGCTCTCCTCACAGGAACCTCTCCCGTCTAGGCTCAGGGGGGGTCTAAGGAAGTAACTTAGTCAGCCGCGGGGCAAGTGGAACTGGGCCGGAGTAAGCCCCTTCAGGCAGCTGGCCGAACGTCTTAAAGTTACTGATGTGTCAGGTGACTGCACCTGCCCCGGAACTAGTTCTTCCCAAGCCCCCAGCTTTTCAGAGGCCTCAACCTGCTGCCTGACGTGACCGACAAGACACAGTATAATAGCGCCTAGAAGCGAGGGCTTGTCGCCTATGTGACTGACGAGACACACTATAATAGCGCCTAGAAACGCGGGCTTCTCGCCTGATATGTGACTGACGAGATACAGTATAATAGCGCCTAGAAGCGCAGGCTTCTCGTCTGATATGTGACTGACGAGACACACTATAATAGCGCCTAGAAGCGCAGGCTTGTCTCCTGATATGTGACTGACGAGACACAGTATAATAGCGTCTTGATGCGCGGGCTTGTCCCCTGACACCTGGCGGACGAGACACGGGGGCTTATTTACAAGGGCATTGCGCCACCAGAGCTCCGATGGTGCAATGCCCTGCTCCATATTTACAAAGCGGCGCTAAGCCACTTTGCTTGGCTTAACGCCGCCTTGTAAATATCGCACCCTTTGACGCAGTCAAAGAAGCATGCAATGGGTGTTGCTGTGGGCGTTCCAACGCAACACCCATTGCTTTTTGACGCTGCCCCAGATTTACAAGGATGTGGGAATCTGAGACAGCGCCAACAACGAACACCATTGAAAAGCAGGCGTTACAGTGGCGCAACGAGGGGAAATACTTTTATTTCTCCTCGTTTTTAGGTCGAGCCTCGAGTAGCGCGCAAGCGCTGCTAGAGGCGAAGACTTTTAGTAAGTGAGTTTGAAAAGCAGTCCAAAAAACGCTCGTGCGTCGTGGCTGGCCTTTTTGGGATGGGTACGCGCGGCAAACATGTGTTTCCAATTATCGTGCCCAGACGCGGGCGCGATAATTGTAAACACATGCCGGCAAAAGGCCATGACGCACGAGCGTCTGGTCAGCTGAGCAGGCTGCCGCGCTCGCTCGCCCCCGCTCCGATTCCGTCGATTACGTGCTTGTTTTGCTTGTTTTTTTTTCTTCTTGGGGCGGGAAGCTTTCACTCGTATGTGGAGACTGCACCTCATTTTGTGCGCATTTAGAGGCTGGCGACGGATGCATTCCCCGCAGTGTTAAAACAGTTTGCAGAGGGTGCTTGATGTTATGCTAATCTTTCTGCCAACACGAGAAAACCAAAATACCCATTCGGAGTAAGTAGCGAGTACAGCGTACACGTGCCTGGAGATGCTATGCATCGCGTCACTACAAGGAAGGAGGAGTTTACCACACCAGTATTTGTCTTAAAAACAATTAAATCGGGTATTTCCGTAACGCGAGCTTGCACTGTGACATGCATCTCACGGATTCACATTTTAAGATACAGCTGATGCCGGAGACGCACCTCTTTAGGACTGCGAGAACTGCGTGTACTCCAGGGAGTGTACTGTAAACATGAAATCGCTCGTCCGAAGGATCTCTGCCCCTCGCTGCCTCAAGGTAGAATTCTCCCTTTATGAATTCTCTGGACTTTGGTTGTCGGCAGGGATTCCAATTGCAGAGCGGCAGTGGATCATGTGCCTGGAGGGAGCTGGTTTATAGCTAGAGGTTTGGTCGGGCAGCTGTAAAAGATGCCATTTACAGCCATCAGCACAAGGCATTGGTCATGGCTGTGTCTAGGGCAGAGGGTTGTGGATTAGAGCTCTGTTACAACCTTGTAACAGAACAAAATAGATGCAGTCTCTCTACGTTTTACCTAGTTAAAAGTCGAGGTGTGCGCAGTGACCAAACGCATACTACCCGAGTTTTGAAATACACTTTGGTAACGCTCTTTATAAAGAGGCCATTTTAGACATCCAGAAGCGGCAGTTGGCATGAATGTCGATGGTTTGTGCTTGTACGTGATGGCCTAGGTATATGTATTCTCTATTTATTTATTTTTACGTGGCTTTATTAGCATGTTCCATGCCAAATATAAGAACATAAAATTCAACTAAAAAGTACAGCATTATCCGAGAAAAACACATATTTAAACTTGCTCAGTGAAACACGGAGCGGGTCTAAACTTTTTTTTAACCAGGATTTACCTCTGGTTTTCAGTTCAGCACTTGTCATTTTAGCTCCTTGACCAGCACAGCAGGCAGTATTCAGTGTCAGTAATGCACGTTTAGAGAATGAATAGGTGAGTGGTTAAAACGAGTTTCACTGCATGCCCCTAAGTGTGCAGTGTGCCTTCTCTTGTTAACTCGCCAACTCTGGGTGTGCGGTAATAGCTTCTCATAAAGCTGACATTTTGGCACTAGTGGGATACTGCCGATTCCCTGCAGCTAGGTTACCTCGCCATCTGCCGCTCCTTATGGAATAACTATAGAGAGGCGGTATGGTGTAATAATAAAAGTAAACAAAAATTTCACTGAGGTCAATCAATTAGAAAAAACTGGAACATCTTCGCAGGCTTGTAAGCCGTCTTGTTTTTAAGCCGTGAAAGAGGCACTGAATGAATGACGAACATTGTCAAACGTACACAAGAGGCGGTTTGCATTAAATAAAGTGAGGCGATGTTTAAGGAGACGTTTGGTGTCGAGGAGAACAGCAGCCTGTTTAGAGGCAGGCAGGAGGCAGAGCGCTGGATCAGGGCTTGGGCAGCAGAGCCTTACTCTGTCACACAAAGCGTCCTGGCCGAGGAGTCAGGGAAGAGAAAACAGCGCTAGGGAGGAAGAAGGCAAGCACAGAGAAACACATGCCAGAGCATAAGGGCAAGGTTTTTTTGTAACCAATGAACAGATTTACGTAGTTTTTTTTTTTTTTTAAGTTGGGATAGAAGAGGCATTTCTGAGGAGAAGGGAGCATTGTGGGTCCTCGATGCATGACACAACAAGCATTGGCATAGCCAATAGGTCTCGCCTTTGGGACCTTATAAGTGTTTAGCCATGTAACAGTTAATGTTGTTGCACAAAGGATATTGTGCTGCATAACTAAATACTTATAAGGTCCCAAAAGCGAGACCTATTGGCTATGCCAATGCTTGTTTGCTCTGTGTGCTGCCTTCTGCAGCACACAGAGAAGGAACAAATTGCCATTAATGATTGTTTATGTGCAGGAAGGTGTCCCTTCCTGCACATAAATAATCGTCCCTGAAACGCAGGCACCGTTGCAACATGGCGCAAAGGTGTATGCGTTGGTGGTAGGCAGCTCTTTTAGCGCCGGCACAAGGGAAAACACAGGGGTGCGCCGTATTCTTGCCTGCTTTTTTTAAATGATGCGGCGCCACTAAATTGCTTGCAGCACCGCGTTGCACTATTTCTTTGTAAAACACCCGTCAGTATAATAGCGCCTAGAAGTGCGGGCTTGTCGCTTGACATGTGACAAAGAGACATGGTATAATATTGCCTAGAAGCGCAGGCTAGTCACCTGACACGTGACCGACGAGACATGGTATAATATCATCTAGAAGAGTGGGCATGTCACCTGACATGTTACCGACCAACTCCACCCTTCCTGCCTTTCAGAGGCCCCACCCAGCTGACTGACATCCACCTGACCGTGCCCCCAGACCTGGCCCCTTTAAGATGCTCCTGCCTATAATCTGACTTGTGAATGCGTCTGTCTTGGCCCAAGATGTTTTCACTGGCACTGGCCTGCCGACTGACTCACCCCAACCCGGTTGGCCTGTCATGAGGAAGAGGCTTGTTGTCTAAGGTTTGATTTGCAGGGCCCCAACCTTGTTCTGAGAGGCTAGTATGGCACTTGACTCGCAGCCATGTTATCTAGTCGAAATTTCCCATTTGACCCGGTCCCTTGTTTCCAAGAGGGTGTGCCTCTTCAACTGACTGACCAAAGGACTCATTTACGGTGAGCCTGAAGTATGAACTCAGTCAATATGTTGGACTGAAATACAAATCACCCCAAATTTTGGGTCATCCTGACTTTGATAGGCCCGCTGAAATGTTTACCAAAATTTGGCAACCGGGGCACTGGTGAGAATGACCTTGTAAAGGGCATAAGTGCCACATAGTTACATTCATGTGTGGTTTATTTGGGTAGTGGAAGGGTAGACATGGGTATGACAGTCCAGCATTCAACCCCTCCCCCGCTCTCTCAACAGACAAAATAGAAAGACTATTGTTTCTTTGGTGGAGTCCCCCTAGACACCTGGCAGCTGTTCTGCACACCCTTGGTTTTACATACGATAGATTAATATGTATATAGCAAGACAGTCCAACCACAAACATAAGTCTTTCTTCTATGCCTATTACGAGGAAGGTCCTGGGTAACTGGCAGCAGTCCCAGCCGAATATAGGCCTTTTTTTCGCATGCCATAACAACGTATGCCTTAACAACGCGGTCGTTACAACGACCGCGTTGTTATTTCGCATACCGTTACAACGCAGGTAATAACAACGACTTGCTTTTAGGGGGCGCTGGATGTTGGAATAGTATAATTTACTATTCCAACTCCAGTCTGTGCGTACACTAGGGAAGGTGTTGGATTTTAAATCCAACACCTTCTTCCCCCTAACCCAAGTCGTTTTTCCGACTTGCGACGTAACGATATGCGAAATAACGCGGTCGTTGTAATGACTGCGTTGTTATGGCATGCGTTGTTTAGCATGCGAAGTAAAGGCTGTTTACCGTCCCAGCCCAGCGTCTCTGTAGACATAACAGTGTCCATATTTATAGCGACTGCGAGACACGGACAGCTGTCAGCTGCCTTGGTTGTTCTTTTCTCCACTACCATTTATGGTGGGACAGGGAAGGGAATTAGACGTTCATGGTAAGGTGCGAGTTATAGTTACCTTAGGGCACAAGTTATAGTTACTAGAGATAACTGGAACTGAATTTCCATGATTTTTTTTATTTTAAAACATTACGTTGGCAATTGAAATTTTCACTTAACTACAACGTCACTTTTACCTTTGTTTTTTTCTGTAAATGTATAGGTTTTTTTTAACGTAAAGTAATATTTTATTATCATACATAAAGCCAACTTTACGCCGCTCACGGCCTTCAATGCGCTTGGTTTTGCAGGTCCTGCCCGCACTCAGGCAGACTTACTGACTTCGTCAAAGAGTCACAACACCAAAATATTAAAAGTAAACCTATTGGCTTGATAAAGGGGTAAGCATATCAATATATATAAAGCGGATCTATCATCTTTTGCCAGAAAACAACTCTGTGGCTCTTTCTTTTTACATAGTTTTTATTATTACATTTAGTGGGTGGAAAATGTTAAAATAAATAGTCAAAGCATATTGAGTTTTTTTTCTAAAAATAAAACCAACATGTCTGAGTCTTTTTTTAAATATTTTTTTAGCCTAGGACACGAGGACCTTGTTTTCCAGCTGAGGAGCATATAGCTTCAGCGGAAAGCTTAAAAAAATATGGTAAGTTTTCCTGTGGTCATGGATTTAATGACCCAGGAGACTTACTGTTGTGTTTTTTATGTTGCTGGGGGCTGTTGGACTCCATGCAGCCCCCAGCAACAATAAACAAGCATTGGCATAGCCAATAGGTCTGGCCTTTGGAACCTTATAAGTGTTTAGTCATGCAACAGTTGATGTTGTTGCACCAAGGATATTGTGCTGCATAACCAAATACTTATAAGGTCCCAAAAGCGAGACCTATTGGCTATGCCAATGCTTGTTCCTAGTTCCCACTGCCTATTCAAAGTAGCTTGGGAAATATCGGATCTAATCTCAAAGTTGAAGCTCTTCCCAGTTAATGATCCTGCTTTCAGAGCAGCATTCAAAATCTTATCCATAATGGCATATGTCAAAAAGCTCACTAAGATTTTACGTGGCTTGACTTTATTTGCATTCTTCCTGAAAGGGTCACGATCGACCCTCTGTATATCTTGGAGCAAAGTTTCTTTTGAACCTTCCCAAGCCCCGCTGTTCCTAAGCAGGTCAACTGTGAAGGCTTTCATATCCTCCCCCTCGCTTCCTTCTGGCACTTTTAACACTCTGTTATTCTTCCTTGCATTATTTTCTAGAGACTCCAGTTTGTCTTGACTTTACTTAAGTTTCATCTTCAATCTGTTCAGCTCTTGCCTATCTTGAGTTGTTTTCTTTTTGCTCCACCACAGAAGCCTCTAGAGCAAATGTCCTTTGAGATAGGGATTCAAATTTCTCAGCCAAACCTTCGCAAACCCCCTGGATATCCTTTTGATTAGCTTGAAAAGTGGCAAACCCACTTTTAACCTCTTCCGCAAGGGACTTCAGAACTTGTTCAAAAGAGCACACCTGAGACGCAGGACCTATAGTTTGGCTGGGGTCAATCAATCAATCAATCATGTCACTTATAAAGCGCACTACATACCCGCGAGGGTCTCAAGGCGCTGGGGGAAGAGGGGGGTGGTGCTGCTACTGATCGAAGAGCCAGGTCTTGAGGAGTCTTCTGAAGGCCAGTAGGTCTTGGGTCTGTCGGAGGTTGGTGGGGAGGGTGTTCCAGGTCTTGGCGTCGAGGTGGGAGAAGGATCTGCCGCCGGCGGTCGTTTTCCGGATGCGGGGGACTGTGGCGAGGGCGAGGCTGGTCGAGCGGAGCTGGCGGGTGGGGTGTAGAAGCTGAGTCGTCTGTTGAGGTAGGCTGGTCCGGAGTTGTGGAGTGCTTTGTGTGCGTGGGTGAGGAGCTTGAAGGTTATCCTCTTGTTGACAGGGAGCCAGTGCAGGTCTCTCAGGTGGGGTGTGATGTGGCTGCGTCGGGGGATGTCGAGGATAAGACGTGCAGAGGCGTTCTGGATGCGTTGCAGCCGTCTCAGGAGCTTAGCCGTCGTTCCTGCGTAGAGGGCGTTTCCGTAGTCCAGCCTGCTGGTGACGAGGGCCTGGGTGACTGTTTTTCTTGTTTCGGTGGGGATCCACTTGAAGATCCTGCGGAGCATTCGGAGGATGTTGACCTGCTTAGTCATGGAGAGGGTGGGGTCGAGGATGACCCCTAGGTTGCGTACGTGGTCGGTGGGTGGCGGGGCTGTTCCCAGTGATGTTGGCCACCAGGAGTCGTCCCAGGCTGAAGGGTTGGAACCAAGGATGAGGACCTCCGTCTTGGCAAGGATTGCCCCTCCAAAATATCCACAAGATGATCTTGATTTTTATTCCGTCCAGCTTCCTCTGATCCAACACATGTATTGTTAGACCTTAATGAGGTTTCTGTATCAGCATCCACCTCTACCCTCACCATAGAATCATCTTCTGTCAAGCACTGGTACCGGTTTGCTCCAACGTGGATCTGAGGCACATCCAATGCCCTCTTGTCATGATCTAAATACTGCTCTTCCGACGTATCCTTGGCCACTTTCTCCATTATAAAGGTTACCGCCTCAATCCTTAAATCTGGATCCTCTGTGGAGGAAGCTTGACTAATATCGGAAGGTAGGGAAACCTTCACCAATTAAGGGCTTCTTGCACGTAATTTGAAATAAGAGTAACCTTTATATTCTTAACTTAAGGAGCCAGGGCCGACTTACCCGACCCTTGTGTTTGAGATTGGCCCAACACCCCTTGCTGCTTTATGGGGGGCACCAGTGTTTCTTCCTGCAGCTCCCGGGAAATTCTCTTATCCACATTCGGAGCTCTCACTTTGATTTTTATAGGGCCAACCTCCAGCTTCTTTCCCTGGGGAGCCTGATCCTCAAATAGATTAGAGTCACCAATAGCCCCACTTACTCCTTAGTGTGTTCCTGTTTGTCTTCTAAGCCTTCCCCCTCATTAGCCAGCTCCCTGTCGTCTTTCCAACATGAAAGGCTCCCGCTTCAGGCGTGAGCTGGTTATACAGCACCTTGAGTCCCAAGCAGCTTCAAACACCGGTTTGAAAGTACTGCCTCTGCCGTAGCTGTTCTTTCCCCCTCAGCGCGACCCTGGAAGTGAGCCTGCGGGTTTTCCTCACTTCCTAGGCTGCCCTCCTCCAGCACTCTCCCTTCACGGGTCGCTTTCTTCCCTCCGACCGCGCCCTCATGTGGACCTTGCACCAACCGGCCTCTCAATATCGAGCGCCACACCTTCCTTGCCAACCAAGGTGCCGCTGGTAAGTACTAAGGTCCCGGTCCCAGAGCGCGACAGAAAAAAAAAGAAACCACAGTCCGTGGTCCAAGCTGTCTGCCCGAATTCGCCGATTCACTACATGTGTATCCCTCTATTCCCGACGAGCTTGCGGTCATCTGCTAGCTGCCGCCATGTTCTCCTGATCGGAAACTGTTTTCTTGCTGTTATCCTAGTTTACTCTCCTTTAGAACTCCGGAATAAGCTATAAACTTGCAATTTTTTTATGATGTTAATGAACTTCAAAGATAATCCATGAAACAGATGTCCCCTACCTATATTCCTAGATTTCTGTCATTGATATACGTTCATAAACAGCCCGTCCTTCCCGCTGTTAACCTACAATGTAGCTGGAAATTATTTTATCGTGTTCTTTTTTGTGCATTTACCATCCAAATGAACTGTTTCACAGGACAGTGGACCTCCTCCATTCCCCAGAGAACCAGTGGCAAGATCCTGAAATTAATAGGTGAGGACTATATGCACCATTTTAGTCATGTATTTTCTAGTGCACTACTGGGTTTACATGCAAATAACTTTACCTTTCTATTAGAAATTGGGTTTTACAAAGTTTATGTCCCTTTATATGACTACCATCTGTCATTCTATAATCTAATGGGCCCCACACTTGATCAAACGATAACTATTTTAACTTGGGTTGAAGCACAGTCTGGTTTTATCAAGGTTAGCTCATAAGCACAGAGAAACGCAGATAACTGTGAATTTAGTTTAAGTGAGCAGATTGGATAAGTTGCAGGTGGTACCATCTGTTTTTTTATCTTTAATATGGAGTTCCTCACTGAGTTTAATTTGAACGCAGAACATTTATCCATTTATAATAACATTGACCAGCCTCTCGCGTAAGTCCGAGGAATACGCTGCACACACAATACAGAGTATATTCTAATTGGCATAAATATGTCACATAAAGCAATATGCTGCGCACACACAATACAGAGTATAATCTAATTGGCATAAATAGGTCACATATTGAGGAGTAGGATCAGCACAATAGGTAGCAGGTCCAGTCCAGAGAGATGCAATCACCATCATAGTCTTTTTGATTCATTTTTAAGAGTCCTCTTGTAACTTTGACCCAGAGATTTTCCAGGCCCCTGGCAAGCGCAGGTATGAACCAGTTATCTGAGAGAGACTTCTAGCTGCAGATTACTTGCCTTAGAATTATCCCCAGGCGCCAGACTGGATCTGGAAATTGTTCATGAGCAATACCCCTGCGTGCTGGTAGGTGGCCTTGTTTGGCACTGTGTGGCGGCGTCCGCGCCAGAAGTGATGTTTAGCACGCCTATGTAGGCGCCACCCAGGCATGCTGACTTGCGTTATTTTCTTTCTGCGCCAGCTAGCTGCCCTTAGTAATTTTTTGACTACGTTTTTTGATTATTTGTTTTGTTGAAATCTTATCCATAATGGCATTTTTTTTTTTGTTGGGAGGTTTACCTCCTGGTGTGGCAGAGATGTCATTCAAGAAGGCCGGCTAGGACTCTGGGAGGATTGGGAGGGGTCGCTGGACCCTGGAGAATACACGCCTTATGAAGAACAACAGGACTGGGCTGAGGATCTGTGTGAAGCCAGTGGACTGGATACTTCTCCAGATACTGGCATGATTTCTCCCCCTATCGTGGCTATGGAGCAGGGAGGTTCTTTCTCCAAGGTGATGCTGAGGGCACCTGAGATCCTGGTCCTTGGCTTGTTCTCACTGGCACTCAAGACTAATGTCTTGACAGAAGTGCTTCAGCTGGAAGTGTCCCTATCAGAACCGCTTCTCCCTTTCAATGAGGCACTTACTGACATCCTGCTTGACACTTGGTCCAAGTCCAGCACAGGGGCCCCTGTGAACAGTACGATTGCACACAGCAACCTCCCTGTTCCAGGGCACCAAAATTTCCTCACCCAATATCCTTCCCTTGAGAGCATGGTGGTCCAAGCCTCCACATCCCATGTAAATCCTGGTGCATTCCCGGACAGGGAATCCAAGGGGCTGGACAATCTTCCTCAGGTGTGGCACAGCGGTCTGTGAACACTGCATGCCATTTGGGCCGCTGTTCCCACGCACTATGGGATACGGTTGCGCTGGTGCTGCCAACCGTCCTGGAGAAGGCCCTGGCCGTGCTCTGAGTCTGATGCCAATGAGATGGATGCAAAGCTCACCATTCGTTGTGGACGTGACACCACCAACTCACTAGGCAGAGTGGTTTTGTTGACAGTGGCCGTGTGGTGTATTGCCTGGTTGAGGACGACTGGCTTTTCTGGGGATGTCCAGTTCTCATTCATGGGCATTCCCTTTGATGGCTCCCGTCTCTTCGGAGACAAGGTGCATTCGGTGCTGGAGTGCTCTAAGGATCGCAGAGCTACGGCCAGATCCTTGGGCCTTTCTATGGCCCCTTGTTACCCTCAATCCGCCTTTCGCTCCCTTCGTGGCCATGGAAGGGGTGTGCAACCCAATCTTTACCCGCCCAGCCACAGCGGCGCTCAAGCTTTCCAGCTGGCTCCATGGGTTGGGTGGCCAGTGGTCGGGTCAGTCCACCAACCCCTCTGCAGCTGCAGCCTCCAAAACCTCCTAGTCTGCCTCATCATTATTGGCACCCAGTAGGTGAGCGGATTCGCCATCACCTGCCCCGCTGGCAGTCCATAACATCGGACAGGTGGATTTTGCAGATTGTCAAAGGGGCTACTTCCTCACCGTCGAGACTACCCCTCCCTCCATGCCATCTACTTATGACAGTCTGACAGAGGACCGCCAATCTCTTCTCCATCAGGAAGTGACGGCTCTTTTGGCCAAAGGAGCCATAGAGAGAGTGCCGGTGCCAGAAGTAGGTCTGTTATGTGCCCGGGTTAGGCCCAAGCAACGGAGCTACACATTTTTATTACATTGTCCTAATTATGCACAGTAACATTTCTGCTGTGACCTTTTGCACATATTTGCTTGTGCAACAATGTTGGAATAGTTTCTCTGAAACTACTTTATTTACACAGCTAGCGTCGCATAACATTATCACCATGCCTCGAACACCATGTACAAGGCCTCTTGACGCACTATGTGCAAATGTCGTTCTATCTTAATCCACGGGGCGACAGGGCTATCTACATATCCATATCATTGCTAATCTATACGCACATCACATAGCTGCTTTCTATTATAAATAATGAGCATCCCAAAAGATTAGCGGAGGAGGCTCTTCAGCTGAAACCGATGGTCCCTGCATGCTGAGACTTCACCATGCAGCGGTCTGACATCTCCTGCTCGGTGTCTAGTTCGTGACCAAGACTGGGTCCTACATTCTCTCCTGCCAGGTAATGGGGTTGGATCACCCCTTGGGGGTATTCTTGGCTTCACACCTATACACACTCTAGGTACACTCAGAGTAGGGTTTGCATAGTAGGAGTACGCGTGATTGCTGCCTTGTTTATATGCCTGCATATATACACTGTGTTTATTATTCAATTTTTTTGGTGCTTGTAATCACTTCCACTTTCATCTGCTTCAGTCTACTGATTATCGCAGCACGTATTTTTTCTATACAAGAATAATGTTGGTTCAATAAATATATTTAAAACATCCCACTGTGTATTCTCTGTATATTTCTCTAAGCACAAGTAAGCACGAGTGACTGAGCGAAAGGTACTGCTCTGTTTCCATGATGCCTGAGGGGTCAGGGTTGTCCTGTTCAGTGGTTGGCAGAAACTATTCGCTCCCTGGTAAGGTTAGGGAGGCTTATGGTGGTACTGAGCTAGCTGGTCTCTAGGCCAACATATCCTGCGGGGGTGCCTGGAATCAGTCTAGGCACCTCATCCAAAGTTTGATGTCCAACAAATGTGCAGATCCTACGGATTAGTGGGAACTACACGACATGGTGCCACCAACGTTGGTTGGGTTCTTATTTAAAGGACTGTCTGAGTAGTTCAGTCATGCTTTCTCAGAGACCCCTACTCTCCTCCAAGCCAGAGACGTCTGTCGTGGGAAGACAAATCCACCTCAGCTGAGTAGGTATACCCTATGTATTGGCTGTAGGTTATTCAAGCTGTAGGATATAAATGTTCCCACATTGTGCTAACCCTATCTCCATAAATTCATTTACTGAATTTCTTTTCTCTTCACACAATGTCTGTAATCGGAGAAGTGGGTGAAGAGAGTAGTTACTCTAAATATTACAGAAAATTGCAGACATGCAGTTACTATGAAATTACCTCAGCATGGTCTCCCAGCAATGGTTGGAGATGTTACCTTTGTGGTCAAGGCACACGAAGCATTCAGAACAGTGGTATTCTCCTCTTGGGTTACATTCCCACCTGCGGATGCTTGCGCAAAATTGTTTCACACATACATTGAAGGCGAAACACCAGAGGAATATTTTCCAAACGTGGACATAGGAATTCCATTCTCTTACCAAGAACACATAAATTAGTTTAAAGGCGCCCTCCCACACACACACACCATAGAAAACCTGAGTCTCGGTCCTCTCAGTAAAGGAGCGACTTGGCCGGTCCTAGCTGCTTATACACCACATCCCAATATTGCTAATTTAGTTGCAGCAGAATTAACACTATATGAAGATCTAGTAAAGATTTACAGAAATCTTACACAGTTGATAATGCGAACACTCACAATTAACCCCGCACAGACTGCTCAGGCTGCACAACCACAATTGGCTACTACGGGTATCAGACCGCAAACGCTAAATGCCATCATGGGAAAGATTCCCACCAGTCTGGAGCAAATTCTGTTCTGAATAGCACCAAGAACAAGCCAGCTTGAAGCAGTATTTCCCCATTCCGGCCCACAGGAAAAACACAGAATAGTGAGACTTTGCTTGCCAATGGGGATGGCTCCCCTTTTATTACATAAAAGGGGAGGCAGCTGCGTTGGCTATACACAAACGCTTGAGGGAGCTCACTCCTGCACAACAGGAGCGGGAATTGCCTAAAATTATCGAAGAAACCTATGCTACCCTGGGTAGGGATCATTTGGGAGCCAGAGCTGGGAAACCACAGGTTAAGAGTAATTCTGAAAAGGATAACTCTAAGCAAGCACCCGATACTTCCAAGAAGAAATGGGACAACAATAAAAAAAAAAATATAAAACAAAACACAATTACGGGGTGGATCTCCTCATCAGGAAACCACTGAAAAGAAATATAATCTTAGAAACTGTGATATTATTAGAAAGTGTGACCGGTAATAGGATACTGATACACATTCCTCTCGTTCCTTTCAGGATTCATTCAATACACGTTCGGGGAGAGGTAGGCGGTCCGAGCACAGATCGGAAGAGCGTGTGAAGACGAAAAGGGAAACACATCGCACTTCAGAGTACATCCTTAAAAAAGAGGGCAAACAAAAGACTCCTAAACCTCAATTCAAAAAGAAGAGGGTAGCTGGGATTAAAATAAGACATGCCTAGGCTACTGAGGACTCTGCTTCTGAACGGGGAATGGGCTGTGACAATGCTGAACAGCGCGGCAGAAGTCAAGATAGCTTGCCAGAACCTGATGGGTTATCTGGCGGTAGTAGCGCTGAGTGAACATATCACGGTGGAAACACCTGATACAAGGGTAAGGGTCCCCCATCGTTTATCCGAAATAACACTCCAATTGGAGGGGTACATACACAGGAATATCAAGGCTCTCTTTTGGGAGAATTTGACATATGGTTACAATATTCTTTTGGCTGAAAAGGACTGACCTCCTGAGTTCGTAATGGAGTGCCCAATGGGGGAAACAGTAATTTTACCGGCTTTCTCTGACCTCGTTCCAGAATCTATTAAACATTCATACACCAAGGAGTGGGCGTTGGCGCTAGCTCCTGCATTATACCGCAATCATGTTGGGTGGGATGATGAGTCACCTCATTGCAAAATTCCATTAAAATCAGTTCCTCAACCCCAGAAACAGTACCCAATAATAAAGACTGAAGCTAAAAAACAAGTTAGGAAAATCCTAAAACATCTTAATTCCAAAGTGTAATAGAAAATTGCACCTCCTCAATGAATAATCCCTTATTTCCTGTAATTAAACCGAACAATTTATACCGTCTAATCTTAGACTACAGACATTTAAACACATCCACAAGCACATTTGCAGTACAAAATGCACACAGTGCCGCACTAATGAATAACAAGTGCGGAAAAAATACAAAACAATGCTAGATTTCGCAAATGGATTTTTCTGCCAGAATATAGCACCTGAAACAGATATTTGACCCCATTTTCAGTGCCAGGTTCACAGCGGCAATTGTGCTGTTTACCTCAAGGGTATAAGAATAGCCCTGGGCAGTTTTCAGCCAGAGTGAAAGAGTTACTTAAACATTTTGATGAGGAGGCATTGTCCTATGTAGATGATATCTATCTGATTGATGAAGAATTAATGGAACACCTGGCCAGAGTAGACCGTATAATTATGGGGTTTGCTCACTTGGGCTACAAATTTAATTTCATCAAATCAAAAATTGCCCATCTCAAAGTCCTGTTTTTGAGATATGAGTGTTCAAGTGAGGGCAAAAGCCTGGTGGCACATTTTTTAGACAAATATGCGTTGCTCCAACCTCCAACAACCCTGAAAGGACTACAATCCATTTTAAGATTTTTGCATTCTGACATACATTTTGGATTTTGCAGAACGAGTAAAACCATTCTACGACTTGATTAGACCTCATTTTTCAATCAACCATTGGGCACAGGAACATACAAACATTTTATGTTCCGTACCGGCTGATATGATAGCTTCCAAGCATTTTCACACACGTGTAAACACAACTATCCTTGTGATCCACTTAGTCGCTTGACCAACCGGGTGCACCTATATCACTTTGAATTAGGGTGATACAGTACCGATTGCATACAAATCACATTTGTACACAAACGCAGAAATGCATTTTGCACCCACTGAGAAAATTCTCACAGCGATGCAGACTGCTGTAGTGAGAGAGCACTCGCTCAGGATAAGCGAATAATTGTCATAACTCCGATATCTACCTTAGAGGCCTTCACAAAAGTGAGCGTCCCAAATGCTAAAGCTTTACATCCACGATGGCTCCAATGGGCTAACACTCTCACTGCAACAAATGTAGATTACAGATTTGATTCTACATTACAAACACAAGCATTCCTGCAGTATGAACAAGAATATCCTCTGCCGAATTAAATAATACCTCTAGATCAATATGACTATCATCTATATAGATGGATCTGTTCAGCCTGCCGTAGGGACAAGATACTAATATTCCATGGCATGTGCAATCGTAAAGGGGCGCATGCATGATGGAAAGTTCCGTCCTGAAAAAACACAAACACAGCCCCTTCGGGACTGCACAGTGCAGCTGGCATAACTCAAAGCCCTGATACTGGCACTACAAAATGCGGATCACGGATTCCCCACACTTCTAGTGTGCGATTCATATTACTGTGTCCAGTCCTATAATAAATATCTTCACTGTTGGGGCCAGAATGGATTTCGAGAGTCAGTGGGTTGTACAATAAAGCACAAGCTGCTTTGGGAACAGGTGGCAAAGCTGAACGAATGCTTGCCATGGGCTCATGTTATCCACACTTTGAGTCATCGTGTTGGCGTTCACATTGAAGGGAATTCCATGGCTGACTAAGCCGCTAAGGCAACAGTCTGCACTGCTGCCGCAATCACTCGTTCTAGTACGAGATTAGACAGATACATCATGGTGGCTGTCAGTGCGGCCCACGACACCCACCTGCCGAAAGGCTTTCCACTGAAGTACTCCTACAAGTTAGATGCACAAAACATTCTGTATGCTCACATTCCAGGAGTGGGGGATAGAGTTATACCAAACACTGATTGGAGATTGGGTTTAATACTAGCTGCACATGAGGGTCTATGCTCAGCTCACGTGGGGATTAGTGCTACAGTTTCATTACAGAAGCACCGCTATTGGTGGCCAGGTCTAACAGAACAGACCAGGGACTTTGTCCTTAAATGCGACATCTGCCAGCAGATGAAAGGCTCCACTGTAGCACGTCCGGCCCAGACACCTCTATTAATTTCAGACAAGCCTGTGGCTTATGTTTATTTGGATCACTGCGGTCCATGACACTCAGATGGGGCTTACAAGTACATCCTAGGGGCAGTAAATTCATGCTACAGATTCCTTTGGGTTTGGCCACAGCTCTCGGCTGACGCTTGAACTGTTATAAGGATTTGCGGTCGTCATCGGGACATACGCAGTTGCCACACTACAATCCGACCAAGGCCCCAGCATTTAGCTCTTGGGCTTACAAAGAAGCCATGGGAAGTTTGAGTGTGGCCTTGCGTTACTCCTCCCCCTATGATCAGAGGGAAATTCAATAGGTGAGAGGAAAAACCGTGACTTAAATCAGTCCATAACAGCAAGAGTATTAGGCTCGGGTCGCAGTTGGGTCAATCACCTATATGGGGTCCAGAGGCCACTCAATAACTTGCCAAGAAAATCCCTGAGTAGTCGTACTCCATACGAAATCCTGTTTGGTGTGAGAATGTGGGTACCAGATCTCGATAATGTCAGTGCGGTGGTGGCGGAAACACCATTTGACATCAATGAACGTTTGACTGTTTTACAGGAACTTAGTGAATTCCGGGCTGCACAAAGCAACATCCAAGTAAAACGCACTCTCACTGGAGAAGTGAAGGTTGTATCAGCAAGAACTGGCTAGGTCCCGGAGATTGGGGACTTGGTCAGGGAAAAAAAGTGGACAAGAAAGAATTGGGGCCATCTTACGGAGCGCCTGCACCTGTCGTAGCTGTCAAAGGTACCAGAACTGTACTTCTTCCGCCCCTTGCCTGTCGCAGAGACGAAAGGTTTGTCTGCATTGATCTGATCAAACCACACTGTGGCTGATTCTCAACAGTAAGCCGCGTGGGCTCCCGGGTAGCCGCCGCACTCCTCACTCCTCACCTGTCGTGGCTGTCAAAGGTACCAGAACTGTACTTCTTCCGCCCCTTGCCTGTCGCAGAGACGAAAGGTTTGTCTGCATTGATCTGATCAAACCACACTGTGGCTGATTCTCAACAGTAAGCCGCGTGGGCTCCCGGGTAGCCGCCGCACTCCTCTCGCTACCGTTCAGGAACTTCAGATGGAAGCTTTATATCTTCAGAAGATTCCCCTCTACAAAGAGAAGCTGTAAACAGCAATGAAGTATTACTTTTTCCTGTTGGCTGGAAAAGACGTACTTTGTTACTCCTTGGTTACATCTCTTGATTACAATTGGATTACTATTCCTGGTCCTTTGGATCGGTCTGGTGACTATAATTTTCTTGCTTCTGAATGGACACTATCTCCCAGAACGATCTGCAGTACAACTTGTGAACTTGGTTCTGAAACCACATGCATCATTGCACCGTGAACTAAGGGACCTGTCCCTGGTGAACATTACTGCAGTTCCAGTTCCGGAAGGAAAATTGTGGGACAGGGTATCGCATGATGTGTATGGTCCTACTGAACTTTTACAAATACCATTTTGTTTAAAATATCCTTAAATTATATCACCTCTAGTACTTTCTATGATGATTGGGACATTGAAACTGTGCACAATTTGCTTGTAGATCTAGAGCAATTGGCTGCATTTTGTAATGATGAATTGTATGATGATACATCAAATTTTGGTGATATGTTCTGCTATCAACATTATGGTCACCACTTCTTAGACAAAGCAAGCATCCCACGTGCTGTTTATAATCTGATAGACATCTAGCCGCAGATTCCTTAACGTTTGAATTCTCCCCAGGTGCCAGTTTGGATCCGGACATTTTTCAGCAGTACCTCTGCGCGCCGGGGGACGGCGTCGTATGGCTCTGCGATGATGTCGACTCCAGTCATGACGTCAGTGGAGCCATAAAAGTCCCCTCCAGCGCGCAGACATCAGTTTCTTCTTTTCTGCATTGTAGAGAAGCGGTTCTTCTGGTCGATCTTTTTTTTTTTTTTTGACCTGCTTCGACACTGTGTTAGTGGAACAGTGTGCCTTTGCCTAATGTCTACAACCTTGTGGGGCTTGTTGCAGCCATATGTCGGTGACGGACCCGCATACAATTTGTATGTGGTGTTTAGGTGAGCACCACGACGTCGAAGATTGTGGCTCCTGCCAGAAACTAAAACAGAAGTCGTTAAAGGAGCGATGTTTGAAGTTGATGGCGACGCGTGTGTCACGATCCTCGGAGGCTTCCCAGCCTCTGTCTTCGTCATCTCTGGAAAAGCAGTATCGATCTAGGAGCTGAAGCCGGTCTGGAGGACGTCGTTCTCCGGGGAAGTCGTAAGGTAAGGTTGAAGTCGCGGCATTCTCGGACTTCACCGTGTGGAGACTCGGTCTCCCATGGCTCCTCCCGCTCGACGGTTGAGGAGGCCGTACGCGACTCCGCACCGCGTCTCCCCATCTTTCCGGGAGCCGGTGCATCCATGGCTCAGATGAAGGAATATTATAATTACTGTCACCTTATCTTTGGGACCCCCATCTCCTTCTGGAGCACCTTTATGCCCCAAGTAGGTGAGTGGGGTGCCGTCAGAGGGTTTGCCCTCTGTGACAGTTGAGCAGTTGGAGTAGAGGGGTCGGCGCCAGTCGACGTCAACTGGCGCCGCTTTGGCGCAGGCCCACAGTCCTTCGGGTTCTCGACGTATGACGCTGGTCTCCGATCAGCCAGCTCTGGCACTGACTTTGGCGGCTGAAGTCTCTTCTCCGTATAGGCATCGCACGACGTCAGATGCAGAGTCGACTATTCAGATTGAGGAGACTGAGAGGAATATGCAGGTTTTGATTCCTTCTCAGGAAGAGGTTGTGGAAAGACCGCCTATGTCGATTGAGGCAGGGCTCTTTCAGCCCATTTCTGACATTAATGTGCCTCAGATGGAGGAGAGCTGGTTGTCGGCTCTGGGAGAGGCTATTGGCCAGATGGAGGAGAGCTCGTTGTCAGCTCTGGGAGAGTCTAGTGGCCTGGATTCTTCTCCAGCTTCAGGGTTGCTTTCTCCCCCTGGCCTTGCCCAGAGGCAAGTTCCTCCTTTGCAGACATGCTAAGGAAGGTGGCTACAGTTTTAAACTTGTCACTTCCTATGATGCAAAGGACCACAGACCCTTTGATCGAGGTCCTTTTTCAGGGACAGGCAGGTGAAGAACATGTTCTTCTGTTTTGGGAGGCCTTTTTTGATGTTTTATTAGGTGCTTGGGCCAAGCCTGAGTCAGGGGGCCTCAGTGGACTGAGATATTGCACGTAGACACCTGTCTGCACCTGGGGACCCGGTTTGTCTTCATAGACATCCTTCCACCTGTAGCTTGGTGACTCAGGAACAGAATCTACATCCCGTGAAGAAGTCACAACCTAAGACTTCAGTGGGTAAGGAGTCCAGGACTCATGATGAATGTGGTAAACACATCTTTGATTCGGCAAGCTCAGCCTTGAGATCCACAAATACATCTTGTGTACTGGGGCGATATTCCCATGCTTTATGGGATTCGCTACAGAATGTGTTACCATCTCTTCCGGATAATGTCTCCTCTGACATTGGTGATTTGATTAAAGATGGTCAGCAGGCTACTAGGCTTATCGTAAGGTGTGGTATGGATACTACGGACTCTGTAGGTCACGCTTTGGCAGTGACATTAAGGCGTCGGGCTTGGTTGGCAACTTCGGGTTTCTTGGAGGCTGTCCAGTCTACTTTGGTCGACATGCCATTTGATGGTGCCCATCTTTTTGGGAGTCAAGCTGATGCAGCGTTAAGACTCTTCCATGAAAGACGGAGGTCTTCAGAGTCCTAGCTTTTCGTTGTTTGTTACTGATGTAACTTGTCTTTATACTTGAGATGTAGGCTATTTCTTTCAAAGCGAGTAAGCTTTGTTAGGGCATTTACATGTCCATTGTTGGTTTGACCACTTGGTATCCTGCGAGAGCAGAGGTTTTCTATTCAGTACCATTTTTCCCTTTTTTAGGCTGGTATTAATTTAGATGACCGAGGGAGTTTTCCCTTTGTCCCTTGGCCTCTGCGGATGAGCTTTTTGCTCAAGAGGTTTTTGTCAAGAGACTTGTCTTGTATGGAAGATTTTCTGATGCAAGCTGCTTTGAAGCAATTCAGTATGCTAAAATGTGCATGGTTTTGACCTTTCGTTGTCTCTCATAGGGCATTGTGGTATGCCAGTGGTAAGACTGGTATATAGGGACCCTCTGGTCTTTACTCGTTCGAGTAATCAGCGTAGTATGTCCTCACTACTCTTGTGGTGTGCATATTTATTATGACGTTGATGGATTCAGTGTTGAGTTTTAACGGGGTAACCCACAAAAACTACCCGACCTGGGTCAGTATAACAGTACAATAGAATGGCGGTCGCGGTAGCAACTTATTTAGAACAAACAAAGAAAATGCATTCACCACTCTTGCTATTCAGAGATGCTTAAATCCGATTTAATTCCAAAATCAAAAGCATCTAATGCAATTCAAAGTCAAAGCATTTCCTAGTGGCAACACAGTTGCTCCAACATATAACAGTGTGGTAGATATTTACAGTGCTCTTGGTGTAGAGGGAGAAAAAGAAAAGTTTGGGTAGATGGTGGTGAACGTGTGAGTGAAGGACAGGGAAAAGGTATTGTGACATATATACATCATTTGTACATAGTATAGGACCTTTCCGGCCTAATACAGGTCAATTGTTCCTGAATGGATACATAACTCTAATGAACATATTTATTATAAAGGTCTGTCCTTAGAGCTTGTAGTGGGGTTGTGTGTTGTCAACGTTTCGACCCCTAGGGTTGAGGGTAAATTCAGTTCTCACGTTGGGGTCTTCATCAGGACAAGGGAGAAGAGCACCTGTGAATAATCGGAGAAATGTGTAAAAAAAGGGGGGTATTTATAAAAGAGGGGTGAGTGCTAGGATATATCTGGTAGCCAATACCTACTTGTGGCAACAGCAGGTAGTTCAAGACAATATGCTGACTTCATTATTGAGCACGACAATCTTGATCATTTGTCCTCATACCCGGTTTTTCATTCCTTCTCCTTGTATCAGATAGAGGTTGGATCTGTTCCCCCCTGCGAGTGATTTAATTACCTCGGCAGAAGTCATTCTTGACGTAATAAGTCTTCTAACTCTGTTAGACCATTTAGTCAGACCCTGTTTCTGGACGTTAGACCACTGATCTTTATTTTAATTTTTTTTTTCTTTCTCTCTGACTGTAGGAGCTATGTATGAGCTCTACCCTTTTCTTGAACGCACAGCAAAGCTACCTTGCTGTTGCCACAAGTAGGTATTGGCTACCAGATATATCCTAGCACTCACCCCTCTTTTATAAATACCCCCCTTTTTTTTACACATGTCTCCGATTATTCACAGGTGCTCTTCTCAGCCTTGTCCTGATGAAGACCCCAACGTGAGGACTGAATTTACCCTCAACCCTAGGGGTCGAAACGTTGACAACACACAACCCCACTACAAGCTCTAAGGACAGACCTTTATAATAAATATGTTCATTAGAGTTATGTATCCATTCAGGAACAATTGACCTGTATTAGGCCGGAAAGGTCCGATACTATGTACAAATGATGTATATATGTCACAATACCTTTTCCCTGTCCTTCACTCACACGTTCACCACCATCTACCCAACCTTTTCTTTTTCTCCCTCTACACCAAGAGCACTGTAAATATCTACCGCACTGTTATATGTTGGAGCAACTGTGTTGCCACTAGGAAATGCTTTGACTTTGAATTGCATTCGATGCTTTTGATTTTGGAATTAAATCTGAGTTAAGCATCTCTGAATAGCAAGAGTGGTGAATGCATTTTCTTTGTTTGTTCTAAATAAGTTGCTACCGCGACCGCCATTCTATTGTACTGTTGATGGATTCAGGGCCTACATTTTGTATTCTTTTGAATACATATTCTTGTGGTTCATCCTTCATTAAAGTCCTCTTGGACTATGTGTTTTTATGGTGCAGGTTGTTTTCTCGTTCTGAGCGGACTGCATATCTACGTTTTTGTTATATGTGCTTCCTTTTTGGACAATTGTAAGAGTAAACTCAGAGTTTATTGTGTATTCTTTGGAAGACACAAGTTAGTTGCCTTCTCATATGTGAAGGGGATAGGTAATTCATTTGTTCATTCCTAGAACATATGGGGTGAACTCTGTATCTTAAGTTGTGTGATGGGTAGTGTCGGAAACAATCCGTAGGAGACTTCTAGCTGCAGTTTCCTTAGCTGTTTTCAGTCATACAATTTATGGTTGGAGTTTTCAGGCTTTATAAGAGGCTCTTCTTGCTATTCTCCCACAATGCTTTTTGCATCTGTCTGGAGGTTATATATTACCTGTCTTTTTAGGTATGTGTCTATTTTCTGTGTGTTTTACAAGTCCTTGAGAAATCATAGCTGTTACTTCTTTAGGCGGACTTGTGCTCAAATTGTGATTCATATTATGAATGTTGTCGCATGTGCTTGTTGCTAACGAGGATTAATTTTATAGATTTTCTTTTAATGTTTCGTTTTTTCCTTATTTAATGTTAATTGATACTGCGCTAATAGGCGCATTCCCTTTTCTTCTTTCGCTTGCCTTGGTATTTTGAGTGTGCCCACGACTCGGATTCATGTTCAGACTTTCGGACCTTGACACTGAAAGCCATGCAGGCGCAGGCTTTGTAGATACCTGCGGTCCTGCAGTAAATGTGGGCCAGCGATGCTCTGTGTTGTCAGACCACTCGTAGTCTATAGTGACACAATTTTATATATATTATGTATATGTCCAGGCGATACACCTTTGTGGCAAAAACTATTACAACTGGCATAATTGATGAATAGCAATATTAAATTCAAACCTATTGGTGTTATTTTAGTCTCTTTACAGTGCATTATGTAACCTTCGAGTGGTCATTTTGTTCAAACAAAATTCTCAATACCATGGAGGTATTATTGTTCATCTTTCTTTTGGTGCTCATTCATCTTGGTATAATGGAATTAGTTCTGAGAGTTCTTCTGTTGGATTTTTATCAGGACAGTTCTTTCTTGGATATTTCTTTGTTGTTAAGAATGCGGATTACAGACTTTTGACTTTCATTTACATTTTTGTTCCCCCTTTTCCTTTAAGGGCTGATTCTCTCGGGCCTGTAGGGTTGTTTATTATTTATATGTTCTGTGACGGTGATCATGGATTCTATAAAGAGCCACGCTATTGTTCTGCTATCCCTACGTACATTTGGGCAGTTGTTGGTTAATGACTGTCTGGTTCTCTGAGAACTTTTGTAGGATTAGTTCGCAGACCCTCTTCCAGGGGTGTATAGCTATGGTATTTAATTCTAAAGTTAAGGAATCTGCGGCTAGATGTCTCTATCAGAAGTTACTTACCTTCGGTAAAGTAATATCTGGTAACGACACAGTCTAGCTGCAGATTCATTAACTCCCTGCCTATCCTCCCCAGTCTGCAAATGACCTATGAGGTAAGGGTTATACCTTTTTTCAGTACTGGTTTTATTTACCGGTGATCACTATTTCAACTTATGTGCGACACAACAGACCACTTGACCTGGCCACATAGGTTTTGTTTAAATGTTGCCGTACCTTCCAATTCCACATTTGTGTGGTCGGTAGGGTGGGGGGTGTTTTCTATTTCACACTGGATTGTGGATTGGACACCAGTGGGCAGTATTGATTTATTTGTTCTTTCTTTGAAAGTTCTTGTTTGGTACCATCATACCTTTGATTGGCTCTATCAATATGTCACGTAATGGTGTGATTCAACAAACAGCTTGGTGTTATTTTTATAGGGTTTGTTTTGCTATTATCATGCCATTCATTACCACTGATGAATGGGCTGCAGATGGTAAGGTTTTCTTCCCATACATCAGGGTTATTTACCAAGGCACCGGGTTTCAAAGATTTTTGATGACTGGTCTATAGAGTATAGGGTTTTCTTCCCTTGCATGGTGGTTATTCCCCAGGGTGCAGGCTTTCATGTAGCCCTGTGCTTCGTTGATTTGTTTGGGGTTTTTCTTTAAAATCCATGTTGGGTATTAGCATACTATTTGATGTTTCTTCTTTATTAACTTTTCAAAGATTTATGAACTTTTTGGCACATTGTACCCACAACCAGTGTATATAGTGGCTCTACGTTTTGGCGCGGAAGGTTTCACAGAAGAAACTGACGTCCGCGCGCTAGAGGGGACTTATATGGCTCTACTCACTTCATGACCGGAGTTGACGTAATCGCAGAGCCATGCGATGCCGTCCCCCGGCGCGCATAGGTACTGCTGAGAAATTTTCGGATCCAGACTGGCGCCTGGGGAGAATTCAAAAGTGAATGAATCTGCGCGGTTAGACTGTGTCTCTACCAGATATTACGTTACCGAAGGTAAGTAACTTTTACATTACACCCAAGGGGAACACTGCCCAACACCACTGAAAGGTAGTTCAAAAACATTTGCACAAAAGTTTGCTTATTTTTCTCGTTTTGACGCATCATACCCAGCCTCTTACTACTATAGGCTTGCACCTACACCTGCAAAGAAAAATATGCTTACGAACACCAAGCTGATATACTCTGCTTCCTTTATTTCCCAACTGTCTGTAAAGGGTCTCGACTTTTGTACGGACACCATAGACACAAAATCTGTCTGGGGGACAAAGGTTTGGCAGCTTCAGGGAACTGAGGTCTAATTCAGAGCATGCCTCATACCACATCAAATAATTTTCCTGAATAAAACAGTGAAACAAACTTTCTGTCTTGGAATAGCCAAGATGAAGGATTTAAACACACCTCGTGTTCCCGTGTTCTCACGCTTTGAGAACTGGCAGCATTTCACACAATACAGTGAGGATACACTAGATACCATGATACAAAATGGTTCTTACAATTCCTCAGACCCCTATTGGAAGGAATGGTTGGTTTGGCCTGTGGACACAAATGGGTGTCAGTCTAGATTCCTGGGCAACACCGAAGTGTTTAGGATCAAGAGGCCTGATCAGCGATATGTACAATCAGAACACTGGGGGGTGGTGACATCATATAGTGTTGGGAAGTTTTGCCTTGATTGTCTAAAATCCTCAACACTCAAGTTAAGAAACACTTGGCCCTTCTTTCTGATGTCATCGATCTCTGGGATTTCTTGTTAGGTCCCCGGAACTCACTTCAAAAGTGATTCTTGTATGCAATATACAACAAGCTTTGGAAAGTTTTTCAACCGGAATCTGCTGAGAGACTGCGTGAGATCGATAGAGTTAATTTAGAAAAGGCTTTGGCTGTGGTTGCCAACAATATGACCATGTTAACATCCAGAATTTATTCACTGGGCGCAACACAGTATCTTCTGCAATTGACATTATACAGCAAGATATTTGTATTTTTCAACATGAACAATCACATCTACGGTCCATTGTGTTATTAAGCTGGACATTGCAAACTTTATGTTCTGGCCACGTGCCGCGGCGGTATATCAACAGCACAAATCTGTTTTCTGCATATGATCTAACGGAAAGACAGATAAAAATGGCACGAATCGATGCGAAATATACCATGTTGCACATTGAAAAATTAGACCAATTACCTTTCACCATGGCTGAGACACAATCCACAGACTGGATAATCCATGGTTATATGACCCTAACAGTCACGACTTTCCAATTCCAATATTGTCTGCAGTACCAACAAGTAGGCAGATATGAAGCGCTAGGGGAAGGTTATGTGCTTGAATACTGGGAATTACCATTCAGGTTTGGATGCAGGAATGGGTACACAGATGTTTTCCTTAGTGGTTCCGACTGTGAGGATGCTTTAAGCGGGTCCTTAGTCTGCAAGGACATTTCTCTTCACGGGGTATGCATTCCTTCAGTTGCAAACTTGTCCTGTTATCTGAAGGGTTCTCTAGCTGCCGTGATTCATCCGTTTTTTAAGCTGCTCTCGAATGGGATCTATTTGATGCTGAATGATCAAGGTTGCTGTGGAATGGAACCGGTGTGAGAAAGTGCCCTCTTTCTGCATGGTTGCCCCCACTTTTTGCTGAATTGCTGATGTACTTTGAGTGTGCCCTGGGCTCCTGCTAATCAGGTACCCAGGGCCTATTTTCTTTTCCTAAAACTGCATTGAAGCCTAAACCCAGTTGGCATCTCTGGCCACAGGTCAGTCCCTGGTAAAGGGTACCACAGGTACCCAGGGCACTGTGACCAGAGAAGGCCTCTAAGGGCTGCAGCACTTATTGTGCCACCCTTAGAGGTCCTGTACCACTACACTCACACACTGCCTTTGCAGGCTGCGTGTTTTGGTGCAGAACAAAGTGAAGAGTCGACATGGCACATCTCTGTGTGCCATGCCTACAACCCACTGCCCTGGCATAGGTCAGTCACCCCTCTAGCTGGGTCCACTATACCTGTGGTGAGGGTACAGGTGCATGAGCCCTGTACCCCTACAGTGTCTAAGTCCATTCTTAGACATTGTAAGTGCAGTGCTGCTATTAAGAGTATATGGTGTTGGGAGTTTGTCATTACGAACTCCACAGCACCATAATGGCTACACTGAAAACGGAGAAGTTTGGTATCAAACTTCTCAGCACATTAAACCCACACTGATGCCAGTGTGGGATTTAATGCAAAATGCACACAGAGGGCATCTTAGAGATGCCCCCTGGAAACTAACCCACCTCTAGTGTCCAGGCTGAGTGGCTGCTTTCAGCTGCCACCACCAGACATGTTTCTGGACCCCTGGGTCGAGAGCCTGCTGCTCTCTGGGGCCTGAAACAATGCACATCCTGGGACGAGTTGCCAAGCCTCCTCCCCAGGATGGGCAGGGTTCACGAAGGGAAGCTTCAAAGGCTTGCCGCCTTTGTGAGCTTCCCCAGGCCACTTGCTGCTTTCAGCAACTGGTCCCCACTGGTTCTGACCCCCACTTTGGGCGGGAGAACCGGCGGGAAAAACAAGTGAGGAAGAGAGGTGTGCCCACCTCTGCCAACTCCACCCCTCAGGTGGGGGAGGCAAGGTGAAGCACAACTCTCAGTCCACGCCATCTTGAAGATGAGGGGACTCGGCCAACCAGGGACAGGCACATGCCCCCCTCCCACTGGAGGGTGGCATAATAGGGGGTGTACCCACCCCAGGGAAGGGACCCATTGGTCCCTGCCTTTTACCTACCTGTAACGCCCCTAAATCTAGTATTTAGGGGCACCCCTGAACCTTGCTTCCTCAGATCAAGACAAGAAACAAGAAGAAGGACCGAACAGCCGTGCAGCAGCTAACAAGAGGAAGACGCCCACTGACTTGGCCCCAGCCCCACCGGCCTGTCTATCCCTCGAACTTGCTCCTGCGAAATCCCGGTGTGTCCTGCAGCCAGCAACCTCAAAAACCCCGGAGGACCTGCCTGCCTTCACTTCCAAAGACTGCTTCTCCCGTGAACACCGGATTTGTTCAACTGCAACCTCTGGCAGCAGCCGGAGACTGCGAATCCACCCCACTCTGCACCCGCCGTCCACGGCCCGAGCGGGCAAACACCACGAGGAGGTCACCCCGGCAATCCTGAACCGAGATCTGGCGACCCCTGACCTGCCTCCAGCCGACGCCTGCAGTCTAAATCGAGAAGGCCCCCCTAACCGCGACCAGGAGCTGGTAAGAAGATCCAACCCCGAAAGGCACCCCTGCACCCGACGCCCCACGGCCTTGTGTGCCCAAACCAACGGTGCCTAACCAACCCCTAACTTCCCAACTTACCCAGAAGTCCTTCGTCTCCCTGCCTGCAGTGCTTTTGCAAACCAAAGGCTCTACATTGGAAAAAACATGGCATCCGACGTCGAAACAGCACCCTGCACCCGGCCGCCCTAGTGCCGCTGAGGGTGCACCTTTGGTGCTAATTTGTTTCCCCATTTGCCCGGAGCTAAAGTCCAGGAGCTTTGCTCCCACAACCCAGTGGCCTGCTCGCCAGCAGCCACCAACCGGAGGTCCCCTATCCCCCATTGGATAACATTGGGCCTCAACACTCTGCACCCGGCCGCCCTAGTGCAGCTGAGGGTGTAACAACAGTGCATCACTGACCCTGGAGGACCCCCGAGTCTACCCCCAGAACCTCAACTTCCACTACCGAATACTTACCTAAAACCCGATAACCATATTTTCCTCCATAGGATAACATTGACACTTTTTCCTGAAAAAGTTTCTAAGTGTGGAGTTTTGAAACCTACAGAAATTCTTTAAAATTGTACGATTTAACAAAAATGCTTTTACTCACCTGTTTACAGGCAATGTCCCAGTGCTGCATCTAGGCGTACAGCACTGAGTAAGAAAAGTAATCCAAAAGTAACTTATCTGCTATTTTACTGAAGATCCCATTCAAGTCTATGTACTGTATTTACAAGTGATTGCATTTCTCTGAAACAATACTGTAAGTCAAACCATAGTACGTTTACAATTGCAATTGAACTGTTTTACAATCAGCATTTACTAGTGTAAAGTATTTATTGCTTACCTGTGCCAGGCTTGTTTGGTTCTAGAAATAAAATAACTAAAAGAATATTTTATACAAAAACAATTTTTCTGATGTTCAGTCTTTGAGTGTGTGAATTCATTTGCTGACTAAGTGTGTACAACAAATGCTTAACACTGTCCTCTGATACTGCCTTATTGCTCGACCACACTACCACAAATAGAGAGTAAGGTTCCATCTAACTTTGCCTCTGCCTACCTTTGGGGTTCCACTGGACTCTGTGCACACTATACCTCACTTTGGTGTAGTATATACAGAGCCAGCTTCCTACAACCAGGCATCGTTTGTCTGGTAACGGTTAATTCCATAGACACTTGTTGCACACAGGTACTGTTTCCACCTGCCCGCAGAGTTAGGGAGGCAATGCTCTGACCTTCAATAAATGTTTCCAACATACTCTTTGATTCTCTGAACAAACTGAAAGTCATGTTTTTTCAAAAAGATGTGGCCTTAACATCAGCCAGAGAGACGTTTGATCTCCAGGTTGCAAGATCCTCGTCCGACATACAGACGCTACCCCATACTAACTTCCCACTGCATTTTGGGGAGCTGGTCCACCATATCTTTGATATTTCTGATTCAAAGGGGATAGTGCACTTTTTCAAGTGTATTGGCTCTGGACTGGTTAGCACCTTTCAGACAATTTTCGGAGTAATACTATCTTTCATACACTCTGTTGGGAAGCGTTTGTGGAGGTCTCCCGCTTGTCCTGCTGCTTGTGGCAGGAACCCCGATTTTAATTTTTCTGCTCCGCAACGGACGTCCCAGTTCAACTCGGAATGGAGACTGCAGGGCTTGTGCTGCGATGCCGTGAGCGCATGTTACACTGCTTCGTCACACCTCGGCTCTGACAACTGAATGAGCACTCTTTCTTGTCCTTCAGGCCTGTTTGGCTTCACTGTGTACTGTTCTATTCCATAGAGGTACCGCAATATAGGCTCGGGTAACATCCTAACCCTTCACTTATATTCTTCCCTACATTACATACATAACTGGTTCTTAGGGACTGACCTTTTACCTAGATACGACACTGCACACACAACGCGGGATTTTCTCTGGTAAAGGCCTCATACATTATGCATAAGGATTCTCGGAAACTCAGCAGGACTACCATCTCCTGTATAATAACTGTGTATAAAGTTCATTCCCAACGTCATCCTAAGTCCGACAAGTGGCCCAGCAAGGTAGAACCCCCGGGTAGACCTTTGGGTATATAAACATCACATCTTGCTGAGACAAACAGAGGAGATCAGGATTTCCCTGCCGACACACTGACGCGAGACGCTGAGGTTCCTGCATGCAGATACTCCAGCTCGCAGTGGTCTAACATCCCTTGCGGGGTGTCCAACTCGAGACCAAGACGGGGTCTCACAGTCTCTCACTTCAGGTAATGGGGTTTACTTTATCCTAGAGGGATTCTTGGCTTAACACCTACATACATGCTAGGTACATTTAGGTACATCTAGTTAGGGTAGCATCGTAGGAGTACGCATTTTATTGTCATGTATTTTATATACTTGCCTGTATTCATGGTTATAGCAAAAGGTAGAAATCTACCATCCTTTTACTTTCCTAGTGCTTCTAATCATTTATATCTGTTAATGTCTAATGGTTGTTTCAGCACACCTATTTTACACTAGAATAACGACTGTTCAATAAATACTTATTGAAAAGCGTCCATACCATTTATTTTGTGTATCTCTGAGACTAAGTGAGCACGAGTGACTGAGCGAAAAGTAGTACACTGTTTCCACGGTCCTGAGGGATCAGGGTTGTCATGTTCGATAGTTGCCGAGAACTATTCTCTCCTTGGTAAGAGGAGTTTTTAGTGGCACTGTGAGCTAGCTGGTACACAGGCCAACCTACCCGGTGGGGGCGTCTAGAATCAGTCTGACACCAATCCTACAGTGTATGTTGTGTAAACATGCAGATCCTATATAGGTTTTATTGGAACTACACGAGATGGCGCCGCCAGCATTGGTTGGGTACTTATTTGCCAGTCAAATCTGAGTAGTTCAGTTGTGCTATTCTCAGAGACCCCTACTCACATTTCCCCAGAGACGTCTGGAGGGGGGGGGGGGTACAAAATCCGCTGCAGCTGAGTAGGCAAAATCCTATTTATTGGCTGTTGGTTAATCAAGCTTGAAGGACACATTGTTCCTATTGTGCATAACACTTTATCTTCGTTCCCTTGAAAAGAACTCTTACTAAATACAATGACTGAACAAGCGATAACGCTGTGCATGAGCTAAATCTCTCAGCCGAAGAAGATGCAGATGCAGTACAAATGACTGAAAATGTTAGAAATGCCATCACCCTAAAACTAGCTTCATATGGTTTAACAGCTAGGGGTGGGCCAGTAACCTTTGTGATTGAGGCACACAAATCATTTATAACAGAGGTATTCTATTCATGGGTTACATTCCCACAGGCAAATGCATGAACAAAGACATTTCATTACTATACAGAAGATGACATACCGAACGAATATTGTCCCTACAAGGACATTGAAGTTCCGCTCACTTACCAGGAGCATTTATACTGATTTAAAGGCACCCTACCCCATACAAGGAATAAAGTAAGCCTCGGTCCGCTCAGAAGAGACGGAGCAACATGGCCAGTACTAGCAGCCTACACACCACATCCTGACATTGAAACAATGCCAGCAGGAGACTTACTTAAACTTCATAAAGAACTAATAAGACTTTACAGAAATATGACAGTTTGTGATGAGAACACTCACAGTTCAGCCAGCAACGGCTACACCAACAGGTCCGATTCAAACAACAACTAAAGCTACACCACAAACATTACACGCAGTAATGGGTAAAATGCCCACTAAACGTGAACAAATGCCATTCTGGGGGGCTCAAAAAATAACACAGCTAGAGGCGGTATTTCCAAACACCAGCCCACATGAAAAACATAGAATGTTAACAATTTGCTTGCCCATGGGGATAACACCCCAGATAGAGGATTGTACCTCTTGGGGTACAGTTTTCGCTGACATATATACCAGGACTCATGGTATCCCGTCATTAGCAGTTATACCAGATGTATTAAGACAAATACAGAACGAGTATGGAGCAGAACCTGCTCTGAACTTAGGGATGAAGTTACTAGGTAATTTTGCCCAAGTATCGGCTATAATATCAGCAAATATTAAAGGGGAGGCAGCATCGGTGGCAATCCGCCAACGCCTAAGGGAGTTCACTCCTCTACAACAGGAACATGAATTACCTAAAATATTTGAAACTGCTTATGCAGAATTAGGCAGAGACAGTTTGGGGGTAGAGCAATAAAACCTCAACTGATGGGTAGTCCAGAAAAGGATACCTTTAAGCAAACACCTGCTTCTTCAAAGAAGAAATGGGATAATAAACAACAAAAGAATAAAGAAAACTGATCTCAATCCAGAGGTAGGTCTCCTCAACAGGAGCCCTCCGAAAGGAGGTATAACCTTAGGAATAGGAACAACTTTAGAAAACCTGACCGGTATCAGGACACTGATACACGTTCCTCTCGTTCCTTTCAGGGCTCATCGAAAAACTTGGAGAGGGAAGGACGGTCAGAACACAGACAAGAAGAGCATACAAAGTCCAGAGACTCACAACACACTTCAGACTGCGCTTCCAAAAAAGAAGAAAAGCCTAAAGCAAAACCTCAATTCAAAAAGAAGAAAGTAGCAGGTCTCAAAGTTAGACATGCCCAGAATTCTGAGGACTAAACTACTGAACGGGGAATGGGCTCTGGCGATGCTAGACAGCGCAGCAGAAGTAATAATAGCTCGCCAGAACCTGATGGAATTTCTGGTGACAGCGGAGTTGAGTGAACATATCGCGTGAAAGCAGGCGATTCTACCTGAACCGGGATTCCCAACGACTCAGATTTCGAGCTGGGACTTATTTTGAGTATACACCCTTAACCTTGGGTGACTATCCTGGTGACTACACAACGGTCCTTATGAAAAACTGTGTGAACACGCTATTAAATATATGAAGCCCTGATGAAGTTCCTTTTGTGACAGGAACGAAACGCATTGGCTGATGACTGATTTTATTCATATGCAACTCATTTTCACCAATAAAAAGAAGATGATGGACTGAAACTTGCCATTTCGATTTCATTTCTGGTGCACCTTCCTTTTCGAAGTTTGTCAATTTCTCTGGTTTCCAGTGGCACTAAATGGCGGCAAGTGCCGGAAGAGGATTGCACAGGACAATAAATTTAATGTGACGGGGATTGAGGTGCACAATCTATGGTCCACCGCTGGTAGCTTTGTGATTAGTCGTATCACGGTGGAAACGCCTGATGCTAGGGTAAGTGTCCCAGATAGGTTACATGAAATAACACTACAAATGGAAGGGCACAAGCCCAGAAAAATTAAAGGTCTCTTTTGGGAGAACCTGACTTCTGGCTATGACATTCTTTTAGCTGAAAGAGATTGACCGCCTGCTATTGTTATGGATTGCCCAAAGGGAGAAAAGGTCATTTTTCCAGCATTTTCCGACCTTGTTCCCACACACTTAAAACACACATACGTGCAGGAGTGGGTGGTAGCCCTTGCCCCTGCACTATATCGCAACCATGTTTGGTGGGATGAAGATTCAACCCACCACGTGATACTATTAAAATCTACTCCAACTCCACAGAGACAGTATCCAATAAAACAGGAAGCGAAAAAACAGGTCAGGGAGATCTTAGATCAACTTGAATACCAGGGTGTGATTGAAACTTGCACCTCTTCAATGAACAATCCTTTGTTTCCCGTAATGAAACCTGATAATTCATATCATCTAGTTTTAGACTACAGACCCCTAAACTCGTGCACAAAAACCTTTGCAGGTCAAAACGCACACAGTGCCGCATTAATGAATAACATTGTGCGGAAAAAATATAAAACACTAGATATCTCGAATGGATTGCTCTGCCAAAATATAGTGCCTGAGAGCAGATATTTGACAGCATTCTCAGCGCTAGGGTCCCAGCGGCAATTTTGTCGACTCCACCAGGGGTATAAGACCAGCCCGGGGTTGTTTTCCGTCAGGGTAACTGAGTTACTTCAGAATCTGGATGAGGAGGCATTGTCCTACGTAGATGATATTTATCTGACGGATGATGACCTAGAGGAACACTTGACCAGGGTGAGCACCATAATTTTGGGATTCGCCTCCGAGGGCTACAAATTCAACTTTAAAAAATCAAAAATAGCCCACCTCAATGTCCTATTTTTGGGATATGAGCTCTCAAGTGAAGGAAAAAGCTTTGGCAGCTAACTTTTTAGAAAAGTGTGCGCTGCTCCAACCTCCAAAATCATTGAAAAATTTACAATCTATACTGGGATTCCTAAATTTTGGTAGAACATACATTTTGGATTACGCAGAGAGGATTAAACCTTTCTACGACCTCATAAGACCTGATTTTTCAGTTAGGCAATGGACACGGGAACATATAGATATCCTTCGTTCCCTACAAGCTGACATGATCGCGTCTAAACACTTACAGACACGCGTAAATGTCCGCAATCTAGTGATCCGTATAGTGGCGGGTCAATCTGGGTACACCTACCTAACATAAAATGAAGGCGAAACAGTACCCATAGCATATAAATCACACTTGTACACAAACGCTGAGATGCGTTTTGCATCCACAGAAAAAATTCTGACAGCAGTACAGACTGCTGTAGTGAGAGAAAGAGCACTGGCTCAGGGGAAACGAATAATTGTCGTGACTCCGGTACCAACCTTGGAGGCTGCTACAAAGGCAAGCGTTCCAAATGCTAAAGCCTTACATCGGAGATGGATACAATGGGCTAACTCTCTCACTGCATCAGACGTAGAATACAGATATGACCCAAATCTAAAAACACAAGCATTTCTGCATTATGAACAAGAATATCCTCTCCCGAATGAAATAATGCCTCTAGATCAGTACGAATATATAATTTACACTGACGGATCTGCTCAGCCGGCCATTGGAAGTAAACCACAATACAGTGCTGCATGTGCGATTGTGAAAGGTCGTATGCAGGACGGAAAGTTCCATCCAAGCTGTACAACAACAGTCTCTAGGAGACTGCACGGCTCAGCTGGCAGAACTAATAGCTCTATTACTGGCACTGATAAATACGGATCGAGAATTCCCCACACTAATTGTGTGCGATTCTTTCTACTGTGTCCAGTCATACAATAAATATCTTCATCATTGGGAACAAAATGGGTTTAAAGACTCAAAAGGTGGCACAATTAAGCATAAAATGCTATGGGAACAGGTAGTTGAGTTAAAAAACGAACTACCAAGAGCTCACGTGATACACACGCTGAGTCATCAACGTGATGGCGTTCACATTGAAGGGAATTCATTGGCTGATGAAGCCGCGAAGGGGGCAGGACGAACTGCGTCCGTAGCTGCAATCACTCGTTCAAAAACGAGAATAGACGGACAGATAATGGTAGATGTCATTGCTTCACGCAAAGACAATAAGGCATTACCGAAAGGTTTTCCACTCAAGTACTCCAAGTTAGATGCAAATAATGTTCCATTTGCTCAGATTCCCGGAGTGGGGGATAGAGTAATACCAAACATGGATCGCAGATTAGGCAAAATTTTAGCTGCCCACAAGGGTTTGGGGTCGGCACATGCAGGAGTTACGGCAACAGTTTCTTTACTGAAGCAACGCTATTGGTGGCCAGGGTTAACAAAGCAGACCAAATATTATGTCTTAAAGTGCGACATCTGTCAACAGATGAAGGGCTCCACCATAACACGTCCACCGCAGACACCATTGGTTATATCAGACAGACCGCTCACTTGTGTATATTTGGACCACTGCGGCCCCCTACAATCAGATGGGGCTTACAAATATATCATGGTTGCAGTGGATTCGTGCTCGAGATTCCTATGGGTATGACCTCAGTGCTCAGCTGACGCTCGAACTGTTATCAAAGATTTGCGAGTCTTTATAGGGACATACGCAGTTGGCACATTACATTCTGACCGTGGCCCCGCGTTTAGCTCTAGGGCTTACAAGGAAGCCATGGGAGGTTTGGGTGTAGCATTGCGGTACTCCTCTCCGTACCATCCTGAGAGAAATTCGGCTGTGGAGAGGAAAAACCGGGACTTAGAGCAATCATTAACAGCTAGAGTATTAGGCGCGGGTGGCAGTTGGGTCATCATTTATATGGGGTACAGCGGGCCTTGAATAACATGCCAAGACGTTCTCTAGGGGGTGTCACTCCTTATGAGGTTCTATATGGGACGAGAATGTGGGTACCTGATCTCGATTGTGAAGGCACAGTGGCGGATGAAAAACCTTTTGACATCAATAAAAGTTTGGCTGTTTTACAGGATCTAAATGAATCCAGGGCACTACAGAGCAATGTGCAAATAAAGCGGACCGCCACTGGGGAAGTCAAGTCAGTCACGGCAAGACCTGTCTGGGTCCCTAAAGTCTGGGATCTGGTCAGAGAAAAGATAGTGGACAAAAAAGAATTTGGGCCATCATACAGAAAGCCTGTACCTGTCCTGGCAGTTGAAGGAACAAGAACTGTACTTCTGCCTCCTCTTGCCGGAAAAAAGGAGAAGAGATTCGTCTCCATTGATCTGATAAAACCACACTATGTGGCCGATATTGAATGGTAGGCCTCTTGGGCTCCTGGGTAGCTGACGCCCTCCTCTCGCTACCATACAGGAAGTTCAGACGGAAAGGCTCATCATGTTTTAAGAGTCACCTATACAGAATGATGGACTATGCAACAATGCCATGGAACTCGTTCCTCTTGATACAGAAATTCAAAATCAAAATGAAAGGCAAATTTCAATTCGACCTAACACTGGCTACATAAATATGCCTCAACAAGAGCCATCTACAAGTTCAACAAAACCTGCCTAACTACCAAAAATAGATCGAACTGCATCTGGCTATTTCATCGACTTCAATACCTTTTCCTTGTATCCGAGTGAACCTGAAACAACGCCAGCCCCAATATCTTGTCAACAACAAATCAAAGACTTCTTCATTTTTCTTAAAAAGACTTACCTGGTGTCACCTTGGCTAGAACTTTGGATAAGCACCGGGATACTTTTCTTTCTTTTCTGGATAGGCTTAGTACTGTCTTTTTGCTTACTTATTAATGGAACTTACCTTCGCCAAAGCTCTGCAGCATCAAAAGTGAACTTGATCCTGAAACCTCATGTTTCATCACATTGCGAACAAAAAGACTTGTCATCAGTGAACATTACAGCAGTTCCTATACCTGATGGTATAGTATGGGACAAGGTTGATTATGACATATTTGGTCCGACAGAACTTTTAAAGATACCACATTTATTTAAAGTTTCCTTAAATGATATCATTACCTCCAGTACATTTTCCGATGATTGGGATTTTGAAACTGTAAACAATATATTGTCTGATTTAGAACAATCTGCCGCATTTTCTAGCAATGAAATGTTAGAAGACACATCAGACTTTAACACAATGTATTGTTATCAACATTATGGTCATCATTTTTTACACATCCAGTACCCCTAGGAATGTTTTCACATATCACCAATGGGAACATTGCCCTACACCATCGAAAAGTAGTTCAAAAACTTTTGCACAAAAATGTTCATATTTTTTAGGGTTTAACGATTCAGACCCGACCTCATATTACTATAAGGTTGCACCGACATCCGCACAGAAAAATATGCTGACTAACACCAAACAGATTTATTCTGCTTCCTTCATTACCCAACTGTCTGAACAGGGTTTCGACTTTTGGAAAGACACTATAGACTTAAAATCAGTCTGGGGTTCTAGAGACTGGCAAGTCCAGGGAACAGAAGCGCTATTTAGAGCATGCCTCATTCACCAGCAGATGTTATTTCTGAATAATACTGTGCAACAGACTACCTGCCCTGGAATAGCCAAGAACAAGGATTTGAACACACCTCGGATTCCAACATCAGCACAGGCCGAGGGTAATTTAACATCACTGAAAGGGGCTACATTAGATGACATTTTACAATAGATCAGACCCCAATTGGAAGGGATGATTGGTTTGGCCCACAGACACTAATAGATGTCAGTAAAGATTCAGGGGTACAACCGAAGGGTTCAGTATCCATAGGCCAGACGCGCTATGCACAAAGAGAACATCCGGGGGTGGTGACATCATACAGTGTTGGGAAGTTATACCTCGATTGGCTAAAACTAACACAGGTGAAACAACACTTATCCTTACTTGCAGAGGATGTGGACCTATGGGATTTTTTATTAGGTCCCAGAAAGCCACGTCAAAAACGTTTCTATTATGCGGTCTATAATGAAATTTGGAAAATTGCCCAACAAGAGGCAGCGGAAAGACTACGAGAAATAGATAGGATTAACTTAGAAAAGGCGTTAGCCGTAGTTGACAATGCCTGACTACGTTAACTTCCAGGATTTATTCACTGGGCAACATTGTATCTTGTGCTATTGATGTACTAGAACAAGATTTGTCAATACTACAGCACGGGCAATCACAATTGCGTTCTATTATGTTATTGAGCTGGACGCTGCAATCATTGCGCGCAGGTTATGTGCATTGGCGTTTTATCAACCGTATGTCCCTGTTTTCTGCATACAATCTAACGGAAAAACAGATGAAAATGGCACAGAGGGGAGCAAAATATACAATGCTGTGCATTGAAAAACTGGACAGATTACCTTTTACTGTGGCAGAATCACCGTCCACAGAGTGGTTGATCCATGGCCATATAACCTTACTGGCCACAACTTTCCAGTTTCAGTACTGCCTAGAACAACAACAGGCAGGCAGATATGAAGAAATGGGTAGGGAATTCATCAAGGAATCTTGGGAATTACCATACAGATTTAGATGCAGGAGTGGGGGTCTAGAAGTGCTTCTAAGTGGTGCAAACTGCGAGAACGCTTTTAAGTGGATCTCTCATATGCCAGGATATTATGCTGCACGGGGCCTGCAGTGCTTCAGTAGCGAACCTATCCTGTCACTTGAGTCCCAGTAGCCGTGATTACTCCAGTATTCAGGCTACTTTCAAATGGGAGTTACTTGATGCTGAACGATCAAGGTTGTGGGATGCTTCCGGGCATCGCATATCTCGTCACCGTGAGCTCCAGGGTTACTTGCTGTATGCAAGTATTGTTTCCACCGATACACAGTCACGGAGGCGCCGCTATGGCCTTCGTTGAATGTTTCCTTTATATGGTTTGATACTCTGAGCAGAATGAAAGCCATGCTTCTACAAAAAACTATGCCCTTAACCTCCGCCCGGGAGACTTTTGATCTCCAGATCCCAAGGTCCTCGGCTGAGATACAGGCACTCATACGTACGAACTGCCCCTTCCATTTCACAGAAATGGTAAATCGTATCTTTAACATGTCTGATACGACGGGTATAGTCCACCTATTTAAGACCATAGGTTCGGGACTGTTAAGCACCTTTCAGACGGTCCTCTGAGTTATACCGAACTTTATACACACTGTATTCAGAAGCATTTTTGGAGGACTTCCGCTGATCCTGTTTCTAATAGCAGGTATCCTTATTGTAATTTTTCTGCTACGCAATGGACGTCCCAGTCACCAAGGAGATGGAAACAGTACTCCTGGAGCGTAAATACCGTGATCGCATGGTACAACATCTGGGCACACCTCGCCTACGGGAGCTAAGCGCCTCTTGGTTCCGGTCATTTAGACCAGTCTGGATGGACTGCATCCTACCAGTTCTCCGATGCCTGTTCTGCGGAGAGGAATGCGTGTTGGATCTCTGTCTGACGCTTCCATCAGTTGCGCAACCGGACGTTGATGCTTTACTGGACCTGATAACGGCCCATGTTCTGCAGTGTCCCCAGCGTATTCCTATGTTGATGGCGGCATTCTTAGAGCCTCCTCAGGAAGTCTCTGCTCCTGTTGGAATGGATACACCGGCTCCCCCACTGACACCCAGGCCTTGGATGGCACACAAGCTGCCCCAGCATCGGCTGCTGGCAGCACGGAAGATCATCTGTGCTCAATTGACGTAATCTGCGAGGTGTTACAGGGATCGTCGTCTGCGAAGGCAGGCAACAGCAATGTTGCGTCTACCAGCCAGGACACACAAACATTTGACTCGTCGTGTGCTGGGAAAAAATTCGGCTTTTTAAACAAACTCAAATTGGAACTCCAAAACAATTGACACTTTTTATGACCTATATGGCATTCCGATCCTTGTAGTTGGTCGAACTATATATACGGACACATTAGAGCTATTGCTTGAGTGACGATTTTTCCTTTTTACATATTTTAGAATTTTTAACATTTTTCAGCAGAACTGTTGTTTTACTATAGTTGTTTGCGTACAAATGCCTAGACAGCCTAGTAGTACGTTACAATTTCATTATGTCGTCCAGTTGGATGAGGTGTGGGTGTTATATTCCATAGAGGTACCCCAATATAGGCTCAGGTAACATCCTAACCCTTCACCTGTATTCTTCCCTACATTACATACATAACGGTTCTTAGGGACTGACCTTTTACCTAGACCCGACACTGCACACAGAACGCTGGATTTTCCCTGGTAAAGGCCTCATACAATATGCATGAGGATTCTCGGAAACTCAGCAGGACTACCATCTCCTGTATAATAACTGTGTATAAAGTTCATTCCCGACGTCATCCTAAGTCCAACAAGTGGCCCAGCAAGGTAGAACCCCCGGGAAGACCTTTGGGTATATAAACATCACATCTTGCTGAGACAAACGGAGGAGATCAGGATTTCCCTGCTGACACACTGACGCAAGACGCTGAGGTTCCTGCTTGCAGATACTCCAACTCGCAGTGGTCTAACATCCCTTGCGGGGTGTCCCACTCGAGACCAAGACGGGGTCCCACAGTCTCTCACTTCAGGTAATGGAATTGACTTTATCCTAGAGGGATTAATGGCTTAACACCTACATACATGCTAGGTACATTTAGATACATCTAGTTAGGTTAGCATCGTAAGAGTACGCATTTTATTGTCATGTATTTCATATACTTGCCTGTATTCATGGTTATAGCAAAATGGTAGAAATCTACCATCCTTTTACTTTCCTAGTTCTTCTAATCATTTATTTCTGTTACTGTCTAATGGTTGTTTCAGCACACCTATTTTACACTAGAATAACGACTTCAATAAATACTAATTGAAAAACGTCCATACCGTTCATTCTGTGTATCTCTCTGAGACTAAGTGAGCACGAGTGACTGAGCGAAAAGTAGTACACTGTTTCCACAGTCCTGAGGGATCAGGGTTGTCATGTTCGATAGTTGCCAAGAACTATTCTCTCCTTGGTAAGAGGAGTTTCTAGTGGCACTGTGAGCTAGCTGGTACACAGGCCAACATACCCAGTGGGGGTGTCTAGAATCAGTCTGACACCAATCCTACAGTGTATGTTGTGTAAACATGCAGATCCTATATAGGACCTGTATTCCGCGGCCTGCTTTGCAGCCACGAATGCGTATTGGATCTATGCCTCGGATCGTAATCTGTTGCGCCATTGGCCATTGAAGTACTAATGGACCCCTTAAAGGCCCATGGGTATTGTTGTCCCCAGTGTATTACATTGCTGATAAATGCATTCTTCGAGCCACTCTGGGATACTTTGGCTCCTAGTGAACTAGATGCCGGCTCTGCGATCCGCTTACAGGATACAGTCCCGCCCTCTGCGGCTGCTGTGGGAACTGGATGGAACCACCTTTGCTCCATAAGCCTGCTTCGAGGTGCGCCTCTGGGACCGTCATCTGCGGTTGCGAGCAACAGCAATGTTGCGTTTACTACTCTGAACACATAAACAATTGGTTTTTCCTGTATAGTGGGATTTATTTGGCCTGTTTTTTAAACAAACTGAACCAAAACAATTTGTTTTTCTAGGCACCATAGCTTTCAGAGTGCTTGGGATTTCAAATAGTATAATGGCTTTTATGAATATTTTAAGAAGCGAAGCTTTCTTTTAGATGACTTTAAAAGTGGTTCTAGACCTTTTTACTTTTCATTTTCATTGTGGCCTGCTGGTTTTTAGATTGCGTTTATATATCGACCCTTAGTATGAGAAGTGGGTATTATGTGCCCGGGTTAGGCCCAAGTAACGGAGCTACACCTTTTGCTTACATTGTTCTAATTTTGCACAATAACATTTCTGCTGTGACCTTTTGCACATATTTGCCTGCATGACCATGTTGGATTAGTTTCTCAAACTACTTTATTTACACCGCTAGCTTCGCATAACATTATCACGATGCCTCAATCACCATGTACAAAGTCTTTTAACGCACTATGTACAAATAGCGTTCTATTTTCATCCATGGGGTGACAGGGCTATCTACATATCCATAACATCGCTGATCTATACGCCCATCACAAGGATGCTTTCTATTATAAATAATGAGCATCCTAAAAGATTAGCAGAGGAGGCACTTCAGCTGACATCGCAGGTCCCTGCATGCTGAGACTTCACCATGCAGCGGTCTGACGTCTTGTGAGGGGTGTCCAGTACGTGACCAAGTCAGGGGTCCTACATTCTCTCCTGCCAGGTAATGAGGTTGGATTATCCCTTGGTGGTATTCTTGGCTTCACACCTATACACACACTAGGTACACTCAGAGTAGGGTTTGCATAGTAGGAGTACGCCTGATTACTGCCTTGTTTATATGGCTGCATATATACACTGCCTTAGCACCATGGTAGAACTGTATCTAGTATTTACTCTTTTGGTGCTTGTGATCACTTTCATCTGCTTCTGTCTACTGATTATCGCAGCACATGTATTCTATACAAGAATATTGGTGGTTCAATAAATATATTGAAAACGTCCCACTGTGTAATCTCTGTATATTTCTCTGAGCACAAGTAAGCACGAGTGACTGAGCGTAATTTACTGATCGGTTTCCACGATCCCTGAGGGGGTCAGGGTTGTCATGTTCAGTGTTTGCCAGAAATTATTCGCTCCCTGGTAAGGTTAGGGGGGGGCTTATGGTGGCACTGTGAGCTAGCTGGTCTCTAGGCCAACATATCCTGCGGGGTTGCCCGGAATCAGCCTAGGCACCTCACCCAAAGTTTGTTGTCCAACAAACGCGCCCGTCCTACAGATTAGTGGGAACTACACAACAGGTCATAGTTGCTATTCCCGCTTCTTTCTGGTGCCCAAGAAGTAAGGAGGCCTTCGTCCTATCTGTGTCCTACACTCTCAATTTCTTTTCTCAAGAAGGAGGAATTGAAGATGCTCACTCTGGCTCAGGTCCTGTCTGTCCTGGACCCTGTAGACTTAATGGTAGTGTTGGGCTTGCAGGAAGATTACTTCCACATTTCCAGCCTGCCTGCCCACGGGCATTACCTACAGTTCACTGTGGGCTACGAGCATTTTCAGTTCTCTGTGCTCCCTTTGTTCACCATGGTGATGGCAGTGGTTGCAGCTCATCTGCGAAAATCTGGGGTGCTTGTCTTCCTCTGTCTCGACGAAAGGCTGTTGAAAGCGGGCTCACCTCAGGTGGTCGTCTCCCACCTCCAGACAAGTGCAGACCTCCTCCATTTGCTGGAGTTTACTATCAACGTGTGTAAGAAAGTGGCTCTGTATATACTGCACCAAAGTAAGGTTCAGTGTGCACAGAGTACACAGTCCCCAGAGGTTTGGCAGAGGCTAAAGTTAGATATAACCTTACTCTCTAAAGTGGTAGCTTGGTCGAGCAGTAAGGCAGTATCAGAGGACAGTGTAAAGCATTTGTTGTACACACTCAGTCAGCAAATGGTCTCACACACTCAAGAATTAAACTCTAGGCCAATTGTTTTGTATATAAAAATATATAGTTTTATTTTTAGAACCAACAATAGGTATCAAAAATACTTTCTCAGAATCAAATGCTGTAGTTGAATACTTTCAATAGGCAATAGACTTTTGAACACAGTAGTTAGAGTTGTTGCATTAGGCAACACAATTTCAAACACAGGAATACATTGAGCTCAATGGGAATTTCTAGTTAAATGCAATAGATTACTTTTTGGATTACTTTTCTTACCACAGGACTGGATCCTAGATTCAGTCCTGGGACATCTCCTGTAAACAGTTGAGTAAAAATGTTTTGGTTACAGTTGTGATTTTTAAGGAATATTATTGTATTTTAAAAGTTGACACTTAGAAACTTTTTCACATAGAATCACCAATGTTATCCTATGGGAGGAAATTCACTTAGCAGGTAAGTAGTGTTATCGTTACTTTTTCTTACTCAGTGTTGGATCCTGGATCCAGCACTGGTGCATCTCCTGTAAACAATTGAAAGAATGCGTTTGTCACACAGGCGATTTTTAGCAAATATTTGTAAGTTTCAAAAATCGACACTTAGAAACTTTTTCAGCAAAAACCAGGCAATGTTATCCTATGGAAGGAAATTCACTTAGCAGGTAAGTAGTGTTATTGTTACTTTTTCTTACTCAGTGTTGGATCCTGGATCCAGCACTGGTACATCTCCTGTAAACAATTGAAAGAATGCGTTTGTCACACAGGCGATTTTTAGCAAATATTTGTAAGTTTCAAAAATCGACACTTCGAAACTTTTTCAGCAAAAACCTGGCAATGTTATCCTATGGAAGGAAATTCAAGTTACCGGTAAGTACAGTTACAATTACTTTTCAGGGTCAGTGCTGGGCACCAAGATCCAGCACTGGGATCTCTCCTGATAACAGGTGAGTATTTTCATTTTCGTGATTCGGCTGATTTTAGATGAATATTTTAAAGTTTCAAAACTCCACACTTAGAAGAATTTCCAAGTGAAACCAGTCAATGTTGTTACCCTAATGGAAGAAAAGTGAGTTATCGGCTTTTGGGTAAGTACTCGACTGGCAGAGTTAAGGTTCTGGGCACAGACTCGGGGGGGGTCTCTCAGGGTCAGGTAGGTACAGTTGTTACACCCTCAGCGGCACAGGGGCGGCCGGGTGCAGAGTGAGTAGGCCCAATGTTATCCTATGGAAGGCAGGGGGCCTTTGGTTGGTGGCTGCTGGCAAGCAGGCCACGCGGCTGTGGGAGCTGGGCTCCTGGTCACTTGCTCAGGGCAAATGGGGAAGTAGATTAGAGTAGAGGTTGCACTGCCAGGGGCACTCGGGCGGCTGGGTGCAGGGTGCTTTTGAGCCGTCGGGCGCTCAATGTTATTCAATGGAGGAGCTCAAGAACGAACAAAGGCTCTTCAGGTGCGACCACCACTTTGAGAGGTAAGTTGGGAAGCTGTAGGAAGGGTAGGCACCCAGGAGTTGGGCACAGGAGGCCGTGGGGCGCCGGGTGCGCAGGAGTGTCTTTAGGCGTCGGAAATCTTACCCTCGGCTGGTCGCGGTTGGAGGGGTCCCTGGTTCTGAGGCTACAGGCGTCGTCAGGAGCGTCGAGGTGGGTCCTTGGGTGCTGGATTTGGGGTCACAGTCGCCGGGGGGACGTCCTCGAGGTCTTTGTTCACTCCAGCACAGGCCAGGCTTGGCGGGTGCAGAGTGTGCAGGGTTCGCGGTTCCTGGCTGATGCCAGGGGCTTGTTACTTGCTTCTGAGCGTGGGAGTCCCAGTCTTCTTAGAGTCACAAGGCAGTCAGGTCCTCCGGGGTTTTTGAGGTTGCTGACCACTGGAGACGCCGGGGTATAGCAGGAGCAGGGTCGAGGGTCGACAGGCCGGTAGGGCTGGGGCCAAATCAGTTGGTGTCTTCCTCTTGTTAGCAGCTGCACGGCAGGTCTTCTTGTTTCTTGTTCTTCTTGCTGGTTTCGGGATCTAAGGAAGGTTCAGGGTGCTCCTAAATACCAGATTTAGGGGCGTTACAGGTAGGTAAAGGGCAGGGACCAATGGGTCCCTTTCCTGGGGTGGGTACACCCCCTATCCTGCCACTCTCCAGTGGGAGGGGGGCAGGAGCCTAGTCCTGATTGGGTAGGGCTCCCCATCTTCAAGATGGCGAGAGCCCGGAGATGTGCTTCACCTCGCCTCCCCCACCTGAGGGGTGGGGTTGGCAGAGGCTGGCGCACCCCCTTTCCTCCCTTGGTTTTCCCGCCAGTCCTCCCGCCAGAGTGGGGGCTGGAACCAGTGGGGATCAGTTGCTGAGTACAGCAAGTGGTCTGGGGAAGCTCACAAGGCGGAATGCCTTTGAAGCTTCCCCTGCCCATCCTGGGGAGGAGGCCTAGCACCTCGCCCAGGACGTGCATTGTTGCAGGCCCGGGAGAGCGGATGGCTCTCTACCCAGGGGTCCAGCAACATGTCTGCTGGGTGGCAGCCTAGGCAGCCCCTCAGACAAGACCTGGATTGTAGGTTAGGTTCAGGGGGCAACTCTAAGTTGCCCTCTGTCGTGCATTTTACATTAAATCCCACACTGGCATCAGTGTGGGTTTAATGTGCTGAGAAGTTTGATGCCAAACTTCTCAGTCTTCAGTGCAGCCATTATGGTGCTGTGGAGTTCGTAATGACAACCTCCCAGCACCATATACTCTTAATGGCATCACTGCACTTACAGTGCCCAGGAATGGCCCTGGGTACGGTAGGGGCACAGGGCTCATGCACCTGTGCCCACACCACTGGCATAGTGCACCCAGCTAGAGGGGTGACTGAGGTATGCCAGGGCAGTGTGTTTGTGGGCATGGCACACAGGGATGTGTGCCATGTCGACTCTCTGTTTAGTTCTGCACCAAGACACTCAGCCTGCAAAGGCAGGGTGTGTGTGTCAGGGTACAGGGCCTCTAAGGGTGGCACAATAAGTGCTGCAGCCCTTAGGGGCCTTCTCTGGTCACAGTGCCCTGGGTACCTAGGGTACCATTTACCAGGGGCTTACCTGTGGCCAGAGATGCCAATTGGGTTTCGGCTTTAGTACAGTTTATAGGGAAGGAACACAGGCCCTGGGTACCTGATTGGCAGGGACCCAGGGCACACCAAGGAAAAGTGCATCAGCTATCAGGCAAATAGTGGGGGGGTTACTGCAACAGAAACCCACTTTCCTACAACATGCCAAAGTCACACCTCCCAGAAGCTCCCTTTTTCCGGAGTTGTTCTGGACACGGAGCAATTTCAGGCCTATCCTCCTGAACGGCGAGTCCAGAATATTCAGGCTATGATACCGATGTTTCAGCCTTTATCCTGGATTTCAATGAGACTGACTCTGAGGCTGCTAGTCCTCATGGCCTCCTGCATCCTGCTTGTGACAATGTCCGTTGGTGTATTTGGGCTCTGCAGTGGGACCTGAAGTTTCAGTGGGTGCAGCATCAGAGGAATCTCTCCTATATCATCCAGATCTCGGAGGGGGGATCTGCAGTGGTGGCTTACGAACTGCGATTTGGTCAGCGGCAGACCCCTTTTCCTTCCCCAACCAGATCTGACCGTAGTGACACATGCGTCATTCCTGGGATGGGGCAGCCATCTGAGAGAGGTGGAGATCAGAGGACTCTGGTCTATGGCGGTATCCAGGCTTCACATCAACCTGTTTGATCTCTGAGCGATTAATTGGCATTGAAAGCCTTTCTGCCCCTCATCCAGGGAAGACTAGTGGAGGTGTTCACACCACCACCATGTGGTACTGCAAGAAACAGGGCAGGGTGGGGTTTTAGACCCTTTATCAAGAGGCCCTGCGTCTCTGGACATGGCTGGAAAAGCAGGGCATATCCCTGCTCGTCCAACATCTGCCAGGTTCTCGGAGCTCCACAGCAGACAAACTCAGTCGACGATGCCTAGTGGATCACGAATGGCGTCTCTATCTGGAGGTGGTGCAAGGTCTCTTTCAGCAGTGGGGAAGGCCTCGGTTAGATCTGTTCGCCACCAATGAGAACACACAATATCAGCACTTTTGTGCACTGGAGTTTCCAAGGCGCCTTTCGCTCTGAGACACTTTTTGTCCCGAGTGGAGCTCAGGCCTCCTGTATGCCTTTCCCTCCATACCACACATGCCCAGAGTTATCAGGAATGACTGGGCCCAAGTCATCCTCTTGGCTCCGGATTGGGCCCGGAGAGTTTGGTATCCCGAGCTGTTGAGCATGGCCATCAGTCCTTTGATTCAGAATGCCCCTTCGGGAGGATCTTCTCTTGCAGCTGTAGGGGAGAGTTCTCCACCCGAACCGGTCAACACGCCACCTTCTTGTGTGGAGATTGAGCGATGATAGTTGATGTCTCTCAACCTTCATTATGATATAATGGGGTAACCCAATAATGTCCACGGACCTGGGTATCTATCGGTATAGGAAAACAATGGTCCCAGACTTATTGGTCGTTATACTTTAGTTTAGGAAAAAACATTCATAATTCAAAACCACACATACGTATATGATTAATATAGGATCATTGGTGCAAATCGAATTCTTCAATTTGTAAATCTGTACATCCTCAAATGACACAAAAAGGCATCCGATATATCAACAGTGGTGATAATTTATTCTTTTCAATGGTTTTATAACAGATCACAGTAGATAAATACTCTCAACAGAAAGGTTGCTCCAAAGGGAGTGTGAAAAAGGGAGAGAAAAATTGTGCTCGGGAATAGGACAGATATGAAGGAAGGGAATCACGTCTGGATATCTCAAAAAAGACAATTAGTTAATGCTTCGTTCTCTATAAGCAAACTGGCTATGGTTTAGAATGACGCAGAGAAATGATCATCTGTGAAATGGGATGGGATGGGGTGGCATCAGGTGCAGGCCCACTAGGGGAAAATGTCAGACAGTGAAGATTTCCACTGGTATTGTCACTGTGTAAGACTTTGTTTTGTACATATTGATATGTTCTTCGACAGCACTACTGGAACGTTAGTGCTATTAAACACAGATTTATAAATTGAAGAATTAGATTTTCACCATTGATCCTATATTAATCATATACTTATGTGTTGTTTTGAATTATGAATGTTTTTTCCTAAACTAAAGTATAACGAACAATAAGTCTGGGACCATGACTCTCAACCTTCGGCCCAAAGTCTGTAATGTTGTCTTGGCAGCCAGGCGTTCCTCTACCAAGATGGTTTACGCCTGCTGTTGGACTACATTTGTGTCATGATGTTTCAAAAGAAGCATTGATCCCTTTCTGCCCCCCTTTCTCTGGGCACTGTTATGGTATACCTATCTGCAGTCTCTGTTTTTCTTCTTTTGCCTGACCAACCCTCTTTTTCAATCCCCTATTGTTTTTGAAAGGTTTGCAACATATGTTATCTCCCACTCCTTTCATTCTGCCCCAGTGGAATCTCAATCTCGTCCTCACCTTCCTTATGTGCACTGCCTTTGAGCCTTTGCATAATTCTCCACACAGGCTCTTTACCATCAAAACGGCCTTTCTCGTGGTGATAACATCTGCCCAGAGGGTCAGTGAGCCTCAGGCCTCGTCATCCAAGCCTCCTTATCTAAACATCTACCCTGACAAACTGGTACTTTGTATGAGGTCTTCCTTTCTTCCGAAAGTGGTCACTCCATTTCACTTAGGCCAAACCATCACTCTGCCTACTTTTTAGGCTCCACATCATTCCTCCAAGGAAGAGAAGAGCCTGCATCATCAGCATCCAAATGGAGCATTGTTGTTCTACCTTGACTGCACACAAGAGTTCCATGTGGATGACCAACTCTTCCTGGGATATGTTGAAGCGAACAAGGGCAAGCCTGAACAGAAAAGGACCATCTCCCGATGGGTCGTGCTCTGAATTAAGATCTGCTACGCATTGACTAAGAATCACCCCCCCCCCCTGAGGGTTTGCAAGCTCATTCCACCGGAGCAAAGGCTGCTACCACTGCGTTAGCATGCCAATTTCTGGTCCTGAATATCTGCCACGCAGCAACTTGGGCCTCAATTCACACATTCACCAAACATTGCTGTCTGGACAGTCAGGTCTATAGAGATGGGCATTTTGCCTGTTCGGTCCTGCAGGATTTCCTCGTGTGACATTGGTCCACAGACCCATTTCCCGGGAGGTATTGCTTGGGTATCTATTCTAAGGTAAGGAATCTGCAGTTGGAAGTCTCTATCAGATGAACAAGTTACTGGTGGAGACTCTTAACTAGCTGCAGATTCCTTACTGACGCACCCATCCTCCCTGCCCTGCAAACTGATTTCTAAGGACAGGGTTTTTCCACTTTCAGAACCCTGTTCATGTACTTCATGGCTCCGCACTTCTGCAGTGGAAAGTAACGAAATGTAGCTGATGTCAGTATGCTTGAGTGGCGTCTATATAGACACCGCAAACTAAGCTACCTACCGGCGCACAGGGGGACTGCTCATGGAAAATTTCCGGATCCAATCTGAAGCCTGGGGATAATTTTAAGGTAAGGAATCTGCTGCTAGTCTGTTCCAGATAAGGCATTACCGAAGGTAAGTAACTTGTTCTACAAGATGAGCAGGAAAGACAGACGTCTGTAACCCACTTATCTCCCATGGCTTATCGGGAGATAATGTATATTTGATAAACAATCATTCCTGTCAGAGAATACTAGGATTACGTTGATTAGTTAGTGAGTTCAGGAACGCCTCTCCTCTTAAGATGAACACTCCAGAACTCCACACAATGTATTGGAAAAGGCTTTGTAAAATATTAAAACCCGGTTCTAATGCAGATTCTGGGTGTTATTGCAGAAATAAAAATAATAGTGAAAAGCAAAAATGGGATACATGCAAGTACAAGAACAAATAACATGTCAGATGATAAATATTTAGTAAAATAATTGATGTAATCAATCTTTATCAAAATCCCTCCCTTCCTAGTTCATGTCTGGCTTGACACCGAAATGCATAGAATTTATAAACCAGTTTCCTAGGTGGCCTTTTCAACACATACCTTTCACTCATAGATACTCAGTGTTTCGCAGTCTACAGCAAGTGAGGTCAGTTTGTATTTGTTTGGTCCTGCTTTGCTTGAGAAAGCTACAAATAGTACCACACTTGTCAGTGCTTGCCCTTCAAACACATGTTAATCACTTTGATGCTGTTGCAAAATGCTGAAGCTTCTCTCTCCGCTTAAATGCCTATGCACCCAACTTATATATGATCTCCCAGCGTTACTTTGAGAACAACGGGTCTTGTGATTTGTGATGTTAATTGTGAAAAAGGATCATTTGAATTTCTTCTGCACATTTCCCTAAATCTACTGTTTTTTATAAATCTTGCTATTGAATGCATAACATATGAGTTATTGATGTACTATCAACCTATACTATAGCATCACGCTATAGAATGAGCAAAACATGCATTTATAATGAATTAATGAATGCCACAAGAGGCTCAAAAGCAGGAAAGCACAAAGCACATGACCTTTATACCTTAGGCTGTGGTTAGTGTTAGGCTGGGGATGGGGTTCTTGGTGGTGGGAGAAACATATCAGCAGTTAAGAAAACACTCCTTAAAATGTACAGTGCATCACTTTGTAGATAAGGTAAATATTGTGTTAATTTAATGTACTTTGTGAAGCACCAAAAAATCAAGTACTGCTCTTTTGTAAATTGACTTCTAATTGGAGATTTCCTTGTCTATTTTACATTTTAGCTACACATTGGAATGCAACTATAACACTGGGCGGTCTGTCAACGCTATCCCTACAGCCTGCCATGACAATGGCAGGGCGAGCCCCCCTCCTCCTCCAGCATTCCCACCCAAGTATACCACAGACCTCTTTGAACAGGTAAATGTGCACCTGTGCCACTAAGAGCATGAATCTAAATCATTTTGTAAAAATGCATGTTGCTTTGTAGATCAGAAGTTATGGGACTGAATTTTGGGTTTTTCTGCTGCTAAATCGTGTTTCTTTGGGATTTTCCAAGAGTAATAATGAAAATAAAGGAGTCAAGCACCAGTTTAGAAAGTTGCAGTGTCTTGTTTTGGTGTTGCTATTGCTTTTTTCATCTATAGTCTTGCAATTTTTGATTCTCTACCTTAAGTCTTAATTCCCGTGATTAAACCCACGTCACACAAAAATGTCTGAGTTTCACCTTTTTTTAATTTTTTTTTTTAGATATTTCCAGTTGTAGGAATCTGGGTTTTCTTTGTTCATGTAATCTGAGCATTTTGAGTCCATGTATTCTTTATTTCAAGAAACATCTGAAAACCCCATCTTTTCTGTCTTTACCTATCGGAATTGTGTCCTTGTTCCATTCTCTTATTTTCTGTTTCTTGTTCCAAGCTGTTCTCATGTGTTTAATAGCACTAACGTTCCAATACCAGTGGAAATCTTCACTGTCTGTTGTTTTCAGGCCAGGCCCTAAGAGGTGGGGGGAAGGGGTGAGGGGTGGATGGAGAGCATGCTCTTCCAATTTTGCCCCAGCAGGTACCACAGTAAGTTCCTGTGGTCGCACCATTACCTCATTTGCAATCTTTGTTTGCCCAGAGACTACAAGGATTCAAGCTGTTCGGTTGTTAGGGCTTCAAAAAGTCAATTGGATATAGACCGGACCGTTGGTAGGTGCATTACGATATGCAGTGCCAGCACCCTACAGAGCCTCGGCATCTTCTGACCTGAAGACATCAAGGAAATTACTCCAGCGTGGAAGGTCTGTCTGGTATTTGGGTGATAGATCTGAGTTCAGAATCCTTCCCTCGGAGGGCTCGCATTATAACGCATAGTCTTCTGGACTCCAGGGAAGCCTGCACTTAGTACACAGTCTGCACCTCAGACACCATGCGAGATTGTACTCCCAGGGTTTGGCCTCAACAAGATTCTTGAAACCAGGACAAGCACCAGCAAAGCCTTGCTCAATGGGCTGTGATCCTCTTAGCTAGACCACGCCTTCTCAACCCCAGGTTCCGAACTGCCACCTTCAGTACCAAAGTCCACCCCGAAGTCTTCTGTGGCCAGACCAGTTTTGATACAGAGCGGCACAACCCTGATCATTCAGCTGCCAGAAAAGTCTGTCGTCGGGCAGAGGAAGATTTGCTTCCATCCTAATTCTGGAAAGATTCTGGCTCGCCCGCCATAGCAAGAAGCATCCCCTGCACTTCTGAGGAAGAGGAAATTAATATTCGAAGAGACTGTCTCTGAAGAGCTGCACATTTTTTTTATACCAGTGCCTGCAGAAGTGTGGCATGAAGACATGTATAAAACCAAATCCCTTTTATTACTATTCTTTACCACGCAAGTTAATTTAAGGGTTTCTCTGTTGCTGTGGGTGGCACAGGCTCTGAGGCTGTAAAATAAAATTGGGTTATTAGTTGTGAAGCCTGTGGTGCAGAGATGAAGAGGAGCACCGAGTACGAGGCAGCAGGTAACTGACGTGACGTGGCGAGTGAAAGTCAAGAGCAGGAAGGAGTTTAAGAAACAAAGTGGAGAAGAGGAAGAGCTTGACCTTGCTTGCCAGATATCACGCCATGTAGCTGGGGTGGGACTCGGTCCCCCAGCGTACATCGAGGCAGGAAGGGGGGGTTCAGGAGAGGCCCGACGCGCACAGAGGCTCCGGTGCATTCCCGCAGCGCGGGACGCGGGCGTGCACCCAAGCCAAGACGGGCCAATCTTCGCCCAGATTAGGCCAGGCCGGGGTCAACCCCTTTCGTCGGTTTCTCCGAATTTTGTTCCCTGGATCAAGTAAGCCTTTCTTGTTTGATTCTTTCATTACTTGGCTTACTTGAATTTCTTTGACCATGGGCAAACGGAAGCAGGAGATCTATCGAAAACGTAGTCTAATGTAAAGAAACCACGAAAGCCTTTCAAAAGCAAATCAAAGCTTCCACTGACTAACACTAATACTCTTGCCGATATTGACTCACTAATTGAGGAGGTTGAGTCACTTCTAAACGTAAAAGCCCCTTAGGAAAATCTACAGGGGTACCAGATATGTTTACGAAAGCTAAAATACCATCTAGTTCTGATGCTGATACTAAAGTCTCAAGCATTCCAGTAGCTGCTATTTCTGATGCCCCTGGTCATTCTGAACCCATAGAGTCTGCTTTAATCCAGCACTGTGAAATATCACTTAGTGAGCCACCCGTTTCAGCACCATATCCCTTATCTCATCTCGTACGTGGATGACACCCAGCTGGTGTTTTCCTTCAACGATCACTTTGCTGCAGCGTTCGACTCATTCAAAGACTGTCTATGAGACATAGCAGGCTGGATGAACGAAAACAGATTAAAGCTAAATGGCAACAAGACGGAGGTATTATTTTTTAATCAAGCCGGCAAGTTTCGGCAGTCTGCTTCGTGAAGATGAGAACCATCAGAAAATGTTTGGGCTTCTTGCTGGAAGAAAACTGAGACCACGGTTCATGCCCTGGTGACTTCTCATCTCGACTATGCAAATTGCCTCTACCTGGGCCTTCCTGGATTCAGATTAAGAGGCTCCAATTGGTACAGAACGCTGCAGCCAGGCTAATCTGCAAGGTTCCTCTTCCCCAGCACATTTCCCCGCATCTCAAACAACTCTACTGGCTCCCTATAGCCAAGAGGATTGAATACAAGGCCCTAACAATGGCTTTCCGCGCCTACCATGGCTTGGGCCCCGGCTACTTCAGGAAGATACTGCGGCCGTACCGCCAAGTGCGGACCTTAAGATCCAATCTTCCACATTACCTCACTGTCCCCGGCTTTTCCAAAGTCAGGCAGGGGGGGGGAGATCTTTCTCGGTGGGGTCGGCCAAGCTGTAGAACAACTCATTGCCTCCCCACTTACGCATGCTGAACTCGGAGTTAGAGTTCAGAAAGGCACTGAAAACCTGGCTCTTTAGGCAATGGGAATAAATGCACAGGTCCCTCTGCTCTGCTGTCTGCCATATTGGCTCCGGGACACCTCGCCTGAGGTAGCCGCGCGCTTTACAAATGCTCGTTATTATCGCCTGCAATCACCATTGTCCCTAATGTACCGTGCTACAATAAATTTGCTTCATTAACAACCATCAGAGACAATGGTGAGACATCCTTTCATATGGAACCTTTTTACACTAGTAATTCTATTCAAACTGACAATGTTATTCATCAAGAGCTCGTGGGAGCAAATGACTTGCAAGCATTGTCAATAGCTGGATCATCTTAGAGATCTATTTACTTCTCTAATTGATCTGGTAACTATTTTGCAAACTGAACCTGCAACTGCAACCTGTTGTGGATGTGTGTGCAGTGCAGGGCTCCCTGGAACTCACCAAAAGGATCATACAGGACTAAACTCTAATACAAGGAAGCTTTCCCAACCAAGCACACAGTGTTTGAATCGGAGGCCGGATCCAGTGGTTACTAACATTGAGTTCGGTTTTGAGGAGAAAGATAGACTCCCTATAAAGAGCTCTTAACTTGACATCTCTCCCAAGGGCCCATTTCCTGCGCTCATCAAGTAGTAAACCTAATGGTTTATTGAACAATATTCATTCTTCTCAAAATCATATCACCATCCTATTATAATTCGGGCCAGAGAGATCATGTTGGTAGGGGGAACTAACATTTTCAGACCAACTCGAGTGTACCGACATATCAATTGGTGAATAATTGTCTTTTGAATACACCATCGCAATTACTGTCAATAAATTCTGAGTTTCATTCTAGAAGAACGATTTACATGACCCAGGTACCTAGATTAAAACAAGGCTCTTTTGAGGACACTGATGCACTAACAAATAAAGTGATCCATTGGCTTAGGGTGAAGCAAAACTGTCTCTCTGATTAGATCCGATATTGTTTATGGAAGAAGGTGCTCGTCTAATCTATCTGCTCATGATTATAGTTTGGTTATGTTGTGCTCTAATCAGTTGGCCGAAAAACGTATATATTTTGAATTGCGAACCTGCTATCTTATAGGGTAGTGACTTGTCGAAAAATAAGGTTAAACCCCGTTCCCCCCACCCCCCGAACTGAGCATTCAGTATGTATTTGGTTTATGCTCTGCTATAGAAAAACATCTCGCACTACTATTAGCGATGCTGATAAATATTTAATTGTGGTAGCTGTAACACCAATTTGATAGGCATAACTGGCAACATCGCTATTAGGCAACCAGAGGAGGATTCTCATTCTGTGAATATAGTTGACTACAGGGGTAGTGGGGCGAATTGTTCTGTTGCAGAAAATACATCTCCTTTTTAGGTTGAGCCTAGTGGTGGCGCGCTTGCGCTGCTCTGCGAGGCATGCTGTTTTGGAGTATTCACTCAAAGCCCCGACCACTCTCCGCCCATATTTGTCATTGGCTTGTGTCATTGTCCTTCGTAAATACTGGCTTCTGATTCGTAAAAAGGCTTGTTAGTCCCTCCTTAGTACCGCCTTGTCTTCATTTGTAACCTCCCATGGTGACTGGCCCTTTTACTTCGGTTGTTACACGCTTCGTGTTATTTCGTCTGTAAGCACTATTTTCCTTTATTGAGTTTCTCTTACTGAAGGCAGTACGTGCGCTGCTTCATCTGGTACCGCTTGTGTTTTTTTAAGCAGCACAGCCGCTTCTTTATCTTATGTGTTTTTAAATTAACAACATGGGCGCCCGCTTTCTCCTTAACACGGGCGCCTGCTTTCGCCTTAACACGGGTGCTCGCTTTAATTAACCCAAGTGCCCACTTTCAATAACTTTTTACCAGGTAATTGCCACATATAGTTCCTGGCAATCACTGCCTTTATCTTCTTCCGCTTTCAAAACTCGCACCTATGTCTTAACAGGGCAACGGTGTGTCATTATTTGTTAGGAAATTCTCTGAGAGAAAGAGCGGATTGTTTCATGGCGTTTCTAGTTACAGCGACAAGATCACACACCGTCTTATCGCACTTCACACCGACATGTGACACCCGAGGCCACGGCGTGCCCCTGAATCGATGCTGCTTGGGCCGTCCTTCCCAGTGCTGGCATAGCCTTTTAACTGGATAAAGTAGATAACGCATTCCTGAACTCGTTTCATCCAGGAGTGCCCGGGGCAGGGAGGCAGCATGATTCATGGTGACTTGGGCTGGACTTCGCCTGGTGGCAGCCGTGTTCCGGAACTCTCTCTTCACCCAATACCGGGCAATGAGTGGCCGCAGAGCGAGGAGAGCTGCACATGCCATGGAGCTCCGCGGATTCCTGCTCCTGCACTGCTGGGCCACTGCGGCTGCTGCCCCAGGTAAAAATAAACTAGGCCCTTGCCGTCCTCTGACATCTCTTCAGGTTGAAATAGTTTCTATAGTCTTTTTTTCCCAGGATTACATACATTATACCTTCCCATTTTAGGACAATACCCCTGCGCCCCATTCTTCCAAATCATTCTCTGCCCATTCGCTCTTTATATCTTCTCCTAACCAAAGACACCCCTCATTTTTTTTCTTCTTTGCTCCAGTCTTCTACCCCCGCTTATACCGCAGGACCTCTCCCCCAGTTTATACCCTAATACGTCTACCCCTACTTCTTCCCTAGTACAGCCACCCCACCCATTACCCTACTACCTCTAATGCTGCTTAAACCTACCTTAGACCTACTGTATCACTACTTTTCCTGCCTGTTCCCTAAAGCGTGTCCCCATGCCAGTACCCCGTACCTGTGCTACAGCTTATAACCTACTGCCTATACCCTTTTACCTCTAGCGCTGGCTTATACCGTAGTACCTCTGCTCTACCTTTACTCTACTACCACTAGTCCCTCCCAATGCACTACCACCTGCCCACTACTTCTACTCTAGTACCTGTGCCCCTGTCTGTCCACTAGTGCATTTCCTCTGCATCTTCCCTTCTACCGCTCTGTGCCTTTGCCCTAGCACCTCTGCCCCTACATTTAACCCTAGATCCTCTACTTATACCCTCGTACCTCTACTGTCTAGACCATCTATACCTATACTCCACCTTTACCCAGGTACATCTACCCACTCAAATGTCATGGTGCCCCTCCCCCAGTGTCCCTCTATTGCCAAGCCCCTCTTCACCTGCCTGTAGCCTGGGACATCTACTGCCACGGAAACCAAGCATCTCTAGTGCGGCCTACTTTCTATTATCTTTCCCACCCTTTACGCATCACCCTCCTTCTCCTTACCACTTTTCTTCTATTTCCTTGTTCACTATATCCACTTTTTCTGGTAATCAGTGCTTATAAACTATCCTTTTTCAAGGACAAAGTTTTCCTCACTATTTTCTTTAAAGAGTTTCTCCTACTGCAGGCATGATTGCTTTCCTGCAACAGATTCAGCGCGCCATGCGCGCTTTCACTTTCCAAGCAGCCGGGACAATGGTGGCCGCTGCTTTGAATAGGTCTCGCATTTACAAGAGTTTGAGATATTGGCATTGTAAATGATTACCTTTTATTTATGTGTTAATTAGCAAAACAGATAAATAAAAGGCAGTGTCATCTACAACGCCAATAGCTTAAATTCTTCCAAATGCGAGACCTATTGCATTGTAAATGCTTGTTTCTATTTGTGGCATAGCTAAAACTTCTACTTGTGGCAGCCATAGGGCAATTCTACAGGGCATAGATGGTAGTATTACTAGCACACAGTCAGAGAAAGCCCTTTGCCCTCCAGGTTTTGTTGATCTTAAGGATGGCAGGGATCCCCACGTTAGTATCACCTTGCTATAGTGGAACTTGGCCGGCATAAAGTCAAAACTGGCATACTCTGATTGGTGGTCATACATTGTTAGTTGTGATGTTTGTATGTTCCAAGAGACCTGGGCCACTGAGAAAGTGTTTATAAATGGGATCACTACATTTAGTGTGGAAGCCAAACCCCAAGAGAAATCAGGGAGGGCAATTGGTGGCCTATTAATTTTAATTAAGAATGATCTTTTTAGCTCCCATAACTTATTGCAGATAGATTGTCCAGATTTAATGGGGATTATTGTTACTCTCCCCTCAGGCATTCGGTTGGCATTTACAAACGCTTATGTAAGATCAACCGTGGCTAACAATGATTCTCCTATTTTAACTCTCTTGGAAGAGGTCTTAGGATCTATACATCTGAATACAAAAATAGTAGTAGCGGGAGACTTTAATACTTCCTATGAAATCTCTTCATATATTAACGAGATAACAGATGCGGAGGATGAAATATGGGGCATTCCTTCCCTGGTAGGAAAGCCTCGGAACAATTTCTCTGCCACCGCTCTTAAATTAGCTCCTTTAACGGTTGGCAGAGGTCTAAGAGCATGTAACGGATGTACTATTTCAGATCCTGAGAGGGCACCCACATTTAAGAGAGGCTCTTAAGCTAGTGTTATTGACTACGTCCTCTTAGGTGTGAGGTTATGGTAATTTCTGATTGACATGATAGTGGATCCATGCTTAGACAGTGACCACAATTCCTTGATTTTAATATCATCCGGAGAAGCCCTGAAAAGGACAAAGAATACTTGCCATTCTGCAGTACCTGAACCAATTTTAGGTAGTAATTGTTATGTCTCCTGGCCAAATGTGTTGTCCTATCAAAAGTTGTATTTACAGATATATGACCTGTTTGTGGCTTTTCTGTCCAACTATGTAGGGGTTAAAGATGCAGATATCCCTATACTTAATATACACAATTTATTTTTTAATGAGATGCAGAAGATCTTTTATAAAAAGGCGAGTCACATGAAATTGAATGTGGGCAAAGAGGTATGGTGGTATGACAGTGCGTGCATAAGAGCTCAATTATTGAAGCTAGGTGCAACTATAATTCTTCCCTGAAATTAGCTAAAAGGAACTGGGATGAAAAAACTTGGCAAGATATGGTTGCTGCTGTTAAAACAAATGATAACCGGTCTTTTTGGCGTATAGTATCACAGTCTCGATCAACTTACCATTATCATATTCAACCTGGCAGATGGGTATCCCACTTTTCTGAGCTATATGCTGGTAAAGATCTTAGTGAAGATATCGCTGAGTTGCGATCTAGTGACCGCTATTAAGATATCACCTATAGTCAACTTAGAGGATTCTAACCCAGTAATTTTTAGCCTTGAAGATAGAGTTAGAGCAATTGACCTCCTAAAATCAGCTAAGGCCCCAGGACCTTGTAAAATCCTTGGAGACATGTATAAAACAGAGCCACTAGTTTGTAGCCACATAAGTTATGTAAATATACTATCAAATGCAATATCGGCAGGTGGTGAGATTCCGATTCATGGAGCGGGGCTGAAATTATCACGATTTATAAGAAGGGAGATGCTTGCGCCCTTTCTAATTACAGGCCAGTCAGTCTCATCGACAACCTACAAAAGATTTTTGCAGGGCAAGTTTGATACAGATTATTAGATTGAGTGGACTCTAATAAAATCATGTCCCCATTCCAAGCTGGTTTCCGCCCAAAGACTAGTACCACCGAACAGATTTTAGATGCGTCATGCTCTATTGGAAATGTGCTCTATTATGTAAACAAAAGCTCTTTGTTCCATTTGTAGATGTTATAGCTGCATTTGACCTCATTCCACGTAAGAATTTGTGGCAAGTCTTGTCAAGTATGGGGGTTACTGCAAATTTGATTCAGCTCACTATCGAACTTCAGACAAAGAACTTTGCCTAAGTGTGGTGTGGTAGTAGGGGTGAATTTACAGAACACATTGCTATTGAGCGCGGTGTGCGCCAAGGGTGCGTTCTCACTCTAGCGCTATTTACCCTTTATATGAATGATGTAGTGGAAACACTGTTGAATTGTAGAAATGACTCTCCTGTCTTGAACAACAGAAAGGTCTCCATTCTTTTGTTTGCGGACGGTTTTCTCCTTACTTCCAAAACACCCATGGGTCTCCAGCTCCTAATAAGTTTTTAGGGTTCTGTTCGCCTAGGGGGGTCTGGAGCTCAATGTAAATAAAACGAATTATATGGTGTTTGGGAAGGACATGGTTAAAGATTCTGCCATCTGTGTTGGTGGTGAAGTGTTAGTAAGGGTACTCCGCTTTGGCTACTTTAGTGTAAACGTAATGGAAAAATTCAAATGGGTGGGACAACTCACTAAGAGTACGATGTTAATTGAACATAGATCTAATGCTATCTTAAGATTTATTAAAAAACAAGCTCACGCTCTATATCACCGGCCCTAGAGGTGTACTGAGCCAAAGCGCAAAGTGCTGCACTCTATGGTGCCGAGATTTGGGGTTACACTGACGTTCATCCATTGACTGCCGAGAACACCTTTGTGCGATAGTTAGTCTCTGTACCAACTAGCAACCCTCTCATCCCAACTATACCTTGATCTAGAACTTAAGAGATTTACTGATTTGGCAGCACTTACCTCTTGTCTGTTGGGTCCGTCTCTGGTCCACACCCGAACTAAGGGACTACAGAGATTCCTAAAACAGTACCCTGGGTTAAATTCGTTTTTGATTGGTTTAGCAGGTTAAGCCTACTAAGGCTGTGGGAGCAGCCAAATTTCCTTTGTTACCGGGCATATATCCATGAACTAAATGTAAGCAGTGGGATAAAAGGTCATTAGACCAACAAACTCTTCGAGTTTAAGCTTTACCCGTGCTTTGAACCATTTCTGGATCTAGTATCCCAGCCTTTGGACAAGAGTTTGTATGTTTTCTTCCAACTAAGTGCCCTCCCATTGAGAACATTTACAAACAAATGGAACAAGAAATCGGTTTCTAGCCTTAGGGCATATGTACCTCGTCTCAAAATCCAGACCACAAGCTGGACAGAGTACCTCTGGTCCCGCCGCAAATGGATTTGCCAAATCTGTCGTAATTTGGGATTGACGAGATATCTTGTAGCCCAGAGAATTTTTAAAGAGTGACCCTTCTCCCTTAATTGTTTTGGCTGTTAGCAAGTGTTTTACTGAATGTTTGGTGCAAGCGTAGTAAACTTCCAACAGCAGAAGCTTCGTGATCTATATTGTATGTTTTTTTAATATTTCTTGACTACCAACTAGTGTACACTTTATTGTTCTTTTAGATTTACTTGAGACTCTAAATCACATGTATTTTGCTCTTTTGCACTTAGTCCTCGGACGTCTTTGCACTGATATTTTTTAACTACGACTTTTGTTCATAAGATGACTTATTTCATTATTGAAATTAATGGTGTATTTATCATGAATTTTATGGCTGAATTGATAGTCTTTTATATACATTGTTATTGCATTGTGTTTGTATACTTTGATGGTTCTTGGTAAACCGAATAAAGTATCATGCTTGATTGTTGTGAAGGGTGCGAGTACTTCCAAGTAACCGGACCAAAATTGTGTCTTTACTGGGAACCAAAAACCCATTGTAGCACTTGACTCTATCAGGGTAGCGAGTATGAGTAGTTGAAGGCCTACTGAGATGTGGTGTGGGCTAGCAATTCCGATTCACTGGTATGCAAGAACAGCAGCACTCAATAAACAAACACACACATTCACTCACTCACCCCGAATACTATCCATTACAATTCAAATATATACATCAGGTAGATGGAAATAGTTTTGGCGACGCCCCTCATATTATAATACACCCCTAGTGGGTCCTGATGCCATAATCACAACGCACCCCACCTAACCAGATGCAACATCACATTATATAGGATTGTCTTTAGATTTAAGGTTGGCCTACTGGCTTTGTCAAAGTGTCACCTCATTAATAACAATAACCATGTGTTTATACCACCATGATATCACCATTAAAACGAATGGAAACAATCATACTCATTTGCAACTATTCTACGTGTAGGCATTGCAGTGTTCATCAACAAAAATATTAAAGCATTTTGTTGGGCAATCGTTTGCGCAGTTCATCAAGAACTGTATGTAATTATTAATATATAAAAGAAAAGAAGTTTGGGCCAAAACACAATCCTGGCTCACTCGCTTTTAGATGTCCATTTTCCCTTTTGGGCCCCAGCGAATCGCACACCCTCCATACAGTATCAACTGTCTTCCACTTAGCCATCAAAAAGTGAAGGACCTGGTCTACAGTTCGAGTTTTAGGTCTAAATCCAGCCTGCAAATGGGTAAGAATCCGATTCTCATCGATCCACTCCAGTAGCTAACTCAAGACCTGCTTTCAGATAATCTTTTGCAAGTTATCTAGCAATCTGATGGGGAGGTAATTAATCGAACAATTGGGGCTTCCTTTTTTGAAAACCGGGACAATCTCCGCTCCTTTACTTATTGCTGGAATCGCGGCATCAGCCGCAATTGCATTAGAGACAGCATTGTTATAGGGCACCCATCTGTTCGGATCGTATCTAAACAGGTCCCATGGAATCTTGTCCAACCCGGGAGCCTTGCCCTGCTTCTGCAAGGAAACTGCTGCTGCTGTCTCAGCAAAGTTAAAGGAAACCCGGGATGATGGGAACACTAAAATTTGGACAGCTGCCGCCTCATTGGGGGATTGCCCCTGAACGGACTGTGCCAAAGGGAGTAGAGGTTTTCAAAATGAGCTACCTGCTCACGTGACTGGATAGACGTCCCAGAGGGTTCGGTCAAGTTCCCACCACCCTGGCTCACTATCCACCAGGATAACTTAAGGTCTCTATTAATAGAGACTTCTAGGAGGTCATTCCATTTTTTATTCTCTGATCTCGTGCCTGGTTCCTTTTTTTATTTTTTGCATTAATAAGAATGTCTTTTGTCCCCTTACAGTATGCTGTACACCACTTATGTGATTTTGGATTACTAAAGGCCTACTTTTAATTCTTCACAAAATAATGTTTGAGCCCTGCAAATAGGTTAATGTGCTCATCAAGAATCACAGTTCCCTCAGTTTTTAAGCATTGTGGCCATGTGGGTAACCACATTGGCATAAATGCCTGAAACCGCCCTGGGAGAAGAGCATACAGCGTTCCACTTCCTATTCCTACTCCTACTGTTAGTTACCACCAACACTTTCTCACAAGGCCGAGCATGGCATGTGATGGCCTATCCCGGACAGTTAAAATCAGTTGGTTATGGTCACTCTCAACCCTAAATATCACTACCATTTTTAGCATAAATCTCCATATCCTGCTGTCAGGAAGAATTTAATCGATATGGTTGGTAGTACATTCCTCTCTGGAAGTGGGAACAGGAGTGGCATCGGGGGGGTGGGAGGGGAGAGGCCATTACATGCTCGGAGACCCTGTGTAAGGGTTAAATCTGCCATTTGGAGGATAACCGTAGACAGGTGACTCCTTACAGGGGGCGTTAACTCAGGAATTCCCCACAATGCATCTTCATCGGAACACAAATCCTGGATCATGCCGTTTGGCTCGTGGTTAGATTAAAGTCACCTGCAACAATACCATAGTGGGACCTGATATATGAGGCCAGGATTGCGTCCAATGAGTAAATGGTTGGTGATTCCTTCTGGTTGGCAAAACTATTATAGATGTAAACTAACTGAAGAGGTGTTCCTATAGAAGGAGTTAAATTTCAGGCGACAAAAAATTCAACTAAATCAGTGTTCTATTCAACCAGACAAGCAACCAGTAGCGGCTGCTACTGGGCAGTAGTGGTGGGGCGGGGAGAGATGGGGTGGGGCAGTTAAAGGGGCAAAGAAAAACAAAAAACAGCCCCTTCTCGGCGGCCGCTTTCCTCTGTCTTCGTCCTCTTTAGGTCGACGAACCAGGAAGCACCCAGGCTCCCAACTCCCCTGACCAAACACAATGCTGCTGTGCAGCGTTGCGATTGGTCGGAGCGCCGTGGTTCGGCGCTCGGCCAGGGAATGGGAGGCTCTGCATGTTCTCCATTGGGCTATACAACACAGCCCGTGGAGAACATGCCAAGTGCGCATGACGGTTTGGCCAGCCGGAGACGGCCAGCCAAGCAGTCATGTGCACCACCCCTTCCCCTGCTCTGCGGGAAGCGCAGCCCGCCCCGGCTTTACATAGCCAATAATGAAAATAAAATGATAACATTATTATCATTTTGTTCTTCTTGTGGGGCGCGCTCCGCCGCCTTAGCGGAGGAGCGGTCACTGCAAGCAAGCCACCTGATGGTCATCCTACTGATAACCTGACAGCAGAGACCCAATAACTCCTAAATCCGCTTCTATGAACATTTTCTATGACCCATGTCTCCTGGAAAAGACAAATCCCTTGTCCATCTGTAAACGGACCCTACTCACTATCCCCTAATTTTCGACTTAATCCCTGCGAGATATCAATTAAAAACGGCTGTGGTATTTGTATACATTGGTAATGGAACAGAAAGTATGGCTGTTGTGACAATATCGGCTAATGGAGGATTGGCTAGGGTAGCAGTAATTGCTGGCAATTTATCTGAATGCAGATAGGTCTGGACCACAGAAATCATTGGAGATTTTAGTGTTGGCGATCCAGGGGCATAGGCAGCAATTAATTTTCTAGGAACTAATTTTGCAGGCACAGTCCCCACCTTACAAAAATGGGATATGAGAGGAGCCGAAAAGTCTGGGACTTTATGGACAGAAATAAGCCTTTCGTTCTCAGGGAAACTCTGAAGTGCCAAGAAGCAATTTGCGGTGGGAATACAGAGGGATGTCTTAGGGTGATGGACTGAACTTGAGGGCTCAGGTTGGAGATTGTGATGAAAAATAATCCAGTGTGAGGGGTTTAATAGTACCTTGGTTCACAAAAGTTTGGATGCACATAGACAACAATCCTTTGTCAGTAGTTGGAAACCTAAACTTTATGACCACACAATCTCCCGCTATACTTTCTTCATGGGGCCTACCCATCCACCCTGCAAACCTTCAAATATAATGCGAAGCGGAAAAAGGAAAGTCTGCATCAGTAGGGAGCCAATGAAGTACCTTGTTTTTTAACAGAGTAGGAGATTCAATACTATCTAGGGCAAGGCAGGGACCTTTGACAAGAACTACCACGTACTCTCATGCCTCTGAGTGAAGAATAATTGTAGAGAGACTTGGGCCCTGCTGGGCCGATATTCTATCTGCCCCATCCTCTCTCGCCCTTGTCCTCCCTCGCACCCACTGGGTCGTTAGTGCTCCCTAGCAATGAAGTATACACATTGTGGCAAGTGAGCTTTGTTGCCCCTGGATTTGGGGGCGAGATAGATGTGAAACTAGAGCTACCTGCCACATGTTTGTGCATGCACCTCTCAATCCAGGTTCAATAGTCAGGGAGGGGACAGAAGCTGTAGACCATGCAATTTAATTCAGTTTAGATAGTTCAGGCTCAATAGCGCCCAGGCGGTCGTAAATGGGTTTTAACTTGGCCTCTAAGATGAGTTATTTTCCTACACAATGCTATTTCAGTGTCAGGAAGATGAGCCAAGCTACATCCAGCAGCATCCCACTGAACAGCAGGAGTAGATAACCGATTGCCCTTCGATCTGATAGTTGGCAACTGCCTTTCCACTCGCGCCCGCTTGACTGGTGTAAAAGACAAGAGTGGCAATTATGCAGAGGGTGCAATGGGAGGATTGCAAGGTGTCTCAGCTGTAGAAATATTAACTGGTCGTGCAAGTCCCTTTGGAGATGGCAAACTATTAGATGGAACAAAAGTAGCTTGGGCTGGTGGGTCATGTGTAAATGATAAACGTTTTTCATCAAGTTTAATTTCTTTAATTATCACACCTACAGCACGCTTAAGGAACCCATCTAGTGAGGTGCTCTTTGGCAATTTAGGTGAGTTAGTTGCAGCCTTGTTCTTCCCCATTCCTAGTGGTAGTAGCTAGATAACGAGAGGCAGCCAAGAGCAAAATTGGGGGGGGGAAGCAAGATAACAGTAGAAAATCGTACTGCAGCAAATTATGTGGAGAAATGGGAAGTGGTGGCGAAAGGGATGGCCCGGCCTGGGCTCTTCTGGGCGATGATGGGCGAAGACACTTAGCCTGGGCTTTGCCGTGCATGTCCCGCACAGTGCTTTATTGTGTGTGATTGCTTCGCCCTCTTCTGCTGCGTCATGACTTGCACTGTCTCCTGGGACCTGCACTCCCCACCACCAACAATAAAGCATTCATTTTCAAAGCAACCACAAATGTGTCATAATCTTTCTTTTACACTCTTAAGGCCACACATGCAGCTGTAGGACCAACCATTAGGAGACCCTGCCCTCCCGAGCTGAAGAGCAAAAGCTCCAGCTCTAGGAATGCTTAGAAAATATATAAAACTGTCCTTGGGTCATCCTTACACGTTCCTAGGAGAATAGACACTGGTGGTGAGGGGGAGGTTGGGGCAGCAGCACACCTTAAAACTAGTTCCTGCCTTGAGGCATGGGGTCCTCGCTGTATGAAAAAAAAATCTGTGATGGCTCTTCTGTTTTCTGGGTCCCGTGACCCAGCTCTGCATTTGCTGGCCCTAACCAGGCTACTTCTTTTGTTGTGCTGGCTCCCGCGGAGGATGGCCCAGAGGGGCTATACCCTTTTAGGGGAGGGAGCCCCATGCAGCCTCTACACCCAGGAACTAAATAAAGATGCACTGACCCCTGGCCCTGCCCCACCCTGGGGGTTTCAAGGAAATGGCGACAGAACCCCATTTTTGTGGGTAAAAGTCAAATCTTATAAAGAGGACTATCTCTGGCCATATTGGGACAGCTTACTCCATCCTGGGCTAGTTTTGTCCTGGTAGCTGGCTCTAGCCAACAGGGGCATTTTCAACAGGCCTCTAAAGGGATGCATTCTGAAGGCAGCAGGGTTTGCCAGCCGTCTTCTCTGCTTGGCTCCTGGTGCTCCTTTTCTGTTGGTCGGGGCATCTTACACAGCTCCTCCGCTACCGGCGAGCAGAACACCCTCTTGCCCACATCCTAGTCCTGTGGGTCAGCTGGTGACAACCTGATGCCTTGTCAAGATGGACTAAGAATCTTGACAAGGCATCAGGTTACTTCTCTTTCCAACTGGTCATCCTTCCCTTTGTTGTCTCCTCATAGGTCCACGACCTTCTCAACTGTCTCTCTTGTGCACAGGTTTTTAAGTGGGGGGTAGAATGCTCTAGATGCTGGCCAATCCTAGGATGCCACATCCTCCCTCCACCCCTGTCCCAACGCTCTTGCACAGCACTCTGGGACGATCCGTCATGGCAACCTGAAGTTTTTTTTTGGAAAGAGCTCCTCCCAGGACTTCCACTCTGCCCCTAGCTGCCATCGCTGTCTGACCTTTCCCACCAAAACTTCAATGGGGAGCCCCTTTTGTGTTGGCTCTAGAGGTCTGGACTTCCACATTTGTTCAGTGGGCCTGGGCTGACCCAGCCCAGATGCAGTGTGACAATCTAATTATCAGATGCAGATTTCCCCCACAGCCCTTCCTCTTTTAGGAACTGGGTCAATTATTGATAGTACCTGGAGCAGAGTAATGAACTATACCCAGATGGGGGTAAAAAGGCATGGCATCTGATTATGAGCTGAAGCAGAGAAATACAATAATTTCTGCAGTCCATAAGATGTGCATTTAGTCTGTTGGCAACCGCAAAATTAAACTCTGTGTGCATGTTAAACTCCAGTTTGACGCCCTGCTGGACTTTGTAGGCCTAAGTGGAGTGCAACTGCACTTTGTGGCATATTGAAATGCATTGTAAGCACCACAGAGTTTCCAATAACCACTGTTGACCTATCTATGTATGCCCCTTTAAAATTATAAGGCATACCCCAGATCTGCTGTAATCCATACAGTGTCCCTTCTGTGCCAGTCTACCTATCAGCAATTACCGGGCTGCGCACAATGGTAGTCTCATACGCTGAGCCTGCACACATGTTCATGTGTAACTAGCACCAGTGCCTCTTACTCTAGCTCAGGGGTCTCTTACCTTTTCTGTAATAGGAGCTACTTTAGTTAAATGAAAATCATCCCCAGCTACTAATATTATTAGTGTTGTAAAAGTGACCACCTCAGAAGAGAATACCTTAGTGACCACAATATGCAAGATTAGCACCAGCTATCACCTCAGTTCATCAGGCACGTTTTCAAGTAGTAATGCAGGAAAGGCTTGGCCAGTGTGGAATGCCTCTACATGGGTAATGCATAATGGCCATAACTGCAATGCCCTTGGCACCAAAGTAACTATATTAGTAGAAAGTCTCCCCAATTCCATATGATTTTTCACTCAAATATAATCTTTAAATATATTTTGCAAATTTGCTCCAAACATCAGTTTATGATTTTTGGAAATATATATATATTTGTCTTCAATAAACACTTTTCAATTTTGGAGTGCCTATATACCGACTAAGCAAATGCTTCTAATTTAATAGGCTGGGGTTCACACAGTCGAGCTACTTATAGGTAGCTGGAGAGCTACTGGTGACTCACTAGCTACTTGTTGGAGAAGCCTGCTCTAGCTGCATTGCAGCGTCCTTATCATAAAAGGCGGACACTGGAGGTAAACACCGCTTATCCAGGCGCTGTCCATGGGCACGAGGAGATTAAGTGATTTGCCCAGAATCACAATATGTTGTGCTGACACCGAGACTCTAACCCGGATCCCCAGCTCCCTCAATTAGTATGACTGCATATAAAATTTGAGACCATGATGGAGTAAGCACTTTAAACTGGCGCAAAAATGGAGCGCTACTTACTGAAAAAACTGTTTCCCCACTTCAACCCTTTTGAGGGCCAATTATCCTGATGGCCATGGTTTCACTCATTGAGAGCGAATAGTTAGTATGAAGAGAAGACGGGGTGTAACCAGCACCTTGGTTATGGCCTCTTCTTCAGTATTGCCTTGGAGTAGGAAAGATGAGGTGTCCATGGTAACCAGCTAACTAATTGAAACCGGACACTAACATACAGGTGAGGATGGTGTCTGCAAAAGTGAAAGAGCAGTAGACATGTCAACAAAATGAAGGTGAATCACTTTGCCCCACACTACGGATAAACCCAGGGAAAATGGCACCTCTTTGAACTGTATTCAAAACAGCGTCCTAGACTGTGAATTGAAATAGTACTGTCTCCAAAGTAAAGAGAGAACTGCAGAGGAGACAGCACATTCATCAGGTCTAGATTTCAGATAGGGACAGCAGACCTTTCAGTTTGCTGTCAGAGGTCTAATTAAGAATTTGAGCAAACGTCTGGCAGAATTCTCCAAGAAGGTTTTTTCCTTGAACCAGCAGGCACAATTGCAAATTGTGACTCCTGTATGAAATTTGAAGGAAGCAACACATGGTAGATTAAAATAGAATAGTACTTGGTCAGCTTTGATCCATCCCTGTAGGAGGCTGGCTCTGTATATACCATACCAAAATGAGGTATAGTGTGCACAGAGTCCAGTGGAACCCCAAAGGTAGGCAGAGGTAAAAGTAGATAGCACCTTACTCTCTATTTGTGATAGTGTAGGCGAGCAGTAAGGCTTTATCAGAGGGTAGTGTTAAGCATTTGTTGTACACACTCAATCAGCAAATTATGTCACACACTCAAAGACTGAACTCAGACCAATTTTGTTTGTATAAAAATATAAAGTTATTTTATTTCTAGAACCAAGCCAAGCCTGACACAGATAAGTGAAATAAATGCTTTGCAAAATCTCATACAGCGTTTACAATTGAATTCAGGTTCAAATGCAGTTGATTGAAATACAGGTAAGTAAAAATGTCAATTACTTTTCAGATTACTTTTTAAGTTATTTTCTACTCGGTGTGATATGCGTGGATATCACACTGGGACATTTCCTAGAGAAAAGGTGAGTAAAATCAGTTTTGCACAGTTGTAGTTTTTCAGGTTTTCATACAAATCAACTCCACACTTAAAACATTTTTCAAGGAAAAACAGTCAATGTATTCCTATGGAGAGAAATTAAGTTATGGGTTAACAGGTAAGTACTTTGTTTTGTGGGAGTTGGTATTCTGGGGCTAGAACCAGGGTTCCCCCAGGGTCAAGGATGCACTCTCAAAGCTCCCTCAGTGGCACTAGGGCGGCCGGGTGCAGAGTGCTGAGGCCCAGTGTTATCCAAGGGGGGATAGGGGGCCTCCGGTTGGTGGCTGCTCACAAGCAGGCCACAAGGTTGTTGGAGCAAAGTTCCTGGTGTTAGGCTCAGGGCAAAGGGGGATCCGGTTTAGCACACAAAGTGCACCCACAGCGGCGCAGGGGCGGCTGGGTGCAGGGTACTGTTATGGCGTCGGGTGCCCTGTTTTCAATGGGAGTTGACGGTTTTGGATTTTGGCTGCTGGCTCAGTCCAGGAAGACTTCTGGGAGAAACCAATAGCTGGGCAGGTAAGTTGGAGGGCTCGGGGACGTAGGTGCACCTCAGGTTCTCTTCTCCAGGGCGCAGGGCGGCTGGATGCAGGGGTGTCCTTTGAGGTTGGATTTCACCTTACCAGGCCACTCGCGGTTGGGGGGGGGGGTGGAGTTTCTACGTGCAGAGGCTGCAGGCAACGTTGGGGAGTCTTGGAGGGGTCAACCCACGTTGGACTCGGATTCTAGAGCGCTGGGGGACCTCGCTGGGACCGGTGAGCCACTCTAACTCGGCCCGTAGGCGACGGGTGCAGTGGTGGTTCCAGGCGTCCAGTTTCTTTGTCCTCAGCAGGCTCAGGGTCAGTCTTGAGAGTTTCTTTTGAACAGAGCTGCTGTTCACAGGCGATCCGGTCTTTGTTGAAGGCAGTCAGTCCTCCCAGGGGTTCTGGAAGTCGCTGGCTGCAGGACAAGGCGACTTTTGGTGCAGGATCTCTGGAAACAGCAGACGGGCCGGTAGGGCTGGGGCCAAGTCAGTTCTTTTCTGCAGTCTCCTCTGCTGGGCGTCTTCTTTCGTCCTTCTTCATAGGTTGCGGGAATCTGCCTTCTTGGTTCAGGGCTGCCCCCTAAATGTATTTAGTGGGCTACTGACCGTAGGGTGACTACACCCTTGGTGTGCTCACCCCACGTGGGGGAGTGGGCACAATCCCTAATCCTGATTGGGGAGTGCCTGCTGTAGGAGAGTAGGATCTGCCTCTTATGTTGCCCCCACTTTTTTTCTGATGTTTACACTGGTTTCTGGCATAGTCTGGCTGGGACCCTGCTGATCAGGGCACCAGCCTCTCTGTTCTCTCTAAACGACTTGGAGTGCACTCTAGGTGCACTAGTGATTGGATACTGTGGTACCTTATGAGTCCCTAGTATATGGTACCTTGGGTACCAAGGGCATAGGTACTTCACAGGCCTACCAGGGGCTGAAGCATGTATTATGCCACCCCTGGGAAGCAGACTAAATCTGACACCACAGGCCTGCTACTGCAGCCTGGGTGAGGAGGTGCTAGCACCCCTCACTGAGATATAGGTTCCCTATATCTCCCCTGCACACACATTTAAACCTATCAGTCACCCCTAAGGCAGGCCCTATCAATCCTGAGGGCAGGGTGCTTAGTTTCTATGTGAGAGGATGCCTCTGCCTGAGCAGGGCCCCTCTGCAGCTCTCAGAGTCCATTTTCTGGGGCTGTTTGTGAATGTGGTCAAACCATATACCCTTAAGTGCATTATAACCTCGCGGTTAATGCTAACTTTGGAATGGCTGCATCAAAACATGTCGTGTTTGGTGTCAAACACCTTAGAATCATACCCCCACACCAGTAACTGGTGTGGGAGTATGATCCCACCCTTCTAGAGGGATAAACATGTACCTACTGTGGAAACGCGGTAGAATCCTAGAGCCCTGGCATCACAAAATGGATGCCAACAGTCAGACACTGGGCTGCCCTCCTGCTGATGACCGAAACTCGCAGTGGAGGAGGCCCAACAATAGGTATCCTGTCCCAGGGAGGTGTGACCACCTCCCAGACAGGGTTTAGTGTATTGGGGCTGGGTGGGTGCACTCCTAGAGTCCTTTGAAGTTCTGCACTGTGGGCGCAGCAGGCTCCTCTGTGCATACCCCAGTTCAAACCGGCTCAGGGGCTACCTGCCCCTGCTCTGGCGCGAAACTGGACAAAGGGAAGTGGGTGTAGCCACCCACTCCCCTAACCCTCCCATAGGTGGGGTCATAGAGCTAGTCCCTCCCTTCTTTTTAGTATAAGATGGGGAACCTGTGCATTGCAAACTAGATCTCCCTGGACGACGCTCTACTGAAGAATCCCGGACCTTCGACGGTCCACTACCTCTGGAAGACTGAAGAATGTCCCTTGGAGTCAAGGAGTGACTCCGCTGCTTGGCAGGCACCAAAAACTGAAACGACGGTCGCAGACAACGCCGCTCCCGCCGGAGCCCGAGGTCCCTGCAGCCCAAGACGAGGATTTCCTGACTTCTCCCAGGCCATCGTGAGTCCCCAGCGAAGCTGAGGCAAGTGGACCCCACGAGTGACGAGGAACCGCAGTCCCTGGGTACCGTGCACTATTGTCGAGTGCAACCCTTTCACGACGTTCTACGGACCTGTGCTTTGGACCACGTGTGGTCCCAGCCTCTAGCAGGAATCCCTCCGAAGATCAGAGGCCTACCCCGTCCCGTGGGCCCCTGTTGAAGGAATCCTCCCGAGGCGTCTTCGCGATCCCTTGCCAGCCGGCTTGTGGGTCCCCTGAAGACTTTTCTACAGAACCAAAGGGCTCCCCTGGTTGCTCCAGGCCTGCCCTGACTTACCCTCGCTGGGTGAGTTCCCCAGACCTTTTTGCTCTTTCCACGAGACTTGCTGCTACCAAGGCTTGTTGGCTCCAATCGGGTCGCCGACACCGCAGTGAGCTGCAGACTTCGTGGGACACGCTGAATCCAGCTCCTGGTCATCCTCGACGCCTCCTGGACCTCGTGGCCGAAGAGTCAAGACACCCGTGAACGACAGGAATCTGTCGACGACGGTGGGCATCCATCTTCCTTGCCCCGGGTCACTGCCCAGTGACTTTGAACACTGTCCCCTCTGCTTTCAGGTCTTCCTTCTTCCGAATCCAGGCTTGGATTCCACCGGACACTTCTCCTGTCGCCGCAAGCAGCAAGTCTTCAGTGGCTCCCATTGAAAACGACGCCGCGACCCGACACCAAAGGACACCTATGCACCCGGCTTCCCTGGGTGTGGTAACTCCAGCACTACGGTGCTCCTGTGGGTGTTGGCCCTAGAACTACTTACCCTGTAAGTGACTGGCTTGTAGCTACTCCCGAAGTGCCCTGAAACTCTTAATTTCCAACCGCGACGGGCCCCATTGAAGTCAACGGCGACCCGCGCCTGTGTTCACTCACTGCACGCGTCCCCCGTGGGTCCTTTACTTACCTACCTTGGGTGGTTTCGTCAGGCCCCAGCACTTCTGAAGGCCCTAGGCCTTGTCCCTTTGCAAGTCGTTGTTCTTAAGTCTCTTTTTTAGTATATGGGCTGGTACGCCCCTAGGGCCCCAGCCATATTTGTGCTTAACTGATTGTGAAACGATGATTTGTACATATGTTCCTGACTTCTAATCTCACAAGAGATTAGTAGAGAGTTGTTTAGTAATAAATACATATATATTTGATATATATACCTGTGTGGTGTCTTTTCATTTGGTGATTCAAGAGATTGTGTGGTAAACCAAGCTGCTTTACATTCCTCCAAGACTTAGCCTGAAGGCTGCTCTCCACAGCTACCACTAGGATAGCTTTCTGTAAAGGTTGTCTTAAACCTACCTACCATAAGAGTCGAATTGAACTGGTGCAAGGTGTCCACTTTAACTAGTGAACAGCATATACCAGGCCAACTTCTCACACCTGCCATCTGCAAGATGGTGAGCACTGAAGAGTGGACTTCACCTCGCCTCCCCCACCTGAGGGGTGGAGTTGGCAGAGGTGGGCACACCTTCTGGGCTGGCTAATTTTTCCCGCCTGTCTTCCCGCCAAAAAGGGGGGAGACACGAAGGGGGCCTGCTCCTGATAGCAGGAGAGGCTGGGAGTCGCATTACAAAGGCGGCAAGGCCTTTGACGCTCCCCTGCCACAGATGGCTCTTCCTGGCCTGGGGCAGGTGTGAACACCTCCGCCCAGGAAAAGGCTTTGTTTCTGGGCTCAGGGAGCAAAGGCTCCCCGCCCCAGGGGTCCAGAAACATGTCTTGTGGTGGCAGGCTGGTGTGTACCAGTCAAGGAACCCACCAGAGGCTAGTCGTTTTTCAGGGGGCATCTCTAAGATGCCCTCTGAGTGCATTTTTCATTAAATCCCACACTGGCATCAGTGTGGGTTTAATGTGCTGAGAAGTTTGATACCAAACTTCCCCGTTTTCAGTAAAGCCATTATCGTGCTGTGGAGTTCGTAATGTCAAACTCCCAGCACCATATACTCTTAATGGCATTACTGCAATAACAATGTCTAGGAATTGGTCTAGACACTGTTGGGGTACAGGGATCATGCACCTGTACCCTCACCACTGGTATAGTGCACCCAGCTAGAGGGGTGGCTGACATTTGCCAGGGCAGTGGGTTGTAGGCATGGCACACAGGGATGTGTGCCATGTCGACTCTTCACTTTGTTCGGCACCATAACACACAGCCTGCAATGGCAGTGTGTGTGTAAAGGTACAGGGCCTCTAAGGGTGGCACAATAAGTGCTGCAGCCCTTAGAGGCCTTCCCTGGCAACAGTGCCCTTGGTACCTTTTACAAGGGACTGACATGTGGCCAGAGGTGTGCCAATTGGGGAGTACAAGGTACAGTTTGGGCAAAGAACACAGGCCCTGAGAACCTGATTGGCAGGGACCCAGGGCACATCAAGTCAAATTGCATTAGTAGTCTGGGAGAAAAGGGGGGGGGGTTACTGCAACAGAAACCCAGCTTCCTACAATCCCATGCAGAAGTGTAGCATCCAAAGGAGGGTAAAAATGGAGGACTGCAAACTGAATTGGCAGAGGGTAGTGGAGGAGACCTATCTTTGGATATAAATGTAGGTTGGAAATATGAGTGTCTGAAATGCACTGCTTTAAATCTGTGAAACCGGAATAACTTGGGTGCATATCGAATTTGATGCGACTTAGTAGTGGTTGGTGATCAAGAGTCTGACAGAACTGCTACTTCCTTTACTAATCTGAGAATGCTGAGTTCATGTATTGCTTGAAGGAAAGGGTTAGTTGCTTTTACTACGGCACTATAATATAGCATAGCGATTGTTACCTTTGTTATGACACTCTGGTTTCCATTGTTCTCTTCTCTCTCTCCCTGTCCCCTATGCCCCCTTTTTGGTGAATAGGGATTGGGTGGTAGAGTATGGTGGTTCCAAGTTCTGGTGGTATTAGAGTAGTGATGACATTGCACCAAGTTTTGTTAATAATTATGAAGATAGTCCGAATAATGCAGTGAGAGATAATATTGCTACTCCTCCAGTGTCTGCCTGTTTTACAGAGTTATATCAAGGCTTCAGAAACCCAATTATTATGGTTGTCCTATGTCAAATAATGTGTTAAAGTGAATAATGAAAATGTGTGTGACCCCTCTTGATTCTTGGATCTAGGAATCCCACACAGCTCATGCACTAATGTGCCTAGTTTTTTTCTTTTCTATTGATTAGTATGTTCCTGTATTTTACCATTCTTCATGCCTAATGCAAGCATATAATAAATGTAAAGAAGTAACATTAGAAATTGACCACTTGTAATAAACCTTTCCAATTGTGACTTTTGGAAAGCTGAGAAGAGTGATTTTAGAAACGAAGGGCTTTTGTTGGTGCCATTTCCGTATTTCGTTTACTTTTTTTTTATTTTTATTTTTTAAACATGTTCTGGTAGCTTGAAATGTTGAAAACACAAACCTTGAATAATGTTTTAAACACCCATGTTCATGGTTGTACTTTGAAGTTGGTATGCAAAAACATCAAAAAGTCAATATATGAGTACAGTACAGTAGGAGAAGAATATAAATGTTATTAAATGCCATAAACTAGTTAAATGTAAATTGCTCAGGCACTGAAAATGCAATAATGGGCTCGCCTTGTCCGAAAGATAAAGCATGTTGCATAACGATAGCATTAAAAATCACACATATAAAAATTATACTTCTGTAAAAAAATAATAATAAAAGTAATTGTTTACGGGCGAGAGACGACGCAACCTGCAGTAAGATGGGGCAAATGGAGAGGCTAAGACATTGCACCAGTGTTCCTATAATGTAACTGTTGAACGGATGTGGGGTTGACACACGCTCCACAAGTTAACGGGGTGGGCGATAGGCACTCTGCAAGTTTGGGGTGGCGGGAGGTTCCGATACCGCCATGCAGGGAGGCAGGTAAGTTTTATGCAGCGGGGGTGGGGGGGGGAGGGTTTCTGAACACGAAAATCTTTGGCGAGCAATACGTTGCACGCCCAAATGATCCGTCAAACTTCATCGGTGAAAAGGAGCGGGTTGGGGGCTGTTTAGTTGGAACATTAGATAGTTTGGACAAGGTAGGCACTACACGAAAAGCTGAAGATCGTACAATCCATGCATTGGGAAAGTTGGCACTGACAACGGGCAGGCTGAGACGGATGAAAAGCCCCCCGCAAACCCAGGTGGTGGTCTTCCCGCGCAGACACAGATTGACAACTCACATACACATGGCTGCAGTATTAAAACAGGGGCTTAAACTGTTGTCCTGGAATGTGAACGGATTAGGGGATAAGATTAAAAGAGGAGTTGTGCTACAATATATAAAACGTCACTCCCCTGACGTGATTCTACTCCATGAGACCCATCTACTGGGCAATACATGTGAAGCACTGACGAGATGGGGATTTAAACTCGTAGCGCATTCAGCGTTCTGCTCCGGTTCCCGGGGGGTGGGAATAATGACTCTTAAGAATTTCCAGATGACGACTGAGCGCACATGGACAGTTAACTTGGGTCGATTTGTGGCAGTCTCGGGGACGTGGGTGGGAAGGACACTAAACTTAGTATCTGTCTACCTACCGCCGGGCCTTCAGACCCCAGCATTTGGAGACCTTGGTGATCTCCTGCTTACTTTACCAGAGGGTAGACTCCTGATTGGGGGAGACTTTAATTCAATAGTCTCGGATTCTTTAGATAGATGGCCCCCAAAAACATTACCTCCTGCTCCTACACAAATCCATAACTTTATGGAAGCTATGGGCCTAGTAGATGCCTGGAGGACACTCCCAAAAAAAAAAAAAAAGTAATTGTTTACAAAAATGTAAATAAAGCCTGCAATTTCAAAATAAAAAAAATAAGAGGCTGCCCTGCCATTGAGTGGAAGACCATACTCCAGGTGCTTTTACTAGAGAGATAATAATCAGTGGAAAAAGTTGAAATTGTGGGCTATGTAATGACAACAACTGCTCTTCTTCATAAATAAAGAAGGTGGCTAAATAAGTCGATTTAAGCCTAAATCCGACCAGAAATATGTCTGTTTCTCTTCTCCTCTCATGGGAACACTTGAAACCAAACCCTAATAATGTTCACATTATACGATGGACAGTTACAATAGAAGAACGGCCGGCAAACATGAAACTAGACTGCTTCATTCACCAACTCTCCACACATACATACTTCGTGCCCAGATTGCCTGGTTATTGGCTCTTTCTCTTCTTTACAGGCAAAGCCTTGTCTTGTCGATGAAGACTTCAAACCCAAGGTGCAAGCTTGGGTCCCATCTCTCCTTTGCTGCCATCCTTTACTATACATTAGTTTCCCTTAAACCATCTGATATGATGTTACCAGACTCATCAGAATTTTGAAGAAGTATGGAGGTATCACACTAAACCTAATCAACTTGCCCTGACTGCCTTTGCCCAAACTGTATCCTCGTAAAAAAAATTATGATAGATTTTTTTTTGTCTAGGTCTTATTATTATATATAATGAATGATACTTTATCATGATTTTATTGTATGCTCTTTTTGAGTTTTCAAAGAAACAAAAACTAAAAATGGATTTAACTTCTTAAGTTGGCCTACACAGGAGACTAGTATTCCCAATATATGTGCTATGGATCTGAAACATTGCTTCCCTGACTTATGCAAATTCAGCTTACTGTAACTTTCCCACAGGTCTGACTAAGGCTGTCCATATTAACTTCAACCCCCATCTCGGACCAGTGTGTATGCAATTTCTAATTCTTCTTGAATATTCCTCAACCACCTGTACAGTGCTCCATTCCTTCCAGTCATGCGTTTGAGATGATTAATGCTTACAAACATAGAACCCCACTTACATAGCTATGATATACTTCAGAGGAGTTTCAAAGTATAATTTGTTATTGTTTACAATTAAAAAGCTGCACTGCTTTTGATGTCTTGCACAGAATCTTTGGAAATTATGCAAATCTTTAATCTGTTCTTAACATCAGTTGATGTTTTTTATTTGAGCCCAATTATGTTTTTTCAAATTGCCCTGCAGATTTGTTTTGGGACTGTGGCTTTGATAGTAATTCCAAGAAAATAATTCCATAACTCTTGGAAATTGCATACATCATTTTGGTAGTCTCTTATGGCTAATACATATGGTAATTTGTTTACATTGTGTAGGTTGGAAGAGCTGTAGCAATTGCAGCACTGGATGTGGCAGAGTGTAACCCTTGGCCCCGGATCATCATGTCCGAGTACAACTGTCTTTCTAATTTGCGGGCATGGATGCTGAAGCATGTCAGGAACATGAAGGGAAATGCTGGCTCAAAGAAGAAAGTTCCCAAGACACCACCTAAGATCAGCAAGTATGGCATATTCCTGCTCTTGGTTAACAGTTTGATGCATTGCAGCAGCATTACAAAGTGAAAACATCTAGGTGTTATGGGTGTTAAAACCTTAGATTATTTTTTTAGTAAACATTGGTGGCTTCTTAACCAGTTTACTGGACAGAGGATAATTGTCCTATACCAGTTGGAAAGTAAGATAGGTGAGAATTAATACTTGACAATAGAAATATAAATCAAAGCAAACCAATACAGAATTGAAGGAAAGTGGAAGCAGTGGTAAACTCAACATTTTAAAGTTTTTCCAGCAGGCACCTGAAATGTATTGTTTTTGTAAAAAAATAAAGGTGCTGATACTGGGCAAGTGTGCAGGATCCCAATCAATGTAGTATATCCAAATCATTCAAGTTACAAAGCATACTTTGTGTTGCGTGATGGAAGGCACAGTGATCAAATTGTGAAAGTAGAAGTTAAAGAAATGGTTATGAACATCAGAGAACCGCTAGACTGTTGAGCCAGTACTTGGGATATTCAAGTAAAATGGATGGTGCAGGTGAGAAGGGAGATAGATTCTCCATCATGTGAATTTTCTGATATTAATAAATGGTAAAATATTTCTGGACTTGTGTGGTGTCCTGTAACATTTCTAAATATTTATTTTTTGTAAAATAATTTTATAAAGAAAACATTCCTGTAAGGGATGAAGTTTTTTATTTGACTGTAAACACCTCTCCAGAAATACACTAAGAAAGCAGAAATTAGAATGTAACAGGATTGAAAGCTGCTACTACCACATTAAAAATTCTAAAAGCTGTGCTGTCCCACCACGCATAGTGGAGTTACCCAAGCAGGTTTCTTTGTCACTCAGTAAGGATCCAAGGACACCTGCTGCCTTCGTAAGATTTTATTTCACTGAAAACTCAATTTTTCTTTATTTAATGTTTGTGCTCCTCGTATTAGGGTGTCAAGTTTGCTTTTCTTAGGCAGGAGCCTTGTTTCTAGTTTTAGTTGAGGTATTTCTCTCCTCACCTATGCTTCATTGTCCGTCATGCTGACCACTTTTATGTGGTGGGAAAGCATCCTAGAAATCCGGGCAGGGCTGAGAGTGCAAACCAGCCCTTGCAAATAAGTCGGGGAGGGGTTGGAAGACACTGTCATGAGCCAGGGAAAGACTTCTTCAGAGTACCTTACCACTAAGAGGGTCAGGGTAAGTGATTCTTCCACCTCGATCCTATACGGGAGGTGGATATTAGACTAGATCTGACACTATGTAGGGTCAAGCAGATAAACCTTGATTTTTCCACCACTGCTGGTTTAGTTTTAGGCACTCAAGGGTTACATCATTTATGTTATGTTATGTTAATTTTAATTTGTAAGGCGCAACAGCTACCCAAAAAGGGTTTCCCGGCGCTAGCTAAAAAGAAACAGAAGGAAGAGACGATTATTGGTTAAACAGCCAAGTTTTTAAACATTTACGGAAATTCTCATAAACCGTTTCGTTGCGAAGCGACACAGGGAGAGAGTTCCACAAAGTGGGGCCTAAGTAGGCAAAGGATCGACCGCCCATGCGTGACAGTCTAATTCTAGGATCAGAGAACTTCGCCTGAGTGGCAGAGCGGAGCGAACGTGAAGGCAGGTAAGGGTGAACCAGAGCCTGCAGGTATTTAGGGGCCACTCCAGATCTGATTTTAAACATGTAGCTCAGGGCTTTGAACTTAATTCGGCTCTCCACCCTGAGCCAATGAAGGTCACGCAGAGAGCCTGAGATTGAGGCAGTTCTGGGTACCTGACAAATCAGTCTGGCGGCGGAGTTCTGAACCACCTGCAGCTTGCGTGTCACGTCCTTATTTACCCCCAGATAGAGGATGTTACTGTAGTCCAGTCTAGGAGTAACAAGAGCCTGGACCACGGTTCTCTGGGTAGGGCTGGGCAACATACATCAGGAGTTTGAGGCCTCTCTTCTTCCGAGGCTCCTCTTGCTGTTAAGATATTCTCTCCAGAACACATGGAACCCTCAGTTAAGAACTTTGTGCTCATAAGGGCATTGGAGGACTATCCTCTCCCTCTACATAAACTGGGAACTATTTGAGGCACATCTGAAGATATCCTGCATAGAGTGCCACTGTAAGTTCATCCTCTTTCCTAGACCATTGAAGGCAGAGACACGGACATCAGAGAGGCACAGGCACAAAGGATAGAGGAGAAAGGCTTACTAAAGAGTATTTGTGAGAAAGTGCCTCTTTTGACATGGTTAACCCCATATTTTGTCTGGCCATTGGTGTGGTTTTGATTGTAGGGCACAGGGTCCTTAATCAGGTCCCCTGTGCCAGTACTTCTTCCCTAAAAACGATTCCCCAATTAGGTCTTCATGCCACCTGTAAGTCCCTAGTTAAAGGTAGATGGGTACCAAGGGCATGGGGACTGAGGAGTGTCCCCTAGGGATCACTCACCGAGGCCATGCAGACTGCCACTGCAGCATGCATGGCCTGGTGCAGACAAAATGACAGTCTCGACAGGGCACACTGCTTGTGTGCCATACCAGCTAGCACTGCCTAAGATATAGATAAGTTACCCCTCTAGCAGGCCTTACTAGCCCTACGGCAGGGTGCACCAGGTGTGGGCATATATGCATGAGCCAATGTGCCCCTTCAATATTGGGGTCTATTCCTTAATATTGTAAGTGCCAGTGAACACAGAGAGAGTACATGGGCTGAAAACTCGTCAACGCCAGTTCCACAGCAACATGATGGCTTCACTGAACCCAAGAGTGTTTGGTACCAAACTACTCCTCACAATAAATTATTGTAACATGTACCCAGAGGGCACCTCGGAGGTGCCCCCTAAAAACCTACCTACCCTGGTGTGGGCACTGACTGGCTGTAGGCAGCATGCCATACACCCGCGTTTCTGGACCCCTGGGTAGAGAGCCTCTGCTCTCTGGGACCAGAAATAATGCACCTCCTGGGCAGAGGTGTCACACCTCCTCCCTCAGGATGGGCCCGTGCTCGAAGGGGAAGCTTCAAATGCCTGCCGCCTTTGTAATGTGACCCGAGCCTCTGCTGCTAGCAGTAGATGGCAGCCCCTGGTTTTCACTTCCACTTTGGGCTGGAAACCCAGCAATAAAACTTGTAAAGGCTAGGATGTGTGCCCACCTTTGCCAACTTCAACCCTCAGGTGGAGTAGGCGAAGATGAGCACACTTTTCAGTCCCCTCCATCTTGAAGATGAGGGGACTCCACCAATCAGGGCCTGGTCTATGCCCCCTCCCACAGGAGGGTGGCATAATAGTGGGTGTAGTCACACCAGGTAAGGTGCCCATTGGCCCTACCTACTACTCCCTAAAACGCCCCCTAAATTTAGTATTTAAGTGGCACCCCAGACCTAGAAATTAGAATCCTGCAACCTATGAAGAAGGACGAAGAAGACGCCGTGCAACAAAGCCTGAAGACCACTACTGATGTGGCTCCCAGCCCTACCGGCCTGTCTCCAGCTTTAAAGACTCTGCAAAGAAGACGTTGCCTGTCCTGTGGCCAGCGCCTTCCAGAATCCTGAGGAAGCCTGCCTGCTCTTCAACAAAGACCAGATCTCCGGAGGACAGCGGGCTTGTACAGAAGCTCCGGATCCAGCTGGAATTGCGACTCCTGCCCACTCTGCACCCGATGCCCACCGCCCGAGTCTGAGTGGCTCACCTGTCCAGTGAAGTCTCTCCAGCGATCCTGACCCCTATTCTAGTGTTGGCTGACCTCTCCTGAACTCCACGATGACGCCTGCAACCTGAATCCAGAGGCTCCACCTGACTGCGACCGGCTTCTTTGAGAAGACTGACGCCGAAAGGCACCCCTGCACTCGAAACCCCTGCACCTTGGTGAGCTGAATCGACTGTGCCCCTACAACCCCTACATATCTACCTCTGCTGTAGTTGGCCATCCTTCAGCAACCTCTGGTGCGACGCCTGCAGCCTGTTTGTCGAACGACGAATCCTCATTGAAAAGCATTGGGCGCCCAACGCTGAATTTGCACCCTGCACCCGGCCGCCCTGATGCCGCTGGTGGTGAATGTTGGGTGCTGCTTTGTGCACCCCACCCCTATGCTTGACCTAACCTCCCAAAGCTTGGCCCCTGCAACCGATCTACTTACCTGCAAGCAGTGTGGCTTTGAGCACCCCCAGTCTCCATTGAACCGCATTGGGCCGAACTCAGATTGTGACCTCTGCACCCAGCCGCACCTGTGCCGCTGGTGGTGCAGTTTTGGTACTCATCTGCCTCTTGTACCTTGCTGACCTTCGGTCCCGAAGACTAGAACTGTAAGTCTGATACTTACCCATTTAACCGCATTATTGTTTTCCTTCATATGATAACATTGAACTGTTCAGAAATTGTTCCAGTGTTTACTTTTGAAAGTGAAAAGTATTTATATTTAAAAACATACTTACCTTATTGCGAAGATCTTGGTCTTAAAATAAAGTACAAACAAAGCTTATTTTTCTAAAATTGGTGTGGATCTCCTTTTTGAGCTGTTTCCGTTATTGGTCAATGTTGTGCAATAAATGTCTTAAACTCCTCTGTGTTAGGTCTAAGGCTGCTCGCCCACACTTCCACTAATAGAGCACTTTAGGCTTTACATTTAGCCCTGTACCCTTTTGGGGAACTCCTGAACTCTGTTCACAGTATAACCACCTAGTGGCATTCCATATACAGAGTCAGCGTCCTACAGTGTTCCATAGGAATACATCCGAGGCAAGCAATCCAGGGGAAAAGGGCCCACAAAATGCTACCCCCGGGAGGAACGTCCCAGAGACGCATGTCCTAGAAATAACTGCGTTTTCTAGGATCATGCTAGGGAGGATCAACTAACACCCATGAAAAGTACTTCTTAGTTAGGACACTCCAAAACAACCTCCCTGATTTAACGTGGACCATAGGATATTGCATCTGCACAAATTTGGAGATTTCTTCTTTTAAAGTAAAAAAAACTCCATCCTGGGGATGGAGTTTGGAAAGATCTAGAAAATGATGATTGAGACACAGGCCCTTGTCTCTTCTGGGGAGGAGGAAGAGAGATCATTGGCGATCCAACGACAACAGTATCATAAACATACTGCCAGAGGCAACAGTAGTATCAGTGAAATACTCAACATCATTAACCGCCTACCAGAGGAAGAGTGGACCAACAGCCTTCCTCCTCTGAAAGAAAATCTCCTCCAACAAGGAAACAATAACTCAATTGTTGTACCTCCACATTCCAGCACCCTCCTGGATAGGAGCATTTCCAACACTTTTCCATAGACCAAGAAGAGAACAAAAGATCGAATGACAAATGAATGCAAGACATTGTTCCGAATGGGCACAGAATTGTATTTGGCAGTTCAAGAGCTAACATTCCAACTTGAGGGTGTTTCGCGTAAACTGAGTCTCTGGACCAGCTTTACAAGGTTTTTCACACCCACGGCTGACATGAATGAACTCAGTTCAGTGCTGGTGCACTGAACTGAGCGGAGTGTGAAAAACATGTTATTGTAGCCCTGCAGAACCTCACCCAATATATAAATGAGGTGGTGTCAATACTTTCGGGATTTTAACAGGGAGCAGTGGTAATTCTAACGATCGTTCATTAATGGTTTACACACTCAAGATCACTAGAAACTGAAAATGTACTTCAACATATTTATTTAAAAATAGTTATTTTAAAATACAGAGATATAGTGTACATAATATTGGTAACAAAAAGCAGCTAAGCTTTTCAGTCACTATGAAACATTGTAACATCACAATTTACACCCTCACTGTGCTATCTCTATGCACTATGCTAGTTCTAGAAGATGAATAAATAATAAGCCTGAGTTTTGGAGGTGGTGCGCTTACCTGGACAACAGGGTTTGTTGTCTGTGTGAATAGCCTGTCCGCTATTTAAAACACAAGGGTAAGAGCTAGGAGACTGCATCTGTGCGAGAACGGAATTCTGGCACCAGTTTGTGCGAGGCTCAAGGAGACTTGCTGGAGGCTGCTTCTGTCGAGATGGAATCTGGTGCTGTAATCATCTGGATCTGTGACCTGGGTGAAGTTTCTCTCTACTTAAGGGGACGAGTGGTGGTCCTTAAATACTAAGGGCCTGATTTGGATCTTGTCGGCTGGGTTACTCCATCACAATGGTGACTGATATCCCATCCACCAAAATATAAATCCCATAGGATATAATGGGATTTATATTTCGGCGGATGGAATATCCATCACTGTTGTGGCGGAGTAACCTGTCCACCACTCTCAGTTCTAATGATAAGGGCAGCCAACATTAGTGTTTATGCCAGACATAACAGCGATTCAGCAGAAAACAGGAGAAGTGTTGTCCGATTGGAATAGGGGGCCTACCCAGAATGGAGTCAGTCCTTATGAACACTTCATCAAGTGTCGAGGTCTTTCCTTCTAGACTGGCCCCACACAATTTGTTCATCCAGAGAGTCCTTGAACAGTAGAGGTACACAGACATCTATACTTACTAGTTCTTAGTCCAGACAAAAGGCCCAAATCATCAAGGTAGACCAATGCTAGATTTTAAGACTGAGCAAACTAATCAAAAGAAAATGTTAATTATTTTAGTAGTACACCAGATCTATCCTCTTACATCAAAGAGATTGGTAATATGCAATTGACTTACATGATCCCTAATTGGGTATCCCAGTGATCTTAAAACCGGAATGTTTTAGGAGGTTGCACATTGATCACAATCATTACCAATACATACTACTACTTTTTGGCCTGAACATCAGCCCCTGTGTATTCTCAGAATGCGTGGTGGTATGTTTATCACAAAGGAACCTTCTTGTACTCATCCCAGGACAATTGTCTAGGCAACCCCTGGTCTCAACAATAAGTGATAATAAACCTTCAGACCACAAACATTTACTGAGATATAGATCCTGCATCAGAGACGAATTGATTATGCCTCCAGTTTACGATTTCGTGTACTTAGGAGTAGGTGCACAAAATGGTGTGTTTAGAAGAGAAGCGGAAGCGAGGTGATCGGATATAGGTGCAGTGGCGGGAGTTCTCTCCATTCACACGTTTGACCAAAGGGGTCTCCCCTCCTCACTCTCCTATGGGGCTAGTAGGTCCCAACAGTTAGGGCGTTACTTTTAGCCGCACATACGGTGGTGTGTGAAATCGTTCACCTCACCTAGTGGAACCCTCACCAGCATAGCACGGTAAGGGCGGAGCCCGTTTATACAGTATAGGTCCTGATGAATGCCACGGACCCCTCGGGGCCAGCAGGCAGAAACATGTTGACCACTTATAGCACGGTGGGGGGACAATAGAATCCCCAGTACACCGACCATTTCCTTTTTTAAACACCATACAGATGCCAGTCACATTAAAATGAGTATGACATCTGTAATGGCCTTTTAAACCTCACAAAAAAATGTTTTGGGGCCCCCACTTAGTTTTAGAAGTGCATCCCTGTCTTCAGGTGTATGCCCGCCCTCTATCAAACCAAGTTTTTAGAGGGCGAGGACTGGTCAATGATGAAGCATGACACCAGGTGGTGTGTGAGACCAGTCTTTTACTTTTTGTGAGATGTCTGCACTCACAAGGTAGTACTTAGGTCATCATACTAGGAGCGGCTCTTTTGTGTTAAACAGTGTTTAGAAGAGAGACTGGATCACCTCTCATCATTCAGGCAATTGCACTCACTTCTGGGCTTCATGGCATTGCGCACCTACCTGGCGCTGATTGTCAGATTGCATGAGACCTCTTCAGGAATGCCTTGAAGACTGACAGTGCCTGTTTGGACAAAAGTCTACTGCACAACCTGATCAAGATGTCCTTTCCTGCCCTGTTTCTGAGCAGTCCTACAATTTTCCTCCAGTGAAATCGACAATTGATTAACAGCTTCATCTTTTAACATTACTGTTAGTCTTCAGAGGGGTGCTGTGTTGACTGGGGACATGGTGCTTCCCCGTTCTGAGTAAGGGTGGCTACTGCACCTCTTCCCAGGTTATATGCTTACTACAGCAGTGTCGGACCTTTTAGTACCCATTTTACATGCACCCTTATGGGGATTCTTACTGACTCTCTTTGGTTTAAGCTTTGTCCAGTTCGCATAACTGGGATTCATTGCCTTCCTTGTATGCAACAGGTGTGTAGCCGTACTGACTGACTGGTGGATTCCAAATGGCTTGCTTCCATATTGGATGGCATCCAGTTCACAACAGTACAGGTGCAGTAAGTAGTGCATTGTTACGTCTAGCAGACTAGCAGCTCCAGACCAGTACACTGATTATCCTGAGCGCTTTTCAGTCTTTCTGAATGTTCATGTTTTTCTTCCCTGCTGAGAGAGAATATGTTGCAGTCCCAAGAGACAACACTACTGAAATATTACACTTAAACAAGCAAGGAGAGTCTGTCTTTTCCCCCTCTGTCATCTCACTGTTCAGCTTTGTTGCTGGCTCTGTCTGAGCAATGTCCAATTCCATCGTTTCTAGAATGGAAGAAAACTGTGAAAGCAGAAATATGCAATGACTATACAGTATTCCTCTAGAGTCTGAATCCATTTCCAAGTGTTGCTGTCATTAAAAGCTTTAGGATAGCACTGGCTATCTTTTCACTTCACAAACTAACTTCCAGTACCTGGAATTTGCCTCCCAGCTGATAGTGGTGAAGGCATCCCTTGGGGTGCTGTCCTCGTGGACTGTTCGGGTGTTTCATTCCTTCCCTTCAGTTTCCTTTATTCTTTGGACTCTAGGAAATCAAATGCACCACACATTTAAAAAGTAGGTGTCATTTTTAGAACCAGGTCTTCCCTTGAAAGGCATGCACCTAGTGCCTCAGCTCCAGATCTTACCTCAGCAGGGTGTTTATTCTGTGCTGCCTCCTATTGCTGATCTTGAGAGCCAGCTGCTGAAAAAAACAAGCCTGAGCCCATTTGAATCACTCTTAAACCAATATTGATATTCTGTGCTGCTGGAAAGGATTCTTCCACAAGATGATAAAGTAACTAGCTTAGATTTTGTAACTAGTTTTTGGAGCCAAGAGTTTGATTCCTTTTGTGGTTCATTGAGTGATATTGTGTCCTTGTTTTTCCTACCTGGCTACAAGAGGATTTTTATCTCCGTTATTTTAATTGGAAGTTATGCAGCATGAAATAAAGAAATCTATCCCCCAGAAACATCAGGAAGCACACTTGATTTTGAATTTGTTGCCATATACGTTAAACATAATCTGGAAGTTTTCTCTTAAGGACATAATCTGAACTTGAGAGAACACTCTGTGTAACTCTCTTGTTTGTTGCACTGGAAAATTTAGATAGACGAAGAAAAAAACAAGAAGCAACCGTATTGTATCCGCAATATCAGTCATCGTGGATAAATATCCATGCCGGTCTTCTGGGAGTTCAAACAGTATCAGGGTCAGGTTAGAGTATGAGTTGCTTCCACACCTGTAATTTCATTCCGAGGTTCTGGAAGTGGATCTTGATTCCTGAAAGCACTGCTGATCAGGCATTTGGGACTTTTCAGGACTGCCACTGATATTTTTGTTACAAATATGCTGTGTTATTTTGATGGACTCTTGCAGGTTTAAACCATAATTGGAGAGCCTGCTCCTCCGAGGGCTCTAAATTTAATTGTGGCTTCTCAAATTCCAGTGCAGTTGTGAGAATGGAGATCTTCCTGCCCTGGAAGATTTTGGCAATAATATCTGTAAAAAAAGAAAATTGGTAAGCTTCAGGCTTTTTTTCTGAAAGGCCCTTACATACCCTTTCTCAAAGCAAAGGTTTGTTTTTTCCGGGTGGTACCTTTTTTTTTATTATAACAAAGGGTCATTTAAAACATGAAATTTCCATTTTGTTTTTACTTCTACCTTGTGGTTATGAACCGAAGAGATAACATACAAAGTAAATGTTTCCACAGCTTTCAAATTCTACCTAGAAAGTAGCTCTTCTGTCAGAGCTTCAGATCACTTCTTCATAAGTTATGAATGTCTCTTTCTTGGCAATAATGCACTAATGCTACATATGGCAGGTGAATAATGATGTGTATTTTAGAATCTGAATATGTGCTCAAAATCAGTGCCTGTATTTGCACTAAGTTGCTTGACAACTGTTATGAATGACGTTTCTCACAATTGGAAATCATTAGGCGAACTTCCCCAGTAATGACTATCTCACAGGTGCCTGTTTATTTTCTTTGAATACTTAATCTCCAGAAGGCTCCTTCAAGCTCTTTAGTGTCAAACCGTGTTCCTGGTGGTATACGGTTGGAATGAGGGGATCTCCTCCACCCCTGAAAAAGAATGGCAGTGGACCCACAAATGTACCCACAAATGGCTTCTTTCATGCAAACTGCATGATGTAAATGGGCCCCCACAACTGGATGAAAAGAACATGTAGTTGTGTGTACTGTTGAACCGACTGAAGCCAGATTACAATAATGAGACGGGAATCAAAGTAAATTGTAGAAAGATTAGAAGCTCTGTGGCAGGGCAAGAATTAGCAAGTGAATGTACAGTAGACCTTTTATCAGCAGAGTAGCTGGTATATATGCCTTTTATATTTTTCATAGTTGCTCACTTACTTATGGAACACAAATGTTACAGCTGTTGGTTTTCATAAAATGCTCTTGCTTTATTGACTTTTTTTCCTTTTAACAAACTTACAAGATATTCTTTTGATTTCTTTTTTCAGTGCTATTCCTGTGTTGTGCTCTGAGAACACACTGGGCAGGGCCCGGAGTTATAGCAATGGCACAAGCAGCAGTAGTCAGCAGAATTCTCCCCAGATTAAGGGAACTGGCAGCTTCACGTTCAGCTGTAACAAGCCTTCTGGCTCTGTGTCCATGAGCCACAGTCCACAGAAAAGCAAGGTCCTGGGACCTGTGCGAGGTAAGCTGAGCTTGCTGCCCTGCTGGCGACCTATGTTTGATTCTATTACCTACATTTGGTACTGCTGTGATAAAAACTGACCCTGAAGATACCACTTCTGCACCCGGGTGCCTCTTTTATCTTCCAAATAAAATGTGCTTTTCTTGTGAAATAAGAATATTGGATACTGTTGATAGGAAGTTGTCTGCAGTAAATATTCTCCATGTGAAGGCTGTATGTTCTGCACATTAGATGAAATGAGGAATCGTAACCAGAACCTTTGCTGAGTAAACCCTTGAATCGAGCGTCTGCGGATCGGAAACTGAAAATGAAGATCACATGTTGACCAGATTGACTTTTGCTGATATTTTGAGACTCCAGCAGGTTAAATTTCCTCATGTACCTTCTTTCTCAAATATTGACGGTCAATTTCCACTTGAGGATATTTTCAACATCGGACATGGAATATATTCAAATTTACCTTAATATATCTGGCGCAAGGACTGTATTCAATAGTGTTTGGAGATGAGGTGCACCATGCTGGGATACGGTGGCATCTTGCACTCTGCCACCCACATGCAACCGCCTCTAAATAAATTATATAATTTGTATCTTTTTACTGCAACCAAAAAACAGCGCCATAGTTACTGAATTATTTACATTTCACAAGTTAATGATCTTAGTATTTGAATGTTTTGTTTAGATAAGTGTCCTGTGAGAGTGCTCACAGTATGTTTTCCTGGTTTTTATTTATGGATACAATATTTTTCCATATTATTCAGAGGTACTTTTTTTTATTTGGCTTGGTGCAGTTTCTTCTGACTACAAGCATCTCCAAAAGCATGCTCAGCCTTGGGTAGGATTTTAACTTGATCCTCAGTTTTAAAAGGGGCTACGTAATTAACATTCCATCAGATTTAGTTATTCTTTTTTCTTGACACGTGGGTTTTTTCCCTCATGTGTTCATCATTGGGGCAAAAGTGAGGGATTTCTTTAGATAGTCTGTGAGAGCATCAGTGCTGGTTGATAGGGTGCGTGAAAGTGCTTGAGATACACAAAGATGGGGTTCTGGATCAATATAGAATGCAGACGCCCCTCAAATATTACTGTCAAGACAATAGATGACGCTCAGACCACTAGCAGTGCACCAGTGAGCGGAAACTATTGTAGCCACCAGTCTAAAAAAAATACTAAATACAAGCATAAATCTTCTAAAATACATATCATTAACTGCTGTTCCAAGCTGATACACATTCACGGGCATGTTTTCTACTCGGATCTATTATCGAGAGCCTTAAAGTTCAAGAAATAAGCTTCTAAATAAATAAAATAACATAACATAACATGTCTGTAATAAATGGGAAGACCGATGTCGTAGTTTACAGGTGTACTTTTCAGATAGTATTCTCAGTAATTACATTAGTCTAACTGTGGATGATGAAATTGCATCAGAAACGTGGCATGTTGCCAAATAATCGTGAAATCCATCTCTCAAATAATTCCTGCTTTACAATATCAGTTGCAGTGCTTTTCAGTGGAATGAATAGATGATATCCTGTGGGGAAGTTGAGCTGAGTGGCAGGTAAGGCACAGTGTAGGACAGTAGTAGTTCTTGCTCTCCCCAACCTTCCTTCCCAGTTACAAGTGCACCCCCCTGTCTTTGTCATCATAGCTTCATGTCTACAAGCTGAGAAGCTTGTATTGTCAATGCTTTCACTGAGGAGCAGAAGTAGAAAACCGCTCTATTGTTCATAGCAATCCATTACCAGTATAATGTTCTGTAGGGTTCCCCAAACTGCTTTTATGCTGATTTCATGGATCAAGTGTACATGATTAACCACACACAACATGACCCTTTTAAACCTCCTCCTGCCTCCCTTTGACTTCCTTCCCCCTCAAATATTTAAAAAGAAATCCTTCCCTCCTTTCCATAATATCTTTAGGGGGGGAAAAGAATACCTGTGCTCTATCCACCTCTTATCCCCCACCCCTGGGTAACACTCCATGCTCTCTACCCTACACTTTACCAAAGAAATCCCTGGCATTCTGGCTCCCTCTCATACTTCCCTATGAGATGTGCCTCTCAGGACAGTGGTTTCTGCCCTTAATGGATGAAAAGCACCATGTTGACAGTTGCTTGTCTGAAGCACTGTCATTGTAGAGAGACTCATAGTGAGAAATTCCCTATCTCCTGAGGGTCTACACAGACCCATGATAGGAAAGGGAGATACTATTCTACAATGCTGGAGCGTCACCTGCTTTGCACTGCCCATATCTGTTCCGAAGAGCCCTGTGAGAGTCATTGGCAGGCCTGTAGATGGCTACTCTCCATCTAACATGTCAGCACATGCTTAAGGGCTCCTGAGACCCTGGGGAGGTAGCAGATCACTCGCGCAAGAATCAGATTAATAACCATTTTTTGTGTTCTTAAGTAAGAGCTGCGAAAAACGAAGATAATTCTTTATTTCTCTGTTCTATTGCTCTTATGTTAGAGAAGTGAATGACTTTTTCGACTGCAGTGTTTTGGATAGTGGCCTTGAAAATCATCATACAGAATACATCCATATCGTGTATGAGGCAAAGCTCATTGTCAAATTTGGTGTTGATAGAAAGATCTCTTTAAATTGTGTGGGAGGCAGCCTGTTTAGAGCAGACTACAAGTTGCTCTAGGCTTAAAAGAAAAATGTGTTTTGTAACACTGTTAGAAGTTTAAAACCTCACACCGACTCCTGCATCCCCAGTAACTCTATTTGCACTACTATTTTCTGGATAGTAGTGCACTGCTGACAGTTTCTCATTGACGTTTCATTCTACTATGCATAGTGTTTTTTTGCCCATCTGCTTGCTAGTGTCTCGTTGTAGCTTACTATTCAGTCAGGGCAGGACACTCAAAGATTGATTGGTTGTGATACGAGGCATTAACCACAGACTTATGTCGAAAGCTCTCTTATGATTTTAGGCTGCTGGAAATCTTTATTTCTTTGTAAGAACAATTTTAATATATCAAGGCGTTCACCGTTACAAAAGGACCTTACCAATTGTTGCTCCTATTTGCAAATGTATACATGTTAAACCCCATTATACATCTCCAGACATACTGGTTAACATACTAAACCTATACACCACAGGGCCAGTAGTGTGAAGGGTTTAGGAAGTGGTTAAGTTCACATCTTTGGCTAGAATTTATTGAGCTGCAGTCTTGAATGTGTTCATGCAAAATGTCTGAGCTGCTTTTAGTGTGATTGAAAATATTGGTTTATAATTCATATGTAATGCATAAAATGTTTGTCAGAAGAATGTATCATAGCACCTGGTTTCTATTTCCTGTTAGCATCTTCCTCCTGATGACCCATTCCCATCCCCTTGTTTTGCACGCCCCATCTGTTATGCTCAGCAGTGCTGTGTCGTATGCCTGCCCATCTTTGGTGACCTAATATTCAGCTACTAAATTGAAATTTAAGGAATTAAAATGTTTGAACATCCATTAACATGTCCTTGGTGCCTATCTTTTTGTTCATTTCCTTTGTCTACATCATTTGCATTGTCTACATCGACTGACTCCAAATATGTTGTCACAAAAGTGGTAGTTTTTTACCAATTGTTCCCCTTTTTTGCTTGCTTGAATATTTCTCTCATTAATGCCTCAGGAAAATGACTCTCGTGATGTAGAGCTAGCTTTAATGAGTTTGCATGCAACAGTCCTGACATGCTGAATGCCATGCAGCAACTAGAAAGAATCCTGGAAATATTTAAATCTACATGTGTTTGGGGGTTTACAATATTTAAGCTTGCTTTACTGTAGATTGCTGCTAGTGCCAGTGCCCCCTCCTGCTCCTTACTAGCCACCAGTCATGCAGCAGCTCCATATTATAGCCTGAATGACTATTATTGCGTAGGCTTAATCAGTTAGAGGCCAACCCACAAGGGCAAAATGTATATTGATAAGCAGGTCTTGACACAGGCTCTGCATTAGAATGAATGAACCTTTTTTAAATCTTATTCTGTTACCTGCAGAGTAAAGAGTAGGTATGTGGTTCCACACTGGAAATGCTGGTCTTTTTATACATAGCATGAACCCAGTTGCACTATGGTTACGGAGACAAATACAAAATGCTAGTACCTTCACCTGTCTTACCTACTCCTAACAAAGTACTTACAAAGAACAGACCCAGTGGTCTGAAAGGCATACGTGGATGGCAGACAGAAGCTGAACCATTGCCAAGGCACGGGCCATCTGAAATAGTAACATTAGTGCCAGCTAGTAAGCTTTCCGGGGAATAGGGAGCCTGACAAGCGTCCTTGTGTTTAACAGATATTTGGACTTTTACTGCATAGCCACTGTCATGATTTCATGGCTGGCACTTTCAGAGAAGGATACTGTCTTGAGACTATTGGGGTGAGTTTCGGACAAGACTGGATAACGGGGTGTGTACTCTCTGCAGGTTAAGGATTTCCAGAGAAGGGGTTAACATACACCAGTAAATCGCTCAAAGTTGAGAAGGAAGGACGGAAGCAGAGGCCTGGAGCAGGTTGGGAGAGGTTGTGATCAGGTAACAGAAAGCCTGCAAAGGGAAACTGTAAGATAATACTACAACAAATGGGTACAAGGGAAATGCTAGACAAATTATCATAAATTATAGTTTGTATGCTCCTTGGATAGTGGTCTCTCTGTGAGGTTGCAAGATCTTAGCAGCAAGGAAGGAGCAGATTATTCTCAGAGTTTGGCGAGGCACTCTGCAGCTCCTTTGGAGAAAGAGCACTATGTGGTTCTCTGTGCTAGAGACACAAGCCTTGGATTCTTACCTGGCACCCTTGGTAGCAGCTACAATCACGATTATAATATGAACACACAAGAAGACAATGGGGACCAGTGGAGCGAACACAGAAACAGGAACCGGGCTCAAGGAAAAGTAGGACTGAAATCAAGGACTCGTTCAGGACTGGAATACACAGAATATAAAGCAAGGAGTTTGTGCAAAAGGACAGATCAGGAAGAGTGAAGACCAGACTAGGAACAATGACTTTCACAGAAATAGAGAGACAGGATAACAAGATCGAATCAAAAGGCAAGCAAGGGAATACAGCACCAAGGACACAACAGAGCACGAGGATACTCCACAACCAAGTACAGGTAGGTGCAGAGAGAGGTCCAGGTGCAAGGAATAAACCTGGTGCAGGGAATCTGGAAACCACCAATGAAAGGAATGCTGAGCTGGGACTTGGAAAAGGGGAAGACGAGCAAAACCAGGAGACACAATACTGCAGACAGTAAAGCCAGCAACAGAGTACGGATCAGAGCCAAGAAGGAAAGGTCCAGAATGCAGATATAAATGGGTCATAATAATCGTAGGAACCTGTAACCAAGCTAGTGGAAGAGAGAACTACCAGGACATAATCTAGGAAGGGTATGAAGACAGAGAAAACTCCAAGGACCATAATGCATTTGGGAAATGGGACAAATATCTGGACTGGAAAGTGAAAAACTTAAGTATGCCAAGTATAGATGTGTGATTGTAAGAAATTGTGTATTAGTTGTGGGAGTAGAAATCCACCTAAAATAATAATACACAGCCATCATCAAGGTAAGTCACAAAAGTCACTTAATAAACTTGTGCTCAATCTCCTGGTAGCTATGGCACAAAGCAGCCAGGCTTAGCTTAAAGGCAATTTGTAAAAAATGTATGCAGTACTCGAACAGTAATAAATGGAAAACACATCACAAGAAAACTCCCAAACCAATTTTGAAAAATAGAGTAAACCCCATTGAATAAAGTGACTGCAAAACAGCAAACATCCAATAGGTAGAACCGGAGATATGAATTTTTAAAGTTTGAATTCAAAATAGCACCAAAAAAACACAAAGCTTCAACCACAGGCATCTGGTCGTGCTATACCGAGTCAAAAGTTGAGTCCGACCGCAATGGATCGCTGTCAAAAACAGGGACCACGTTTGTCCTAGTGGAAAGTTTACCTTCTGACTTAGACATTTTTATGGAGAAAAAGTGGTTGTCGACGAGTCATCTGCAGGGCAAGCTGAATCTGAAGCAAGGCTTAATAGTGGGCAACTGAAGAGCAGGGTCCGGGTGTGGTCAATGAAGGTGGGAATGCTCCGATCAGTTGACGTTTGCGCACAAGAAGGTCTCAACGTCGATCGGATGTTGCTTGACGTCTGGCCTGATGAAACCGTTCCGACTTAGAAACTTTTCTGGAAGTCTGATCTCCTTCAGCGGGGCAAACCGGCAAGTTGAGGCCAACCAGTAATTCGATGGCTTCAACAGCCACTGCGGTCTTTGGTTCTCCGGGCAAAAAGTTGGTTAAAAGTTTTTAAGTTCCAGCTCTTGCAGTTTGGGCAGCAGATGTACACACTGACACTAGCCAAGGGTCCGGGAACTGGGAGGGCATCACTTGGGTGTTAGGACTCACTCCCACAAAGGGCAGCAGCAGAGTTCAGGACAGGTCCAATTGGAACTGGTCAGTTGGGCAGTTGCAGGGAGGGAGGCCTCTGGAAGCTTGTTTCATCACTGTAGCGCAAACACGTCAGGCAACTGACCATTGTAATCACTTCTGGGGTCTTGGGTTGAAGGCAAGCAAGTCAAGTCTTCCTTCAGGTTCTTCAGACAGCAGGATAGTCCTTCTGATTCCTCACAGGTCTAGGAGTGTTCTGATGAGAGGTATATGGGGGTCTACTTTTATGCCCAGTGCCAGTCTGTGAGTGGAGGGCAATCCTTTGTCCACTCCCTAAACCAGTTCTGGTCAGTTCTTCCCCTTTTACTGGGCTCGGAGCTAGCCTGACCAGAGAGACCAAAGGGAGGCAGGCCTAGGTGTGAGCTTTAAAAAACCCTGCTTAAACCCAGGCAGACCCCTCTGACCCGTCCAACTATAGGCCAATTTCCATCCTCCCCGCTTTCTCTAAGGTGAACCATCAAATATCATCATACCTTGAAAGGAATTGCCTACTACACGCCAGCCAATCGGGCTTTCGCCCTAATCACAGTACCGAAACAGCACTGTTGCAGGTTGTTGACTCTATCCGACTTGGTCTGGAAGTGGGTGACAGGGCGCTGCTGGTTCTGTTAGATCTATCGGCCGCTTTCGATACGATCTCTCACCATATTCTCCTGGCCCGTCTCCACTTGATAGGCATTGGGGGGCAGACCTGGAAATGGCTGGCATCCTTCCTTAAGGGGAAGGGACAAGAGGTATGGTGCCACACCCCTACTCGGCCAATTCTCGCAAGCTGAATGTTGGTGTTCCTGGTCTGCCCTGAGCCAAACTCTGTTCAATATGTACCTCACGCCTTTGGCTACTCTGGCAGAATCCTTGGGGGCAAAAATTGTGTCTTATGCTGATGACACCCAGCTGCTGTTGGAAGAACAACGAGCCCTGCCCAGGCAAGGAAATTCAAATTTGTCTTCCAGCAGTATTTGGGTGGTTGTCCGTGAACCAACTTAAATGTAATGCGGGAAAGACAGAGCTTCTTTTTTTTGGTTCTGATGCGGAGATACCCTTGCAGTCCTTTTGGCCGTCGGACGCTTCCTCCCCCCTCCCATCAAAATTCAGGTGGTAAAAAACTTGGGCTTCAAATTTGACAGTCAATTGCTACTCCATACCCAAGTAAACTCTGTTGTGGGCACCTGTTTGGCCCTCCTGCGACTCCTTCGGAGGTTTCTGTTCCTATTGTCTTAGGCGGCCATACAAGTGATTCAAGCCCTGATCATCTCACGTCTTGACTATGGGAACGGTCTTTACTCAACAATGCCTAAGTACCTAATGAATAGGCTTCAGCTGGTCCAGAATGCAGCGGCCCAAACTATTTTCGGGCTCCCCCGTTATGCTCACGTGTCAAGCCTTCTTAGGAGTCTTCATTGGCTGCCAGTAAGGAAAAGGATTATCTTTAAGACGCTGCTTGTGACCCAGAAAGCCTTATACGACACGGGCCCAGGCATCTTAAAAAACAGGATTTTGTTCTATGCCCCTCAGATAAATCTCCGCTCTGCGAATATCTTCCTGGCCATTACCCCACTTATCAAGAAGGCTAGATCAGGGGGAAAGGCCCTCTCCTTTCTGGGCCCGTCCCTTTGGAACAAACTGCAGCTGACCCTTGGAAGCATCAAGTCAACTCCCGTCTTTCGGAAGAAGCTAAAAACTTGGCTTTTTTCCAGCCCATAGTTCCTTCTTACCCCCGCTGACACTCTTCGACAATCAGCGCCAGGACACTCCTTGGAGTAGCAGTTGCATTTCATAAATATCCCTACATAGACATAGCTTTATCTTCCAGTGACAGGGTAAGCATTCTTTGAAGGTCGAGAGGGGCTGGGCACAGCCCCCCAGCCATCCTGTCAAGGGAGGAGACCCCTCCCCACACCGAGAGCCATTTGTCCTCTGTCTATAAGCAATACACATCTCACCATAGGGAGCCATTAGGGGGTCAGGTGACAGCTGGACACTGGCTGGAAAGCCTTTTGGTTTTAGGCAGGTAAATATATATACTTTCTAAAAGTGTTTCCAAAATAGAAATATAAAATCCAACTTGAGTCCCAAACTGAAAGTAGCACCTATGAAATATAATGGTGTAATTCAGTGTTATCCTATGGGAGAGCCAGCCTAGCCACAGTAAAAAACGACTATGGAGGTCTTTCACTGCCAGTACATATAAAACATCAAATATGCATGTCCTGCTTCTAAATACCATGCGCCCTGGCCTATGGGCTTTAAAGGCTTACTTTAGGGGAGATGTATTAGTATTAAAAAGTAAGGTTCTAGGCTTGGCAACATTTTTATTTTGCCCGGTCGAAATGGCAGTTTACAGACTGCACAGCCAGGCTGCAGTGGCTGGCCTGGAAACATGTTTTACAGAGCTACTGCAGCAGGTGGCACAATGAGTGCTTCAGCCTGCTAGTAGCAATTAATTTACTGGCCCCGGTTACAGGAAGTACCTCATTCTAGAGAACTATAAGTAAATTGAATGTGCCAATTAGCTTTATTCCAATTTTACCATATTTAAAAAGGAGCACAGGCACTTTAACACTTATTGGCAGGGGTAAAGCGCACAGAGCTCTATAGCCAGCAAAAATAGGTTTCAGTAAAACGGCCAAAAGTTTTGGGGTGACCCTGCAGAAACATGTATATTGTTATGTTCTGATGCAAAGGTGGAGTTCTACTGGGCCCTCCTGAGTGCCACCTACAGGCAGGATGGTAAAATTTTGACTAATACCCATGATGATGATGATCATGAAGATCTATATTTCTGGGGTGAAGCAAGGTGCACCGACACTAAAGCCTGCCTGCAGAGGCACATGACCAGAACTATGTAGAAAAAAGGAGAATTATTGAAGACCCATGTTTTCAAGCCCTTGTGAAAAATCGGATGATCAAGTGCCAAGGATTGAGAAAGAGCTTTCCTCCATTCTAGCATACTTAAGCTGGGAAGATGAAGATTAGTGGAGTGCAAAGATCACCCCGGAAGATAGCTATAGAACCTTTGCTTAAAGGCCTCCTTAAAAACAGCTCTGACAGAGACTTTAAAATGGAATATTGTGCTAAAGTAAGAAGCATGCCTGGACTTCATCATTTTGTGAACATTTAGAGGAATTTAGGAATGAATGTTGGACTGTCACAGACTGTCCATCACTGTTCATATTCTGCTTCTGCGTTTATCAACTTTTTTAGTGTACGTTATTCTTCAATGGTTGATCAAAAACCATTTCCCAGTAACGTTGCTCACAATCTTTTTAACTATCCTCCCCCCGAACAAGACCGTGCTTCATAATTTAATGGGAAGTATAATCTAAACACGAGGATTACATTGTGTGGAATTGTGGCATTATGAATGATATTGAGTTCCCTATGGTTGATGCCCAAAAAGAGATTTGGATCCTTTGCGTACCAAACCACTAGGCGGCAGAATAATGCATATCATGTGTATAGCATAGAAGCTTACAGAATAGCACTAAGCTGCAAAACTATTGTTGGATATGGTAACCTTTTCTGTATCCCTCCCTAGACCCCTGATCTCCTTGACAAATAACAGAGGCCTGCCGCATGCAAGAATGGAAGGGTTCATTACACTTTGATGACGCAGTAGGCCAACACTCCATGATTATCTCCAAACCAGTATAAAAACCTGGTTGTGATATCTGTCCACAATAAAACATTACAAAACAAAAACGGGCTGCTCGTATTTTAAAGTACCTGTAATCAGGGTTACAAATGTGAACAAAAAACAGAGATTCCAAGCAGAGCCAATTGTTTTGAACACAACAATATATGTCAATGACTTTACAATGCAACATAAATGAGGGAAAACAAACGGAAGCTTGTACAAAATATTTACTGCTCCATAAAGTCCTCCAGTGATCTCGGAGTGAAAAAATTAAAAACAATACAACGTGAATGTTAAAAAAGGACAATGGAACAATAGTAGTTCATCAGTTGTAAAAACCACAATCACAGTTAAAGTAACAGCGATGGAAACAATCCAAAACACTGTTCCAATTGCCCATTTTTCTATAGCATTTCAACCCTGCTTAGTTATTGAGCCCTCATCAGGAGAGAAGGATCAGATGAGAAGAGAAGCCGGGAGTGCTGAAAGCAAACCAGAATAAACAAAGTGGATTCCAAAATAGAACTGGAATTTAACCAAATCTTTAAATCATGGTGAGAGCCCTTCAACTAGGGCTTAAGCATCAGGACACCTATAGGCGCAGCAGATCATGTGTCGGATCCTTGTGACTGTGCAAGCATTTTAGCTGATTTACTTGGCTTCCCAATTACAACTTGCAGCATTTTCCTGGGACTCATTAAGCCCTTTGTTGTCACTTTAACTGTGATTGTTGTGTTTACAATTGATGAATTACTATTGCTCCATTTCCCTTTTTTAACATGCACACTGTATTTGTTTAATTTTTCACTGTATGATCACTTGAGCACTTTACTGCGCAGTTAATATTTTTTTACCAGCTTCCGATTGTATTCACATTTTTGTTGTATTGTAAAATCATTGACATATATTGATGTGTTAAAAACAATTGGTTCGGAGGGCGTGGCCAAGCAACATGGCCGACAGGACGTGAGCCACGCAGCTCCCGGCCAATTCGCCGTTAATCCTGCATAATCCTGAACAATACCGCCTGAAATAGCTGAATGGCATAAAGCATTACAGACGACTGGGGCATCTGCAAGCAGACATAGCAATATTGCGAAGTTCCTAGCAGAAATGATCAGGAGCAGCATGCAGCCGGGTAGGAGGCAGCGGACCTGCGCAGACCTGCGAGCAACGGGGAGAAACCTACGACTTGTGCCCGACGCAAGTGAGGCCGGGGGTGAGACTCAACTGGCTGGGGGAGAGCAGAAGGCGAGAGGATACCTGGATCGCGTCCCGGACCCGCGGCTGGGCTGACGGCAAGTCATAAGACGGCGGGCGCCCTGGCACCCTTAGACCGACGAAGGGCAGGGTGGCCCACACGGAGTTGTACAGCGGACGCGGGGTTGATCCAGAGCCTGCAACAAAAAAAGCAAACGGACTGGTTCAGACGAGTGCACGGCGAGTGCCCTCGAGGGGGCTGCTAGATGCCATTGGGGACCCGGGAGAGGAGCACTCCTTGTGCGGCCTGGGCTGTAGTCGTCCTTGAATGCTGTGCTGATCCCCACATACCGGGGGAAGCATAACTGGGCAAGAGGACCATAGAGGTCCAGGGGAAGCCCCGCTCAGTTCTGTGCCGGTTTGTGGAGAAGGTTGGCCGGACGGCGGAACCTGAGCGGAGAGACGGCGAGAAGAAGCTTGAGCCCTGGGTAGCGGCCGGCTGAGATCTGGACCCCATAGGTGAGCAGTAGGCCCTGGGGGTGGCATAGACTGTGTGGACGGCGAGCGACCCAGTGGCAGCCGGTGAATGTAGTTGGCGGCCCGGGGAGGTGCGCCGCTTATGCGACCTGTGCATTTGTCGCCCTTGGACGCTGTCGTCGGTAAAGAGTCGCCCGTGAGGCTGGTGGCTCTTGATGGGCCGACCCCAATAGCGCGGGGAGGCATACCTGGGCGAGAGAGCAGCGGATGCCCAGGGGAAAGCCCCGCTCGGTTCTGTGTCGGCCCCGGAGAGAAGTCTGGTCTGAAGTCAGAGTCTGAGCAGAGGGGTGGCAAAGAGAAACATAGACCCTGGGGAGCGGATAACTGAAACTGGACCCCAGAGGTTAGCGGTGGGCCCTGTAGGTGGCAAAGACTCAGTGGGTGACAAACCGGGCCCAGGCATCCCTCCATGGTCCCGGAGGGGGACGTGGGACACAGAAGCATGCCTGATTACTTGGAGAGGGCTGGCCGGGAATCTGCGAACTCCACAGAACTACCACAAGCGGGTTCGAGGGTATCCCTAATTGGCATATCTCAACAAACAGACAATACAACAAGAGGGGCCTGTTCTGAGAGGAGACTGACAGAGAGCTTGGGCCCCTCAGTAGAGGCTCTGTTAGGAGTCGTGAAGCACAGGATACGAGGTGAGGCCCCAGGGAGCAGAAGAGAAGCTCTATATCGAACACCTACAGAGAAAACCACTATGGGGAAGGACAAGACGACAAAAGCGGCCAGCACCAACACAATTACCCAGTACACTACACCTCGACAACCAACTCAAAGACTTACAAGGCAAACAGGCCCCAGTGAGGATGGAGAAATGCAGGGGCAGGAGGAGCCCACTAGAGCAGAATTGCTAGCCGCAATCCAGGGATCCAGGACTACACAGGAACAACAAATTCAAACAGTATCCGTGGATGTGAACTTGTTGAGGGCGGATCTACGGAAAGTGGTGGATAAAGTCGCGGCAGCCGACGGGAATATAACGGATCTCCAGGGAGAAGTGTCGAGCCTCAAACGCCAAATGGCACAGATGGCCACGATTACAAAATCGTTAGAACAACGAGCGGAGGATGCCAAGGGTAGATCTAGATGGAACAATATTCGTGCACTGGGATTTCCGGAACGGGTAGAAAAAGAATCGGCAGAGCAGTTCTTGGAGTCCTGGATACGCACTGAACTATGCCCTAGGGGACTGTCTGATTTCTTCGTAGTGGAGAGGGCGCACAGGGCTCTGGTGCTGGCGCCTCCCCTGGGTGCACCCCGAGGACTCTAATAGCCAAAATTCTTAACTATAGAGATAGAGATGTTATCCTCAGAGCAGCCCGCGAACATCCGGGCCTGACCTATGACAACACCAAGATTACTATATTCCCCGATTACCCAAAACATGTACAAGACAGGAGGAAGTCATTTGTGGGAGTAAAACAGAAGCTGAGAACTCTTCAGTTGCAGTATATGCTCATATACCCCGCAAAGTTGAAGGTTCTGGCACAAGGAAAGGTGCATTTTTTCGAGACGCCCAAGGAAGCGTGGGAGTGGTTGGAAATTCGGGGAGAAGCGCTTCCCCCTTGCGAACAGCGGGACCGGTGGCAGCAATGGGGCTCCAGATCAAGCAGACAACGGCGATGATCCCTTACCGCAACTAGAGACCCTGCAGCTATCCCGGAAGAGGAGCAAAGAGTAACAGTGGGCGAGGATGGCACTGTAAGACTTGGAGTAGATGCGGAGGGTGAGGCTGAAAGGGGGGGATGACCTGCCTACAGATATTCAGAATATGGACATGCTGACCCAGTCTGCCTCCCCGACCTGTGTGCCGGAAACGCTGATTGATCTTCCACAAGGGGGGGGATGAGGATTAAATGACTTAATCGTGAAGGCTCAGGGCTAATAGAGAGTACACGTACTTGGGTCGAGAACATTGCAGTGAAATGGGGGGCGGTCAAGGAGATATACAGCCCAGAAACTGAGTTACAATGAACAGGGAATGCTTGTGGAATGGGATGACTCATGGATGCAAGTCTGACAGGATGTAAGAGGAAGGAAACTAATGGCTGTATCTTGCGATATACGTAGATAAGTGCGAGTGGATTGGGGATTTGAGTTAAAAAACAGTTAGGTGTCCCTGTTGTGCTGCCTGGGACGCTGTGTACGCCCTGATACCAGCAATAGGTGGGCAATAATAGCTAGCTGGTTATGCTTTATATGCCTGTGGGTGGGGGGGGTTGTAGTTTTAAAATTCTGAATCAGTTATACATTCAGGCTGCAGGTGAATGGGGTAGGAGACAGAGGGGGAGTGGGATCCGGCCTCTACTAAAAGTACTCAATCAGGATGGCAACGGACCTTAGAGTAGTGACATGGAATGTCAGGGGCCTGGAGACATATATTAAAATATATAGGGTCTTATCCTTTTTAAAGAGACATAAAATCTCTATAGTATGTTTACAGGAAACTCACCTTGACGACACAGGCGCCACTAGTTTAGCTGGTAAATGGCGCGGACAAGTGCATCACTCATCCTACTCTACATACGCAAGGAGGACATTAACATGGGTAGCACCCGGAGTACCATTCATCCCTACATACACAGAGGCTGATGTGGATGGGAGATATGCCTACATACAAGGGGAACTGGAATGACGTGATTTAGCCATACTAAATACATACGCACCAAACACAGATGATACCCTGTTCTACGATAACCTACTGGATCTGCTGATACACAATCTAAGCAAACTCACGCTATGGATGGGAGACTTTAACTGTATTTTGAACCCCAACCTGAACAGATATCCGCCCAGAGCGGGTACAAAGCCGTAGATGACTAACTCCTTACGGAAGGTCATGCAGGACATGGACTTCCATGACGTATGTAGACTGGAACACCCTACCCAACAAGTATACACATGCTTTTCAGCCACACACGGCACCTCTAGTAGGCTTGACAGAGTGCTAGCGACGAATATGCCTAGGATGGAAGACGCCGAGTGACACATTAGTGCGATTTTTATCTGACTATGCACTGGTCAGCTGCTCGGTGTAATGGGGGCAACCCATGACTGGAACCCGTAGCTGGAGGATGCCTGCGGACATCCTCGAAGACCCCATTGGGAGGGATGCCCTCAAACGAGTATTATCGGACTGTATGTCGCTCAATTGGGGGACAATAGCTAGTAGAGACAGTGAATGGGAGGCATTAAAGGCTTTAATGCGGGGGTAAGCCTGGGACTGACATGCGGGATCTGTAGAAAACTACAAAGAGAATTGGCAGGGGGGGGGGGGCCAAAACTGGCTACCCTTCAGACGTCCGGAAAGACTCAAGTTGAGGACTGCCCCAGGGAACAAACACTACGCAGACAGATCAGTGGCATATGGGACCGACTAGATAAATATACAATTAAACAGTATAGACAACGCCTTCACAGGGAAGGGGACAAAACTGGCCGGCTGTTCGCCTGGATTCTGAAAAAAGAAAAGGCTCCACCCTTGACTACATACCTACTAGACACTGAGGGCAATAGAGTCCGCACAAGGCCGGGCATACTAAAAGCGTTCCGGCAGCATTTGCAGGGGGTATACACAGCGGACCCAGCGGTTATCCCGGATCGGTTCCTCCCTTTCTTAGAGTGCATTCCCCTCCTGAAACTAGACGCCACAGGCGTTCTGGAGCTAGAAACCCAGCTAACACAGGAGGAACTTTCGGAAGCTTTGATGGCGCTCCCCATAGCCAAAGCGCCTGGCGGAGACTGGATCCCGGCTGAATTTTAGCAGGCCTTCCCGGCGGAGACCACTAGAAATCTACTTTAGGTACTGACGGAAGCGCAGCGCACAGGGATGCTCCTGTATTCAATGCAATATATTTATTAAGAAGTTGGATCTCCAATGAGGTCCACATAAAATATACACACAATTATAACATAATAATTAGGGAAGAAGGTGTGGTGCAGCGGCCAGGGCGGCTGACTCCGGAACACGGGGGCTCACGGTTCGATACCCGGCGGCAGATTAGCCCAGCACTTTGTGACTCTGGGCAATAGCTTGCTTAATCTTCCTGACGGCCCCCAGCGCCGGGACATCTCTCCGGAGGTAGCTGTGCGCCTTACAAATGCTGGTATTTAATTTCATTCCATAATAAGCATATTAAAATACAAGCTCAGTTCATTTCCATCGTAGATAGAATAGAATGCCAAGATGGATTAAAATTCCAGTAAAATCGCTTCACGAATTCACTGTGAAGCAGAATTTATAGCTATATAACCACAGCAGTTGTCCATCATAGAGGTATCGAGACCCTTCACAGCCAGTTCTGAGTTCTCCCTTACGCAGCAAGAAAAAATGTCCGCAAGCAAATGAATGCAATCGATGGCCCCGAATGAGCAATAAGTAAATAAAAGTAATCATCATTAATACAGACAAGCAAATTACAATACCATAATTAAGTCCTTTACTGCAACGAGTAGATCATGTTTAATTACATATGCAATTTGTAAATATTGAAATACTGTGCGATTGCAGCTTCATAATGAATCCAATTTTAAATAAAGTGCATCATGTAGCAGCAACGGGTTAAAAACAGAAAAATATTCTAAAGAAAAACTAACACCTTTGTAACTAACAATTCATTTTACTTTAGCAACAATGAATAAAAGCAAAATATATACCGATTTTTGTGCAAAGAGCATTTAAGTAGCAGCAGTCACGTGTGCAAATATAAGAATACTATGCAATAGCAGCTTCATAAGAGGATCAATTTTAGATAAAGTGCATCGTGTAGCAGTAGAAGGTTATAAACCAAAAGAAATTCTAAGGAAGAGACTAACACATTTATAACTAACAGTTCTTTTTCCCTTAGCAGCAAAGGTTAGAAGCAGAATATATCCCAGTTTTTGTGCAAAGAACAGTTGAATAGCAGCCATAACATGCGCAAAGATACAATCCAAAAAGTGCTAAAACTCCATTAGCCTTAAAAAGTACAAAGGCCTGGAACTTAGAAATATAATTGTGAGGAGGGCCATGAATCTAAGTAGGGAACCTGCTTAATTAAGATATAGTAAAGAGTAAAATATATACATTTACTCCTTAAAAAAATTAAATAATTTTGTACACACTATTTCATTCTTTGGATAAAAAAAGAAATTCACGGGCTGATGTTACATTTTTGATGCAGCTTTGTATAAACATTGGTCTAAGCCATCGATAACGAAACCAAAGCTGGGCAAACAAACAAAATATGGTCAAGATTCTGAGTGCCCAGGTTACACAGGTTGCAATTTCTTCCAATTTTCGTAGAGGGGGACCAATTTGCTGTTAGATCATTTAATGGCAAAAGATTCATGTGGCATAAAGTAAACCAACGTCGAATACCATGATCTAAGTTCCAAGATGGGTATCTCTGGGGAACTCTTGGTGTATTTGACATGGCTATTATCTTCATCCTTTCTTTTGATCTACAAAACTTGACATCTCTCTGGTAACTAACCATACAAGTTGTGATTTTTAAATAGGATTTAAATTCAAAAAGCGGGAGAGAAATCAATGACTCCTCCTGTGCGCTGAAGTAGTTCAGTGCCAAGAAGAAGTCACGGGTAAAGGAATATTTGTCTATGGTTCCTCCGAAAATTTCTTGACACATGAAACCCCTTAATTTGTATGACTCGCTATTCTTTAACTGGTATCCCCAACTTAATATCCTGGCTAAGCCTTTAGTAAATAAATTTATCAAGCCCAATTCCAATCTAATAGCCGATATTGGGACCAGAGTATTGAAATTACATAATTTGCATAAATTCTGGCCTTTAATATTATCTAGGAAACTCCAGTCCTTTACTGGGATAGATTCAATAGCATATAGCAAAATGAGGGATTTTTGCTTTAAAAACTGTAAGCAAATGTAAAAAGTGTCTTCGACGCTTTGCGGTATAAAATATGCGCAAGCCATTTGCATCTGTTACCGCTTTACAAGAACTATGTTCGATATGTGGCTTATTCTTTGTATTGCCCATTATTACTTTCCCTAAGTAGAGAAAAGAATCTACCATCTCCAGTTTTTCAGGACCGATTTTCCAATTAAAATCACACACTTTTCTGCTTCTGCTACATTTCATAATCAGGACTTTACTTTTAGAAACATTGATCTTCAAAAACTGTGCCATCGTATATTTCTGTAATGTCAACTTTTTATTCAGCCCATTGGGGGTTAGGTCTATAATTGCAATATCACCTACATACATAAGACATGCAAAAGGACGGCCGCCTATCTTCGGTGCATCTCCTTCTAAGGGAGAAAAGCATTCGGGTGAATCTGCTACATACAAAGAAAAGAGTAGCTGGGCTAATAGACAGCCTTGCTTCAGGCCATTTTCTGTGGGTATTACTGTTGATAAGCCTTGATTTCCTCCTATTAGCACCTGACACCATGTTCGTGAGTGCAGGGCAATAATTAATGATAACAGGGGGGTAGGCACTCCCATTTTATGCAATTTGTTTCCACAGTAAGGGCTGGTCTACCTTATCAAAGGCTGTTGAGAAGTCAATAAAGGCCACATATACATTGCTCCCTATGTCAGTGAGGGAGGGGGAAATCTGTATGATTCTGAAACCAGGGGGAGACAAATCAGTCCCTCTGGCCTACAGACCCCTCACCATGATTAATACAGATATAAAAATATTATGTAAATTGCTGGCTAATAGGCTGGCGCCGTATATGCCGCAGCTAATCCACCAAGACCAAAGCGTCTTCATTCCCGGTAGACATACAGGCATGAACCTGCACCGCTTAACACACATACCACACGAGGCAAAGGCTATGGACGAAGAACTTGCGCTAGTGTCAATAGACCTGGAGAAGGCGTTCGACACTATGGACTGGGGTTACTTACTGGAGGTACTAAAAACGGTGGGAATAGGGCCCCAATTTCGGCGATGGATACAGATCTTATATGCTGAGCCATGGGCCAGAGTGCGGGTTGGCCGGGACCGATCGGAGGCATGGCAGATGGGCAGAGGAATGCGAAAGGGTTGCCCCCTATCGCCAATGTTATTTGCTCTGGCAATAGAACCTTTAGTGATCAGAGCGCGCTTGGCACTGGGCAGGGAAGGCATCAGGTTGGGAGATACATGCCACATAATCTCTTTATATGCCGATGACACATTATTCTACGTAGCAAACACAAGGACATGATGGACGGAGCGCTGAAACTTTTCAGACACTCGCCCCCAGATCTGGGTTTAATCCATCATCGTTCTTTAGCTCACTTCCCCACCTCAGTTCAGACCCAGCTATATGCAAATCAGTCTTGACCCTGTGCCTCATGGGAACAGTCCAGCCCGAACTGTCAAGCCAGGTCTTCCCTGAACCGGAAACTAGCATCCTGGGACCGGTTTCGGGGTAACACCCCTCATCAGCCAGGCTAGCTTGAATCCAGTGGCAAAGTGAGCAAGGGACCCACGTCTGGGCATACCCTGCCAACTTAGGGCGAACAAAGCAAACACAAGGAGATTCTTTGTGGCCGCCCCGCAGGACACTGTCCCCAGATTGCTGGAACTACTGGACGAATTCAGAGAAATATCAGGCCTCCGTGTAAACCGGGCCAAGTTATTAATATTCCCCTTGGCGAAACTTGCAGGAGTGCCGCTTGAAGGGCTTCCTAATTGAGGCTTGCGATGGGAACTGGCTCAATTCCAATATCTGGGTATACAAGTGGCATACACGGAGGCCCAGATGCTACACTTGAACATGAATAGAGTTGTAGATACGCTACAGAAATCGGTGGTATTCTGGAACAAATTGCCGCTGTCGTTAATGGGTAGATTAGCATTCTCCAAAATGGTAGTACTGCCTACATGCCTATATATGCTACAAAACTTGCCATGTCCGATACCTAATCTTTACTTCACTGGACTGCGATCGGCATTAACCTCACTGCTATGGATGGGCCGATGTAGCAGAGTGGCCCTAACTACATTGGCCATGAGATACGAAGAGGGAGGGCTGGAGGTTATACTATTATGCCGCACACTTGCGGGGACAATGAAGGCAGATACACTGCCAATGACCCTGATGAAGGGCTCAGGGTCAGCAGAGAACTTCCATATATAGTGCGACACACGGCATATATCTGGCAGCAGTGTGTAGAAAAAGTACTGAAACATGCTCCATTTCATAGGGAGCTCCCCCTATGTATATTGGCTCCAATTCGGCAGATGATGGAGCACATGTCATTCCATGAGTGGCAGGCAGGAGGGTGTGAACAATTGGGAGACCTGTAGCCCGGCGACTCCCACCTCACCTATGAACAGGCCTGTGATACGTTTGAGCTAGGACAGGGCCAGTACATACATTACGCAGGTTTGGTTGAAGTCGCGAAAACAATATGGCCATCCTTTCCGGTCATTCCACAAGCCACAGAAACACTAGACTTAATATTGACATATGGGGCGGAACGACATTTAATAACGCACCTTTATAGGGCAATGAGGCTAGATTCGACTGGCCCCACACCTGGGGCACGTTCAGCGTTGAACACGGATATCGGGACCCCACTGACGGACAGTAAATGGAGAAATGTAGCAGGGCTCACACGCACAGGATCGGGCAATACTCGGTTCAAATTGATCCACTTCAACTTTCTGCATAGGACTTATATAACCCCCAGAATGCTCCATAAAATAAATCCCCTAAGACCCGATGACTGCCCTAGATGTGGGACGCACGGAGCGGCCTTTATACACTTATCTTGGTGGTGCACAGCAGTGCGCAGCTACTGGACACAAGTTGTAACAGAGGTCCAAAGAATCAAATGCATTAGAATCGACAAAACCCTACTGGCCTGCTTACTTGGCAATATTAAAAGGCCCAAAAAGAGAAAGATGGCATATAAATTTACAGAATTGGCGCCGGTCCTGACTCAGCGAAGGGTGGCCATTACATGGATGGGAAAGCGTGATCCCACGATTGAGAGTTGGCGGAGAGATGTATTGGAATGGGCGCTTGCTGAAGAGGTGCAAATGAAAATGAATAGAAGGGACAATAAACTTGCAAAAGACTTGAGTGTATGGAGAGAACTCAGTAATGCTGCTACATTACTGGTAGGGACTTCAGACAGATCGGATACAAACAGCACGGACACATGTGAGGATGAATGAAGTAGAGTATGATGTGTAAGGGATAAGGTTTAGCATTCTGGGGTATTGGAAAATGGGGAGACAAAAAGGCAGCAAAGGGCCCAATTCCTGGTCGACACTAGGTATTAGAAATACTGGTAGTGAAAATGTGGATTTTGTAACCTCCTTTTTGTGACTGCTGCTCCATTACTGTACAATGTAGCCTGGTGTTTTGTGAAAATTACAAATAAAGTTTAAAAAAAAAAAAAGAAAATTGGTTCTGCTTGAAATCTCCGTTTCTTGTTTGCACAATAAAACATTAGCACAATTTTCTCGTACATTCTTTTATGGTGTGAAGCAGTGTACTTTTCTGTGTTTGAGTTTGTAATACACTTAAGAGCTTTTTTATATAATCCGACCAGGCTAAGAAAATATGTATTTTACAAAAGGCTCACAGACTCATTATGTACATCATGTTTTAATAACTATAGTAGTAACTCCATTAATCTCGTGAACCATACATTCTTTGCTAAGCAGACACTTGAAGCCTTGTTGTGAAAATGAAGACCGTGGGGAAAAATGTTAGGCATTGCACTGCAATGAGAATGCCCTCTAAATAGAGGACTTTCCATCTTTTTTGCACAATTCATTTTCTTCCGTGGCCTGTCTCTCTGAAGAAACAGAAGGATGGCATTATGGAATACTAATGATTATAGTTTCTTCTGAACACATCAAAGGGACAATGTGGTGGCCTCTCTCAAGCTGTACCTGGAATGGCATTCTAGAACTTCAGGTACTCCCTATCTACTTGTATCGGTTTGCTAGTGATAAGTTGTGGTGCTCGTCCATGAAAAGCATTGCTCCCCTGATGAGAAGTGCTGTTATTCTCCCTTTCAGTTTAAAGAAATGAAGGTACTCAATCCCTGACAGTACCTGCCCACTGAAAGCGTTGTATTGTAATTTTTAGACATTGCATAGCACACAGTTTATGGAAAGTAGAAAAATCTGGAATTGCCCATTGCTTTAACATTCACCATCTTCAAACAGAAGTAAACTAAATTATAACTAATATCTGTTTCAAGTATTGCAATAGAGTTTACATCCCATAAATAGCATAGTCCTATATCCATCTTGTGGGTAAAGTGACGTAGCAGGATCAGTAACCTGCTGTGAGAAGGTTCCATAGCTGGAAGTTTGATTGTGCATCCCACTGCCCAGGCTCACCTTTGCCATGAGAACTGACAGTGAATCGTGTGATATCCTAGACAGCCCAGTTGGATTGACCATTGGGCACCATCCCATTTAACTTAGGTGCAGCACAAAGATGGTAACCCAGCAGTGAAGCAAATTCAGTCTACTGTGAAGGGTGATCAGTGACAGCAGTAGAGCTTATGACCGAGAGGTGCACTGTTGGAACTGTGGTAGTGGAGCTGATGCACTTCTGGATCTTTAATGTGACTCCCTGGGAAATTAGTTACTGTGGCAGAAGAGGTACCTGGTGGTGAGTAGTTACCACAGATAAATAGGCCTAGTGAATGGTCCTACCCAAGCCCCCTGGTGGCATCAGGATGCCCATGATGTAAAGGCCTGTGACCACAGGCAATCCAATAGTAAGAACCCCGAGTATTTTGATAATGGAACAGTGTATGAATAATAGTAGGCATCTTTGCACTGGTTTTAGTCCCTGCCTGTCATAAGACCAACGATTGTCACTCTTACAGGCAGAGAGAGGTGGCAAGAGATTGTACTGTGGCATGTGAAAAGATCCCCAAGCCTAGGAGAAGAGAAAGGGCCATCTTGGGGAGCTTGACAACATTGTGGCAAACCAGAATGAAACTGGGAGATGCACACAGAAATATGCAGCTGCAATCGCAAGGTGTCTAAGACAAACATACCTTATGGATAATTTTCGAAAGAGCCGGAAATAGATATGTGATCAGTTCATTGCCCACACGCCAGGAAATGGGCCACAAAATCCAGAGGTTCATCAAATAGGAGTAAGCAATTCTTTTTTTATTTTTAAGAAGTCCCTAGTGGGTCGCCCGTAGTGGCAGTCAATTGGCGAATTAGTTCGATTTTTGCAGTGGCGTGGTATGTAACTTGAAGATACTTATCTGAATTAATCTATTTCCAGTGTGCAAGGGTTTTTCTGTTCTGAAGGCCCAGGTTCAAATAGAGTTTGAGTGAAATTCTTTTTCGGGGCCTTGTTGCAAATGGGTTCCTCCCATTATTCCTGGATTTTCGCTTTTGAGCATCAGGTTTTTGGACCTTTACTGTGAATGAGTCTCACCACTGGAGTCTCACTCAGTATTGATTTGCGTAATTGAACTGAGCGTGTTTACCACCAGTGTCCACCTTTTAAGATAAGGCTGCTGAGGCGCAGTTAGGGTAAGGGGCACTAGGCTGGTCACACGTGCACATGCGATGTTCGTGTGAGGCTACTGTCTTTCGCAGCCCTGTTATGGTGCACAGGTAGTCTGGTGCAGAAGGGACTCTGCAAGGATAGATCCTGACTGTGAACTAGACCTTATAATATTAGTGGACATTCATAAATCGGTCTGTAAGATTTACTGGAAAATCTGTGGTGCTTTAACTGTATTTTACTTATAGGTGAAGGCTGCCTTAAAGTGCTGTTTCACTCCACTTAGGCCTAAATAGTCTAGCGCGGTGTCAAACTGGAGAGAAACATCCATGATAAGTTTGATTGTACAGTTTCCAATAACACACATACATCTTATGAGACTTCAGGATTTGTCCTGTTTCTCTGGCTCCGCTCCTGATCAGATTCCAGGCCTTTGTCCCACCTGTTCGGTCAAATTAATTATTCAGCAGAGGAAACCAAGGCCTCCCGAAACAAAGGGAGCAATTATAAGTACAAGAGGAAGCCCAAACACCTGGAGCCAACACAGGAGGGGTTCACCTCAAAGTTTTGGTGGGAAAGGATCTGGCAGTGAAGTCAGCTAGTGGTGGACCAGAGACTCAGGTGAGCTCTACTCAGCGGAAACATGACAGTGTCCCCCTCCACCAGGAATGATTTGACAAACTTGCTTTAGGTGTCAGGGGGCCTCAAAAGCATTACCCCTCCAGACCATGTTGCTCATTGATTCAAAGCACTCTGAACTGGATCTTTTGCTCTTCAGCTCTTGAGTGCTGGGACCCCTAATGGTTACTCCTTCTCGCTACATGTCGTGGCCTATAGAGGTGAAAGAAAGACTCTTGACACGTATATCACTTAAACAAAATGCTTTAGTTGAAATCATTTTTTGACAGTGATTATCAACTTTGCAATGCTTTTTACTAATAATTAATGCATTTAAATATAGTGCCATATTCCATTGGTTTTAAGTTGAATGCCAACATGTAACTACTGTTTTATTCATATGAGCTCTTGACAAAGTGGTGATACCGTGACAAAGCCAATAGACCTGCTTTAAATATTGATTTCTGATGGATAAATCTGCCTGTGGATTCCTCACCTTTTGAATTACCCCTGCGCCAGCATTCCACGGAAACTTTTTCTTAGCTCTCCCACGTCGACGAGGACGTCACAATGGCACGGCTCCGCTCGCGACTCCGTATGACGTCATCAGAGCAATAAGAAGACCTCGTCGGCGTGCTGACGTCCGTTCCCTTTTTTCTGCGCCATCGACGCGCAACGGTTTTTTCAAGGACTCTCCATTTTTACTGGGTTTAACTTTGTTACTAGATTTCTTTGTGTTGCACTAGAAATGGCTACTTTGAGGAGATAAGGTTTCAAGCCCTGCAGAGAGTGTGGGGGTCGTATCTCCATCACAGATCCCCATGAAGACTGTCTGTGGTGTCTCTCTTCGGACCACGACGTCGAAGGGTGTTTGTGCTGTCGGAGGATTAACCCGAAGGAGCGAGAGGTGAAACTCTTCGTGGCTCGTGCGAAAGAAGAGCGGTCGCAAGAGGTCGAAGTCAAAGGCGTCGACTCCGCTTGTTTCGAAGTCGAAGAAGCACAAGAAAAAGAGAAGACATGGCTCTCGACGTCAGTCTTCGAAAGGCAGGTCATCGAGATCGACCTAGTCTGTGAAGCGGCATCATGAGAAGGATGCCATCTCGCCTTCACCTTCTCCACAGGCGACTCCGGCCCATACTCCAGCGTCGGGGTATTCACCAACGCCTAGAGGTTCTCTGGCTCCGAGAGAGTCTTCTCCGGTTCCTGCGGCTTTGCCTGTGCTGGCTCCGGTTTCTCCGGCTCCGCAGCCCCCTTATCCTCCTTTTCCAGGACCTTTTCCAGGGCCTGGAGCGAATCCATCGCATTTCCTGAATGCGATGTTTGGCATGTCTGCCAAGGCATCTTACCCTACCGGTGCGCCGTCTGGCCCCATGGGTCTGCTTGCCTTCAATTTGGGTATTTCCCAGCAGTATGCCCAGGCGCCTTTCGTGCCTTTTATGCCAACAACTCCGTCATGGCAGTTTCCGGCGCCGAGGTTTTCGACTCCAATACCTCAGTCACCGGCGCCGTCTGGCGTCGTACCGATGTCATCTCCGATTCGATCGACGCCATTGCCTGCTTCTGAGGGGCTTTCTTCGATGCCGGCGCAGTTGTCACCAGTGCCGCGGCCGGTGCCGTCACCGCCGATCCCGAAGCAGCGTTTCAGGAGGGAAGCGCAAAGACTGCTGGAGAAAGAGGAGTACCAGCAAGAGCATGAGGAAGGGGAGATCCTCGACTCCGTAGACTACTTTGAAGGTCTGCAGGAGGCCAGACCCTGGATACTTCCCCTGAATGGGAGTTTTCCTCTCCAAAGTCCTTGCCTCCTCAGGATGTTGCCCCTTACCACACAGTCATCAGGAAGGCTGCTGATCTGTTGGACCTTCAGTTACCCTCAGCTGAGGTGAGGTCGAATTTGACAGAGGTTTTGCATTCCCCCTCCTCTACTGTTGAACCTCTGCTGCCTTTAAATGAGGCGTTGACAGAGCCGATTATGGAGGTGTGGCAGAAGCCCTTGTCTGCCCCTGCAGTTTCTAGGTCAGTGGCTAGGCGTTACAAACCTGCTTCTGGTGATCCAGCCTTTCTTTCTGCCCATCCTTCTCCAGAAAGCTTGGTGGTTCAGGCTTCTTGTTACAAACAGTATGCAGGGGCTTTCCCTAATACCCCCGGGGGATAGAGACTCGAAGAAACTTGAACAGTCGGCCAAAAAGTCTACAAACGCCATATGTTTGCTAGGGAGGTACATTCATGCACTGATGGATACTGTCAAGCAAGTAGCTAAGAAGTTGCCTGATGATGATCGTGTTCACTTTTTGGAGGTACTATCAGACACCCAAGCGGCGGCCCGTCAAATTATTCAGTCGGGTCTGGACTCGGTCGCCCGGGTAATGGGCTCTTCGGTGGCCACCAGGAGGCATGCATGAATTGGGTCTTCAGGTTTCTCTCTTGATGTACAAGCTGCTTTGCTTGATCTACCCTTTGATGGATCAAGACTGTTTGGGGCAAAGGCGGATCTGCAGCTTTTTAAGGACAGTAGGGCTACCGCAAGATCCTTGGACCTGCAGTCCCAGCCTAGGGGCTTTGGTTACAAAAGGTATCAAGGCTTTGGGAAGGTGGCTTCCTTGCGAGGCCGTCAACAGTCACAGCAGCAACAACAGCAGAATCCTTTGTACAAGTCATACAGAGGGAAGGGTAGGGGCCGTCTGCGAGGAGATTCTTGACTTCACTCTTCCTCCTCCTCTCCTGCCCCCACCACGGGTACCGCATGAAAGCAGCTCTAGATCCCCCATCTTGGAGCATGCTGGTCCTGTAGGGAGCTGGGTGTCCCTTTTTCTACAAGATTGGAAATCGGTTACTTCGGACCGTTGAGTTTTGAATCTTGTGGAAAATGGGTACGCCCTACCTTTTCAAGAGTTTCCACCTCCTTACCCTCCTCGCCAGGGATAGTGTTCAGAGGACCATTTGATGCTTTTACAGCAGGAGGTTCTGGCCTTGTTGCATAAAGGTGCGATAGAGGGGGTTCCGGAGCAGGAAAGGGGTCAGGGATGCTACTACAGGTATTTCCTGATTCCCAAGAAGGACGGTCGGTTGAGACCGATCCTGGACCTCAGGGTTTTCAATTTTTACCTCAAGCAGGAGAAATTCAAGATACTGACCCTAGCTCAGGTTCTTCTAGCGCTGTAGCAGGAAGACTGGATGGTGTAGATCGACTTGCAGGATGCGTATTTCCACATCCCTATTCTCAAGTCGCATCGGAAGTATCTTCGGTTTACGGTAGGATCTCAACACTACCAGTTTGCGGTCCTTCCGTTCGGACTTACTTCCGCACCTCGGGTCTTTACGAAGGTGATGGCGGTGGTGGCAGCGCATCTCGGGAGGTCAGGGATTCCGGGTTTCCCTTATTTGGACGACTGGCTGCTCAAAGCAAGGTCGCCAGAGATGGTGCTGCGTCACTTTCAGGTAACAACGCGTCTGTTGTTCAACTTGGGCTTCTCGATAAATGTACCCAAATCTCACCTAGTGCCCTCTCAACGCAGCCTGTTCATAAAGGCAGTTCTGGACACTACTGTGTGTCGAGCATTTCCACCTCCGCAGAGGATGCTCGACATTCAGGAGATGATTCCTTTGTTTCACGATGGAGCGGTTGTTCCAGTCCTGAAGGTCCTACACCTGCTCGGTCTGTTCGCTTCCTGCATACTGTTGGTCAACCATGCACACTGGCACATGAGGGCACTCCAGTGGTGCCTCCGCAGGCAGTGGTATCAACACAACGGAGATCTCAGGGAGATGGTCAGGATCACCAGAGACACTGCAGCGGAGCTGTCTTGGTGGAGTGTTTCAGGCAACCTGTCTCAAGGAAGGCCTTTTCAGCCTCCTCCGCCGATGGCCACAGTAATCACAGATGCCTCCACTCTAGGGTGGGGTGCTCATCTGGGGGATCTGGAGGTCAAAGGTCTTTGGTCTCCGGAGGAAAGGTTGCTCCACATCAACCTTTTGGAATTGTGGGCAATACGTTTGGATCTCAAGGCCTTTCTTCCCTCCCTTCGCGGTCAGTCAGTTCAAGTCCGGACTGACAACACTACCGCAATGTGGTACTTAAACAGGGAGGGATAGGGTCGTATCGTCTCTGCAGAGAGGCTCTGCGACTCTGGTCCTGGGCCATCAGATTTGTGTTTGCAAATCATCTGGCGGGGTGCTAAATGTGCGTGCGGACAGTCTGTCGGCAATACTCAGCCGACCACGAGTGGAGGCTTCATCCAGAGGTGATTTGCAGCATCTTCAGGTTGTGGGGGGGTCTCCTCGGGTGGACCTGTTTGCCACTCGAGAGAACGGGCACTGCCCATCGTTCTGCAGTCTTCAGTATCCGATGCAGGGAGCGTTGGGGGACGCGTTTCATTTAGTTTGGAGTTCGCAACTCCTTTACGCGTTTCCTCCCATACCCTTGATTCCTCGGGTTCTGAGGAAGATTCGCCAAGACCAGGCCCAAGTTATTTTGATCGCCCCGGATTGGCCAAGAAGGGTGTGGTACACAGATCTTCTTCTCCTCTCATCACACCCTCCGCTCCATCTCCCTCTCGGGGCAGACCTCCTCTCGCATACGCAGGGGCAGGTTCTACACCCCCACCTCCAGAGCCTGCACCTTCATGCCTGGAGATTGAACGGGGCAATCTGAGTTCTTTCTCTCTCCCACTGGATGTGGTGGATGTTATTTTATCATCCAGGAGACACTCCACCAAATCTATTTATTCCTCTAGGTGGTCCAAGTTTGTGAAATGGTGTGGAGAGAGGTCGATTGATCCTTTGAAGGCCCATTTGTCTGATATACTTGGTTTCTCTCTTTCCTTAGCTCAGCGGGGTTGTGCTGTGGCTACGGTAAAGGGTTATTTGTCGGCCTTGTCGGCTTTCCTCTGTTTGCCGGACTAGCCATCTTTATTTAAGTCCCCCATTGTTATGAGGTTCATTAAGGGCCTCACCAATAGATTTCCTCCCACTCAGTGGGATTTGAATCTGGTACTTACTTTCCTGATGGGTTCTCCTTTTGAGCCTCTTCATAGTTGCCCGTTGAGGCTTCTTTCTTTTAAGACTGTCTTTCTGATCACTATCACCTCAGCCAGGAGGGTATGTGAGCTGCAGGCTCTTAGTTCTAAACCTCAGTTTTTAACCATTCATACAGAAAAGATGGTTCTCGGGACCAGGGCTGCTTTCCTGCCTAAGGTGGTAGCTCCTTTCCATCTAGGGCAATCTATTACCTTGCCTACCTTCTATCCTCCCCATCACCCTTCCAAGGAGGAGGAGAGACTTCACCACCTGGACCCTAAGAGGGCGGTCAGTTTCTACCTGGACAGAACCAGGGACTTCAGACTGGACGACCAGCTCTTTGTTGGCTTTGTTGGGAAGATGAAGGGCAAAGCCGTCCACAAGAGAACGCTATCCAGGTGGATCATCTTGTGCATCAACATTTGCTACGCCCTGGCCAAGAAGGAGCCTCCTGAAGGTATCAGAGCTCATTCTACTAGAGCTGAGTCTTCCACATCTGCTTTGGCTAGAGGTGTTCCTGTAGTGGACCTTTGTAAGGCTGCAACATGGGCCTCCCTCCACACCTTCACAAAGCATTATTGTTTGGATTCTGAGGTGAGGAGGGATGGCCATTTTGCACGCTCTGTACTGCAGGACTTTTGGGTATGAGTGGGTGGACACCCTCCTCCGGGAGCGGGACAGCTGTGGGATTCAATTAAAAAAGTGAGGAATCCACAGGCAGATGTATCCATCAGAAGAACAAGTTACTTACCTTCGGTAACACTTTTTTCTGGTGGATACAGTATCTGCCTGTGGATGCCTCACTGTCCCACCCTCCTCCCTGTTGTCCACCTACGTATACCGAGAAAGTTTTTCATTCTTTGACATGGTTGTTTTCCTATGTCTTTTGCTTGCCATGCTGTTGGTTGTTAGGAAATGCTGTGTTTCTTTAGTTTTTCCTCTTTGGTTGTATATTCGTGTATATATTGTAAACTGTGTATATTCCAATTGTGTTGTCGGTCCACCCGTTCGCCTCGAAGGCACGGAAAAAATGGGTGGAACTGACGTCCGCACGCCGATGAGGTCTTCTCATGGCTCCGATGACGTCATACGGAGTCGCGAGCGGAGCCGTGCCATTGTGACGTCCTCGTCGACGTGGGAGAGCTAAGAAAAAGTTTCTGTGGAATGCTGGCGCAGGGATAATTCAAATGGTGAGACATCCACAGGCAGATACTGTATCCACCAGAAAAAGCGTTACCGAAGGTAAGTAACTTGTTCGTTATGACTCCTTCACAAAGCCAGTAAGGCTGCCTTATAATGTAAAGAGACCCCGCTCATAAAGTGATGCTACGTCTGGTATAGGTTGTGGGCATTGAAATTATGGGTTTCAGCCCCCACTAGGGATGAAATATGATAGAGGTGTCTCAAAAGGTATTTCCATCTACCCGATGTATGTATTTGTAAATTATTGCATAGTATTTAGTAGTTTGTGCGTGTAATAAATGTACTTTTCCTTTTGAAAGAAAAAGCACTGGCTGGACAATAATGTATTGTGTTGTTGCGTGCCAGCGAATTGGGATTGCAAGCCCACACCACCTCTCCTGACTAGGCCTTGGACTGCTCTGCGTCGCTACCCTGAGAGAGTCAAGGGCTACAATGAGGTACTTGGTTCCCATTAAGCAGATAGTTGAGGACCTGTCACTTGCGAAAGGCTCACATCCTTCACAACTAATGACCCTATTTCTTGAAGGCCTGATTTAAGGTTCATTGGGCGGGCTGCCAAACTGCTAGTTTGGGAAGAGGCCCCATCTTTGCCATCCCAGCCGCTGCTGCCTGCCAAATTCAAAGCGGTCTGCTTATGTGGTGGCCTTCTTTTTGCCTGTAGTGCTTCTGCGGATACGGTGGGAGCATTTTCGGTGATAGTGCTCAATGTCAGTTGGTCTGCCATGTCATGCCAGCATCACCAGCTAGTCATAGTTTTTTTTGTTTTTCGAAAACAAACCCTCAAGCTGGGAAGTTATTATTTTATTTTTTTAAACTTTATTTATGATTTTCCAACATAATACAAAGAACAAGGGCCTGCATACACAGGCAGATCTCAACTGACAATTTGCAGTCTCAGAGGCAAAATAAAAATCTTTGACACACCATGTATAATGAACAATGTATACCAGACATGGGCGGGACCCGAATCTTAGTCAAAGCAATATCTTCCAGCGGAGCATACGTGGCGTATAAGCATATGGCGCCTGAGCATAGACACAGTGGATGAAAGGATCAATATGAGTCATCTGTGGATAACAAATAGTCCCTAAGGGGTTGCCAGTTATCCTTGGACCTTGAGGAGGGGGCTTGTAGCGAGGCGCAGACTTCACTTGTGGAGTCACAATATACCATGCTGTTGAGCCACGCCTTAATAGTGGGGTGGATCCCACTTCCCCAGTACAGCACCACTTCGCTTTTAGCTAACAGAGATATAGCTGTGTACCTACTGACTGGTTTAGGAATATCTTCCACCTAACCCAGGAGGGGATCCGGGTGTAGTGTTATGTGTATCATTAAGGAGAGGCAATCGAAGATCGTACTCCAGTAGGCCCCAATGTGCGGGCACGTCCATGTAAGGTCTGCAAAGTCAGCTTAGAGTGTTACATTTCAGGCAGTTGGAGTTCCTGGTGGGGTCTAATTTAGCAAGTGTACTAGGGGTTATATAGGCCCTGTGTAGGAACTTAAATTGGAGTAGCTTGTGTCGATGGTTTGGAGAAACAAGCCCAATCTGTATTGCCATTCTTTGTCAGTTCCGGACCCATGTCTCTCCCCCATGGTCCCCTGGTCTTCTCATCATGAGTAGGCTGCAGCACCATGCAGGCCTTATAAATTTTAGAGATCAGCCCTCCCCCGAGGTTGATACTAATAAAGTTAATGGGGAAAAATCATCAGGAGCAATGGGATATAAGGGAATACAGGCACGAATAGCGGCATGTTGGCAGCACATGAGAAACCGATCCATCTGTGTGTCCTGGGGTAATCGGACATTGTCTCTTTGGGAAAGGGCATGACCATTAGGTCCCATTGTATGTAAGTCGAATTTGCTGAGCAGGCGTTGCACCACTCATTCGCGGGTAGGTGGATCCATGGATTGTTCACAACCGGAAGTAATGAAGAATATAGAGATCCTGTTCCAAGTAGGCGGTTACGTTTCTTCCATGCCCAGCACATAGTGGACAGTGTCTGGATATCTTGGTGGTCAAGCTTGATTCCTCCCGGTAAGACAGCTGATAGCGGAATGTCCTCTGCTTGGTCTTTTTCAGGTACGGAGTAAGGAAGTCTAGCATCTGGATGAAACCAGTATGAGGCAAATTGCCCCAGCTCCGCTAGATAACAAATTTGAAAATCGGGAACACCAAAGCCGCCTCTGTCATAAGGATGCACAACTGTGTCCCATCGGATACGTGGCTGCCGGTCAGCCCATATAAGTCGCAGCAAAAGACCCCGGAGTGTGTGAAAAAACAATTTAGGCAAGGAAATTGGGATTTAAAAAAAAAAACAAATACAGAAAACTGGGAAACACTACCATTTTAATTATGGTTATCCGACCCGCCATGGAATGCAGGAGTCTGATCCATTCGCAAGTTTATCGACGGCTGGCCCATAATTCAGACGGATCACCTGCTCCTTATCCCTGTGGGGTATTATACCAAGATATTTTGTGGTCTCATTGCACCACTGGAGATACTGTGTCGCCGAGGTGGAGTCGGTTAGTGGAAATAGTTCGTATTTTGCCCCGTTGATATTGAGGCCTGAGTATCCCACAAACCTGATTATCTCCCAAATCACAGTAGCAAGAACGAGGGCAGGTTGGCAGAGAAAATAGTAAGATATCATCTGCGTACATGGAGACAAGGGGCGGACCTCGTTTGAAACAAAGGCCATGGTGCAAAGTTTTTCTTGCAAATGACTCACTAATGGATTGATGGGCAATGATAAAAAGTAACAGTGACAGAGGGCATCCCTGTCTTGTACCCCTAGCAATCCTGAACTGATGAGTAATTGAGCCATTCACCCGGAGCTGCGCCCGTTGTTGAGAGCTTGATCAGCGCTTTGAAGCCTATAGGAAGCCCTAATTTCTGCAGTTCTGCCCAAAGGAAAGGCCACTCCAAGGAGTCAAAGGCTTTTTCAGCATCGAGCAGGGTGAAAGCTGCAGGAGCCTCCGGTGAGACTCTATTGAGGACGGCGAATACCGTTCGGCGATTGTAAGATTTAGATCTGTGAGGGTCAAACCCTGATTAGTCCGGAGAGATGATCTGGTCCAGCAGTAATACCAGCCTTGTGGATATCATTTTAGCTGAGATTTTGTTGTCAAAATGTAATAAAGAAAGGGGTCTATATGAGGCACACAGACGTGGGTCCTTGCCAGGCTTTAATAAAAGTGTGATTACTGCTTCACGTAATGTGGGCGGCAGCTCTCAGACCTCCAGGGCCTCAGCATACCTATCCAAAAGATGGGGAATAAGAATGGACTTATATGTTTTATAAAAAATGGCAGTGAGACCATCAAGGCCGGGGGCCTTGGAGCCATCCAGTGCATCGATATCTGGGGCATCTTCCTCAGCAGAGAAGGGCTCACTTAAAAATGGATGCTGCGGCTCCTTAATCCACACCATTGCGACCTCATTCAGGTATTACGCTCTGGCAACGTCCCCCACAAGTTTAGTGGAGTGCAACCGTTCACAATAGTGGAGTAGGGTATCGGTGATTGCAACTGTATTAGTGACCCTGCTATTGTCATCTAGTATTAATTCTGGTATATACTCGGGGCCTCCATGCGGACGGAAGAGGCACACCAGAGTACATCCTGGGCGTTCACCCTCTCCATATCGGCGAGCTAGGGAAAATTTGCCCAAGTAGTTCACTTCCCTTTCTGTCAGAGCACGAAATTCGGCCATCTGTACTGATCGGTGTAAATTGGTACTTCCAGGTTGCTGCGTGCTGGAGCTATCGAGGACCTTCAGCTCATTCTCCTCATGTTTAATGTTATTGCGGATGTCACGGAGGACACGCGCATGCTTCGAGATACATATACCCCGAATGTATGCTTTAAAAGCGTCTCATAAAGTGGCTTGTCACAACACCAATCATCCGTTTAAGTCAAAGTATTCCAATATAGCGTCTCTAAGGTCAGAGTGAAACACTGCACCATTGTTTCTCAAGGCCTCAGCCAAACGGAATATTAAGAGTTAGTAATACAGGGGAGTGGTCTGAAAGTGTGTGTGGTAGATTTCGTATATCCATCAGCCATGGAAGTGTGCCAATAGACAGGAGACAGTAATCGATGCGTATCCAGATGGCATGTGGTGCAGAATAAAAGGTATATGCTGATGTGTTTGGGTGAATATGTCGCCATGTATCTCTTAAGGTGTATGTGTACATAATGTCGCGGAGTATTTTAGAGGTACGCGACCTGCTTACAGTGTGCGGGTTCTGCACCAAGTTTAAGACCCCCCCCCCCACCTCCACACAGCAGAAAGGTATTGGAATCTAATGTGCCCATGATAGACGAGAGGTCGTAAAAGAAGGCAGGATTGTCAATATCTGAAAGAGACACGTTAGTGATAGATTCCTTATCTTAGAATATCCCCAGGCGTCAGACTAGATCCGGAAAGTTTTGCTAGCAGTACCCCTGCGCGCCAGTAGGTGGCGTCGTGCGGCTCCGCGTCCGTCGCTGGCGTCGTAAGCGCCGAGATGACGTCACGGAGACTACTTAGGCGCCACCCATGCGCGCTGACGTCAGTTCTTTCTTTTTCCGCGCCAGAAAGCGCAGATCCGGTTAGAGCACGTACCCTAGTCACTTTTGACTATCTCTTTTGAGACTTTTGTCTCCCTTTTTTCCAGTTAGTTTCCTGGTGCACGTAGGGATGCCTGGATTCAAATTTTGTGGGGCCTGCCGTCGCAACATGTCGGTGGCGGACCCCCACGATGTCTGCCTCTACTGCCTGGAGACCAACCACGACTCTCGGTCTTGTCCGGATTGTCGGGCCATGGCCCCGAAGGCCTTGCGGGAGCGTCGCCGGAAACTGCTGGAGGTCCGGCACTCGTCCCTGTGCCGTTCCCGGTCCAGAGGCCGTTCCAGGGAACGCTCGCGGGGCCACAGCCATCGCTCCTCGGCCTCCAGGTCTTCACCCTCGGATTCGGGTAAGAGACGACACAAAAAGAAGTCGAAGAAGCGTGTTCGCTCTCTGACGTCCCCCTGCCGGTCCTCGGATGCGGATGAGGGGGACCGGGGCCTTGCCCCTGCGGCTCCTTTGGAGCTCGAGAGTCCCGGGCCTACCCGCCTTACCCGGGTCCGTCGGCGACTCCCGCACAGGTGCAAGAATTTCTTGCTACCATGGACCGCCTTTTTAGGCCTCGGGCTTCCGCCGGCGCGCCTTCGGGCCCCGCGGTCCCGTGTCTGGATCCTGTTGGACCGCCGGCGCCGCCGGCGGATCCAGCTTCGGCGCCACAGGATCCTGCACCGCTGGCTCCGGCCACGGCACCACAAGGTCCAACGCTGCCGGCTCCGGCCCCAGCGCCGCCCTCGGCTCCGCATCCGGCACCGCAGTGGGTGCCTTTCGTCCCGCCATTACCCAGGTTCCAGGACCATTTTGTTCCTGCCTGGGATCCGCATTGGGACACGGCGCCGGTTCGGCCCTGACCGGCGCCGTTTCCGACGCCGTTCCTGACGCCGTATGTTCCCTCTCCGGCTCCTGCCCCGCCGCCGCGGTCGGTGCCACCGGCGGCGGAGGTGGATGACGACTGGGAGGGGTCCGAGGACCCTCTCGCCCGTCAGTGTGACTCCGAGCAGGACTGGGCGGACGACTTGGAGGACGCCGGCGACCTCGACATCTCTTCTGACCCGGGGTTTGCCTCTCCCCCGCCTACTATGGAGGAGGGCGCCTCCTACACAATGGTGCTCCGTCGGGCAGCTGAGGTCCTCAACCTTGATCTCCCTATGGTGGCCCTCAAAACTAACCTCCTTACTGAGGTGCTCCAGAAGGCAACCACCTTGTCGGAGCCCCTGCTCCCGTTTAACGACGCCCTTACCGACGTCTTGCTGGGCACTTGGTCGCGGCCATCCACTGGGGCCCCTGTGGATAAGAATGTCGCCAGGCGTCATCGCCCGGCGCCGGGTGACCCCGCTTTTTTGACCACTCATCCTACGCCTGAGAGTCTGGTCATCCAAGCTTCGACGTCGCAGAGTGCCTTTCCCACGGCTCTGCCGGATAAGGACTCTAAGAAGCTGGAATAGTTCGGTAAACGTTTGTTCTCTTCGGCCAGCTTGGGGCTGCGGTCAGTGAATACCGCCTGCCTATTGGGCCGCTATTCCCACGCGGTGTGGGACACAGTTGCGCAGGTGTTACCTCGGTGTCCTGAGGAGACCCAAGCTGTATTGTCCCAAGCCATTGCAGAAGGTAAAGATGCGGCTAAGTTCGCCATTCGGTGTGGTTTAGACACCGCGGACTCCTTAGGTAGAGCGATTTCTACGACTGTGGCGCTTCGTCGCCACGCCTGGCTCAGATCTACCGGGTTCTCGCCAGATGTCCAAAACTCACTCATGGACATGCCCTTTGATGGCACTCGCCTGTTTGGCGATAAGGCCGACAGTGCGCTGGAGCGTTTTAAGGACTCGCGGGCGACGGCCAAGTCCTTGGGTCTTTCCACGAAAAGCCCAGCCACTCCTGGGTTTCGTTCCTTTCGTGGCAACGGGAGGGGCGCCCAGGCACGTTCTTTCAACAAGCCGGTGCAGAACCAGCCTCAGCGCGGTCGCGGTTTCCGCAGGGGCGGATCTGGGAATCAGCGTGGGGGTCAGTCCACCTCCGCCCCCGCCGCTTCGGCCTCCAAACCTTCCTAATCCGAGCCTTGTGGGGCATTCCACGCCAGTGGGTGGCAGGGTCCGCCTTCATCTCTCCCACTGGCACGCTATCACTTCGGACAAGTGGGTGTTGCAGATCATCCGCAAGGGTTACGCCCTTCCCTTCCAGTCCACCCCTCCAGCCATGCCACCTCAGTTCCACCGCATGTCGGGGGACCACTTGGCACTTCTCCTGCAGGAAGTCGCGGCCCTCTTGGCCAAGGGGGCCATCGAGTGTGTTCCTGGGCCAGAAGTAGGGAGTGGTTGTTATTCCCACTACTTTCTGGTCCCCAAGAAGGACAAGGGGGGCTTGCGCCCCATCTTGGACCTCAGGAACGTCAATCGCTTCCTCCGGAAGGAGAAGTTCAAGATGTTGACTCTGGCCCAGGTCTTGGCTGCCCTCGACCCTGGAGACTGGATGGTAGCGTTGGACTTGCAGGACGCCTATTTTCACATCCCCGTCCTGCCGGCCCACCGGCGTTACCTACGGTTCCACGGTAGGCCAGGAGCATTTTCAGTTTGCCGTGCTCCCCTTCGGCCTTACCAGCGCCCCCGGGTGTTCACGAAGTGATGACGGTGGTCGCAGCTCATCTGCGCAGGTCAGGGGTCTCAGTCTTCCCCTACCTCGACGACTGGTTGTTGAAGGCGGGCTCGCCCCAGGCAGTCGTCACCCACCTTCAGACTACGGCCGACCTCCTGCATTTGCTGGGGTTCTCCATCAACGTGCCGAAGTCGCATCTGAGTCCCTCTCAGAAGCTCCCCTTCATCGGAGCGGAACTGGATTCGACGCTGTTTCGGGTTTATCCTCCCGAGCAGCGAGTCCGGGATATTCAGGCTATGATTCCGATCTTTCAGCCTCTATCCTGGGTTTCAGTCAGGATGACCCTCCGGCTCCTGGGCCTGATGGCCTCCTGCATCCTGCTGGTGCAACATGCCAGATGGCATATGCGGGCTCTGCAGTGGGACTTGAAGTTCCAGTGGGCACAGCATCAGGGCAACCTGTCCGATCATGTCCAGATCTCGGAGGGCACTGCACGACACTTGCAGTGGTGGTTCACGGGTGCTTGATGGATCACGAATGGCGTCTGAACTCGGACGTGGCGGAAGGTCTCTTTCTGCAGTGGGGAGAGCCTTGGTTAGATCTATTCGCCACCGAAGAGAACGCGCAATGTCATCAGTTCTGTGCGTTGGAATTTCCAAGGCGGCACTCGCTCGGCGACGCTTTTCGTCGCGAGTTGAGTTGCGGTCTGTTGTACGCTTTTCCGCCTATACCACTTCTGCCCAGAGTGCTGAAGAAGATTCGGCGCGACCGGGCCCAAGTCATCCTTGTGGCTCCAGATTGGGCACGAAGATACTGGTATCCCGAGCTACTCAGCATGGCGATCGATCCCCCGATCCGACTGCCTCTTCGGGAGGATCTTCTGTCGCAGCAGCAGGGGACGGTCCTCCACCTGAACCTGTCCAGCCTCCACCTCCATGCGTGGAGATTGAGCGGCGGCAGTTGACAGCTTTCGATCTTTCTCCCAAAGTCTGTGATGTCATTCTGGCAGCCAGGCGTCCCTCCACTAAATCTGTATACGCCTGCAGGTGGAACAAGTTTGTGGCATGGTGCACAGCTAAGGCTGTGGATCCCCTTTCTGCCCCTCTTTCCGAGGTCCTTCTGTTCCTTCTTTCTTTGGCCCAGCAGGGCTCTGCTCTGGGCACTATCTTTCGGCGATCTCCGCCTTTCTCCGGCTTCCAGATCAGCCTTCTCTTTTTAAGTCCCCGGTTGTTAACCGTTTCCTGAAAGGCATTACGCACACGTTTCCTCCCGTGCCGTTCATTATGCCTCAATGGGACTTAAACCTTGTCTTGACATATCTGATGTGCGCTCCCTTCGAGCCCCTTCATACCTGTCCTTTGCGTCTTCTCACTCTCAAGATGGTATTCCTGGTAGCTATCACCTCTGCCAGAAGAGTGAGTGAGCTCCAGGCTCTTTCTTCCAAACCTCCTTTCCTTTCTGTTCATCCGGACAAGGTGGTTTTAAGGACCCGTCCTTCTTTCTTGCCAAAGGTCGTCACGCCCTTCCACATCAGGCAGACCATCACTTTGCCCACCTTCTTTCCGCCTCGGCATCCTTCAAAAGAGGAGGAGAGGCTCCACCGTCTGGACCCAAAACGTGCGCTCTCGTTCTACCTGAAGCGCACGCAACAGTTCCGGGTGGATGACCAGCTCTTTGTTGGCTACATGGGCGCCAAAAAAGGTCGGGCCATGCACAAACGGACCATCTCTCGGTGGGTCGTTTTCTGAATCAAAGCCTGTTACTCGTTGGCTAAGAAGGAGCCTCCTGTGGGGCTGCGTGCCCATTCCACCAGGGCGACGGCAGCCACTACTGCCTTGGGACGCGGCGTTCCCTTGCAGGACATTTGTCAGGCAGCTACGTGGGCTTCGCTGCACACGTTTACCAAGCATTACTGCCTTGACAGTCAAGTCCGGAGAGACGGCTTCTTTGGCCGTTCTGATCTCCGTGACTTTCTGGTGTAATCTTGTTCGCAGACCCACCACCGGGGTTGGTATTGCTGGGGTATCTATTCTAAGATAAGGAATCTATCACTAACGTGTCTCTTTCAGATGCACAAGTTACTACTTGTGTAACGATATATCTGTAAGAGACATTAGTTAGTGATAGATTCCTACCGCCCACCCATCCTCCCCGTTCTGCGAACTGATTTCTAGGAGTTAAGGTCATCCCTTTTAGGGCCCTAGTTTCATGGCACCAGTGGTCAGTTTCTTGCATGGCTCTGCGTTCCTGGTGCGGAAAGTTGTGTACAGAACTGACGTCAGCGCGCATGGGTGGCGCCTAAGTAGTCTCCGTGACGTCATCTCGGCGCTTACGACGCCAGCGACGGACGCGGTGCCGCTCGACGCCACCTACTGGCGCGCAAGGGTACTGTTAGCAAAACTTTCCAGATCCAGTCTGACGCCTGGGGATATTCTAAGGTAAGGAATCTATCACTAACTAATGTCTCTTACAGATATATCGTTACACAAGTAGTAACTTGTGCGTTAGGGGCATAAACATTCACAAGGAGTACGTCATGGTCAGCTAAACGGCTACATAGCTAGTAATGAGATGGAAGCGGGCGCTGCGATGTATTTTTTTTTTTAGGTTCTGTTTATTGGCATTTTACATTTTAACAAATTACAGCAGTGCAGTATGTCATGTAATAATAAACCATCTAAAGCACAGCATAATCTTATTTTCGATATTTAACACTCTAGTTTGAGCATATCTGATTGTTACTATCAATCCATACTGCTGCTGTTCTCAGGAGATATCCTCTTGCTTTTAGGAAGAGGGTGTGCAAACATTACATTAAGAAAAATAATATAGCATTTCAGGAAAAGTGAGTTGGCAATTATATAACAGGGAGTAGGAAAATATAGGGAAACAAAAAATACAAGAAACCATGGTAAACCTGCACAAAGAGAGGACCCAATCAACTACGTGCCGCCGATCCATAGTACAGGTGGGCAGCGACCATCGACTATCAGGGGGACAGGTGGGGGGGGGAGAGGGGCCGGGCGTCCACCACCGGGCAGTTCCCTCCAGTTGTCGTAACGAATGCCCCCTACGGCCAAGACTACACAGTCTGTCCTGTATATGGAGCGGGTGTATCAGTACTCCTTCGTTCGCTACAGCTGGATAGCATACCAGAGCTAGGGTCTTAGAGGTGTTCCCTAGTTCATCTTGTGACTGTCTTGTCAGTCCCCCGGTTGCCCAACCTAGCCCTCCCCAAGCGAGTCATTGTTCACCTTTGGGTCTCCCCCGGGGCCATTCTCCGGGTGCTCCCACTTTACCAACACCTCCATTCATAAATCTGCTATAGGATGGATCCGCACCCCTCTGGCCTCCTCCCTGACCAGCGCCCTCTCCTCGGCCCGTGCCCACTGGGTTCCATCTGTCCTCCAAGTTTGAACCCTCTGTCCAACTGCCGATTTCCAGGTCATAGCTATGCGTCTTCTAGCTAACTCTAGGGCCAGATCTATAAACCGTGTGCCAACTTTTCGTGTGCTCTGCCTCGGGAATAACCCTAGTACACAAGCTTCCAGGGAACAGGGGGGGGAGAACGCCCAAGTGCAGATTCCAGGGCAGCAAGTACTGCCTCCCAATAGGGTTGCAGTCAGGGTCAGCGCCACATCATATGTGAAAAATCAGCGTCTAAATGTCCTATCTGTGGCAGGAGTGAGGTTCGCCGCCATAGACCACCTGGATTTTATGTGGTGTCATATATGTCATGTGTATATAGTTAAAGTGCAGATATTTCAACCTCTTATTCCTGGAGATTTTTTTTCAGGAGGCTAATATACTCCGCCATACAGCGTCCGATAGCTCTCATTGTAAGATCCTTTCCCATCTGTCCCGCAAAGTAATTAAGGGGCTGCGAACCATTGCCTTGAGGGATCGGTGAAACCAGGTCACCAGGTGTCTAGTTGCACCCATGGAGACCAAGAACAGCGTGGGTCGTTGGTTCCTCCCGTTCCCCAGCCTACAGATATCTAAACGCTCGCGTCAATGCTACATACTTAAGGAAATGGCCCGACGACCGATTATAATGCTCCATCAGGTCTTCCAATGGTAGTAGGGTGCCCTGCTGATAGCATTCATCGACTGTAACCAGCCCGGCATCCTTCCAAGCCAGCATTGCCCAACAGTAAAATATGAGAGGGGTTCACCATGAGGAAGCCCCACCAGGGGCAACGCTGGTGCATACAGTGGAGTTCCTGCAGTCTTTAAAATGCACCTGCGCCAACATTTCAACGCTGCTGATAACAGCACCCCTGGGCACTGGGTAACCACTGATGGGCAAAGCAGTTTTGCCAGTAAAGTTTCCATGTGTGCCGAGAGCCCAGCTCACCCTGATTAGCCCCTTCAAGCCACATTGTGATCCACTGGAGTTGGGAAGCCAAAAAATAGAGTTCAAAATCTGGGACCCCTAAACCTCCTTCCTCAGGGGGACGCTGAAGCACAGCAAGGTATACCCTATGGTGGCCACCGTCTCATATCCGGTCACGTAACAAGGTGTCCAGTTGCTTAAACCACGAGACCGGCACTCCCACCGGAAAATTTGTAAAGAAATATAGGAGCCTCGGGAGCATGACCATTTTAGGGATCGATATCTTAGCCATAATGGGCAGCTGAAGTGAGTGCCAGAAGCGAACACAGGACCTCAGGGAGCGGAGAGCTTTCCCCAAATTGGCCTCTCTGAGATCCTCCAACATATGAAAAATCTGGATCCCCAGATATCGAAAGGAAATAGGCGACCGCATCAGGTCTGAAGGAAGGGCCGGCAGCTATGCCGCACCCGGAGTGCCAAAGCTTTTGCAATGCCCGGTGCTCCATCTCTCAAATAAAGGAGTATATCATCCGCATAGAGGGAGATATGTTCTTTTCCCTCAACTGTCATGCCAAAGCCCCAGCCCTCCTGTCTTAAGAGCTCTGCGAGAGGCTCTAGGTCTAGGGCAAACAGCAACAGGGACACCGGGCATCCCTGCCTCGTGCCTCTACATGCCTGGTATTGTGGGGAGAGCGTGGCGCCAGTTTCAACCCGGGCCATCAGAGCGGTGTATAACAATTTGAATCACTTTACCCAGTTCTCTCCCCGGCCCATCTTTGACATCACCTCAATTAAAAAGTCCCACTGCACTGTGTCGAACGCTTTTTCAAGGTCCACTGACATCAGCACTGCATCCCGGTTCGTGAGGACTTCAGGGTGGTGAATCACATAAAGCCGCCTAAGATTCTGAGAGGTGTTGTGGGTGGGGATAAAGCCGCTCTGATCCTCATGAATCAAAGCACGCAGGTGTGGGAACAATCAGAAGGCCAACACTTTATTAACGATCTTGAAGTCTAAGTTCAGCATGGAGAGGGGGCAAACTCGGTGATCAGGGCTCCCTGTGTCTAAGGGGAATAACCACAGCGTCATTAGTGGATTCTGGAAGTGTACCGAGCCGCCAAGAGTCCGTGTACAACTTTTCCAACCGGGGGTTAAGGTCCCAGCATAAGCTGCATAAAACTCAATCAGAAGGCTGTCGGGCCTGGTGTCTTTCCCCTCGCCATCCCCTTAATAGCTACCCGGATCTCTTGTGCTGTTACAGGTCCCTGCGGTGTTCCTCGGGTAATCTATTCAATGGTATAGCTGCTAAAAAGGCTGACCGAGCCTCTGCTGAGAGAGGCATAGGGGCAGCATACAACCCTTCGCAATAATTGCAGAACTCTGACGTCCCTCTGTTGGATGTGTGTAATGGGGACCCCCTGAGATTCCGGTCTGATGAGCCACGCTAATAGTCGGACAGATTTTCCTTCCTCGTCATGCGCCCTATTAATATACTGTTTGTAATCATTACTACGCACCGTCTCCAGGGTGACATTATACCGTTCTCTTGGATCTCATCCAGTATCTCTGGCCGAGTACCCAGGGCATTATCAAGGGTATGCAATTTATCTTCCCGTGTCTGGAGTTCCCTGCACAACTCCTTCTGGGTACCCACCGTCTGACCAATACTTTGACCCCATACCGCAACTTTAAAAGCCTACCATTCCACTATGCTCGCGGATGTGGAGCACTGGTTCTGAGTGAAATAATCCGAGATCACCCCCGCCAGGGAGTCACCGTAGTATGCGTCTTCCAGAGAGGCTGGATTCAGCCGCCATGTAGAGACGTGTGGGCGATCCCCCACAGGTTGACACCCCAGTACAACAGGGCTGTGATCAGACTAGGTATGCCACAAATATTCAGAGTATGCGATATGTTGGGCAAGCCTTTGAAAACACACAAATCGATCTATCCGGGTGTGTAGGTTATGGATATGGGAGAGGTATGAGAAGTCACGCTCTTCCCCATGCTGGGTCCTCCAGGCATCCACCAGTGTCCCACCCAGTCTCGCAGTCCCCCCGCCAGCTTGCACGCTACCGCCCTGCCAGCATGGGAGTAGAGCGGTCCAGTAGTATATCCAGCACACAATTAAAGTCGCCTCCTAGCAGTGGGCTATCAGTTGACAGGCCGTGCCATGTGAGTGGAGAGGGAGTGAAGGAAGAAAATGTGGTCTTGGTTCGGGCGTAGATGCTCCTCAGTGTAACTTCCCTCCAGACAATCTGCCCTTCACAAAGACATATCTACCTTCCTTATCTTTAATGGGGCGGGTGAGCTGAAAGGGGATCCCCGCCCTAATCCATATCAAGTTTTCCCTGGCGTATGCCGAATAGGAAGTGGCATAAAGCTGCCTGCCATCTCCGTTTCAACCGATCAATCGCAGCCCTGACCAAGTGGGTCTCTTGAAGCATAGCCACCTGTGCTCCCCTCCGTCAGAGGTACCTATGGACACTGTCTCTTGGAGGCTGATCCATCCCTCTAATATTCCATGTCATAAATGTTGGTGGTCAGCCATATGAAGACACAGAGTGCCATACCTTCCAATGTCCCCCAGACCCCCCCCCCCCACCTCCCTTAATCCCTAATCGTGTTGTGCGGTCTCTGTGCAAACAAGAAAAATAGAGAGGAAAAGAAAGGCATACACAACCCCTAACTATAAACTCCCCAAATATAAACTCCCCAGCCCAAGGGCAGCACAGAAACGGCTGACCGTCCAAACTGAATACTTCAGGCATATTCTAAATGAATACCTAACCCAGTCAGCCTACAAGGGCCTCTCTGTGAGGTGTAGGCCAAGACGAGCGTGCCAGATCCGTGCATTGCCGGCCCAATTCATGATGAACAGTGCAAAAGTCCCTCCAGCAGTCAATCAGAGTTACACTCGATGCAATCAGGGAACACATGAGGATGTGAGGCTTAGTTCAACCCCTCCCCCGCCACCCAAACACCCCACTGTCCTTGCATCAGCAGGGCCACACGTAACAAAGGATATCAATAAGCGTGTAATTATGGCACGAGGGGGTGCCCCAGGTGGAGGCCTATACCCAACGATCTATGAGCTCTCTCCACCATGAAAGTATCTGTAAAGTTTTTACACTCCACAAATTGGTCTGGCCGTCCCATATGTGTAGATTCTACAATCCTGTATAGCTAATATTGTTTCTGCGTGATCTTGCTTCGAAATCTACGTTCTTAATAGCGACAGTCTTGAGGAGCCGCTCCATTTTGTCTAGGCGTTTTGAAAGGGATGTGGTGCTATCTTCCAAAACTGATATATGCTCCTCCACCCAATCGAGGCGGGTCCCGTGTCTTTCAATCCTTTCCCTCATACGATCTAGACTGGATGTTAGGGGTATCGAACCGGGCATCAATGGAACCGAATCCGGCCTGCAACTCTGCCATGATGGCTCCGACGCCGGTTGCATGTTCGTCGGTGGTGCACTCGGATCCCTCTCCTATGGGTCGGATGTGGATTCGGGCATTTTGGACTGCCTTGCCCTTTTAAATGGGAGCTTTCGCTGTTTAGGGTCTCCCCTATCCATCTTGGTGATATGGAGTAGGGGCAGCCACCAGTAAATAAGGTATGCCAGCCGCAGAAACACAGATGGGTGCATGCTAATAGTAGTGAAGACCAGGGTTCAGAGTCTGCAGAAAAATAAGAGGCCGGTGAGTGGCACATCCAATTTTAGCCCCAATTCAGGTCACGGGTCCAAGCCGGTCGGTCTCCGCCATATCTCATATTCTGCCGGGAAGAGTGACAAAGGAGCTAGTCAGACGCGGCCCAGGGCTTGCACCACAGGAGGGGAGACAGTTGCAGCGGTAGTTCTGCGCGAGATGATCCAAGCAGCATCCACCCTCCTCCCCCAGCGTAGCGTTGGCCCGAGCCTCAGGGTAGCGGCCCGTGCCCGGAGGCGGTGAGGCAAGGCAACACGGGCCGGCCGAAACTGCACTGCCACACAGTGGCGCAGCCAGCCAATGCCCACACGCCGGCCCCAGGCCACTCACCGTAACCGCCAGGTAATGTACAGCTCACCAGCGGCGATCTCTATAGGGCCCCCGGAGACGCTGCAGTTCGGATCGGTGTCTCAGGCTGCGTCTCCTCAGGGCCGCCCCCCCCTCCGCTCTAGGCCACCTGGGCCCACCTCTCCAACTGAAGCTGGCCTTCGATCACAGGGAGCCGCGGTCGTCTGTCCTCGTCAGCAGATGACCTTCGTTGTTGCGTAAGGGGTCGTGACGGGCCCAGCTGGGCTCGATAGTACCGTCCTTGGGCTCGCCCACAGCCCCTGTCGCTGCAGGGCCTCAGATGAGAGCAAGGCCGCGTCCGCACCCCTACTGGTCCGGTGCCGCCACAATATGGTGCAAAGCACACAGATGGTCGCTGCATGGGACAAGCAGGCGAGTCCTTGTTATGAGAAAGGCAGATGGGTAGGATTAGGCCTGTGAAACCTTGGTTGTCGGCGTGGCAACGCCCCCCTGGGAGATTAAAAAAATTAAAAATAAATGTCTCTTGCCTTCTGAAAGTTTTCTTCCAATGCATTAGAGAACTATGTCTTTCTGTCCTGCCTGTGGCCATCATGTTGCACATGGTGTGTCGAGCATGTTATGATATTAGAAACCCTCCCTGAAATCAGACCAGTCTTCAATGGCTGGTTAGCCTGCCATGAAGGTATTTCTGGCTATGAAGCAGACTGAGGTTCTTCCATCAGAAATGAAGCTTTTCCTCCACCGATAAATAGGGTGTGACAAGCAAGATCTGAATAGACAGAGTGCCCTCTGATCTTTGTCTGTATTTCATTGCCACCTACCTTGTCCAAGCAACATCCCGGCAGTGTTTCATCAGTGCCCCTGCCACAGCCAGTGCTTCTGAAATGGTGCACATTGTAGTCAGTCAGGGTTAACAGCTGGCCTACTTCATGCCACCTGCGTCTTTTGGTCTGGTGATGGCAAGTGTTCTTTCATCTCCAGTTCAGAGGCACCAGATTGTGGGGCAGTATCATGTAGCTTGCTTGACACCAACCACTCTTCTACAGGGGCGAATGACTTCACCACACCAGTGCAAAGGGCCATCAAGTGTCCACCATTATAGTGCCTATTTTACAAGCATTACTTCAGTTTTTATCAATACCATCCTTATTTTTCCCATTCCTGTGGCTACAGTTTGGGTTGTATACTAACTTACAGTGAATTGCACACCCCGTTGTTGTTAAACTTGTGATAGAATTGGGGTTCATAGGAAGGACACATAGATCAGTTTCCTGTGCTTCGAGATGTGACCATGCATCACCGTCACTTTTGTAACCATTGCAATGCCTTAAATAAGGTATCAGTTTATCACCTGTATAATGTTTTTGGGATAAGACATGGGGTGAGATTAAGTGTATTTGTGAGAAAGTGCCATCTTTCTTACATGGTAGGCCCCCACTTTTTGCTGAATGGCTGATGTACTTTGACTGAGTGTGCCCTGGGCTCCTGCCAACCAGGTACCCAGGGCCTGTGTTCCTTCCCTAAAATTGCATTGATACCTACACCCAATTGACATCCCTGGCCACAGGTCAGCCCCTGGTAAATGGTACCATGGGTACCCAGGGCACTGTGACCAGGGAAGGCCCCTAAGGGCTGCAGCACTTGTTGTGCCACCCTTAGGGACCCTGCACCTTTACACACACACACTGCCTTTGCAGGCTGCGTGTCTTGGTGCAGAACAAAAGTGAAGAGTCGACATGGCTCACATCCCTGTGTGCCATGCCTACAAGCCACTGCCCTGGCCTAGGTCAGCCACCCCTCTAGCTGGGTGCACTATGCCAGTGGTGAGGGCATAGAGGCATGAGCCCTGTGCCCCTACAGTGCCCAAGTCCATTCTTGGGCATTGTAAGTGCAGTGCTGCCATTAAGAGTATATGGTGCTGGGAGTCTGTCATTACGAACTCCACAGCACCATAATGGCCCCACTGAAGACTAAGAAGTTTGGTATCAAATTTCTCAGCACATTAAACCCCCACTGATGCCAGTGTAGGATTTAATGTAAAACGCACTCCAGAGGGCATCTTAGAGATGCCCCCTGAAACCAACCCGACCTCCAGTGTCCGGACTGAGTGGCTGCCCAGGCTGTCACCACCAGACATGTTTCTGGACCCCTGGGTCGAGAGCCTCTGCTCTCAGGGGCCTGAAACAATGCACATCCCGGGACGAGGTGCCAAAGCCTCCTCCCCCAGGATGGGCAGGGGGAGCTTCAAAGGCCTGCCGCCTTTGGAGTTTCCCCAGACCATTTGCTGCTTCCAGCAAACTGGTCCCCACTGGTTCTACCCCCACTCCTGGCGGGAGAACCGGCGGGAAAACCAGAAGCAGGAAATGGGTTGTGCCCACCTCTGCCAACTCCACCCCTAAGGTGGGGGAGGCGAGGTGAAGCACAAACTCGAGTCCCCGCCATCTTGAGGATGGGGGGACCTGGCCAACCAGGGACAGGCTCCTGCCCCCTCCCACTGGAGAGGAACAGAATAGGGGGTGTACCCACCCCAGGGAAGGGACCCATTGGTCCCTGCCCTTACCTACCTGTAACCACCCCTAAATTTAATATTTAGGGGCTCCCTGAACCTTCCTTCCAGAGTTCCCAAATCCGAAAACAAGAAGAGAAGACGAAGCAAGAAGACCAGCCGTGCAGCTGCTAAAAGGAGGCGACAACAACTGACTTGGCCCCAGCCCTACCGGCCTGTCGACCTCTGAACCTGCTCCTGCGGAATCCCGGCCTCAGCAACCTCACAAACCCCGGAGGACCTGACTTCTGTGCTACAGCCTTCGACCCAGGGACTCCCACGAGCAGTGGTACTGCTCAAAAGAAAACCTACCAAAGACCCGGCCCTGGCACGGAGCCGCGAAACCTGCACACTCTGCACCCGCCGAGTCCAGCCTGTGCCTGAGTGACCAAAGACCTCGAGGACGTCCCCCGGCGATTCTGACCTGGAATCCAGTGGCCAAGGACCCTCCTCGACGACCCAGACGACGCCTGCAGCCTCAGGACAAGGGACCCCTCCAACCGCGACCAGCAGGGGGTAAGATTTCCCGACCTCAAAAGACACCCCTGCACCCGGCGCCCCACGGCCCCCTGTGCCCAACTCCTGGGTGTCTACCTATCCTCCAAGACCCCAACTTACCTCCTGAAGTGTTGGTCGTCCCTGAAGAATCACCGTCCCCGAGCCTGCAGCCTTTCTTCACCTTTCACGACCTCTATTGTTTAACATTGAGCGCCCGACGGCTCAAAGCACCCTGCACCCAGCCGCCCGAGTGCCCCTGGAAGTGCAACCTCTATCCTAACCTACTTCCCTACTTGCCCTGAGCAAGTGACCAGGAGCCCAGCTCCCACAGTCGCGTGGCCTGCTTGCCAGCAGCCACCAACCCGGGGCCCCCCGCCTGCCATAGGATAACATTGGGCCTTCTCACTCTGCACCCGGCCGCCCCTGTGCCGCTGAGGGTGTAAAAACTGTACTTACCTGATCCTGGGGGACCCCTGAGTCTTACCCAGAACCTTAACCCTGCCAGTCAAGTACTTACCCGAAATCCGATAACTCACTTTTCTTCCATAGGGTTCCATTGACTGGTTTTCTGCGAAATTTCTTCTAAGTGTGGAGTTCTGAAACTTTAGAATATTCACCAAAAATCAACCGAGTCACGAAAACGAAAATACTCACCTAGTATTAGAAGGGGCCTCAGTGCTGGACCCGAGTGCCCAACACTGGCCCTAAAAAGTAATCGCAACGTTACTTACCGCTAACTCACTTTTCTTTCATAGGGATCCATTGACTGGTTTTCTGTGAAATTTCTTCTAAGTGTCGATTTCTGTATTTTACAAATATTCTTTAAAAATCGTACAAACTACAAAAACGTAATTACTTACCTGTTTTAAGTAAATGTCCCAGTGCTGAACCTAGGAGTCCAGCACTGGATTACAAAAGTAACGTAAACATACTTTGCTTGCACACTGTATTTCCTTTCATAGGATAACATTGGTAATTTTACCCAGAAAAGTTTCTAAGTGTCAGCTTTTGAAATATAGTAATATTCTTCAAAAATCACTACAATAACCAAAACGCTTTTTCTTACCTGTTTACAGGAAGTGTCCCAGGACTGAATCCAGGATCCAGTCCTGTGGTTAGAAAAGTGCTCTGCAAAGTAATCAATTGTAATTAAGCATAATTTTCCATTGAGCTCAATGTTGCATTGAATTTGACCCTGTGTTGCCTCTTGCACCAACTGTGATAACCACTATCAAAAAAGTCTACTGCCTATCTGTAAGGTGAATAACCAAAGCATCTCATATTGAGAAAGTATATTTTGATCCTATTGTTGGTTCTAAAATAAAACAAGCATATATTTTTTTATATACAAACCATTGGCCTAGAGTTCAGTTCTTGAGTGTGTGGCTTCATTTGCTGACTGAGTGTGTACAACAAATGCTTTACACTGTCCTCTGATACTGCCTTACTGCTCGACCAAGCTACCACTTTGGAGAGTAAGGTTATATCTAACTTTAGCCTCTGTCAACCCTCTGGGGACTGTGGACTCTGTACACCCTGAACCTTACTTGGGTACAGTATATACAGAGCCACTTTCCTACATTGGTGGATCAGCGGTGGGATACAAACTTGCATTTGTTGGACTACTTGGTTACCATCTGATCACACGACAGAACTCTTAAATTGCCTTTAGAATTCTGATTTTTTTAATTGGCATTTTTTTTTTACCAAATTACTAAAAGTCTTGTTAGGGCCTTGCTTAAGTCCCTGTAGCATCTTAGAAAATAAAAAGTCACTATAGCCAAGGTTAGAGGGGTTAGAATTTTTTTTTTTAAAACTGTCTCAAGACAAGAACCCAGCTATTAGTGAAGATAATAATGACATACAGGAACTGGTTGAGGAGCTCGACCTCACCCCTTATCTTCATTTGTCTTTCAAAGAGATAAGGTCCTTATGCAAACTTAAAGATATACCAATGGGCCAGCATCCAACCAAACAAGGGCTCCAGGAGCTCCTGGCTGAGTATGCTAAAGCCCACCCCTCTGAGCATGGTGATGACCCAACAGAGGAGGAAAGGAATGAGGAGGATGGGGATGGTAACCCACCTCCATCACTTCCTAGGGAAGATAGGGTCCCTGCACCCTTAACTCCAAGAATAGACCTCTGGGGACCTAGGGGCCACCTAGGTGGTCCTGGTCCCAGAGAGGACGCTGAGGATAGCCTCAGTGAGGAGGACAACTTGTTAGCAAGGTTGGCCAAACGACTGGACCTAGAGACCAGACTCCTGGCTCTAGAGAAGGAAAGACAGGAGATGGGTTTAGCACCCATCAATGGTGGCAGCAATACTAAAAATAAGGATAGGGAGGAAACTTCTGAACCTAAAATCCCCAAAGGGATTGTCCCTAAGTTTGAGGAAGGTGATGACATCACCAAATGGTTCACAGCCTTTGAGAGGGCTTGTGAAATAAGAAGAGTAAAGAAACCTCTGTGGGGGGCACTCCTGTGGGAACTGTTCTCTGGTAACTGCAGAGACAGGCTTCTGACCCTCTCTGGGCCAGATGCAGGGTCCTATGACCTCATGAAGAGTACTCTGATTGAGGGATTTGGACTCACTACTGAGGAGTATAGAATTAGATTCAGGGGGCTCACAAAACCCAGACCCAGTCCTGGATTGACTTCGTGGACTACTCAGTAAAGACACTGGATGGCTGGTTAGCTGGACATAATGTGCATGATTTTTCTGGACTTTACAATTTGTTTATGAAGGAACACATACTAAGTAATTGCACAAATGAAAAGTTGCATCAGCATTTGGTAGACCTAGGTCTAATTTCTCCCCAAGAATTGGGAAAGAAGGCAGACCACTGGGTCAAGACTAGGGTGACAAGGACAACCACTGGGGGTGACCAAAAGAAGGTGGTCACCAAACCCCCCAGGGGAAAGGTGGTGAGAATCCCCAAGATAAAAAGTCTGAGTCTTCCAAAGGGCCCCAAAAACCTGTTCAGGGGGTGGGTCCCAAACTACTCCCTATGTGCCTCAACCCTATAGGGGGAAGAACTTTGATCCCTTGAAGGCCTGGTGTAATAACTGTAAGAAGTCAGGACACCTCACTGTAGACAAAACTTGCCCCCACAACAAAGCCCCTAAGGCACCCAGTACAGCTACTCCTGGGGCAGCAAGTTTACAGATGGGATCAGAAGTGTACCCTGAGCAAATCTGGGAACACACTGAGGCAAGTCTGGTCTCCCTAGGGGAAGTGGAATTTGCCACTGTAGCTGTGTGGCCACCCAACTTAAAGAAGTATCTGCAATACCCCTGGGTGAATGGAACTAGAGTAGAGGCTCTGAGGGATACAGGTGCCAGTGTCACTATGGTGAGGGACACACTGGTTTCCCCTGAGCAATACTTGATTGGGAAAACTTACCCAGTCACCAATGCTGACAGTGTCACCACTAGTCATCCCATGGCCATGGTGACATTAGGCTGGGGGGGTTACTGGCCTGAAGCAGGTAGTGGTCTCTCCGAAGTTACCAGCTGCATGTCTGCTAGGAAATGATCTGGAAACCTCAGCCTGGGCAGAGGTGGAGCTAAAGGCCCATGCAGCCATGCTGGGCATCCCTGAATTGGTGTGTGTAAAAACAAGAGCACAGAGCAAAAGGCAGGGTGAAGAGATAGTGTTGGAGCCTGAAATGATGGCCCAGCCTACCAAGAGAAAAGGAAAGAAGACTGGCGGACCAGCTTCTACACAGTCACAAGAGCAGGACCCCTCTCCTCAGGGAGAGAACCTGGAAGCCCCAGAGGGAACTGAGCCCCTAGAGCTTGACCCTTACCAGGTTGAACTCTTGGGCCCAGGGGGACCCTCTAGGGAAGAGCTGTGCCAGGGACAGCAAGACTGTCCCACTCTTGAAAGCCTGAGGCAGCAAGCTGTTTCAGAAGCCAAGGGAGATGTCAGTGGTACCCACAGAGTCTATTGGGAAGAGGGATTACTGTACACTGAGGCAAAAGACCCCAACCCTGGAACCACCAGGAGAGTGGTAGTGCCCCAGAAGTACAGGGAGTTCCTCCTAACTTTGGCTCATGACATCCCCCTAGCTGGACATCTGGGCCAAACCAAAACTTGGGAAAGGCTAGTTAGCCACTTTTACTGGCCCCAGATGCACCAAAAGGTGAAGGAGTTTGTCAGCTCCTGTGTTACCTGTCAAGCCAGTGGCAAGACAGGTGGCCATCCAAAGGCCCCCTGATACCACTACCTGTGGTGGGGGTTCCCTTTGAAAGGGTAGGTGTGGACATAGTGGGTCCACTGGAACCTCCCACAGCCTCAGGGAACAAATTCATACTGGTGGTAGTGGATCATGCCACTAGGTATCCTGAGGCTATTCCCCTTAGGACTACTACAGCTCCTGCAGTAGCCAAAGCCCTCATTGGTGTCTTCACCAGGGTAGGGTTTCCTAAGGAGGTGGTTTCAGACAGAGGTTCCAACTTCATGTCTGCTTACCTGACCCACATGTGGAAGGAGTGTGGGGTGCAGTACAAGTTTACTACACCCTACCATCCACAAACCAATGGCCTTGTTGAGAGGTTCAACAAGACATTGAAAGGCATGATCATGGGGCTCCCTGAAAAACTCAAAAGGAGATGGGATGTCCTACTACCATGCCTGCTTTTCGCTTACAGAGAAGTGCCACAGAAGGGGGTAGGTTTCTCACCCTTTGAACTTCTGTTTGGCCATCCTGTGAGGGGACCACTCTGTCTTGTAAAGGAGGGCTGGGAGAGACCTCTCCAAGAACCCAAACAAGATATAGTGGACTATGTGCTTGGCCTAAGGTCCAGAATGGCTGAGTACATGGAAAAGGCATCCAAGAACCTTGAGGCCAGCCAGGAGCTTCAGAAGCACTGGTATGACCAAAAAGCTGCACTGGTTGAATTCCAACCTGGGCAACAGGTATGGGTTTTGGAGCCAGTGGCACCAAGGGCCCTCCAGGACAGATGGAGTGGCCCTTACCCTATCCTAGAGAAAAAGAGTGAGGTCACCTACCTGGTTGACCTGGGCACCAGCAGGACACCCAAAAGGGTTATCCATGTGAACCGCCTAAAACTCTACAATGACAGGGCTGACATCACCATGCTGATGGTGACAGATGAGGAACAGGAAGCTGAGAGTGAACCTCTCCCTGATCTCCTCTCCCACAGCCCAAAAGATGGGTCAGTAGATGGAGTTGTCTTTTCAGACACCCTCACTGCCCAACAGCAGACTGACTGCAAGCAAGTCTTGCAGCAGTATGCTGGGCTCTTTTCCTTGACCCCTGGTCTGACAAACTGGTGTACCCATGATGTGGACACTGGTGACAGTGCACCTGTCAAAAACAAGATCTATCGTCAGTCAGACCAAGTTAAGGAAAGCATCAGAGCTGAAGTCAGCAAGATGCTGGAGCTAGGGGTTATTGAGCCCTCTGAGAGCCCCTGGGCTAGCCCAGTGGTTCTGGTCCCCAAACCTCATCAAAAGGGTGAAAAGAGAGAGATGAGGTTTTGTGTGGACTATAGGGGTCTCAACTCTGTCACCAAGACAGATGCACACCCTATCCCAAGAGCTGATGAACTGATAGACAGATTGGGTGCAGCCAAATACCTGAGTACCTTTGACTTAACTGCAGGGTACTGGCAGATTGGCATGGCCCCAGGAGCCAAACAGAAAACAGCATTCTCCACACCTGATGGGCATTTTCAGTTCACTGTTATGCCCTTTGGTTTAAAGAATGCCCCTGCCACCTTCCAGAGGTTGGTGAATCAAGTCCTTGCTGGGTTGGAGTCCTTTAGTGCAGCTTATCTTGATGATATTGCTGTCTTCAGTTCCACCTGGCAGGATCACCTGGTCCACCTTGGGAAGGTTTTAAAGGCCCTGCAAACTGCAGGCCTAACTATCAAGGCATCCAAATGCCAGATAGGGCAGGGCACTGTGGTGTACTTGGGCCACCTGGTTGGTGGAGGCCAGGTACAACCCTTACAGCCCAAGATCCAGGCTATCCTGGACTGGGTAGCTCCAACAACTCAGACCCAAGTCAGGGCATTCCTTGGCTTGACTGGGTACTACAGGAGGTTTGTGAAGGGATATGGGTCCATTGTGACTCCCCTCACAGAACTCACCTCCAAGAAGATGCCAAAGAAAGTAAACTGGACAGTCTGTTGCCAAAAGGCTTTTGACACTCTGAAAGAAGCAATGTGCTCAGCACCAATTCTAAAAGCACCAGATTATGCCAAGCAGTTCATTGTGCAGACTGATGCCTCTGAGCTAGGGATAGGAGCGGTCCTATCCCAGACCAATGATGAAGGCCAAGACCAACCTGTTGCTTTTATAAGCAGAAGGCTTCTCCCCAGGGAGCAGCGTTGGAGTGCCATTGAGAGGGAGGCCTTTGCTGTGGTCTGGTCCCTGAAGAAGCTGAGGCCCTACCTGTTTGGAACTCACTTCCTAGTTCAAACTGACCACAGACCTCTCAGGTGGCTAATGCAAATGAAAGGAGAAAACCCAAAACTGTTGAGGTGGTCCATCTCCCTACAGGGAATGGACTTTGAAGTGGAACACAGACCTGGCACTGCCCATGCCAATGCAGATGGCCTTTCCAGGTTCTTCCACTTAGACAATGAAGACTCCATAGGGCAAGGTTAGTCTCATCATCTTTCGTTTGGGGGGAGTTGTGTGAGAAAGTGCCATCTTTCTTACATGGTAGGCCCCCACTTTTTGCTGAATGGCTGATGTACTTTGACTGAGTGTGCCCTGGGCTCCTGCCAACCAGGTACCCAGGGCCTGTGTTCCTTCCCTAAAATTGCATTGATACCTACACCCAATTGACATCCCTGGCCACAGGTCAGCCCCTGGTAAATGGTACCATGGGTACCCAGGGCACTGTGACCAGGGAAGGCCCCTAAGGGCTGCAGCACTTGTTGTGCCACCCTTAGGGACCCTGCACCTTTACACACACACACTGCCTTTGCAGGCTGCGTGTCTTGGTGCAGAACAAAAGTGAAGAGTCGACATGGCTCACATCCCTGTGTGCCATGCCTACAAGCCACTGCCCTGGCCTAGGTCAGCCACCCCTCTAGCTGGGTGCACTATGCCAGTGGTGAGGGCATAGAGGCATGAGCCCTGTGCCCCTACAGTGCCCAAGTCCATTCTTGGGCATTGTAAGTGCAGTGCTGCCATTAAGAGTATATGGTGCTGGGAGTCTGTCATTACGAACTCCACAGCACCATAATGGCCCCACTGAAGACTAAGAAGTTTGGTATCAAATTTCTCAGCACATTAAACCCCCACTGATGCCAGTGTGGGATTTAATGTAAAACGCACTCCAGAGGGCATCTTAGAGATGCCCCCTGAAACCAACCCGACCTCCAGTGTCCGGACTGAGTGGCTGCCCAGGCTGCCACCACCAGACATGTTTCTGGACCCCTGGGTCGAGAGCCTCTGCTCTCAGGGGCCTGAAACAATGCACATCCCGGGACGAGGTGCCAAAGCCTCCTCCCCCAGGATGGGCAGGGGGAGCTTCAAAGGCCTGCCGCCTTTGGAGTTTCCCCAGACCATTTGCTGCTTCCAGCAAACTGGTCCCCACTGGTTCTACCCCCACTCCTGGCGGGAGAACCGGCGGGAAAACCAGAAGCAGGAAATGGGTTGTGCCCACCTCTGCCAACTCCACCCCTAAGGTGGGGGAGGCGAGGTGAAGCACAAACTCGAGTCCCCGCCATCTTGAGGATGGGGGGACCTGGCCAACCAGGGACAGGCTCCTGCCCCCCTCCCACTGGAGAGGAACAGAATAGGGGTGTACCCACCCCAGGGAAGGGACCCATTGGTCCCTGCCCTTACCTACCTGTAACCACCCCTAAATTTAGTATTTAGGGGCTCCCTGAACCTTCCTTCCAGAGTTCCCAAATCCGAAAACAAGAAGAGAAGACGAAGCAAGAAGACCAGCCGTGCAGCTGCTAAAAAGGAGGCGACAACAACTGACTTGGCCCCAGCCCTACCGGCCTGTCGACCTCTGAACCTGCTCCTGCGGAATCCCGGCCTCAGCAACCTCACAAACCCCGGAGGACCTGACTTCTGTGCTACAGCCTTCGACCCAGGGACTCCCACGAGCAGTGGTACTGCTCAAAAGAAAACCTACCAAAGACCCGGCCCTGGCACGGAGCCGCGAAACCTGCACACTCTGCACCCGCCGAGTCCAGCCTGTGCCTGAGTGACCAAAGACCTCGAGGACGTCCCCCGGCGATTCTGACCTGGAATCCAGTGGCCAAGGACCCTCCTCGACGACCCAGACGACGCCTGCAGCCTCAGGACAAGGGACCCCTCCAACCGCGACCAGCAGGGGGTAAGATTTCCCGACCTCAAAAGACACCCCTGCACCCGGCGCCCCACGGCCCCCTGTGCCCAACTCCTGGGTGTCTACCTATCCTCCAAGACCCCAACTTACCTCCTGAAGTGTTGGTCGTCCCTGAAGAATCACCGTCCCCGAGCCTGCAGCCTTTCTTCACCTTTCACGACCTCTATTGTTTAACATTGAGCGCCCGACGGCTCAAAAGCACCCTGCACCCAGCCGCCCGAGTGCCCCTGGAAGTGCAACCTCTATCCTAACCTACTTCCCTACTTGCCCTGAGCAAGTGACCAGGAGCCCAGCTCCCACAGTCGCGTGGCCTGCTTGCCAGCAGCCACCAACCCGGGGCCCCCCGCCTGCCATAGGATAACATTGGGCCTTCTCACTCTGCACCCGGCCGCCCCTGTGCCGCTGAGGGTGTAAAAACTGTACTTACCTGATCCTGGGGGACCCCTGAGTCTTACCCAGAACCTTAACCCTGCCAGTCAAGTACTTACCCGAAATCCGATAACTCACTTTTCTTCCATAGGGTTCCATTGACTGGTTTTCTGCGAAATTTCTTCTAAGTGTGGAGTTCTGAAACTTTAGAATATTCACCAAAAATCAACCGAGTCACGAAAACGAAAATACTCACCTAGTATTAGAAGGGGCCTCAGTGCTGGACCCGAGTGCCCAACACTGGCCCTAAAAAGTAATCGCAACGTTACTTACCGCTAACTCACTTTTCTTTCATAGGGATCCATTGACTGGTTTTCTGTGAAATTTCTTCTAAGTGTCGATTTCTGTATTTTACAAATATTCTTTAAAAATCGTACAAACTACAAAAACGTAATTACTTACCTGTTTTAAGTAAATGTCCCAGTGCTGAACCTAGGAGTCCAGCACTGGATTACAAAAGTAACGTAAACATACTTTGCTTGCACACTGTATTTCCTTTCATAGGATAACATTGGTAATTTTACCCAGAAAAGTTTCTAAGTGTCAGCTTTTGAAATATAGTAATATTCTTCAAAAATCACTACAATAACCAAAACGCTTTTTCTTACCTGTTTACAGGAAGTGTCCCAGGACTGAATCCAGGATCCAGTCCTGTGGTTAGAAAAGTGCTCTGCAAAGTAATCAATTGTAATTAAGCATAATTTTCCATTGAGCTCAATGTTGCATTGAATTTGACCCTGTGTTGCCTCTTGCACCAACTGTGATAACCACTATCAAAAAAGTCTACTGCCTATCTGTAAGGTGAATAACCAAAGCATCTCATACTGAGAAAGTATATTTTGATCCTATTGTTGGTTCTAAAATAAAACAAGCATATATTTTTTTATATACAAACCATTGGCCTAGAGTTCAGTTCTTGAGTGTGTGGCTTCATTTGCTGACTGAGTGTGTACAACAAATGCTTTACACTGTCCTCTGATACTGCCTTACTGCTCGACCAAGCTACCACTTTGGAGAGTAAGGTTATATCTAACTTTAGCCTCTGTCAACCCTCTGGGGACTGTGGACTCTGTACACCCTGAACCTTACTTGGGTACAGTATATACAGAGCCACTTTCCTACATTGGTGGATCAGCGGTGGGATACAAACTTGCATTTGTTGGACTACTTGGTTACCATCTGATCACACGACAGAACTCTTAAATTGCCTTTAGAATTCTGATTTTTTTAATTGGCATTTTTTTTTTACCAAATTACTAAAAGTCTTGTTAGGGCCTTGCTTAAGTCCCTGTAGCATCTTAGAAAATAAAAAGTCACTATAGCCAAGGTTAGAGGGGTTAGAATTTTTTTTTTTAAAATGTCTCAAGACAAGAACCCAGCTATTAGTGAAGATAATAATGACATACAGGAACTGGTTGAGGAGCTCGACCTCACCCCTTATCTTCATTTGTCTTTCAAAGAGATAAGGTCCTTATGCAAACTTAAAGATATACCAATGGGCCAGCATCCAACCAAACAAGGGCTCCAGGAGCTCCTGGCTGAGTATGCTAAAGCCCACCCCTCTGAGCATGGTGATGACCCAACAGAGGAGGAAAGGAATGAGGAGGATGGGGATGGTAACCCACCTCCATCACTTCCTAGGGAAGATAGGGTCCCTGCACCCTTAACTCCAAGAATAGACCTCTGGGGACCTAGGGGCCACCTAGGTGGTCCTGGTCCCAGAGAGGACGCTGAGGATAGCCTCAGTGAGGAGGACAACTTGTTAGCAAGGTTGGCCAAACGACTGGACCTAGAGACCAGACTCCTGGCTCTAGAGAAGGAAAAGACAGGAGATGGGTTTAGCACCCATCAATGGTGGCAGCAATACTAAAAATAAGGATAGGGAGGAAACTTCTGAACCTAAAATCCCCAAAGGGATTGTCCCTAAGTTTGAGGAAGGTGATGACATCACCAAATGGTTCACAGCCTTTGAGAGGGCTTGTGAAATAAGAAGAGTAAAGAAACCTCTGTGGGGGGCACTCCTGTGGGAACTGTTCTCTGGTAACTGCAGAGACAGGCTTCTGACCCTCTCTGGGCCAGATGCAGGGTCCTATGACCTCATGAAGAGTACTCTGATTGAGGGATTTGGACTCACTACTGAGGAGTATAGAATTAGATTCAGGGGGCTCACAAAACCCAGACCCAGTCCTGGATTGACTTCGTGGACTACTCAGTAAAGACACTGGATGGCTGGTTAGCTGGACATAATGTGCATGATTTTTCTGGACTTTACAATTTGTTTATGAAGGAACACATACTAAGTAATTGCACAAATGAAAAGTTGCATCAGCATTTGGTAGACCTAGGTCTAATTTCTCCCCAAGAATTGGGAAAGAAGGCAGACCACTGGGTCAAGACTAGGGTGACAAGGACAACCACTGGGGGTGACCAAAAGAAGGTGGTCACCAAACCCCCCAGGGGAAAGGTGGTGAGAATCCCCAAGATAAAAAGTCTGAGTCTTCCAAAGGGCCCCAAAAACCTGTTCAGGGGGTGGGTCCCAAACTACTCCCTATGTGCCTCAACCCTATAGGGGGAAGAACTTTGATCCCTTGAAGGCCTGGTGTAATAACTGTAAGAAGTCAGGACACCTCACTGTAGACAAAACTTGCCCCCACAACAAAGCCCCTAAGGCACCCAGTACAGCTACTCCTGGGGCAGCAAGTTTACAGATGGGATCAGAAGTGTACCCTGAGCAAATCTGGGAACACACTGAGGCAAGTCTGGTCTCCCTAGGGGAAGTGGAATTTGCCACTGTAGCTGTGTGGCCACCCAACTTAAAGAAGTATCTGCAATACCCCTGGGTGAATGGAACTAGAGTAGAGGCTCTGAGGGATACAGGTGCCAGTGTCACTATGGTGAGGGACACACTGGTTTCCCCTGAGCAATACTTGATTGGGAAAACTTACCCAGTCACCAATGCTGACAGTGTCACCACTAGTCATCCCATGGCCATGGTGACATTAGGCTGGGGGGGTTACTGGCCTGAAGCAGGTAGTGGTCTCTCCGAAGTTACCAGCTGCATGTCTGCTAGGAAATGATCTGGAAACCTCAGCCTGGGCAGAGGTGGAGCTAAAGGCCCATGCAGCCATGCTGGGCATCCCTGAATTGGTGTGTGTAAAAACAAGAGCACAGAGCAAAAGGCAGGGTGAAGAGATAGTGTTGGAGCCTGAAATGATGGCCCAGCCTACCAAGAGAAAAGGAAAGAAGACTGGCGGACCAGCTTCTACACAGTCACAAGAGCAGGACCCCTCTCCTCAGGGAGAGAACCTGGAGGCCCCAGAGGGAACTGAGCCCCTAGAGCTTGACCCTTACCAGGTTGAACTCTTGGGCCCAGGGGGACCCTCTAGGGAAGAGCTGTGCCAGGGACAGCAAGACTGTCCCACTCTTGAAAGCCTGAGGCAGCAAGCTGTTTCAGAAGCCAAGGGAGATGTCAGTGGTACCCACAGAGTCTATTGGGAAGAGGGATTACTGTACACTGAGGCAAAAGACCCCAACCCTGGAACCACCAGGAGAGTGGTAGTGCCCCAGAAGTACAGGGAGTTCCTCCTAACTTTGGCTCATGACATCCCCCTAGCTGGACATCTGGGCCAAACCAAAACTTGGGAAAGGCTAGTTAGCCACTTTTACTGGCCCCAGATGCACCAAAAGGTGAAGGAGTTTGTCAGCTCCTGTGTTACCTGTCAAGCCAGTGGCAAGACAGGTGGCCATCCAAAGGCCCCCTGATACCACTACCTGTGGTGGGGGTTCCCTTTGAAAGGGTAGGTGTGGACATAGTGGGTCCACTGGAACCTCCCACAGCCTCAGGGAACAAATTCATACTGGTGGTAGTGGATCATGCCACTAGGTATCCTGAGGCTATTCCCCTTAGGACTACTACAGCTCCTGCAGTAGCCAAAGCCCTCATTGGTGTCTTCACCAGGGTAGGGTTTCCTAAGGAGGTGGTTTCAGACAGAGGTTCCAACTTCATGTCTGCTTACCTGACCCACATGTGGAAGGAGTGTGGGGTGCAGTACAAGTTTACTACACCCTACCATCCACAAACCAATGGCCTTGTTGAGAGGTTCAACAAGACATTGAAAGGCATGATCATGGGGCTCCCTGAAAAACTCAAAAGGAGATGGGATGTCCTACTACCATGCCTGCTTTTCGCTTACAGAGAAGTGCCACAGAAGGGGGTAGGTTTCTCACCCTTTGAACTTCTGTTTGGCCATCCTGTGAGGGGACCACTCTGTCTTGTAAAGGAGGGCTGGGAGAGACCTCTCCAAGAACCCAAACAAGATATAGTGGACTATGTGCTTGGCCTAAGGTCCAGAATGGCTGAGTACATGGAAAAGGCATCCAAGAACCTTGAGGCCAGCCAGGAGCTTCAGAAGCACTGGTATGACCAAAAAGCTGCACTGGTTGAATTCCAACCTGGGCAACAGGTATGGGTTTTGGAGCCAGTGGCACCAAGGGCCCTCCAGGACAGATGGAGTGGCCCTTACCCTATCCTAGAGAAAAAGAGTGAGGTCACCTACCTGGTTGACCTGGGCACCAGCAGGACACCCAAAAGGGTTATCCATGTGAACCGCCTAAAACTCTACAATGACAGGGCTGACATCACCATGCTGATGGTGACAGATGAGGAACAGGAAGCTGAGAGTGAACCTCTCCCTGATCTCCTCTCCCACAGCCCAAAAGATGGGTCAGTAGATGGAGTTGTCTTTTCAGACACCCTCACTGCCCAACAGCAGACTGACTGCAAGCAAGTCTTGCAGCAGTATGCTGGGCTCTTTCCTTGACCCCTGGTCTGACAAACTGGTGTACCCATGATGTGGACACTGGTGACAGTGCACCTGTCAAAAACAAGATCTATCGTCAGTCAGACCAAGTTAAGGAAAGCATCAGAGCTGAAGTCAGCAAGATGCTGGAGCTAGGGGTTATTGAGCCCTCTGAGAGCCCCTGGGCTAGCCCAGTGGTTCTGGTCCCCAAACCTCATCAAAAGGGTGAAAAGAGAGAGATGAGGTTTTGTGTGGACTATAGGGGTCTCAACTCTGTCACCAAGACAGATGCACACCCTATCCCAAGAGCTGATGAACTGATAGACAGATTGGGTGCAGCCAAATACCTGAGTACCTTTGACTTAACTGCAGGGTACTGGCAGATTGGCATGGCCCCAGGAGCCAAACAGAAAACAGCATTCTCCACACCTGATGGGCATTTTCAGTTCACTGTTATGCCCTTTGGTTTAAAGAATGCCCCTGCCACCTTCCAGAGGTTGGTGAATCAAGTCCTTGCTGGGTTGGAGTCCTTTAGTGCAGCTTATCTTGATGATATTGCTGTCTTCAGTTCCACCTGGCAGGATCACCTGGTCCACCTTGGGAAGGTTTTAAAGGCCCTGCAAACTGCAGGCCTAACTATCAAGGCATCCAAATGCCAGATAGGGCAGGGCACTGTGGTGTACTTGGGCCACCTGGTTGGTGGAGGCCAGGTACAACCCTTACAGCCCAAGATCCAGGCTATCCTGGACTGGGTAGCTCCAACAACTCAGACCCAAGTCAGGGCATTCCTTGGCTTGACTGGGTACTACAGGAGGTTTGTGAAGGGATATGGGTCCATTGTGACTCCCCTCACAGAACTCACCTCCAAGAAGATGCCAAAGAAAGTAAACTGGACAGTCTGTTGCCAAAAGGCTTTTGACACTCTGAAAGAAGCAATGTGCTCCGCACCAATTCTAAAAGCACCAGATTATGCCAAGCAGTTCATTGTGCAGACTGATGCCTCTGAGCTAGGGATAGGAGCGGTCCTATCCCAGACCAATGATGAAGGCCAAGACCAACCTGTTGCTTTTATAAGCAGAAGGCTTCTCCCCAGGGAGCAGCGTTGGAGTGCCATTGAGAGGGAGGCCTTTGCTGTGGTCTGGTCCCTGAAGAAGCTGAGGCCCTACCTGTTTGGAACTCACTTCCTAGTTCAAACTGACCACAGACCTCTCAGGTGGCTAATGCAAATGAAAGGAGAAAACCCAAAACTGTTGAGGTGGTCCATCTCCCTACAGGGAATGGACTTTGAAGTGGAACACAGACCTGGCACTGCCCATGCCAATGCAGATGGCCTTTCCAGGTTCTTCCACTTAGACAATGAAGACTCCATAGGGCAAGGTTAGTCTCATCATCTTTCGTTTGGGGGGAGTTGTGTGAGAAAGTGCCATCTTTCTTACATGGTAGGCCCCCACTTTTTGCTGAATGGCTGATGTACTTTGACTGAGTGTGCCCTGGGCTCCTGCCAACCAGGTACCCAGGGCCTGTGTTCCTTCCCTAAAATTGCATTGATACCTACATCCAATTGACATCCCTGGCCACAGGTCAGCCCCTGGTAAATGGTACCATGGGTACCCAGGGCACTGTGACCAGGGAAGGCCCCTAAGGGCTGCAGCACTTGTTGTGCCACCCTTAGGGACCCTGCACCTTTACACACACACACTGCCTTTGCAGGCTGCGTGTCTTGGTGCAGAACAAAAGTGAAGAGTCGACATGGCTCACATCCCTGTGTGCCATGCCTACAAGCCACTGCCCTGGCCTAGGTCAGCCACCCCTCTAGCTGGGTGCACTATGCCAGTGGTGAGGGCATAGAGGCATGAGCCCTGTGCCCCTACAGTGCCCAAGTCCATTCTTGGGCATTGTAAGTGCAGTGCTGCCATTAAGAGTATATGGTGCTGGGAGTCTGTCATTACGAACTCCACAGCACCATAATGGCCCCACTGAAGACTAAGAAGTTTGGTATCAAATTTCTCAGCACATTAAACCCCCACTGATGCCAGTGTGGGATTTAATGTAAAACGCACTCCAGAGGGCATCTTAGAGATGCCCCCTGAAACCAACCCGACCTCCAGTGTCCGGACTGAGTGGCTGCCCAGGCTGCCACCACCAGACATGTTTCTGGACCCCTGGGTCGAGAGCCTCTGCTCTCAGGGGCCTGAAACAATGCACATCCCGGGACGAGGTGCCAAAGCCTCCTCCCCCAGGATGGGCAGGGGAGCTTCAAAGGCCTGCCGCCTTTGGAGTTTCCCCAGACCATTTGCTGCTTCCAGCAAACTGGTCCCCACTGGTTCTACCCCCACTCCTGGCGGGAGAACCGGCGGGAAAACCAGAAGCAGGAAATGGGTTGTGCCCACCTCTGCCAACTCCACCCCTAAGGTGGGGGAGGCGAGGTGAAGCACAAACTCGAGTCCCCGCCATCTTGAGGATGGGGGGACCTGGCCAACCAGGGACAGGCTCCTGCCCCCCTCCCACTGGAGAGGAACAGAATAGGGGTGTACCCACCCCAGGGAAGGGACCCATTGGTCCCTGCCCTTACCTACCTGTAACCACCCCTAAATTTAGTATTTAGGGGCTCCCTGAACCTTCCTTCCAGAGTTCCCAAATCCGAAAACAAGAAGAGAAGACGAAGCAAGAAGACCAGCCGTGCAGCTGCTAAAAAGGAGGCGACAACAACTGACTTGGCCCCAGCCCTACCGGCCTGTCGACCTCTGAACCTGCTCCTGCGGAATCCCGGCCTCAGCAACCTCACAAACCCCGGAGGACCTGACTTCTGTGCTACAGCCTTCGACCCAGGGACTCCCACGAGCAGTGGTACTGCTCAAAAGAAAACCTACCAAAGACCCGGCCCTGGCACGGAGCCGCGAAACCTGCACACTCTGCACCCGCCGAGTCCAGCCTGTGCCTGAGTGACCAAAGACCTCGAGGACGTCCCCCGGCGATTCTGACCTGGAATCCAGTGGCCAAGGACCCTCCTCGACTACCCAGACGACGCCTGCAGCCTCAGGACAAGGGACCCCTCCAACCGCGACCAGCAGGGGGTAAGATTTCCCGACCTCAAAAGACACCCCTGCACCCGGCGCCCCACGGCCCCCTGTGCCCAACTCCTGGGTGTCTACCTATCCTCCAAGACCCCAACTTACCTCCTGAAGTGTTGGTCGTCCCTGAAGAATCACCGTCCCCGAGCCTGCAGCCTTTCTTCACCTTTCACGACCTCTATTGTTTAACATTGAGCGCCCGACGGCTCAAAGCACCCTGCACCCAGCCGCCCGAGTGCCCCTGGAAGTGCAACCTCTATCCTAACCTACTTCCCTACTTGCCCTGAGCAAGTGACCAGGAGCCCAGCTCCCACAGTCGCGTGGCCTGCTTGCCAGCAGCCACCAACCCGGGGCCCCCCGCCTGCCATAGGATAACATTGGGCCTTCTCACTCTGCACCCGGCCGCCCCTGTGCCGCTGAGGGTGTAAAAACTGTACTTACCTGATCCTGGGGGACCCCTGAGACTTACCCAGAACCTTAACCCTGCCAGTCAAGTACTTACCCGAAATCCGATAACTCACTTTTCTTCCATAGGGTTCCATTGACTGGTTTTCTGCGAAATTTCTTCTAAGTGTGGAGTTCTGAAACTTTAGAATATTCACCAAAAATCAACCGAGTCACGAAAACGAAAATACTCACCTAGTATTAGAAGGGGCCTCAGTGCTGGACCCGAGTGCCCAACACTGGCCCTAAAAAGTAATCGCAACGTTACTTACCGCTAACTCACTTTTCTTTCATAGGGATCCATTGACTGGTTTTCTGTGAAATTTCTTCTAAGTGTCGATTTCTGTATTTTACAAATATTCTTTAAAAATCGTACAAACTACAAAAACGTAATTACTTACCTGTTTTAAGTAAATGTCCCAGTGCTGAACCTAGGAGTCCAGCACTGGATTACAAAAGTAACGTAAACATACTTTGCTTGCACACTGTATTTCCTTTCATAGGATAACATTGGTAATTTTACCCAGAAAAGTTTCTAAGTGTCAGCTTTTGAAATATAGTAATATTCTTCAAAAATCACTACAATAACCAAAACGCTTTTTCTTACCTGTTTACAGGAAGTGTCCCAGGACTGAATCCAGGATCCAGTCCTGTGGTTAGAAAAGTGCTCTGCAAAGTAATCAATTGTAATTAAGCATAATTTTCCATTGAGCTCAATGTTGCATTGAATTTGACCCTGTGTTGCCTCTTGCACCAACTGTGATAACCACTATCAAAAAAGTCTACTGCCTATCTGTAAGGTGAATAACCAAAGCATCTCATATTGAGAAAGTATATTTTGATCCTATTGTTGGTTCTAAAATAAAACAAGCATATATTTTTTTATATACAAACCATTGGCCTAGAGTTCAGTTCTTGAGTGTGTGGCTTCATTTGCTGACTGAGTGTGTACAACAAATGCTTTACACTGTCCTCTGATACTGCCTTACTGCTCGACCAAGCTACCACTTTGGAGAGTAAGGTTATATCTAACTTTAGCCTCTGTCAACCCTCTGGGGACTGTGGACTCTGTACACCCTGAACCTTACTTGGGTACAGTATATACAGAGCCACTTTCCTACAGTATTAAGATCATGAGTCCCCTTGTGTAGCTGAAAAATGCCAGGAGGCTAGCAGAAATCGAAGTTTATGTGGATAGATGGGAATGGGGTGACAGAACCTTACTAATTACCCTCTATCCCAAGTATTAAGATTCACTTACACCTCATTGGTACAGCACTACACCACAGAGCCAAAGGGTAAAATAGGCCTCAAAATGTTTGGGTACTGGTCTGATTGTTTGAACTTTCCCAGTAAAATAGGCTGCTAATGTGAAGCTTCTAAAGGAGAACAACGTACAAAGGCAAATGGGAGACTACAGTAATTTAAGTTCAGTGCTGTTTCATCACAAGAAAGAGCAAGTAGGTTTTCTTTGTGGGTGCGTTATAAAAAGGATTTCACACCCACAAAAGCGGAAAATGTAGAGGATCATCTGCAATCAACTTTTAAAGTCAGAGATATTCTAGTTTTACCATCAGTAAACTATGGAAAGAACCAGTGCTACTGTTGCCAAATGTAAAGGTATTCCATTTACTGAACTCAAAAGGATGAAAGTCTGATTTGACTTTACTGAGATTTAATCCTATGACCGAGTAACTGCAGATGTAAGTGGCAAAAGTTTAACACAGTGAGCTACCTTGCCAGCTATTCAGAACAAAAGTAATATTTTAAAAATAGCCTTTTAGTAGTCCGATCCATGCACCGTGTACCATAGTGTTTTTTATGTCTCAGTGATCTTGTACTAACACAACATACAGTCAAGTTTCTGATGGGCTGAAAATCTTATTCAGACTCCACATCTGTTCATCAAAGACAAAAAAAAATCATGGCTACTTTCAAACGATACAGTATTTGTTAAACCGTACCTTGTCTCTCAATGTGCATGTGTCTAACAAATGTGTAAAAGTTAGGCATCTGATAGAGACATCTAGCCGCAGATTCCTTCCTTTAGAATCTTCCCCAGGCGCGAGACTGGATCTGGAAATTTTTCCACCATATCTCATCCGCGAGACTCCGTCAACCGGATGTGACGTCAACAGAGTCCATATAACTCCCTTGCCGATGTCAATTCCTTCTTTTACGCGCTTCAGGAGCTGTTTTTTACGCCCATCTGGACGTTTTATCCAGAGGACAGTGTGCTTTTTTGCGATGTTGCATGGCAGTCCTGGCTGGGATGGGACTTTAAAATGCATTAAGGTATTGCTCAGTGGCATGGCCTGCTGCTATGTGTTCCACATGTTTGAACACACAGTTCGGGCCTGGATACAAGACCAAATGGGTTAATTTTCATAGGGTAATTTTGCGTTGTTGGCTTATTGTCAGGGGTAATGTTATTCCCCTGCTTTTAATGTTTTTATGACTTTTGTTACTGTGATTCTGTTCAGTTATTGTGAGATGAGAATGCATAGTTCGGATCCCGTTAGTGGTACGAATAGTTTTATACTCCTATTGTTGATTGGCTTCTGACACAGGTTTGTCATGCTAACACTGGTATTTTATACCCATGGTTTAAGTGTCTTGCGACTTTACTTACCTGTGGTTCCTTCTGGAGGTTTTTATGTGGTAGAGTATGTTATTGCTCACCTAAATTAGTATGAATGTCCGTTCTTTTTCTCTTGTTCTGGACCGGGTTTGTTATAGTAAGAGACTTTTCATGGTCTCAGTTCGCAGACCCTCCTCTGGTAATGGTATGGCTTTGGCATTTGATTCTAAAGTAAGGAATCTGCGGCTCTATGTCTCTATCTGATGAACAAGTTACTTACCTTTGGTAACGCATTATCTGGTAGAGACAGGATCTAGCCACAGATTCCTTAACAACCTTACTGTCCTCTCCGCTCTGCAAACTGAGTCTTCATTTGTCTCAAAGATTTCATTGTTTATTCACATCCTAAAAAAAAAAAAAGAGAATCCTGTGATTATTTGACACAAGGTTTTTTTTTTGTTTTTTAGCACACGGTTTCAAGAGACTTCTCTATGTTGCTCCACTTTTTAAGCGTGGAAAATAGTCATGAATGAAACTGACGTCGGCGAGGAAGTTATATGGACTCCGTTGACCTCTCATCTGGTGGACGGCGTCAATATAGAGTAGCACAACGCCCTCTACCGAAGCGTAGACGTGCTATGAGGGAAACATTTCCGGATCCAGTCTCGCGCCTTTGAAAGATTCTAAAGTAAGGAAACTGCGGTTAGATCCTGTCTCTACCAGATAATGCATTACTGAAGGTAAGTAACTTGTTCATTGAGTCGCACAGCATTTTGGCACTTGCTGTGTTCAAAATTTCCAACAGTGAGGAGGAGATGTGGCCGAGCGGCTAGAGCTACTGACTTTGGAACCTGGAGATCCAGGTTCGAATCCCAGTCTTGGCGCTTGACTCAATATCGTGTGATTCTGGACAAATGACTTCCTGTACCTAAAAATGCGAAGTATGTGTGAATTGTTTGTAATATATTGTGCACATTGTTTATGTAGTCCCCACTTGGTTTACACAATCATGTAGATCGACTCTCATCCCTTCAAGTAATGTACGCCACTGCATTGCTTCCGAGCTAGGTTTGTCCTATGTAAACAGTAATACATGCAGTGAAAAGCCATTATAAAAGTTCTTGTATAAGATTACTCACCAAAATTAAAAAAAGATCTAGTGATGTTCAGATGTCACTATTAAAGACACTTGTATCTTTACATGCATTCACACTCAGCCATCGTAAGGAAAATGTAAAGAACCATTGCCGAGGCACTGGTCTTAACAGTTGTTTTCCTGCTCCCTCTCTTTAATATCAGACTATTGATGATTATGCAACATTCTGGGCTTGAGGTCGTCTGACATTCCAGTGGTTGCTGATTTTAGTTCTTAGGAAACTGGTCCCAAACGTAAGAGAATGAGATGTTGAGACTGGTAAATACAATTCTCTTCTTGATTAACAGATATTGGTACCATTTAGTTACTCCTTCACTGGGTTCAGATTATGGCTGTGCTATTGTATTAATTGTTATGTTTTGTGAAATGAAGTGTGACAGGTATTGGTGCCAAATGGCTGATAGACAGAGAAGCATCAAATCCGTTCTAGAGCAAGCAGTCTCATTTACTCTCCTCTCCCCTCGCTGCTTCCAACCTGCGTGGCGGTAGTTTTTTTCCAAATTTCCCTCTCCTTTATTTAGCCCACATTCAGTAAACTGTTTGAACCACAGTCATTGCACTTTAGCATTAAAGCTTGCAAAAAACTTTTATGATGTTTTTATGATTTTATCCTGTTCTTTCTACCTGGTCTGTATTATTAATTACTTGAAAACTTCGGCAGATGTGTTTAAAAATAAATAGTATACTTTTGTCAAGATGCAGGGTCATGATAGATAATGCCAAACAAATAGAGTAGGATGGTTGTCACAAACAACGAAAGCGGTTTGGCAAAGGGCTAAGAACACCTTGGTGAAGTAAGTTGTAAGACCGCCTATGGGGAAATAAGATATGTGGTTGAAAAGTAGCCAGAAATGACAGTAGAAGTCGGGTGTGCTAGGAGGTGCTGTTAAAATACGGAGCCATTTAAGATTTTAAATCTGTGAAACATATTTTTCTTTTGTAAATGCTGATGATTAAACTCCGGATTTGGTGAAGTAGGAATACAAAGTTGCTGCTGTCTAGAAATTAGTTTTCAAGCATATTTCAAGGGTGTTCTGCTTGCTGGAATGTCCAAAAGGAATTTAATTAAACCCTCATCCAGATAATGTCTCAAGAGGGGAATTTACAACATTAAAAAGAATAGATTAGTGGAATATTGAAGTATTTCTGGTAAAAATTGTGGATTTCAGCACTTGATTTTTGCCAAAAGGCAGCTTTGTAGTTCTAAGTGTGCATTCTGCAGTCCCCTTATGGTGGTAAAGGACATCTCTTCTAATGCTGAAATGTTTCAAACCTGAACTAGAAAGGAGCACGAGTGTGTGGTCTGTGGTGATAGAATCCTATTTAGTCTATTCCAATAGAGACTTCTAGCCGCAGATTCCTCACCTTTTGAATATTCCCCAGCCATCAGACTGGATCCAGGAACTCTCCAGCAGCACCTCTGGGTGCCAGTATGTGGCGCCGTGTGGCTCTGTACTGATACGTTCCCTGTACTGATACCGTTCCGCTGCGGAAATAACTTGCAGAGCCTATATAAGCACCACTTCTGCGCTTTGACCTCAGTTCCTTTATTTCTGTGAAACCAGAAACTGATCCAGAGCCACCTCTCATCTCTTTGAGGCCCATATCTCAATGAAAAATTGTTTTACAGTGTACAAGAGACATGTCCATTCCCAAAACGGTAGGTTTAAGCCTTGTAAGGACTGTCACAAACCACTCCTCCCCAGATTTGCCTGTGGTCGAGGCACAACTCCCAAGGCCTGCATTGATGAACCCGAAGGCCATACGAAACTGCAAGGTGAAACTCTGCATAGCCAAGCACGGGGGACCTTGCAACGAGATCGGTCCAATGCGAAAGTTCGACCACTGTCCCCTGTGAGATCCAGCAGTTGCTGGAGTGATTCCAGGGGTCTGTCTTCCTCCCGATCCAAATCGTTGGGTAAGTTGAAGAAAAAACAAGAAATCTAAGCATGGCTTTGTCCCTTCCCACCTCTCAACCTCCCCTGAGAAGGCGCCGGGTGGTACCATACATCTGTATCTTGCTCCTGACGTAGTTCATTCAGAACCGATCCTGCAACCTGTTCTGGTAAAACCTGAGTTTTTACCACTCGTAAGCAGATCGAAGAGTTATGCGAGGCTGTGCTCTAACAATTTCGATCCTTGACAACTTCCTCTGGCACATTTGCGGGCCCCACAGAGCCTAGGTTACCACTGGCATGTTCACCCTCCACGCCAGCTGTACCCTCCAAGCCCATAACTATGCCGCCTCTGGCTCCACTCTTGACTCCACCTCCGGCGCCACAGTCCATGCCAGTTCCTGCGCATCAGCGCTGATGCCAACTCAGTCAACGCGAGAAGTTGAGGTCCCACTTGTTCTCTCTGATGTTGAGTGGGTGCCAGTTCGACCTCGATCGAACTTGAGGCACCATTCCCTGTGTTTTTATCTCCGCACCCATCACATGAAAGCTTTAGGTGAAGGCGTCTGCAAACCAGACTAATTCAAACACGTTCCCAACGATTATCCCCGATAGGGAGTCGAAACTGTGGAGTCGTTCGGGAAGAGGGTTTCTCTTCTACCAGCTTGGCACTCAGATCAGTGAATGCCAAATGCCTGCTGGGTTGCTATTCTCATGCTCTTTGGAACTCAGTGGCTCAAGGGCTCCCAGGTTTCCCTGATGATTTCTGACAGGTCCTCTCCTTGGCCATTCAGGACGGTTGCAATACAGCAAAGTTCTCAATTCATTGTGGCTTGGACACCATTGGCATCAGTGTCTCCATGCGCTGCCATACTTGGCTGCGCTCCATTGGTTTTTCAGTCGATGTTTAGTCCTCCCTTATGGACGGGACTTGCCTGTTTGGGTGCAAGGCAGACTCCGCTCCTGAGCAGTTCAAGCAGAGCAGGGCCATGGCATGTTCCCTGGGCTTATCTGCTCCACCTGTCCAGCTGTATCAGCGCTACTATCCTTTCGTGGCAGAGGTACCCCATACCGTCGTCCATTTCAGTCCAATTCCAGCACGGCACCCTGCAGTTTTACGGTCATGACTGTGGTGCCCAAAGCCCCCACAGTCTATTTCAATGGGTCACCCAGTATACTTCTCCCTCCACCGCCACCCCCACTGCCTGACCTGCCGAGCCCCTTTAGTGTGCCCTTAGTGGAGCACAGCCTCCTGGTATGAGGCAGGATCCGGCTATTCTTGCAATGTTGGCAGACATAACATCAGACAGGAGAGTCCTGCAAATTGGGTGCAAGAGCTATGACCCATCTTTCTTTTCTGTACTGCCGCCCACCCCCCTCCCTCCCCCCACCCCCTTCCGCTGTCCCCTCAGTGGCTGGTGGAGGACTGTCTTTTAGTTTTGCGACAGGAAATGCAAGCACTTTTATTTAAAGAGACTATCAAGAAGATGCCCACACCAGAAGTAGGATGTGGTTGTTATTCGTGCTATTTTCTGGTGCATAAGACAGACTTAGGCCTTTGTCCAATTTTAGACCTGTGCCCTTTATCCAGAAGGAAAAATTCTAAATTCTCATACTGGCCCAGGACTTGTCTGACCTCGACTCTGGAGACTCGATGGCGGTGTTGGACCTGCAGGACTCCTATTTCCATATACCTGTCGTGCAGGCCAATCGGTGCTTTCTGCAATTCGTGGTGGGACAGGAGCATTTTCAGTTTTGTGTGCTCCCCTTTGGTCTCACCAGCGCCCCTCGGGTGTTCACAAAAGGGATGGAGGTGGTGGCAGCACATCTTCGGAGGTGGGGGTTTCCATCTTCCCCTAGCTTGATGGCTGGCTGTGGAAGGAGGGCTTACTCCAGACAGTCGTCAACCACATCCAGACTACAGGAAACCTCCTGTTATCTTTGGGTTCACTATAAATGTGCAGAAGCCACACTTGACTCCTTCTCCGATGCTTCCCTTCATCGGAGCCATTCTGGACAAGGTTTGGTTTTGTGCCTTTCCCACAGGAAAGGGAGTCCAGGACATTCAGGCTACAATACCAATCTTTTTCGCCTCGATTTCAGTGTGGCTGACTCTGAGGCTGCTGTGCGTGATGGCCTCCTGAAGCAGAGTAATCCAGGTGGCATATGCTTGCTTTGCAATAGGATCTGAAGTCTCAGTGAGCCCAACATCAAGGGGTCCTCTCCGAACACAGATTTTGGAGGAGCCTGCAAAAGATCTGCAGCGGTGGTTACTGGACCGCAGTTGAGTCAGCAGCAGACCCATCTCGGTTACCCACCCAAAAGTTCCCAGTGATGACTAATGCATCTCGGTTGGGGTGGCCATCTGAGAGAGGTGGAGATCAAAGGCCTTTGGTCTCCGGTGGAAGCCATCCACTTGGTGTTGAAAGCCTTCCTTCATCCCATCAAGAGGAGGCTGGCACAGTTGTTCTCTGGCAACACCACTGCCATGTCGTACTGCAACAAACAGTGCAGGATAGGGTTGGGGACACCCTGCAAGGAGGCCTTGCTCCTCTATAAATGGCTTAACCACCGAGGAATCTTCATGGTGGTGAATCACCTGGCAGGATCATTGAATGCCAGGGCAGGCTAGCTCAGCCACCAACGCCTAGTGGATCTCGAGTGACAGTTACACCCAAAGGTATTGCGAGGTCTCTTACATGAATGGGGAAAACCTTGGCTCAATCTGATCGTCTCTGCAGTGAATGCACAATGCCAACACTTCTGAGCATTGGAGTTTCCAAGGCGCCTCTTGCTAGATTTCCACCTCATGTGGCACTCTGAGCCCTACCCCGAGTTCTCAAGAAGAACATGACAGACCAGGCCCAAGTCATCCTAGTGACCCCAGACTGGGCACCGAGAGGACCTGCTGTTGCAGCAATAGGGCAGGGTTCTGTGCCTGGACCTTTGCAATCTTCACCGTAATGCTTGGAGATTGAGCACTGACAGCTGAACACCTTCGACCTTCCTCAGGAGGTGGTGAATGGTATTTTGGCAGCCAGGCATCCCTCAACAAAAACTGTATACGACTGTCGTTGGGCCAAATATGATTCATTGGTGCGGTGTTCTCCAAATCGACGCCTGTCAGGCAAAGTTATGTGTTATTGGTAGTTCTGTCCTTAGACCAGCAAGGCCTTGCTCTAGGCTCAGTTAAAGGGCACCTTTCGGCCTATTGGCAGCTGCTGATTCAGCCCTCTTTGTTTAAGTCTCCAGTTGTTTTGCATTTTTGAAAGGTTTACACCATTTGTTTCCTCTGTCTCCCTCTGTCATGCCACAGTGGAACCTTAACTTGGTCCTTACATTTATGATGTGCACTCTGTTTGAGCCGCTTCACAGCTGTTCCTTGTAGCTCCTTACTCTCAAGATAGTGTTCCTTGTTGCCATAACATCGGTGTAATGTGTGAGTGAGCATCAAGCTTAGTGTCAACCCGCCATACACCACCTACTTCCCAGACAAGCTGGTTTTGCGGACGCAGGCGTTCTTCTTGCCTAAAGTTATGACGACGTCCAAGTCGATCAAAACATCACCATACTGGTGTTCTATGTTCTGCTTCACCTAACTAAGGAGGAGAGACTCCATCCCTTGGACCCCAGAAGAGCGCTGACCTTTTACATATATCGTACCAAAGAAAACCAGGTCAACAACCACCTCTTTGTGGGGTTCTCTGGAGCACAGAAAGGCAAGTTTGAGCAGAAAAGAACCATCTCCCGCTGGATCATTCTCTGCATTAAGATCTGCTACGCATTTGCTCAACAGCAGCCCCTGGAAGGACTGCATGCTTATTCTACCAGGGCCAAGCCTGCTACCACTTTGTAAGCACATAGTCCCTGTCCTAGACATTTGCCAGGCAGCTACATGGGCGTCCCTTTATGTTTACGAAGCACTATTGTCTGGATAGTCTGGTTTGCAGAGAGCGGCCTTTTGCCCGCTCGGTCCTGTAAGAACTTTCTGGTTTGAGTCCTTCCACAGACCCACAAATAGGTACTGCTTTGGTATCTATTCAAAAGGTAATGAATCTGCGTCTAGAAGTCTCTATCTGAAGAACAAGTTATCTTTGGTAACACTCTTTCTGGTAGAGACACTATCTAGCTGCAGATACATCACCGATCCTCCCCATTCTGTGGTTGCCCTCTGACCATTAGTAAGATCCCAAGTCCAGGAATCTCCACACCGGTCACACCAATTTGCTTCTGGGGCTCTGCACCTAGGGTCGCAGACAGTCTTAAAAGCCACGGATGTCAGTGTGCGGACGTTGTGCCTATATAAGTAGCGCATGTTATTTTATCAGGTTAATGACATCAATGTGGAGCCGCACGGCGCCACCCACTACCACTCAGTGGTACTACCGAAAAGTTTCCAGATCCAATCTGACACCTGTGTAATATTCAAAATGGATGGAATCTGCAGCTAGATAGTCTCTACTAGATAGAGCATTACCGGAGTTAAGTTATATGTTCTTCTGGGTATCTGTGAAGTGTAATATGGTTCCAGTATCCATCTTGGCGCAATCAAGAATGTGCAGGAAAACAGACTTGGCAAATCCTGTCATATCTCAGAGTGGAAACTCCCAGTGAACATTCAGTTCCAAGAGTTTTCTGCAAATTGGTTCTTTGCTGTAATTATTTGTTCTTTGAAAATACTTTCTCATTCCACTGGTCAAGCAAATTCCTGTGCACAGTCCCTCTTCATACAAACTGAATCGCAGGTTTAATCATAACAGCATCTACTCCCTGTTTTTCATTGTCCTGCCTAGACGACGCCATTTTCGGTACTATTTTTTTACGTTTCTAATCTGGGACACGATCCTCTGTATCCCTGAATGGGAATTATACCTTATCCCAGAAATATGGGAGAGTCCCCCACCAATCCTCACTAGATGATTTGCTTTCCAGTATTTAAACACATAAGCGTGTGATGGTTTCTGGGCTTTGTAGAAAGTAGGCTCAGTTGCCCTGTTAGTAATATTTTGATGGTTGTTAGCTCCTGAGCTAAAACTGCAATCCAGGAAATAAATACCAACCCAGTAGTTTGGGAATGGCATAAAACATGACAAAGTTTATGTTCGATGGAATGTGTGGCTGTAGATACACCTGCTCTGCATACTCCTGCCATCTAGTGTTGGGTCCGGAGCTGTGCAAGTTTTTTTTTGTTTTTTGAAGAAGTCTTTCTAGTCATGAGGTCGAGTGACTCCTCCTCTCAGTGATATTGCTCATGGGCATCAACTCCATTGTTAGATTGATTTCTCTCCATTGTCTGGTTGGGATGTGTGTGCCTCTGTTTCGAGTTTCGACTCCGTGCTGTACGTTTCTTCGGTTTCTTTACTGTCCTCGACAGTATTGTTTTCGATTGCTCTTTTCCACTTCTGCGCTACTATTGAATTTTGTCGGTTCAGGCTTTGACTGACCGCCCTTGGGGTGCAGCTCGTCTCAGGCCTGCCTTCCCGCATGTCACCGGCTCCATTGAAAATGTGTTTCTAATGGAGCGTACACCCTTTAGGTCTTGCACGCGTTGTCACGCAAAATACCCGCACATTGACCAGCACCTCGTGTGCTACCTGTGCCTTTCGCCGACCATAAAGAAGCTGCCTGTGACACGTGTAAGTTGTTTCGGTCCAAGAAAACCCTTCGGGATTGAAGGACTCAATGTCTATAAATGTCGCAGAAAGCCACAGAAGAAACTCCTGACCTTTTCGGCGAAGAACAGGCTGCGGAAGAGCCGACCGCAGAAGAAGAGGAGGCTTTCTCCATCGATGAAAGCTCCAGTTCCGAACTGGAAATAGACACGGTGATGCAAGAAGTACCATCTGCTCAGCGCGTGAGTACAGTGATTCCTGCTCTTCCATTCTAGCCGGCCCAAAAAATGTCAGCGCTCTCCCTCATAGAGGTCACCAGACCACCAATGCCTTCGGGCCATGGTAGAATCTGAAAAACTATTTCGGACACCCCCGCACCAAAGATTTCTGCTAAAGCCATGCCTTCGGCATCGACCTCTTCGGACTAACAACATGCTTCGGTACCGGGTCGATCTTCGGTATCGATTCAGCAGCCAATCTCATCTTCCTCGGCGCAGGCCAAGCATCCTACTTCGAAACCGAAAACCTTGGTGTCGAAACCTTCTGTGCCGAAAGACTCGCAAGCATCATCGGCTTCCACATCTCCTGTCGAACCCATTTTGGAGAAAATGGACATTTATCAGAGGAAAATTCAAATACAGGAGGGAACTGGTCGGATCCTTGCTTCTCTGCCTCCAAAGAGGAAATTAGCATTTGAGGAGGCTTTACACGTTCCTCTTACACCCAGGAAGAAAACAAAGGACAAGGCCACCAGCCCTGCCTACCATCCTCCTCCTATACTGCCTACTCCTCCACCATTACCACTGCCTCCAATCCCTTCTCATTCACCACAGCCACTCTCCAACTCACGACCCACTTGATTCACCTCAGGGGTCTCCACACTCCGACAATGGAGGGCTAGGGGGACCATTAGGTGATCCTGACCCTTGGGATTTATACGAAATTGATCCCACTACCCCTAACGATCCAGCTCGTCCTTCCCTCCTCCTGAGGATTCCACTACCTTCCACCAGGTTATCTCTGTGGCAGCCGCTTTCCATAACGTTGAGCTGCATTAAGAATCCCTAGTACAGGATTTTCTATTTGACACTCTCTCTTCCACACACAAGGACACTAATTTCTTACCCATGCCTCCTAGCATGATGAGACATGCTGAGGATATTTTTAAAGAGTCCGTCCTTGCTCTGGTGGACAAAAATACAAAGCGCACCTTTTGACCTCTTGTTTATTCAGTCAAGTACCACCTGACTCCACTGTTGCAACCACTGCACGCAAAAGGGCAAACAGTCAGGCTACTGGGGATATCACCCTTCTGAAAAAGAAAGGAAGCGCATAGATGCAGCTGGGAAGAGGGTGTCAGCAGGAGCAGCCAAGCATTGGCATATAGCCAATTCACAGGCCCTTCTGGCCCACTGTTAGAGGCTGTTGGGACGAAATGGAGGCACTCTTGCAGTACCTCCCAGAAAAACATCGCGAAAGGGGACAACAACTTGTCACAGAGGGGAAAGCCATTACAAACGGCTCCATCCGCTGTGCCCTCGATGCAGCAGATACAAGTCACACCTTCAAGTTCAACCTTACTTGGGAGCAATCTTAAACATACAGTTAGGATTAGCTTACACCAATCCAGTTCAAATTCAGAACTTTCAGGCAACTCTTTCCCAGTTCCGACCAAACCAGACACTTACAGTAAGGACTGTCATGCGTCTGCTAGGAATGATGGCTTCGTGTAATACCATAGTTCCCCATGCAAGGTTACATATATGTCTCCTGCAGCAATGTCTAGCTCACCAGTGGTTTCAGTCACAGGGTCACCTGGAAGATCTAGTGCTGATAGACTGCCCCACTCACGGTTCTCTAGAATGGTGGAACACCCGCAACCTATTAAAGGGGCGGCCTTTTATGGACCCTGTTCCTTATATCACTCACCACGGACTCATCACAGATGGGTTGGAGTGCCCACATACAAGACTTGACAGTACAAGGTCTGTGGGATGTCAACCAGTCTCCACATCAGCTACTTGGAGCATCAAGCGATATTCCTAAAGCTAAAAGCTTTCCTTCCTCTCCTGTCTCACAAGGGTGTCCTAGTCCAGCCGGGCTATATGACAGCCATGTATTATTTACATAAACAGGAGAGGGACACGGTCTTCACAACTATTACTACTGTCTCAGACCATATGTCTCTGGGCTCTTCATCACAACATTCACCTGTGAGCGGAATATCTTCTGGGAACAGACAAAGACTTTGCAGACCTGCTCAACAGGATGCAGCAACAAGTCCTCGAATGGGAACTCCACCACAAGTCCTCTTTCCCTACTTCCCAAAGTTGGGGTTTCCTCAGATCGATCTTTTCACCACAGCAGAAAACGCAAAATGCCCAATCTTCGCCTCCAGGTACCCATACCCACTATCCAAAGGCAACGCACTATGGATGAGCTGGCCAGGGATATTTGGCTATGCTTTTCCACCTCTCCTCTCATTCCATTTCTGGTTCGGAAACTCAGGCAAACTACTCTCACCAATCCTTGTGGCCCCCACTTGGGCATGTCAGCCCTGGTTCACAATGCTTCTAGGTTTCTGTGTAGTGCCACATGAGGAGCTCCCCAACAGGCTGGACCTTCTCATTCAGAATCAAGGACAAATAAGACACCCAGACCCCAAACCGCTCAACCTAGCAATTTGGCTCCTGAGGTCATAGAGGTTGGATACCTTGATTTACTGACAATGTATGGACGTTCTTAAGGAAGCATGCAGACCTACAACTAGAGCTTGTTAAGCAGCAAAATAGAAATGTTTTGTTTGCTACTACCAATCCAAACAAGTTGATCCTATGAAAGCCACGGTGCAAGACATTGTCTGCTACCTGCTTCATTTGTAAAAGGCAAATTTAGCTTACACTTCCATACGGTTACACCTCGCAGAAATGACTGCTTATCTTCAAAATAGGCAGTATCGCTTACTATTCTAAATCCCAGTCATCAAGGCATTCATGGAAGGACTCAAACGAGTTATCCCACCTAGAGTTCCTCCATCAACTTCTTGGAACCTTAACATTGTTCTCACTAGACTCCTGGATCCCCACATTTGAGCCTCTTCACTCATGCCGCATTCTTAGTTACCTTTACCTCACTCAGGTGTGTTAGTGAGCTCCAGGCTTTAACATTAGAAGAACCATTTTTCCATATACATAGAGACAAAGTGGTTCTTCGTACCAATCCTTAATTCCTACTTAAAGTAGTCTCAGAATTTCACCTCAATCAATCACTTGAACTCCCAGTTTTTTCCCTCAATCTGATTCCGTTGTGGAAAGAGCTCTTCATACCCTAGATGTCAAAAGAGCACTCTTGTTCTACATAGAAAGAACTAAGACTTTCAGGAAAATTAAACAACTCTTTGTAGACTTTTCGCCACCTGATAGAGACAACCAAATATCCATATCGGGCACAGCCAAATGAATAGTCAAATACATTCAAACTTGCTACATTAAGGCCAAAAGACCTTTTCCTGTTTCTCCCAGAGCACACTCCACTTGTAAAAAGTGAGTCACTATGGCCTTTGTTGGGAACATTCTCATAGCTGATATTTGTAAAGCAGCTACATGATCTACAGCACACACCCTCACCAAACACTACTATGTGAATGTTTTAGCACTCCCAACAAGCCAATGTAGGTTAGGCTGTGCTACATACCCTTTTCCAAACAACTGTAACTACTATGGGCTAGCCACCGCTTCTAAGGTGAGACTGCTTTACAGTCTATGCAGAGCATGTGTATCTACAGCCACACATGCCATCGAACGGATTATGTTACCCTGTAAGCATCTGTTTGTGGCATGTAGTGATGTAGATTCACATGCGTCCTCACTGCATGCCTATGGCAGTTGTAGTTACATTGTATATTTACATTTAGCATGGACACCCTTTTTCTTACACATATCTTACACTCCTTTCTCACCCGCCTGCGGGAAAACAATCTAACAATGGAGCCGATGCCCATGCGCCATATCACCCAGAGGAGGAGTCACTCGACGTCATGACTCGAAAGACTTATTTGAAGAAAAACAACTTCCACAGCTCCAGACCCAACCCTAAATGGCAGGAGTATGCAAAGCATGTGAATCTACAGCATTACATGCCACGAACAGATGCTTACAGGGTATGTAACCTATACCTTTCTTGTTTTATAGACTTTTTAAATTTTCCAATTTTTTGCCAACTGTTTGTTTGATGAAACTTGGTGTTCCCTACCACTGGAACATGCCCCTGTTACTTTACCATATTTTAGAGATCTCCTTCTTTAAAAGGAAAAAGCCATGTTTCAGCCCTTTGCCCATATGGGGCATGTATGTATATTACATTTTCATTACTCTTTCATTAACTTTAGAGGTGAGTTTTTGATGCAACCGTTGGATTGGCATTATTCTGAGCTTTTGCTTGGAATTGTTGAAGCCAAAAAAGGATGTTCTTTCTCAAATGTTTGCACCCACAAGCAGCATTTTATTGTGACTTTATTTTAGCATTAAATGAGTAAACCGGGGTTGTTAGTTTGTTGTTGTTCATGTGATCTGGAAGTATTTGGTTTCTGCTATACACTAATACCTATTGTGGGTGCTTGCCTGTTCTAGAATGAAAATTACATGGTTGAAAGGGCATGCACTTCTAGTAAATTAACACTGCCTTTGAGAGAAGAGCTAATGAACGGCAGACACTTTCGGAGACATACACTGTCTTTCCTACAGACTTGGGTGTCTCTTGTATGCATCCTTGTTGTATGTATGTATATATGTGTGTGTGTGTATATATATATATATATATATATATATATATATATATATATATATATATATACATACATAATATTTGATTGTCACATACTACAGCCCCCTTTCCTACTAAGATACTTGTTATAATCTTCCTACATCTTGTCTATTATTTCTACCTGTGTTGCCTTCTGTTCCATTCCCCATAACATGATACCTCCTCCCGACTCTTTCTCCCCCCCCCCCCCCAATGTTAGCATCGGAATCTCCTGCCTGGAGCTCACATTAGAATGTTGTGGTCACTCTGATTCTAGGAGAGTGGATGACTGGAATAAAGAACTTTTTCTATCACCTCATGTGGATTCTCCTTATTCAATTTAGCTTAAACACTGGCGAGGATCTCTGCGCAGGGGGCAGCCAGTCATCTCCCCTTTCAGTACTATCTCCAACCTATACAAGTACGGTGCTACACAAGGACGAGCACCTCAAGGAACATCCAGTACTCCTGCCGTTCCAGTTTCCTGGGCAGTATAGTTACGATCATCGTGGATCTACTAACGCTGGCTCAATACTTTCCAGAGCTACATTTGCTGTCTGCACGTCCCTTCTGTCTAAGGGTAGACGTGTCCTCTCCACGAGGCTTTTCGTAAAGAAGTGCAGGGTCGCCTCTGCGCACCATTTCTTGGTGCTCTGCAACTCTTCGGAAGGCAATTGTGAGGCGTGTAAGGTTTGCATGGTGCACTGTCCCTGGTACACTGCTCCCTTTTGAGGGATGGATTTGACGTGTACGACGTGAATTTCTCAGCGCAGGCTCAATTATCCAAGCCCGCCTCCTCACCGAGACGCCTCTCCTCAGCCGCTTCAGGATCCCCTGAGCGCAGTAGCATCTCGCAGCGACCGCTTTCTCACGGGGCTCCCCTCAGCGCAGGCTCGATCTACAAAGCCCGCCTCCTCATCGAGACGCCTCTCCTCAGCGCAGCCGCATTTCATCAGCGGCCGACTTCAACAACGCGGACCTACTCAGCGCAGCCTCAGTGGGCTGCAGCTCTATTTCAATGGGGGGAGGAATATTTTCAGCGCTTCTTAATCCCCAAGGCAGTCACAGTTACCAGTACGATCTCCTCACGGCAGGAGGGCGATCTCAGTCAGGAAGGAGACGGCCTCATCTACATCCGTAATCCTCCTCTTTGCAGGAGGTTGTTTATTTAAGCCAAACAGATTGGTTCCTTCGAGGTACGTTTTGACAGTTACTTTCCCCCACTATATTTCTTCCTCATAGTAATTATCCACGGTGACACAATACCGCACATGTGTATCTGGTGCTTCACGGTGACACACACACACCTTACCTCTAAAGTCAGTCTTCATGTGAATTTCCACTGTCTAAGCGTTCAGTTCCTCACAGTGACACACACACCTATTGTGCATATCTAGTTCAAGAGGGGACCCTCCGGAAACAATTTTCTCATGACTGTGGTCTTCCCAAAATATTGCTCTGATTATCTGTGAAGTATTTTCTACTCCGTCCATATAAGTTTATGTATTTTAGTTGTCTTCCTTTTTAGACAGTTCATTTACAGGAAGTCAGCATTGTTTTCTTCTAGTGTCTTGTTTACCTTTTCCTTCTAATATGGCAGTTCCAGCTATGAGTCAGCCCCCATCCTTCTTAAATGAGATTGGAGAACCTGAGGCTCATTGGAAAGACTGGAAAAAGCTATTTGAATCATATCTAATTGCTATGGGGGGGTTTGAGTAATTTTCTGCATTGCGTAAACAACACATTCTGTTACACAATCTAGGGGTTCAAGGTCACAAAATATGAGACCTTACCTGAACCTGAGTTAGAGGATGATCAAGAACAGTATGTATTTAGCATCACTTTATTGATGTTGAAAACTCATTTTGGGGATAAAGTGAATGTTGTTCTTGAACGACATAAGTTTTTTTTAGTCGTACTCCAGGTAAACAGGAGTCGATAAACAACTATGTGGCAGCTTTGAGAGGCCTAACTAAACTTTGTGATTTTGGTGAGCTTAATGATTCTCTTATGAGATCAGTTAGTCAGGTGCACTAACAGCAGGATTCAAGAAAAGTTGCTAGCTAAGAGCCCCACTCTCAGAGGAAATCAGTTTATCACAGTCTATTGAACACACGGCCAAATGCATGAAAGAGATGAAAACGTCAGATGAAATAGTTGCTACTGTTCAGGGTGGAGACTAACGCAAAGAAGTATTCAAAGTTAAAGCCAAAGAAGTAACTGTTAACAAATCCATGAAAGAAAATACTGGGTTGAAATATTTTAAATGCGGTAGCAGTTACCACCTGGCTAATAGCTTGCAGTGTTCTGCTCGTAGTGTTGCGTGTAAAAAATGCAATAGGGAGAGACATTTTGCCAGAGTGTGCAGGGATGGTGAGAACAACCAAGTTAGAGTTATTAATACTGAAGGTGAACAGCCCCCGAAGTTTGTGTTCCAAGTAAAACGTGAAGAGAGTGTCTCTACTCCTAATAATCCCAAATGCACTGTTTTCCTCAACAGTAAGCCTGTAGACATGTTTGCAGATGCATGTTACCCTTTTACTCTATTAAATCACGCAGAGTACGAAGGTGTGTTTGGGATCACGGATCTGCCTATATGTGAACCTGACATTTCACCAGAAGGGTATACTAAGGAACGTATTTACCTGGTGGGAATGGTAAAAATGCACATACATTTTGGAGGGAGGTCCACTATGGGCAAGGTGTATATTAATGAAAAAGGTACGAATATTCTCGGCTGGCAGCACCAGAAGGAGTTCGGTATTATACTAGACCCGATCAACAAAGACCAAGTCATTCTTGTTGAGTGTCCTCCTGTTACCTCTACCTTATGTGATGAGTTTCCAAAATTGTTTACTGAAAATCTTGGCTTGTTGAAAGATTTCCAACACAAGATAAAAGTTAAACATGGAGCAAAACCGACAGTACATAAACCCCGTCTGGTTCCTCTCCTTATGAGAGAACCGCTGAAGAAAGAATTAGACAAGCTGTGTGAGTTTGGTGTGATCCAACAATAGAATCGTCTGGTTTGCTCCCATAGTTATAGCAGCCAAGGCAAGTGGAGACGGTATTCGCTTGTGTATAGACCTGCGCAGTCTTAATGAAAATATTTGGGTGGAGAGATGTTCTCTCCCTAATATAAACAAGATGCTGAGCACGATGAGTGAAGAAAAATATTTCTCTGTTATTGATTTGTCTATGGCATATCACCAGGTAGAAATCCACCTAGAGTCCAGACCACTTACTGCTTTTACTACTCCATTTGGGACATATATGTTTGTGAGGATGCCTTTTGGACTTGCCTCTGCTGCGGCAGTCTTTCAGAAAATAATGCAGCAAGTCCTTGAGGGCATTAGTAACACCCTTTGTTCCAAGATGACATAAAGATTTATGGTTCGGTTGAAGAACATGACAAAATTTTAAGGTTAGTATGCGAGAAGCTTACAGAAGCGGTGTTAACTGTAAGACTCGGAAAGTGCAAGATCAGAGTAAGCTCAGTACATTACCTTGGCCACACCATTTCTCAAGAAGGTTTTAGACCTAAATACAGTTTAGTCCAAGCTGTCAGCGATGCCCCATACCCAAAAAGTAAAGAGGAGCTCAAATCATTTTTAGGCCTTATTGAGTACATGGCCAAATTTGTAAGACATTTTTCAGAGAAATGTGAAAGCCTCCGGGATCTTTTAAAGAAAAACAAGGATTTCGTCTGGGAAGAAAACCATAGAGTTGTTGACCTATTAAAAAAAGATATTATTCATTCACCAGCGTTAGTCTTTTGACCCCAAGAGGAAAACCATTTTAACGACCGATGCATCCAACAAGGATCTAGGAGCCACTTTATCCCAAAGGGCGAGCGTGGCGAAACTATTATAGCATTTGCGTCTCGTTGCCGGAGTTCAGCTGAACGCAACTACTCGGTGATCGAAAGAGAGGCCCTAGCCTGTTTCTGGGCTGTTAATCATTTCAAATTGTATCTATGGGGTACTAAGTTCACCATCCGTACTGACCATAAACCTTTAACATTCATGTTCTCAGCCAGGAAGACTCAGTGCAGTTCTCTCCGCATATCCAAATGGGTCCTAGGGTTAGAGAATTTTTGTTTCAAGGTAGAATATTTACCAGGAGACGAGAATAAAGTGGCGATTACCTCTCGAGGGCGCCCTTAGAACAAACTGCTCAGGATGAACCTTTAGATGCACCCATCCTTGCCATCCAATTACCTGCTTTAACTAATGCAGAATGGGAGGAGAGTATGAACAGGGATGTTAACATGAATAAACTCAAGGATTTGATTGTGACTAGATGGCCTGGTAAGTGTAAAGATGTTGCTGATGAGTTAAAATGCTATTGGGAAGTGAGATTTGAATTGACCATAATTGATGACAAAGTTTATCGTAATGAGAAAATAGTACCTCCTGTTGATCTCAGAAACAAAATTATAGATTTGGCCCATGAAGGGCACCTAGGTAGGAGTATCACTAAGAACAAGGTAAGAAATTGTTTTTGGTTCCCGAACATAGATTCTATGGTAGAACAAAAAGCCACGGAGTGAATCAGCTGTGCTAAAAGTGATAAGACCAAAGGTTTTGCGCAGGGTTCATTTATCCCCTGTAGAAGTACCTATGGTGCCCTGGAGCAAATTGGCTATTGATGTGATTGGTCCCATGGAGAACTTGGGACCCCAGGGGATCCTTAGATCTAGAGACAACACCACCTACAGAGTCTTGGAGATCAACAGACTCGATTTGCCTGACCTTAAGATGGCTGCCAAGCTACACTCTCCTTCCTATCCTACCACCCTCGCCAGCTCCACCAGTCTGTCTCTGGACTCTTTTGGTCCCTTCCTGATTCTCATCTTTATCCGGCGGAGTCCGAAATGTATGACCGATTCCCGGTGGAGCTGCCCCGACAGCTATAGGGGAGACAGGCTCTGGCACACCGCTATGACCGTCACCTACCCAGCCGGACCTCGGACTTATGTCTCGTCTCTTTCTCCGCTGCTGACTCTTGGTCTCTTCCTGTTTCTCATTTTTATCCGGCGGAGTCCGAAATGTATGACCGATATCTGGTGGAGCTGCTCCGACAGCTATAGGGGAGACAGGCTCTGTCACACCGCTATGGCCGTCACCTACCCAGCCGGACCTCTGACTTATGTCTCGTATCTTTCCCCGCTGCTGACTCCCTCCCGTGGACTCCCTGCTCTCCCTGGCCTTTTTCTTTTTTTCCCCTCTCTTTTCTGTCGATCTTGTTTTTCATGGTCGCCAATAACTCCTGTATTGAATTTGTAACCTCTCTGTAATTAATGTGATCATTTTTGTAATTTGTAACACAATGTTTCCTTATGTTAAGCGCTAGACCTAGTTTTTTGGCCGATGCCCGGTGGAGCTACCTGATAGCTATAGAGGAGATGGCCCCCTTGGCCGTCACCTACCCAGCCGGACTTAGGGCAGACCTTCCTTCGTCTCGCCTTCGCATTCTCCGTCCCACCCCTTACCGTACCCCCTTCCCCCTCTATGCTCCATTTTTTCGTCCCCTATGCTTTTTAAATGTTTTTCCGTTGAGACCTAGCTATTTGGCCGATGCCCGGTGGAGCTACCTGATAGCTATAGAGGAGATGGGCTGTGAACTTCCCCCTCGGCCGTCACCTACCCAGCCGGACGTTGGGCAGGCTCTCCCTCGTCTCTCCACCCTATTTCCCTCCCACCCCTTTACCCTACCCCCTCTCCCTTCTAAGCTCCATTTATCTCGTCTTTACGCTCTTGAAATGTTTTTCTGGTAACTGATGTAATTTTGTAACTTTGTGGAACCCTATGTAAAGCGCTCTGATACCTCCGGGTCTAGCCAGCGCTATATAAAACTCAAATAAATAAAATAAAAAATAAAAGGTTCATGTTTGTACTTGTAGACTATACATCCGATTGGATAAAATTCAAATTTACTCCACGTACAACCACTAGCAGCCTGATTGCGTTTTTGAAGGATGCATTCAGCAATGAGGGAATTCCAGCAGTTTTAGTCACAGACAATGGAGTACAATTTACATCCTTGGAAGTGAAAGAATTCTTATAGGAGATGAACATCAAACATGAGAAAACAGCATTATATTGTCCGAAGGCCAATGGCTTAGTAGAGAGAACTAATAGGATGATCAAAGAACAGATTCAATTGGCCATCATAAATGGACAAGATGTGGACAAGAGAATGTGTTTGGTCATACCACACTTCACCCAACTCCATTACTGGTATATCTCCATTTGTTTCCATGAGGGGAAGAGATCCAGGTACGAAAATGAACCCATTATGGTTGAGTGGGGGAAAGAGTGTATTAACCATTGGTTGGGAGGCACACCGAAAAACCCATCCACACCAGTTGAAATATAAGAATTGGTATGATCAGAAACATGGTGCGAAGAAGCATAACTTCAGGGTGTGCGACACTGTGTTAGTGAAAAAACCCATGAAGGAACATAGGAGTCAGACTAAGTTCCAACATTCTCAGCAATTGGTTAAGGTGAGCAGAAATGTAGTCCAACTCGAGAATGAACAAACATGGAGCGGGGATAGACTTGTAAGTGTGGGGTAACTCAGACTTTTGACCTTTCTCAGGAAGGGAGATGTGTTGTAATCTTCCTACATCTTGTATATTATTTCTAACTTGTGTTGCCTTCTGTTCCATTCCCCATAACATGGTTCCTCCTCACCCCCACCCCCATTCCCGTGTTAGCATTGGAATCTCCTGCCTGGAGCTCACATTAGAATGTTGTGGTCACTATGTTTCTAGGAGAGTGGATGACTGGAATAAAGAACTGTTTCTCTCACCTTGTGTGGATTCTCATTCAATTTAACAATAGTATTGATAATCGTAGATTAAGTGATATGATGTTGATTTTGAGAGGAGGGCTTCTGAATGTTTTCTTCAGTTGGCTTTATTTTTACATTTGAACATTGTCATTAACTCCTAGAAACAAGAGCCCAGGAGAAGCGGCGACAGCACCACCAATCTCTACTGCGAGCCTCCATTGGCAGTCCCAGCAGAAGCATCCCAAGTTCTTACGCACCCTCACCTCAGCTTTCCCCTTCCATCACTGCAGGTTTTGCAAGAAGCTCTACTCAACGATCTCAGTCCTCAGCCCTTGGCGGTTGTTCGCTCCCAGCCTCCATCAGCATGTCAGGTTTGTATCCAATCCAACCGCCTAGTCTTTCTAAACTCATGCCCTCTCTGCAATCAATGGCAAAGCCAAGCCTTCTAAATAAGGCCTTGACCAAAAGACTCTCTCCTTTGCTTCATCCTGGCATGCCCTCTCTGGGTTTCCTGAGTGAGAAGACCAGCAGACTTGGCAGAGACGCTCCTGCTGTTAGCCATCGCAGAAAGGCTAAGCTAGTCTAGTCCATTCTGTTGATCAGTAGCTACAGTGCTGACGGACGACTTTTACCCTCATCTTGGATTCAAGATGACTCTGGATGTTGTAGAGAGCACAATTCCTCTCAAGCAATCATTCGATGTTATGGAAAGGGCAGCTCACCTATCGCTTTCAAGAAGAGTGGGAGTATATGAAGACCACTTGTCTCAGAGTTAAAGGATTGCGTCCCAAAACACAATGTATATACTATTGCGATTTAGTGCACAAACCGTTTTGTTACATGTTTATTGTACAAAGAAGTTCTTCTAAAAGGTGAGCATTTTGTCATATACTATTTAAACAAATCAATAGAAAATGTTAAGAGTAATATTATTTTCGAGTGCAACTTCTTTTGGATTACAGTGGTTGCTATTCCCAAAGACTATTTTCCTCTTTTTATTTTTATAGTTTTTGAATAGTAGTAATTTCATTTGATTTATAATGTCATGCCAGTACCACTTCTCATGTAAGCCGCAGGTTTAGCTTCTGGCCCTTTCAGATTGTTGCTACATGCCTACATATTTTTTTTTACTCTTTGGAACACATTTTTAATGACACATAATATGTGAATCTTTTTTCAAAGTCGTGGGCACTATTGGCCTGATAAACCTTTGTTCCCGCAAGAGTACAGATGGGAAGGTGATTTCAATAATTTATATTTTTACTGATTTCTTTTTTTTTGTTTTTACTTATATTGCTGACAGTTATCAATTGGTGTTTGTTGCTCCAGAGACAGCTGCGCAAGGACAGCAGTTAAGGACCCCTTTCAGTAGCCTGGCAAATAGCTAGGGCTGCCTGTTTCTCTGCCTGCTTAAGGCTGATCAGTACAATATGTAGATTGTAATGTTTCTGATAATTTTCTGTGCCTTAAGAGATGTAGCCAGGGAAGGAGGATGGCGATCTTAGTGAGAGAGAATATTGAGTGTTCTAGCTAAAGTTTCATCTTTAGGCATAAGTTGGTATTCGTGATCACTCTGAATCCTGTTGTAGACATTGTCTGAGTTTGTACTAATGTGCTGGAAAAGTGTATCTTGTAGGATCCTGGTCTTGTGTTTATACTGGGAAATGCATATATACTTGGATAGTGTTGGGATGAATGAGAAGATGAATAATTGTGATGGGCTAAAAGAGGGCAAATGACAGTTTGTGAGAGATGAGGAGATGAAGAACTGGAGATGTCGTGGAGCCTTAAGGTGGTAATGCAGTTGCTGGTCCACATGCATCAAAGCCCACATGCCTTTCCCTCGCTCCTTAATTTCTGAATGTAAATACAGTGGAATGTACAGCTATATTTAACAAGGACAGGGAGATTGAATCAATGCACACACTAATGGTCATTTTGACACTCTAAGTTACTGGTGTCTACTTTTGTTAGTCATTGGTTGTCATGCACTTTATCTTTGTATGTGTTACCAGTTGTGTGTGTGTGTGTGTACATAAACATGTTAGTGTATGTATTGATGTTTATTTGATATTTGCAAAGCATGCAAACTTATTTGTTCCTAAAAGTGTAATACAGCTTACGAAGTAAGTGTGTAGTCTTAATATTTTTGGCAGCAACAACAAAAAATATGTTGTTAAAAGATGAGGAAAGTTAATTATGACGGTTGGTGTGTTTCATGTTATTTTGATTGCTATTTTGGATATGTCGCTATTAGGTTTAGTGATGCTTTGATATCTTCCACCCCTTTTCTTCATGAATCTTTTATTAAAGCAGATCAGTTTATAGTCCACTTCCATGGAAGCATACTCCAGCTAAAAATAGCATTGGTGTTTCACCAAATTAAAATAGGACATTCAGATCTATGATCCAATTTAGTATTGTTTGTTTGTTTTCCATTCACCTGAACAATTTTGACATGTGAAAAAATCCAAAGAAGCCTTCATTATGCGGCAGTGAAATAATTCAACTGTCTATGAATGTCACCCTTAAAAGTATTGCTTTAAATTTGGAATACAATATTTTTTGTTTGTAAAGACTTGTGTGGGGTCTTCTGTTTGCAGTGCTTGTATTGAGTCTCGTATAATTGATTGTGCCAATCCTTGGAGGTTGCATGTAGACACATGTAAAACTTTAGGAATCCGCACTAGTCACAGAGACACCTTTGTGACATAAAATAACTTTTATGCTTGTGTGCAATTTCACCAAGCTCCCTTTGTTGATGCAGCTTTTTGGACAGTAAGTATACTCTTTGTCTACAGGTCTGTTATTCACTGGTGAATTTTTCGTACTTCTTTTCTCTCTGTCCCCTTTATAAGGCCCCTCATTGGAGATTTCTTGCCGGTTCCTATGTAAGATCTTTAACTTAGTGAGCTTCGGAGTTTGGTCTTTGCAGTGCAGAAGAGAGGACATTTCTGTAAGAAATGGGTATGGTGTGAAATAGCCTTGACCACCTAGTGTATTCCAAAATAGTTTTGATGGCAATGTTTTAGCAACTGATATAACAAACAAAACATTTTTGATTTTATTGATGTTTAATCTTCCAATTGTCTTTGCTAATATTAGATCTACAACATAAGTTTGCAGTTAAAACTGATGATCTTATTGCATTCATTGTAAAGTTAAATAGGAAAAAAGAAAAATGCTAAAAGCATAATGTTTGTAATTGAAAATTCTGTTTGAGACTGGCTAGTAAAAAAGTGACAAGTTTCCTTAGCATTGGGGTGGAGCCGTATATGTTCCTGTAGGAGGGACAGAGTGCTGGCTATTGCCATAATAGTAAACACCCACAAAATTGCTGTATGGCTATTGACAAACCTTCCAAATGTTTTTTGCACCCAATGATGCACCTACACTGAGTGCCAGAAAGGCTTGAGCGAAGATGCAAATTGATTGAGAAACTCACCCTAAATATCAGTTTTTTATGGGTATGGAGGTGCAGGTCATTCTCCATGCAAAACCTATTTTCAAGGTGGAAAAATAAAAGTTAAAGGTGCTCCTTAACCCTAACTGCGATTTTTCTCAAAAGTACGTCTTCAGCATTAAGGCCCCAGGCAACAAAAAAGACTAGGCCCCAGCTTCTTCCTCCAGTTAACACCTCAGGATGCAGCCTTCCATTTTAATGTCTGCATCCAGCCTCGTTTGTACAACTTTTCATGTGTACACATTCAGCCTCAAGACCACACTTGCCATGATTATCTGCGACTGAGGTTGGGACATGTGTTGGGATTGCCTTAGCCCATTCTCTTGTGGCACACACAATCCTTTGATGGTGAGACACAGAAGCTAAGAAACCTTTAATAGTGACACTTACTTGGTTGTTTGTCTTTCAGAGCCACTAACGCGATCTTCTGCATCTGAATTGACTAATATTCTGACATGGAAAAATAAATATTGCCAAAGGCTCTTTTAGATATTGAAGGAATTGCTCCGTGCAGCAGCATGCCAAACTAGAGTCCCATCATTGTTTGAGAATGGGATCTCTCCAACCAGGCTCACTAAGAGCATGACATTCCTTGGGCAGATCTATCACGCAGCAGAAGAATATAACCTATTATTCCAAAATAATAATGAGCAAAAAAGTTGTTTTGTGGAACCTTTAATGCTTCCACCTGTTGAATCAGTTGAAGTAACATAGTACAGAACTAGTAGAGTATATATCATTGACCATTGATCCAGCCCAGTTTCATAAAACTTCTGCCTTTCAGGAGGACTGAAAACATCCTATTCCTGTAATAAATCGCATTCAAGTTTGCCTTATGTGTCTATGGCAGACGGTCATCCACACACCAGTGTTATTAGGTCATGTGGAATCTTGTGTAGGGTGTAAATCTAAAGTATTTCACCATCATCACTGTCTGGCATTAAGACTTGATCAAATTGTTTTTATCCCTCCGATTGCATCTGATGCCATTGACTGTTAAATGGGGATATGGCAGTTCCTTTGTGCCAGTTCGTTGATTTTGTTTTATCAAAATATATGGGCCTTCCTTTTGGAATCCATTCCTGAATTTAGGATTCATCTTTTTTTGCTAGTTAGCTATTCATTTATTAGATAATTAAAGATAGAGTGGTTGACTAGCCTTTTACAGCACTTGCTCCGAAGGTAATTCAGATGGTTATATGAATTTGTTGATTTAATAGGTAGCATGCCTTCTGCTCTAGAACATTCAATGCATAACTGCGTTTGGAAAATGTCTAACATGCTGTGTTAGTCACACTAAAGTTTTTTGATTGCTGCAACAACAATTTGTGCAAACTATATATGGTAGTACTTTGGTGCTTGTGACATATATTGCCACCAGATGGAAGATGAACCAATAACCTCTAATTCAAAAGCTCAGTTAAAAAGGAGGGCTATAAGTGTGTTATGTTTGGGTATCTTTAGCAAAATACACAACATTTTGACACTAGCTTTTCTTCTAGACATCATTTATAGATCTACTTGCACTTACTCAAGCTCCGTGGAAAAGCTTTACTAGTGAAAAATATATTTGAACAGTTTATGAAAGCTCAAGGGATCCTGGTGTATTAGTCAATATTACCAGTGTCTGACTACAAATGACAACTACTGGAAAGTGTATACATTTTGTAAAATCCCGTTTTTTATATTCCTGTTTTGTAAATTGCACAAAATTAGAATATTGTACATGACTTTAGTTAGTTGTACTGTTGGATATTGTCTCTCCCATTACAATTCTCACACCTTTGAATCTGTCGAAGTGTTTTTATCTATAAAAGACCCTTGGTGCAGGATATTTTACCTCTTGAAAGTGGTTCTTCATATAGGCCTCTTTCATAGATCCACTGGCATTTACTCAAGCTCCATAAGAAAACTTTACTACTGTAACATATGTTTGAATAGGCTATTCAGGCTAAATGGATTCTGAAGTCTTACTAAAAATAATTACTACAAATGTTTTTGACCGCTTTGGCTCCATCCATGAGGTTGCAGGATAGCCAACCACGTGAGTCTAGGAGCAATAGCTAGTGGAAGAGACAGTGGTCTTTTGAATCCCTTGCCCTCCGGCTAGCACCCAAATCTCCACTGCTTCACTGCGGTACTTGCTTTATAAATGCAGCTTAAATGCATTACAGTAAGCATGGGCATTTTAGACCGCCTTCAAGTTCATTAAGTATCCTTGATTAACTAGCAAGATTTCCAATTTTTACGTTTATGATAAACCTGTTTAAACAGTCACACTACATGTCCCTGAAATATATTTCTTCTTAATCCCCTAACTAGAGATATAGAGGTTGCAAGCAAGAGGGTGTTCATTCACTGTATTAGGTTGACACTGTTGACTTTCATTGTTTCACAGAAATCTACTTTCTCAAACTTGTCTTCGCTTTTTTCACTATAACTTGTGCTGTTTTGTTATTGTTACTCTTGTATTACTCTTCTTACCTGATGCCCACATCTTTTTCCTGATTGTGACAATTAACTTTTGAATGTGTTCATATTGTCCACGTCTTTTGATAATGTAAAATAAACTTTCTTCTGTATTTTACTCTATTGTTCTCTGCTGCTTTTTGTTGACTCCTTTATTTCTGTGTATATGCATATTTTTCACGGAGAATCTGCTTCCTGTAATTGGATTATGGAAATTAAGAGAAGCTTTCTGATTGTTATTCCACTTGCACAGCCTTCTCACTTGAACAAAACAACTTTAGAAATTTTGTATCGGATATATTTTTAAATAAAAGTTATTTTAAATAAATGCTTTCAAGTAGCCTACGCATTTTAACTAAAAATCTTTGTGATGCGAGGAGACACTATATCAAAATCATTTTACACATAAATTGAAGTAAAAAAAAAAAAAATATTGAATTGTTTAACACAATAATTTTGAATGCCTTTGACCCCTCATATTTAATTTTTGTAAATTGCATTTTGTTATCTAGGCTCTATCACCAGTGGATGTTAAACACAGTTAGTTTATTGTGCTCCTGTTCTTGGTTTCTTTGTTGTTGTCTGGATATGAATCTCTCCACTTGTACTTTGCCTCAAGATTAAGGAAATACCACTTTCTTTCTAGCACTCAAAGAAACTGTTTCCTCCTTTTCCACCATGAAACAATCTTTGTTCTGAGAAATCTGCTGACCGGTAATGCATTTGTGCCGGTCCAGAACTTTGATGTGTCCTTTGTAATTTACTTTTTTTCTCTGCTCTTGGGTAATGCTCAGAAAAACTTGATACTCCACCATCTGCTTTTGAAATTATATGATTGTGTTAGTTGTTACTAATCTCAGAGAGGTTCATTTTCTCTACGGCTTCCCAAATGAGACTCATGATCCTACTCCACTTTACATGTCAAGATTTATGATCAACATCCTGTTCTGCACATTTTTTCTTACAGTATTTCAATATATTATGCTTAAATTCCAATACAACTGTGCTGTGCTTTGTGATGCATTCTCTAGTAATTTGGCCGTTTGCAGAGTCTTTCTATCTTAGCTTTGGGCTTTAACCCCTTAAGTGCTAATGCTTTTACTTTCTGATGGATACTTCTACCTGCAGATTGTTCACCTTTAGAATATCTCAGACGACAGACTAGATCTGGATTTTTTTTTATAGCTCTTCCACACTGGTAGAGGGCACCATCTTCATTTCGACTCTGCATGTAGCCCCGCATGGCACCACTGGAGCCCTAAAATACCCCCATTGGCGTGCTGATGTCAGTTCTCTTTTTTTCTTCGCCATCGGCGCAATCTGGGGCGCCCCAACTGACCTCGGGGGAAATTCATTATACAATGTTTTCTCAATTTCTTTATTTTGTTAGGTTCAGTTTTCTATGTTAAGTTGCCACAAAAAACAATCTGATTGAAGCAGTGTCAAGACTGTGACAACCAGATGTCCATCAAGGACCTTCATAGTATCTGCCAATGGTGACTGGGATCCAAAAACGACATCTGCGCCTATGACTTCTTATCAGAAACTGCATCTCAAGGCACTGAAAGAGCACGAGGCCAAGATGTTTATGGCCAGAGCAAGGGATGAATGTGGACTTCAGAAATTTTGTCCAAGGACCAAATCTCCATCACCTGACTTTTTCCAAATCATCGAAGATTAAGCATAAGAAGAAAATACACCATGACTCCTGAAGTTTGTCTTCCAGTAGCAAGTCTCAGAGGACTTTGACTGCACTCCTTCCAGCATCTGACCAAGAACAGCCAGAAGAAGAGCAAGATCTGGTATCTTACTCCCCATCGACGCTAGCGACTCTAGTGGACCCAGCGCAGGTGGCTTCATCTGACCCCACGCCGGCTCCAGCCAGTGTTCCTCCGGTGGCGCTGAATCCAAGGCAGTTTGGACACCCGCTCCCAGACCTTACAACGTCTGGGACTGATCCATCTCTTTTTTTGAAAGCTGTGTTCAGTATTTTTAACAGAACAATGGTCCCCTCTGGTGTGCTGACTGGTCACATGGAACAGTTCGCATATTCTCTGGAAGGCTTTCTGTTGCCTTGCCAACAGGCACCATTTGCGTCCTTCCTTCCATTGCCTCCACTCACTTGGGCACCTACAAACCCGATGCCAGTGGTGTCCATAAATACCGACACTGAAGTCATCTCTGTGTGTTCTGACTTCATCCCCTTCATAGTGCAACAGATCGCTGTCACAACAGACACCTGCTGTGCAACAAATGAGACCTTATATGCCACAAATGACAGCACCACTGTCAACAGAGTCATAGACTTTTATGACTTATCACTCCAGAAGAGCGGCACAGATGCTGGTTGAGGAAGAGAGGTTTTTCTTTGGGGAAACAGGAGCCCAAGATGATACTTCATCTGTAGGAGGTGTAAAATACCTTTTAATGGACCCCGGACTTTAAAGGTCTAAGGGAGGCTATTAGTCTGGACACTTCTCTGGAGTGGGAACGTCTCTCTTCAACTGGTTTATCTGGTAGAGACTTCTAGCCGCAGATTCCTTATCTTTGAATTTCCCAGGCATCCGACTGGATCTGGGAGATTGCCGGGAGGTGGTGTTGATCGGCCTGCGTGCGTCGTCTGCATCGCCCTTCTTCCTCAGCCCACCGAGCCCTCCGGCCCAGCGCTGCTGCTATCTTTCCCACGGACCGTTCCATCCTTAGCCCATACGCCACGGTAAGCGTCTACTTGGGATCTCACTCCCCTGGCCTTGCCCCTTGCTTACGGGCTTATTCACAAATTTTACTGAATTTTTTCACCTTAGACGGACACCGTATTCTCTAGTCTGTTTTGGCCGGTTTTTCCATATCGACACCACGTACTATTACGCAATTTCTCTGGAGTTCATAACAATCTTGCCCTTGTGCACTGCACTGTAAGCTCCTCCTCGGCCCATCTCCTGCCGCAAGCGATCCTTTACACCTTGGGTGTCGCTCACAATCACTCTCTTCTCGTGGATTATTATCCTGCTACAAGTCGTCCCTTGACTGCAAGCGTTCTGGCTAAATCACTTCGCCATCTCACCTGTTCTTAGCAACCAATTCTTCACTTAGCCGTCATCACCACGTTTCTTCCCCTGTTTCAGGTTCTGACACCTAGCACTTAATTTAATTTTCCACAGTGGATGTTAACATCTCATCCATCACTGACACTTTATTGATAAGGAAATGTTCTAGATTCTCTAATGTTCTTACTATTTCTTCGTCTGTTTTTTTCCTATTCTTCTATTGTGTTACAGGCAAAATCACTTCTCAGGCATGTAAAAATTATATCCTGATGATGATCCCAGTGTTTCCCCCACGGGATCTAAACGTCGTCGACTCATTATACACCGCATACACAACTTAATTTGCAATTTATGTGTAACGGTGTCGTTGTTTAACTCTGCTTGTTTTATTTTCTGTACAACATACAAGCTTTTTGCCCTGCCTGAGCATTTGTTTTAGTTTTTGTGTTAAATGTATTGCGTTGGACGCAGGATTGTGTCCCACTTTATTTTTCTGCTCAAAAACTAAAAATCATTAAATTTTCACTGTCCGGCTGGACAGCATTAATATAGTACTAATTTAGAGTCTATATTTATTCTCTCTTTTGTGCATTTCCCTTTTCAGGGACTACTGTCTTTGTAACTTACTGATACACAAGGTCCCTGTTCACCGATATTGGGTTCCCTTGTTGCTTTAAATAAGTGACATCAGCGGCACCTATATAGGTGTCAGGGTTCACCCAACGAATGCAGCAGCTTCTCAGCATGTGGCCGCAGTTTCTTATCGGCCGGGTGCTAGATGCCTATGTCACTGCAGGAATCTTCCGGGTTCAGGCTTCGGCATTGAAACTCGCTGAGGAACCCGGAAGCAGCTGGGTCTTGCAACAGCTGTTGCAGGTCTAGTCTCTCGAGTGGTGCGGAAGTCGCGAGGACAGAAGAAGCAGTGAAGTGCACGCGTAACGTTCGGAGCCGCGCACTTTACTGAGTCTCCTCGCCAAGTGTGTCGTTACTTAGCGCTTGAGTACTAGTTAGTCTTGTACATGCGCGTAGAGATTAGTTAGGGTAGAGTCGTCTGAGTATGGCGGTAAAGTTAGTTAGGGAGTCAAATAAGAGATTGTTCAAAGAGAAGAAGATTCAGTTCAGCGCACGAGATAAAAAGGCTGTAAGTATAACAGAAGAGCAAATCACTTACCATTCTTCCTCACGCTCGATGGCAGGAACCAAATCCAGTTCCAGAAGACTTCAAACCGTAAGTATAACACCTCAAATGGACAGCAAAAGTATTGAATAAAGATGATATTTAAAATAGTAAATAAAAAAGAGAAATCTAAATAAGAAGCACATGAATAGAAAATGAGGAAAAGTTGTATCATAAGAAGAATAGAAAGAAAGAAGGCAACTAACCTTAATTGGAATATATTTTTACGAGAAATACAAATAAGAGAAGCAAAAGGCCTAGCTTAGAGGGTAAGAGTTAGAATTAAAAGAAATGCCAAATAGACTAGGAAGAAAGGTTCAGGAGAATGTTTTAACATAATGTTGTCTTACATTTATATACTGCAGTTCACCTGTGAGTTCCGAAAAAAGTCGTTTGCCCAACAAGTGAGATACCTGCATGAGAGAGTAGCGGTGAACCCAAGAACAGCTAAATAAGGCAGTCTCTTCTCTATCCCCATCCCCTTTCCCCCTCCGGGTACGCTTCGATCCTCTGCGTTCTAGAGGGTCTGAGTGGAATATAGGGTTGGGAGTTGGGAAAATAGCATCATTCTGCTCCTGTGAAGTTTAGTGTTTAACCGTGAGTACTGAGTTTTATGACAATAGGCGCTACCTAGCTGCGCTGACATCCATTCTTTTCTTTCCGCGTCAGTCAACGCTGATCCGGAGAAGAGCTACCCCTCAGTCATTTTTTGGCTGTATTTGTTTTGGGTGTTTTGTCAAGAGTTTTTGAGGTTTTTCCTCCTGGTGTAGTAGGATATGTCATCCGAAGACACGTTTTAAGCACTGCGGAGCCTACCACCGGCGGATGGTCGCTGACGGACCCGCACCTCGTCTGTCTGTGGGGTCTTGAGCGCAACCACAACACGAAGTTGTGCTCCGATTGCCGGGCCATGAACCCGAAGGCTTTGAGAGAGCAGTCCCTGAAGCTCATGGCAGCCTGGAATGCGACTCTGTGAAAATTGAGGTCCCGGTCAAGGGGAAGGTCCCAGGATCGTTCACGGAGCATGAAGTAGTCCTCGTCCCACTCCAAGTCCTCTGGACATTCAGGTAAGAGGTGCAAGAAGTCGAAGCAGTCTTCCATTTCTCCTCATCCATTGAAGGAGCATTGACATTCGAGGCCTTGTTCCTCAGAGACAGCAACTGGGCCGACTCCACGTCTCCCCAACTTTCTGGGAGCTGGAGCAACCCCCCGACCAACTCAGAGTTTTATGAGGCCATGCACCTCATGATTGGGCAGCTCGACCCCATCAATGCGTCTTTAGGCCCTGTGGGGTCGGAAGGGGCCTTCATCTGGTTCCGCGTTGGTGGCTGTGGGCCCCCAGGGATCTATTTCTGGATCCAGACCAGAGCGGGTCGTACCACCTCGACCTTCACCAGCGAGTTTCCCAATGCAGACGATCCCGGCACCATTCCCCATTGTGATCGTCAAAACAGAGCCGGATGGACGTCACCCTACGCCGACTCTGGCAGGACCTTTGCTTCCTAGATTGGAACCTGAACCCTATTCCCATGGGCTAGGACTCTGGGAGGAATGAGAGGGGTCGCTGGACCCTGAAGAATACCAGCCATACGAAGAGAACCCTAATATGGATTAGTGTGAGGAACTGGGTGAAGCCAGTGGACTGGATATTCTCCATATTCTGGTATGCTTTCTCTCCCTACTGTGGCTGGCTACGGAGGAGGGAGCCTCGTATGCAATGGTGGTGCGGAGGGCGGCTGAGGTCCTTGACTTTCAGTTGCCCTCGGAGGCAGTCATGACCAACATCTTGAGGGAGGTGCTGCAACTGAGTCTCCTCATCCGAACCCTTACTACTGTTCAATGACGCCCTCACTGACAACCTGTTGGGGACCTGGTCCAAACCCAGCATAGGAGCTCCTGTGAATAGGACGATCGCCCAACGCCCCCATGCCAGGGGACCCATACATCCTTTCCCAAACCTCAACTTCCCAGGGCACATTCCCTGCCGCTTCCCTGGACAGGTAATCCAAAAGGCTGGACTCTTTGGGAAGAAAATTTCTTCTGCCAGCCTAGCATTGTGGTCTGTGAACACCGCATGTCTTTCGGGTGCTACTCCCACACTCTGTGGGACACAGTTGCGCAAGTGCTGCCACACATCTTGGAGGAGGCACGGGCCATCCTCTGCCGGGCTGTTGCAGACAGGAGAGACGCAGCTGAGTTCACAATTTGCTGTGAATTGGACACGACTGACTCACTGGGCAGAGTGGTTTCATCAGCAGTGGCCCTGAGGCACCATGACTTGTTGGGGACGACTTGCTTTTCGGGGATGTCCATGTTTCCCTTATGGACATGCCCTTCGATGCCACCCATCTCTTCGGGGACCAGGCAGATTTGGCGCTGGATCGCTTTAAGGACTCTCGGACTATGGCCAAGTCCTTGGGCCTCTTGGCAACCCCAAGTCACCCCCAATATGCCTTTCCCTCCTTTCGTGACAACCGGAGGGGCTTCCAACCGTGCCAGTTTCCTCCCAGCCACCGAGCTGTGCATGCTCCCCAGCCTCTGCGTGGACGAGGGTACAATGCCCACAGAAGTCTTGGCGCCCACCTTCCCCAGGAGCTGCAGCCTGCAAGCCCGTCCTAATCTGCCCCTTTACGATCATGTGCATCCAATTGGCGGCAGGATTCACCATCACCTCCTCCTCTGGCAGTCTATAACATCGGACAGGTGGTTCTTGCAGATAGTCTGAAGGAGCGGGCTCCCCCTCCCCTTCCAGACTGCCCCCTACCCTTTGAGACTACCCTCTCCCCTTCGAGACTACCCCCTCCCTCCATGCCACCTTCTCGCAACTGGCTGACAGAGGATAATTTGTCTCCGCAAGGAAGTCATGTTTCTCTTGGCCAAGGGAGTCGTAGAGAGGGTTCAAGTGTCAGAAGTAGGCTGTGGTTTCTATTCCCACTACTTTTTGGTCCCCCCAAAAAATAAAGGCCTTCTTCCTATCCTGGATCTACGAGCCCTCAACTTCTTCCTCAAAAAGGAGAAATTCAAAATGCTCACGCTAGCTCAGGTCTTGTCTGCCCTGGATCCAGGAGACTAGATGGTAGCTTTGGACTTGCAGGATGCCTATTTCCACATTCCCGTCCTGCCTGCCTTCCGGTGCTGTCTGCGGTTTACAGTAGGCCACAAGTGCTTTCAGTTCACCGTGCTCCCCTTTGGCCTTACAAGCGCCCCTCGGGTGTTCACCAAGGTGATGGCAGTGGCTGCAGCTCATCTGCGGAGATCAGGGTTGCCAGTCTTCCCCTATCTCGACGACTGTGGCTGCTCGCCCCAGGCTGTAGTCTCCCACCTCCAGACTACGGAGAACCTCCTGCATTCGCTGGAGTTCACTATTAACGTGCAGAAGCCACACCTGACTCCCTCTCAGACACTCCCTTTCATTGTAGCTATTCTGAACACAGTGCAGTTTCAGGCTTATCCTCCTGAGCAGCGAGTCCAGGATATTCAGGCTATGATAACCAATGTTTCAGCCTCTATTGTGGACTTTGGTGAGACAGACCCTGGGGCTGTTGGCACTCATGGCCTCCTGCATACTGCTGTTAACTCCTGCCCGATGGCATATGCAGGCTCTGCAGTGGGACCTGAAGTTTCAACGGGTACATCATCAGAGTAACCATTCGTACATGGTCCAGATCTCAGAGGGAACTGCGAAAGATCTGCAATGGTGGCTCATGAACTATGATTGGATCAGAGGCAGACCCTCTCCCTTCCCCAGTCAGATCTCACAGTAGTGACAGATGTCACTCCTGGGATGCGGCAGCCATCTGGGAGAGGTGGATATCAGAGGACTCTGGTCTCCGGCAGAATCCGGACTCCACATCAACCTGCTGGAGCTCCGTGCGATCTGACTGCCATCAAGGGAAGGCTAGTACATGTGTTCACGGACAATACTACCGCCATGTGGTACTGAAACAAGCTGGTGGGGTCGTGGACCCTTTGTCAAGAGGCCCTGCGCCTCAGGACATGGCTGGAACAGCACAGCATATCCCTGGTGGTTCAACACATAGTGGGTTCTCTGAATGCCAGAGCAGACTAACTCAGCCATTGATGCCTAGTGGATCTCGAATGGCGTCTCCACTTGGAGGTGGCGCAAGGTCTGTGTCAACAGTGGGGAGAGCCTTTGTTAGATCTGTTTGCCTCTGTCGAACGCGCAATGTCAGCAGTTTTATGTTCAAATTTCTTTATTAATGTTTATCATGATGTACTATTGCGCACAAAATATTGCAACTTGTGCAAGGGGCAAAGCCCAAAATAGCGAATTAATGACATCATATTTCCAAACAAAATAAAAAGATTTAACAAGGACAATAATACTACCCCAACAATAGTCCCTCCCACCCTATATGTTGTTGCTTGTTTCTGAACCACATTACAAGGTTGGATCTGGTCAGTCGCAAGAGGCGTAGATATTTTGGGCACGTCAATTCTCGAAATTCTTGAGATAGGATCGACAAAAAGGGACCCCACAGTTTCCCAAAGGAGGCTCCCTGGCCGGCGAGTGTTAGGGAGATTCACTCCATACCCAGGATGTGCCATAGACGAAGTAACCATCCCACGTGGGTGGGCGTTTGTGTTGTGCCCCAGTGTGCTAGGTTGTTCTGGGTTGCCGCTCCTAGGGCAAGGCCTGTTTTTCTGCAGCGCCTAGATTTATGGGGATAGGTAAGGGGATTGGGAAGGCCTAGCAAGGTGTATGCGGGGAATCTCAGGACTGTGTGTGAAGGTGTGAGTATTTCATCAAGTATCTGTGTCCAGTGGGACTGAAGCCCTGGGCAACCCCAAAGGACATGAACCAAGGAACCCTGTGCTCCGCAGCCTCTCCAGCAATCAGCGCTGCGGTTGGGATTCATTTTGTGCAGTCGAGAGGGAGTGTAGTACCAATACGTGGCGACCTTGGTAAGGGTTTCGGTTAGGGATATGTTACATGCTGTATGTCTGGCCCTGTAGTAGATATCTGACCATTCTTGATCTCTCAGTTGTCTTCCCAAGTCTCGCTCTCATCTATGTTGTCCCGACCTATACACGTACCTGTTGTGTTGAATCAGAAAAGAATATAAGTCTGATGTGAGCCGTGTCGCAGATGTTTTGGCAAGCAGCCATTTCTCATATGACGTAAGTCACCTATGCACATTGGGCTTGTTATCGTGGTGCAGGAGCCAATGGCTAAGTTGCAAGTAGGGGAGTCTTTCGGATTCTGGGACGTTAAAGTCCGCGTGCAGTTGGTGGAACGGGAGGATCCCCTTCTCGTCAAACATATGGCCCATTGAGCGGCACTCGGTTCTTCTCCATGGTGCGAATGCGTTTGGGTCGTTTCCGGGTGTAAAGTCGGGGTTATCTAACAGTGGCGTGATAGGGGAGGGATAGATCGTGAGGCCACACCTAGCGCTAGTTTGATCCCAAGCCTCCATTGTTGCTCGCATGATTGGGGAGCGGTGCATGTTTTGGGGGCCTCTGTGCCAGGGGGAGGAAAAGGACCTTCCAGAGGGATGTATCTTGGAATAGTCAATGCATTTCCGATTCCGGTTGGTACCATTCCACTAAGTATCTCATTTGGGCCGCTCTGTAGTGGGAGTGTAGGTCTGGGATGCCCAGTCCCCCCAGCCGGGGCGGGAGATAACGGAGTTCTTTTTTCATGCGGGGTGTCTTCCCCAACCAGATGTATTGCATTACGTTCGATTGTAGTTTGGTGAGCATTCCCTTTGATGGAGCCAACGGTAGAGTGTGGAATAGGTAGAGGATCCGGGGGAGGATGTTCATTTTTATTGCCGCGATTCGGCCCAGCCAGGATATCTGTAAGTGCCTCCATCGGCTCAAATTGTTCCTGACTTGGCTTAATAGGGAGTGATAGTTTATCGAGGAGGTCAGCTGAAGCATGGGCGTTAGCCTAATTCCCAGGTATGGAAGTGTTGTGTTTGACCACTGGAGGGGATGTTGTGTTTTGATGTTTTCCACTAACTCTGGAGGTAAGGAAAGGTTCAGGGCCTGTGACTTTTCCACTTTTACCTGGAAGCCTGAGGCCAGGCCTAAGTAGTGTAATTAATTCAGGAATGCCGGTAGGGCGCTAGTCGGGTGGTCTAGTACCATCAGCACATCATCAGCAAACAGGCTGACGGTATGTTGTTCACCTCGAAGACTGCCCTGGTGATCAGAGAGTTATCTCGAATCCTCTAGGCCAGTGGCTCCATATATAGGGCAAACAACAAACGTGATCGTGGGCACCCTTGATGTGTACCCCTGTTAATTGTAAAGGTGGCGGAGGTGTGGCTGTTGACCCTAACCGTCGCTGTGGGCGAGTGGTAACAATTTAGGATACCAGTTTTGAATTTCTCTCCGAGGCCGAAATGAGTAAGAACCCGTTCCAGGAATGGTCAGTGCACCCTGTCAAAGGCCTTTTCTGCGTCCATTGTTGGCAGCATAAGCTCGCTTTGAGCTCGCGTCGCTTTTTGTATGATGTGTAAAATAAGTTTGTATTATTGCCAGCTTGCCTCAGAGGAATGAACCCTGCCTGATCTGGGTCGACAAACGAGGGCATGTCGCAATTAAGTCGCAATTAAGTCGACTCGCCAGGATGCCCGTGAACAATTTTAGGACCACGTTCAGCAGCAAGATCAGCCGGTATGAGCCGCATTGAAGCTTATCTTTGCTGGGTTTAGGTATTACAATAATAGATGCTGCTAGGATTGCGGTGGGTATCCTCCCTCGGGGGCTGAAAAGGAGTTAAAATAGTCTAGCAAGGATGGGAGCAAGGACTTGGAAAAAATGTTTTATAGAAAATAGAGGAGAATCCGTCTGGCCCTGGTGCCTTTGCCTTAAGGCGAGAGATGGCTGAAATGACCTCCTCTGGCTGGATATCACCATCTAGAGCCTCTGTTTGGTCTGGTGTGAGTCGCGAAGTATGTGCTAACTGTAATTAGGTGTCACTAGCAATCGGGTCGAGAATTTGATCTTTGTATAGGCGCTCATAAAAACCCCGAAAGGCGTCGGCTATGGCCGAATCTTTAGTGATGTCCTTTATTGCGGGTGTGTAATGATTGAACACATGACGTCTGCCTTTGTGCGGAGAGTTTATTAGAAGGAGACGCGCGCAATTGTCACCCCCCACATAGTAAGAATAGCTAAGAAGGAGCGCTGCGTATTCCTCCCGGTCTAGGTCTAGACTGGCGAGTTGTGATCGAGGTGTTGTCAATTGGCGCCAGATCCTCGGCGCTTCGGTTCACTGGTGGATGCGCTCTAGCTCTCTAACCTGGGTGGAAAAATCATCTCTTTTGCTTCCGCAGCTTATTATCAGCCGCGGAAATAACTATTAATTCCCCTCTAATAACCGCTTTAAGGGCTGTACAGAGTTTTGCTGTAGAAACTTTGTGAGTATTATTCAAGGCAAGATATGTGGTTATATCCTTTTGAATTTGGGAAACTACCGCGGGGCGATGTAACAATGTATCACGTAGTCTCCATTGGCGACGTGGCAGGCCTCTACCGGGTTTGATAGTGTGAGGGAGACAGCCGAATGGTCTGAGAGCGACATTGGGAGGATCTCGGATTCAGTACGGAGGAGCTGTATGTCCCTCGGGCCTAGGAGGTAGTCCAGTCTGGTGTATGTATTGTGTGTATGCGAGTAGAAGGTATAGTCACATGTCTTCGGGTGGGGCTCTCTCCACAAATCATGCAGTCCTACTTCTCTCATCCATTCTATCCCACTCCCAGACATCGCCCCAGATTGACCATGTCTTTGTGCTGACCTATCCATGTCTGTGTCCAAAACCAGGTTCAAGTCACCCCCAATTAACGCCCCCCTCACATCTGCTACAAGAGCGTCTTCCAGTGCTGTATGGAGGAAGGCTTCTTGTCCCTCGTTAGGTGCATATATAGACCCCACTATGACGGGACAGTCTCCTATTGTGAAATGATAAGTAAGGAGTCTCCACCCCTTTGTGCCCAACTTTTCCATGGAAGGAGTGCGCTACCAATATTGCCACTCCAGCCTTCTTTATAGAGGCGGAGGAGAGAAACTGATGTGGGAACGTACTGGAGCGCATGCAGTGGTAAACCCTTGGAAGGAGCTATGTCTCCTGAAGCAAGCATATGTCTGCTCCAGAGTTCTCAAGATAGGAAAGAACTGCTTTGCGTTTGATGGGGCTGTTGAGGCCCTTCACGTTTAAGGTGAGTACCTTAGTGGTGGCTATTGGCATGGAGCTTATACCGTAGGTGTGAATCTATTTCTAGAGAGTGCGGATCGCAGGAGGGCAAATTAACCTCTAGGATGGTATCCTGATGTGACATCTTGTATGTGGGTTGGGTGGCTCTCAGCGAAAACATACAAAACCCCCCAAAAAACATCAACACAAAACATTTAATGGAATAAAACATGTGAAAAGTCCATCCCTAAAGGGGCAGATGTCTACCAGTTCTGGAAGTCAAAGATTAAGGGTCCACGTGTGACCAATCTCCCACCCCCTGCCCCCGCTAGCCAACCTGATAGTAGAAAGAGTGCCATTTCCTCTACGGACCGCTGGTTTGGGCCAAGACCCCAGAGATGGACTGCAATGCAGCTTTTTGACTCTCTGCTATTTCGGTGGGGTCTGGGCAGGTCATATCTTTCCCCGACCCGCGGTAACTCCCTCAGGGTCTTCATCGTCCCATGCGGGGGGGAAGAGGATCCAGGCGAGCCATTCCCCTGCTGAGTCGATGCCCAAAATGTGACAACTTTCAGTCGGGGATCTCATTTGATAAAGTTTCCCTTCTAAACGTAAGACAATGTGGTAAGGGTGACCCCAGGAGTATGCCACTCCTTTACTCCGTAGGTGTTGTGTGACCGGTCTAAACTCCCGTCTTCGCTGCAGAGTATTTGCGGAGAGGTCTTGGAACAGCACTGGCGATTGATCTCTGAATCGGAGCGGGTGTTTCTCTCATGCTTTATGGAGGATTTCCTCTTGTACCTGAAAGTCTGGGAGGTGTACTAATATGTCTGCCGGTGGGGCCCCCTCAGGACGTGGTCTCCCGACCCTGTATGCACGGTTTATTTTGATAAGTGCCCGGGTCCATTTTTAAGATATGGCGGAAGAGGTCCCTAGCGAATGAAAAGATGTCCTCTCCTTCTGCTTTCGTCGCTACACCTCTTATGCAGATATTATTCCGGCGGGATCTGCTCTCCAGATCTACTGCGTGAGCTTGGAGGTCCTGCTGTTGATCACGGAGGCGGATTATCTCCTGCTGTAGGGATTCCAGTTCTTCGTCCCGACTGTATTCTCACTCCTCCAGGGTGGCCACACGGTCACCCACTGCATCGAGATCTCTTCTGGTTTCCTTGATGTCCTGCCATACGTTCTTTTTAACTGACTGCAGATCTTCTTTGAGAGACGAGAAAAGCGATTTGATGAAGGAGCGAGTGGCTGGCTCCTCTCCCCCACCACCCGATCCCGATCCTGGGGCTGCAGCACGTCTAGAGAGTTTGGGGAGTCCCTAGCGGAGCCCTTGGCTGATCCGGAGAGCATGTCTTTTATGGAGCGTCCTTTCTTGTTGCGGTCGGCCGACATTTCTTCTTTGTGTGAAGCCAGGCGGAGCCCCAGCAACCATGGGGCCACCTTCCCTGCGGGATCCCCACTTGGGTCTTGTGTAGTGGTGCAGCCGAGGAGCAGAGCCAGAACCCCCCGGCTGGGGCGCACAAGCTGGACTGCCCCAGGGGTCGAGATCGTCGATTTAAGGTACCACTGTTTCCCCCAGGCGTGACCTTCGCTGTAGTGTCGTGCACTGTGGTAGTGCAGCAGATTGGAGGCTCTGATATGACCAGCGTGTAGTTGCGGATTTAGTCCCCCGCTAGGGATATGATACTATTCATGCAGACTCTTTATAAGTCCCGGTCACCCTCCGGAGAGCCACTGAAATGGGTGGTTGTGCGTTCCTCTGCACGCTGGTAGTCTGGGCCTCGTCCGCTCGATATCCAGGTGTGTTAACAATTCCAGCTTCCTTGCCAAGATATTCCATGCGGTGGTCTCCTTCAGAGCCCCTGGGTCAGTGCACATGCCCCTGCGGGCAAGCCCGCTCCAATCTGGCCCAAAGTGGTGGGCAGAGCCATTCCAGCTGTTTCCCCGTGTCTCTCCTAAAGGACTCCCCACCGCTGGTGACCGCCTCTGCAGTCTCTGCCTGCCTGAACCGGGCCTGCTGCAGTGAGTGGGCTCTCCCCCATCTCAGCTCACCCCATGTCTCGCCCCCGTGGGAGGGCAGGGGACCGAACAGCTCCTCTCTGAGCCTCTAGTCGCCAGCTAGGCCGGATCCCCGGTTGGTCCGAGACTCTCCAACGCACCGGAGGCTACAAGGACTAGACCACCCAGCCTTCTCCCCCAACCGTCTCAGCGATGATCCGCGGGCCGGCCCGCAGATCTCCGTCTGGCCCAGGCCTCAGTGTCTGCCCCAGTCTCCTGCAAGTGCGCCAATGGCCTCAGGGCCTGCCGCCCCCACCATCCACGGCCCCCACCATCCACAGCCCCCTATGGGCCAGCGCTGTCCACTCGGAGGAGGCCCGCACTCCCGTCAGGCTTTGTGGCCACAATCCACCTCCTCCGCAGGGCCACGACTTGCTGCTTCCCCTCAGCTCCCGGTAGCCTGCTTTGGTGTCCTCTCGCCTCCGGATCGCGGGCAGCCAGGACAAAGAAGGCGAGTCCCGTTCCGCAGCCCCCTAGCAGACTCGGCAGTTGTCCGCAGGTCCTCTAAAGCAGGCTTTACAGCTGGGCCAGTGGCGGAGACGGGAGGAAAGACGTCCTACCCGACCGCCATCTGGGCCACGCCCCTCCATGTCAGCAGTTTTGCACACTGGAGTTTCCCAGGCGGCTCTTGATCGGTGACGCTTTTTGTCTCGAGTGGAGCTCAGGCCTCCTGTACACGTTTCCGCCCATACCACTCCTAACCAGAGTTCTCAAGAAAATTAGGAACGACCGGACCAAAGTCATCCTTGTGGCTCTGGACTGGGCAAAGAGATTTTGGCATCCCGAGCTACTGGGAATGGCAATCGATCCTCCACTCAGGCTGCCCCTCCAATAAGATCTTCTGTCGCAGCAGCAAGGGAGGGTCCTCCACCCGAACCCGCCACTCTCCGCCTTCTTGCGTAGAGATTGAGCAGCGTCATTTGACAGCTTTCGACCTTTTTTTCGAAGTCTGTATTGTCACTTTGACAGGCAGACAGCCCACCACCAAGATGGTATATGCCTGCCTGCACTTGGAAAACAATTGTGTCATGGTGTGCAGAAAAATCCATTGATTCTCCCCCTCTTCCCCCCCCCCCCCCACCCCCCTTTCTGAAGTCTTGCTCTTTATTCTTTGCCTTGCCCAGCAGGGCTCTGCTCTGGGCCCCCTTAAGGGATATCTCTCTCTGCTGTGTCTGCCTTCTTCTGGCTGCCTGACCAACACTTTTTGTTTAAATCCCCTATTGTACATAGTTTTTTGAAGGGTCTCATCCACCTCTATCCCTCTTCACCATTCATTATGCCTCAGTGGGACCTTAATTTGGTTCTCACTTTTCTGATGTGTGCCTTTTGAGCCTCTCCACAACTGCCCCCTCGGGCTTCTCACACTAAAAACAGCTTTCCTGGTGGCAGTTACATCTGCCCGTAGAGTGAGTGAACTGCTGGCCTTATCATCTAAGCCGCCTTGCCTTTCAGTTTATCCTGACAAAGTGGTGCTTCGCACAAGGGCCTCCTTCCTGCCGAAAGTGGTCACCCCATTTCATGTAGGGCAGTCCAACTTGCCTACCTTCTATCTCCTCCACACCCCTCTAAAGAAGAGGAGTGGCTCTACCATCTGGACCCAAAAAGAGCTCTGTCGTTCTACCTTGACCGCACACGAGAGTTCCGGGTGGATGACCAACTCTTCATGTGGTATGTTGGTGCAAAGAAAGGTCGGGCGTTTGGAAGCGAACTATTTCTGGTGGGACATACTCCGCATCAAAATCTGCTGCGCACTGGCCAAGAAGCAACCCTCTGAAGGCTTGCAAGCTCATTCCACCAGAGCTAAAGCTGCGAGCACTGCATTAGCACGCTTAGTTCCGGTCCTGGACATCTGCCAGTAGCAAATGGGCTTCCCTGCACGCTGTCTCCAAACATTACTGTCTGGACCATCCTCCCCCGCACGCCCCTCCCCTCTGCGGACAGATTTCTAGGGTTAGGGATGATCACGTTCAGGGCGCTAGTTTATCCACACCAGTGTCAGTGTTCTTCATGGATCCGTGCTTCTGGCGTGGAAAGTTGTGAAAAGTAACTGACGTCAGCGCGGCTAGGCGGCGCCGATGTAGGTGCCGCAAACGTCACTTCCGGCTCGGACGATGCACATGGAGCCGATCAACACCACCTACCAGCATGCAGGGGTACTGCTCACGAAAAGTTTCCGGATCCAATCTGACTCCTAGGATATTAAAAGGTAAGTAATCTGCAGCTAGATATAGTGTCTATCAGATAATGCGTTACCGAAGGTAAGTAACTTGTTTATTCCTCCTCAACATTCATCAGATGCAAAAATGTCTTAATTATTACTCTGGCTTCTTTTGACTTTCTTCAGGACTTTAAAGCTGACTTTTTGAGTCACTTGTTAATTAAGACGAACTATGGTGGCTGTTTAAAATCTGTGTGTGAATGTTTATTAGCAAAGGTAAATAACTTGCTCTCCTCTACCTGAAGTAAGCTCTTATCATACTGTGGTGAGAAAAGCAGCAGAGATGCTTGACCTTCAACGCCCATCGATGGAGGTCAAATCATATAATCTAACTGAAGCGCAACATTCCAACTCTCGCTTTGCAGAACCACTTCTTCCTTCTAATGAGGCCCTCTTGTCTCCTATATTAGTTATTTGGGGAAAAAACTAAAACATTGACTGCTGTATCCAGACAAATAGCTCATCCTTATAAGCCTGTACCTGGTGATCCAGATATCTTGTCGACCCACCCTTCACCAGATAGCCTGGTTGTGTAAGCTTCTTGCGCCAGTAAAATGACTCCCAGATCATTTCCATCTACACCATCTGATTGAGAATCTAAGAAGATGAAGCAACACTCCAAAAAGGTGTTTCAGCTGGCAGTATGGTCCTAAATTTAATCAATGTAACTTGGCTTATGGGGTAATCTTTACACACCTTATAAGACTCAGCACAGGCTGTCATTCCTAATTTGTTGAATGATCTTCAAAACCACTTCAAGGAGCTCAGACACGATGGTCATGCCACTGCAAAGAAGGTCGTACAATCCAGCCTTGACACTGCGGACTCCATGGCTAGAGCTATGGGACTTCTGTTTCCCAAAGAATACATGTTTTGTTGCAGAATTCAGGCTTCTCTTCAAGATGTCCAGACAACACTCATGGACTTTGTTTGATGGATCTCGTCTCTTTGGTGCAAAGGCAAACTCTGCTCTAGAGAGATTCAAGGACAGCAAGGCCACAGCTTGATCCCTTAGTCTACAAACCGAACCCAGGGATTACAGTCAATTTATGAAGTTTTGAGGATTCACTAGAGGCTTTTGAGGGCACCAACATTACTCTGCTCAGCAACAACAGCAGCAGCAGACAAAACCTCTCTACAGGCAATGCAGAGGATATGGCAGAGGAAATCAACATGCTTTACCTCTCGCTTCTCCGCCGGCCACATCAGGAAAGCAGCCCTTGTCGGATCACATGCAACAAGTTGAAGGGCTGGTATCCTCTTTTCCACAAATATGGAGGACCAACACTCAGACGTTTGGCTTTTACAAATTACAGAAAGGAGTTATGCTCTTCCTTTCCGACTTCCACAAGACCATCTGCACATCTTTCAACAGGAGTTTCAGTCCTTGCTACATAAAGGAGCTGTGGAGTTGGTTCTAGTGAAAGAGCAGGGTCAAGGATGTTATTGTTACCTCCTGATCCCCAAAAAGGACTCCAGTCGATCCTAGATATCAGGATTTTGAATTGGTTCCTCAAAAAGGAAAAGTTCCAAATGATGTCCCTAGCTGAGGTTCTGCTTGCGATGGAAGCAAAGACTGAATTGTATCTTTTGATGTGCAGGATGCTGATTTCTTCATCCCTATCCTGCAGTCTAACAGGAAGTATCCATGCTTTACGGTCATGTTCAAACATTACCAGCTCGCAGTCCTTCCATTTGATCTCACTTCTGCACCTGGAGTCTTAACGAAGGTGATGGCAATGGTTGCAGCTCATCTCAGACGATTGGGAATTCCATTCCCTTACCTTGACAACTGGCTAATCGAGGCCAGTTCGCCAGAGTTGGTGTCTCACCATTTGCAGGTAACAACTCAGTTGCTGTCTCACCATTTGCAGGTAACAACTCAGTTGCTGTTTGACCGGGGCTTTTCAATCCGCACATCCAGATCTCACTTGGTGCCTTCTCAGCATATCTGTTCATTGGGGCAGTATTGGACACCACATTGAGTCAAGCCTTTCGTCGTCCTCAGGAGACGGAAGGCATTTAGGCTATGATTCCGATGTTTCAGGATGGAGCGATCATCCCAGTCCTGGTGGTCTTACGCCTGCTCAGTCTGCTAGCCACCTGCATTCTGTTGGTCACCCATGCACACTGGCACATGAGGGCACTCCAGTTGTGCCTTCGCAGTCAGTGGTTCCAAATCAGTGGAGATCTACAAGCCTGCATCAAGATTTCCAGGGACAATGCAGTGGATCTGCAATGGTGGTGTGTGAACAGCAAACATTCTCAAGGAAAGCGGTTTCACTCTCACTCTGGTGACAGCTGTGATTACGGATGCCTCCACTTTAGGGTTGGGTGCTCATTTGGAGGAGCTGGAGATAAGAGAACTTTGGTCTCCAGAAGAACAGATGTTGCACATAACTGAATTGTGGGCAATATTTCTGGCTCTCAAGGCCTTCCTCCCTTCCCCTCGCAGTCAGTCAGTCTAGATCTTGGCATACAATACGACTGCGGTGTGATACGTCAACAAACATGTCGGAGTGGGGTTGTCTCTTCTCTGCAGAGAGGCTCTACGATACTGGTCCTGGCTCAGCACCATCTGCTTTGTGTAGTAGCAAATCACCTAGCCGGAGTGCTCAACGTGCGAACGGACAGTCTCAGCAGGAATCATCTTGCTGACCACGAGTGGCACCTCCACACAGACGTAGCTCGGAATATCTTCATGTTGTTAGGAACTCTTCAGATAGAACTCTTTCCGATCTCGAACGCTCACTGCCCGAAATTCTGCACCCTCTACTGTCTCATCCAGACAGCATTAGGGGACATGTTTTGCTTGAAATGGAAACTGCCGCTACCCTGCGTGTTTCCTCGCATAAACTTCGTTCCTCATATATTGAGGAAGACTCGCCAAGACTGGGCAATAGTAATTCTGATTGCCCTAGAATGGCTATGCAAGGTGTGGTATGTAGACCTCATTCACCTCTCCCTGTGCCCTAAGCTCAGTCTCCCTTGCAGGGTGGACCTCCTTCCCAATCGCAGGGGCAGGTTCTACACCCTACCCTTCAGTCTCCATCTACATGCCTGAAGATTGAGCGGGGCAACCTGAGTACTTTTTTCTTTACCCCCTGAAGTGGTGTGCCTCATTTTGTGTGCAAGACGACACTCCACCAAATCAATTTATTCTGGCTGAAGGGCCAAATTTATTTAATGCTGTGCAGACAACTCCATAGATCCTCTTCAGGATCTCTTATCAGACACCCTCAGTTTCGCTCTTACCCTAACCCAGCAGGGCTGTGTGGTTGCTACTGTTAAAGGTTATTTGTCTGCTTACCTGATCCGCAATCACTCTGTTAATTACCCATTGTTCTAAGATTCCTCAAGGGTCTCACAATCCAGTACCCCCTACACTCTTTATTATGCCGCAATGGGATCTCAATTTGTTCTTACCTACCTAATGTGTTCCCTGTTTGTACCTTTACATAGTTGTCCTTTATGATTGTTAACATTCAAGACTATGTTCTTAATTGCTATCATTTCTGCTAGATGGGTAAGCAAAACTCAGGCATTATGTGTAAAACATCCCTTCATCTCGTTCTTTTTTTATTGACAAATTGGTGTTGAGAACCAGGGCTGCGTTCCTGCCAAAAGTAGTTACCCACTTCAACTTAGCCCGGTCGATCACTCTTTCTACTTTTTATCCTCCACCACTTCCAACTAAAGAGAAGGAAAGACTTCTTGACCTTGATCTCAAACAAGCTGTCAGCTTCTACGTGGACAGAACACGTAAATTCAGACTGGACGAGGGTTCGATATGGGGTCAACGGTGAGTGCACTGCATCATTCAGCATAGAGAGAGGGGTAAGACAGGGATGCGTTTTGGCTCCCTTTCTTTTTACATTATATATTAAAGGCATGGGACAGACACTGTCTGACCAGTGCCTGGATTTACCAAAAATTGGACAGGGCCCAATACCTGCCCTCCTCTACACTGATGCAGTGCTGATGGCATGTACTCAGCTGGGGCTACAACGTCTACCGACTAGTTTTACCAATTACATGCAGAGGCTGCAAGTTAACAAATCAAAGTGTGGAAAAGGGAGCTCAAAGTGTAGGGATATTTTCATAGATAAGAAGATCGAATTTACAAAGCCATTTCCGTACTTGCGCATCCTGTTCGACCAGAACGGCTTGTGGTGTCAGGCAATCAAATCTAGAAAGTTATTGTTCATGAAAGCTACGGCTGCTTTGGCTAATTTCTCAAGGCAATTGGGCAAAAAAACACCTGTAGAACTTATCAACATATACGAGGCTACGTGTGTAACTATGGCTATGTATGGTGCTGGGGTATGGGGCTATTATGATAGCCCCTACAACTGGTAAAGAACGCCTTTTTAAGATTTGTTTTAGCTGTTCCTGGTGGCTGTTCCACCTGTGTATGCCACGCTGAGCTGGGGTTACCCCATTTATCAGATCTAATTCAAATATAGCTAATCCTCTTATGGCACGATCTGGTCTTCGGAGAAAACTTCCCTTGATAGGGTTGATATAAGGGATTGTCTTAAATTACAACGGGCACTCAGCATACCTTGGTTGGAGTATATTAAAGACTTCATGAGTGACTTAGGCCACCCGGAATATTATGAACAGCCGGAATCCATAGACCACATTAGCAGAAAAGACCTCAAAAGAGTGCATGACGCTATTGGAGTCTTTAAGACTATCCACTGAAATAGTGAAGTCGGCTGTATGTAATTACCAAATGATATTGACTACCTATAATATACAGCCTTACTTACAATTCATCGAAGGGATGCAGGATAGATTTGTTTTAGGTTAGGCATTTTTCATCGCCTAACAAGCTTTCCTGGAATTAACGACTGGTCAGGCACGCTTTGTAAATGCCCATGTGACGGTATGTCACAACAGACAACAATTCACGTAGTGCTCTTTTGTAAATTTTATGAAAATCAAAGAAAGGTCTGGATTTTACTAATTTTAAGTACCCTTGGCCTCCGGCAATGTCGCCCAGCTTTTTTTATCCCTTCAGTTGCTGGCCGATGAGTACAGTATGCAGTCTGTGGCAATGTTTTTAAAGAAGGTGATTAGATGCAGAAAAGCCATCAAATTGTGATTTTTTCCAGTGATGTAAATATGATTGTATTTTGACATATTTTTTGTTAGCAGTAGTGATTGTTGCTCTAGGCTTTTAATTTTTAAAATAAGATTGCTATATACCTAATCAATTTGTATATGAGTTTTTAGCCTTTGAACAGTAAATGTATTTTATATATGTATTCTGCTTTTATGGTTTCCACTGATGAAATTGAATAAAGCTAATTGAAATTGACTGGATGATCAACCCTTTGTAGGATACATTTGGAAAATGAAAAGCTAAACAATGCACAAATGGACACTCTCAAGATGGAGGATCCTGTGTATTGAGATCTGCTGCGCTATAGCTCACATGGATCCTCCAGAAGCTATTCATGCTCATTCTACCAGAGCCAAATCTTCTACCTCAGCACTGGCCAAAGAAGTACCTGTAACAGATATTTGCAAGACAGCGACTTGGTCGTCCCTTCTTACTTTTGAGAACTACTATTGCTTGGATCCCGAAGTGAAGGGGGATGGCCACTTGTTCGTTCTGCTAGCCAGGGAGTTTTGCTACAGACAGTTGTTCGTCCACCTCCAGGTGGGGGACTGCTTGGGTAATCTATTCAAAGGTGAGGAATCTGCAGGTAGAAGTATCCATCAGAAGAACAAGTTACTTACTCTCGGTAAGCCCTTTTTCTGGTGGATACTATACCTACCTGCAGATCCCTCACCGACACAGCCGCCTCCCCCGTAGCATTGGTGTATATACCAAGGGTTCAGGTCATCTATAATGTACATTTAAAAAAGGACTGCCCCAAAATCTTCGATTTTAGTTTCATTGTCAGTCAGTCAAAGGAACTTTATTCGGTCATTACGACCATAAAAGTGCAAATGCATACAGTACAAGGATTCTATATTGCATACATAACAGTAATTCATTAGATACATACAATCCACTGACAGGTCAAGATACACGACTTGGCGTAAAAAGTTTAAAACTAGATTTAAAAGAGACGAGAGTAAAAAGGACATAGTGCTATTGCTTTGAACTCCTATTGAATTACATAAAGTGCAAGTGCATACAGTACAAGGGTTCGATGTTACGTGCATAGCAGTAATTCACTATATACACAGCACCCAATTACACATCGATATACACCAATTAGGTGTAAGAGAATAAAGCAGCAGTTTATAAAGGGTTAATTTGCAGAAGTGGCCCATTATATACTCTCAGTGCTATGTAAGCAATCCTGCTGATATTCAAGATAAAAAACATAAAATTTGGCCTAAGCAAGCTATGAGAGCATAAAACAAATTTCGGGATGTGGGTTACCTCTTCTTTAAAACGTGACTTCTTATAATCCACGTTTCCTCCAAAAACTTTGCCACTGCACAGACAACTAAAGGCCTAGAATCTGACTTTAAAATATGCAGCGCTTCTTGGTGACATTGAGTTCCCAGCAGCCTACAGGCAGGGGCTAACCATTTGGTTCTTGAAGATTTATACATTGGACAAGCGAAAAAAAATGTGTTTGATCGTCTCATCAGTCCCAGAGGTACCAGGACAATGCGGAGTTGCGGCGGAAGGCCGCTGCCATGCGGCTGTGAGCGAATTCACTGGAATGGAGCCAAATCGAAACTGGATGTAAAGCTTCGTATCGTCTGGGATCGTAATGACTTCATGTACTGCTCATATGCACCTGACCATTTGAACTCCATAAATTCTAGTGAGAGATGGCCTGCAGATGAATGGGTGATGGTTTTTTGTGCCACCCAATTCCAGTATTGTTTTTTGACCAGTTCTCTGCTAGGCAATAAGCTAGAATCTGAAGCATCCCAGAGGTTCCCCAGGCCTATAGCGGAAAGCAGTGTCTGAACTTTGGTGAACCACCCAATTTTTTCAAAGCGATCTAGCTTGTAGAATGCTTCAAGTGCAACTAAGTAGTGAGTGAGCTCAGGGGTTTGCCTTGTATTCAGCCAGAAGAGAAGGGGGCGAAGCCTTGCTTTGTCCTCTTTAGTTGTTCTGCCCATATCTAGCCTTAGTGGAAGGATCGGAGTACTCTGGGGAAGAGAACATAAAGATCTTAAGAATTTATTTTCAGTATGTAAAAGGCCCTCCAGAATGTCGAATCCCCAGAGTTCAGCCCGATACAAGGCAGAGCCTACCACCTTCTGGGCGTAAATCTGGAGCGGAGCTGCAATCGGTCTAGTTTGGGAGGCCCTATGCTCCATGATCAAAGCCCCAGTGGTCTTCCTCTGCTGTAGGATTCGCTTCGTGATTAGGGACTTCCAGGTCATTTTCTCCGAGAGGGTCACTCCGATATAATCAAATGTGGTCACTCTCTCCAGAGGAATCCCCCCCCAAGAGCAATTTTCCTTTAAACGATTTATCAATTTGCCTTGAAGGCACACTATCAAATGGATGCAAACTGGCGCAAGAGAGTCCAGGGGTTCCCCAAAAGTATACAGGGTTCAATGTAAAATCCAAAGTGCTCTATTAGTGGTAGTGTGGTCGAGCAGCCTTAGGCCTAACACAGAGGAGTGGAAGACATTTATTGCACAACATTGACCAATAATGGACACGCGACTCAAAAAGGAGATCCACACCAATTTTAGAAAAATATACTTTGTGTTTTATTTTAAGACCAAGATCTTCACAATAAGGTAAGTACGTTTTTGAATAAAAATACTTTTCACTTTCAAAAGTCAACACTTTTGTGAACAGTTCAATGTTATTCTATGGGGAAAACAATATTGTGGTTTAACAGGTAATTATCACACTTATAGTTCCAGTCTTCGGAACCAAAGGTCAGCAAGGGTCAGGTGACTACCAGAACTGCACCACCAGCGGCACACGGGCGGCCTGGTGCAGAGGTCAAAATTGGAGTTCGGCCCAATGCATTTCAATGGACACTGGGGGTGCTTGGAGCCACACTGCTTGCAGGTAAGTAGATTGGTTGCAGGGGCCAAGCTTCGGGGGCAAGGACCAGCACGGGGGGCACAAAGCAGCACCAAACATTCACCACCAGCGGCACAGGGGCGGACGGGTGCAGGGTGCACCCAATGCTTTTCAATGAGGATTCTGTTTTCGACAAACAGGCTGCAGGCATTGCATTGGAGGTTGCAGGAGGGAGACCAGTGACAGCAGAGGGAAGTAGAGTTGTAGGGGGTCATAGGGGCACCATCGGTTCAGCTCACCAAGGCCTTCGGGTGCGGGGTGCCTTTTGACGTCTCAGTCTTCTTACCGTAGCCGGTCGTGGTCAAGGGGAGCCTCTGGATTCAGGCTGCAGACGTAGTTGTGGAGTCCATGCAAGGTCAGCCAGCGCTGGATTTGAGGTCAGTATCACTGGGAAGACTTCACTGGACAGGTGAGCCTTTGAGACTCGGGCCATGGCCATCGGGTGCAGAGTGGGCAGGAGATGCGGATCCGTCTGGATCCTGAGTTCTTGGAGTTGAGTTCTTCTGGACAGGGCCGTTGTCCTCGGGAGATTGGAATCTTTTTCGAAGGCAGTAGTCCTCTCTGGGTTTTCAGAGGTCGCTGGCTGCAAGACAGGTCGCAGGTACGTCAAAGCTGGAAAAGGCCGGTAGGGCTGGGGCCAAGGCAGTCGTCGTCTTCAGTCTTCTCTGCAGGGATGTTTTCTTTCCTAGGTCATTGCAGATTTAGTTTCTAGCTCTGGGGAACCCTCTCAATAATAATTTTAGGGGGTGTTTTAGGGGAGTAGCAGGTAGGGCCAATGTGCACCTTACCTTGGGTGACTACACCCACTATTATGTTACCCTCCTGTGGGAGGGGGCATAGACCTAGCCCTGATTGGAGGAGTCTCCTCATCTTCAAGATGGAGGGGACTGAGAGACTTTGCCTCCTCCACCTGAGGGGTGGATTTGGCAAAGGTGGGCACACCTCTCACTGTTCTACGTTTACCTGCTCAAAGTGGGGGTGTAAACCGGGGGCTGCCATCTGCTGCTAGCAGCAGAGGCTTGGGGACGCATTGCAAAGGCGGCAGGCCTTTGAAGCTTCCCCTTCGAGCACTGGCCCATCCTGGAGGAGGAGGTGTGACACCTCTCCCCAGGATGAGCATTGTTTCTGGTCCCAGAGATTAGGGGGCTCTCCGCCCACGGGTCCAGAAACATGTCTGGTGGTGGCTGGCTGCCTACAGCCTGTCAGAAACTACACCAGGGTTGGTAGGATTTCAGAGGTGCCCTCTGAGTACATGGTATAATAAATCTCACACTGGCATCAGTGTAGATTTATTGAGAGGAATAGTTAGGTACCAAACACTCCTGTGTTCAGTGGAGCCGTCATGGTACTGTGGAACTCGAGTTTTCGAGTTCCCAGCCCATGTACTCTGGCTTCACTGGCGCATAAAAATTAAGGAATGAACCTTAATATTGTAGGGCTCACCAGTGGTATAGTGCACCCTGCCTTAGGGCTGTATGGCCTGCTACAGGGGTGACTTACCTATATCTTCAAACAGTACTGGCTGGCATGCCACCCAGGCATGGTGTCGTGTCGACTTTGTCGCTTTTCACCTCACAGGGGCATGCAAGCTGCAAGGGCAGTGGCATGGTCCCGGGGAGGGGGGGGGGGATTAGTCCCAGGGGACCCTTTTCAGCTCCCAGGCCACTTACTAGGGACTTACATGAGGCATAAGTACCAATTGTGGATATGTTTTAGGGAAGAAGCACTGGCACAGGGGACCTGGTTGGGAGGGACCCTGTGCACTACAATAGAAACCACATCAAAACCATGCAGAAAGTGTGGGGCTAACCATGTCAAAGAGGCACTTTCTCCCACCTGGGATGTTCAAAAGGTGAGGATGGCATCCACCAGAGAAAGTGTTACTGAAGGTAAGTAATTTGTTCCTTTGTTCTAACACCTTTGTTGTGTCTACATAGTCACATTCAAACCTTAGTAACATTGTTTTGCTTCATTTTGATGCAATGGTTTTGAATGCCTTTGACTTCTCATCTTTAATTGTTAACGATATCCAGCATTCTATATAATATATACACAAGGAGAGAGAGGAGAAAGCAGTTTGCTGATACTTCTTCCCTGCAATACAGTTGTCAACCAACAGTAAAGCTAAGCATCTGAAGCCCCAAGATGAGGCTTACTATGAGTGTATGCTCAAATCACAACCTATGGCTGTTTGGAAGAAACGGCCCTCAGCCGCAGTTAGTGGCATCCTTTATCATCTGGCTTTACATCCTGACATCATTCCTGTCTTGGGCTCAACCATTCAATTGGGAGCACTTACAACAGTGTGAAAGGGATCTGAAGTGACTATGTTATAGGAAATAAATTTATCTTGAAAACAAGTCCATATTTTACTGCCTGTGAGGTTGTTTTTTTCCAAGACAAGATTTAAAATATCAGGTTGGGAAAGGGAAATTAGTAACCCAACATCCTAATACTTGTGTGACATATTTCAGCTTTTTGAATTACCACTAAGATCAAGAGACTTTAATCAGGACTACATTATCTCTATTTATTTTTCCTTTTTTTGGGGAGGGAGGGGAGGAGGGTATTTCATACAAACAAAAACCAATCCTCACAATGTACAAATGGGCATGAATGGCTCGTGTCATACTGTCAAATTAAGGGTAGTGCAATGCATAATGATTATATCCAACTTCACTCCACCCAGAATTGTAGGGAATTGTCCCATGTTGCATAAACCATATATAGTTCAGTGACCAGAGAAACAGTGGGATTCAGTGGCAGGGAAGGTACGTTATAGATTAGTATGCCTAGCACTACCAACAAAGACATTGGACTGTTGCTCAAAGAGAAGAGGGAAAAAGACCAAGAAGAGGAACCAATATACCATTCATCCACCCAGTCGGAGTCCCAATACTTGACGAAGAAGGCACCTTATAGTGTTGGAAGGCGGAAGCGCATCTGGATATGGGTTTGTTTGAGATATAGTCAGACTCTTGTCAAGTGAATATTGCAGATAACTTGAACAGGTTGAATTAGCCTAGAGGCCTTGAGTACCGTTTCCAAGCTGAGACCATTTGGGGAGAGAACCACCACTAGGGAGCACCCTGGGGCCATGAAAAGAGGGTGGGTGGACCGCTTCAGGGTCCAGGTAAGCAAAAGTGCGAGCCTCTTTTGTGTAGAAGGGGCGATCAAGGGTTTCGAGGACCAGAGTGAGTCCATCAAGGTGGCCCAGAATTTGTGCATTTTGTTCCCCGTGTGAACAAGGAGAACTTAGTATTGAGAAGTTGACCTCTTCATCTACGACGGAGACGGTCATCTTCTGCCTGATTCAAGTGCGTTTCCTGTAGGTAAACAATATGTGCAGCTTGCCTCTTCAATTGCGCATGCATTTTATGATGTTTGCACATTGTACCCATGCCCCTTAGATTCCACGTGATTAAGCTATATTTATCCCTGGGCGATCATGTTGATAGAAAGGTGTTTGTACGCTCATTATTCACCAAGTGGAGTGAATAGGATGACTGAGGACACATCTGGAATGTGCGCATTTAACAGGACTCTGTGTGAGAAAGTGCCCTCTTTCTGCATGGTTGCCCCCACTTTTTGCTGAATTGCTGATGTGCTTTGACTGAGTGTGCCCTGGGCTCCTGCTAATGAGGTACCCAGGGCCTATGTTCTTTCCCTAAAACTGCATTGAAGCCTAAACCCAATTGGCATCTCTGGCCACAGGTCAGCCCCTGGTAAATGGTACCACAGGTACCCAGGGCACTGTGACCAGAGAAGGCCTCTAAGGGCTGCAGCACTTATTGTGCCACCCTTCGAGGTCCTGTACCCTTACACACCCACACTGCCTTTGCAGGCTGCGTGTTTTGGTGCAGAACAAAGTGTGAGTCGACATGGCACACATCTCTGTGTGCCATGCCTACAACTCACTGCCCTGGCATTGATCAGTCACCCCTCTAGCTGGGTGCACTATACCAGTGGTGAGGGTACAGGTGCATGAGCCCTGTACCCCTACAGTGTCTAAGTCCATTCTTAGACTTTGTAAGTGCAGTGCTGCCATTAAGAGTATATGGTGCTGGGAGTTTGTCATTACGAACTCCACAGCACCATAATGGCTACACGGAAAACTGAGAAGTTTGGTATCAAACTTCTCAGCACATTAAACCCACACTGATGCCAGTGTGGGATTTAATGGAAAATGCACACAGAGGGCATCTTGGAGATGCCCCCTGAAAACTAACCCACCTCTAGTGTCCAGGCTGAGCGGCTGCTTTCAGCTGCCACCACCAGACATGTTTCTGGACCCCTGGGTCGAGAGCCTGCTGCTCTCTGGGGCCTGAAACAATGCACATCCTGGGACAAGGTGCCAAGCCTCCTCCCCCAGGATGGGCAGGGTTCACGAAGGGGAAGCTTCAAAGGCTTGCCGCCTTTGTGAGCTTCCCCAGGTCACTTGCTGCTCTCAGCAACTGGTCCCCTCTGGTTCTGACCCCCCACTTTGGGCGGGAGAACCGGCAAGAAAAACAATGAGGAAGAGAGGTGTGCCCACCTCTACCAACTCCACCCATCAGGTGGGGGAGGCGAGGTGAAGCACAACTCTCAGTCCACGCTATCTTGAAGATGGGGGGACTCAGCCAACCAGGGACAGGCTCATGCCCCCCCTCCCACTGGAGAGTGGCATAATAGTGGGTGTACCCACCCCAGGGAAGGGACCCATTGGTCCCTGCCTTTTACCTACCTGTAACGCCCCTAAATCCAATATTTAGGGGCACCCCTGAACCTTACTTCCTCAGACAAGAACCTGCAAGAAGAAGAAGGACCAAACAGACGTGCAGCAGCTAACAAGAGGAAGACGCCCACTGACTTGGCCCCAGCTCTACCGGCCTGTCTCCCCCTCGAACCTGCTCCTGCGAAATCCCGGTGTGTCCTGCAGCCAGCAATCTCGAAAACCCCGGAGGACCTGCCTGCCTTCAACTACAAAGACTCTGTCTCCCGTGAACACCGTATTTGTTCATCTGCAACCTCTGGCTCCGGCCGGACACTGCGGATCCACCCCACTCTGCACCCGCCGTCCACGGCCCGAGCTCGAGTGGGCAAACACCACGAGGAGGTCACCCCGGCGATCCTGACCCGAGATCCGGCGACCCCTGACCTGCCTCAAGCCTCCAGCCGACGCCTGCAGCCTAAATCCAGAAGGTCCCCCCAACCGTGACCAGGAGCTGGTAAGAAGATCCGACCCCAAAAGGCACCCCTGCACCCGATGCCCCACGGCCTTGTGTGCCCAAACCGACGGTGCCTAACTAACCCCTAACTTCCCAACTTACCTCTCGAAGTGGTGGTCTCACCCAGAAGACCTTTGTCCCCGAGCCTGCAGTGCCTTTGCAAACCGGAGGCTCCCCATTGAAACCAACAGGGCGCCCGACGTCGAAATAGCACCCTGCACCCGGCCGCCCTAGTGCCGCTGAGGGTGCACCTTCGGTGTTACTTTGTTTCCCCATTTGCCCTGAGCTAAAGTCCAGGAGCTTTGCTCCCACAACCCAGTGGCCTGCTTGCCAGCAGCCACCAACTGGAGGCCCCCTATCCCCCATGGATAACATTGGGCCTCAGCACTCTGCACCCGGCTGCCCTAGTGCCGCTGAGGGTGTAACGAGAGTGCATCCTTGACCCTGGGGGAGCCCTTGTTCTAACCTCAGAAGCTCAACTCCAAAGACCGATTACTTACCTGGTAATCGTTAACTTCATTTCTCTCCATAGGAACCTATTGTTTTTCTCTGAGAAAAGTGTGGAGTTGATTTATATGGAAACCTGAAAAATAACAATTGTGCAAAACTGATTTTACTTACCTTTTCTCTAGGAAATGTCCCAGTGTGATAACTAGGCATATCACACTGAGTAGAAAAAGTAATCTAAAAAGTAATCTCAAAAGTAACGTAAAAGTAACTTACCTGTAATTTTCATTGCAAAATCGATACAAAGTATATATACAGCATTTCACAGTATTGCATTACCAGTAATTCAAACTGTAACCATTTCAAAGTACATTTACAACTGCATTTCAAACTGTATATTTCCTGCAAAGTATTTATCAACTTACCTGTGCCAGGCTTGCTTGGTTCTAGGAAATAAAATAACTAAAAGAATATTTTTATACAAAACCAATTGGTCTGAAGTTCAGTCTTTGAGTATGTGAATTCATTTGCTGACTGGGTGTGTACAACAAATGCTTAACACTGTCCTCTGATACTGCCTTACTGCTCGACCACACTACCACAAATAGAGAGTGAGGTGCTATCTAACTTTACCTCTGCCTACCTTTGGGGATCCACTGGACTCTGTGCACGCTATACCTCACTTTGGTATAGTATATACAGAGCCACCTTCCTACATTGGTGGATCAGCGGTGGGATATACAACTTTGCATTTGTTGGACTACTTGGTTACCACCTGATCACACGACAGAACTCTTAAATTGTCTTTAGAATTCTGATTTTTTCAAATTGGCATTTTTGCAAAACTACTAAAATTCTTGTTACGGCCTTGATTAAGTCCCTTTAGAATTTTAGAAAAATAAAAAGTCACTTTAGCTAGGGTTAGAGGGGTTAGAAGTTTTTTTTTTAACAATATCTCAAAACAAGAACCCAACTGTTAGTGAAAATAACCACAATGACATAGAGGACTTGGTTGAGGAGCTCGATCTCACCCCTTACCTTCACTTGTCTTTCAAGGAGTTAAGGTCCCTATGTAAACTTAAAAACATAGCCATGGGTCCCCATCCCACCAAACAAAAGCTCTAGGAGCTCTTGGCTGGGTATGCTAAGGACCAAAACACACAAAGGGGGCTATGAGGAGATTTAAGGACCTGCGTGGGCACCCTCCCCACTCGTAATACTAATCACAGAACAAACCCACGGGTCCAGAACAAAGAGTCTGAGGGAAATATGTACTATATCAACCTTGCTAAGAGGGGTGGTTCCCTTTTTAAGGACAGTTTCCCTCACACACCAAAGGTGTCATGCTTCATCATAGGGGTACCTCCTCGCGTCAAGAACCTAATCTTGACGCGGGCTACAACTCCCTCGCGAAGGAGGAGCTCAGGGATGTTTTCAATGAGTCAGGAGGGTTATTCTAAAACCCTATGTAAGCTTGGTGTGTGGTGAGTGAAGTGCAGTGCTCATATAAATGTGAATTAAAACTGGCTACCGGGTTAGCTACCAACAAATGTATTCAGCTACCCTGTGACAGGATTAAAAAACAGCAAATCTGATAATGAAACTGTCGAAATTAGAGACAGCTACATTAAGTAGTGATCAACATGTTTCGGCCTTGGGACCTTTCAGAGTGTCATGGCCTTCATCAGGATCAACAAAACAGCTACTGCAAACCGTGAGTAAACAAAAAGTGTTTACGTAGAAATAGAAACAAAGGTGTGTAATACTGAACCACAAGTCCTGTCGTTCAGTAGATTCACCGATGGGACCTGTGGTGAAACAGAAAAAACAACATTTGCATGGTTTCAAATAGCAGTCAAAGCATATATAGCAGGGTTGTGTCAACACCAAACAGACAATCATAATGGTCAACTAGAAGCATATGACAAAAACACTATATATGCTTAAAAAGTGTTGGAGAGTGCGGCACTCACCTACAGAAGTTAGGACACTAACCGCATCTGTCCTGGGCCATTTAGCCAAAGGTACATACGCCAACCAACCTAATAGAGAAAGGTGGTGGCGTTATATTCCAACTGAGAAACAAAGAGGGAGAGAGAAAGGTTCAAGATACAGTTAGCAAGCACCAAGGTGTGGGAGCAACCAGCTGCCTCAATAGATAGAGCAGCATGTATGAGAATGACCACTAAAGCACTTATGTGCGGTGCCCTGTGACAATATGGGAGTATGTCAAATGGGTAAGTCCCATATATAGCCCGGAGAGAGCAGCGGTGGGAATGAACCCCATTTTTGATGGTGTCAAGGGGAATATCCCAAAGGTTAGAGGGGGCGAGTCAGAACGAAGGGTAGCCGCGGGATCGATGGCCCGTCCCAGATGACCCAAGTTACACGGTGCAATGGGTCTGAGTAAGCGCTGTTGTGAAACTAATGGGCGCTGAGCTCCTGCCATGTGGGCCAGCGGTTGTGAGACAAGCGCGGAGCAACATGCGTGGGAGTACCGCGACCCGTGATGGGCGAACGCCCTCTGGGTCCCAGTAGATGGAAACCAGAGCATGAGTTGCAGAAAACAAGGAAACGCCATGTATGCAGGAGGTCGAGACCACGGCGGAAAGACGGCCGGGTCTCTGGTCACTACCTGGATGCAGATGCAGGGTAGAGCGGAGGTAATTTACCGCTCGACGTGAGCATGGAGTCGTATGTCCACCAGGCAGGAAGGAGGCTCGGCCGGTTCAGCCCGTTTAAATCATGGCAGCCACTTCCTAGAAAAGGGCCCGGTGGATCATGGGAAATGTAGTCGCGGGAGGAAGGTGTGTAGGGAAATGTGGTTCCAGAAGGCGGAACCCACGCTAAGGGTTTGGAAAACATGGGAGTTGTGGTCCCGCTTCCAAGAAGGGAATTAAAAGTGGGTGGAAATTCGGCAAGGAGCAATGGGGGACCGATCCTCGGTGCAACGCGGAGTCGGACCTAAGTGCACTGAGCACCTGGGGCAGGGAAGCACTGTAATAGAGAGTAAGTCATCTGATGAGTAAATGACCGTGGTTGCACAGGTCAGGGATAGGCATGAGTCGCTCTCATGTCTAGGCGGACAAACCTGATCGCGTGGGGGGGATCCAGAGTGGGTCCTGGGGGCAGCGCGGTCAGTCGTGCACAGAAACCAAGCGGTGGAAGACACCCTACCCAGGGGAACACTCAAGGAGAGTGAAGAGATGGCAATCAAGGCATGCCAGAATGCCTGTCTCATGTCAAGGAGGTGGTCATGCAGGATAGCACTCGTGTCCAGTGTAAGGGTGACACACATGGCATTGGGTATGTCAAGAAGAAAATGGTCAATGTCTCAAGTAAGGGAAAGCCAAGGGATATCATCATTGAGTCCCATCTTGGAGGTGTTCAATCGAAATACCCATCGCTGCTCAATCCGCAACAGTTTCAGCATGAGGTCTGGTGTCACTGCGCTAAGGTTTGGTTTGTCAAGGATTGTCCAAGTGAGTGTGTCTGCTTGGTGTTGCATTTCAACAAAGTGCTTGGTGAGTCTTGTGGTTTGTTTGGCACATCTAATGGTACTCTTATGTTCCAAAATACATGTGCGTACTTTCCGTGTTGTCATACTGACATACCTAAGCCCGCACGGGCAGGTGATAAGGTAGATTACTCACTCACTGTTACAGTTAGTATGGTGCCTCAACTCCCATGGTCTTGTGGTGCCAATGTCAATGGTTTTAGTGATCTGTGTCTGTGCACAGACAGAGCAAGACCCGCAGGGGAAGTGGCCCTGAACAGGTGGCAGATGCCAGAGAGTGTTAGATCTATGTGTAATAGTGAGTTGGGGTCTAGTATGCACGAGACTGTCCCTGAGGTTACGGCCTCTTTTAAAGGCGAACAGGGGTTTCTGTACTGTCAATAGTCCTTTGTTGAGGATGTTCCAATTGCGCAAGATGGACTTCTTCACCGTGTTAGAGAGGGAACTGAAGGTGTTAACGCAGACCAGTCTGGTCTGTGGTTGCTTATTGGACGGGTTAATCCAGCAAGGCATCTCTGTTATTATTGAGCGCACGTCTGATGATTTTTACTAGTGCTGCGGATAATGTCTGTCAAGAAGGTTGTTTCTTAATGTGTTTGCGTGTTCCTTATATTTATCAATACTTGAACAATTCCGCAAACACATTAAGAAACAACCTTCTTGACAGACATTATCCCGCAGCACTAGTAAAAAAAATCATCTAAACGTGCGCTCAATAATAACAGAGATGCCTTGCTGGATAACCCGTCCAATAAACCACCACAGACCAGACTGGTCTGCGTTAACACCTTCAGTTCCCTCTCTAACATGGTGCTGGGAGTATGTCATTACAAACTCCACAGCACCATAATGGCTACACTGAAAACTGAGAAGTTTGGTATCAAACTTCTCAGCACATTAAACCCACACTGATGCCAGTGTGGGATTTAATGCAAAATGCACACAAAGGGCATCTTAGAGATGCCCCCTGAAAACTAACCCACCTCTAGTGTCGAGGCTGAGTGGCTGCTTTCAGCTGCCACCACCAGACATGTTTCTGGACCCCTGGGTCGAGAGCCTGCTGCTCTCTGGGGCCTGAAACAATGCACATCCTGGGACGAGGTGCCAAGCCTCCTTCCCCAGGATGGGCAGGGTTCACGAAGGGGAAGCTTCCAAGGCTTGCCGCCTTAGTGAGCTTCCCCAGGCCACTTGCTGCTCTCAGCAACTGGTCCCCACTGGTTCTGACCCCCACTATGGGCGGGAGAACCAGCGGGAAAAACAAGTGAGGAAGAGAGGTGTGCCCACCTCTGCCAACTCCACCCCTCAGGTGGGGGAGGCGAGGTGAAGCACAACTCTCAGTCCACGCCATCTTGAAGATGGGGGGACCCAGCCAACCAGGGACAGGCTCATGCCCCCCTCCCACTGGAGGGTGGCATAATAGGGGGTGTTCCCACCCCAGGGAAGGGACCCATTGGTCCCTGCTTTTTACCTACCTGTAACGCCCCTAAATCCAGTATTTAGGGGCACCCCTGAACCTTGCTTCCTCAGACAAGAACCTGCAACAAGAAGAAGGACCGAACAGCCATGCAGCAGCTAACAAGAGGAAGACACCCACTGACTTGGCCCCAGCCCTACCGGCCTGTCTCCCCCTCGAACCCGCTCCTGTGAAATCCCAGTGTGTCCTGCAGCCAGCAACCTTGAAAACCCCGGAGGACCTGCCTGCCTTCAACTACAAAGACTCTGTCTCCCGTGAACACCGGATTTGTTCATCTGCAACCTCTGGCTCCGGCCGGACACCGCGGATCCGCCCCACTCTGCACCCGCCGTACACAGCTCGAGTGGTCAAACACCACGAGGAAGTCACCCCGGCGATCCTGACCCGAGATCCGGCAACCCCTGACCTGCCTCAAGCCTCCAGCCGACGCCTGCAGCCTAAATCCAGAAGGTCCCCCCAACCGCGACCAGGAGCTGGTAAGAAGATCCGACCCCAAAAGGCACCCCTGCACCTGACGCCCCACGGCCTTGTGTGCCCAAACCAACGGTGCCTAACCAACCCCTACCGTCCCAACTTACCTCTCAAAGTGGTGTTCGCACCCAGAAGACCTTCGTCCCCGAGCCTGCAGTGCCTTTTCAAACCGGAGGTTCCCCATTGAAAACAACCGGGCGCCCGACGTCGAAACAGCACCCTGCACCCGGCCGCCCTAGTGCCGCTGAGGGTGCACCTTTGGTGTTACTTTGTTTCCCCACTTGCCCTGAGCTAAAGTAATCTCAAAAGTAACGTAAAAGTAACTTACCTGTAATTTTCATTGCAAAATCGATACAAAGTATATGTACAGCATTTCACAGTATTGCATTACCAGTAATTCAAACTGTAACCATTTCAAAGTACATTTACAACTGCATTTCAAACTGTATATTTACTGCAAAGTATTTATCAACTTACCTGTGCCAGGCTTGCTTGGTTCTAGGAAATAAAATAGCTAAAAGAATATTTTTATACAAAACCAATTGGTCTGAAGTTCAGTCTTTGAGTGTGTGAATTCATTTGCTGACTGGGTGTGTACAACAAATGCTTAACACTGTCCTCTGATACTGCCTTACTGCTCGACCACACTACCACAAATAGAGAGTGAGGTGCTATCTAACTTTACCTCTGCCTACCTTTGAGGATCCACTGGACTCTGTGCACGCTATACCTCACTTTGGTATAGTATATACAGAGCCAGCTTCCTACACTCTGCTGTAGTAAAAACATGCCCAAACAATTAGGAACACCAACGTGTCCGAGACAAAACTATCAGCTGACCAAACCCAGTAACTGCCTATTGAGGCAAACGGAAAAATTGGAGGCGATTGCATTTGGAGGCTAGGGCAATGCTGCAAAGAGAAATTATAGACCTTCTTATTCTCCGTCGGCCAGCCAAATCTCATGCTACCGGTGTCAGCACTGGTGAGTAAGGAGGGGCCATTGGGCAGCTAAGTATGAGGATCAGTCAAAGATCGAAGCAGGTAACTTTACATTGAACCCCATTATGGAGAGTACCATAACGGTGTAAGGGGCATGCTCATCAGTGTCAGAGAAGAAGTCAGACAAGGGGTCTGGAGCAGAGGGCAGCAGAGTCTCATGTCGAATATAGTAGGGATGTAAGTATTTGGTATAAAGAACATACAAGTGTGTACACAGATGTAACAGATAGCAACCACAGTAAACCATACAGAAGCTGGAGCCCTGAACAATGCAGGTCGACTGCGTGGTGACCATAGTAGCGAATCCATGGAGTCCGAGGCCTTAGAGGCTCTTCTGCTGCAGCAGTGGGCTGGTATTCCGGGGGCTCCCGGATTACAGCCAAAGAGACGGGGCAGCTCGGCAGCCCTCCCAAGCCAGTTCTCTTGTCTGGATTACTCCCTCAGTCCCCCCGTCTGCTTCTCCGCAGGCGCTGCCGCACCTAAGTGTAGGTTGCTAGGGGGAGACAAGGAATCCGGTTCCGGGCCCAAGGATGAGTCCCTGTGGAAGTGCTCAATCCAGTTCCTAGCTTCCTCCGGGGGCGTGAAGAAATTCGTGTTTTGGTTTATCTGATACAGACTTCTAATCTCAGATTCTGCGGCTAGATAGTCTCTACTAGATAAGGCATTACCGAACGTAAGTAACTTGTTCACCAAAACCTTTAAACAGACAAAAGACAGTACAGCATATTTAATATTGAGTTTCCAGAACTACTTCGCTCCCAAGAAGGAGGCCCTTTGGTTCTGCACTGTAAGAGTAAATTCGCAGAATATCATACCCCTGGTTGAGTCCACCGCGAGCAGGCCTTTGAGTCTAGCCTTTTGCAGAATGCAGTCTCTGTGGTGGTAGTTCAGGAGTTTGGCCACTGTCTGCCTGGGAGCGTTGCCGGAAGGAGGTCTCTGGCATGGCACCCGTAGAGCCTGTTCCACCACAAACTTCGGAGCGAGACCCTGCGGGACTATGTCAGATTTAAAACCGTTTTCAATGTACTGGATGGGTTGGTGGCCTCCTTTATCGAGGTTATTCCTCCTAGCTCATCCCTACACGTCCTCTTTACAATCCCCTCAAAAACAAAGTATCCAGTCTGTCAACTCGAGCAGTTCTTTTGCCATGGAGTCTACAAGGGTTCAGGTCTCTCAATGATGACTCCTTATTATGGACCCTACTTTTCAGTTTGCGTTTTTCTTCGCAGAGGATAGCAAGGTTTAGGGTAGCAGTGTCTGTCGTGGATTCTATCACTGTTCTGATGCCAGAGATTGCAGTGAGGATTAAGTCCAGTTTGTCCAACATCGTGGGGGTATCGGAACCGGAGGGGGTTGGGGGTTCATGGATGTAGATTCCTAGGAGGATCCCTCTAGAGCTCTGGTCTCATTCATAGGGTTGATTCTCTGGGCTGGTGGTGCTAGTTAATCTATTTCTGCCCATTGTGCTGCTCAGGACGGACCGCAACCGCCCGGGATCACCTGGACTCCTCTGGTGGCACCAGGAATCCAAAACCCAAGTTACCAGACGCCCCAAAGAGGAGGAGAGCAGACAAACGGTTACCCCCCAGGCTGGCACCAGCAGCCAGAGGAGGGTCTCCTGCAAATCTTAGACAAGGATGTGCGCTCTTCAGTATAAGGAAGGAAGCAGTGCAGCACTGTACCCCGATGTAGCCCCCACCACCACCAGGCCCTTAGCAAAGCTGGAAGAGGCCGATGCAGATGGAGCACTCTAGTGCCACTCATGTCTAAAGGGTCTCTGGGGGTGGGGGGCACACTTGAGGGTCCTAAAGACAGTCTAAGGGCGCGGGCCACGCACCTAACAGGCATAAGCCAGTAAAGTGCAGCGTCGGCAACCCTGCGATGCGTGACAATCACCACCTTATCTAACAATCATATTTGAATGGTACTGTATCACACAATTCATCAGGAATTGTAGACCCATTCCATTAGAAATACAGCGGGATATGGTAAGGTTTTCAAACCGTAACCAGTTTTCCTCGTGGAGTCAATTACATGATTAAAGGGTAGATTTCATAAGGACACATCTTTTGGAATTTGTTGCTATTCTGCGTGCCCATTTTCTGGATGCATTACTATTTTTAATTCAGAGATCTGGTAGTTCTTCATAGCATCCATTAGAGTAGTCCAGACTTGGGTTTGTTATGGCTGCTATCAACAAGCCTCTCGGATTTCTTGTTAGGAGCGGGAGAACTCTGTAGTATTTTTAGTGACATCACCCGGACTACCACATTAATTTGTGGTTCATGACATAAGGAGCAAACTAAGACAATCTAGCAATAGTTTAGATGTGCAGATATGTAGGTCCTTGCCCACAAGCAGTATCTCAGATTTATCTCTATTCAGCTTGAGGTAGTTTTCTTGCTCCCAAGCATGTATTGGTACTAGGCAGTGTCTCCCATGGCATCGGTTTCGGTAACTGGTGGTGATAAGCTAGAGGAAGATTTGTGTATTTTCAGAATAAGTGCAACACTGACAGACTGACTGAAATGTATTTACCAAAGTCTGTACAAGTAGATCCAGTAGCAGTGGGCTGAACGATGAATAAGAGGACCCACCTTGGAAGATAAAAGAGGGAGAGCGAAGCTATTTGGCTAATTTCTGTCGGTGATAAAGTACAGATCCAGAATAGAGCAAAGCCTTTTATCCCTCATAATTTCTGCATGATAATGTGGTCCATAGTATCAGATATGGCAAATAAAGGCAGTAGCACCAAAATTCTCGAACCATTTTCATCAGATGTTAGGCATAGATTGGCAGGTACTCACAATAGCACTAATTGTGTTGTATGTCAATGTCTGAATCCTGCCTTGTGGGGTGGACAATATCATAACCCTTCAGGTACCTCTGAAGTCGTATGGTAATTGCTTTTTCTAATAATTTGCACTGTTTTCTAAGATTAGAGATAGGCTTTCGTTACTGGGTGCAGCCCAGAACCCGCGTTGAGGCTGAATCAGCTAGGAAGTAGTGTACCGTACTGTATAGACACGAGGGAGAAGGAGACCTAACAACAACCAAGGATTGGGGACACAACAAAAGGATAATAAGAAAAGGAAAACATGAAGCAGTGAGTGACTTGATGTTTTTGATTTACACAACAAGGGCACTTGCTGGTACTGTGAATGATCACCCAACTTAAGCATTAAGAGATGGCAATGGACAGGGCTAACAAATGTCTAGCAATAGCCAATACATTATTTACATCTGAAGATAAAGGATTGCCCAATAAGGGTGGCTTATTTCAAAATAGAATGTAACAACTATGTTGACACAAAAACTGCGCAAGTTTCAAACATTAAGAAAGTGCAAATTAAATAGGTGGGGGGCAACAACTTTACAGAAATATCGATGTCCATAGGGTCCCCTGGGTCTTATGATGTGCCCCCACATGGCAACTTGAGTTCAACTTAACTTAAGAAAGGGGTTTAAAATTCATTGGAATGTTTCATGGGGGTAATAAAAATACTCCTAAAACATTGCATGGGAAGGGTACGAGAAAACAAACTAATTGAAAGTTTAGAAGCTGAATTTGAAACATCTAAAGAGTAAACGGAAATCATAAAGTACAAACCGAGTATGGAACACAGACTCCAGAGGTATGAGGATGACATAATAAGAAAATGATGGAAAGAAGTGGAAGAATTTTAGCATTTTCTAAGATTATAACTCAGAAGTGAGTTCTGATTTTGAACAAGGAGAAAATAGTACTACACCGCATACCTCCACTGGTAATAGTACTTTATTTATTTAAGGAGAGTACATGATGCTAAGAGGCAGACAATATGTGTTCAAACAAACAAAAACAGGAGATGGCGAAGGAGAAATAAAAGGGGATAACATAAGGCAAGAATCAAAAAGAGGAAGAAAACCCAATATAGTAAATATATGATCGATATAAATAACACCGTGATTAACCTTTCAGATAAGAATTGACTAATGGAGAGATTGAAACTTTGAGCTCAGGCTTAGCCTTCTGCCCAACAGCAGAACTTAACTATGCACAACTCATGTAGACCATTTCAATTAGTTTGCAAATTAAAAGTAGCCAAGATGCATGAAAATGCAAAAAGAAAGAGTGAGAATGTATCTGAGGAAATAAAAACTAACAGTTTGGACAATAAATGATGCAGAAAGTTTGTGAAATGCTTATGAGTTAACCCGTTCGCTGCTTCTGTCGGCCAACGGCCGTCGCGAGCACTACCTCCGTAGTGCTGCGCACGTCCGTTGGCTGACGCCACCCCGCCCACTGTTCAAAGCCGCCGCACCGCAGCGGAATTTCGGCCGCGGTAAAGGGGTTAAACAAAATCAATCAATGTCTTGATGATTTGGACCTGGAAAATGAGAGAAATAAAACAGACCTGGTCCGAATATTAAAAGAGATGGGGATCAGAACGAATCAATGTAGTGGTAGTAAATTCAAACCACGGTCAAGATTTATGCCCACAATTCCATATGACTCAATTGATACATTTCATGAACTAACCATCAAAGAACTGAAACACCTTAGATTACAATTATTCAGAAAACCGAACAGAAACATCAGCTGGTCTCAGTACACAAAACAAACAACTTGTTTAGAGTAAGGACTTCGTAATCAAACCTTCAGATAAAGGTGGAAATATTTTATTATGGAGCAAGGATAAGTACATAAAGAAAGAGCAGCAACCGGTAAATGATGCAAGGTGCTATACAAAAGTAAAAAAAAATACTTGATTGAGAGATGTAATAGTCTTCTAACGAATTGGAGAGATGATGGGATTTTGAGCTATGGTGAATATCGGTACCAAAGAACAGATAACCCGGTAATTCCAACCTTCTGTCTACTCCTTAAGTTGCATAAGGATATGGAAACCCCACCACAACGTCCAATACTTTCGGCCATAGAGAGTTTATTAGCGCGAACATCTAATTAGTTTTAAAAAATGTATTCCCACTAATGGATACTCTACCCTCATAACTACAAGACAGGCCTTCCTGATAGAGATTGATCACGTCACTTTGAATGAACATTATGCTTTTGTAACATTAGATATACAATTGCTATATACAAACATGTATGAAGATGGTCTAATAATAAGTGAATATTTTTTAAGGGCTAGGCCCATTTGCTATTTTGAATGTAACCAAATATTACTAAACATGATTACATTTTGCGTTGATGAGAATGTTTTTCTCCTTCACTAATCTATGTACAAACAAATACATGGGACTGCCATGGGCACCTGTTTCGCCCTAAGCTATGCCAATATGTTGATGGGCTGGTGGAAGGAATAGGTGCCCACAGACCCACAGATGAGTGATTACATGACTGATGTAAGTATATGGGTACGCTATATAGATTACTTATTTATGATTTGGAGCAGTACCACCAAGAGACTTATAGACTTTAGCAGACTCCCGAATGACAACTGCCTGAATTTTATATAATAATGCTGAAGAAAAACGCATCTGCAGGCGGATTTTGTATTTTCCCCCTACGAGCTCCCATTCTATCTTGCATTCAGAGCTCAGTCTTAGGTTAATCTCTGACTTGGCTATGCTGGTACCACTTTTATTATGGGTTAGTGTGTGGACTAACACAGAGGCAATTGTGAACAGGGAAATTATTTTGGACTGTTTGAATCTAGATAAGAGCCTCTCTATTCCCTGGTTTGAGTAGGTACGGAAAACTTGTGAAGCGCTGAATGTACAAACTGTTTGCTTCACTACTTACCATAAGATAATCTGATAAGGTTGTCATTGTTTTTAGATTTTAACCATTGGGATTTAGGAAGTGTAGGGATTCATGGTTTTACCTTCAACTTTTAAGCACCCATGATGATGTCTGCCACGGGTCTGCGCATTCCTAAAAGCAGCAGTGAGATTGAGGAGAATGATGGATGGTTAGGACGTGTATTAGATTTTACTGTGGGGGCCTTTTGTTATCGGATTGATACTACTGGCTATGGCAGACGCTACATTTAGGTGGGTTTTAGAGAAATGTGTGGGGGCTGCTGTATTCTGATTCTACCTAACTTTTCTCTGTATTTTATGTATGTTTTATTGATATTTTACTGTCTGCTTATTCTTTTATCTTTTATGGCTATTTATTTGCTGAATAAAGTAAAGCATTGAGGACAACTGTCTGAATGTTACATTCAATATGACACAAGGCAAGACAACAATTGATTTTCTAGACATCAGGTTGGAGGTCAAAGGCTGAAACTAGAAACCTCACTTTTTAGGAAAGAAATAGCAGGGAACACTATTACATTATCTAAGCAGCCACTTCCCACAGATCAGGTGGAATATCACCTATGGGGAGTTAGACTGAACCGTATTTACAATACTGAAGAAAAATTCCTTAGGGCACATTCTGACATGTTAGAACACTTTATCATTAAGGGATACCCACTAAAAGTATTAGATACAGCAGTGAGGAAGATAAAAGGGGTTACTAAGATTAGCCTCCTGTACAAGCAAATATTATAACTAACACCACCACAGGAGAATGTGGTACCACAAGTTCTTCTCTAAACTGTGATCAGTCACAAGAGCCTCTGTCAAAGGGGATTGTAATCCTTAGTGCTGTATTAATCTCTTCAGTGGTGGTTTTAGGAGGGAAAACCTCTAAAAGGTTCACTCTTTTGGGGTTACAGTGACCATAGTTATCCTACTATGGCTGGTTAGGGTTCTCCAGGCAACCCATTTGTGCTCAAAGCTAGATTCTTAGGCCTCATATTCTTTCTTGACAGGCAATTAATTTGTAGTGAAGAAGCAGTAGGGCTTTGTTCTAATTCTCTTTGAGAGATAAAAAACTGTTCCTCTTCCTCGAAGACTAAATGGCTCCCCTTGGAGTCACTCCTCCAGGAAAAAAATGTGGGTATAAATATCTTGGGCATACAATAAATTAAATCATGCTGTACAAGAGTAGAAGGTCAGTCACAGGGGTTGCTGTCAGCTTTCTCGCATATATTTGTTGCTGCAAAAGTCACCTCTTGTCTTTGCCCCTTGTTAAAGTGTTAACAAAAGAATTTGGGGGGGGGGGGAAATGTTTTTTTTCTTTACTGGTAGAGGTTTTTTGTGGCCTTTTCATCACTCTCACTCAGCTCTGGCATTTACATATGGAAGAGCAGATCTTTTTTTCTCCAAATATTCAGGAATAAACACTAAGATTGTGATCAGTTCTCCCTGTTTCTCAGTAGCCCAATCAATACAGAGATTAGATCTAAAAAGCATGCACAAATTTAATTTTTCATCACCTTTCACTTTAAAAGGAACTTCCCCTTTATTAACACAAATAAATCAATTGTGTGGGCCTATTGAGTGCTGGACATACTAGGAAAAGGTGAAGTAAATTCTCAAACACAGACTTTCATTTATAAGAGCTAGTTGCATGTCAGATCAACGAGCTGCAGAAATGGTACATTAAAACACAAAGGAAGTGGCTTATGATGTTATTAACTCACTAAAGTGAGAAGAGCGACTCTTGTCATTACTTCATTAGAAGCAAGTTGTGCTAAATGTTTACCAATTCAAGGCATACGAAAAGTTGTAGATGGCCATTTGAATGTGGATTTTGTAAACAATAATCAAATCAGACATGAAGTGTGCTCTTGAACTATAGAATGCCTAATTTTTGTGTTTGATTTTTCTAAGAAATCAAGAAACACTGCAATTAACAATATGCTTAATAACTAATGTCAGACTGGAATATAGTGCGTTCCCTCAAGATAGGAAGAATACAGGTCTGTTGTCTTGACTGAAGCATTTTTCTCATGTATGTGACCTCTCAATTCATAGCATGAAACACATAAATATATAAAGGATATTGCTCTGCCTTCTGGGCCTCGTGACACCATACATCCAGGTTGGATGTCATTTGTTTTGGTCCCAGAGAAAATATAGTTGTAGGAGACAAATCAACATTTAAGAGTGCATTCAACTCCGAAGTTGATTTTCTTCCTTGAGTGGCATATAGATGACAATCAACAGGATTAAAGGTACTCGTTATGGAGCAGGTACACAAATTAGGAAGCCCACGGATACTGGGCTCCTCATTCTTTATGAGAGGGTACAAGCACCGGCACCACAGATTGAAAGTTCTTGGCTGAGGGAAAAGTTTTGATCGGTCTCAGAAGGCACTATTAAAAATTGTATAAACTGTAATTCCTTTGCTATGTGAATATATTGCAATAGTATGGAGTCGAGTGGAAATCCTAAGAATTTAGCAAAATGAACTAGAGTTAGAACCATTCCATTTCAACAAGAATGGAAAGCCAGAACTGGGGAATAGGTTTATATTTTGCTGGTCAGACAAGCACGAACTCTAATTTAGACTTCTTAAATTTTAGGCAGGTTGACTTCATGCAGAACTCATTCACAGTGACCAAACTCATTGATCAAAGGACGTTTACCACACTCGACATGAGAGTTCTGATTCAAGAACTTGAAATTGAGCTCATTCACCAGGAAGGTGGTTGCTTTTCCTTTATGGTTTTGCACTGTGAACCTCTAGATTCACATGCTGTGCATTATTCCACCATCTAGTGGTGGGGGCCAGAAAATTCTTGTATACCCTTAAAACCATAGGTGGAGTCAAGATGACTCTAGCCCATAAAGCCTTAGTACGTAGTCGCCATCTTCAGATTCTTCTTTTTCACCGTTGGGTTCAGAAGCAGGATACAGCCTCTGTGAAGAGAAATGTTTTAGAAGCAGACAACGTCGAAATTTGACACAAAAAAACACGAAGAAGCAGACTTGAAGAGTTCAAAGATGGTTGCTTTGGTTGGCGACCGAATCATGAGGAAACCGAATTCATGTGACTGGGAGAGTTGATACAAAAAAGAAGAAAAGAAAAAATGTGTGTGTATATATAATTTACTGAAAAAAACAAAGGTTAAAGTGACGTGTAGTTAGGTGTTGAAATGAGACAAGATGTAATATGTGAGGTTGTAGGCAATGCACGATGCGGACGCAAGTTCTAGTTCGTTGATTTAACTATAACTGACGCATTTTAGTGCTTTTTGGGATTTATAACTTTGGTTCTTGTTTCATTTCAATACTTTACTATAGTGTCACTTTAACCTTTGGTTTATTGACTGAATTTCTACTGGTTTTTTTTTAATGCAAATTGAGGTCTTAGCAGCTAAGCTATCTATAACCTCACTTTAAACTTTGTTTTTTTCCAGTGAATTTTGGAGTTTATTAAGCATATTCCAAATTGGCCCAACACAAACCATGCACTGGCGGCCAACCCCTGCTGTGCACAAAGTTTTACTATTTTAAAATTGAGGTAGTTGTTAAGCAACTGAGAAGATGTTTAGAGTGAGCAAACAGATGTGGAAAGGGAATTCTGTACTTATTACTAACTCGTTTGTTAGCGATACGCCTAAGTGTTGTTCCCCTTTCATTCCCCAGTTTGGGGGGGGGGGGTGTATAGAGACATACATTAGTGTGAGAGTAAAAAAAAAAAAGACTGGTATCTCATTGTTTAATTGTTTTTTGGGCGATAAATTTAAATCAAAGCAAATTATCCAAAGTCTTCAGCTCTATCCTAGTCATTACCCCTGTGCCCTCATTTCACAGAAATGTGGGAGAATTGTGTTCTTGACCATGGAAAGCCAGGCTGAGAAATATTTTGGAACCCAGCCACGTGTGCCAGACTGTGCCACGTGTATGCTGTGCATGTAATTAAATCTGAGCAGAAGTAGGGCTATGTTATTTTCGCACCAAAGACTGTAGCCAGTGGGGTACTCCCTACCATGCCTCTTTCTATTTCATGTGCTGGTAGTTTGAATTCCAGATGTATCCAATTAAATAGGTATTTGGTTTGAGCTACTAAGTGATAATATTCTAAAGCGGGAGCAAAAAATCCTCCTCTGGCATATGGGGAGTGTCTGTGTTCCCCTGCTAACCCTAGGGCGTTTACCAGCCCATGACGCTCAAAAACAAAGGGGGTTCTGTGTTAATGGAATCTTTGGGAAGGGGCAAGAGTATGTTAATGAATAATAAGGTAGCTTGGGAAGGAATGCCATCTTTGGAATAGTGACTCGCCCTATTAATGAGATCAGGAGTGTGCTCCAAGCTCAGCTTGATCTTTCATTTTTAGTACTACTGGGTCATAATTGGCTTGGATCACTAGAACAGGATCTTGGTGAACTGTTAAGCACAGATATCTAGTGATGGCATCACACCACACGTGGGAATTCAACAGTGGGTTTATGTCTTCCTGGAGTAAAAGGATCATTCAGTTCATTAGTAGTGTGGAGTATCTACTGAATCCTATTTTTTCTCTCATGATATGGCTGAGATTGCCGACCGGTTCTTTGACATAAAGTACAATCTTCTCTGTAAAGAAGGAAATGAGATAACTTTACCCTCGATGTATGGGCCGTGATGGTGGTACTTTTCTTTTAGTAAGCTAATAAGAGCTTCTGTTGCAATAGAAACAGCGACGGGGGCATCGCTGCCACATGTGGTTAAAATAGAGGAGCCACGGATGTGTAGCCTAGCCTTAGTAGTAGTATAAAGCAACTGTATCCAGCATAGGAGCCCTTCACCTATCCCCATGTGTGTACGTGTTGCAAGCATGTATGCCCAGGATAAGGAATCTAAACCTTGCTGGGCATCCAGAAGCACTACAACAATGGGAAGCTCAGGGTCTGTCTGTTGCGAGAGTGCAAAGAATGTTGGAAGATTGTCAGATGTCGACCTGCTAGGTATGAATCCTGATTGCTTGGAGGAAACAGTACTTCCCATAAGGATTTGAACTCTCGTATCTATAACTTTTGAAAGGGTGTAGCATCGAAATTAAAAAACAATAATGGACGATCTGATGAGCAATCATCGGTAGACTTATCTGACTTCAACAATACCATAATAACTGCCTCTCTTAAGAAAGAGGGCTGTGTACCCAACTCCCGGGTCTCACCATGCACTTCTAAAAGCCTAGGCGCCAGTATTTCAGAGTACTCGTTATAGAATTCAGTAGTTAGCCTGTACATACCAGATGCCTTCCTGCGATGGGTAAATTAAGAGGTTTTCTCTCATGCACCTCAAACCAAATTAGTATGGCTCAGTAAGGTACTCAGTTGGACCGGATGTATCTGTAGATCCATCGGCTGGATAAAGGGTTGTGTAATAGGAGTTAAAAATTGACAATATGTCAATTTGTGGTTAGTCCTGCCGGTACCTTCTATACTCAGGATATCTCTGGAAGCCCATGATGAGCTCAGCAACCTAGCTATGGTGTGGCTAGGATGTTCACCCTCCCCATAACGTCTGGCTCGAACAAACTTGCCAAGGAACTAAACTTCTTGTTCAACTTCATCCCAGAATTTAGAAAGTTCAACCTGAATCTGTGTGAGGATAGTGGTTATGCCTGTCTGTGCATAGTCCACTTCTAACCTCTTCAAGTGTTGTTGTAGTGTGTGCAGTGTACTCTGGATTGTGCATAGTATGCCTGACTGTTTGGGAAGCAAAGTTTATATTAGAGTCCTCTGCTTCTCCCGAGTGTAGAGTTGCTGTTGAGAGAGCCCTCATTGTGCTCACAGTATTTCCCTATACTCTTCCATATCGCCTCCCTAAAGGCCCTATCCAAGAGGGGAACACCCAGAAGGGATAATTACCTGATGATGGCCTCATGGTCAAAGTCAGTAAGACCGGGAAATGGTCCCACACGGTCTTCGGAAGGATGAGTGCCTCAGTACATTTCTCGCATACATCCTATAATAACCAGCCAAAAGTCGATATGTGAATGCGTGTCATGTACGGTGGAGTAAAATGAGTACTGTCTTGTTAAGAGGATGTTTGTGCCAACAGTTATCTATCAAGGTCTGATTGCTCATTAGCTCCAATATTGTCTGAGCAGCACCCGTAAGCAAGCAGGTAGCAGAGAATGACCTGTTTTTGGTGATATCTAAAATGGTGTTGATGTCTCTGGCACCCCCTCATCCCCTAAAATAGTGGAATTGGTCAAAGAGACTGACGCATTATGTTGTTTAATGCGGAGGTATCAGTATTTGAGTCCAGTGGTTTCTTGCAGCAGAAGGTATTATCCTTCTGCGTCTGTAATGATGAACGCATGCCTAAAATGAAGTGAGGGGCAGATTAGTATAGCTACTCCCGAGACGTGTGTACTTAAAGAAGCGAAGTATGTATGGGTGCCACTTTCTCTGGCAAAGTGACATTCAGTACACTGTGCTCAATAGGTTTCTTGCAGGAACACGGTTCCTCCTCCATGCCTCTTATTATTTGTCAGTATTTGCCTGGCCTTTTTATGGTGATTTTGTCCTCTAACATTCCATGTGATTATTTGTTAACTGCAGGGAGTTATGGAGAGGTTGTTGAGGAATGCTGGAGCCAGCACCTGAGTGTTTTCCCTGCAATGACACAATCTCATCATGTTCCATAATATGAAATGTCACATGCTTAAGCATAGTCCTACTGACGTTCATAATGCTGATGTAGCTTTTAGAAATGATTGCCATAATAACCACCTCCCACCCACACTGTGAACCCCAATGAACAGTGTAATCACCCCATCCACAACAGGAATTAAACAAGACATAAGTTAAAAGACTGCCCCCCGCTTATGAGATCCTGAGGTCAGTTGACCTGAATGAGAGCTAAAGAGTCAATTATCTGAACCCAACGCTCTTGTTGAATAGTGAACACAAACTGCATTTCCTTATCAGCTTGTATCAGGCTGAATATAGATCAGCACACCCAGTATGTGCCCTGGCATGCAGGAGCAACTTAAAATACCATCACATGTATGCATATCTAAAAAGGAATTAAATCCCTGCTGGCTTTAGTAGTAGACAACAATACCCAATACATGAACCCTGCATACCAATAGACGGGAATTTAGTTAACTGTTAGTGACTGTTGTTTATGTCCCAGATCAGTCCTTATCATCCATGTTGTGAGAGTCATCCATTTGCATTGGTGATTGGCTTTGTTCTGACATGTCAGGCACATTCCTTTTCAGATAGGTCTACGCTACTTTAGAATCTGTGAAAAAATATTTCTGTACCATTATGTTTGATGCACAACTTTGCAGGGTTAAGCATTACATACTTAATCCCTAGTTTCTGTAAAAAGAAATTGACTGGCATTAAAGCATGCTGTGCCTCTTGGACGGCATTTGCAAAGTCCGTAAAAAAAGAATTGTTTGAGCCTTCGCAGATCACGAGTTTCTGGGGCCAATCTGAAGATTGTGTCCCAGTTTATATAATTCAGTATTTGAGCAATGATGGGCCTTTGAAGTGCCCTGGGGGTGGGCGTGAACTCCGTGATCTATGTACTTACTGCACCAGGAACTTAGGTTAAAGGGCTGCTGCCCCAAACAAGCTTGTGAGTATCTTTTAAACATAAAGTTCCATCTTGACTATGTTGGCGGACTCAAGGATCCTTATAATGCACAAATTGTTTTGATGCATGTGCGCCTCTTAGTCTTCACTTTTAGCATGTGTGAGATCAAGCAGTTTTTTTGAGTTGCTGTTAAGATTTAGATTGCAATGCTGATTTGTTTTCCATTTCGGAAATACACCACTCTGCGCCATCCATGCACTCCTCAAACCTGTCATGGCGATACTACATCAAGTCAATCCTGGATGTCAAAGAGTCAATCTTTTTATCAATTGTTTGGAGACTACTTTGTATTTCTAGGAGCACAATGTTGACATCTGAGGTGTTGGGTCTGCACCATGTGAACAGCTAGAAGTTTGTGTCCTTTCATCTTCCTGCACTGGTCCTTTGGCCACTATTTATATATTATTGACTTGCTTATTTTCAGTTTTCCCCATTGTGTCAACTGGATATCTGTTGTATGTTCACAAAACTTGTGAGGCAACTGTAGTGTGGCCTGTCTGGGCAGCGAGTAGCAATGATTTAGAGAAATCTTTGAATAGCTCACTACATAGGAGCATCTCAACATCGTTTGAGAGATAGTTGCCAAGTTTGTGTGCTTGTCAGGGTCAGTGCCTTTTCAGAACATTATTTTTGCGATGCTTTTATTGGAGCATTAATGTCTGAGCTGGTCGCCCCCCTACCAGGAAGTAATAAGGTGCGCCTGTGGTGGTCATTAGGCCATCTTTACTGCCCCCCAGGAAGATTAAGCTGATGTTCTGTCCTGCTTCTTGCGATTAGCGTCTTTAAACCCTAATGGCGTCTCTGCGCAGGGCACAGCAGGCTTTCATCAATGCGGGAGCATCAGTAACTTATCGGTTGTTGTGCCCGGATGGCTTCCGCAGCAGTGGCCCTAGCGCGGTGTCGGAGCAGTATTGCACTAGACAGCAGGCCTCGAAGTTTTACACACAGCTAGGGGGGACCCAGTGCCAACGCCAACAGCTCCAATGATGCCAGTTGTTTGGGGGGGGGTGGAAGGGGAAGGGGGTATTAAAATATAGCCATTCTGGCTTATGATGGGCCTGTAAAGTGGAAAATGTCAGCAAATATCTGCCAGGGGTGTAAGGAGTGATTTTATAGTGCAGCCATCTTGGCCGACGTGTTTTAGTACACTTGACTAGTCCCCTTTAAAATGGCCAGTCGGAGCATATATAGACATCCAACAGTCCAGCTATAGCTAACTTTTTAACCCCTTCCTGACTTCCTTGGTCACGTCTTTAAACACAAATTTCTCAAACAGCCTATGGGAATTAACATAGAAAATCAATGTTTTGGGACACTCCCTATTTTTCTTCGCCCGCACATGATGGATCACCCCAACCTTTCCAGGAATGAGCTGTGGTGGACGAACCATTTTTTGAGAAGTTTAGTGAAAATTTGCCAAACAGCACCAAAGGTATTAGCTAAACAAAAACGCTCTTCCTGTGGAAACTGACCCAACTAAAACTACATAGTGGCTAACACCACTTGTAATACATATTAGAAAAAAATAATCTGATGATGGCGACTATGTACTGGGGTGTTATGGGCTTACTTTCAATGCCACAGAGGATCATCTCTGCTCCACCTATATTCGACGCCCACAATAAAACACTTTTAGGGTTACATAAGACGTTTCCTGAACAAACCACTACATTGTACAATAATGTACTGTATGTGAATGTAGTGGAGCTTCAAGCTGCAAAACTACTGTTACTAGTGAGTAATACATTTATTCCATGTTTGTGTTCTTTTTTCTTCTGCTGGCAGATATATATATATATATATATATATATACATACATACACACATACATACACACATACATACACACCTCATAGTGTTATGTGTTAGCTTGCTCTTCCTTCATTTTTGTCTGTGTTCTATCTGGTGGTTATCTCCCTTTTTTCCTTTTCAACCCCCTCACCCCCCCCCTCTTCATCTTTTTGAATTCATGATCTCCATTAGTTTTGATGAGATGCTTTTTTTTTTTTTTACATTTAAACTTTTTTAATTGTATGTTAATTTATATATTCTCTTTGCATCTGTTAAACTATTTCCAAACGAACATGCCGAAAACTGGAGAAGATCTGGCTCCACGAACGGACAGCGGACAGCTACGCCGCCCACAAGAGCGCCACCCGCAGTCACCATCACCTCATCAGATCCGCCAAAAGGGCCTCACTCAAAGACCGCCTAGACAACAACGCACACAACAGCAAAGAGCTCTTCAACATCGTGAAGGAACTCTCCAACACCAACGACATCCAGCCGTCGCGAGACCTGTGCGACTCACTGGCCACCTTCTTCCACCGCAAAATCGCCGACATCCACGACAGCTTCAACACCACGACCGCCCCGGCAACCACCGAGACCACTGCCCCCACAACCACCAACCGCCTGCTCTCCTGGACCAACATCAACGACGAGGACACCAGCGAGATCATGAACACCATCCACTCCGGTTCACCGCTAGACCCGTGCCCTCACCACATCTTCAACAAAGCCAGTACAGCCATCGCGCCCCATCTCCGGAAAATAATCAACATCTCCTTCGAGACAGCAATCTTCCCGGAAAGCTGGAAGCACGCCGAGATCACCGCCTTACTCAAGAAACCCAAGGCAGACCCCAAGGACCTCAAGAACTTCCGACCCATCTTCTGCTCCCGTTCCCCGCGAAGGTCACCGAGAAAATCGTCAACAAACAACTGACCCGCTACCTCGAGGAGAACAACATCCTGGACCCTTCCCAGTCTGGCTTCCGCAGCAACCACAGCACCGAAACCGCCCTCATCGCCGCCACCGATGACATCAGGACCCTGCTAGACAACGGAGAAACAGCAGCCCTCATCCTCCTGGACCTATCAGCCGCCTTCGACACGGTCTGCCACCACACACTACGAACACGCCTTCACGACGCCGGGATCAAAAGCGTCCGCCTCGCCCCCTTCCGATCCAAGGCCACCAAGATCATCTGCGGCGTACCCCAAGGCTCCTCCCTCAGCCCAACGCTGTTCAACATCTACATGGCACCCCTCGCCCACGTCGCCCGACAGCACAACCTCAACATCATCTCCTACGCCGACGACACCCAGCTGATCCTCTCCCTCACCAAAGACCCTCACACCGCCAAAGCCCACCTCCACGAAGGAATGAAGGCCGTCGCCGAATGGATGAGGACCAGCCGCCTGAAGCTGAACTCGGACAAGACGGAGGTCCTCATCCTTGGTTCCAACCCTTCAGCCTGGGACGACTCCTGGTGGCCAACATCACTGGGAACAGCCCCGCCACCCACCGACCACGTACGCAACCTAGGGGTCATCCTCGACCCCACCCTCTCCATGACTAAGCAGGTCAACGCCGCTTCCTCATCCTGCTTCAACATCCTCCGAATGCTCCGCAGGATCTTCAAGTGGATCCCCACCGAAACAAGAAAAACAGTCACCCAGGCCCTCGTCACCAGCAGGCTGGACTACGGAAACGCCCTCTACGCAGGAACGACGGCTAAGCTTCCTGAGACGGCTGCAACGCATCCAGAACGCCTCTGCACGTCTTATCCTCGACATCCCCCGACGCAGCCACATCACACCCCACCTGAGAGACCTGCACTGGCTCCCTGTCAACAAGAGGATAACCTTCAAGCTCCTCACCCACGCACACAAAGCACTCCACAACTCCGGACCAGCCTACCTCAACAGACGACTCAGCTTCTACACCCCCACCCGCCAGCTCCGCTCGACCAGCCTCGCCCTCGCCACAGTCCCCCGCATCCGGAAAACGACCGCCGGCGGCAGATCCTTCTCCCACCTCGCCGCCAAGACCTGGAACACCCTCCCCACCAACCTCCGACAGACCCAAGACCTACTGGCCTTCAGAAGACTCCTCAAGACCTGGCTCTTCGATCAGTAGCAGCACCACCCCCCTCTTCCCCCAGCGCCTTGAGACCCTCGCGGGTATGTAGTGCGCTTTATAAGTGACATGATTGATTGATTGATTTCTGAATGAGAAATTGGACAGACAGGCTATGGCTTGTAGATGTACTAAAGAAGAGATTTGTGGTCATCAGCTAGTGTTGCCAGAATCCTCCCTCAAACATTTTAACTGTTTTTGTTGAAGTTCAAATTAAGTGTAATATGTTGAAGTGTTCTAACTCTATTTACGCAAATCAGCCAAGGTCTACTTCAGGACAAAAAAACTTTGCAGAGAAACTAGTTCACTATGTCATGTAAGATGGCGGCAGGATAAGTTTGGTACTTTGCAAACTCTGGCCAAATTGCCCTGATAAAGTCAACACGAACAGATCCACCTGTTCTTGGCACATTCATTGATTTGTCTTATTAATATGTATGAATTATATTATGTTCAAATAGCAAGTGATTAAAATAGTTTGCCTTTGTACATGTGAGGCTTGATGACAGACAGCTATAATATACTTATGCAGCCCATTAATCAATCACATGATGATGTAAATTTAATGTGGAAAATAACCATTACTCCACTCTTATTTTTGTTTACAGTAAGTGAAGTTAGTGGAAGGATATTATTGTCTCAGAAAAGAGATTACAATTAATCAGAGTTTCTAGTAATCCTGTTAAAAAATTATTTGCTCTTGAGTTCTGCCACCAGATGAATAGATGAGCACAATTTCTTCCCAAGCCCTTCTAGGGTGCATGCTCCTAGCAATTTAACCCCAGGCCCAAGAACCGACTTTGGTTATCTCGACCTTTAACCTGGAATCACAATTACAGTGACATTTCAAAGCAGAGAGGCCTTTGAAAAGATGTGGTTATAGACATTACAGAAATGTAACAAACTTTTATCCCAACAAAACCATAAGGTATTTCCTGTCTGCGATTTCACTAATGTATCAGATACCCAGTAGGATGAGATTCTCTGCAGAGATGAGTCAATAACATAAGCTTACATTACTGGTAAATAAGTCATTAGGTGATGTTTGTATATTTCAACCTTTTTATGTTTAAATACTATAGAGCATATGTACCAGTGGTCTGTATTTATGAATTGATACCAAAGGTGTTTTCTGGAGTGGCCTACTTATAACTGAATGACCCAATTTTACTCCCAACAAGGGCTCATTGCTCAGGTTCAGTGTGAGCATAGCATTCTCGTCTTTTAATATAAATTATTACTAATTTTAATGAAGGTTGTGTTGACAATTTCAGCAGTTTAAAGTCTAGCTTTACTCTATTTTATCTTGTGTTCTTGTATATCACACATAAAAAAGCATCTCTTACTATTCCCAGGCAACAGAGTCAGCAATGTAAAGGTATCTAGCAAAGGACTACACGATGGAGATTCTAACAGGGATCGCATAAGGACTGATTTTGAATTAACACTAATGAAGGTAAAAGAATTGATTTACTGAACGTGTTCTATAACAATGTGCCATCAACATATAATGTGAAAAATGCTAAGACAGAACCATCACCTTAGTTAAATATAATGGGACCAGTAAAACATTAACGCAGGGTTATTTTTTATGTGATCAATATTTTGATTTATAATTAATTAACATGACATACACTAAAAGGCATACATGATGAGGAAAAGATGTGCTTTGAAATGCAGCATTTTTTTAAAGTTTCAAGAATGTTAGTCTAGATTTTACTATTTAAATTGATTGATGATGTTAGTAGTTTGCACCTAGTTTATGATTTTTCTCAGGTTTAGGTAGAAGTACATTCAATGCCTCTTTCAAAGAATCCAATACTTGTACCTTTAAGAAAAAATCCTCAAAAAACAATTTAAGGTCTGTCACTAAAAGTCTTTGAAAAGGCCTTGAAAGAATTTCACTGGAAAATCACCAGGTGCGTTGGTCTATTGGTTATAAGATTTAATAGCATCCTCGATTTCAGTGTGTGTAAATTGTGAATCTAAGTGTTTTTCTTCAGAAATTTTGTGATAGTCCACTTTGGAAAGAAAAAGATGTATACACTTAATTGATGGGTTTTCTTAATACGCACATAATGTGGAAAAAAAGGTATGAAATTGTTCAGGAATACCTTTAGCAGAAGTAATACGGTATGTAATTCCTCAGGAATACCTTCTTTTAAAAAAAAAAAAAAATGATTTATTGAGTTTCGCAAGGTAACATAGGCCATGTTATTCAATGGCATACAGGGATACAGTACACTTTGGCAGAGGACTGTGTGAGGAGTCATCCTATGGCAATCAGCCCATGACTCTGAATTAGATAAGGAAAAATAAAACAAGAATAAACAGTGCAACTCCAGCGTCATTGTGCATCCGCAGCTGGTGCGACAGAATAAACAGTACAACTCCAGCATCATTGTGTATCCGCAGCAGGTGCGGGCGAAGAACAGTAACTGTAATAGTGGGCCATCACATTTTCGGCATGGGGTAGGCGGGGGCAAAAGGGGGAGTAGCCGAGAAGGGTGATACGGCCACAAAGGAGAAGGGAGAAATCGCACAGAACCACTCAGATGTCATACGTACAACGAGGTGCCGCAGCTCATGGGCTTTGGACTCCGGCGGCACCCACACTGGCATTCTTCAGGAATACCTTTAGCAGAAGTAATGAAATCACCACCTTTACTTGGAATTTAAGATATTTTATTTGTCATTTTTAATCCTGAAATAGTTTGCAAGTAATCGACCAGGTTTATTTGAACCTATAAAACTATTTGCTTTGTCACTAGAATTCCAATATCCAACCTTTTTGCTTAAAATTGAATTATATTCTGTGTTTCAGAACGAAGTACTTAAAAATAACTTGTCTAGGTTTGGTTGCATTAAGTTTAGGGCTACATGGGATACAATAAGCTTTCTCAATCTCAAAAGATCTTCATATGTTTAAATTTATGAGATCAGAAATAAACTTTTCAATTAATCATATGCAATTTGCTCCCTTACCCCCTGTCAATACTGTATTTTCCTATTCTCAAAGTCAAGTTAAGATTTTTGTAGAGACAGTATCATATCTGCAATTGATCTTCATGCTGGAACAGAATCAGTATTTTCTATAATGTTCATTTCTAAATCACTCTCACAATGTTTTCAGTCATATCCTTCGCAAAATTACTCATGTTCTTTTTAATATACTGTCTATTCTATTTAATCACCTTTCTTTCAGCTGGGACAGGTTCCGTCAGAGAACTTGCACCTCTTCCTGGTTTAACCTTGGTTGGGGTACATGGCAGACATCTCCATCTTCTCTTCTCTAAAAGTCCTAGATGGCAGTCGGCTTTGATTAATGCAAATATCAAGGACCCCCTGCAATGGCTCTAGTACTCCTAGGGCAGGGCAATAATATAATTGTAAGCAAAATCCCTAGGCAGTCATACGGTTCAATTAGTTTAACAACTCATACCAACAGCATCATGATATTAAGAACTCAGTGTGAATACAATGTAGCTATATTAAAACATATCTGAATTTTATTAGACTTATTTTTAAAAGGACATTAAACAATTCATAAATACAGTACAACATGATTTCAATGTAACAAAAATCACAAAGAACCAATATAGTTTGAAACAGATGAGATGCAACATTCATTTATACATATATACATAATGAAAAGGTAGCTATAAGATGGATCTTCTCAACGCGCGTTTCGGCACTAAAAGCGCCTTCATCAGGAGTGCCACGACCTTATCCTACAAAATAAAAGCCATATAAAAACACAAATCTAAAAAACACACTGAGTTCCATGATATAATACTACTATATATTACCACGTATTGCCACAAAGAGATCCCAGATATAGGGGACAGGACCAAATCATTATTTTCACCCAATGTAAAAAGATTAAGAAACACAAGTCCTATCGACGTTAGTGCTCAGTAGCTAGTGATAGTCCCAGAAAGAAAAGAAAAAAGGGGCTAGAAAGAAAAAAGAAAAAAGGAAAGAAAGTAAGAAGTAAACAGAAACAGAAAGTGGGAAAAAGGAAGAACAACAAGAAAGAAAACACAAATAGCTTACTTTATATATATGAAGCAACTGGTTCAGATCGCAAACTTGTTGCAAGTTTATAAACGCAAGACCTGTGTGTATGATAGAAAAAATAGACCAGTGTCCAGCAATTAGATGACATCTAGAAATCAGGAGCATATATGATGAAAGCATAAATGTATTATTTTAATGCTCACTTGGGGCGCTGTATCTGTTTTTAATAATTCCCAATGTGGAGTGTAGTTCTCAGTATCGATTTTATATAATGTCTCAATGTTGATGATAGACTCCGAATATGGGTGTGAACTATTGATAAATAGTCACACTTCTAGTAGCTCGCCATTAATTGAGCGTAGCTCTGTAAGTTAAAAGACAAAATGAAAAATAAATAAACTGTCCTTAATGGGATGGATTAAATTAATATATAAAGGCGGAACCTTCAACTACCACAATTACCTGAACAGCAGCTCAGTTAGGCGTTGGATGGGATAAAAACAGCTGGGAACGACAGTATAGTCCGTATACGTATCTGAGGTTAGAAGGACAGAGTGAAGCGAGGATATGCGGGTCTATACATCATCTACTCAGAGATAAATAAACACAATAAATGACACGAGTAGTGCGCTAAGGAATAAAAATAATAAATGCTAAGTAAATTAGTAATTAAAAACTGGCGGAGAAAATCTACTACATGTTGAACCGCACAAATTGTATCTAGCAGTGCTATGTTAAACTTGAACACATTCCATGTCAATATTCATGAAAGCTGGCTTGTCATCTACCATACGTTAAGCTACACAAAATGTGTCTCGCAGTGCCGTGTTAAACTAGAACAACATTCCGTGTCGATATATAGGAAAACTGGCTTGTCGCGTGGTTTAAAAGTTACGTACGTGCGCATAAATGAAAGTAAGGACATGAAGTAGATATCACAGGTAGCGCGTATTTTTTGCAAACATTTCATGTTCAAGGACGCTGGCTTGCCACGTGGTTTAAAAGTTACGTGCATGCACAGAAAAGAAAGTAAATACATAAAGTGAATATCACGAATGGCGCATATATTTTAACAGAGAGGAGAATAATTAAGAAATACTAAAACTCTGTGAAGATTAAGTCATAAGAAAAAAAGTAAGGAATAAAGGCTAGCCGGATAAAACTTACTTCACGATGCGCCACAGTGGACATACCTCAAGAAGCCATGCTAAACGCGAATGGTTCCCGTATGAGTTTTTAAAGGCAGCTGAATTATCGCGGGAACTCTAATAGCGTGCAGGCACGGTAATGGAGCTAGAAAGCAGACTGGATGACTGGGTGCAGACTGAATGACTGAAAAAGTTTCCAATGGCTCGTATTCCTGACAAGTATTGTGTATATAGAACTAAAACTCTGTCACTGCTCAAGATCGAGATAGGCAAACCAATCAAAAGTTATTAAATAATATAGCATTTTCCCATTGCAGGTCACTGTTTAGTCCTTTTCTGTATGTGTTGAGGGTAAATATCCAGTAAACTTCTTTTGCCAGTTTTTAATTACTAATTTACTTAGCATTTATTATTTTTATTCCTTAGCGCACTACTAGTGTCATTTATTGTGTTTATTTATCTCTGAGTAGATGATGTATAGACCCGCATATCCTCGCTTCACTCTGTCCTTCTAACCTCAGATACGTATTCGGACTATACTGTCGTTCCCAGCTGTTTTTATCCCATCTAACGCCTAACTGAGCTGCTGTTCAGGTAATTGTGGTAATTGAAGGTTCCGCCTTTATATATTAATTTAATCCATCCCATTAAGGACAGTTTATTTATTTTTCGTTTTGTCTTTTAACTTACAGAGCTACGCTCAATTAATGGCGAGCTACTAGAAGTGTGACTATTTATCAATAGTTCACACCCATATTCGGAGTCTATCATCAACATTGAGACATTATAGAAAATCGATACTGAGAACTACACTCCACATTGGGAATTATTAAAAACAGATACAGCGCCCCAAGTGAGCATTAAAATAATACATTTATGCTTTCATCATATATGCTCCTGATTTCTAGACGTCATCTAATTGCTGGACACTGGTCTATTTTTTCTATCATACACACAGGTCTTACGTTTATAAACTTGCAACAAGTTTGCGATCTGAACCAGTTGCTTCATATATATAAAGTAAGCTATTTGTGTTTTCTTTCTTGTTCTTCCTTTTTCCCACTTTCTGTTTGTTTACTTCTTACTTTCTTTCCTTTTTAGCCCCTTTTTTCTTTTCTTTCTGGGACTATCACTAGCTACTGAGCACTGACGTCGATAGGACTTGTTTCTTAATCTTTTTACATTGGGTGAAAATAATGATTTGGTCCTGTCCCCTATATCTGGGATCTCTTTGTGGCAACACGTGGTAATATATAGTAGTATTATATCATGGAACTCAGTGTGTTTTTTAGATTTGTGTATTTATATGGCTTTTATTTTGTAGGATAAGGTCGTGGCACTCCTGATGAAGGGGCTTTTAGTGCCGAAACGCGCGTTGAGAAGATCCACCTTTTCATTATGTATTTATGTATAAATGAATGTTGCATCTCATCTGTTTCAAACTATATTGGTTCTTTGTGATTTTTGTGATTTTTGTTACATTGAAATCATGTTGTACTGTATTTATGAATTGTTTAATGTCCTTTTAAAAATAAGTCTAATAAAATTCTGATTTGTTTTAATATAGCTACATTGTATTCACACTGAGTTCTTAATATCATGATGCTGTTGGTATGATGAGTTGTTAAACTAATTGAACCGTATGACTGCCTAGGATTTTGCTTACAATTATAGTCGGCTTTGATTAGCCACGCTTTTTGCTAGCTTATTTAATACTTTTAGACTTAAAACAGTAGAGTTTACAGTAATTTTATGGTTAAATTAAGTTAAATGGAAAAAAGAATTTAAATAGAGAAAAGATTTGCATCTCTCTGTGCAAGACACAGTGCACCTTCTTTAATGCAAACCCAGCTCCACACAAAACAAGCATTTGCAATGCAATAGGTCTCTCCTTACTGAAAGTTTCAGCTATTCGTGTTGCAAATGATAATGTTTGTTACATTTTATTTTGTTAAAAAAATTCCCAGCAGTTGCATATGTAATAAAAGAAAATCCACGAAGCAAGAAAAGGGTGCAGTAACACAGGCTGTTACTAGGTGTCTTTGTGGAGTTGTAAAGGGACCTCTAGTAGCCATTTAAGGTACTGCACCCTTACTTAGGCTACTGCTGGGATATTTTTTTTACAAAAAAGCAATCGGTCTTGTTTGAGTTAGAGCTATTAGCATTATAAATGGCAATGTCTTTTACGTATGTGTTATGGAGTATATGTATGTGGTGTGTAGTGGAATGATGTGGGTTGTATTGGATTAGTTAGTTGTGTAATTGTGTGGCATGGAATTGTGTGGTGTGGATAGGATTTGTGTAGTGAAATTATGTGGCATGGTGTACTGTGGAATTATGTGGATAGTAATTATGTGGTATTTAGTGTACTGGAATCATGTGAAGTGGGATTCTGTGTTATGGAGTGTAATTATGATGAATGGGATTTTCTGTTGTGGAGTAGTATGTAGTGGAGTTTAATTATGTGGTGCGCTGTTGAATTTTGTGACATGATGTGGAATTGTGTGGTGTGGATTGGATTTGTGTGGTGTGGACTGTATATATGTGGTGTGTTGTGTAATTGTGTTGAGTTGTAGTGGAACGGTGTTGTGGAGTGGAATAATGTGGTTTGGTGTTGAATTATGTGGTGTGCATTGGAAATGTGTGGAGATGAATTGTGTGGCGTGGAACTGCGTGGATAGCGTTGCATTTTTGTGACCAAAAAGAACAAATAGTTAGGAGCTAAGCTCCAGATCTGTGTGTTTGGGTGTTAAAAAAAGAAAGAAAGAGGTATTGGTGTTGTAATTGTAAATATCTTACTTATGTGTTATGGACTGGAGTGGATGTATGTGGTGTGTAGTGGAATTATGTGGGTTGGATTGAAATTGTTAGTTGTGGCATTGTTATGTGGCATAGATTTGTGTATTGGAACTGTGGCATGGTGTGCAGTTGTATCATGTGAATAGTAATTTGGTGTTTTTGACTGTATTCGAATGGCATTTTGTGTTGTGGATTGGTATGTAGTGGAGTTTAAATATGTGGTGTACTGTTGAATTTTGTGGTATGATGTTGAATTCGGTGTTCTAAATTTATTATATGTGGTGTGTAGTGAAATATATATATATATTTTTTTTGTGGAGTTTTATATAGCGCGAACTAGACCCGGAGGTATCAGAACGCTTTACATGAGCACCCGTTACGTTAAAGACGGACACATTCATTTTTGTTAGGCACGGGGAGATTAAGTGATTTACCCAGAATCACAGAATGTTGAGCGTCCCTGCCGAGACTCGAACCCGGTTCCCCAGCTCCGAGGTCGACCTCCCTAGCCGTTAGGCCACATTCTCTTTGTGCTATGGAGTGGAACAATGTGGCTTGGTGTTAATTTATGTAGTGTGGAATGGATTTGTGTGGAGTTGAACAGTATGGCATGGAACAGTGTGGTGTTCAGGGAAAATATGTTGAATGGAATTATGTGGCATGGTGTGGAGTGTACTTATGTGTATTGTTGTGTCATAGAGTAGATTTATGTGGAGTGTATTTATGTGGTATTGAGTAGCATGCAATTAGGTGGAATTGAATTATGTGGTGTTGAGTGGTATTATGTGGATTGTAATTATGTTGTGTGTTGTGGAATTGTGTGGCATTGTTTTGATTTATGTGGCACTGAATGCTTGTTGTAGATCTACAGCAGTGCTGACGGAGTACATATAAAAAAGCCTTCCCTTTAAAAACAGTGAAAACATCATGCAAAAGCTTCAGGAAAACAATGTTAACATTCATACAATTTCTAGAAAGAAAGCTGCCCTGTTTATAGTTCCTGAGTGAGCTGATTTTTTTGTATTCCAGTAAAGGAGGAGTCCTTTTGTAGAAACCTGTGGGTTATGGTTGTTTGCTTATAACAAATAGCCCAGATGTATTGGTTACATCTGATATGCCCTGTTTACAGGTCTTGAGTTCCCTTGAATTTTGAATTATATTGTAGACACTTTAGAAAATAATGATTAAAAAAGGAACATTTTTACAAAAGCAGCACACTATCCCATATTAAAGAAAAAAAGCCTTGGAAGATATCACAAATATTTTTTATGATAGGCTAGTAGTGTTGGGATTATTGTGTAAATGTTTGTTAAAAAGAAGAAGAAATGGATGATTTCGACAAACATTCCACACTGTATTATATTATAGTAACAGGAAAGCAGCACATGTTTCTTGAAAACAGACCTAGCCTTTGATTGCTGATCCTTATCTTATCAGGGCTGTCTCCTTCCTGGAGCCCCCATAAAAAAGCTTGTGAGAAGCGTGAACACTTGGCAATAAACTCTATTTAAGAATAACAAAAGACTGACTTTCACAGAGCAGTGACATTGGCATTTTTTAAAGCTTTGTTTTCTAGCAACTGAAATGTGCGCCAAAGAAAAACACTCCCTTTGCATTAAAGCCAGAAAACTGCATTAAGTGACAGTAAATGAAAGATGCAAGGGGCTGTTACTGCACATATAAGAAGCATAACAAGATTATTTATAAAGTGCCCTCCCTCCTCCAATGTCCGCAGAGACAGCGCGTTTTGGACACAATGCGTCTTTAATGCATTGCTAAACTGTCTGCGGACATAGGAGGAGAGAGGGCACTTCATAAATAATCTTACAATTAACAGGAAAAATTATGCCGTTTTCACTTTTTAAGAAAAAATGAAAAAGCTTGTCGGTACGTGGAATTAGGGCCGGACTGGGAAACGAAACCGGCCCTGGCAAACAGCTCGGCCGGCCCCCCTAGGGGTAAGAAGGGGGGTGCGGTCGAGCTATTTGATACGGCCGATTTCGGCTGTTTTTGTTACAGGGGGCCGATATTGCCGGCCGCCAGTAACAACAAGCATTGGCATAGCCAATAGGTCTCGCCTTTGGGGCCTTATAAGTGTTTAGCCAGAGCTATTGACTTTACCAATGTCTTCAAGCTGTGCTGTAGAGAAGTGTGGCTGCTGTGCGGCATGCTGAAAAGTTATAATAAAAAAGTGTCAGAAGCATTTTTGTTACTTTATATATGACCAAGAAGGCATTATGTAAAACTGAACGACCATATTAAAAAAAGTATTTACAATAAAAAATTTCCTCAGTTTTCTTTTGTTCTTGCAATGCTGGCAATGGTTATTTGTTAAAGCTTTTTTTTTGAGGGGGCATAAACAATCGGAGGGTGAAGGTTGGGAACTAGTACCTGTATTATAACACTAGCAGCGGCCAGACGCTAGGGGAGAATCAACAGATGCCAGATTCCGAGAGCAGGCTGAGGTGGTGCTGAGTGATGCTGAGGTGGTAGTGGTGGTGGTGGTGACTGTTGCGGAGACGATGCTGAGGTGATGCTGAATGATACTCAGGTGTTGCTGAGTGATGCTGTGGTGGTGCTGAGTGATATTGGCTTGGCGCTGAGTGATGCTGTGGTGGTGCTGAGTGATATTGTCTTGGCGCTGAGTGATGCTGTGGCGGCCCTGAGTGATGCTGTGGCGGCGGTGAGCGATGCTGTGGCGGCGGTGAGCGATGCTGTGGCGGCGGTGAGCGATGCTGTCGCGGCGGTGAGCGATGCTGTCGCGGCGGTGAGCGATGCTGTCGCGGTGCTGAGCGATGCAGTGGCGGTGCTGAGCGATGCAGTGGCGGTGCTGAGCGATGCAGGGCGGTGCTGAGCGATGCAGTGGCGGTGCTGAGCGATGCAGTGGCGGTGCTGAGCGATGCAGTGGCGGCGCTGAGCGATGCAGTGGCGGCGCTGAGCGATGCTGTGGTGGCGCTGAGCGATGCTGTGGTGGCGCTGAGCGATGCTGTGGTGGCGCTGAGCGATGCTGTGGTGGCTCTGAGTGATGCTGTGGTGGAGCCCCATTACGCCGACTCGGCACTTCAGACGTGGGCCCGCAGGCCCTGAATTGTGAGCCCGTTGCCTGCTCCCGCCCGCCTCCAGCGATTGAGTACCTGGCCCCAGCGGATCTCCGTTGTGAGTCTCCTGCAAGCGTCCGGTGCGGCTCCCGGCCGCGCACGAGTGATCTGACACGCCGGGTGGGCTCCGGCGTGCGCGGCCGCCTCCGGTGCTCCTGCCGCAATAACTGCACAGCTCCTGTGGTGAAGGTGAGGAGCGGGTGCCGGGTGTGGAGTCTTCCCCCCCCCTCCCCCCCTGTATTCTGAAACGGCTGTTGCCTCGATACCCTGGGGGACGTTTCCTCGCCGCTTTGACGGCCCGTTCCACAGCTCTTCACTGCACCCTTCCCCCACGATGGACAGCAGGCCCGTGTGAGGCCTCATTGATTCACAATGTGGTGGAGGTTTGTGAGGAGGCTGCTGCTTTCTTGCCCCTGATGTCTCCCAGAGGATATTGAAAAACATTGTTGGACCTGACACTCCATTTATGCATAAGGTCCTTCTTTAGGGCCACAATTACTCTGTAACTTTGCATATTAGTGATTGAAAGAGTGGAGCAGGGGGTGCGGCCTGTGTGACTTGCGAGTGGAGGAGCCACGATATTAACACGAGGCGCAGACCCCTGGGGCCCGACAGACTTGGTGCACTTGTGGTGCTGGATGGTGACCCACGAATCGTTTATATTCCGCTACACTATTGGCTGTCCTCTTTGCCTGGGTTTCTACTACCCCCTTGTCTCTGGGTTCTTCCCTCAACATCCGAGCCCGTCGCAATGGCCACCGCAAAGGGTTCTAGGCAGACCCACTTGTTGAAACTGGCGAAATTTGCTCATTCAAAGTCAGACGCTCCCGATGGGAAGCAAGAAGAATTGGAAGCGAAGCAACAAATCGACGAGGGGGCCCGACACTGGTGGATGTCATGGAGGCCATTCAGGGAGTCCGTACAGCACTGGAACGCAAGATAGATACGGTGACAACAGAGGTCACCCTCATATGTGCCGACCTACGTAATATGGGAGACTGAGTCAAGGCGACCGAAGAATCAGTCTCTACGCTTCAGCACTCAACGAATATGCTGCAGGCCCAAACAGCGGATCTTGAGGCCAAGCTGGAAGATTATGAAGGACGCGCACGCAGAAATTACGTGCAAATTCTTGGGGTCCCCGAAAGGGCGGAGGGACAAGCCGCGGACCTCTTTGTCGAGGACTTAGTCCAAAACCACCTACAACCTCGGACCCTCTCAAAATACTTCTCGGTAGAACGCGCACACCGGGTGCCTGGGGGCCCCTCGAAGCCCGGAGCTCCACCGCGTCCAATATTAGCTAGGATCTTCAATTTCCGAGACAGAGACGTTATCCTCCAGACGGCAAGGGCCGCCCCACCGCTCAAATTTGAAAATTCGACCATAACATTTTTTCCTGACTTCACTTACAAAGTACAACAGAAACGCAGGTCCTTTCTAGAAGTGAAACGAGCTATTAGAGGCCACAATTTGAAATATGCGATGCTCTTTCCGGCAAAACTACAAGTGCAAGCGGAGGGCAAATCATGGTTCTTCCAGACTCCTGAGGACACCTGGGACTGGCTAGACTGTTGGCGATCCTCCGAATCACAGAAACACTCTTCTCATAATCGTTTGCAACGACAAGATGGCCGCCCAGAGAGAACGGATCGAGATGAGGGGGTCTGATGGTCCGTTGCCTCTTATCCATGGCTGTACCTCGCCCCACCCTTTATTGACACTGCGGACTCTTGCTACGTTGCAGGGATCATGTGCTGTGGCCGGCCCAACGGGGCAAGGGTGACTATACTCAGTGAACTAATGTTTGATATCTGATTTTTTCCCTTGCCTACGGTATTTGTGTGACATAACCAATTGTCATCAAGGCTCTTGATCTACTGCTGTGGGCTACTGTAGAGGGTGGGACCACTGATTAAGGCTCTGCAGTTGTCATTCCAAGTGCGGTTTATGGTTTCTGATGTGCTATATCCTGGGCTTCTATAGTAGTATGCACGGGGATGACGGTTATACTCTTGGGAAGCTTTGGCTGTGTAGCATTCCCCTTCACACAGTCTATTTATTTGGGGTACACAGGCGCTCTGCAAAATTGGGGGTGGGCAGTTTTACGTCCACATTGCAGGGAGGCAGGGTGGGGGGGGTTCCAGGGAGTTCTTATGGGTTTCACTGTAGTTTTATAGTGTTTTTCGTGCAGTTTGATAAATGGTGCCGCTCTCAGTGTAACTTGGGTCGCTAACAATGTGCTTAATGATTTTCCTATGCTCAAAACTGGGATGTCTCTGATGCTGTATCCGGTAAATGGGGGTTGGATGGACCTTCACTCTTGCATGTTTGCTTCCCGGCCTGGGGGGAGGCCCCCCGATATACACATAGATGAATGCTGATCACGTGGCAGCTCCATCTCTGGGCCGCCTTAAACTACTATCGTGGAATGTAAATGGCCTGGGAGATCGAATTAAGCGGGGAATAGTCTTACAATACCTAAAACGGCAAGCTCCAGACCTCGTGTTACTCCAGGGCACCTCCTTCTGTGCACTTAATCGATGGGGATATAAATTGATAGCACATGTGGGTTATGCTCGGGGTTCTAGAGGGGTGGGTATCATGGCACGCAGCTCCCTCCCATTTCAGGTACATAAGGTCCTTCGTGACCCTCTGGGCAGATTTGTCACAGCCTCGGGACAGTGGGAGGGTAGGCCCCTCAGCGTGACCTCCCTATACGTGCCCCCCAGATTGCACTCCTCTACTCTGACCGACCTGGGCCCGCATATGTTGAGCCTGCCTGAGGGTGATATCTTAGTGGGGGAGACTGTAATGCAGCCTTGAATGGAGATCTGGACCGATTGCCACCCAGACAGGGAGAATCATCTGGAAAACTATTGGTGGACTTCCTTGGGGCTTTGGGGCTGATAGATGTATGGAGAATATGTAACCCCGCGACTAGACAATACACTTTCCACTCCGGGGTACACGGAAGTATGTCCCACATAGACTATCTCTTCTGCAAGGCCACCCAACTCCCCATGTTCAGCGGGATCTCCTTCCTTCCTAGGGGTATCTCGGATCATCCCCCAAACGTTACACATTACGGGGGCATCCCACCCCCCACCTGCTACGAAATGGTTCTCAATCCTTGGTATCTTAGAGTGCCGATGATCAGAGATAAACTGTCGGACGCCACCTAACACTATTTTACCGAGAATGAGGGGTCGGTTGACTCGGACGTGACGTTATGGGAGGCTTATTAGACAGTGATCCGGGGTTGCGGGGTGGCGACAGTGACGGGTCATAGGAAAGAGAAACGTAAACAACTGGAGGAGATAGAGAAAGAAGTCGCCCTTCTCGAACACGATATGGTGACATCCAATACTTCAGATGCCGTGCATAAATTATCTGTAAAACAAAAGGAGTATAGAGACATTGCGGAAGATGCAGCCAAAACCCAATATCGAGCCACTCAACATCGTGTTTATGACGTAGGTGACAAGGCCAGTAAGTTGTTGGCATGGCTTGACAAAAGGGAGATGGCTAACAGATGGGTGGCTGAAATCGTAGATCAAAGAGGTGATTGCTACAAGATAGGACCAGATTCGCGGGAGCATTTGCCAATTATTTTGAGCAGGTTTATACCGCTTCACCCACAGTCCCTCAAAGCGCGGCGGCGGAATTGCTTACCACTCTGCCTCTGCCCGTGTTAGATCCCCAAGATGTACTGGATCTTGATGTCGCCCTGACTGCGGATGAGATATCTAAGGCGATTGGTGCATTACATTCTGGAAAAGCTATGGGCCCTAGCGGCCTCCCAATTGAACTTTACAAAGCCAACGCCTCGATGATCGCCCCATTCCTTGTGCGTATGTATGAGGAGAGTTTAACCAGGGGTGTGCTACCTGAAACGCAGAGACTTGCCAATATTGTAGTCATACATAAAAAGGGTAAACCCCCCGAACACTGTAGCTCATATAGACCGATTTCCCTTCTGGACCCGGAAGTCAAAATACTAGCAAAAACTCTAGCTTTGCGTCTCTCGCCTTACCTCCATAAGTTGATCCACCCGGACCAGTCTGGTTTTGTGCCCACGAGAAATACCGCGCTGAATCTCCGTCGTCTATTCGGGGTCCTGGGTAGGGCCTCTACCATACAAGAGGACTCAGTGATTGTCTTTAGTCGCCAAGATGGCTTTTGATATGATAGAGTGGCCCTTCTTGTTTGCCTCACTGGAGAGATATGGGTTTGGAAATCGCTTTCTGGCCTGGGTGCGTCTTCTTTATTCCAGGCCCTTAGCTCGGGTTACAGTCAACGGAGGCCGTTCGGCAATCTTTGAACTGGGGAAGGGTACGAGACAAGGCTGCCCCCTCTCGCCTCTGCTTTTCGCCTTGGCTCTTGAACCCCTGGCTCTCTGAATTAGGGGAGACCCCCTTATTCGAGGCCTTAATTGGTCCACAGATTGGTTGGATAAAATCTCCCTCTACGCTGATGACATTTTACTTTATTTGGCCAGACCCCGGTTTTCTATTCACCTGGTGCTACATATCTTTGCTCTTTTCCAGAAATATTCCGGTTACACTATCAATTGGGATAAATCATTGATCTACGTTTTGAGTGGAGGCCGCCCGACCCTCCCTGCGGGCTGTGACTCTAAAATAGTCATGGACGGCTTTCAGTATCTTGGTATATTTATCACACTCGACCCTGCAGTCTTCCATGAACGAAATCTTGTCCCTCCCCTGCGTCGCCTTCGAGCTGATGTGCAGCATTGGAAAACATTACCTCTTACATTGTTAGGTAGAGCTGCCCTCCATAAGATGATGGCGCTTCCGCGCTTTCTCTACGCTTTACAGAATACGCCACACTTGGTCCCGCCTTATTATTTTCAGTCAATTGACTCCAAGGTACGTACCCTGCTTTGGAATAACGGTACACCCCGAATCGCTCTCGCTAAGCTCACAAAAAGCTGGTATGACGGGGGCATCGCTCTGCCCGTCATTAGATCCTACTATTGGGCCTCACAGTTGGTAGTCCTTACTCACTGGACACACCGGCCCACTACTGACCCTGCATATAGAATGGACAGACATAATATGCTTCCCGGTAGTTACTTGAGGGCACTCTACGGTGGAGCGAAACACGCTCCGAAACACTCCCCAACACCCACCACGGTTCTCCTATGGCACAAGGCGACAGCGGCCCTGGGTTGGAAGGGTAAAATCACTCAAGTCACTCCGCTGCTTGAGTCCGATCAACTGGGTATACTATCAAAGCAACCGGGGTTTGACAAATGGGATCAGATTGGGCTTTCCAGGTTTGGGGATATGTGGGTGGGGTTGTCCCGTTCAGCGACCTGCAGCGAGACTACCAACTCCACGAGGGGGAAACCTTTCGCTACCTTCAAGCACGTAGCTCGTTACTTAAAGCAATACCTAAAGGTTCCAACCTGCTGGTCTCCTCGCCCTTAGAAGACAAGCTATTAGATGATTACCTTCCAGAGAAAGCCATCTCACTGACTTATCGAAAAATCCTCAATAACACACCTGATGCTCAAGACAAATTACGTACTAAATGGAGTGACGATGTAGGCGACATAACCGATGAAGACTGGAGGGAGGCCTTGGCTTCACCCCGGGAGGTGGCGATCCGTTCTCGTTTCAAACTCATACAGCTTAAACTACTCCACAGATCCTACTACACTAGCACAGTGCTTGTTAAAATGGGGATTCTCGGCTCCCCGGGGTATCCCCGGGGCTGTGGCCATACAGGTACCTATCTACACCAATGGTGGGAATGCCCTATCCTTCAGAAATATTGGGGGAAGGTTATGTCAACTTTGTCCCGGATATGTCATGCACCTATTGAAGTTTCTCCCCGGCTGTGTCTTTTAAATATCTGGGATGCTACGGATTTGTCCAGAACTGAAAGACTGTGGGTTTCGCTGGGTTGTATGGTGGCAAAGCGCAACATTGCCAGAACATGGAAGGGGGTGGTTAAGCCAAGATACACCGACTGGGAATTCGATATGGACTGGTGTATGCAAGCAGAGAGGGTTATTTATGAGAGCAGAGGATGCCCGTGCAAATGGACAAAAATATGGGGCCCCTGGAACGAAAGTAGAGGTCTGCTATGTGTTCCTTTCAGCGATACTCCCCCACTGGCATTTGATCGAGAGACTCTAATGTTTTTTAGAGACTGATGGAAACTACGAAGCAAATGATTGTGTCAAAGACCCCATGTAACGATTTGTCTTTTTAAACACCTCTTTGTGGCCCTTAATGTAATTCTTAATGTCCGCATTTTGCTGCACTTGTTTTGGTTTGTATTGTTTTATGTTGTTTCTTTGCAATAAAAAAGAATTAAAAAAAAAGAGGAGGAGGGAGCCGAGGAGAGGGAGGGAGCGTCTGTCAGTAGTAAATTGTAAACAAGCAGTTGCAGATTGCAGGAAAGCATGTCGTGCGTGTGATAGGAGAAAGCCATTTAAGAAAATAGTGCCCACAGACAGTAAATAAAACATACTACGTAACACCACAGTAAGAGGGCCAGTCCTCATGGGAGGTTACAAAGAGAGACAAGGAGGTACTAAGGAGGGGCTACTAAGCCTATTCGTGAATCAAAAGCCATCATTTACAAAGGACAGGAAGAGAAGCCAATTGTAAAGATGGGCGGGACATGGGTGGACCTTAATGCACATATACTGAATACTGCATGTCTCGAAGAGACAGCGCAAGCGCTGCTCTATGCGAGACCTAACAAGTTTGTGGCAGCAGTTCTCACAAAATAGTTCCACAGGAAAGCAAACCAAAAAGTTGGATTTATATGAAGAAGATATTTGCATCCCCCAGCACAGTCGACAATGTACCTTACTTAATGCAGTACTTTTTTGTGCACAGACAGTTTAGTCGTGACAGATTTTAAATATAATCCCCAAATGTATCAAACCACCATCAAATTGATTTTAAATGAAGAATAGATTTGCATCCATAAGCATATTTAACAAAATACCTTTGTTGATGCCAAGCAGATCTTGCAATATAGTCTCTAGAAACCCAAAGTAACAACTTGACTTTAAATGAAGAGATTCTCATCTCTCAGCACAATCGGCAACACATCTTGAACATTCAGTTCGTTCCTACATAAGATTTTGGTGCAAATGATTTTACAATATAGTTCACTAGCAAACCAACAAGTTGCATTCAAATCAAGAAGGGGCTTGCATCCCACAGCACAATACCAATTTTGTTTGCTAATTGTTTTTCTATGCAAAGCGATTAGTTTCAGCAGGTGTTGTAATCTGATGTTTAAAGGAAATAACATGTCAGCAAGACGTACAACCTAAGAGCAAGACGAAAAGTATGTTAAAAATATGTATCTCTTCAATAAAGTGTTTTGTTTCCTATGCAGTTCAAATGAATGGGTCATGTAGCCCACACTGACAACTTCTAGGCGTATGTTTTCCTTTTTAATAGCAGATATCGAGTGCTAATCTGTAAAGCTTTAAAATGTTCTGTCATGCCTTCCTCGTGTTGCTTGTGAACGAACTATAGAGCATTTCTTGAAACCATCCGTCATAATGCTGAAATGTTTCAAATATTCTGCACCAGTTTAAATACTTGTTTAGCAGGACTAGGCTCCTGCATGAATTAAGGTCTTTAAAGCAAGGCACGTGTCTGAGTAAAAATGCATATCTGAAAGAGACAATTAGTTATAGATTCCTTACCTTAGAATTACCCCCAGGCGTCAGACTGGATCCGGAGAATTTTTCATCAGCAGTACCCCTGCCCGTCAAAAGGTGGCGTCGGTCCGCTCCGCGTTTGGACTTGGCGTCGTGGTCGCCGGGATGACGTCGCAGTAGCTACTTAGTCGCCGCCCTCACGCGCTGACATCAGTTCTTTCTTTTTCCGCGCCAGCCAGCGCAGATCCAGAGAGAGCGGTACCTCTATGAACTTTTTGACTGACTTTTTGCCGACTTTTGTCGACACCATTTTTGAGTCTTCAACTCCTGGTGCACGTCAGGGATGCCCGGTTTCAAGGCTTGCGGTTCCTGCCGAAAACTGATGTCGGTGACGGATCCGCACCGCGTGTGCCTGTAACGCGACCACGATCCCAAGTCGTGTTCCGACTGCCGGACCATGAATCCGAAGTCTTTGCGGGAGCGGTCCCGAAAGCTTCTTGAGGCCCGGCAGTCGGCGCCGCACCGTTCGAGGTCCCGGTCGCGCGGGAGGTTGAGGGACCAGTTGCGGAGCCGCAGCCACCACCACCACCACCACCACCACCACCACCACCACCACCACCACTTCGACTTGTCCTCGGCCGACGTGACGAGGGTTGCGGGTGGTGCCCCTCCCGCAGCTCCGCATACGGAACCCGAAGGGTCGGCTCAGAGTTTCCCTCCCTTCCCGGGACCCGGAGCGACTCCAGCCCAGCTTTAACAGTTTTACGAAGCAATGCATGCCATCTTTGGGCGGTCCGACTCTGCTGGCGCGCCTTCCGGCCCCGTGGACTCGGCTGGGGGCCCTGGGCCTTCGATCCAGGCCTGGATCCGGATCGGCGCCGGTCGACCTCATCACACCTCCACTGGCGTTGATTCAACCGGCACCACAGCCGGCGCCGGTTGTGTCCCCAACCGGCCTCCAACCCGACGTGGACACTGAGTCGGACCGGTGTCGACTGACGCCGGAGTCGGACCGGCATCGACTGACGCCGGATCCAGCGCTGACGGGTACTTTTGTACCTCTGTTCCACCCTGGTTCTTTCAGACCAGATTGGCAACCACAGGAGGGTGAGGAGGACTGGGAGGGGTCTGGAGACCCTTTAACTGACCAGTTGGAATATGATCCGGACTGGAGAGAGGAGTTGGGGGATGCCAGTGGTCTATATACCTCGCCAGACCTTGGCATGTTGTCTCTTCCTACCGTGGCTATGGAGGAGGGAGCTTCTTACGCAGTGGTGTTGCGTAAGGCAGCCAAGGCTCTCAACCTCGAGCTACCTACGGTGACGGTCAGGACTAACCTCCTGACAGAGGTGCTTCAACCGGCAGCGAGCTCTTCGGAGCCCCTGCTGCTGTTTAATGAAGCCCTAACTGACATCCTTTTGGGCACTTGGTCCAGGCCCAACACAGGGGCTCCTGTGGATAGGATGATTGCCCGACACCACCGCCCGGCTCAGGGCGACCCCACTTTCCTCTCCCAACACCCCACCCCTGAGAGCTTGGTGGTCCAAGCCTCGACGTCCAAAGGCGCATTCCCTAACGCTCTGACTGATGGTCAATCCAAAAAGCTGGACCATATTGGGAAGAAGATGTTTTCTTCCTCCAGCTTGAGACTGCGGTCGGTAAACACCGCATGTCTATTATGCCGTTACACCCTCTCTGTGTGGGATACGGTGGCGCAGGTGCTGCCCCAGTGCCCGGAGGAGGCCCGGGCCATGCTCTCCCGTGCAGTTGCCGAGGGGAGAGACGCAGCCAAGTTTACCATTTAATGTGGGCTGGACACCGCCGACTCCCTAGGCAGGACGATTTCAACGTCGGTAACACTTCAACGCTACGCCTGGCTGAGGTTGACTGGTTTTTCTGGGGATGTCCAAGCTACCCTAATGGACATGCATTTGATGGCCGTCGCCTGTTCGGCGACAAAGCAGACATGTGCTAAAGCGCTTCAAGGACTCTCTGACTACGGCCAAGTCCTTGGGCCTCTCCACCACCCACCCTGCGCAGTCTGCTTTTCGCCCCTTTCGTGGCTACGGAAGGGGTGCCCCACCACGTTCCACCCAGAACCACAGGCCGGCGCAAGCTGTTCAGCCCCTGCGCAGCCGGGGATGTGGGGCCCACCGCCGTGGGTCTGGGAGCGGGCCAGTCCACCAGCGCCCCCTCTGCAGCAGCCTCCAAACCCTCCTAGTCTGACCTTTCAGGGCTACCAATCGCTGGTGGGGGGCAGGATTCGCCATCACCTCCCACACTGGCGCACCATCACGTCGGACAGGTGGGTTTTGCAGATAGTCCGAAGGGGCTACTCCCTCCCCTTCGAGACTACCCCTCCATCCATGCCACCTCAGTACCATCGCATGTCTGAGGATCATTTGGCCCTTCTCCAACAGGAAGTTACGGCTCTCTTGGCCAAGGGAGCCATCGAGCGAGTCATTGAGCGAGTTCCTGCCCCGAAGTAGGTAGTGGTTGCTATTCCCACTACTTTCTGGTGCCCAAGAAGGACAAAGGCCTGCGTCCTATCTTGGATCTCAGGAACGTCAACCGCTTCCTCCGGAAGGAGAAGTTCAAAATGTTGACGCTAGCTCAGGTCCTGTCTGCCCTGGAGACTGGATGGTAGCGCTGGACTTGCAGGATGCTTATTTTCACACTCCCGTCCTGCCGGCCCACTGGCATAGGCCACGAGCACTTTCAATTTACTGTGCTTCCCTTCGGCTTTACCAGCGCCCCTCGGGTGTTCACGAAAGTGATGTTGGTGGTCGCAGCTCATCTGCGCAGATCAGGGGTTCCGGTCTTCCCCTGTCTCGACGACTGGCTGTTGAAGGCGGGCTCGCCCCAGGCAGTCGTCTCCCACCTCCAGACTATGGTGGACCTCCTGCATTCGCTGGGGTTCACTATCAACGTGCCGAAGTCACACCTGACTCCCCCTCAGAAGCTCCTTTTCATCGGAGCGGTTCAGGACACGACGCAGTTTCGGGCTTATCCTCCCGAGCAGCGAGTCCGGGATATGATTCTGATCTTTCAGCCTCTATCCCGGGTTTCAGTCAGGATGACCCTGAGGCTGCTGGGCCTCATGGCCTCCTGCATCCTGTTGGTGGATCATGCCAGGTAGCATATGCGGGCTCTGCAGTGGGACCTGAAGTTCCAGTGGGCACAGCATCATGGGAATCTGTCCGATTGCTTTCAGATCTCGGAGGGCACTGCACGACAATTGCAGTGGTGGCTAATGAACCAGGATTGGGTCAACGGCAGATCCCTCTCCCTTCCCCAACCGGAGTACACAGTGGTGACGGATGCATCACTTCTAGGGTGGGGCGGCCTCATGGGAGAGGTGGAGATCAGAGGCCTCTGGTCTCCGGCGGAGTCCGGGCTCCACATCAACCTGCTGTTGTTTTAACGTCCTTTCCTGGTGACACTGTCGATCCTTGTTGTGGGCGCTGATCCTTGCTAACGCCTATTTGGACGCCTGTTTTGGACGCCGTATCCCGCTTTATCACCCTTTGGAGGACTACATCACCCAGGGTGCAACGCGAGCCTACCCAGGTGTTTCGGGTTCTGCTGACGAGGGGAGGCACCGGACCATCTTCGCGCATAAAGCGCAGCCTCTACCCCCGCAGCGTGGGTCCCGCTGTTGTTTTAACGTCCTTTCCTGGTGACACTGTCGATCCTTGTTGTGGGCGCTGATCCTTGCTAACGCCTATTTGGACGCCTGTTTTGGACGCCGTATCCCGCTTTATCACCCTTTGGAGGACTACATCACCCAGGGTGCAACGCGAGCTCTACCCAGGTGTTTCGGGTTCTGCTGACGAGGGGGAGGCACCGGACCATCTTCGCGCATAAAGCGCAGCCTCTACCCCCGCAGCGTGGGTCCCGCTGTTGTTTTAACGTCCTTTCCTGGTGACACTGTCGATCCTTGTTGTGGGCGCTGATCCTTGCTAACGCCTATTTGGACGCCTGTTTTGGACGCCGTATCCCGCTTTATCACCCTTTGAAGGACTACATCACCCAGGGTGCAACGCGAGCCTACCCAGGTGTTTCGGGTTCTGCTGACGAGGGGAGGCACCGGACCATCTTCGCGCATAAAGCGCAGCCTCTACCCCCGCAGCGTGGGTCCCGCTGTTGTTTTAACGTCCTTTCCTGGTGACACTGTCGATCCTTGTTGTGGGCGCTGATCCTTGCTAACGCCTATTTGGACGCCTGTTTTGGACGCCGTATCCCGCTTTATCACCTTTTGGAGGACTACATCACCCAGGGTGCAACGCGAGCCTACCCAGGTGTTTCGGGTTCTGCTGACGAGGGGGAGGCACCGGACCATCTTCGCGCATAAAGCGCAGCCTCTACCCCCGCAGCGTGGGTCCCGCTGTTGTTTTAACGTCCTTTCCTGGTGACACTGTCGATCCTTGTTGTGGGCGCTGATCCTTGCTAACGCCTATTTGGACGCCTGTTTTGGACGCCGTATCCCGCTTTATCACCCTTTGGAGGACTACATCACCCAGGGTGCAACGCAAGCCTACCCAGGTGTTTCGGGTTCTGCTGACGAGGGGGAGGCACCGGACCATCTTCGCGCATAAAGCGCAGCCTCTACCCCCGCAGCGTGGGTGCCGCTGTTGTTTTAACGTCCTTTCCTGGTGACACTGTCGATCCTTGTTGTGGGCGCTGATCCTTGCTAACGCCTATTTGGACGCCTGTTTTGGACGCCGTATCCCGCTTTATCACCCTTTGGAGGACTACATCAGCCAGGGTGCAACGCGAGCCTACCCAGGTGTTTCGGGTTCTGCTGACGAGGGGGAGGCACCGGACCATCTTCGCGCATAAAGCGCAGCCTCTACCCCCGCAGCGTGGGTCCCGCTGTTGTTTTAACGTCCTTTCCTGGTGACACTGTCGATCCTTGTTGTGGGCGCTGATCCTTGCTAACGCCTATTTGGACGCCTGTTTTGGACGCCGTATCCCGCTTTATCACCCTTTGGAGGACTACATCACCCAGGGTGCAACGCGTGCCTACCCAGGTGTTTCGGGTCCTGCTGACGAGGGGAGGCACCGGACCATCTTCGCGCATAAAGCGCAGCCTCTACCCCCGCAGCGTGGGTCCCGCTGTTGTTTTAACGTCCTTTCCTGGTGACACTGTCGATCCTTGTTGTGGGCGCTGATCCTTGCTAACGCCTATTTGGACGCCTGTTTTGGACGCCGTATCCCGCTTTATCACCCTTTGGAGGACTACATCACCCAGGGTGCAACGCGAGCCTACCCAGGTGTTTCGGGTTCTGCTGACGAGGGGGAGGCACCGGACCATCTTCGCGCATAAAGCGCAGCCTCTACACCCGCAGCGCGGGACGTGTGCGGGACGTGCCGGGCGAAGCCCGGGCCAAGGGCGGGCCCGTCTGAGCCCGTCAGAGACAGATCGAGGCTGGGCTGGGCCACCCCTCTGAGAAGCCCAGATTGTGCACTTTGCTATTGTGAAAATTCCTAATTCAAAAGAATATCTAAGGTACTGTGCAAGAGCTTAAAGCATAGAGAATACCTGGGTTGTTTGATTTAATTAGTCGTCTAAAAGAAAATGGAAAAACGCAAGGGGGTTGCTGGCACCTTAGATGCCTTTTTAGTAAGAGCGGAGTCACTCTTAACCCACGAAATTCATTTGACTGAGAGACGTCTTTCCTTAGACCCTGCTATTTTACAGAGACACTTAACAACTGGCATCTCTTCACCTGTACTGGGGGACATTGATCAGGAGATTCCACCGAATATTGTTACAAGTGTCCCATTGAACTCTATTCCTTTTTTATCTTCCTCTGAAGAAATTTCAAGCTCTTCAGTGGTTCCTAATAGAGCTACTAGGGCCAGGGCCGCGAAAAATGTGACCAAAGATAAGATTGAGCCACGGTTAAACAAAAGAAAACGGGACACAGAGATAAGTAAATCTAAGGGCAAGGGCAGCATTGGTACCTTCTCTTCACTGAAAAATATTTCAGTTGGTACACAAACAGAGTCGACCTTATTGCCATCAGCGCAGAGTGTAGCTAACACTAAGGGAGTTATGACTGAGTTCTCTACAGGAGTGAATGATTCTGGGTTAGGAGCAGCCTTAACTTGTGTTAGCGACTTGGTTGAGAAATGTTTTTATAAAATCAGCCTCCTAGAGTCTGCAATTAATACCCTAAGTAGTAACATTGTGGGTGTGTTACCAACCAGAGTAGAAAGGGAGGACTTAAGGTTAGTGATGGACAGTTGTTTATCAGCTGACCAAGACGAGAATATTGTTAAAACAAACGAGAATAATTTTATTTCAAATAATAAGGGAAAAAATAGGTTGGTTCCACTGTCTGTCGGTCCGAATGTGATAGTCTCTCAGGGTGCACAGAAGGGACATGTAACAACTATGGGTAAAATGGATGATGCGAGTTCTCTTGTTGGGTGCCAGAGAATTAGTGAATCTAATGCTTCCTTAGCCCCTAATACTGAAACATTGCGTCTCCCCCCGGAATCATGTCCTTATGTTTTGATTTTGACAGGGGTCCCACCTCTGAGGGTTGGGCAGAAAGAAAACTGGATTGACTTATGGAATAAAACTTTTGATTGGCTGACTAAACACAAGAACCTCCACCCATCTGATGCTTATGAGATAATAATGGTTCGTAGAGTAGGGTGGATAGGGCAATCTACTAAGAGTATAAGAGGTGATTGCATTGTGGTCAACTTCCGCAGGCCAAAGATGGTTCATCATCTTTTACAGTATTGTGATGCAACCTTTACCCCTAAAACTGATATTAGTGCACTCTCTTTAGGATACTTTTATAAGCCGGAAGGTGGGAACAAAGTTATTGGATTTCCATCGGTTACACAATCTAATAGGTTCCAAGCACTGTCAGACTTGGATTCCCAGGACTGACAACTACTCAAAATAGGGCAGGATAAGACAAGGATAATTACTTGTAAAGATTTAAGATCTAAACCTAATGATGGTGTTGCTGTACTGATATCTATTGATGTTTTAATCACCCCTATGGAGACGGGAACTATAGATAATGATAATATGGCCTCCGAGGCGCATACTGGTACTCGTGAAGGGAACCAGATAGTTAACTTAAATAGCATCCAGAATGTAAATGCACGTAGGAGCTTTGGAGGACCTTTAAATGACATAGTAGATGTAAACATAGTGAACATCGTGAAAGATCCATTAGTTTACCAGGGAGAGGAACTTACATTAAATGGTAATTTTGTTAATAATAATCTTGGTAATAATAGTGAGGAAGCATTAAGTTTGGAAAATGGACGCAAGAAGATAAATGTTGACCAAATTAGTGAAGAACGTAAAACAGAGATAAAGTTGACTTCTTGGAATATTGCAGGGATTAAGAAAAACCAAAGGGATGCAATATGGCAGGATTACATAGGTCAGAGTGAAATAGTCCTCCTTCAAGAAACCTGGGCAATAGAAACCCCCCAAAAGACAGGGTTTAAAACTTTTAGTACTGCTGCAATTCCCTCAGTGAGAGGAAGGCCCTCGGGAGGCCTTGCCATTTGGTTAAAAATCACTTTGGGTGCTGACTTTACGCAAATTGATTCCCCTTGCCAAGATATATTGGGAATAAAGTTTTTAGCACCAGACAAAAGGGAAGTCTACATTTTTAATATATATAGTAGACCAAGCGTAGCAAGTAGAGATGTTCAAGTTATTGAGCAGCTGGATCAAATGCTAACTATAATAAACAAGAGTGCTCTGATAATCATTGGGGGTGATTTTAATCGTAAATTTGAACCAGTGGCTGGATTTGAAAATATTTTTGAAGATGAGGACATGGCCAATAATATTCCAGCACTGAATAGTAGCCCAGTAGTTTCGTGTACATGTGCTGTAGCGCAGTTACTGAGGCTGGTTTCAGCCCATGGTTTACGCGCCTGTAATGGGCGATTATCTTCTGACAGCCCAAATTTACCAACATTTATCCGGGGTAATTCTAAAAGCTATATAGATTATATATTGGTTTCTATCCCTCTATGGCCTATGATGCAAGATCTAGTTGTTGAAGATAGAATAGAGAGTGATCATCGTCCTTTATGTTTGACGCTCTCAGCTTCCCTATTTCAGCCAAGTTATTTAAGGAGATGTGACCCTCGTCACAGTTTAATTGAGCCTCTACTATCGAATAATCGCAGAGCACTCAGATGGCCCTTGGTTCTGGGGAATGACAAGATCATTAAAAAAAATTATGAAACTTACATAGAAATAGTCTCTCCATATATAAATTTGCCATTAACAGAGATACCAATCATGGAAATGCATGATAGGTTGGTAGAAGGACTTGAACCAATATTAAGTAAGGCCCCAAAACAATTAAAAAAGGGAATATCTAATTCAGCCTTGCTAGAGAACCCATGGTATAACAAAGAGTGCCGCAATGCAAAAAAGGATCTGATTCAGGCAACAAAGGATAAGGATATAGTAACCCTAAGGGAAAAAAGGATTCACTATAAGGGGGTATTAATCAAGGCAAAGAAAAGTTGGGAGGATAATATTTGGTCTGAGCTGATAAAAGCATGTAAATCAAATGACCAAGCTACCTTTTGGCGTTTATTATCTAAGGGTAACAAAAAAGGGAAATGTAACAAGGACCTTTTCCTTGATGCAAATACCTGGGTAACTCATTTTTCACAATTATACTCAACCACTAAAAATGATATTAATTTTAATTTTGAAGAACTTGCTACTCACCCAAGTGAGACCCCTCTACATTTTAGCTTAGCGGAAACAATAGTAGCAATAAATGCAATAAAACAAGGGAAGGCCCCTGGGCCAGATAAGATACCAGGTGACCTATGGAGGCATGAGAAGGAGGTTTGGGCTCCCTATGTTAATCTTTTGTGTAATACAGTTGCATCGGGTGCACCGATTCCTGAAACGTGGAGGGGTGCAGAGATCGCAACTATTTTTAAAAAGGGTAACCGCCACGACCCGTCGCATTATCGGCCGATTAGTCTAATTGATGTTTTACAAAAGATATATGCACGTCAAATTTTAAATAAACTGAGCGATTGGATTGGGGAGTATAATATTTTATCCAAGTACCAAGCAGGCTTTAGAGCCAAAAGTAGCACAATTGACCAGGTTTTTAGATTTCTCTGTATAATTTGGAAGTATATTACAGTTAAGAAAGCCCATCTGTATATAGCCTTTGTAGACCTTAAGGCAGCCTTTGACCTCATACCCAGAAATCTCCTGTGGAAATCATTAAGAGATCAGGGTGTCCCAGGGGAAATCCTCGTGCAGATTATTAGGTTACACGAGGATAACTTTGCAAGGGTTAGATGGGGGCCAAATGGCGAACTTACTGATCGTATACAAGTAAATAGGGGGGTAAGGCAAGGTTGTGTGCTGGCCCCTACCTTATTTTCGTTGTACGTTTATGATATCCCTGAATATCTCTTGGGCTGCGAGCATGACTCTCCCAAGTTGGGGGGGGTGCCAGTACCGGCACTTTTATTTGATACAATTTTAATATCACAAACCCCCAAAGGTCTGCAAAACTTACTTAATACTTTCGAAACCTACTGTGAAATAAAGGGCTTGGAAATCAACTCTACTAAAACAAAATACATGGCAGTTAATCCGCATAAATCTTTTAAAAAAAACTTAACTGTAAAAAATGAGAGGATAGAATATGTGCTAAATTTTAATTATTTAGGTATTACTCTAGATTCTAAAATGAACTGGAGACCACAGCTGGATAAAAGCAAAACAATATTAATTCAAAATTCAGTCCCAATAGTAAGGAAGCATGAGAGCAGCTTATCTAAAGCTGTCTCTCCTGCGTTGGAGTTATATAAATATAGGGTACAACCTGCTTGCCTATATGGGGCTGAATTGTGGGGACATGTGACAAAGAATAGTTTTATGGTGTACGAGAATACATTTTTTAGGAAATTGTTATGTTTGCCAACACGCACACCTCTAACACCAGTAGTAATAGATTTAAACATTCGCCGCACTGACCAGCATGCGGCTTTGCGGCCACTATTATTTTGGGTACGTTTGTGGTCCACAGATGAACTTGTTCATTATAGAGAAGGTTTGGAGGAAATTTTTAGAATTAAAAATATTACAAGGTTACCATGGTTGAATCATATTCAGGATTGGTTTTACAAACTAGGACTAAAACAGTTTTGGGAGGAACCTCAGGGTTTGTCTTTGGGATCAAAAAAGCTGTTGAAACAGACTTTTTGGGCATTTACTCAAGATACTTTGTTACATTGTCCAAAACTAGGTACTTTATCCACAAGGTTTCTCACAATAAAACCAAACGGTAAATTCGAGTCCTTTCTAGATGAAATTCAACCACAACTTGCCAAATCTCTTTACCTTAAATTTCGCTACGGCATTTTGAAGATTAGTGCAAATACTATGAAATGGGTACGTAGCGTAGGTGGTGCAAACAATGGTTGTTGTGATATCTGCCACACAGGTGCAAAAGAGAATGAACTGCACGTGCTATTCTTCTGTCCAGCCTACACTTATGCTAGGAGGAAGTGGATCAAACCCATCTGTCAACTTTTGGGTATTAGATCATGTAATGAGGCAGGAAGATTATTGCGAACAGACACAACACAAGCAATTGTATTTAGTGTAAGCAGATACCTTTTTAGTGTCGACCTAACAAGAAAGAGAATGGGACTGAAATTTTAGGCATTTTTAATAAACACGTGTGTGTTAATCAATTTATAACCAGATGTTTGATTTTAGTTGGTCACCGTGGAGCCTTGTATTTGGGTTTTAAAGCATTGTTATAACTGCTTTTTAAATTGTTTTTTAAATTGTTTCTTAAATTGCGTACTATCGGGCGGGTTAGCCTTTGAAGTATTGTTGTATGATGTTTTTATGTAATCTTTTATGGTTTTTTTAAAATCGAAATAAAGATTGAAATGAGAAATGAGAGGTGGAGATCAGAGGCCTCTGGTCTCCGGCGGAGTCCGGGCTCCACATCAACCTTCTGGAGCTTCAGGCGATCCGTCTTGCGCTAAAAGCATTCCTTCTCTCTGTCCGGGGAAGAGTGGTGCAGGTGTTCACGGACAACACCACCGCCATGTGGTACTGCAACAAACAGGACGGGGTGGGGTCGTGGACCCCTATGTCAAGAGGCTCTCCGTCTCTGGACATGGCTGGAACATCAGGGCATATCCCTGGTGGTTCAACACCTGGCAGGTTCACTGAACGCCAGAGCGGACAAACTCAGCCACAGGTGCATGATGACTCACAAATGGCGTCTTCACTCGGAGGTGGCGCAAGGTCTCTTTCAGCAGTGGGGAGAGCCTTGGTTAGATCTATTCGCCACCGAAGAGAATGCGCAATGTCAGCAATTCTGCACGTTGGAATTTCCAAGGCGGCACTCGCTAGGCAACGCTTTTCGTTGCGAGTGGATTTGCGGTCTTCTATACGCCTTTCCGCCTATACCACTTCTGCCCAGAGTGCTGAAGAAAATCAAGCGCGACCGGGCCCAAGTCTTCCTTGTGGCTCCGGATTGGGCACGATGAGTCTGGTATCCCGAGCTGTTACACATGGCCATCGATCCTCCGGTGCGACTGCCTCTTGGGGAGGATCTTCTGTCGCAGCAGCGGGGGACGGTCCTCCACCCGAACCTATCCAGTCTCCACCTCTTTGCGTGGAGATTGAGCGGCGACAGTTGACAGCCTTTGACCTTCCTCCCGAAGTCTGTGATGTTATCTTGGCAGCCAGGCGTCCCTCCACTAATACAGTATACGCCTGCAGATGGAACAAATTTGTTGTAAGGTGCACAGCAAAGGCTGTGGATCGCCTTTCCGCCCCTCTTTCTGAGGTACTCTTGTTCCTCCTGTCTTTGACCCAGCAGGGCTCTGCTCTGGGCACTCTGAAGGCCTATCTCTCAGCCATTTCAGCCTTTCTTAGGCTTCCTGATCAGCCTTCTCTTTTCAAGTCCCCTGTTGTAAATCGCTTCCTTAAGGGCATTACTCATCTTTTTCCTCCTGTTCCCTTCGTAATGCCTCAGTGGGACTTGAACTTGGTGCTTACTTATCTAATGTGCGCTCCCTTTGAGCTGCTTCATAACTGTCCTCTCAGACTTCTTACCTTAAAGACTGCTTTTTTGGTTGCCATCACCTCTGCTCGCAGGGTGAGTGAGCTACAAGCTCTTTCTTCAAAGCCTCCTTTTCTGGCTATTTATCCGGACAAGGTCGTCCTCAGAACCAGACCTTCCTTTCTTCCCAAGGTGGTTACTTCTTTCCACATTGGTCAAACCATCACTTTGCCCACCTTCTTTCCGCCTCCACATCCTTCTAAGGAGGAAGAGAGGCTCCACTGTCTGGATCCAAAACGTACGCTTTCATTTAATTTGGATCGCACCAAGCAATTCCGGGTGGATGACCAGCTCTTTGTTGGCTACGTGGGCTCCAAAAAAGTTCGGGCCGTGCACAAACGGACCATCTCTAGGTGGGTCGTTTTGTGCATTAAAGCTTGCTACTCTTTGGCAAAGAAGGAGCCTCCAGTGGGACTGCGCGCCCATTCCACCAGGGCGACTGCAGCGACCACTGCTTTGGGACGGGGAGTGCCCCTCAATGACATCTGCAAGGCAGATACTTGTGCTTCATTGCACACGTTTACCAAACACTACTGCCTGGACAGCCAAGTCCGGAGACGGCTTCTTTGGCCGTTCTGTTCTCCAGGACTTTCTGGTGTGAACTTGGTTCGCAGACCCACCTCCGGGGTTGGTATTGCTGGGGTATCTATTCTAAGGTAAGGAATCTATAACGAATTGTCTCTTTCAGATGAACAAGTTACTTACCTTGGGTAACGATATATCTGTAAGAGACATAGATTAGTTATAGATTCCCTACCGCCCCACCCATCCTCCCCGTTTTGCGAACTGACTTCTAGGGTCAGGGAATCCCTTTTAGGGCCCTAGTTTTTGTGCACCAGTGGTCAGTGTCTTGCATGACTCTGTGCTTCTGGCGTGGAGTGTTGTGTAAAAGAACTGACAGCGCGCGAGGGCGGCATCTAAGTAGCTACCGCGACGTCATCCTGGCGACCACAACGCCAACGACGAACGCGGAGCCGACGGATGCCACCTTTCGACGCGCAGGGGTACTGCTGACACAAAATTCTCTGGATCCAGTCTGATGCCTGGGGGTAATTCTAAGGTAAGGAATCTATAACCAATCTATGTCTCTTACAGATATATCGTTACCAAAGGTAAGTAACTTGTTCTTATGGCGCCATTTTCACTTGCTTCAAATTGTACAGTCTGAGGAGATCTCTTCAATAAATCTCTTTCAAGGTCACAAAAGGATATGCAAATACTACTAGCCAACACATGCTTCCTTTAGCTACCATCAATTCTCATTGTCAAATAAATATTAAGAGAGTTCGATCTGCACGGAGCACTCTTACTATAGGAAGCTTACCCCCGGAAGACTATAGCCGGGTTAATTTTAAGCTGAAAACAAATGTTGTATAGTTATTGATAAGAGGTTCTGTAAATGCTATACTAGCGCATTAGAGCTTGAGTTTGTCCATCATGCAGAGAACACCCTCTGGAATCCCTTCTCGGATATCTGCAGCTCCGAAGTAAATGAAGTATTCGAAGGCAGTACCTGCTGATCTTCTTGCACTACTCACTCCACACTAACCTGTGCCCCACACTGGCTGGTCACAGCTAGCCGCTCAGGCAAAAATCAAACGGTGAGGAAATGGTTCTTCTTTAAGGATGTTTGAGCTTCTAGGGGTGCAGCCACTGTGGAAAAATGTGTTTTTAATAGCTCATAATGTGGCGAAGCAATGTATGTACTGGTCAATTAAATGATAAACCACATGAGACTGATTTTGAAAAAGATTCTTCTTCCTACATGTTTGTAGAGCCAGGGAATGTGTTGGAACCTCTGAAGTGAGGTGAAGGGAAGTCTTCTTGTATACTGCAGTCTAGGAAACATGTTAGGGTGGAGCTTGTCTAGCTTTCCCTGCGAGTGGACTAACCCCCATTGTTCAGCCTGATCTTATACCACTGCGACATTTTTAGCATGGTCTTCCCTGGGTTTGATGTTGTTTACGGCAAGAGGCTACACTAGGTCATTTCAAAGATGGAGGTGTAGGACAGGGTAATAACTCTGGAATTCTTCCTCGTTAGGGCTCTTCCCTCTTTGTACCCTCAACTAATTATGGCTGCCCTCAGCCTTGCATCCAAACAGAATGTTTGTATCCCTCTACCTATGATGACTGTCCCGTGGGGGCTAAAACTTACACAAGTTTGGCTGGTAAGCTGTAATGGGGTATGTAGATGTGCCCAATGCGCAGTGGCATTTACAGTCTCTCGTGGAATATTTGAATCAGGAGTCACCAAACACCTGCCAGATGCCCTTAAATCTGGATGCAGGTTTTGATTCAGTGTTGCCCTAGATTGTTCCCTTAGACTCCTTCCTGGATGAACTGAAGTTAAAAACAAGGGAAATTGTCCCAGCTGCCAACACTCAAGTAACAATGCAACAGACACTCCCAATGCAACAGTAATTCCCATGTACACCGGGGCAGCTCCCACCATTCGTGGTACCGTTCACTAGCGTCGATCAACAAGACATCAGCTTTTTTGTCACACCCAGCACGATTGGTCCTATCGAGCTGGCAGTACTTTTGTCAAAGCCACTTCAGCTGAGTTACCTGGGATGAACGTTTCCCATGATGCTCCACATTCTAGGGCACCTCCTTGCCAGAGGGCTAACTAGAGGAAATCAGACACTGTTTTGGAGAAAAATACTAGTGTCACAAGGACCTGCATCCAATTAGGTCCTACCATGGTGTCATGGCCAAGGCTTTGGAAGTTGTTGAGACCACAGCCTCCAGCCAGTTGATGAGAGCATCTTTGCCTTTTTTTTTTCTTTTTTTTTATCTGTTTATTGATTTGTTTCATATTTCCATTACAAGGACAACACAAATAATGGACAGCACTGAAAAGAATAGTGTTGTACAATCAATGAAGGATATGTTGATGTACAACTTGCATCAACAACATAATTTGGCAGCAATAGTAGACAGACTCAAAGAAACCAGTAAAAAGAAATTGGACACTAACGGCCCGTCTTAAATCATGAGACATGTCTAAAAAGTAAGTCCCTGCTTATATGGTAGGATACCAGTATGGTAACCCTGTAATTAAGTGGAAGAGACTGAACTACAGGTGAGTCACTGACAATGTTGGTAGCAGATTCATTGCATATAAGTTGTAATATCTATGCAAACAAAGATTGGTATGGAGGAATGAATATAAAAAAATGTATTTCTGAGTAGAGCACATTCAATTACCCTCTCGCAGTTTTTTTATCCGTCAAACACATGTAATTTCATTATGGAGACACACATATACAATGGCACCTAGTCAATCAACAACATATGATTACAAACAAAATAACATGTAAAAAAGATATATACAAAAATTATACAAACCACTAACGTTGCCAATACCCATCAAAATTAATACTTGTGTCCACCCTTTGGTCTGGGTGATACACTAAGAGGTAGTCTAGGTTAACACATAAGGCAAAAGGGGGGGTTTATCTTCTATCGCTCTTGTTATGTCAACAAAAAATTATTACACCACTCTTTGTGAATATCCTACAGACTCCTCCTTAATAGATGTCGACGCGGACGCGTTTCAGCCTTAGATGTTCTTCTTGGCCTCATCAGGACAAGGGCAATGGTACAAAAAATAAATGTATGCGCCGGTCGTTTATAAAGACAGATAACGTCAGTTACGCCTCTACGAGTGTCCAACACCCGAAGTCGGGCCACCTCTCCTACACGGAGGCGGACTTTCCGTCGTGTGTGCCAGAAACTTCTATCTGCGCCAAAGTCACTCACTGTTTCCTTAAATGAGTCCTTCGTATTCCGCTATGAATACTCTTTCCTTTACACCGCCGCTACCGTCAGCAAGTTGTAATATAGCAATAACAACTCTAAAACAATAACGTAAGAAACCATACGATTTGGAGCCCCGCCCCCATTCCCTCACCCACCACAGTTAACAGAAATGCTCATGCCATTGCCACTAGGTATCCACAACTAAGACTGACTGGGGACGTGTGAGTGTGGGGCTCTCATGGTTAATGAGTTGGACAAACAATCGATAGCAACAGTAGGCTCCCTGTCCGGAGCGCCCTACGAGTGGTCAGCACCATGGTCTAACTCATGTGGGGGATTAGTCTGCAGTTCATGTAAGATATTGTCTCAGTAAGTGGCAATGGGATACTTCCTTAGCCGAGTGTGTCTTCTCTATGCAGGGCCATGCTTTCCGCTTGCGCCCAATTGAGCATCGAACGTGTCCAGGTTACAAATGGTGGGAACTCGGAGGATTTCCACGTATGAGTAATAAGGCATTTAGCCACTAAGCATCCCAGGTCTAGGAAGCAGGAAGTGACTGTGTTTCTTGTGCCTGCAATACAATCCCAGGAGACATATTTCCCATTTGTGCAGATCTGGGCGTTCAGTGCATGTGAATAAACTTGATGTGATACTGGACCAGTAATTATGTAGACATGGGCAGGCCCATAGCATGTGTAACAAGTCTGAATCTATCTGAGCACAGCAAGGGCAAGCGGTGTCTGCTCTTTAGTAATAACGATTTATATTGGCAATATAATTGAATGCGCTTAAACCGGGCATTTCGTGGTAGGTGTCTTGAGCCCTCTAGCAGGGCATCCCATTCCTTATCCGTGCACGGGCGTGTTAAGTCGGCTTCCCAGCATTGTCTTAGAGCTATAAGCTATGGACTAGTGTGGGTGCGGAGTGAATAAGTGAACCATCGTATGAAGTGTCTACCCCTTCCCATCAGTTGAAGATATTGGACCCTGAGATGGATGGGTAGTTCAGTGGTCATGTCCCCCCCACTGGTTCCCTAGTGTAGCAATCAATGAGTTGTGCAGTAGGAATTGACCCGGCGGCAGGCCGTTCTCCTCCATCAGTGTCTTGTACGGAGCCAAGGTACCATCCTGGTATAGGTCTCCCAGCGTGTTCAGGCCAGCAACGTGCAATGCTGTCAATTCAGTTGCCAATGTGGGTTCTCCACCCCTTGGCATACCAAGCAGCACCAACCCTGGTGCATAGAGGATTATGCGTTTAGTAAGGCAGAGGCATCTTTGATAGCAGCGGTACTCTACCCCCAGCAGCAAGGAGTCCGGAGGGCGCATTCGTGTGCATGGGTGAAACACATGCAGCATAGCGGGCAAACTCCAATTTGCTAAGGATGTGGCTGTGTCCAACAAGTATAAGCCCACCAGCCATTTAGCGATCTATTGGACTTGAGTGGCGAGGTAGTACTGCTCAAAATGCGGTGCAGCAAGACCTCCCCACTCATGGGTGAGCAGAGCTTTGCTAAAGCTACCCTGCACCTGGATTTGTTCCAGATGAATTCTTGTACCTGCTGATCAATTGTGCGAAAGAACGCAGCTGGGATATAAAGAGGGAGGTTGGTAAGAAAACAAAGGAGGTGAGTTAATACCAGCATTTTCAATTACCGACAGTGGCAGCTTACGCCAGAAGGACATTTGGTCTCATAAGGATGTGACTGCGTGAGTAACATTGCCATCAAACAGATCAGCCGCAGAATGATAGACCCGCACCCCAAGGTATCAATGTGTGCTGCTGCCAATCCAACTGTGCCCCGCTGAAGGAGGCTGGCTTAGTAGTATATGGTGCACACTTATGTAAGTCTAGTACCCTGCACTAATCCAGACAATCCTTATGGTGATTTAAGTGGTCTAAGACAACGTTAGAAAGCTCTCTAAGTGGTAGCTGTGGAGAGCAGCCTTCAGGCTTAGTCCAGAAGGAGTGTAAAGCATCTTGTTTTACCAGATCTTAATCTTATTGGTGTAGGTTAAGTGAAAAAGAACCACACAGTGTATTTATAAAAATATGTATTTATTATAAGACAGTCACTAACACAATGTAATATCTCCTACCCGGAGATATAAACACAATACACACAATACTTTGTCAATAGAATACGTAAGTAGCACAAATACACAGTGGTCTCCAGGGGGAGACCAAACCATCTACTAAAATAGTGGAATGTGAACCACGACCTAAGTCGAGAATGGACTCAAAAGACGTAGAAGAGCCGAGGACCCAAGGAACCACCCAAGGTGAGTATCTAGGAACCCCACAGAGGTCATGTGCAGAGTGGGAACACGACCACATGCTCAATAGAAGTCAATGGGTAAGCCGTGGTTGCAGTTTTAAACAAAAAGGACCCTTCCCAGCGGACCCTGAAGAAACCCCGTGGAAGATGGAAGGTTGGAGAGTCACCCCACCCGTGGATACCCCAGGAACCATGATACCTACATCAGGTAAGCCGGGTGCGATGTGACGTCAGAAAACGACGTAGACCACAATGGAGGACTTCAGTGAAGATACCTCTGGCGAAGAAGGTGAAGGTGGATTCAAGAGGAGAGGTACCTGCAAACAGAGGGGACAGAGTCTATGCCACTCAGGAGTGACCAGGAGGCACGGAAGACGACTGCCCACCGATGTCGGAGATGCAGGAGAGTTGACGGTGCCCTTGAAGTTGGAGCTGTGTGGACCAGGCGACGCTGTTGAAGACCAGGAGCCATTCATGACCTGTCCCACGTCGGATGGCAAGAGCCAAGGGGTCAGTGTCTGGCAGGGGCACCAACAAGCCTTAGCAACGGCAACCAACATAGTTGTAGAAAAAGGTGCAGTGTTGGGACCAGCAAGGTCCAAGTGACTCACCACGAGCAGGTAAGTCAGAGCAGGCCCTGAGCAAGCAGGGGAGCCCACTGGAGTCAAAGAAGACCCTTGATACGAACCACGGTCTGGAGGCACAGGAGTCGCAAGAGGACCTCGAGCAGCTCACCAAAGGATGAAGGCCCACGGTGCAAAGGATGCGGTGCAGGCAACGATCTTGGCTGTAGGAGATGCTTGAGGCTGGAGCTTCTTGGAGCCCAAAGATCTCTGGAGGAGAGAGTCAACAAGCCTTGGCAACGGCAAGTCGATGCGGTGCACAGGGAATCTGAAAGAGACCGTTCGTTATGGATTCCTCACCTTAGAATTACCCCCAGGCGTCAGACTGGATCCGGAGAATATTTTCCTCAGTAGTACCTCTGTGCGTCGATAGGTGGCATCTGTCGCCTCAGCATTCGTCGTTGGCGTCGTGGTCGCCGGAATGACATTGCGGTATCTACTTAGACGCCGCCTCGCGCGCTGACGTCAGTTCTTTCTTTTTCCGCGCCAGCCAGCGCAGATCCGGAGAGAGCGGTACCTCGAGTCACTTTTTTACTCCATTTTTGCGACTTTTGTCAACACCCTTTTTTGAGTCGATCGACTCCTGGTGCACGGAGGGATGTCACGTGGGACTGGCTTCAAGGCTTGTGACGCCTATCACAAATTGATGTCGGTTACGGACTCGCACCTCGTGTGCCTCTGGTGCCTGGAGCGCGACCACGACCCGAAGTCGTGCTTCGACTGCCGGGCCATGAACCCGAAGTCTTTGCGGGAGCGGTCCCGAAAGCTTCTCGAGGCCCGGCAGTCTGCTCTGCGCTGTTCAAGGTCTCGGTCGAGAGGGAGGTCGCGGGACCGGTCGCGGAGCCACCACCAACACTCGTCATCGAACTCTTCGTCTTCGGGTAAGTCGAAGCACAAGAAGAAGGCGAAGAAGCATCGTCGCTCTTCGCATTCTACCCTTCCGTCGGCCGACGCGGGACGCGGCAGGTAGTTGTCCGGCTCCGCCCACGGAGCCTGTTGGGCCGACTCAAGCCTTCCCTCCTTTCCGGGACCCGAAGCGACCCCTGCCCAGCTTCGAAGCTTTTACGAAGCCTTACACTCCATCTTCGGGCAGCCCGACTCTGCCGGTGCGCCCGCGGACTCGGTTGGGGGCTCTAGGCCTTTGATGCCAGCGGCTTCGGCTCTGGTGCCGCAAGGATCCAGGCCTGGATCCAGATCAACGCCGGTCAACCTAGTGACACCTCCTCTGGTGCTGAATCCAGTGATGACACCCCCGCTGCCTCCGCCGCCAGTTGTGTCCCCAGCCGGCGTCGGCCCCGGCCTCCCCCTCGATGAGGACACGGAGTCAGACCGACGTTGTCCAATGTCTGGACCGGTGCCGACCGGTACTTTTGTACCCCTGTTCTCCCCTGATGTTTCTTACCGCCCTGAGTGGCTCACAGGAGAGGGTGAGGAGGACTGGGAGTGGTGTGTGGGCCCTCTTGCAGACCAGTTGGAGGAACCGGACTGGAGAGAGGAGTTGGGTGAGGCCAGTGGTCTGGATACCTCCCCAGACCTTGGCATGCTATCTCCCCCTACCGCGGCTACGGAGGAGGGTGCATCGTTCGCAGTAGTGTTGCGTAGGGCAGCCGAGGCCCTAAACCTCGAGCTTCCTACGGTGGCGGTCAGGGCTAACCTCCTGACAGAGGTGCTTCAACCAGCAGCGGCCTCCTCGGAGCCCTTGCTGCCGTTCAATGAGGCCCTTACGGACATTCTTTTGGGAACTTGGTCCAAGCTGTAGGAAAGTGGCTCTGTATATACTGAACCCAAGGGAGGTTCAGGGTGCACAGGGTCCACAGTCCCCAGAGGTTTGGCAGAGGCTAAAGTTAGATATAACCTTACTCTCCAAAGTGGTAGCTTGGTCGAGCAGTAAGGCAGTATCAGAGGACAGTGTAAAGCATTTGTTGTACACACTCAGTCAGCAAATGAAGCCACACACTCAAGAACTGAACTCTAGGCCAATGGTTTGTATATAAAAATATATGCTTGTTTTATTTTAGAACCAACAATAGGTATCAGAATATACTTTCTCAGAATGAAATGCTTTGGTTAACCACTTTACAAATAGGCCATAGACTGTTTGATGATAGTAGTCACAGTTGGTGCAAGAGGCAACACAAGTTCAAACACAATGTAACATTGAGCTCAATGGACAGTTTTGGTTAATTGCAATTAATTACTTTGTAGATTACTTCTCTAACCACAGGACTGGATCCTGGATTCAGTCCTGGGACACTTCCTGTAAACAGGTAAGAAAAAGCGTTTTGGTTATAGTAGTGATTTTTGAGGAATATTACTGTATTTCAAAAGTTGACACTTAGAAACTTTTCTGGGTAAAATTACCAATGTTATCCTATGGAAGGAAATGCAGTTTGCAAGCAAAGTAGGTTTACGTTACTTTTGTAATTCAGTGCTGGGTTCTCAGAGTCAGCACTGGGATATCTATCTAAAACAGGTAAGTAATTACGTTTGTATCGTTGGCACGATTTTTAAGATTCAGAAATCGACACTTAGAAACTTTTTCAGCAAAAAGCAGGCAATGATATCCGATGGCAGGAATTGCAAGTTACTGGTAAGTACGGTTAAATTTACTTTACAGGGTTGGTACTGGACTAAAAGATGCAGTACTGACGTCTCTCCTGATAGCAGGTGAGTAATTCGGAATTCGTTACTGTTGTGATTTTTAAACAATATTTTAGTATTCCAAAAGTGGACACTTAGAAGAAATTTCACAGAAAACCAGTCAATGGATCCCTATGGAAGAAAATTGAGTTAGCGGTAAGTAACATTGTGATTACTTTTTAGGGTCAGTGCTGGGCACCCCGATCCAGCACTGGGATCTCTTCTAATAGCAGGTGAGTATTTTCGTTTTCGTGACTGGGTTGATTTTAGGTGAATATTTTAAAGTTTCAAAACTCCACACTTAGAAGAAATTCCAGGGGAGCCAGTCAGTGTTACCCTATGGAAGAAAAGTGAGTTATCGGTCTTTGGGTAAGTACTCGACTGGCAGAGTTAAGGTTCTGGGCATAGACTCAGGGGTCCCCCAGGATCAGGTAAGTACAGTTGTTACACCCTCAGTGGCACAGGGGCGGCCGGGTGCAGAGTGAGTAGGCCCAATGTTATCCTATGGCAGGCAGGGGGCCTCGGGTTGGTGGCTGCTGACAAGCAGGCCACGCGGCTGTGGGAGCTGGGCTCATGGTCACTTGCTCAGGGCAAATGGGGAAGTAGGTTAGGGTAGAAGTTGCACTTCCAGGGGCACTCGGGCGGCTGGGTGTAGGGTGCTTTTGAGCCGTCGGGCGCTCAATGTTAACCAATGGAGATCGTGGAAGGTGAACAAAGGCTGCAGGCTTGGGGACGGTGACTCTTCAGGAGCGACCAACACTTCGAGAGGTAAGTTGGGTCTTGGAGGATAGGTAGACACCCAGGAGTTGGGCACAGGGGGCCGTGGGGCGCCTGGTGCAGGGGTGTCTTTTGAGGTCGGGAAATCTTACCCCCTGCTGGTCGCGGTTGGAGGGGTCCCTTGTCCTGAGGCTGCAGGCGTCGTCTGGGTTGTCGAGGAGGGTCCTTGGGCACTGGATTCCAGATCAGAATCGCCGGGGGGACGTCCTCAAAGTCTTTGTTCACTCAGGCACAGGCTGGGCTCGGCGGGTGCAGAGTGTGCAGGTTTCGCGGTTCCGTGCCAGGGCCGGGTCTTTTGTAGTTTTTCTTTTGAACAGTACCACTGCTCCTGGGAGTCCCTGGGTTGAAGGCTGTGGCACAGAAGTCAGGTCCTCCGGGGTTTTTGAGGTTGCTGAGGCCGGGGTTCCGCAGGAGCAGGTTCGGAGGTCGACAGGCCGGTAGAGCTGGGGCCAAGTCAGTTGTCGTCGCCTCCTTGTTAGCAGCTGCACGGCTGGTCTTCTTGCTTCGTCTTCTCTTCTTGTTTTTGGATTCGGGAACTGAGGAAGGAAGTTTCAGGGAGCCCCTAAATACTGAATTTAGGGGTGGTTACAGGTAGGTAAGGGCAGGGACCAATGGGTCCCGTCCCTGGGGTGGGTACACCCCCTATTCTGCCACTCTCCAGTGGGAGGGGCAGCAGCCTGTCCCTGGTTGGCTGGGTCCCCCCCATCCTCAAGATGGCGGGGACTCGAGTTTGTGCTTCACCTCGCCTCCCCCACCTTAGGGGTGGAGTTGGCAGAGGTGGGCACAACCCATTTCCTTTCTCTGGTTTTCCCGCCGGTTCTCCCGCCAGAAGTGGGGGTAGAACCAGTGGGGACCAGTTTGCTGGGAGCAGCAAATGGTCTGGGGAAGCTCAAAAGGCGGCAGGCCTTTGAAGCTTCCCCTGCCCATCCTGGGGGAGGAGGCTTTGGCACCTCGCCCCAGGATGCGCATTGTTTCAGGCCCCTGAGAGCAGAGGCTCTCGGCCCATGGGTCCAGAAACATGTCTGGTGGTGGCAGCCTGGGCAGCCACTCAGTCCGGACACTGGAGGTCGGGTTGGTTTCAGGGGGCATCTCTAAGATGCCCTCTGGAGTGTGTTTTACATTAAATCCCACACTGGCATCAGTGTGGGTTTAATGTGCTGAGAAGTTTGATACCAAACTTCTTAGTTTTCAGTGGGGCCATTATGGTGCTGTGGAGTTCGTAATGTCAGACTCCCAGCACCATATACTCTTAATTGCAGCACTGCACTTACAATGCCCAACAATGGACTTGGGCACTGTAGGGGCACAGGGCTCATGCCTCTGTGCCCTCACCACTGGCATAGTGCACCCAGCTAGAGGGGTGGCTGACCTAGGCCAGGGCAGTGGCTTGTAGGCATGGCACACAGGGATGTGTGCCATGTCGACTCTTCACTTTTGTTCTGCACCAAGACACGCAGCCTGCAAAGGCAGTGTGTGTGTGTGTAAAGGTACAGGGTCCCTAAGGGTGGCACAACAAGTGCTGCAGCCCTTAGGGGCCTTCCCTGGTCACAGTGCCCTGGGTACCCATGGTACCATTTACCAGGGGCAGACCTGTGGCCAGGGATGCCAATTGGGTGTAGGCATCAATGCAGTTTTAGGGAAGGAACACAGGCCCTGGGTACCTGGTTGGCAGGAGCCCAGGGCACACTCAGTCAAAGCACATCAGCAATTCAGCAAAAAGTGGGGGCATACCATGCAAGAAAGATGGTACTTTCTCACACAAGCCCAACACAGGGGCTCCTGTGGACGGGATGATTGCCCGACGCCACCGCCCGGCCCCGGGCGATCCCATTTTCCTCTCTTCCCATTCTACCCCTGAGAGTTTGGTAGTCCAAGCCTCCACGTCCAAATGCGCATTCCCTAACGCACCACCTGATAGGGAATCCAAGAAGCTAGACCACCTTGGGAAGAAGATGTTTTCTTCCTCCAGCTTGGGACTGCGGTCGGTGAACTCCGCATGTCTATTGGGCCGCTACTCCCACTCGGTGTGGGACACGGTTGCACAGGTGCTGCCACAGTGTCCGGAGGAGGCCTGGGCCGTGCTCTTCCGTGCTGTTGCCGAAGGGAGGGACGCAGCGAAGTTCACCATCCGGTGTGGGCTGGACACCGCCGACTCACTGGGCAGGACGATTTCCACGTCAGTAGCATTGAGATGCTACGCCTGGTTGAGGTCCACTGGCTTTTCGGGGGATGTCCAAGCGACACTTTTGGACATGCCCTTTGATGGCCGTCGCCTGTTTGGCGACAAGGCAGACAGCACGCTCAAGCGCTTTAAGGATTCTAGGGCTACGGGCAGATCCTTAGGCCTCGCTTCCACCTCCCGCCCAGTGCAGTCTGCTTTTCGCCCCTTTCGTGGCTACGGAAGGGGTGCCCCGTCACGTTACGCCCAGAGCCACAGGCCTGCGCAAGCTGTCCAGCCTCTGCACAGCCGGGAACGTGGATCCCACCGCCGTGGGTCGAGGGGCCAGCGGGCGGGCAAGTCTACCAGCGCCCCCTCTGCAGCAGCCTCCAAACCCTCCTAGTCCGACCTTTCAGGCCCATCAATTGCCAGTGGGTGGCAGGATTCGCCATCACCTCCCCCACTGGCTCAACATCACATCGGACAGGTGGGTTTTGCAAATAGTCCGAAGGGGCTACTCCCTCCCCTTCAAGACTACCCCTCCATCCATGCCACCTCAATTCCATTGCATGTCGGAGGATCACCTGGCCCTTCTCCAACAGGAACTCACGGCTCTCTTGGCCAATGGAGCCATCGAGCGCGTTCCTGCCCCAGAAGTCGGTCGTGCTCGTTATTCCCACTACTTTCTGGTGCCCAAGAAGGACAAGGGCCTGCGTCCTATCTTGGATCTCCGGGACGTCAACCGCTTCCTCCGGAAGGAGAAGTTCAAGATGTTGACATTGGCTCAGGTCCTGTCTGCTCTCAACCCTGGAGACTGGATGGTAGCGTTGGACTTGCAGGACGCTTATTTTCACATCCCCGTCCTGCCGGCCCACTGGCGTTACCTGCGGTTCACGGTAGGCCACGAGCACTTTCTGTTCACCGTGCTCCCCTTTGGCCTTACCAGTGCCCCTCGGGTGTTCATGAAAGCGATGGCGGTGGTCACAGCTCATCTGCGCAGATCATGGGTTCCAGTCTTCCCCTATCTCGACGACTGGCTGTTGAAGGCGGGCTCGCCCCAGGCTGTCGTCACCCACCTCCAGACTACGGCGGACCTCCTGCATTTGCTGGGGTTCTCCATCAACGTGCCGAAGTCAAACCTGATCCCCTCTCAGAAGCTCCTTTTCATCGGAGCGGTTCTGGACACAGCGCAGTTTTGGGCTTATCCTCCCGAGCAGCGAGTCCGGGATATTCAGGCTATGATTCCGATTTTTCAGCCTCTATCCCGGGTTTGAGTCAGAATGACCCTGAGGCTACTGGGCCTCATGGCCTCCTGCATCCTGCTGGTGGACTATGCCAGGTGGCATATGTGGGCTCTGCAGTGCGACCTGAAGTTCCAGTGGGCACAGCATCAGGGGAATCTTTCCGGTTGCGTCCAGATCTCGGAGGGCACTGCACGCCATTTGCAGTGGTGGCTAACGAACCGAGATTGGGTCAACGGCAGATCCCTCTCCCTTCCCCACCCAGAGTTCACAGTGGTGACAGATGCCCCTGGTCTCCGGCGGAGTCCGGGCTCCATATCAACCTTTTGGAGCTTCGGGCGATTCGTCTTGCACTAAAAGCATTCCTTCCCTCAGTTCGGGGAAGAGTGGAGCAGGTGGTCATGGACAACACCACCGCCATGAGGTACTGCAACAAAACAGGGCGGGGTGGGGTCGTTGACCCTATGTCAAGAGGCTCTCCGCCTTTGGACATGGCTGGAACATCAGGGCATATCCCTGGTGGTTCAACACCTGGCAGGTTCTCTGAATGCTAGGGCGGACGAACTCAGCCTCAGGTGCATGATGGATCACGAATGGCATCTTCACTCTGAGGTGGTGCAAGGTCTCTTTCAGCAGTGGGGAGAGCCTTGGTTAGATCTATTCGCCACCGAAGAGAATGCGCAATGTCAGCAGTTCTGCGCGTTGGAATTTCCAAGGCGGAACATGCTAGGCGACGCTTTTCGTCGCAAGGGGAGTTGCGGTCATCTATACGCCTTTCCGCCTACACCACTTCTGCCCAGAGTGCTGAAGAAGATCAAGCGCGACTGGGCCCAAGTCATTCTTGTGGCTCCGGATTGGTCGAGAAGAGTATGGTATTCCGAGCTGTTACACATGGCCATCGATCCCCCGATCAGACTGCCTCTTCGGGAGGATCTTCTGTCGCAGCAGCAGGGAACGGTTCTCCACCCGAACCTGTCCAGCCTCCACCTCCTTGCGTGGAGTTTGAGCGGCGACAGTTGACAGCTTTCGACCTTCCTCCCGAAGTCTGTACTGTTATCTTGGCAGCCAGGCGTCCCTCCACTAAAACGGTATACGCCTGTAGATGGAACAAATTTGTGGCATGGTGCGCAGCAAAGGCTGTGCATCCCCTTTCTGAGGTTCTCCTCTTCATTCTTTCTTTGGCCCAGCAGGGCTCTGCTCTGGGCACTCTCAAAGGCTATCTTTTGGCCATTTCGGCCTTCCTTCGGCTGCCTGACCAGCCTTCTCTTTTCAAGTCCCCTATTGTAAATCGCTTCCTTAAGGGCATTACTCATTTGTTTCCTCCTACTCCTCCTAGCCCCAGTGGGACTTAAACCTGGTTCTTACTTTTTTGATGTGTGCTCCTTACGAGCCGCTACATAACTGTCCTCTCAGACTTTTAACCCTTAAAACTGCCTTTCTGGTTGCCATCACCTTTGCTCGCAGGGTGAGTGAGCTACAAGCCCTTTCTTCTAAGCCTCCTTTCCTGGCTGTTCATCCAGATAAAGTTGTCCTCCGCACTAGGCCTTCTTTACTTCCCAAAGTTGACCTCTTTCCATATAGGACAGACCATCACTTTGCCCACCTTCTTTACGCCTCCGCATCCTTCTAAAGAGGAAGAGAGGCTCCACTGTCTGGATCCAAAACGTGCGCTCTCCTTCCATCTGGGTCGCACAAAGCAATTCTGGGTGGATGACCAGCTCTTTGTCAGTTATGTGGGCGCCAAGAAAGGTCGGGCCGTGCAAAAATGAACCATCTCCGATACGTTGTTCTTTACATCAAAATCTGCTATTCCTTAGCGAAAAAGGAACTTCGAGTTGGGTTGCGTGCCCATTCCACCAGGGCGACGGCTGCCACTACTGCTTTGGGACGTGGAGTCCCCCTTCACTGCACACGTTTACCAAACACTATTTCCTAGACAGCCAAGTCCGGAGGGACGGCTTCTTCGGCCGTTCCGTTCTCCAGGACTTTCTGGTGTGAACTTGGTTCGCAGACCCACCTCCGGGGTTGGTATTGCTGGGGTATCTATTCTAAGGTGAGGAATCCATAAATAACTGTCTCTTTCAGATGAACAAGTTACTTACCTTCGGTAACGATATATCCGTAGGAGACATAGGTTAGCTATTGATTCCTCACCGACCCACCCATCCTCCCCGTTCTGCGAACTGATTTCTAGGGTAAGGGACTCCCCTTTCAGGGCCCTAGTTTTTGTGCACCAGTGGTCAGTGTCTTGCATGGCTCTGCGCTTCTGGCGTGGAATGTCGTGTAAAGAACAGACGTCAGCGCGCAAGGGCGGCGTCTAAGTAGATACCGCGACGTCATTCCGGCGACCACGACGCCAACGACGAACGCGGAGTCGACCGACGCCACCTATCGACGCGCAGAGGTACTGCTCAGGAAAAAATTCTCCGGATCAAGTCTGATGCCTGGGGGTAATTCTAAGGTGAGGAATCCATAACTAACCTATGTCGCTTACAGATATATTGTTACCGAAGGTAAGTAACTTGTTCTTCTGTTCCAGCGGTTCCGACGAGGGATACTGGCCTAAAACTCGGTAAGAAGACAGTGCAGGCCTCGAGAGAGTTGCAGAACCACCACCTGTGTTGCTGAGCCTTTCGGAGTCCATGGGAGCCCAGGATCAGCAGGCCGGTCAGCTGTGTTTTACAGTCCCTTCACTCCAAGGGAGATTCCTTCGGGTGTCTTGGATGTCCAGAGGCCCTGTGAAAAACCGTATGGAGCACGGGCACAGACGTTGCAGCAGACTTGCAGGACGACGAGACCAGGAGCAGCTGGAGTCTTCCCAGTTGCAGTCTCGGTTCCCAGCGCAAAGTCCATCGAAGTCCAAAGTGCCCAGACGGTTGAAGTGGTTTCGGATCTGAATCTTGTCCGACGACAAAGCTGGGAACCCACCCACAGGTAAGCCCTTAAGTACCCTAAGGAAAGGGTTGGGACGATTCTCTCCGAGAGAAGGGGCTGGACAGTGGGGAAGATACTCCCATGTCCTTTGTCCAGTTTTGCACCAGAGCGGGAGCCAACGGCTCCCCCAACTGGTTTCAACTGGAGTATGCAAGGAGGGCACCAAATGTGCCCTTCGAAGCAGTCTAGTGGCGCTGGCAGGCACCCCCACCCTGTCGCAATACACTAAGTCCTGTCTTGGAGGTGGTCTCACCTCCCTGTGACAGGAAAGCTATTGTCCTGCTTTCCCCTGCTCGAGCTTGGCTCAGCAGCAGGAGAGCAGAATCGTGTCTCTGGTCGGCAACAGCCATAGTTTGCTGTCCGGGTCTAGAAGACTGGTACCGGGAGCACTGAGGGCCTCCCGGGGGAGCTTTACAGTGCATGAAATCATACCCCCACACCGGGGGTATGATTCCAACATGTTTGATACCAAACACGATAGGGTTTGTTACAGCCAGTTTAGAGATGGCCATCGCGTAATGACGCATGGCTACTCCATGTATTTTAATGGCTGGTGCACTTACCACCCGGGAGAATGGACTCTGAAGGTTGTAGGGGTGCCCTGCTCATGCAGGGGCAACCGAGCACTTAGAACCGAGCACCCTGCCTTCAGGATTGAAAGGCCTGCCTTAGGGGTGACTTATTGGTTTTAAGTGCAGTGACCTCAGATATAAGGAAATGTATATCTGTCGTAAATGTTGCAAGCACCAGCCAACACAGGCTGCAATGGCAGGCCTGTAGTCACAATTTGAGTGGTCTCGCATGGGTGGACTAATGCATGCTTCAGCCCATGGGAGACCCCTGGTGTACCTATTCCCTGGGTACCTTAGTACCATATACTAGGGACTTATAAGGGTACACCAGCAGGCAATCTGGAGTGTACTTTAGTACTCACCATGTCCAATTTAGGGAAGAAGCACAGAGACTGGGGACCTGATTAGCAGGATCCCAGTCAGACTAGTCAGTAAAACATAATGACACCAGCAAAAAGTGGGGGTGACCATAAAATCAGATCCTACTTTCCTACACAACCCCCCCACCCCCAAACGTAAGGAGATGAGACTAACCTTTCCCAGTTGAGTCATTTTCTAAGTTGAAATATCTGGAGAGTCAATCTGTGTTGGTAGGGTTAATCCCAGGCCTATATTCCACTGAAAAGTCCATCCCCTGTAGGGAAATGGACCACCTCAAAAGTTTGGAATTTTCACCCTTCATTTGTTTAAGCCATAAGAGGGGCTTATGGTCTGTCTGAACAAGGAAGTGAGTACCAAACAGGTATGGCCTCAACTTCTTCAAGGCCCAGACCACGGCAAAGGCCTCCCTCTCTATAGCTACCCAACGTTTCTCCCTGGGGGTCAACCTTCTGCTTATAAAAGCTACTGGTTGGTCCTAGCCCTCTGCATTTTCTTAGGCATTCTCTTGGAGGTGAGATCATTAAGGGGAGTCACAATTGACCCATATCCCTTAACAACCCTCCTGTGGTACAGAGTCAGGCCCAAGAAAGCTCTGACCGGAGTCTGGGTAGTGGGAGCAACCCAGTCCATGATGGTCTGGATTTTGCTCTCCAATGGCTGAACTTGGCCTCCACCTCCCAGGTGACCCAAGTATACGACCTTGCTCTGCCTTATCTGGCTCTTGGTGGCCTTGATAGTGAGGCCTGCCTTTTGCAGGGCCTCCAGAACATTCCTGAGGTGGACCAGGTGATTCTCCCAGGTGGAGCTAAAGACAGCAATATCATCTAGATATGCTGCTCTGTAGGCTTCCAGACATGTTAGAACTTTATTCCCCATCCTCTGAAATGTGTCAGGTGCATTTTTCAGACCAAAGGGCATCACAATAAATTGGTAATGCCCACTGGGGGTTGAAAATGCTGTTTTTTAGCTTGGCATCCTCAGCTAGTCTGATTTGCCAGTAGCCAGCAGACAGGTTAAATGTAATCAGATATTTGGCTGAGGCCAAAGTATCTATGAGCTCATCTGCCCTTGGAATAGGATGTATGTGTAAAAACAAGAAAGGGTTTGGCCCCTATTCAGTAAGGCCGGACCAATATACCATTAACAACCACAAAAAATGCCAATACTGATATCCATTCAGACTCAACAGTTATACCAAAATCCAGATGACCTAAACACTCTGGTTAGAAAAAATTGAATCTTATTTTTCTTTTTCAGTATTTGATCTTTCTAATTTTTTATCTTTGTGTTGATGAACAATTAATTATTAGAATTCAACAATACAAATGAAATACAATTATAAACATACACAGAAGACACAACAACACTTAACACAAAAAGACACACGAATGTGATACAAATAAAATACAAATCTATATACAATTGAAAACACACAATTTATCTATACAGCTCTTGTTCTAAACAAGTTTTAACCTTCACGTTTCGAAATAAACAATGCCTCTGATTTTTTGATTATATACAAAACATTTTTAATTTATAATTCAGAGGCCACATCCAAATGGTGGACCTACTAGGCTCACTTAATATTTTCAAAATCTATATACACCTAATCAATGGTGAGCAACATGTGGTCTACCCATCTTAGTGGGCACCTATTTGGTAAGAAATGAGACCAGTCGACGCGTTTTGAACCCTTGGGACATTAATGTCGGGTTCTCCTCAGGACGTAGAACATCAAGCTCAATCTTTTCTTAAACGAACATCAATCTCCTTAATCACCAGCCGGTGAAACAAGTCTCCATGAGCAACTTGTGTATCTTGAAAGTAGTACTCCTTCCCACATTCACTTGTTTTCCTTAGATGTTTTGGTTTTCCAAAATGGTTGTTTGATCTCTTTCGAATCCTCGGAGTGCGGAATGAAACAACGCTCCAGCCCGCTAATTCATTTCCGGTTCGTTTGGAATAGGATGTGCATCAGTCCTAGTGACTGCATTGAGGCCTCTGTAGTCAACACAAAACCTCATCTCTCTTTTTCCACCCTTGGTGTGAGGTTTTGGTACTAGGACTACTGGACTAGCCCAGGGGCTATCTGAAGGCTCAATGACTCCAAATTCCAGCATCTTTTGGACCTCTGTCCTGATGCAGTCTCTGACATGGTCAGGCTGTCTGTAAATTGTATTCTTTACTGGCAGACTGCCACATGTGTCCATTTCATGGGTACACCAGGTGGTTTGACTGGGTGTCGGAGAAAACATGCGTTTGTACTGATTGAGGACTTTCCTGCAATCAGCTTGCTGTTAGTCAGTGAGGCTGCCTGCCGAGGCTACTCCTTCAACTGACCCATCAACGGGGTTCTGAGAGAGGAGATCAGGGAGAGGGTCACTCTCTTCCTCCTGTCCCGCATAAGTGGCCATGAGCAAGCTCATGTCAGCCCTGTGCACAAAAGATTTTAGGTGGTTCACATGAAGTAAACGGTGGGGACTTCTTGGGGTGCCCTCACCTTTCTTTTTCCAAGGATTGTATGGGGGCCACTCCATTTGTCCTCGAGAGCTGCTGGGGCCAAAGGCTCCAACATCCACACTTTCTGGCCTGGCTGGTAAACAGTCAAGACACCCTTTTGGTCATACCAAGCTTTCTGAAGCTCTTGGCTGGCCTCAAGGTTTTTACTTGCCTTCTTCATGTACTCATACGTGAATGCAGGCCAAGTACATAGTCCACAATATTCTGTTTAGGAGGTTTGAGAGGTTGCTCCTAGCCCTCCTTAACTAGACACAATTGACCCCTAACTGGATGTCCAAACAGAAGTTCAAATGGGCTGTAGCCAACCCCCTTCTGAGGAACCTCTCTGTAGGCAGAGAGAAGGCAGGGTAGTAAGACATCCCATTTCCGCCTGAGCTTTTCTGGGAGTCCCATGATCATACCCTTTAGGGTCTTGTAGAACCTTTCAACAAGCCCATTGCACTGTGGATGGTAGGATGTGGCAAACTTATAGTTTACTCCACACTCTTTCCTCATTGCAGTTATAGAACTAGACATGAGGTTGGTACCTCTGTCTGTTAAGACCTCCTTAGGAAAGCCCACTCTGGAAAAGTTCCCCAGGAGGGCCTGGGCCACTACAGGAGCTGTAGTGGTTCTAAGGGGAATTGTCTCTGGATACCTAGTGGCATGGTCCACCACCACCAGGATTTAACTGTATCCAGATGCAGTTGGAGGGTTCAAGGGACCAACAATGTTAATCCCTACCCTCTCAAAGAGAAGCCCAACCACTGGGAGTGGAATTAAGGGGGCTTTTGCAGTGCCACCTGATTTGCCACTGGCTTGGCAAGTGACACAGGATCGACAAACTCCTTGGTGTCTTCTGACATATGAGGCCAATGAAAGTGAGGGACAATCCTGTCCCAAGTCTTATTTTGCCCAAGGTGCCCTGCAAGGGAAATATCATGTGCCAGGGAGAGAAGAAAACCTCTGAACTTCTGGGGTATTACCAACCTCCTGGTAGGACCAGACTTGGGGTCTCTTCCTTCATAATACAGAAGCCCATCTTCCCAATAGATGCTATGGGACCAACTGACATCCCCTTCCTCCTCAGCAGCAGCTTGCTGTCTGAGCTGGCCAAGAGAGGGGCAGGATTGCTGCTCCAAACTCAAGTCTGCCCAGGAAGGCGCCCCCTGCCCCCAAGATCTCTCCTGGTCAGGCCCAAATTCCTCTGGGACTGTTCCTTCACAGGAACTGAGATCATCTCCCTCAGGAGACCTATCCTCACTGAGTGTTTGGGAGGAGGATAATTCCTTAACCTTTCTGCTCCTTCTCTTAGGAGCAATCTGGTCCATTTTTCAGGATCCAGTGCTCCCTCAGTGATGAGCTGTTTGGCCTGAGCCCTGGTTACAGCAAAAACACTGGCAGAGATGCCCATCATCTCTGCATGAGTCCTAAACTCTACTTCAGACCAGGCTGAAGTTTCCAAAATTATTGCCCAACAAACAATCCACAGGTAGGTCTGAAGATACCACAACTCTCTTAGGTCCAGTTACCCCTTCCCAGCTGAGATTCACAACTGCCAAGGAATGATCAATCCTAACATTGCTAGCGTTGGTTACTTGGTATATCTGTCCAAGTATGATTTGTTCAGGGGACACAAGTTTCTCTGTCACCATGGTGACACTGGCCCGTGTCCCTGAAAGCTATTGCTTCCTTTCCATTTATTAAAGGCTGTTGTCTGTACTTGCCCAAGTTAGTGGGACTTACTAGTAAGGTGGCAAGATCAATGCCACCATCACAGACTAGAACAGCCAGAGTTGGAGTTCTGACTAGGCCAGAACCCACCTCAGAACCCAAGGTTAACCCAACTTTCCCTTGGTTGCTGTACTACCACTTGTACTGGTGCATGGGAAGGCAGTTGCCTTAGGGGCAGTGGTAGTGGGTTCCTTGTCCTTTGGACAATCACCATCTCTTGTCCAATGGGTCCTTACTTTACATAAATAACACCAAGATATCTTTTTGCCTTTCTGGGAGTTTTGGGACTGACCCCCAGATGCAGGTTTTTGGGGACCTTGAGAAGAGTCCTTTTTTGTCTTTGCCCTTCTCCTGGGGTTTAGAAGAATCTTGCTTCTTCTGGTCACCTCCACCACCATGGTTTTTCTGCTTAACCCTGGTGTGGACCCACTTGTCTGCCTTCTTTCCCAATTCTTGGGGAGCGGTCAGATCCGAGTCCACCAGGTACTGGTGCAAAAGTTGGTTCTGACAGTTAAGGATGTGCTCCCTCATTAACACATTGTACAATCCTTCATAGTCCTGTACCTTGCTTCCATGAAGCCAGCCTTCCAGAGCCTTAATAGCACTATCAATGAAATCTACCCAGTCCTGGGTGTGTGCCTTCTGGGTGTTTCTGAACTTAATCCTGTATTGCTCTGTCGTTAAGCCAAACCCATCTACGAGGGCACTCTTCAGGACTGAATAATTGTCAGCCTCCTCTTCTCTAACAGTGAGGAGCTTATCTCTACCTTTGTTAGCAAAGGAGAGCCACAGGATAGCTGCCCACTGCCCTTGAGGGACCTTTTGAATTTTACAGGCCCTCTCCAAGACAGTGATCCATTTATGGATGTCATCCCCCTCCTGGTAAGGAGGGACTATCCTGCTCAGGTTCCTAGTGTCGGAGGATGTTTCCCTGATTCTAGGGACACTATTGCTGCCACCATGGGACTCTAGTCCCAGTTTCTTCCTAGCTTTCTGTACTTCTAGGGACTCTTTGTCAAGGGCCAACTCAAGTTTGATCATATGGTTCTCCCTCTCCAAGGAGTCCGCCCTCTTGCTAGATATGGAGATCCCTATTGAAGTGTCTGAAGCATTGGATTCAACAGAATGAGATCTAGACCTCCGCTGTCTACTCTGAGACCTCCCAGGAGGAATGAAGGGGACACTCTCTGTGCCATCTGCACATTCCCTGGGGGATCTGAGTTTGCCAGTGTGGAGTCACCAGACTCCTCTTCGCCATACTCTGAATTGAGGTCACTAGAGGGAACCCCTGGTGCCCCCTCTTCTGGAGCATCCCCACCCACATTCTGTTGTTCTTCTGCCCTTCAGGATTCTTGTCATCCTCATGAAGTAGCTCTAAGAGCAGCTTAGTAGTGGGGTTGTTACCTGCCTTTATTCTTCTAAGGCTACAGAGGGTCCTTAGTTCCTGGAACTTCAGACCACTGTACTTTGCGGACGGGGGAACACAAAGATCCCCAACTAAAAACATGGTCACTAGGTGTAGTGTGGTGTTGCAAACACAAGGAGATGATGGACGGAGCGCTGAAACTTTTCAGACACTCACCCCCAGTCACAGATCTGGGTTGAATCCATCATCGTTATTTAGCTCACTTCACCACCTCAGTTCAGACCCAGCAATATGCAAATCAGTCTTGACCATGTGCCTCATGGGAACAGTCCAGCCCGAACTGCCAAACCAGGTCTTCCCTGAACCGGAAAGCATCCTGGGACCGGTTTTGGGCTAGCAGCCCTCATCAGCCAGGCTAGCTTGAATCCAGTGGCAAAGTGAGCAAGGGACCCACGTCTGGCCATACCCTGCCACCTTGGGCATAGGGTGGTGTTGCACCTACCTAACCTAGTGTAACTAAACTTCGTAAGATTGGAGAAAGGGTTGTACTAGACCCTTAACAACCAATCTACAAATTCAGTAGAACTTACTTAGTCTATCTAAATATTATATGTGCCTAATGCTAGCAATGGTTTTTCAATTAATTCACACCTAGATTAGCTGGTAAAACAATGCTGGCTTGAATCCCAACCGCTGCACACCAATGTAGGAGGCTGGCTTAGTATATGGTGCACACTTGTGTAAGTCTAGCACCCTGCACTAATCCAGACAACCCTTATGGTGATTTTAGTTTACTTAGACAACCTTAGAAAGCTCTCTAAGTGGTAGCTGTGGAGAGCAGCCTTCAGGCTTAGTCCAGAAGGAGTGTAAAGCTGCTTGTTTTACCAGTACTTAATCTTATGTTATAAGTTAAGTGAAAAAGAACCACACAGTGTAGTTATAAAAAATATGTATTTATTATTAACACTCACTAACACAATGTAATATCTTCTACCTGGAGATATAACCCAAATACACCCAATACTTTGTCAATAGAATACGTAAGTAGCACAAATACACAGTGGTCTCCAGGGGGAGACCAAACCATATACTAAAATAGTGGAATGCAAACCACGACCTAAGTCAAGAATGGACTCAAAAGACGTAGAAGATCCGGGGACCCAAGGAACCACCCAAGGTTAGTATCTAGGAACTCCACGGAGGTTGTGTGCAGAGTGGGAACACGACTGCATGCTCAATAGAAGTCAATGGGTAAGTCGCGGTTGCAGTTTTAAAGAAAAAGGACCCTTCCCAGCGGTCCCCGAAAAAACCCAGTGGAAGATGTAAGGTTGGAGTGTCACCCCACCTGTGGATAACCCAGGAACCAGGATACCTACACCAGGGAAGCCAGGTGCATAGGTGCGAAGTGATGTCGGAAACTGCCATAGACCACAATGGAGGACTTCAGTGAAGATGCCGCTGGCGAAGGTGAAAGAGTCCGGTGGAACCCAAAGGTGAATTCAAAAGGAGAGGTAACTGCAAGCAGGGGGGACAGATTCTATGCCACTCAGGAGTGACCAGGAGGCAAGGAAGATGAATGCCCACCGATGTCGGAGATGCAGGAGAGTTGAAGGTGCCCTTGAAGTTGTAGCTGTATGGACCAGGCGAGGCTGTGGAAGACAAGGAGCCGTTCACGAGCTGTCACACGTCGGATGTCGAGAGCCGAGGGGTCAGTGTCCGGCAGGGGCACTGTTAGACCTGTCAGCCCTAGGGTGGTCTTGCCCTGTTTTTTTTCCCTTTTGCGCCTCATTTTTGCCACCATATTTTTACTGGAGCTAGGTCTCCGGGCGCCTTGCCACTGCTAGCCAGTGCTGAGGTGCAGGTGCTCTCTCACTCAAGATGGCTGCCATAGGCCCCTGCTACTGCAGAGGGGCCTTACACGCATACACACTAGTAGCCAGGGTCAGGCTGGGACATAGGGATACAGTATCCATTCCGTCCCCGCCTCTGGGCCACATAGCCAGACATGTAGAAGGTTCCAGAACCTTCCGGGCTGTGGGAGGAGTTATGTTTTGCCGCCTTTGGGAGGGTCACCTGACCTAGGGGTATAAAAGGCTTAGAGGGAAAACTTTTTAGTCAGTTGAGTTGGGGCACCACTGATCCTGGGAGAACCTCCGCCGGAGTACAGGCTTTAGGGCCTAGGGGGGAGACCTACACTACTGCTGCTGACAGGGCTTAGGCCCTGCTGTAGTAAGTCAGCTGAGGAACGCCCACCACCCACTGACCTTGCCCAGCGTGAGGGGACCCAGGGAACCACCTTCAGCGTGCTGGGAAAAACATCAAGCACTCCCAGAACCACCAACTCATCCCCCCCCCCCTCATAAGAAGAAACTTCTGACAAGAAACTTCTGACAAGAAACTTTTGACAAGAAACTTATAATAAGAAACTTCTGACAAGAAACTCCTGACAAGAAACTCCTAAGAAGCAACCAATCTGAAACAACCGCAAGAGACCTTAATTTGAGGAGGCCTGACCGTCCAGCAAGGCCTGAAACCTAAACTGCCAAACTGGGGATCACCAGGTAAAGCGCCGTACCCTGAAGCGCTAGACCTTCAACCCCCCTATCTATTCCTGCCTGCTGCTGGGCTGCCCCTCAAGTACTTTTCCAGTCAGCCCTGCCCACAGGCTGCTGGTGCGCCCCCCGCTCTGTCTCCACGAGGGAGAAACTGCCCCCCCTCAGGTCACTGACCTTGTGAGGAAATCACCGCCGCGGCCGCCGCCGCGTGAGGAGAAGTGCTGCTGTGAGGAAGGCCCTCCTCGGGCCGTGTGGTGAGGTGCGCCGTCCGCGCCCTCACCGAAGGAAGCGCTGTGGTGAGGGAGGCCCCTCGAGTGGATGTGGTGAGGTGCGCCGTCCGCGCCCTCACCAAAGCCTCTAAATATCCCTAAAGTCATCACCGCCGGGCCCGGGGCCCCACCGCCGCCGTCGCGGCCGAAGAAATTACCGCCGCAGCCCAAGGGGGCCGCGTGAAGACACCGCGGCCTAGCGCGATCCGCGAGGCCTCCAGGCCCCGCCGACGCCGTTGCTGGGCAACCGGGGACGCCGGCCGCGCCCCCGGGAAGGCCGCGCAGCGATTGGGCGCCGGCTCCCGCCACGCCCCCCAGCGCCGACGGAGGCCGAGGAAGAGCTCCGGCCGTGCAGAGGGAGACGGTGAGCCGGCCGGAGAGGACAACCGGCTCCCGCTCCCCTTCCCGAAGTCCCTGAAGCCGCCAAGTCACTCACCTGATCCCGGGGGCCGGAGGAGGGTGATACCGGCCCCCGCAACGTGCCTCAAAGTCACTTCCCTGATCCCGGGGGCCGGAGGAGGGTGATACCGGTCCCCGCAACGACCCGTCATTCCGGCCAGAAGGCCGAGGTACCCCGACCGGGCCCCGCCCTCCAGAACACGGGCCGGGCCTGGAGATCGCCAGTCGCTAGGAAGCGCGACCAACGACCACGCACCAGGTGAGTCCAGGAGGCCCCTAGGGCCTACAAAAATGCCACTGGGGGCCGGGGGCCACCATTAACCCCTAAATTAACCGTGTAACTTTCCCCATGAGGCGAGGCCCCGGAGAGGAGTGGGCCTAGCCTGGAATTAACCCCTAAGGGACATAGAAGCCCCAGAATACAGGACATGTTGAGGGGTTCCCCACAGTGTTTATTAATTGAATGCTGATGCCTATTGTAATTACTGCCTAGGCCTATGCTGATAACTGCAAAGTCTTTACCTAAGGGGGAAAGTGATTAATTGAATTGAGCTGAAGTGTACACCGCCAAGAGTTGAAGTGTTTTATGTTACAGGTGTACTGGAATTGCGACGCCCACTGTACTGAATGTGGGTGCGCCTAGATTAATGCAGGCCTATTGAAATGTAACGTGAAAAGCCTTCTTTTAAGTAATTGAATATGCTTGAAGTGAACTGCATGTTTAGGCCCATGTTTTATTAATGCACCTTGTGATCCTTATTGGTGCTACGTTTAAGAGATAATTCCTGCGGCCTCTTAGTGGCCTACAATGTTGATGAGCTATGATGCTTTATTAAGAATGTGCACCAGTTGAGTAATGCAATGAATTTAAATGTAGATCTGAATTAATCTGCCTCATCTGATGCTACCTTGATTTATATATAAAAGATCTTGATTTTAAATACACAAGCCTGGTGTGGTGTCATGTTATTGAGTTCGCATTCCTGAGTCAAAGTAAGAGTGTGCTGCACAACTGCCTTACACATTGCCTTCGCGTGCTTTCCCCGCCTCGCGCCATGCTACCGTGGCGGACTCGGTAAACCCGGTTCCAACATTTGGTGTTCAGCGGTTGGATAAGGACTGGTGTTTGTGCAGCACCCTACAGTGACTCAGTGTGCGCCGCAATTAGACACCTATTGTAATGCAAGTGCTAGGAATTCTTTTGTAATTGCCGATTGTGTACATTCCTGCGTTAGACCTGCTACCTACAGTCTAGAACCCTTTCCCTAAATTGTCTGGGACCCCACCTAGGAGGATGGAGTTTGAGTTAGCCAACCTAGAAAGGTATACGGTGACACAGCTCAAGGAGTTCTGCCTTGAGAGGGGGGTGGCCGTCAAGCGAGGCGCCAGGAAGGAGGTGCTTCAGAAAGCTTTGAGGGCATGGGTAATGGCTCACCCGGAGGGAAGAGGGGACGAGGAGCAGGGGGAGGCAGACAACCCAGGAGAACTGGACCTACTGCACATTGATGTTAGCGAGAATGTGTTGCCAGGAAGACGTTCCAGGGCAGGCAGTAGTGCGTCAGGGGGGAGTTTGTCGGCAGAGGAATTTGAGGACAGGAGGGAGGAGAGGCGATTAACATTAGAACTTGCTAGGATGGAAAGAGAAGGAGAACAGGCAAGGCTAGCCATGGAGGAAAGGAAGCTTGCGCATGAGCTTAGCCTGAAGGAACTAGAGCTCCGAGCCTTGCAGATGGAGATGCAGGGCAAAGTGAATGGTGGCAGCATACCTGCTGGGGTTCCATAGGAGCCCAAATTTTATCTACCAAGAGAGGTGATAGCCAGTTTTAGTGTAGGAGATGACATCGATAAGTGGTTGGCGGCGTACGAGGTGGCTTTGGTGGCCCATAGAGTTCCTGAGAGCTACTGGGGGGAGGTCTTTACAGGTACATACCTCCACCAGTAAGGGACACACTTTTAACCTTAGATAAGGGGGATCAGACCAACTACCCTATCATGAAGGAGGCCCTGCTCAAGAAGTTTGGCCTCACCCCAGAGAAGTACCGCCAAAAGTTCCGCAACAGCCACAAGCTTCACACACAAAACTGGGTGGATTTTTTTGATTATGCCCGGAAGGCATTGGAGGGTTGGGTGCGTGGCAGCAACGTTGACAATTACAAAGGGCTGTACGACCTGTTCTTGAGAGAGCACCTCCTAGAGAAATGTTTTCCGGAGCTGCGCCAGTACTTGGTGGACCGCAAGCTGACCAATCCTAGGGAGCTTGCAGAGGAGGCAGACACGTGGGTCAGCACTCGGGTGTCCCACAAGGGAGCCGGTGCGGACCCCCGAAAGGTGGACAGGGGCTCCCCCAGAAGAAAGAGGGGGAGATAAAAAGAGGGAGTTCTTTAAAGGCCCCCAAAATAGACCGCCTGGGAGAGGGGTAGGTTCCCCATCCCAATCTGGATTCCAGAAACCCACTTATCCTGACAGGAGTCAGCAGCCCAGAACTGTCCGGTGCTACAAGTGCGGGGAGGTTGGACACTACAAGGGGGATCCCCAGTGTCGCAAGAGAACCCCAGCCCCCACAGGAGGTAAGAGCCCCGGGGTGGCCAGTGTAGCGCTTGGGGAGGAGTTGTCCCTAGGTAGGGGAGGTGAGTGGACAGGCTTGACCTTAGTTTCCCTGGGGGATAGAGAGATCATCCCACGGGTTCAGGTACCTACGAACACTGCCAAGTATCGGCAGAGGGTCCTGGTGAACGGGGAGGAGGTGGAGGCTCTGAGGGACACAGGTGCCAGCATGACGATGGTGAGACGTCAGCTGGTGTCCCCAGAGCAGGTGATTCCTGAGGAATTCCACCCGGTTGTTATGGCTGATAATAGCCTGGGTCATTACCCCGTGGCCCAAGTTCCCTTTGAGTGGGGAGGAGTATCAGGTCTGTTGAAGGTTGCGGTGAGCCCTGCCATGCCAGTTGACTGTCTGCTGGGCAACGACTTGGAACATACTGCCTGGAGGGAGGTAGAGTTCAATGCCCATGCTGAGATTTTGGGGTTACCAGGATGGACTTGCGTCGTCACGCGGTCCATGGCTGCCCGACAAGGAACTCAGCTCGGGTTGGAGCCTGAAATAATGGCCCAGCCCACTGCTGGACGAGGAGATGTCCAGGAGGAGACCCCCGGTGAGATGGATGGGGAGCCCGCGGAGGTGACCCCGGAGTCCGCTGAGGTGGTTGGTGTTCCCGTGGGGGACCTGCCGACCCCTGCAGAGTGGCAGGTGGAAGAAGGGCCTACCCGGGAGGAATTTTGCCGGGCGCAGAAGGAGTGCCCTACGCTTGAAGGCATGCGGCAACAGGCCGAAGCCCAAGCAGCTGGAACCGAGACTGGTAACTACCATGTCTACTGGGAGGATGGTCTCCTCTACAGTGAGCCTAAGGCTCCGGTGCATGGGTCATCAAGGGCCGTGGTGGTCCCCCAATGCTACCGAGCCTTTCTGCTAGAGTTGGCACACGAAATACCACTAGCAGGACACCTGGGCCAAGACAAGACGTTTGCGCGTCTGGTCCCACATTTTTACTGGCCCAGGATGCGCGTCACTTCTGACACTTTTTGCAAGACTTGCACCACTTGCCAAGCGAGCGGCAAGACAGGGACGAAAGTGAAGGTCCCTCTAGAACCTCTCCCAGTTGTCGATACCCCTTTTGAGCGGGTAGGAATTGACATTGTCGGGCCATTGGACCCGCCGACTTCTGCAGGACATAGGTTCATTTTGGTGCTGGTAGACCACGCCACCCGGTACCCGGAGGCAATCCCTCTGAGGACCATCACTGCACCGGTGGTGGCGCGGGCCCTGATGGGGATTTTTACCCGAGTGGGATTCCCCAAGGTCGTGGTGTCAGATAGGGGCACGAATTTCATGTCGGCCTACATGCAGGCCATGTGGAAGGAGTGTGGAGTGACCTACCGGTTCTCCACTCCTTACCACCCCCAGATGAACGGGCTCGTGGAGCGCTTTAACAAAACCTTGAAGGGGATGATCAGGAGCCTACCCGAGGACTTGAGATGGAAGTGGGACGTCCTCTTACCCTGTCTGCTCTTCTCCTACCGAGAGGTGCCGCAGAAGGGGGTCAGTTTCAGCCCCTTTGAGCTGCTCTATGGCCACCCCGTTCGGGGGCCCCTCAGTCTTGTCAAGGAGGGGTGGGAGAAGTCTTCCTCGAAGCTTCCCCGTGATGTGGTCAGCTATATGCTGGCATTCCGCAGCCAAGTGGCCAAGCTGTGGAAGGAGGCCTCGGACAACCTAGAGGCTAGTCAGGCCGTCATGAAGACATGGTATGACCGGAACGCTCGGGCGGTAGAGTTAGACGCTGGACAGAAGGTGTGGGTCATGGAGCCAGGAGAGCTTAGCGCCCTCCAGGACCGGTGGACTGGACCGTTTGAGATCTTGGAAAGGAGATGCCAGACCACATATGTCGTCGATGTGAAGACCCCCGTCAACCCCACAGGGTGTTCCACGTCAACCGCCTGAAGCCACACCAGGAGCGTTCAGAGCTCACTCTCCTGATGATAACAGATGGAAGTGAGGAGGAGGAGAGTGAGCCTCTTCCAGACCTTCTGGCGGCCCATGAGAAGGATGGTTCGGTAGAGGGAGTGGTCCTCGCCCCATCCTTAACCCCCGAGCAACAGAGGGACTGCCGCCAGGTCTTGGGGCAGTACGCCTCGTTGTTCTCCCTCACGCCTGGGATCACGCACCTGTGTACCCATGATGTGGACACAGGGGACAGTCCGCCAGTAAAAACCAAGTCTTACCGGCTGTCCGATAAAGTCAAGGCTAGTAGCCAGGGTGAGGTTACCAAGATGCTAGAACTGGGAGTGATTGAGCCTTCCAGTAGCCCTTGGGCTAGTCCGGTGGTGTTGGTGCCGAAGGCGGCCCCACCGGGCACCACACCAGAACTTCGGTTCTGTGTGGATTACCGCGGACTCAACTCAGTCACTAAGACCGACGCTCACCCGATCCCTCGGGCGGATGAGCTCATTGACCGGCTGGGAGCAGCCCGGTATCTGAGTACCATTGATTTGACGTCAGGCTATTGGCAGATCGCCATGGCGGAAGGAGCAAGGGAGAAGACTGCGTTCTCCACCCCCGAGGGCCACTTTCAATTTCGGGTGATGCCCTTCGGGTTGAAAAATGCTCCAGCCACTTTCCAGCGGTTGGTGAACCAGGTGCTGTCTGGCCTAGAGGCCTTCTCTGCTGCCTACCTGGATGACATAGCTGTCTTCAGTAGCAGCTGGGAGGACCATCTGGAGCATCTCCAGGAGGTGCTACAGGCTCTGCAACGGGCTGGTCTAACCATCAAGGCCAGCAAGTGCCAGATTGGACAGGGATCTGTCGTGTACCTGGCACCCTGGTGGGTGGAGGTAAGGTGCAACCCCTCCAAGCCAAGATTGAGACCATCTTGGCCTGGGAGCCCCCCCAAGACCCAAACAGAGGTCCGGGCTTTTCTCGGCCTCACGGGGTATTACCGCCGGTTCGTCAAGGGATATGGAACCATCGTGGGCCCATTGACGGAATTGACTTCAAAGAAGCAGCCACGCAGAGTCATCTGGACGGCTGCCTGCCAGGAAGCCTTTGAGACCCTCAAACGTGCAATGTGCACCGCACTGGTGCTCAGGACTCCAGACTTTGGACGGGAATTTATTGTGCAGACAGACGCTTCTGAGCATGGCATAGGAGCTGTGCTCTCGCAGCTGAATGACGATGGCCAAGACCAGCCAGTGGCCTTCATTTCCCGAAGACTACTCCCCCGGGAACAGCGGTGGAGTACCATCGAACGAGAAGCCTTTGCTGTGGTTTGGGCTGTAAAGAAGTTGAGGCCATACCTTTTTGGTTGTCACTTCCTGATCCAGACCGACCACAGACCCCTTCGCTGGCTCATGCAGATGAGGCGAAAACCCCAAATTGTTGAGGTGGTCCATTTCCCTCCAGGGGATGGACTTTCGGGTGGAACATCGACCCGGTGTAGACCACGCCAACGCTGACGGTCTCTCCCGGTTTTTCCGCCTTAGCGACGAGAACTCCCTAGAGGTTGGGAAGCTCTCCCCTCTTTCGGCTGGGGGGGACGCGTGTTAGACCTGTCAGCCCTAGGGTGGTCTTGCCCTGTTTTTTTCCCTTTTGCGCCTCATTTTTGCCACCATATTTTTACTGGACCTAGGTCTCCGGGCGCCTTGCCACTGCTAGCCAGTGCTGAGGTGCAGGTGCTCTCTCACTCAAGATGGCTGCCACAGGCCCCTGCTACTGCAGAGGGGCCTTACACGCATACACACTAGTAGCCAGGGTCAGGCTGGGACATAGGGATACAGTATCCATTCCGTCCCCGCCTCTGGGCCACATAGCCAGACATGTAGAAGGTTCCAGAACCTTCCGGGCTGTGGGAGGAGTTATGTTTTGCCGCCTTTGGGAGGGTCACCTGACCTAGGGGTATAAAAGGCTTGGAGGGAAAACTTTTAGTCAGTTGAGTTGGGGCACCACTGATCCTGGGAGAACCTCCGCCGGAGTACAGGCTTTAGGGCCTAGGGGGAGACCTACACTACTGCTGCTGACAGGGCTTAGGCCCTGCTGTAGTAAGTCAGCTGAGGAACGCCCACCACCCACTGACCTTGCCCAGCGTGAGGGGACCCAGGGAACCACCTTCAGCGTGCTGGGAAAAACATCAAGCACTCCCAGAACCACCAACTCATCCCCCCTCATAAGAAGAAACTTCTGACAAGAAACTTTTGACAAGAAACTTATAATAAGAAACTTCTGACAAGAAACTCCTGACAAGAAACTCCTAAGAAGCAACCAATCTGAAACAACCGCAAGAGACCTTAATTTGAGGAGGCCTGACCGTCCAGCAAGGCCTGAAACCTAAACTGCCAAACTGGGGATTACCAGGTAAAGCGCCGTACCCTGAAGCGCTAGACCTTCACCCCCCTATCTATTCCTGCCTGCTGCTGGGCTGCCCCTCAAGTACTTTTCCAGTCAGCCCTGCCCACAGGCTGCTGGTGCGCCCCGCGCTCTGTCTCCACGAGGGAGAAACTGCCCCCCCTCAGGTCACTGACCTTGTGAGGAAATCACCGCCGCGGCCGCGTGAGGAGAAGTGCTGCTGTGAGGAAGGCCCTCCTCGGGGCCGTGTGGTGAGGTGCGCCGTCCGCGCCCTCACCGAAGGAAGCGCTGTGGTGAGGGAGGCCCCTCGAGTGGATGTGGTGAGGTGCGCCGTCCGCGCCCTCACCGAAGCCTCTAAATATCCCCAAAGTCATCACCGCCGGGCCCGGGGCCCCACCGCCGCCGTCGCGGCCGAAGAAATTACCGCCGCAGCCCAGGGGGGCCGCGTGAAGACACCGCGGCCTAGCGCGATCCGCGAGGCCTCCAGGCCCCGCCGACGCCGTTGCTGGGCAACCGGGGACGCCGGCCGCGCCCCCGGGAAGGCCGCGCAGCGATTGGGCGCCGGCTCCCGCCACGCCCCCAGCGCCGACGGAGGCCGAGGAAGAGCTCCGGCCGTGCAGAGGGAGACGGGGAGCCGGCCGGAGAGGACTGCCGGCTCCCGCTCCCCTTCCCGAAGTCCCTGAAGCCGCCAAGTCACTCACCTGATCCCGGGGGCCGGAGGAGGGTGATACCGGCCCCCGCAACGTGCCTCAAAGTCACTTCCCTGATCCCGGGGGCCGGAGGAGGGTGATACCGGCCCCCGCAACGACCCGTCATTCCGGCCAGAAGGCCGAGGTACCCCGACCGGGCCCCGCCCTCCAGAACACGGGCCGGGCCTGGAGATCGCCAGTCGCTAGGAAGCGCGACCAACTACCACGCACCAGGTGAGCCCAGGAGGCCCCTAGGGCCCACAAAAACGCCACTGGGGGCCGGGGGCCACCATTAACCCCTAAATTAACCGTGTAACTTTCCCCATGAGGCGAGGCCCCGGAGAGGAGTGGGCCTAGCCTGGAATTAACCCCTAAGGGACATAGAAGCCCCAGAATACAGGACATGTTGAGGGGTTCCCCACAGTGTTTATTAATTGAATGCTGATGCCTATTGTAATTACTGCCTAGGCCTATGCTGATAACTGCAAAGTATTTACCTAAGGGGGAAAGTGATTAATTGAATTGAGCTGAAGTGTACACCGCCAAGAGTTGAAGTGTTTTATGTTACAGGTGTACTGGAATTGCGACGCCCACTGTACTGAATGTGGGTGCGCCTAGATTAATGCAGGCCTATTGAAATGTAACGTGAAAAGCCTTCTTTTAAGTAATTGAATATGCTTGAAGTGAACTGCATGTTTAGGCCCATGTTTTATTAATGCACCTTGTGATCCTTATTGGTGCTACGTTTAAGAGATAATTCCTGCGGCCTCTTAGTGGCCTACAATGTTGATGAGCTATGATGCTTTATTAAGAATGTGCACCAGTTGAGTAATGCAATGAATTTAAATGTAGATCTGAATTAATCTGCCTCATCTGATGCTACCTTGATTTATATATAAAAGATCTTGATTTTAAATACACAAGCCTGGTGTGGTGTCATGTTATTGCGTTCGCATTCCTGAGTCAAAGTAAGAGTGTGCTGCACAACTGCCTTACACATTGCCTTCGCGTGCTTTCCCGCCTCGCGCCATGCTACCGTGGCGGACTCGGTAAACCCGGTTCCAACAGGCACCAACAAGTCTTGGCAACGGCAACCAACGTAGTTGTAGAAAAGGGTGTAGTGTCGGGACTAGCAAGGTCCTAGTGACTCACCACGAGCAGGTAAGTCAGAACAGGCCCGGAGCAAGCAGGGGAGCCCACTGGAGTCAAAGAAGACCCTCGAGAGGACCCACGGGCCGGAGGCACAGGAGTCGCAAGAGGACCTCAGGCAGCTCACCAAAGGATGAAGGCCCACAGTGCAAAGGAGTGGTGCAGGCAAAGATCTTGGCTGTAGGAGATGCTTGAGGCTGGAGCTTCTTGGAGCCCGAAGATCTCTGGAGGAGAGAATCAACAAGCCTTGGCGACGGCAAGTCAAAGCAGTGCACAGGGGTTCTGTTCCAGCGGTTCCGACGAGGGATACTGGCCTCAAACTCGGTAAGAAGACAGTGCAGGACTCGAGGGAGTTGCAGAACCACCACGTGTGTTGCTGAGCCTTTCGGAGTCGTGGGAGCCCAGGGTCAGCAGACCAGTCAGCTGTGTTGCGGTGCCTGCAGTTGCAGGGGAGTGACTCCTTCACTCCAAGGGAGATTCCTTCGAGTGTCTTAGATGTCCACAGGCCCTGTGAAGAACCTGTATGGAGCACAGGCACAGATGTTGCAGTAGACTTGCAGGACGTCGAGACCAGGAGCAGCAGGAGTCTTCCTAGTTGCAGTCTCAGTTTCCAACGCAAAGTCCAGCAAAGTCCAAAGTGCCCAGACGGTTGAAGTTGAAGTGGTTTCGGATCTGAATCTTGTCCCATGACGAATCTTTGGACCCACCCACAGGTAAGCCCTTAAGTACCCTAAGGAAACGGTTGGGACGATTCAGGGGTCCCTCCGAGAGGAGGGGCTGGACAGTGGGGAGGATACTCTCATGTCCTTTCTCCAGTTTTGCACCAGAGCGGGAGCCAACGGCTCCCTCAACTGGAGTATGCAAGTAGGGCACCTAATGTGCCCTTCAAAGCAGTCTAGTGGCGCTGGCAAGCGCCCCCACCATGTCCCAATACACTAAGTCCTGTTTGGGAGGTGGTCACACCTCCCTGTGACAGGAAACCTATTGTCCTGCCTTCCCCTGCTCGAGCTTGGCTCAGCAGCAGGAGGGCAGAATCGTGTCTCTGGTCAGCAGCAGCCATAGTTTGCTGTCCGAGTCTAGAAGACTGGTACGGGGAGCACTGAGGGCCTACCGGAGGAGCTTTACAGTGCATTGAATCATACCTCCCACAGGGTTTACGGTGTGGGGGTATGATTCCAACATGTTTGACACCAAACATGACAGGGTTCGTTACAGCCAGTTTAGAGATAGCCATCGCATAATGACGCTTGGCCACTCCATGTCTCTTAATGGCTGGTGCACTTATCACCCAAGAGAATGGACTCCGAAGGTTGTAGGGGTGCCCTGCTCATGCAGGGGCAACGTCACACCTAGGGCACCAAGCACCCTGCCTTCAGGATTGAAAGGCCTGCCTTATGGGTGACTTATAGGTTTTAAGTGCAGTGACCTCAGATATAAGGAAACTTATATCTGTCATAAGTGGTGCTAGGACCAGCTTACAGGCTGCAATGGCAGGCCTGTAGTCACAATTTGAGTGGTCTTTCATGGGTGGCATAAGGCATGCTTCAGCCCATGGGAGACCCCTGGCGTATACTAGGGACTTTTAAGGGTACACCGGTAGCAAATCTGGAGTGTACCCAAGTACTTACCATGTCCAATTTAGGGAAGAAGCACAGATCTTCCACAGATGGGGTCCTGATTAGCAGGATCCCAGTCAGACTAGTCAGTAAAACATAATGACACCAGCAAAAAGTGGGGCTGACTATAAAATGTGGATGGGGAACGTCTGAGAGAAAGGGAAATAGACAAGACTTCGTCCAATTTACCCTCAGCCCAGAGAGGGATGCAAAATGGTCAAGAGTGCGTATCTCTCATGTAGATTATTTTGAAAAAGGAGTGGTCCCCTGCAATGAGGTAGCTTGCCAAGAGTAGGGTTAATAACAATAAGTTTCAAAGAAAATCTTTGGCAAGTGAATATTCAAACAAATTGTGGGCACAAAATACAACAATGACAACTCACCTGGTTGTTCAAGCAAATTAAGGGCACAAAACACAACATAACAGGTCAGTATTGTAACAAGACTAGAAAAACATATTTAATCGATAGGCAATGATATAGAATTATATACACACAAGAAATAGTAAAAATGTTCATCAAACATACTCACACTCATCCATTCAAACGTACATTCCTCATCATACTCAATGTCTATATAATATAGTATGTATAATCTTTATTGCTTGATTAATTAAAATCATTGCAATCACATCTTCACATCTCAAAAAAATACACATTAACATTGCAAGCAAAACATCTTCTCATCACATAATATAAAAAAACTGTCCCATATATACAATTTAAAAACTTATCAATAAACTCAAATCTAACCACCTTACATCCTTAATTACAGGATAATATTGCACATTTTACATTTTAAAGTGACGGCGTGCGCAGCATACTATTTCCTTGTACATAACGAATAAATATTCTAACAGATAACCATTCATTTCTACTATGAAACATTACACATGTTATATTTCATTGCTAATGATAAAGTGCAGAAGTGACTACAGCGAAGAAGTTTCTATTGTACATTTCTTGCACAAATTACCTTTCAAAGTGCTAATGTGCAGTAATTGCAACAACCATCTATTGTTACATTTCAAATTAGCACCCTCGCAACAAAAGTTATTAGGTGATAAAATTTATAAGCCGATTAAAACTATTAGTCACCAAAGCCATAAAAATGATGGAGATCTGCCTTATTGTATCAGACATTTTTCAACTGCCAATAAAATTTTTACCAATTGACATAATAATGGAATTGATTCACCAGACAGTGACATGATTAAGGCCTGTCGAGCAGATCTCACCCCGCTCATCAAAAAGTATGGTCTCAAAGCTGAACGTCTAAGATTAATCAACTTGGGGCATACACATACTATATGTAATCGATAGTTAGCAGGATTTGCCACCGGGCCGCTTTTATAAATGGGTTGCAGTATGCTGCCTTGCCATGATTCTGGGACAATCCCCACTGTCAACACTTCCCTAAATAAATTATGCAGAATGCTGGCCCACATGTCACCATTAACACGAAACAGGGCATTAGGTAGCCCGTTAGGTCCAGGGGCTCCATTTGCTCGAAGCCCACATAACAGGGTCGATACTTGATTACAACTTGGAATTTCTAAGTCAAAATTTGGATCTAGACTAGGGTCAATAAGATGATCTTTGGAATTCAAATCCAGACACTCACCATTCCCCACATTGGTTGTTAATATATTATTTACCTCACATACAACCAACATGTCTGGTTGATTTCCCATCTGAACCGGTAAACCATACAAATGGGCTATAAACGTTACCCAACTGGATTCTGATATATTTACAGAAAAAGCCCTACAGCCTCCCCTTTCGAGCTTATTAACAACTGCCCAAAATTATTTTGCATTATTTTGCTTTGAGGCGGATAATAAACTATTCCATAGCCCAGTTTGATGTTTAAGTTTGGCTTTCCATACTTCTTGTTTGTAGATCTTCTTAAGTTCCTTCAGATTTTCTTTATACACTGAATAGGACTGGCAAAATCTACGGGCATATGCCTCACAAACAGCTCTGTTTAGTAATTTCTTTAACTTTAATAGTTTTGGGGGGAACCATATTTTTAGAATATTCAGATGGGTATTAATTTTTCTAGTCTTTCCAGTTTCAAATTTCCCCACAAGGGACGTTGTAATAAAATTCCATTTATTAATCATATTCGAATTGCCCTGAACACCCTGATCACATTCCTTATTCTATACCTCGGCTGTTTGCATACTTTCCTCCTCTTTGGCTAAATGCCATACCAGCCTCTTCAGGTTATATACAGAATATGCCATGTTGGGAAGATCATTGGATTTAGAATGACACTTCACAGAAAAATTAAATTTTACAACCTGGGGGTTGTGATCACTTTCTGGCCGGCCGATTACCTTATATTCAGACATACTTGGTCTCAAATTGTCTGAAATAAATGTATAATCGATGATTGAACCTTGCGTAGAATTCTTAAACGTGGGAGTAAATCTAGATTTTTCTTTTAACTGGCTGACTCCAGCCTCAGACATAATGTCACAGCAATTTTTTGCCAGACCTTCAGACTTGCAGTTAAATTCTGAGAACCGAATTAATTGCAAATTAAAATCACCTGATACTATAAAGCCAGCGTCTGGATATTGGATTATTAATGTACTCAGTACATCCCGCAGGATATACAACTGTGCAAACTTGTTTTTATTGGCACTCAGGTACACTTTAAGAATAACTAAACTTAAATCCGTGGTATTTACCACAAGACATTGTAGCCAACCCAGATTAAAGTCTACCACATTCACAACTAAATTTAAGTCGGCCGCAATATAACACGTCAATCCACATTTTCCACGGCCAAATTTATTAGTTTTCACTGCCGGAAAACTATATTCATTAAATCCAGACAAAGGAATAATTTGTTTGCACCATGTTTCTTGGAATAATAAAAATACAAATGAATTTAAAAATAATATCGTATCTGGGTCAGACAACAAATGATTCAATCCGTGGACATTCCAGGAGCATAGACTAATTTCATTTACGTTAACATCCATAGCTCCGGTTATTCAGTTACTATCTCCACGGGGCACCTTTGCCAATGATGCTGGCAGCCAAGACCAGTCCTCCATTCGCACATTGTTTTTGGGTAGCCACTCGCAAAGCTGACCCCCTGATTGAGGATTGGTGATCAACAGACCAGAGCTGCAAGATTGATTATTCGATGGGCCCGCTGCTCCTCTAAGTACAGGATTTGGCTTGTTACTTTCAACTGTTTTTCAACCTTTATCCACCTTAAGGACAATACCTTCAAGATCGAGGGATATTGTACACTGGCCCAGATCTCAACCTTGATACCACATTCCATAAAGTGCAAACTTGATCCTAAAATCTTAGTAACAATATCATTAGAGGACCAAGTTGTAATAGTGGACTCTCGAAGAGTGTTGGGCTGTACCTGTCTAAATTGTACTGACACCAAATCAGTGGATTTAATAAACGCTAAGTCAGGGATAGTTGAAATGATTTTCAATATTAAACCCCGGTTGAGGCTATCATAGGATCCCTGGGATTCATACAGCGGGTGCATTACTAGTTTGGTGTCCCCATTTCTACAACTGTAATCCTGTCTGCCGCACATGGAGCTTAATATACCTGAGTTACTTTCTTTTGGTAAAGTAGATTTAGAAGATATTTTTAATGGTGATAAACTCTGGGCATTAGTAGATTCTAACATTTCTACGGTACTTAACCGCTTCAGTGTACCAACAACTTGTTCTTTGTGCAAAAATCCTGGCCCCTGGGGTTTATTATCCAACCTAATCACGCCTTCTTTACTGATGTCTACCAAATCCGATTTTTATTATACCATTGGGTTTAAGAACATCAATATTGCTACCTTTTACATATATATAATATAGAAATACAAAAAAAGTTTCAATCTTTGATAATACAAAATTGAGCACAATGTTCACAATTATTAATAATGCCAGTTAATGTACATATGATGACCATGAGACATAATTCTGAAGGGCTGTGATGTTCATTGAACATCACAGCCCTTCAGAATTATGTCTCATGGTCATCATGGTCATTTATCTCTCATGTAGAGCAACATATCGTCCACATATAAGGATATTATATGCGTCCCATCACTTAAGGGGACGCCCCATGGTGCTCCTTTGTTTCGCAATGCGAGTGCCAGTGGTCCGATTGCCAGGGAAAACAGTTAAGGAGGGAGTGGGCAGCTCTATCTTGTTCCCCTGTGTTTGGGAATTGATTCTGAAATAAGGTTTCCATTCTTGATACTGATTAGGGGGTTAATGTATAACAATTTTATAAATCTGAGAAAACGTTCGCCGATCGCGTAGCGAGGCAGCGTATTGAAGAGATAATCCCATTCTAATAAATCAAAGGCCTTTCCAAAGTCTAAAACTAGGCATCCGGCTCGAGACAGTTTTGCTTGGCGTAGGTCATGACTCGAAAGAATCTGCGCAGGTTCAGGGAAGTATTATGGGAGGGGACAAACATGTTTTGATCAGAGTGGACCAAATCCAGGACCATGGGTGCCAGTCGGTCCGCCAGTATTTTGGCTAGGACCTTATAATCGATGTTAAGTAAGGCTAATGGACTGTTGGATCCTACGAGCAAGGAGTCTTTATTTGGTTTAGGTAGGGATATGACCGTTGCCTCTCTCTGGGAGGCAGAGAGACTACCGATGGAGAGGGCTTCTTCGTACAGTGTCAGTAGGGGAGGGGGGGCTAGATATGTTGCGTATGCTTTGTAAAGCTATGCTGGCAAACTGTCAAGCCCTGGGGACCTGCTGGTGGCCAGCGCCCAGAGTGCATCCTTCATTTCAGTTAGTGTAATGGGACTATCAAGCTCCTCTCACTGATTTCGGGTAATGTGGGGCAGTTGCAGTGCAGTGTAAAAGGATTCAAAGTCCTCCTGGCTTGCACTTGTGACTGACTGAAACATCTGTGTATGGTGTCGCTTCAACATGTCGTGTATGACGTGTTGTGTATAGAGGACTGATCCTCCATTAGACTGAAGTGCCATTATGGGCTGATGAGGCAGGTCCTGGTGGATGAGCCATGCCAAGAGACCTCCTGATCTGTCAGATGGGGCATGTGTGCGGGCTGAGTGAGCAGCATAGTTAAGACAACGTAGTCTTTCTAATAACGTAACGTGTTCACGTCTCGCGTCCGCTAGTTGACCAGCTCCACTGGGATCATTTTCCTCCTGGATTTCCAGGTCCAGCAGTGTGCGTTCTATTCTAGAAATGTCCCTAGCAAGTAGTTGCCTCGTAGTCTCCTGTGTTCCCAAGCAGTGCACTTGTGTCATCACCTTGAAGGCAGCCCATTCTATTAATTTAGAAGTGGCTGTATTGGCATTATTGTCAAAGTATTCCGTGATCGCCGTATTAAGTGAGGCTCGTAAGGGAGGGTCCTCTAGCAGTGCAGGCTGCAAGTGCCATCTAAGTATGGGAGGCTGATCAGCCACCCACATCAGTTGTACAGTTTGGGGATTGTGATCAGAGTGAGTGCGGGCCAGGTAATCCACATGTATGATGGAGGGGAGCAACGATGTTGTGCCCACCAATCTTTCGATGCGGGTTTGTAGTTTGTGCAGAGTGGAAAAAAAGGAATACACCCTCTTGTCCGGGTGACAGAATCGCCAGATGTCTACCAGCTGGCAATATTTGAGCCAGTCTTGTAACACCTGTGCATTGGAGATCTCAGAAGCGCGGGGTAGTGGGGGGGAAAAGCGATCCAGGTGGTATCTAAGACACAGTTGAAACCCCACCCCCCCTATAAGCCACAGGATCCCACTCCATCGGAATAATGTACTTGAGAGAGCATGCCAAAAAGTAGACTGCTAAGAGTTTGGGGCATATATAGAACCTATTAGTATGGAGCGGCCGTCAAGACGGCTCTTCTCTATTACATAGCGGCCTTTTGTATCTAGTATGGTGTCTGCCACAAAAGGGCCTCAGGCATATCCCATAGCAGCACTCCCCTGCAGTAGAAAGAAATGGTGGTGGCAAATACCTCTGCAGTTTAGTGACTTCTGCCTGTATTAAATGAGTCTCCTATAACAGTGCGATATGTGCAGAATGGCGTTTCAAGTAGGAGTAGATTAAATAGCGGCGCAAAGATGTGTGCATGCCCCTCACGTTCCAAGCTAGTATATTAAAATGGGTCATGTAGGCAAAGATGATGGGCCCAGCAGCTGGGCGTTGCATATTTGTCAGTGAGGGCAGGGCTGTGTAAGTTGAATATAGCAATAGCCTGTTGGGACGGCCGGGTCCCAGGTAGTCGTGTGCCGTAACTGAAAAAATGCAAACCATTAACATGAAAATATGAAGAGCAGTGGTACAACATGTGTCCGCCCAAACAGCTGAATAATTGAAATCGGCAAGAGTCAACCAGCTAGGGAACTGGTGGGGAAAAGCTAGGCGGCCAACTAGAGGGCATCCCGCTCAGTTGAGGATAGACTTGCAAGAACCCATGTAAATACCAGCTCATGACATAGGTGTCCATTGAGTCAAAAAGGTTAGTATTTGGACAGTCTTGAATCAGGCCAGGCGGCAGCCACGCAATAGTGATCCCTCAACCCTGCAACAGAAAAACAACGTAATTACGAACAATTTGAGGAGGACATGCTAGAGTGTGACCAGTCATCATAATGAAAGTATCAGGCGCGAGTGATCAGGCAATCTAAGTATCAGATAATGTCTTCAGCCATTTGTTGCATCACTTTAGGAGGGGCCGCTAAATCGGCCACATAGTCAAGGAGCCATCGGCGCCGATAGATTTATCTGAGTCGTTGTCCAGCTCCGAGCTTGGTATGGTTTCACGTATTGCAGCAGCAATCTGCAAAACCCAGCGCCTCACCCGTATGACTTGTTCTACGTCGGGTGTGTTCTTCGACTGAGAGTAGTGTAGCGATCGGGGTAGATGGTCACGCCGTCCCAAAGCTGCCCTGCTGTGGGCCGAGGCTTCAGCCCTCACAGACCGCTCCACATTTGCTAGCCCCGCCGTCTCAAACCAATCTTAGGCATCGTCAGGGGCGTTGAAGAAGTGTTTTGCCCCCTTTTGTCACTCTCAGGCGCCCCGGGAACAGGAGTGCATAACGAATGTCTAGTTTGCGTAAGTGGCACTTGACTGCTGAGAAGGAGGTTCTTTGTTTCTGCACTGTTACCGTGTAATACGGGGAGAACATTATTTTTTCATTGTCGACCGTAACCTCTTGCATCTTCCATGTCTCATGTAAAATAGAGTCCCTATAACAGTAGTGCAATAGACTGAACAGGAACGACCTGGAGTTGGATCCAGGTGGCGGTCGGCGTGCAGGAACATGATGAACACGTTCCACCAACAAGAACTGCGAAAAAGCCTACAGACACAGCAGCTTCCCCAACCATTGCTCCATGTAGGCGACAGCATCTGATCCCTCCACTTCTTCCGGTAGGCCCACCACTCGCACATTGTTCTGCCGCAAACGGCCCTCTGCATCTTTAGTGCAGTGCCCCAGAAATTCTACTGGTTCCTCGAGCTTGTGCATTGAGGATTCCAGTTCCCGAGCCCTTGGCTGCTGCTCAGCGGTATGAACTTTGTCTGCCAACTTGTGATGATCTGCATGCAGCAGTGTCAGGTATGTCATCACAGCGTCTATTTTGCTTTCTAGTGTTGTACTCGCATTCTCAAGGGCAGTACCAATCCTCTCAACTGCCGTTAGGACAGTGTCCAACCTGTCGCTGAGTGAGGCTGGTGGAGCAGCATTGTCCGAGGAACCAGCATCGTTAATCAGCCGGTCAGGGTCTGCTGAGGGCCTCGAAGGTTCGCCCTGTGTGGTATCGCGAGGGCGGCCCTTGACACACTGCTTCAAAGGTCCTTGATTAAGAAGCATTGCACTGCCGTACAGGGCCCGCTTGCTAGTACTCAAGAAGGTGAGAGATGTGACAGCCTAAAGTACATCAGCAGTTAGAGCGTAACTCGGGTCAGAGAAGTCTCTTATTGGATAATGGTACATGCAGTCGCTATCACTGGGTTAGCTTCAGATGGAGATCACTCTATTAGGACAATAGCCAGAAAGCCAGTGGTCAGGGGAGGGGCCCGCTTACCATCGCCAGCCAGGTCATTTAGGTGCAGTAGCACGAGCAGCCCTGCATTTGCATGATTAGGCAGGCAGTCGGAGATTCTCCAGAAGCAGTGATCAGGGGCAGCAGCAGGGATACGAATGGCCATTTGTGAACAATTGTACCTCTGCACACCATAGGGAACCACAGTTACCTTCGGGGAGATCGTGTAGTCCTGCCCTACCCGGTTCCTGAAATGGCGACCAACAGGCAGCAGAATATTGCCCTCATGCACCCATCCAGAAGAGGCTGGAGGGCCAGTTAGCTGGGCTGACGAGTGTTCAGGGGGCAATTCCTCTAGCAGGCTCTTGCTCGTCGCTCCTCCAGCCCTGCTGCGCCCCTCTTCAGACAGCGCTAGCCAGCGCATCCGCCTTGTGAATCGCTGGTGTCTTAATCGGTCGCCGCGGCTCAAATTCATCCAAACAAAGCACTGTCAATGGCGGCGTTTGGTGGCAGGAAATCAGCATGCCACCCAGTGACAGGCGACCCGAAGGTAGCGCAGCAGTTCCCCTCGATCGCGGTTACAATATGGTAGGCCCTCTGTATAAATTGCAGCGCCTGGCTATTACTCAGTCGGAGTTGTCGATGGCTTGGGTGATTTCCTTCCCTATTGAGTGGTGTGCCCCGCGGTCCACCAGCTGCTCTCCGCAGTGCCGCACGTGCCCCTCAGGCCCTACCAGTGTGCTCGGCCCCACGCCTTTTCGGGTCGTCAGAGCCAGACACTCCCCAGGACCACCCGGGGTGCCGACCGCAGAGAGTCGCACTCGGTCTGCAACAGCCCTCCATAGCTACCCATGGGGCGCCACTCCGGTGTAAACATCTCGTGGGTCGCTGGCAAGTTCCCTCTGTAGCTACCATGGGGCGCCACTCTGGTGTCCACACCTTATGGATCACTGGCCAGTTCCCTCCGTAGCTACCTATGGGGCGCCACTCCGGTGTCCACACCTCGTGGGTCGCTGGCCAGTTCCCTCCATAGCTACCATGGGGCGCCACTCTGGTGTCCACATCTTGTGGATCACTGGCCAGTTCCCTCCGTAGCTACTCGTGGGGCACCACTCCAGTGTCCACACCTCGTGGGTCGCTGGCCAGTTCCCTCCGTAGATACCCTTGGGGCGCCACTCCAGTGTCCACACCTCATGGGTCACTGGCCAATTCCCTAGGCCTCAGCAACCTGCCACAACGACGCCTTTTCTTAACAGCATTGTGCCACGAACCGGCAGTAGGAGTGACAGGGAGTGTGGTCGGCAAGGTTATGAGTGGCAATGGCAGGTTCCTGGAAGGATAACAGCTACATAAGCGGGATGAGCAACAGAGCTCGCTCAAGCCACGCCCAGCATCTATGCCTTCATTACTGCAATAGCTCCCCACCAAAGCTATTCTTGGCCGTAGAGCATCAAGTTCTCAAGCTGCTCTGGTGATTTGGAGAATGACTTTCTCCGATTGCTGGATGGCCTGTCGGAGCTCATTCTGGCCCTTCATCTTTGGTTTCAAAGCATGCACCAACCTCTCAGTGGATGCTCTGGCAACCTGCTACTTACTGATAGTCAACACAGACTCCTGAGAGTACAGCGAGGGGGCATTGCAGACATATCTCAGTCAGGACCTTGTTGGACAAGTCAGAATTTAGCATTCCTACCAGTGGTGAGATTGAGAGGGTCCACGCAGACTACACCATTGCTCAATGGGAAGAGCGAGTAGCCTCTCCTTGCACACAGTTTGCTGGTGGTATTGGTGTTGCATCATGGCATGTTCCTGCTTCCCAGATTCAGGGAAAATTGATGTGACCAGAGCAGACAGCCTAAACAGGCTTCTACACTGGCTAATGTTAAAGACCTCAACTCCATTTTTTCAAATCAATTACAACTCGTCTGAACAACAAGTGTGATCTATTTACTTCTTGGCTAGAAAGGGGTGTATTTCTGGCCTCATGTTGTACTGGACGGGGGAGCTTCTCTCATCTTCTCCAGACTTAACTGGTACTGAAATCCTTCAAAAGACCAGAGGGTGCTTTGTTCTTCTGGTAGCCCTGCTTGGCCTGTCCAAAGTCAGGTTTTCATATGTGCTTCATTCTACTTCAGAAGACCAAGTCAATCTCCCCAAGAGGAGAAAGTGCCTGTCAATGTAGCGAGGAATAGTGTTACACCTCTCCCTACCACCAGTCAGTTTAACGCATCATTCCTGGTGAGGTGACTTTTCAACATATAGATTTCTCCTCAGAGATCTTAGCGTGTCTGATCTGCCCTAAAGTCCTCCGCCAGAATCCAGTATAAGAACAAATGGCTGAGATAGTGGTACTTGTCTCTAGCAAAGAGAATCAACCCACGTACATGCGTAAATCGCCCACAAAGTGAACAGTTACCTGAAATGAGTGAACTGTTGCATTCGGTAGGTGACGCAAGTTGATACTATGCCATTTGAGTATGAGGGTGGGCAATGCACACACGTGCATTTGGGTATAAAAGGTACCAGTAAATGAAACCATTGCCTGTCGTTGTCCAATAACATCAGCCCCATTGTAGGGCCATGTTTTTGTCATTACAAACATCTTGTGAGTTAAAAAGTTTAGTGGCTTGTTATGAGTAGCACAAGTGCATCCCAACAACCTTCAGAGAACCTTGCATGCCGTGTAGATGTTGTAGTGTCTTTTTGTGGCACCTGGATATAACTTGGGTGCGGTGACTGCTTGCAAGCCTACCTCACAGCAATTGGACCTTCTGGAACCAGCAAAAGGAACTTTCACTCACGTGTTCCCTCCAGGAAGCTGTCCTGAAGGCCCATGGGACTTTAATCTGGCCCTGGCTTGGCTGATGCACAATCCCTCTGAACCAATGTCTTCCTGTGATATTTACACATGTTTTGTGGGCCACTTCAGTGATGGCCAAAACATTAGCCAAGTACATAAGTGAGCAATAGACTCTTTGCATGATGGAGCCTTTCACAATGTCTTTAGAAATATGCATTTTGGTTAAATATATATATATAGGTGTTACAATTATTTTGTCAGTCTACATGACAAATGTAACTAGAATTCGTTTTATGAAATGGCTGTTTTCGTAATGCTTCGAAAGCTTTAAGAAGGATTTGGGTACATTAACATACAGAATCTTTAGGTATTTATTTATTTTATTTATAAAGTTTTATATAGCGCGAACTTGATCCCGAAGGATATCAGAGCGCTTTACAATTTGAGGCAAGGAAGGTAACAAATCAAAACATGAGTCTAATATGGTGAATCTAATAGGCATTGAATCAAATAGTGCACACATAACAGATCCTTTGTAAACCTGAGTGAACGGGGAATGGGCTATACGATGGAGCAAAGTGACATAAGGGGAGTAAGTACAATAATCATATACAGGAATAAAAACAAATACCAAAACAATAGACAAAACATGAGTCAAATGGGGAGTCTAATGGCATTGAATCAGATGGTGAACACCTACCAGATCATTTATACACCTGGGTGAACGAAGAGTGAGCTAGGCGATGGGGCATAATGACTTAAGGGGAATAAATACACTAATCCTGTACAGGAATAATAACCAAAACAAAATAATAAACATATACAGGGATAATAATAAATGCTATGGTATGTCCGATGCGCTAAGATGGTGAATCTAATAGGCATTGAGTCACATAGTGCACACATAACAGATCCTTTATAAACCTGAGTGAACGGGGAATGGGCTATACGATGGAGCAAAGTGACATAAGGGGAGTAAGTACAATAATCATATACAGGAATAGAACCAATACCAAAACAATAAACAAACCATGAGTCAAATGGGGAGTCTAATGGCATTGAATCAGATGGTGAACCTCTACCAGATCATTTATACACCTAGGTAAACGAAGAGTGGGCTAGGCGATGGGGCATAATGACTTAATGGGAGTAAATACAATAATCATGTACAGAAATCATAACCAAAACAAAATAATAAACATATACAGGGATAATAACAAATGCTATGGTATGTCCGATGCGCTTAGAGCTAACAAATGTCTCTCATGTTAAGGTAAGAACTTGTTCATGAGGAATCTTTTTGCTTCCAGTTTGAAAGCATCCTTTGAAGAGATCCTCCGAATTTCAGGTGGAAGAGAGTTCCAAATTTTTGGAGCAGAGCCAGAGAAGGCTCGTTGGCATGTTCTCTTTTTGTGGAAGATCTGTGGTTTTAAGAGGAGGGAATTTGCACTCCTTGACAGTCTACCCTCTCCGGATAGTTCTAGTTTTTGTGCAAGGTAGATGGGGGTTTTGAAGTGGAGGGCTTTGTGTGATAGGCAGGCAATCTTCAGTTGAATTCTAGCTTCGTAAGGTAGCCAGTTTAGAGATTTTAAAACCGGGGAGATGTGTGCCTTTCGCTTAGTGCCCGTAATCAATCTGGCCGCCGCGTTCAGTGACGCCTTTAGGGGGCCAAAGTGTATTTGGGGAGGCCACATAGCGTAGCACTGCCATAGTCAAGTCTCGGCAAGACAAGCGCTTGGACCACTTGCTTGAAATCTGCTTGAGGTAGGAAAGGTTTGAGATTCCTAAGTGTTCTCAGAAGGTGGTTAGCTCCCTTGCACACGTTGCTAATGTGAGTCTTCATATTCAGATGCTTGTCCAGGGTAATTCCTAGAGATTTAGCTGAGTCGATAGTGCGGGGGGAGCAGTTGAAGGCGGTGAGTTGGTTCATCCATAGGTCGATTATAGGAGTATGTTTCGGGGGAGAGATGAGGAGGAATTCTGTTTTGGTGGTGTTTAGCAGTAGGTGGTTCTCAGTTAACCAGTTTTGGGTCGTCAATAGGGTGGAGTTGAGTGAGGTGATATCATCCGGGAGGAGATTTTCAGATAGAGTTGGGTGTCGTCTGCATACATATGGAAGCGAATGTCCAATGATTTTAGAACATTAGCTAATGGTTCCAGGAACAAATTGAAGAGAATGGGAGATAAGGAGGACCCTTGGGGAACCCCCATGCTGACTGGGGATGGCTGGGAGAGAGAGTGGTTCGCTTTCACTCTTTGGGTCCTGTGCTGCAGGAAGGACGAGAACCAATGCAGCACCTGACCCGAAAGGCCCATCCTATGCTCCAGAATGAATAGGAGGTTGTCATGATTGACAGTGTCAAATGTGGAGGAAAGGTCTAGTAGGATAAGGAGGCAGGATTCATTTCGATCGAGCATTATTAAGATGTCATCCATCACGTGGGTAAGAGCTGATTCAGTGCTGTGCCCACTACGAAAGCCAGATTGGTGTTGGTCCAGGAGATGGACATTTTTGATGTGCGCACATAGTTGTGACTGGACGCATTTTTCAAGGAGTTTGGCTAGAGTGGGGATGCTGGAGATAGGTCGGAAGTTGTTAAGATCTGTACTGTCAGCTGTGTTTTTTTTTAATATAGGTGTTACCTGAGCCTCTTTTAGGCAATCTGGGATCGTGCCTTGTGACAGAGATGCATTGACGATCTTTGTCCAGAATGGGGAGATTTCATCCTTAATCACTTTGAAGATGGTAGGTGGTAACGGGTCACTGAAGTGATTAGATGGGTTGATACTCCGAAGAACCTTTTTGATATAATTTTCAGTGAATGGGGTAAAGGTGTCCCAGGAAGCGTTGTTCTTGATACCCCAGCTACATGTTGTTATCTTGTCTAGTACGGCCAGTGGGGGTGCAGGTTCATTAGGTAGCAGTAGAGCCCTCCTGGTTTCCAGATCCATGTTAATAAGTCTAGTTTTCTCAGTAAAGAAGGCAGCCAGATCATCACATGAGGGAGGTCTGACTTCCGAGGCCGATCGGTTAGGGGCTACCACCGATTGTTGTTTAACCAGTTCAAACAGTTTCTTGGGTCGATTAGCCGCTTGGTTAAGTTGGGATCTGAAATACTCCGCCTTCGCTGTCTTGATTTGTTTGTTATATGAACTTCTGGCTGCTCTAAGGTTTTTTAGGTGGTCCGCAGATGGAGTGGTTCTCCAGGAACGTTCTATGGCCCTTAGATTGCGACGTTCCGAGTTTAGGTTGCCATTGAACCAAGGTTTAGATATTTTTTCAGGTGCATTTTTTTGTTGGAGTGGGGCCATAGAATCCATGATGTTGGAAATAGAAGAGTTGTAGAATTCTGTGAGAGCATGGACTTCAAGTATGTCCAATTGGGGAGAGAGGGCCCGATTACAGCGGGTTGCTAGGTCAGCTGTGTTGATATCTCTGAGGTCCCTTTTCCAAATCTTTGGTTTGGTTTTTGAGCCTTACTCTGATAAACCTCAGAGTTAATATGGAAGGAAATGATGTGATGGTCCGACCAATCACATGGTATGATGGAATCCAATGAGATGGTATGACCTTTGGAGATGATGAGGTCTAAGGTTTCCCCTTTAATGTGAGTAGGCTGGTCACAATGTTGAATCAATTTGTGGTCATTCAAGTAGGAATTGAGGCATGAGACTGCTTGGTCATTAGTGTTAGACCAGTGAAGGTTAAAGTCCCCAAGGTAGATGTGGGACTGGACTGAGTCCACATTGCCGGAGATGATTTCCATTAATTGTTCAATGAAGGGGAGATTGTCGCCTGGGGGTGATAGAATGTGTGTAGTTTGCAAACTAGATGATTGTTACTGGAGATGTTGAGACAAAGGTATTCGCAAGTTACTGGAGAAGAGGACTCTGAAAGGGAGACCGCAAGCGTGCTCCGATGTATACACGCTAGGCCACCACCCAGCTTCTTAACTCTGTCAAGACGAATTATGTCGTGGGTGGGGAGCACCAAGAGGTCAAGAATTGGAGTGGACGAAGGGTTGAGCCAAGTTTCTGTGAGGATAATGATATCTATCTCATTCTGTTGTATGAGGTCGAAGATCTCGGACGCGTGTTTGCTAGCAGACCTACAGTTGAGTAGTATGCATTTGAGTGGAGCCAGAGTATGGGGGGGAGGAGTCTGAGTGATGTTTACTCTCTTGAGGTTATCGTTGTTTATGGCTCTGAGGTTGTGGTGGGGTACTCTGTTAGGGTTAGAATGAATGGTTTGAATTATTCCCTTTGGACTCGTGATGAAGTCCGTGTTGGACGAATAAGACTTGAGAAGGCAGTCAATTTCAATGGGCGTGAGACAGGACGTTCTTCTTGGGCGAGAGGCTGCGTTAGGTAGGGGAACAGAATTGGCGATGGTAGGTGATAGGGGATGGTCACGGGGAGCTGTGACAGTGGCGCTGGCCGGGGGCTCTGGGCCGGTTCGGACTAGAGAGGAGGGGGCTTAACAAGGGGAGATATTCAAGTGAGAATAGATATGCATGTGTCTTCAAAGGGTCTCAGGTCGGCATTCTGGCTTTTAGAAAACAGTATTGTCACAGAGGGATATGCCCTAAACAAGGTATGATGTCAGTGTTGATTGACAGCAGCACATCCCCTCACTTGAGGGGGAGAAATGTTCAGAGCCATAATACGTGGAACGGTTTCTTGGAACCATCTCAGTTTTGTACAAAATAGACAACTGTTTTGTAGCTAAGCCTCCCAGGCATCTTCCCTTCCCCACACCATCTGGGAATCCAGTAAGTCTTAGGAAGAAGCATGTCATCGCCCAAGGAACCCTTCTTCCTTTAGTACGATACTTGTAAACGTGAAAGTACCCACTCAGTCGCCCTTTACCATGTTGGGTTACTCTAATACCACCATGGGCGTGAAACATCAGGACAGTCCTATGAACGCAACTGGAGAACCTGATCCTCTCAGGATCCCAGATTACTGTTTTTAGAGATTAATCCTGTCCTAAACTCCCCATGGTCGAAGGATTTCGGTTGTCAACAATCCAGAAGTTGGCTTTTGAGTCTACTGTTTAATTTTAGAAATGAAAATACAGAAAGAAACACAAGCTTCAATGAAGCTCACTCCATGTACCTCACTGATATAGCGCTTATGTTCTGCGCAAAATCAGTTGTAAACGACTCTTGGCGCCACTGATAGAATGAAAATCAAAGTGGATGCTATGTTTAAAGAAAGATCATTAGCAGAAGCCTTTCTAAACATGTGGTGAGCTCCTTTGCTCAATGGCAGCCCATGGCTAGCTGTAGTGGTAAGTTCTCACCCAGGAGCTAATCTACCAAGCAATAGAGTTGCCTCCTGATAGCGTGTGACCCGCCTACCCTCTGGCGAAAGAGCTCCTGAGGAAGCAATGGACCCAGCCCTCGTTCTCAGTTCATAACGCTGACACCACCCCTTCGCAGGGATGGCTGGGCGCAGACGTGGAAGGTCTAGGAGAGTAGAGCATTGAGTTCGACCCCCAAATGGTTCTAACTTAGTCTTCAAAAGACTTGGGGCCTGGTTACAATCTTGGCAGATGGGATTCTCCGTCACAAGCCTCTGCTGTGTTACAAGTTCCATAAGATATAATACAATGGTAATTTGGTGGACGGGATATATGTCACATTTGTGATGGAGTAACCCTGTGTGCCCAGATCGTAATCGGGCCCATATGAATTTTGTAAGGCATGATGCTTCCAAGTAGAATGACACCATGGAACAGTTTTCTGTGAGAAAAACAGAAAAGGAAACTATAAGTGATTTACCTTGAACTAGTTTAACATCTCAAATGCACAAAAAGCATGATTTGTAAAAATGTTTTATGGAGCGATGGAACCCAGCGAGTTTGTCTCATGGGATTGAATCATACATAGGTCCTGCAATGACAGGCCTTTGCTGCCATTAGTTCCTAAGTGTAAAACTATTCATCACGGTCTCTACATACAAAGGGTATGTATGTATTTACCTATTGAAAAGTATGGCCAAGAAAGTCATATTACTGATGCTCTTTCTCTTGATGCTTTTATAGTTCATTGATTGTAGCTACTTGTGGACTTTGCTGGATAAAGTAGTCTCTATAGAGAAAACATAAGGACTAGAATCCATCTTGAGCTCTTATTAAATGTCAAGGACTGGTCACTGTTGACTCTTCTTCAACCTGACCTTGGAGAACAACAGCAAACTGCACAGATTGATTACCAACGGAGCACAGGAACTCAGGAATGATGTGTGGAAAATACAGAGTACGGGACTTAGACGGTGTCGCAACGCAAGCAGAAGCAGTTCTGAGCTCCTTATATAGAGCTGAAACAGGAAGCTGTCAACAGGAAGTTCCTCCATCTTGGATTGGGAACTAAAGGAAGCTTCTGGAAGATTAAAGAAGGTTCTAGAGCATTCTGGAAGGAAAGTTAAAGAAAGGTTCTGAAACTTAATGGAGCATGTTTAAGAATGGTTTTGTATACATTATAAATACACCTTTTCCAATTAAATGCACATTTTTCTTCTAGATGTAGTCGTCTGGCTTTTTTAACAGATGGAAATGTCTGGGGCACAACACAACGAGGTCAGGGGGAACAATCCCGGAGTAGTGGGCGAATGCTCCCAGGATATGTATATAGTCTTGAGGTAGGACTAACTGCGGCCAGCTTTGAACTGTGCTCGATCTGAGCGCCACAACAGATAGACAATATCTACAGTGCTCCGTCTTAAATGTCTTGTTTACCTGCAAAAGGAGCTAGTGCATTACGCAGCGTCTACGGCCACTTTACCTGTGTGTGCCCAGTAGTGTGGACTCTGTAGTTTATCTTACACCTAATTCTAGCAGAGGTATTGTGCTGCTGGAGTCCAGTGGCTAAGGTACTCTCTGAAGAAAAAACAAAAAGTATGTTTCTCTGGGGTTCTGCTTTATAGGACACTGAACTGTCTACACTGTTTAGTCCATGAGAAAACTCTTGCATACCAAAATGAAAGGTCATTGGTGCATAGAGCTGCTCCTCTGACACAGTCAGTGCTGCGCAGTCAGCGTTGAAATGCTGCCCTATTATTCATTCTGTTGTTGGAGTGTGGGAGGAGGCACTGGGTCCAGAGTCCTAAGAACAGGAGAATGATAGCATGCAGTGGTATTGGTGCATCTTTAAAGAACAGTCGTTTCCATAAATAAATGGAGGAGCCATATTTCTATAGCAGTGTTTTTTGCCCTTTTAAATAATTTATCTAAAAACTATGGTGAGCCAATATAAATATATATGAAGGGCCTGATCAGTGATTACCCACTCTCTAAGTGATTATTCAAACATGGAGACCTAGGCTTGAACTTTACTGAAATTAGGCAAGTCTGGAAAAAGACGAAATTCAATGCTGTTGAACCCTAAGCAGCATAAAGATTGTGCTATGATATGAACTATGGATGACAGGACCTGAGATGGCCATTGAAAGTTTCATGGTAGCACCAATGTGAAGTCCACTGTCCCAGTGCATTGTGCGGAATCCTTGGGTAAGGCCACAACACTGAAATCTTACCAGACTAAAGCATCAGTAACCTGCAAAGTAGTGTATGAACTATTGTCATGTCTCAGGAGAGAACAGGTTTTGATGGTATCTGCGGCTTATTGACTCTGATCTTCGTAAAGTAAGCGCACCAGTTTGTACCTGAATGTTATTAATCCAGCTGCGATTGTGTTCATTTTGCCATGATGCATTAAATATCCTTAAAAGTATATATACTTTTTATTATTTTGGGGGACAAACATTCATTTAGTACTGAGAGTAGTTACTGTCAATGTCCTTGCTCTTGGTGTGAACAGCGAATAGGGGAGACACGAAGAGGGCTCACAGGGCTGTACTCCAAGCATGCAGAGATGTGGGGAAGGCAGATGGGGGTCCATGAAAAGAAAAAAAGAGGGACAGCGCAGAGGAGGAGACGCCGAAAAGGCAAAGTTGAACAGGAACAGAGCCGTAAAACGGTAGGTTAAATAAGTCATGATAGAAACAAGTTGAGAATGCCCTGAAGAGGGATCCAATAGAACATGAGCATAGGGCATTGGCTGAAGCATGGAAAGTTGAGGATAAAAGAATGGGATTTTGCATTACTTTATGATCTTTGAACAAGAAGGTGGATCAGGTCTTGGTACAACAAGCACTAGCAATGACAGTGTGACTTGTATTGTAATGTATGTTTGTAAGACATATATAGACACTTGGTGACCCCATTATACCCTGTATGTGAGATTGTTCAAATGACTGTAGGAACTACTTTCACATTGTGTAACCATCTGCGATATGCCATGCCCCTGTATTGATAACATTAGCGCTTGTAACAGACACGAAACCTGTCTGTATCCAGACGCTAAAAAATTGAGTCTTTCTTTGATTTTTGTTTACTTTGAGTGAGACAGTTAGTGTATGCTTTTCCGTCGAAGCTTGAAGGTAGAATCTTGTATTGGGAATATTTGACAAATATTTCACTTCTGTGCTGTTTCCCTTAAACACATGGTTGATGCATTTTAAAAAAAAATTTTTACTACTGAACATTTGCATTTCAGTTAGTTGCCAAAGAGTGAAAGCAGAATAGAGCGATTCTCCAGTTGCATTGACTTGTTTATTTGATTAAGTATTAGTAAAAGCTCTCTTACTGCAATAGGTTCTTAGGGCGTCAACAGTATTGCTGTAGAGTTCACTCCCGAAAGCCAGTGTTTATCATGCCAGTGCTCCGCTCATGAAGGATGCATCGCACGTGGCAGTTTACTCTATTCTGGATCTAGTTCTAGACTGATGTGGTGCCCCCTCTAGAGTTTCTACTGTGTGAACTGATCAATAGTAAGATGGGGTGAATGTAGATGATCGGTTAACAAGCATGTTTTGAAGTTCACTTACAGTAAGAGTTGAGTTAAAATCCAAATGAGGGTCATAAAACTATAGGGTTTGTTTTTTTGTTGCCGTAATATTGAACAGGGATGTCATAAATAGGTCTGGGTCCATGGCACAGTATCCGCATACATTGTGCTTTGTAAATGGGCTCCATTTTGGTTGATCATATGTCAATTTACATCATGTTGGCTATCCTGAAATTCTAGCATGAATTTGTCCCTCTTGGGCTTACCTGGTATTTATCATCTTCTATGAGACGGATTCGGGAGGCATGTACATTGGGTAGGTAAGAAATTCAAAGATCCGATAGTAGGTTCACAATGACTTCTGATGTAAGATAACAATCCCAGTAGGGCACTGACAGACATTATTTGGTAATGATTTGCTGGATGAAATAATACAATTGTTGATATCTGTGAGGGCACTTTGGTAACGCTGTGTGCAGTAAAGCTCATGAATTAGATTTATCACATCATGCAGAAGGGGTAGGCAAGACGGTGTAATAGATGTCTCAGTGTCTCTACACAAAGAACATCAAAAAGCGGGTGTGCCTTAATACAGTTTCCTCAATTGATCACAATGGGGAAAATGTGTACTTAAGCGACTAGCCAAATTCATGTAGCCAGAAAGCTTTCTTCTAAACATCCCAAGTATCCCTGATTGACTATCAACCCTATCTCGGTTAGTGATTTCAAATATCCCTTTAAATGTCTGCCTGCTTTTTTCCCTAGATGTTGGTGAATGTGAAATTTTAAGCAAAAAGAAAAAGAAAACTTTAAAAAAGAAACCTGATTGGGGAGGAGTACACTGTGTAAAGTCAGACTGTGCCATGCTGTCAGGATAGCATTTCCAACATGCTGGGCATGTTTTATATCAGTGAGAATAATACCACGTAAAGAAAAGATACAGGAATTGATTGATTAATGGTATTTGGTACCCACCCCTTTTAATATTGAATTTAACAGTTTTTCCAGCCAAATCTGTGTTTCAAGTCATTTTGTGAACTATACAGACAGCAAAACAAGGACCTTCTAATAGTGGTCCTAAAGCTTTTATGTTGCAAAAGCCACCCTAATTGAATGTGGAGACATGGGTGACCTTGTTTGCAACAGATGTGTGGCATAGGCACGAAATTCAATACAATGGTATACTAAGAGCTTGAGGGTAGGCATGAGCTGTCGTTCACCTTGATTAGCATAAACTCAAGTGAATATGTTAATGGTAATCCAGAGAAAGCAGTTTAGAGTTCAGGGAGCTTGGATTGATCTGAGATCTCAATGTTTTTCCAGATGTGGCGTGCTGCACATGAACAGGAGTTGGACCTGGGATGTCCGAATTTAGTCAGACGCCCTATACCTCGAATAGCATGAGAGTGGACTGAAGATGTCTTTTTCCTGATGCAGTATAGCTGAACAAAGCAAGACTATCAATGAAGTTTCATTGTTTTGAATATACATTTCATTTTGAAAGAAGCCAACTGGAGAGTATATTTTCTTATATAGGGTGTGTGACTCTCAAAGTTCGCCAGGCAGAGCCTGAGATTTCCAAGTTTACACTGATGTAAGACGATTTTCACAAAATAAAATATTTTCCACTGAATGGCCTGCTCATGTTTCAATCATTATTTAAAGATATCCCTGAGACCAGAATCCGTCTGTGCGACTAATCATGATATAAGGCGCCAATGCGTTCCGTTGCCTTAACTTTGAAATATCTGGTGCATAGGAACATCGTGGATGGTGGCGCTCGTCCCAGGTCTTTTACTGCCATTGCATGACACCTCTGGGACATTACGACACCAAGCACATAATGGCTTGTGTCCACCTGAGCCCATTCAGTTCTCTTATCTCTGTCCAGGTGTTGCAACTCAATACCGCATTCAGAACCACACCTAATGGGTCATACAGTATTGCAAGTTCAAATTGAACTGGCTGATTTCTTGTGTTTTGTACCTTTGTCATTATGTGTAAACTCAAATCTATATTTCAGTGTGTTCCTGCACACAAAAGGTACCTGCTTTTGTGGTGTAAGCAGTCATGTTCAAGTCCGAGATCCACATGGATGTCTCAAGTGTGTGCTTGAAGTAGTGGTCCCACATCTGCCTTTATGGGAAATGGAAGGTTGTCCCTTATTTGGATGGCTGGCTTCAGAAGGATGCTTCCTATAAAGAGGTGTTAGTTGCACTTCAATTGCCAATCTCACTGCTACATGGACTGGGGTTTTTCTCTGAACATTCTGAAATGGAAATTCACACTGACCAGAAAATTCCTGTTTGTTGGATCAGTGAAGGACTTCTCTGATACAGGTGTTCATCCGCATATGGTCCATGACATAAAGAAAATGATTCCTTTATCCATCACCTGACATTACTGCTGAGGAAGAAGTGCTAAGATTGATTGGCCTCAATTTGTGCTGCATTTTGTTGGGTCTTCAGATGCTTTAGTGTTTACTGAGGGCTCGGTTGTCCCAACAATAGAGGGCTTACAGATCTTGGTGTAGGAGATGTTTTCCTAGCTCAAGGAGGGCATGTGAAAAATGACAACATATTGAAGGGTTTGGCATTATCCCTTTCACACCGTCAGGCTTCAGGAGGTGGTATATGCCTCCTTGTAAGCGTGGGACTACATTTGGCAGATCTAAATGTAATTTGTCTTTTATCATATAAAGATCAACTTCACCACATCTGTTCGTTGAAGCTCAGAGGGATAATTTTGGCACTCAATAATTTTTGGTACACAGTACAAGGCATGCATATTTTTGTGTTGATGGATACACAACTGCGGTGCGCTTTAATTTATTTAGGGAAATATTGATGCATTTCAAAGGGGCATCAGTGTTCAGGCTGCTCACTTGGCAGATATAAGCAACAGTCACATGGGTGCTTTTAGCAGGTTTCGCACTTCTTCACACAAATGGAGTCTTCATCTCAATATGATTGTAAAAGATTTCAGGCTGTATGAGTTTTCCTAGGTGGTTCTCTTTGCATTTCACCAGAACACTAAGTGTTGTTGTTCTGTTTTCAGACACTTCCAGTGCAGATTTCTACAGGAGATGTGACGCCTGTCCCTTCAATATAAGAATAATTCTCATGGTCTTGAAAAGTTTCAGACCACGTTGATCCTGGTGACTACTCGTCCCTGAAAAGTATGGAACAGGGATCTCTGTCTTCTTATTTGGGATAGATCAAGCTGGTAATCTTTACATACCTTCTGTGAAAGGTGGTGTGCGGTGTGTTGCACATTGACATGAACAGGCTATAGTTATGAGTTTGCCTTCTCTGGGGCTGAGATTTGTTTTTCATGATCTCTGATGAAGAGCTTGATTTAATGGCAGATGCGAAACACAAGGACACCTGGTGTCTCTCAGGAACCTTCTGAAATACTGAATTAGGCTTTGCAATTTGTCAAGGTTTACAGGGGTCAACTGTGGATGGTTATTCCTTCACATCTTCCATCCTTTTGTGGAAACATGGTGGGCCTTTTTTTTGTGTGATCCAGGTGGTGTCTCAATTTTTGATGGTTGTAGGGAGCAGGTTCCAGCCTTTGCCTTACATTACTGCTCAGTGGGACCTCAACTTAATGTTGGCCAAGTTGATGACTCTGTCTTTTTTGCACTTGTCTTGTTGTGATTTGAACTATTTTCCCCCAAAATCTGCCTAGCAGGCATCAGTAACTTAAGCTGGGAGCGTGAATGAATTACAGGTCTTATCGTCCGCTTCACCATACATTGTCTTTTCCAAATACAAAGTGATTTTAAGGATATAAGTGTCTTTTTTTTTTTTCTAAGATGGTCACATATTTCCATCGTAGCAAACCTGTCATGTTGCATCAACTTAAAGCGAATGGAGATTGTACAGTTTAGATCCGAAAAGGGCTGTTTCACTATATTTTCACTACATATTCAGTACCGGATTGCCAGGCAGATTGTGGAAGAGCTTCATCAGGCAGTGATTGGAGCCAAGAGGTCGCCAACTAAAGAAACAATTGTGCATCTTAGAAGGAGGAGAGTGGTCGCTACTGACATCTTGAGAGAGGTGCAGAGGAGCTGCAAGACAGGCACTTGTTTTTTCCATACTCCTTCAAAACATTATTTCATTGAATCAAATGCCAGGGCGGATATCTTGTTTAGAAGATTAGTGTTTCAGAACATTTTGAGGTAGCTCAGCATCGTTTTGCTCATCTGAGACTTCTCTGCCTGAATTCTTTAAAAGAAAATCTGGGTAAAGTGAAAGATTCTGCTGAAGTTTAGCGTCTCTTAGAAGAAAACTTAAGTTATGATGGAATTGTGTTCCCTGTGCAGACTTTTTGGACCACCAACATACCTAACCTCCCACCCCTCCGATCTTCTGAAACCGAATGAACTAGAAAATTCTGAGAGATGAAAGGTTTCAGTTGGGGCAACGCCATATATGTGCTGGGAGTTTTCATGCCTGCTCGGTAACTCCTTGGACATAAGTAGTCTTACAAGATCATCAGATGTGTTTGAAAAAAGAATAATAAAGGTTCCTCGCTAGCTCCTCGCCACGCGAGTTCAGGTGAGATGAAGTGTCTTCAGAGGGAGTGCGATATTCATCAGAACCAGCATTACCAAAGGTACACAATCTTTACTTCTAAACAGAAAACAAGTTCCTTAGTTTAAGAAGTGGAGAGTAATATAGGGGTTCTTCCTACCTGCTAAGTGGCAAGCACTGCTTATTATTTTACACAGTGGGCAGCTTAGAAATACCACATTCTTTATAAAGTAAATACTTAATGTACACGGATCATCTGCGGCTTCTTGACCAGATAATGGTAGGGACGCAAGTAGTGTAATTTTCCTGCTTGATGCCTTAAATGTACACTTTGTGGAGAATTATTCATGAGGAGATCAAATGAAAGTGTTCCTAAAGAGTCCAACAGAAGACAAATGTAGTATCCGTGGGCAATGGATCGGAAAACGTGGGTATCTACACATTTCTTGCAATAATTTGTAGTTGCATGGGAGGTACAACAGATGCCCAGGATGAACCAGGCAGATCATTCTGTGGCAACACTGAGGAGGTTCAATAGAGTCTAGTGATGTCACCTAATGCTGGAAGCCAGTCTCACAAATAACTAAACAGTAATTCAGACTATAAGGTTAGAATTTGGTTTAATGTCAGCGAAGGTCCTTGCAGATACACTTTCACTACAATGTCTAAATGAATTCTACATAGTAAGTCTTTGTACTATCGCTGGGAGTTGCCTGCTTGAAGCGCTCAGCAGCTCGTCACCTTCGGTGCATAGTTTTTTCATCTTATGTTTGTTTATTCTTTTTGCATAATGGAAGCAGCATTCAAAGCACTCTAGACAGGGCGATAAGAGAGGACTTATGAAAATCACTAGTGGACATCACTAACACGAGAATCAGAAATATAACTTGTAACATTGCTGTGGACCAGCAGCATCTTTGTAGCAGAGCTGCTGATCTACAAAGATAAACATATCCTGGTTAGTCCATTTGTGATTTAAGCAGCCAGTCGTTTGATATCTTCATTGTACAGCGGCACCCGTTACCTATCTGGAGAAAGAGTTTTGGTGTTGCTGTTTAGAAGGAAGCATTTGCAGAGGTCCCTGGAGATAGCAGGTTCCATAGAAACCAGGTGGAGATAAAAGCAATGTGTGCATCTCTGGATAATGAGATGGTGCTAGGTCTATGCTTTACCTGGAACAAGCAGCGATACAACTCCATCTGCACATGGAGGTTTTGTCATCTTCTCTATGCCTTGCTATACTGCTTTCCTTTAGCAGCGGAAGATGGTGTGGGGAGATGTTGGTAGGACACTGATGAATGAGAGCAGACTTAGAACATTCTGAAGGAAGGCAATGCACCACAGAGATTTGGGGAGCTAGAGCGTTCATATGCTGGGCAGAAGGCTATGGTTCAGTAAGAGCTCAGTCACCGATAGATGCACTGATCCCAATGTGTAACAACCATGTTATGTTCTCTTTTCATACAACTGGTTGGCATTAACTGTGTGATGCTCATGGTATCATTTCAAGTTTCTGTGCCTCTGAGTGCTGTCAATCACTTCATTATTCAACCTATGACCATTATTCTCTCATTTTTATTATTTCCAGAAAAGGGGTACCAACCAGAAAAACCTGCCGCTTTCAAGGTAAATGTTCATTGTGATTGGACGCTTTTTCCCACTTCGGGATGAAGAAAAGGTGTGCCTTTGTGTTTTTTGTGCCTGTGTGTTGCATGGGACGAGCAGTTCTTGCCTGAATTGCAGAAATCTTGCAAATGCTTTTTCTAGATGTTTAAACCGAACCTCATAAGAGGGTCATTCTTTGCAAGCGAGGTATTTCAGGCACACAGAGCATGTTATGACTCGGAATCCTTGAATCTTAGATAGTTCAGTATTATATATGGCAAGTCCACGTGCCATTAATCAATCCAGGATCAGTGTGGATTACCCTTATGCAGTGTCTTTGAAGCTGCATGTTTAGCCTCTGCAAACTCCTGGTAACTGAGAACCCTTTCCCCTGCTCGTACTCTATCATGTTGTCCTCAGATTCTTATCTTCCCTCTCTGACTGCTCCTGTTTTGTGTATTGGTCTGGTCTATTTCTCCCATTTTCCCTTCTTTATTATGTAGTGTCTCAAGGTTCTATATAGGTATCTGTTCTTGCTCTGGGCTGTGTGTTAACAATCCCTCCATGAGATAGCATTCTCTGCTAATGTACAGCCCATGATGAAGCTTTCTAATGCTGGGGGCCTGGACATGAGCTGTACGAAAGGAAATACCCTAAAGATGTTCGATCGCATTCTCCTTATACCAGGGGCGTAGCTTGGTCTGTAAGATTGGTGGAGTGTGAGTTTCAGATTGTTGGACAATCAGGCTGGCATATAATATTTAAATACATTATACGACAAGCAAGGCACACAAGAGGGGCTTAAGGGCAGTGGAAAGGGAGAGGACTGCGGATTGGAAGGATTACTAAGAAGAAAACACAATATTTTGTAAAATAACCAATATTTTTGAGGACTTTCAAAACATAGAGTGTGTGTGCATTTTTGTCTGTGTATGTAAAAACTACTGCTGAAATCAGACTGACATCCCACAGTCACAATACCAGACTGAAAGCACCAGTACCCAACTATTTATAAGAAAATACATGTTCGAGGCATATGAGCTGTAGATCATATGCGTTAGCATAGATCGCCATCTGGTGTTGGGCCCGGATGTTTGCACTTTGTTTTTCTTCGAAGAAGTCTTTGTAGTCACGGGGTAGGTGACTCCTCCTTTTGGTAATAGTGCGCATGGGCATCGACTCCATCCTTAGATTGTTTTTTTCCGCCATCGGGTTCGGTTGTGTATTGCTGTGCTCCGGTTCGGTATCGTTTTTGAACCCCTTCGATGCGCAATCCTCTACCCTTGACGGTATTGTCTTTCAATCGCGGTTTCCCATTCGACGCGCATCGTATAACTTCAACAAGGCGACTTCCTTTCCACTCTAGATTTAAAGGACGCCTACTTCCATATTCCCATTCACCCGGCTCACAGGAAATATCTCAGGTTTGTGGTGGACGGTCAACACTACCAATTCTTGCTGTCTGTCCGTGTCTCTGTAAACAGAACCGAGTGCGCTGCCTTTTCTTCTGTGTTATTCTGAAGTGACTTGAAATAAATCCGGAACCTTCAAGCTGATTTACCTTCTCCCTCAGACTCTTGTATCTAGACGAGAGCCTGCAGAGCGAGGACACCCTGGAGGGGGAGCTCACCGATTCATGGATGGGCTTCAGTCTGAGGGGTTGTTTGGTATCGAAGTATGGTATCAGCTTAGGAATGTAGAACTATTGAACATGGACCCAGCTCTGAGAAGGTTGGGAGACCGTGGAATGATGCCAGTCAGTTATGTGGAGCCTGCAGAGCGAGGACACCTGAGGGGGAGCTCACTGATCCATGGCTGGACGTTGGTCCTAGGTGTAGTATGGTCTCTTAGTATGGTAATAGCTTAGGAATATAGAACTATAGAACATGGACCCAGCTCTGAGAAGGTTCGGAGACCTGGAATGATGCCGGTCAGTTATCTGGAGCCTGCAAAGCGAGGACACCTGAGGTGGAGGTCAGCGATCCATGGATGGGCTTAGGTCCTAGGGGTAGTATTGTCTCTTAGTATGGTAAAAGCTTAGGAATGTAGAACTATAGAACATGGAACCAGCTCTGAGAAGGTTGGGAGACCGTGGAATGATGCCGGTCAGCTGTCTGTTGGCAGTCTTTGTGGATGGGACGTCTCCCATATGCTGATGCACTTAATAAAGCTGACCCTTTCAACGGTTACTGCCTGTTCGTCCTGCTTCTCTACAGGTAGTTTAGTATGGATCTTATCTGAGATCCCGCTGAAGACTCACTTGCATGGTAGTTATCATTTATAGGTTCCCCCACTTTGCTGTGAGGAGTCACCAAAGAAATAAGGCTTTTTTTTTAAACGCATTTTATTGAATTTATGTCAACAAAAGAAACCATGAACAAATTAAATATAACCTTACAGTGTGGTATAGTCAGGCATAATTAGTAGTACTGGGCAATATACATGAGCAGATATAAATGGTTGATAGCATGTGGTACATATATCTGAAAGAAACACGTTAGTTATAGATTCCTTACCTTAGAATTACCCCCAGGCGCGTCAGACTGGATCCAGAAAGTTTTTTCGTCAGCAGTACCCTGCGCGTCGGTAGGCGTCGTCGGTCGACTCCGCATCCGTCGTTGGCGTCGTGGTCGCCGTGATGACGTCGCGGAAGATACCTAGACGTCACCCTCGCGCCTGACGTCAGTTCTTTCTCTTTCCGCGCCAGCAAGCGCAGATCCGGGAAGAGCGGTACCCCCAGTCATTTTTTGACTGAGTTTTTTGCGACTTTTGCCGACATCTTTTCGAGTCGTTCGACTCCTGGTAGCAGGAGGGATGCCCGATTTTAAGCCCTGCGGTTCCTGTTCCCGCATGATGCCGGTGACGGATCCGCACCGTGTGTGTGTCTTCTGCTTGGAGCGCGACCACGACCCCAAGTCGTGCTCCGACTGCCGAACCATGGCCCGAAGTCTTAGCGGGAGCGGTCCCGAAAACTCCTCGAGGCCTGGCAGTCGGCTCCGCGTCGCGCAAGGTCCCGGTCGCGTGGGAGGTCGAGGGACCGATCGCGGAGCAATCATCATTCCTCTTCGGCAAAGTCTTCGCACTCGGGGTCGGGTAAGTCGAAGCATAAGAAGAAGTCGAAGAAGCATCGTCGTTCTTCGACTTCCCGTCGGCTGACGCGACGCAGGTGCGGGTGGTGCCACTCCCGCGTGCAGAGCCTTCAGGGTCGACTCCGGCCTTCTCACCCTTTCCGGGATCGGCAGCGACCCCTGCCCAGCTGCGTCAGTTTTTCGAAGCCATGCACGCTATATTTGGGCAGCCCGACTCCGCCGGTGCGCCCTCGGGCCCCGCGGACTCGGCTGGGGGCCCTAGGCCTTCGACGCCGGCGGCTACGGCCTCGGCACTGCAGGGCCCCCTTGGATCCAGGCCTGGATCCAAGGGCCCCCTTGGATCCAGGCCTGGATCCGGATCGGCGCCGGTTGACCTAGTGACACCGGCAACACGTCCGCAGACGACGCCGGCTGGACCCCCAGCCGACATCGACCCCGGCTTCCCCCGCCATGTGGAAACAGAGTCGGACCGGACTTTTGTGCCTACTTTCCACCCTGGCCAATTTCAGCCAGTTTGGCAGCCAGAGGAGTGTGAGGAAGACTGGGAGGGGTCTGAGGACCCTCTCACTGCGCAGGTAGAATATGACCAGGACGGGAGAGAGGACCTGGGGGATGCCAGTGGTTTGGATACCATGCCAGACCTTGGCATGTTGTCTCCTCCTACCGTGGCTACGGAGGAGGGAGCGTCTTACGCAGTGGTGTTGCGTAGGGCAGCCGAGGCTCTCAACCTCGAGCTTCCTACGGTGGCAGTCAGGACTAACCTCCTGACAGAGGTGCTTCACCCGGCAGCGAGCTCTTCGGAGCCTCTGCTGCCGTTTAATGAGGCCCTAACAGACATCTTTTTGGGCACCTGGTCCAGGCCCACCACAGGGGCTCTTGTGGATAGGATGGTTGCCCAACGCCACCGCCCGGCTCCGGGCGACCCCACTTTCCTCTCCCAACACCCCTCCCCAAGAGCTTGGTCGTCCAAGCCTCAACATCCCAGAGTGCATTCCCTACCGCACCACCGGACAGGGAATCCAAGAAACTGGATCAACTTGGGAAGAAGTTGTTTTCTTCCTCCAGTTTAGAACTGCGGTCGGTGAACACCGCATGCCTCTTGGGCCATTATTCCCACTCCGTGTGGGATACGGTCGCGCAGGTGCTGCCTCAGTGCCCGGAGGAGGCCCGGGCCGTGCTCTCCCGTGCTGTTGCCGAGGGGAGAGACGCAGCAAAGTTCGCCATACGTTGTGGATTGGACACTGCCAACTCACTGGGTAGGACTATTTCAACGTCAGTGGCGCTTCGCCGCCACGCCTCGTTGAGGACGACAGGCTTTTCAGGGGATGTCCAGAACACCTTGATGGACATGCCCTTCGATGGCCGTCCTCTGTTCGGCGACAAAGCAGACCGTGCGCTAGAGCGCTTCAAGGACTCTCGGGCTACGGCCAAGTCCTTGGGCCTCTCCACCATGCGCCCTGCACGGTCTGTTTTTCGCCCCTTTTGTGGTCACGGAAGGGGTGCCCCAACACGTTCATTCCAGAGCCACAGGCCAGTGCAAGCTGTTCCATCTCAGCGCGGCCGAGGACGTGGGAACCAACGACATGGTTCCGGGGGCCAGCGGGCAGGCCAATCCACCTCCGCCGCAGCCTCCAAAACCTCCTAGTCTGACCTTTCAGGCCCATCACACGCCAGTGGGCGGCAGGATTCGCCATCACCTCCCCCACTGGCGCACCATCACGTCGGACAAGTGGGTTTTGCAAATAGTCCGAAGGGGCTACTCCCTCCCCTTCTAGACTATCCCTCCAGCCATGCCACCCCAGTACCTTCGCATGTCGGAGGATCATCTGACCCTTCTCCAACAGGAAGTTACGGCACTCTTGGCCAAGGGTGCCATCGATTGCGTTCCTGTCCCAGAAGTAGGTCGTGGTTGCTATTCCCACTACTTTCTGGTGCCCAAGAAGGATAAGGGCCTGCGTCCTATCTTGGATCTCAGGGATGTCAACCGCTTCCTCCGGAAGGAGAAGTTCAAAATGTTGACCCTGGCTCAGGTCTCGTCTGCCCTCGACCCTGGAGACTGGATGGTAGCGTTGGACTTGCAGGACGCGTATTAACACATCCGTGTCCTGCCGGCCCACCGGCGATACCTGCGGTTCACGGTAGGCCACAAGCATTTTCTATTTACCGTGCTCCCCTTTGGCCTTACCAGCGCCCCTCGGTGTTCACGAAAGTGATGGCGGTGGTCGCAGCTCAACTGCGCAGATCAGGGGTTCCAGCCTTCCCCTATCTCAACGACTGGTTGCTGAAGGCAACCTCGTCCCAGGCAGTCGTCTCCCACCTCCAGACTACGGCCGACCTCCTGCATTCGCTGGGGTTCTCCATCAATGTGCCGAAGTCACACCTGATTCCCTCTCAGAAGCTCCTTTTCATCGGAGCGGTTCTGGACACGACGCGGTTTCGGGTCTATCCTCCCGAACAGCGAGTCCGGGATATTCGGGCTATGATTCCGATCTTTCAGCCTCTATCCCGGGTTTCGGTCAGAATGACCCTGAGGCTGCTGGGCCTCATGGCCTCCTGCATCCTGCTGGTCGATCATGCCAGGTGGCATATGCGGGCTCTGCAGTGGGACCTGAAGTTCCAGTGGGCGCAGCATCAGGGGAATCTGTCCGATTACGTCCAGATCTCGGAGGGCACTGCACACTAATTGCAGTGGTGGCTCACAAACCAGGATTGGGTCAACGGCAGATCCCTCTCCCTTCCCCAACCAGAGCACACAGTGGTGATGGACGCATCCCTTCTGAGATGGGGCGGCCACATGGGAGATGCGGAGATCAGAGGCCTCTGGTCTCCGGCGGAGTCCAGGCTCCACATCAACCTTCTGGAGCTTCGGGCGATTCGTCTTGCACTCAAGGCATTCCTTCCCTCTGTCCGGGGAAGAGTAGTGCAGGTGTTCACGGACAACACCACTGCCATGTGGTACTGCAACAAACCGGGCGGGGTGGGGTCGTGGACCCTATGTCAGGAGGCCCTCCGCCTCTGGACATGGCTGGAACATGAGGGCATATCCCTGGTGGTTCAACACCTGGCAGCTTCCCTGACCGCCAGGGCAGACTAACTTAGCCGCAGGTGCATGATGGATCACGAATGGCATCTTCACTCGGAGGTGGTGCAAGGTCTCTTTCGACAGTGGGGAGAGCCTTGGTTAGATCTATTCGCCACCGAAGAGAACGCGCAATGTCAGCAATTCTGCGCATTGGAATTTCCAAGGCGGCACTCGCTAGGCGACGCTTTGACGCGAGTGGAGTTGCGGTCTGTTGTACGCCTTTCCACCTATACCACTTCTGCCCAGAGTGCTGAAGAAGATCGGGCGAAACCGGGCCCAAGTCATCCTTGTGGCTCCGGATTGGGCACGAAGAGTCTGGTATCCCGAGCTGCTCAACATAGCCATCGATCCTCCGACCCGTCTGCCTCTTCGGGAGGATCTTCTGTCACAGCAACAGGGACGGTCCTCCACCCAAACCTGTCCAGCCTCCACCTCCTTGCGTGGAGATTGAGCGGCGGCAGTTGACGTCTTTTGACCTGCCTCCCGAAGTTTGCGATGTAATCTTGGCTGCCAGGCGTCCCTCCACTAAGACGGTATACGCCTGCCGGTGGAACAAATTTGTGGCATGGTGCACAGCAAAGGCTGTGGATCCTCTTTCTGCCCCTCTTTCTGAGGTTCTCTTGTTTCTTCTTTCTTTAGCCCAGCAGGGCTCTGCTCTGGGCACTATCAAGGGCTATCTTTCGGCCATCTCTGCCTTCTTTCGGCTTCCAGATCAGCCTTCTCTTTTCAAGTCCCCGGTGGTTAATCGTTTCTTGAAAGGCATAACTCATCTCTTTCCTCCTATTCCCTTCGTTATGCCTCAGTGGGACTTGAATCTAGTCTTAACCTATTTAATGTGCACTCCCTTTGAGCCGCTTCACAACTGTCCTTTGAGGCTTCTGGCGCTTAAAACTGCTTTCCTGGTAGCCATCACATCTGACAGAAGAGTGAGTGAGCTCCAGGCTCTTTCCTCCAAGCCTCCTTTCCGGTCTGTCCATCCGGACAAGGTAGTTCTCAGGACTCGTCCATCCTTCCTTCCTAAGGTTATCACTGCCTTTCACATCGGGCAGACCATCACTTTGCCCACCTTCTTTCCGCATCCTTCGAAAGAGGAAGAGAGACTCCACCGTCTGGACCCAAAACGTGCGCTTTCGTTCTATCTGGATCGCACAAAACAGTTCCGGGTAGATGACCAACTCTTTGTTGGCTACGTGGGCGCCAAGAAAGGTCGAGCCGTACACAAGCGAATCATTTCTCGATGGGTCGTTTTGTGTATTAAAGCATGCTATTCTCTGGCTAAAAAGGAGCCTCCTGTGGGGCTACGCGCCCATTCCACCAGGGCGACTGCAGCCACTACTGCCTTAGGACGAGGAGTTCCTCTACATGACATCTGTCAGGCAGCTATGTGGGCATCACTGCACACGTTTACGAAACACTACTGTCTGGACAGCCAAGTCCGGAGAGACGGCTTCTTTGGCCGTTCTGTTCTCCAGGACTTTCTGGTGTGATCTTGGTTCGCAGACCCACCACCAGGGTTGGTATTGCTGGGGTATCTATTCTAAGGTAAGGAATCTATAACTAACGTGTTTCTTTCAGATGAACAAGTTACTTATCTTCGGTAACGATATATCTGTAAGAAACATTAGTTAGTTATAGATTCCTTACCGCCCCACCCATCATCCCCCGCTCTGCGAACTGATTTCTAGGGTTAAGGATATCCTTTCAGGGCCCTAGTTTTGTGCACCAGTGGTCAGTGTCTTGCATGGCTCTGTGTTCCTGGCGCGGAAAGTCGTGTACAGAACTGACGTCAGGCGCGAGGGCGGCGTCTAGGTATCTTCCGCGACGTCATCATGGCGATCATGACGCCAACGACGGACGCGGAGTCAACCGATGACGCCTACCGACGCGCAGGAGTACTGCTGACGAAAAAACTTTCCGGATCCAGTCTGACGCCTGGGGGTAATTCTAAGGTAAGGAATCTATAACTAACTAATGATTTGTGAATAAAAAGAATATTTAAGAAGAAGAAAAAATGAATAGAAACCATTTCCAAGAACCTCCACCCACCCAACCGCACCCCAAACTGCCATCCTTAGTCCAAGTATCTGAGAAAACTGTAGTATAGTGGGTGAGACCATTCTGTATTATTAGAAGAATAAAGGGGTTACCGTATGTCCTGTATACATATCTGTAGGGTATGTCGGGTGGCAGAGTCCTGAAGACACTGTCGCTGTTGTGCGGGTAGTGATCAGTTTGCATTGTTATCTTGAGATTTAAATTGCTCCAGTAAATCATCACACACCAATGCTGTAGATTGTTTACGTAAACCACGATACTCCTCCCTGCATAAGGCATAACTTTCAGCCGTGCCCCAGTGCATAGCTTCCTCACGCCAGACAAGGGGCGCTCTAGAGGATTTCCAACATTGTGTAATCTGACGTTTAGCCAGAAAAAGGGCCAGATCAATAAATCAAGCAATAGTTATTTTTTGGCCTAGTGTATAGACCCAAAAGACAAGAAACAAGGCACTATTATGTTTAAAACTAACAGTCACCGGATCTGGGCTATTCTTCTGAGTAATATTCTAATATAAGAATCTTTTCTATCCTAGAGAGATCCTTCCAACATCTCCATCCCTGTTGTTTAGTTCATCTTTCACCCCTCCCATGAAGCATTGTCCAATAGTCCAAGAACGGGGCGCGAGACAAGCGGAGGCAATCTCAATCTATCACAATGTAATTTGCAAATCCGCACACCATCCACGCGTGTGACCATGTACAACGGTAGACTTTGTTAAGCAAAAGCATTAATGAGAATAACAATTCACTCTTACTATTCCCCTAGTGGTGCTGTAAAGCTAAAGAGGATTTTAACTTTTTGAAGTCTATCACTTGACCATTCCCGTTACCCCCAAGTGGACAAAGCTATTAGTTCGTAAGTCAATGAAACACACAAGGCACTTATGTTCTTATTAAATGTCTTTGTGTCCAGCAATCATGGGAAAGCATTCTCAGTTTGGGAGTTCTAAAGCAGTGCACAGGCTCTGTATGTTTTTGATGAGGGTGAATCCTCTGGTTTAGTGTACAAGAGTATCCTGTGTTCTTCCTCTGTGTGCCTATTTAGGTGAATTGAGTGTGCATCCTCGGAAATTTTCAACCAGTGCCCTGCTTCTTTGTTCTTTTCTGCCACCTGAAACAGTTGGGCTTCTTTATTGATAAATAAAACAATTTGTTGGTCTTCTCCTTGTTTCTCTGGATGGTTGAGTGCACAAGGGGCTTTTCTGTTTGGTGGGTGGCCTCCACCTGCCCTGAATAGTCACTGGTACAAATCGCCATGTTGGAAGGTAGTAGAGGAGTTTTTTATTCCATCAACCTGGATGGTGGACGACACAAGCAGACATTGTCCGTAGGCGGGTAGCCTAAGGGTTACTTAGTTCGATAACCATGTTTAAAGGTAGTGGCCAGCAAAAGAGGACATTCCTTGGCTGTGGTATGCACATGATGTATTTTGTCCTACTTCTGTGCGTACGGTTGATGGTCAAAATGAATAGTCATTCTCTGGTTGTAGTTGATTAGGGAATCTTCTAACCTGGCCATTGGACAGCAAAAGAGACTCTCATCTGCTATTGGGTGTTCGATAATGTTCTGCTTCCCTAGGTAGTGGGTAGCATGAGTTGGCATCCTCTCTTTGTGGGTGCCCTGGCACTTTGTATTTACTTTCTTTCCCACTAGTGCTGATTAACGACTCCATGGGGCATTCATGATGGAGGTTTTTATGTTTTTACACTTTCTATTGCTGATCTATCCTGGGAAGCACAAGCAGGTATAGTCTGTTGAGATACCCATGTCTTATTTTAACAAAGCAAGGAGGCATTCTGTGAGAAGTTGGCCTGGCATATGCTGTCCACTAGTTCTAGTGGGCACCTTGCACCAGTCCAAACGACCTTTATTAATGATGGGTTTAAAGACAACCTTTATTGAAAGCTATCCTAGTGGTAGCTATGGAGAGCAGCCTTCAGGCTAAGTCTTGAAGGAGTGTAAAGCTAGTTGTTTTACCAGTCTATAATCTCATGAATGACCAAATGAAAGGAGAACCACACCAGGTATATATATAAAATATATGTATTTATTACTAAACACTACCCACTAGTCTCTTTATGAGGCTAGAGGTCAAAGTACACAAGTTACAAGTCAAATAGCACAGTAAATTAGCACAATATACGATTAGCCCTAGGGGCGTACCAAACCATATATTAAGAAAGTGGTATAAGAACCACGACTTAAGTAGACACAAGGCCTAGAGCCTGTAGAATCGCTGGGACCCCAAGGAACCACCCAAGGTAGTGACACAGGGGACCCACGGGGCTGTGTGCAGTGTGTGAACACAGCCGCGAGCTCCGTTAAAGTCTATGGGAAAGTCGCGGTAAGAGTTTTAGAGTTTAAGGACACTTAGAAATGGACTAGGACAAAACCCTCTTGGACTTAGACAGTTCTAGGGTTACCACCCACAGGAGCACCGGAGTACTCGAGTTACCTCACCCAGGAAGCCGGGTGCATAGGTGTCGAATGGTGTCGGGTCGCGTCGTCGATTTCAATGGCAGCCTGCGAAGAAGTGCTGCTGCCGGGAAGATGCGAAGTGTCCGAAGAGATCCAAGCCTGGATCAGAGATGAGAAGAACCTGAAAGCAGATGGGACAGAGTCTGGGTCACTTGCCAGTGACCACGGGCACGATAGGCGGATGCCCACCGATGTCGGGTGTTTCAGGTGAAAGAGGTGAAGCTTGACTCTTCAGCCACGAGGCCCCGGAGGCGTCGACGGCGACCAGGAGCTGGATTCGAGCTGTCCCACGAAGGATGTCGAGTGCTGCAGCGTTGGTGTCCGGATTGAACACAACAAGCCTTGGCAACAGCAACCCACGCAGAAAGGAGAAAAGATAAGCTTCGGTGCAGACCAGCAAGGTCTGAGGGACTCACCACTCGGTGGGGAGTCAGGGCACGTCTGGAGCAACCAGGAAAACCCAAATAAAATCAGAGTTGCCTTCACAGGGACCCACCAGTCGACGGACCAGGGATCGCGAAGGAGCCTAGAGCGGAAATGCAAGAAGCGGGCCCACTGAACACTCGTGGAGTGTAGGCTCACAATCTTCGGTGCAAATGGTGCTCGGGGCCTGGGCTACAAGTAACCCAAAGCAGGACTTCGAGACGTTGAGAAGTCAATGCACTAGCAAATGTGCACGGTGTCCAGGAGTTCCGGTTCCACGTCACTCGTGAGGGCTGCGGGCCTCAGCTTTGCTGTGGACTCGGGTCGGCCTCTGAAGTCTGGAAATCCTCTTCCTGGGCTGCAGGTACTTCGGAGTCCGGCGGGAGCTTCGGAGTTGCAGACCGGCAAATGCTTCGTTGGTGCCTGCCATGCAGGGGAGTCACTCCTTGACCCCAAGGGAGATTTCTTCAGTCCTCTAGTCTTTAGTAGAGCGTCGAAGTTCAAGGATTCAGTTGCAGAGTTTCGTCCAGGGATATCTAAAGTCCTGTTGCCAGGGGTTCCTTACTTATACCTAAGAAAGGGGTTGGACTAACTCTGGGGACCCACCTAAGGGAGGGTTTGGAAAGAGGGGTGGCTACACCCATTTCCTTTGTCCAGTTTCGCGCCAGAGCAGGGGCTGGCAGCCCCTGCAACCGGTTTGAACTGGGGTATGCACGAGGACACCAAATGTGCCCCCAGTGCAGGACTTCAAAGCACTCAGAGAGTGTACCCACCCAGCCCCAATACACTAAAGCCTGTCTGGGAGGTGGTAACACCTCCCTACGACAGGAAACCTATTGTCCAGGCCTCCCCTGCCGGAGTTTCGGTCAGCAGTGGGAGGTCAGACTCGTGTCTGTGGCTGCAGCATCCATTTTGTGATGCCAGGGCTCTGTTTAGTTGGTACCGGGTATACCGGTGCTGTAATGTCTCTCCTCTAGAAGGGTGGGATCATACTCCCACACCAGTTACTGGTGTGGGGGTATGATTCCAAGGTGTTTGACACCAAACACGACATGTTTCCGTGCAGCCATCCCAAAGTTAGCATTTACCGTTTAAGATATAATGCACTTAAGAGTATATGGTCAGGCTGCACCACCGACAACCCGGAGAGGAGATTCCGAAGGCTGCAGAGGGGCTCTGCTCATGCAGGAGCACCCTCTCACATAAAACCTAGCACCCTGCCTTCAGGATTGATAAGGCCAGCCATAGGGGTGACTGATAGGTTTCTATGTGCAGTGATAGGTGAGATATAGTGAACCTATATCTCAGTAAGGGGTTCATGCACCACCTCACTCAGGCTGCTGTAGCAGTCCTGTGGTGTCATTTTGGAGGGCCTTCCAGGGGTGGCATACTACATGCTGCAGCCCCTGGTAGGCCTCTGGGGTACCTATGCCCTGGGTACATAGTATACCATATACTAGGGACTCATAAGGGCACCCCAGAATCCAATCTGAAGTGTACCTGAGGTACTAGGAATCCATTTTAAAGAGAAAGCAGATAAACTGGGGCCCTGAATAGCAGGATCCCAGTCCAACTAAGTCGAACACCAGCCAAACACCAGGAAAAAAGTGGGGGCAACCATGCAGTCAGATTCCACCTTCCTACACATTCTCTGTTTGGAAGTTGAAACAACTTTATTTAAACTTTTCTTACCAGGAGCACACAAAGTTACACATTAACGCGGACCGTGGGTACATAGGCACGTTTAAGGGTAATGACAACAACACTATACAATTCCACATTTCAGGGCTCAAATTCACAGCATTACCATTTCGTCAAAGGAAGAACTCTAAATAGTTGAAAGGAAAGAACGAGAAGGAGACAATTACAACACTTTTGTTGTGGGTTCAAATGAGCTCAAAAATATTGCTGTATCATGATATCACGTACAGTCTCCAAGCAAAATCAAGTAGACTGTACCACCACTGCTGCCAGTTTTGTAAGGGGGTTGGGGGGAGTTGCCAATGCATCATTGAGGATTGACTCTACATGTGGAACGAGGTCCACTCTCTTTCAAATCCAGCCACTTGATCTCGGATTGTCGCTGTTAATTTCTCCCTGCTGTGGAGGTGCCAGATTTTTTGTCCATCACCACTCAACTGGGTCCTCAATTTCTGAGCTATTGACAATCTATCCATCGATAGAAAGTGCAAGATGAATTAACTAGTCATTGAGCACGATGTCCACAATCTGCAACAAGACAATGAGCGGGTCTGTTGGTATTTGTACATTTGTAATCTCTTGGATAAGTAGCAGGTCTTCCCTCCAGAACTCGCTGATGAGTTTGCTTGTCCATGACATGGCAGATTAGGAAGGTTTGGAGACTGCAGCTGCCAGGGGGATGGTGGACTGACAAGACCACTGGCTACCTGACCCACGAGGTCTGTGGGTACTGTGCCCTCCTCCACGCAGAGGCCGGAGAGCATTCATTAATTTTCCAAACATGTGGATTTAGGCTCTGTCTATCCCATGCCAGTGTCATGAATACTGGGGTGTGACCCAGAAAGGGGTTGTGCACCTGTGGTCACAGTTTCAACCCACTCTATCAGGGGAACACTGAGATCACAGTGTAGGCAGAGTGTGAATAGCATCTGTGAACATTCAAAAGAAGCGTGTAATCTCTCTCCCTATGATGGGTTGACGGCCATATGTGTACACAGTTCAGGTCAACTGGTCACCTAGTGCGGCATCTAATGATGGTGAGGTCGCACTGGCACTGCCACAGAGAAGATCAGCCAGGTCCAACACAGCATTCCCCCGTGCCCCCCCACCCCCTTTATTGCATCATCCTCCACGAATCTCGCCACCATGGGTAAGAGTTGTGCATAAAATGCCTTCTTATTGTCATTGGGGATATATATCAAGAAAATTGAACTGGGCCTCCCGCGATTGTTCAAAGGTGTTGCTTCCTTCAGCTTAAGGGCACATCAGACAGATCTCACAAGAAGGAAAGTTGCACAAAAGCCAACTTGTTCCCCCTCTAAAGATCTTCCAAGTGGATCTCTGATTCTGTCATTGACGCAAACCTGTTGCACAACCACTAACCAACTAAAACAGAGTATCCCGGTGAAAGAGTGATGTAGCAGTGAGAGAGAAGTTCCCCCCAGAGGTAGCCGCACTCCCTTAAGCAGAGAAACAGGTCGTGGCCCTGCCTTTTTAGCACAGAAAAAAGGCCAAAGGATCAACATGTGCATTTTGAGCACAAAGTCATCCACGCCCTGGACAGGGAAACCAGGTCTCTGGCGAACAGCACTGGGAACCTCGTGAACAATGATGTCCGGATCAATTTCAACAGATTATCCCAGCGCCTTTGGTGTTAAACTTTGTTTTGGCTAAAAATAGGAGATGGGTGACACAAATATTTGGATACAGCATGACCTAAAATTTGTAAACAAGATGTCGTTAGTTGAATGGTCCGAGCAGTCCAAATGCATTGTGATAGGATGCGGAAACATAACATACATGATTTTTTGAGAAGGAGCCAAAGACATTTATCTCCATCAATCATGGAGTTGCTGGTGTGACCACTAACAGCTCCCATGAATGCTATTGCCCTTTGCTGTGTAAACTGTGCCAAAACTGATTGTGAGATATCTTTTTAATTCACTGTTTGTCATTTTTATATTCAAACCTCTTTAGTCAATGTTTAAATTGATACAATTTCTAGATGAGAGCATTAAGCACGTAATGGACACAGCCACTGACTCAGAGTCAACAAACATAGTAACATGTACTGTAAAGTAACTTCTTAGTCAGTAATGTGTTGGATATCAAGTATATAATGTGACTCACTCCAATTACCATTCTGATATGTCACGTGGGTACAGTTAATCAGAAACCAGTTTACTGTTTGATCATGTCACTGGTGTCTCAAGCCAGTGGGTTCTGAATTTTCATTTGTATTTTGCTCTCTTCTTTTCTTGGTGGCTTGCAGCTCAGTGCCTCCCATGCGGCCCAGCCGGATTCCGGTGAGGAAGAACGGACTACTGCACTCACAGAGCTCCCTCCAACATGGTAGCGGGGAGCCCATCCTGAGAGTCTGGAAGTACTCGTCCAACGGGCTTCTGAAGCAGAGATCTCTTACAGGTGGGACTGCTAGACTTGTGTGGTGACCACCGGTGCCACTGTGGGAAGCGTGGCCACTCGCTTCAACATGGTAGCGGGTAGCCCATCCTGAGAGTCTGGAAATACTCGTCCAACGGGCTTCCGAAGCAGAGATCTCTTACAGGTGGGACTGCTAGACTTGTGTGGTGACAACCGGTGCCACTGTGGGAAGCATTTGCCACTCGCTTCTCTCTTCCGCCTTCCTGTCAGCATAGAGTGCAGTTAGTGTTCTCGGCTTTCTTTGATATATAAAAGGTCGGTCACATACAGGATGCCTTCTGCCACAGTTCTTCAAAGAAGGCTTTTGATACTGATGTATACAAGCCTGCCTTCATTGGCAGGTCTGTGACTCGACCCCAGAGCTCTGCACACCATCTAAAGATGGCACTGTGAAGGCCTCTCCCTCATCCAAGATTGTCATACCTACCTCAGCATTAGTGGAACACTATTGTTTAATCATCACATACAACATTAAACAAAGTGTTCTATGCTTTGAAGTCTTGATGTAGATTGGACTTTCCAGGGCTACAGTTGTTGAATGTTGAATACTGGGATGACATGTTCTGTAGCATTACTATCTAACTTATCATGTTTTAACAATCTTGGATACAAAACGGGTCCCAGCGATTTAGAATTTAGAGTGGTTTCATTTGAGAAACAAACTTTATGCAGCTGATACCACTGAAAATATTATTTGAGAATAAATAGCTAGTCATACAGTGAACCACAGTAATCCATTTTTTTTTTAAAATATTGGCACTGTACAGTTCTCTCTGCCTCTCATAGAACATTTGTAAGTTTAAAACATGTTCATGTGCTGGGCACAAACCTACTTGCACATGTTAATGGCTATAAAAGTCGTGCCTTTTGTTCTGTCATCAGTAGCTTTGTTTAAAAATCTTTGAGGTCATTACAGTTTTCTGACTGTACTCTTTGAAAGTGTTGAGTTTAAAATGATTTGGCTTCATCAGTGAAACAAACTTTTATTAAAAGATCAAGAGAAGGATCCTTTAAAAACAAAATAGAGAGCTATGACTTAAGTCCAATATTCTCTTTAATCGCCTGGACATTAATGTAGCTTTATAGCCCACTACCGAGGGCTATACTAGTTGGTAAAGGCCCTGAAACCGAGTTATAAGATGGAGCTGCAGCCGAGGGACTATAGCGAGGAGAGGGCCTTTAACAGCCAGTATAGCCTGAGGCAGAAGGTTATAAGTCTATTAGAATATTGGCCCTATAAATCAGGAGAAGGCTTTTAACAACCAGTATAGTCATTGGCAGCAGGCTGTAACACTATATTTCAACATAAGGAGCGTTGGGAGGTCCACTGAAGACAATGAAGCAGCTCAATGCCCATGATGGCTGGCATAGACTTTATGCTCCATCATTTCAATGTTTGTCTTTCTGTTTCTCTCATTTTATTTTAGAATATTCTGCCCTCGGTAGATTGAATGTTCGAATAGCCTTGTAGCCCTTCTGCCACAGGATATACCAGTCATTAAAGCCCTTCCCCTTCGCTATAGGCCCTCGCCTACGGTTTCGGCCAATAACGTGAGCAGCGGTCCTTTGCGACTGGAATAACCCTTTGCAACTGGCTATAATGCTACATTAGTAAGGTGATAGCTCTTAGAGAGATGTAGTCAAAGGAGCTGGCCAAACAGAGATTTAACCACACAGTACCTCAGCTAACATGGCGAGAACACAAATTTGGCAGGACGATCACCCATAGCAAAAGCATTACAGTTATAGTGACACATGAAGAAAGGTGGGCTGTTATTGTAATGTGCAGATGGTGAGGCTTTGCCATTTAATTCTATTCCAGACCCTAACATTGTTCTTTGTGTTCTCCAATCTGTTTCTTACAGAAATATCAGGGAATGTCACCGCCTTGACCGCGCAATCCATGCCTCTTTTGAGATCAAAGACAGATGATACTCTCTTGGTGTCTGACAAAGAAGTCATGGACCAGGTAGAGTGCAGAAAGGGATCTTCTGGTGATGAGATCGGGCTCAGTGGGGTTCACCGCTGTCATTTTAAGCCTCATTTGCGTAATTATTAATATTTATGACCATTAATCTTTCTGCCCACTTGCGGTTCCCACAGTTCTGAAAATTGAAAGGAAAAAATTACTTCAGATTTTAAAAAAAACCTTATTCATTTTTTTAATAGAAATGTATGAAATTATTTATTTTTTTCCAAACTTCATCGAAACACGTAGCATCCTTGCTACCTAAGCTTTTTTACATTTATCTCCTTTCAAAGAACAACCACTGGCAAAGCCAATAGGTTTCGCCTATGCTAGAGCTATTGGCTTTGCCAATGCCTTTTAGCCATGTTGTACAGCGGAGTGACGTGGCGTGGAGCTGAGTGGTGTGGCATATAGGAGAGTGGGGTAGACTCAACTGGAGCGGGGTAGAGTGAAGTGGAGCAGAGTGATGTAGAGTGGCATGGCGTAGAGTCGTGCAGAGTAGAGTGAAATAGAATGGCTTGGAGTAGCCTACAGTAGAGTGGCGTAGAGTGGAGTGGCGCTGAGTGGCAGAGTTAACCAATCAATCAGGGGTTTGTATAGCGCAGCTACTCACCAGCGAGGGTCTCAAGGCGGTGGGAGGGAGGCGGCTCCGTTGAATGCTGGGGTCATCCAAAGAGCCAGGTCTTGAGGTCCTTCCTGAACTGGGGCAGTGTGGGGGTTTACCGGAGGGGGAGGTCGTTCCATGCCCTTGCTGCGAAGGAGAAGGACTTTCCTCCAGTGAAGTGCAAAGGAGAGTGCGTGTAGAGTGCAGAGTAGAGTGCCATAGAATGTAGTGGTGAAGAGTGCAGTGGCGTAGAGTGCAGTGACATAGAGTAAAGTGGTGCAGACTACAGTAGAGTGGTGCAGAGTGCAGTTACGTGGAGTGGAGCAAAGTAAAGAAGAGGGGTGTAGAGTGCAGTGGTGCAGAGTGGAGCAGAGTTTCATAGAATGCAATGGTGTAGAGTGCATTGGCGTAGAGTAGTGCAGAGTAGAGTGGCGTAGTGCAGTGGCATGGAGTAGAGTGCAGTTGTGCAGAGTAGAGTGGCGTAGAGTTCTGTGGCGTAAAGTGCAGTGGTGCAGTGTAGAGTGGCTTTGAGTGCAGTGGTTCAGAGTAGAGTGCAGTGGCGTAGAGTGGTGCAGAGTGCCGTGGCTGTAGAGTGCAGTGGTGTAGAGTAGAGTGCAGTGGTATAGAGTGGAGTGTCACAACTTAGAGTAGAGTTGTGCAGAGTAGAGTGAAGTAGCGTGAGCGGTACAGAGTAGAATGCAGGGGCATAGAGTGCATTGGCATAGAGTGCAGTTGTGCAGACGAGTGCAGTGGCGTAGAGTTGAGTGGCATAGGGTGCACTGGTGCAGCGTGGAGTTGTGCAGGGTGCAGTGGCGTAGAGTGCAGCAGAATAGAGTGAAGTGATACAGAATAGAGTACAGTGCGTAGAGTGCAGTGGCCTAGAGGGATGCAGTCAAAGGCCTATGTCAGAGCCACGGTTCAAGTTCTATGGGGCCCTTAATCTCTGAAGAGAGGCCACTCTCATAGATTTTGTCAGTGTTTTACAGAGGCACTGTACGGGTGAACACTGTATTTTGGACAAAGCAGAAGAACATAGCAGAAACAATATTTTACTCAGAAAATGATATTTGGGGGACAAGAAATAATAATGCAGCATTCTTTATTTGGGAGGCACGCAGAATCACAGTCACATTTTTATGTGTATTCTGTGCCACACACCTACGGACCTATTCACTGTCATAGATGGGCTGATTTACTTACATTGATAGGCAGGGAGTGGGAGGTAAAAGAAGCAACATGAAAGGGCGGCAGGTAGGAGGGAATAGAAGCTAAATGCATGGGGATATGGATGGAAAACACAAGCACTCACATGGAATGCTTTGAACTAAAAAAAAAAGTAGCTCCAATAACAGGAGCAGAGGAAGGGCATGAGTACTTGGTCCATGCTCCAGGGGAGGGCCAAAAACAAGAGGAGGACATGACACAGGCATTCGAAGACAAACTGGAATGAAGGAAATGGTAAGCTATGGTCTGGCTGTAAGCCCACTGTATGTAAACAAAGTGTCTCACAGAGACGGCGCATGCTCTGTCTAGGCAAAACCTAAAAATGTTTAAAGCAGATATCTTACATAGACATGCTGCGTCACATAGAAGAAATCTGCACTGTCACTATTAGCAGGTGAGGAACTCCGCAGTCCCAGCATACAGCCCAATTATTGTTGACCCCTCGGTTCATTGTGATGGTCCACTGGATGGATCTAAGATAACCTGCTTCTATTGCTGTGGCTCCATCTCATGATAGAGAATGCACCCTAGTGACTGTTGACCCCTCGGTTCATTGTGATGCAGGATGCAGGATCTAAGATAACCTGCTTCCATTGCTGTGGGTCAGTCTCTTGAACATTTGTGTTATGAAAACAGAGGCAAGATTCTGATTCGCTCTGTGACACCCCCGCCATCTGGTGTGCCCATCACAGGCCAGGGCCCTACACCTGTTTACAAAGAACAGTACTCTCTTGTGTTACATTATAATGCTATGTTGCACATTTTTACAGAGTACAACGATTACCCCGAGGACGTAGGATTGTCACAAACATAGAATAAGCTTCTAACCGTGCTTCTTCCCGGATTGTTTTAACCTATGGTTTCCTTCGATATCTTTGGGTAACTGAAATCATAACCTCACAAGTCATCACAGTGCGCACATCCCATGACGAGTACTCACAAGGGAGAACTAATGTTCTTCTGAGGTAGACAGATTTCGGAAAACAAGTCCGTTGTAGTGAGTGCCTTGTTAAAAACACACAGTGGCAATGACCTAACCCTACAGCTGTTGCTCGGGCATCTCTTGCTACATCTGGATTTCTCTAATGTTAACAGTATGGGTGATATTAGGTTTTTTTAATTCATGGGAAGGGAAATCGATTTATTCCCTCATATTCTCTCTTTGTAGCGCCCCAATATCCGTTGCACACAGGTATGCTACTGCATTGACCAGTTCCATCATTTTTTATGGGGCTCTGTAATGCACAAGGGATGACCGACTTAACATGGATTTTTATTTTTTGACACATAGGGTTTTTAGCCTGATAAGATATATTCCAATACTGAAGAACCCCCTTGTTGTATTTCTCTCGGTGGCTATCGGAAACAGCGGTGAATGCCCATCTCATAGTTATTGAAATGATGCCGCGACGAGCTAGTAGAACACTTTTTCAGACTTTTTCTATACAAATTGTTTAGTTAAGATGAGCCATTACTTAGTGGCTGGAGAATCTTCAACCTACAGATGTATCACATGAGATACTATCAGACATCATTAAAGAGCCCTTATGCCACTCACCAATGGAGAAAACTAGTATGGATGACGGAGATTCCAACCTCCAGTACTTGTGTGACTCGCCTGAAGAAAAGATTACAAGAAGGCAGGGCCGTTTCTACCACTAAGCAGGGGTAGGCGGCCGCCTAGGGCGGCAAAAGGTGGAGGGCGGCCGGCGGCAAAAAAATTAAACCTCAACAGGAAGCACTTACAGATATAAATAAAGCAGGTGCCCGAGTTGAAGCTCAAATTCCGTAACGCATTAATTCAGCCCAAAAAATTCGGCTGGGGAGGTGTGCTTTCTCCCCATAGCTACCATCAAACATTAGCTGCGATCTTTGATGGAGGTCCTTGCATCCATGACTTTTTCGAGCGCAATCCCCGTGAGGCGAGGTAGCGTAGCGCCTTCAATTCCACCGTCGACGTGACGTCACGTTAGACGTCCCGTTCGGCGCCACGGGCGGAGGCTGTACGCGCGCGGCCGGCAAGAGGCAGAGAGAGAGTTTTTGCTGCGGCCTGCAGGCCTATCAGGTACCGGGGGAGGCCAGGGTGGGATCCGGGTCGGCTGCGGCAGGTAGATGTAAAAATATAGGGGGCTAAAGGCCTGGTCAGTTAGTTATAACCTGGCCCAGGCTAAGTATTAGGTAAAGTAAGCAAGCAGTAAGTTGAGCGGTCGTGTCTGGAGCCAAGGGGTTTGAAGTGCCTGCAGGGCCGGCTCATTCCAGGCACTAAAACCATAGCTGCCAAGGTTTCAGAATGCTATGTGTGACATTTGCATAATTTCAGTGTAATTATGAGTGACATTTGATTTCATGTACTATGAGTGACACTTTCTGGCAAGCAACATAAAGATGAGGAAAGCACATAAATATCGGAAAATGCACTAATTTCAGCAACGAGAAATACACAGAAGATTTTAAACGTACTGCACAGTACCAGAAATTGAAGGGCACTAATCTAGCACTCTTACAGATACTCGGGTGGGAGTGGCAAAACTAACTTTACTTAACTCTGTTCTTGGTGATCCGATCTTCGTCCAGGCAGCTGTAGTGTTGTGTGTCTGGCCTCGGCCATTGGCCAGAAGCCTGCATTCCCTGGACAACATTGCTGTCGAGATCACAGGCAGCATTTCAGTTTTAGGCTGAGGTTGTCTCCACACCTGGAGGTGAAGGATCTAGAGAGTGTATTGTAGTGCAAACCAGGGCAGGGTCTGAGAATATATTGTTATGGTGCCCGCTGCCTCTAGTCCAGACATTGAGGCCCCTGGGGTCACTCTTGTATTGGACTCAGGGTCATTGTCAGAGCTACAGGTGGAAGTTCAAACAAGCACAGGAAGAGTGTCCTACTCCACAGGGCCTATGCATGGTGGTCAAAGAACAAGTTGCCACTGGGGTGGTTAGAAGTCAAAGCTTGCTCTGGGAGGAAGGTCTATCGTACAGCAAACCTATAGAACCAGAACAGGTGCAAGTACCTGTTCTGATAGCTCTAGAGGCACACAGAAACGTTATCTTGCTTCTGGCTCATAAGTTACTTTCAGCCAAACAGACAAAGGACAGGTTAGATCTATTGTTCTACTAGCCAGGTATGACCACCAAACCCAACATCTAAAGTGAGTGGCAAGACTAGAGGCCATTCCAAGGCTCCTTCAGTGCCTCTACCAATGATTGGTGTCCCATGTGAGATGATGGACACAGGCCATAAGTGTGTCTAAGGTGTGGTGGACCATGCCAATATGTACTCCAGGTGGTGCCTCTGAGATAATGGCGAGGGCCCTCTTGCACTCATCTTCATGGTTGGATTTCCAAAGAATGTGGTATCCCGCCAAGTAACAGATTTTACCTTTTCACCTTTGAGGGAATGTGAGAGCAAGCTAGAGTAATTTACCACATCGCTGTGTGCCAACCAACACCAATATGTTAGTGCAATGCTTCAAAAAGACCCAAAAGAGCGTAATAAAAACTCTATCAAAGCAGGAAATGATTGAGGCTTCTAGCCTGGATGACAGGGGGAGAGAGTGATGTTAGTAAAAGGGAGGGGGCGGCATTTTTCCATTCTCGCCTAGGGCGGCAAAACACCTAGAAACGGCCCTGCAAGAAGGGAAACCCCAGCAGTAATCCTGCTGTGATCTTCAACCTCGTACTTCTGAAGCAGGATTACTGTAGCTCAGTGACATCAGGGTCCGCCTCTGTAAATGTTTGTAGACTATTTTGAATCCCACCACAATGTGGCGGGAGTTCGCAAAGTTTGTCGATCTATGATAGACGCCAAGCCGCAAGCTCAGTGTTACAGGTAAGTAACCTCTTTTTGTAATATTCATTCTACATTGCCATTGCTTCCAGCGTTGATGGCCTCTCTTTCCAATTTAATCCACACTATCTTCTCCATGCAGTAACATTTCACAGACCCACTAGATTTCTGTGTGCTTTTATTCCAATTGTACAGCTTTTTGACAAAAGTTAATTTTAGCTATATGAATAAACCTAGTGCTAACGTCTTTACAGACTAGAATTAAACATACTGTTTACAGCATTCTTCTATCTTTGTAGCACTATTAACTTTGACCTTTTGTTCCAGCAGTTCTCTGAGGTTTGTGTGGACCCCTCCCAGAGATGCACCTATCAGGCCATCCTGTCGTTTTGTGCAGAGGCGTGACAGATGTCCAACAATCCGAAAAAACATCAACCAGAGTCTACCTATAACTCAGTATGGACTGGTCTTCACCATTAATAATTAATTTAGATTACACATCAGTGGACAACATCAGAATTTTTCTCAACATTTTCTTTTCTACAGGACAGATTGTAAGAACTTTAAACAGTATGGATTGCATCACATGGCGTTTACTACACAAATTGATCAATCACCTAGAGCTGAACTTATTGGTGTACAATATTGGACACTCCTCAGAATGTTATCCATATTCAAGACTAATGAAAAATGCCTTTGATTGTTATGTGCCCTCTAAAATACAGATTGACAAAGATTATAGGGTGAGCCATTGCCTCTTGCCCACATACAGTCTTCACGAAAGCGCCACTAGACAACACTTTTTTGTTGACTCCAACACCCAACCATTTAACGCCCTTTCTAGTGCTGATTACCTGGTTTCTCAACTGCACGAACTCAGCAACCATGCATGCCCGCTAAGGCCACCCTCTGCACCAACCTTTAATGATCCACACCAGTGGATGGTATGTTGGGATATCCCAAGCATAACACACACAACTGAAAACCAAAAACACAGCAGTTTATCTAATGCTCAATTTTGAAACATCTGGGACACAGACCTGTCTGTCCCGACCACTGTAAGCACAAGCCCCTCCATATGATCCAAACCTGGGCATATAGATGCACACACTCCACTGCTGCCACTACACTGCTGCCACTAGGCACCCACAAATGCACAAGCCCACCCACGCTCACACACACCACTTACACCCCCTCCCACTTACACCCAAACACACACACCCCACTTACACCCAAACACCCCACTTACACCCAAACACACACACCCCACTTACACCTACCCACACAGACCCCACTTACACACACAGACCCCACTTACACCCACCGATCACAATTGTACACTACCAACAAACCCTATCCCATTACGATGAACATCACCCCTCTCTTACTTGGATCACCACATCCTTTTTCCAGTTTTGGGGCTAAGCTGCCTCAAAATGGTCTGAAGGAAATGAACAAAATATACCAAGGTTTTATGAAGTGTCCTATTTCTTACAATGGCTCCCTCCAAAGTCATCTAACTTTAGTGGCTTGGATTGCGAGCCCTACATTAAAAGATTTAAAATGGCGAATCCATCAGTGGAAGGAAGGCAGCAGGTAAACCGCATTGCTGGGTCGAGTCAGGGTAGTATATCCTGTAAGTCAACCAAAATCTTACGTGGAAACCACAGAGGCCAGCAAAATATGATTAAATTGCACTATTTTTAGACTTGAGTCTTGTACATTCCGGTGCTACTCTTCTCTGAGCACAGCCATGCTGTGCATCCTGAGCCACCATGGACACTGCAGACTTAGACACTCACACTATGGGACATTCTGTGAGTATCACAAGAGTATCACAGAAGCAGATATATTGAAACCTACATGTGATAAGCCGTTAGTGCCTTTGTGGATAGGACTGTTCTTGCTAATTTCCTTTCACAGACCTTTAGGAATATTATAAAATATAGTGAAGGACCAACCTGTAGGAAAGAGTCGACAGGAAATCTGCACCATCATGAAGGATGTCAGATGGTCAGGGAAGCCAACATAGCAAAGCGCGAGGTACTGATACTTCTACGAGCAGAGGGTGCTTTGTAGCATTATCTGTTCCTTCCAGTTTTACATCTGTATCTCAAGGGTCATCATCACTTAAGGACTGACTGCAGCGAGCTCCTTGGGCGCCATGACACTGCAGCGTAGACTGCTGGTCCTCGTTTACGGTTGGCCACCAGATGTAGATGACCAGTGTCCCTAGACTTCACGTCCCTGTCAGGCCCACTCTGCCTTTTCTTCAGCCCATGTCTCGTTTGCTGATGGAAAGTGCAGACCTCACTATAAATGGTTTCTCTCAGATCCCTGTACAACACCAGGGACAACCGTATTTGTTGTTTCTTCAACTCTACACCCGTCTTGTGCATAATTTTGTTTTAAGGTCAGTAATTTTAAGATGTTTCTTGAAGACTGTGTGAGAAGTCATGGGCATAATTTTAATACTGTATTTTTGTTTGTGGTCATGGAGAAGAAGAATAAATCAAATTAAATTTCAGTTGTGTTTTTTATTTATATGTCGCTGATTGTGTTTATAGTGTTGTCTTTCTATTGTCTTTCCCCACTTCCCTTTACAGGTGTTTTGACAGTTTTACGGTTCAAGATAAAAAAGCCACAATTATTTACAGATATGTAAATGATCATTTTGAAGCGTTGTTTGATCGATATTGCAACTTTGTGTTTTGCTGTGTAATTTTTACAAAGAATACATTTACAAATAAAATTGTGTAACGTTGTATATTTTTCCCTGTGTACCTGGTGTCGTTTGTTTAGGGTTTGAACATTGGCTGCTCTCTCCACTCAGATGGGCTGTTACTTTCTGTCCTCGCACAGGACAGCGTTTCTCCACTTTAACCCTGCATCCCTAACGCTCATTGGTCATTGAGCGCGGTGACTCTCCTCAGTCATAGCGCTATATGGTTTGCTGTAGGTGGATGGAAGCTGCATCGCTGGCTGGAGAGGTGTGTGTATGAAGTGCGACCTGTGTACGAAGGGACAGGCATGGAGAGTAAACAAGCGAGGTGTGTTAGGGGTTGTTTAGCTGGGGAATAGAGCGCGCTCATCATACCGTACAGGGCTTTTCGATACAGTAAGGCATGCTAGTGTTGCAAAGAATGTTAGATGAAATGTCCCACATTTTAAATGCAGAACCAGGCTCCCAAGCAACGGCAGGAAACCTGTCACGGGTGTCCTTGTCACAAGCAAGCTGGACTACGGGAACACCCTCAATGCCCAGGTCAACAACAAACTTCCCAGAAGGCTGCAGACCATTCAGAGCTCAGCAATCAGAATCACACTCAACCTCCCGCGTCACACTCACATCACAGCGCACCTGAAGGAGCTCCACTGGCTCCCTGTACGCAAACATGCACAATCCAAACTACTCAGCCACACTTTCAAGGCACTACATAACACTGGCCCAGCATATCTCAACAATCGCATCTGCTTTCACCTCTGCTCGGTCGGACTCCTTCTTGCACAGATATCGCAAATACTGAAAACCAGATTCGTCAGTAAAGACTTCTCCTACATCGCTCCTAAAGCGTGTAACAACCTGGCCCTACATATTAAATCCTCCTCCTCACTACTTGAATTCTGCAAGAAGCTGAAGACCTGGCTTTTCGAGTAGTCCCACTAGGCCCGAGGTGTGGCTAGACTCGCACCTGCTCAGCTCCATGGTACCCTCTCGGGTGATAGCGCGCTCTACAGATCTGCATAACATAATCCACTTTTGGGTTGTTCAAGGGCACTTTACGAAGCATCCTCTGTGGCTCTGCATCATCACACACTGCGGTTTGTGCTTGGAATGCTGAACTGGGGGGTCCTTAGGCCCAAGTACACTGCTTTTCACACCCCTCACCACTGTACTTGACCCAGCCCATGTCCTTGCTATATCCAGTGCTCACTTGCTTCTTGGCAAAGTTTACACATCATAAATCCCTGTATTTGCACATGTTTAAGCAAACAAGCAACTCAACACCATTGTACAATATGTTTAACTTGATACTGAGAATATTCAGCATGATGGAGTGAAAAAAAGGCTAGAAGAACTGGGGATGATTGGAAAGGGAGACAGAATACCCAAGGTGATGAAACAGCCAGATAGCCACCACATGGTGTACAGGAAAGGTGTGACAAGTAGTGACCGCGCGCAGTGTATTTGAAAGGTGTGGCAAGTCAGTTACTAACTGTGCAAGGTGTACTGGAAAGCTGTCACAAGACAAGTACTGGCTGCGAAAGTTGTGACAAGCCAAGTACTGACCGCGCGGTGTATCTGAAAGGTTGTGGCAAGTCAGTTGCTAACTGTGCATGATGTACTGGAAACGTGAGACAAGTACTGGCTGCACAAGGTGTACTAGAAAGATGTGGTTTATATTGGACCTGGGAAAAGAGTACAACATTTCTTTATCAAGTCAGGAGGGTTGAGAGGTTCTTCCACCTTATGGAAGAGGTATAGGAGGGATACGTCCTCCCAAATTACTTTTTATAAACAGAGTATCCCACCTCATTTAATGTGTAACCTGCGGGGCGCAAATTTTATCAGGTGGAGCTCCGCCTTGCTAAAAGCGCGGAAGGAAAGGGTTCCTTTTCTTTAAATAACCCTCACACACTCTAATAGTGTCATGCTTCATCATCGGGTTTACCCTGACTCCTGAAGGTCAGGGTGGGCCCAACCATGTTCCAGGGGGTACTTGAAAGAAAAAGACCAAGGGGCATAAAGATTAAATATCCTCCAGCTCGCTCCAAGGTATCCCTTTATTGTTGGAGCAGTTGGGGATGTTAAAAATTAAAATGAATATGTGGGGTATTAAGGATGCAATGGTCCTATGACCCTAAGCAAACATGTTTCAGCCCTACTCTATGGCCCCATTAGTGCGGGCTTTCATCAGGGTGATTAATCTCACCTCCCTGGTGTGTCAGCTCAATCAGCTGTTAACATTCGTGCAGACTAGATGCAAGTACCTAACTGCATCCAAGGGTCAAGTGTATACTTGACCTTTTTGTTGTTTTGTTCTTTTTCTTAGGTCCAACCTGTGATCAAAAACGGCTGAATTAGTGACTGTTCTCACATAACTTTATTTAAATTTTGACTGGTCAGTGCCTCACATTGAATCCCAATGTGAGATTTTCTATTCTGGCATGCAACACCCAGTGCGTGCTCATATTGTAAAAGCTAGTTTAGCCATTCGACAATTTATTGAAAGTGTACATAAGAATGCACCTCATCCGTCTCTCTCTCGTGAGGATACACCAACGCAAAATCACGGACTCTTCACCTGCTTTAGTGAAAGCCCGAGGTGTTTCAATCACATATCCCTACAGCTCCAAAATGATAGTTTACCCAGTAGATGTTACTTCGTTGGTGAAGTCATTCACCCATTATCAGTCGGAGAGATAGAAAAGAATAAAACATAAAACATCGCGTGCCTCATGTAAATGGAATCTCTGTTGTGTAACAAAATCATACAACACACCCACACATATTCCTTTTCCCCTTCCACTCACCCGTTAGTGGCGGGCCTCTTGTTTCACAGGATATTGCGGCTGCGGGGTCGCCCTGTAGTCACACTCTAAATTGGTTAAGAGAAAAAACAAGGATGCCAAGAAAGAATCACAGGGTATTCATTGGGGAAGCGGTCGGGTAATGCCAAGCACAGCCGACCTCATATACTACTCAGCCCAGACTCTCTCAGAGGGACTTACTCAGCCCAGACTCTCTCATAGGGACTTACTTCATCAAGGGTCCCACCCCTCCGGTTCACCTCTCTGGTCACGCAACTCCCCGGCTTTGTGGTTACCAAATGCCGCTGAGCGCGACTTTAGATTTCCACTTCTTCCGCAGCTGTGGCTGATCGGGTGCCCGACAACGCCCTCGAGCGCTGTGATGTCACTGTGACGCACTCAATGGTGCGCCTGGTATGTCAAGAACTACACATACCCCAGGGAAACATAGGGTTTGTAGTGCTGTTACGTCCTTATCGGACATGATGATGCCAGTATTTCGTGCATAGTAGGTGCATATGGTATGAAAAACAATAGTTAAAAACTAAAGGATCGTGGGGCTTGTGGTGCAAAATGGCTCTTTTTTGTTTATACATTCGAAAAGACATGCATGGTAGAGTATCATTTATTTAACAGCTAGATTTACAATCTATGATTTAGGAAATATTCACATACAGTTCGCTTATGTGTACGAGGTATCCGCAGTCACAATGGGTTGCTCAAACGCTTAAATATACCAAAATCGTTTGGTTTTGGACCTTTGTTAACCCTAGCAATGATTCAGGCATTCATTTCAGGGGGTTTGGTTGGAAAATGTATTATGCTGTGTTTGGGGGCTAGTAACAATTATGTGCCTAGAAGATGGTGTTGGAATGATAAATCAAAGCCATCTTTCGGATCAGGTAAAGGACCGATCTGATGCCCAATTATGAGTGGTCGCATCTTTTTTAGTCTATTTGACTCCTGTTAACCCAAAGGATGGTTAAGTAACCATTATAGGGTATGTGGTTATATAGCAAACACTGTGACATGTTCAGGGGCTCTTATATCATTCTATATTATCTGTATGATTTCCATGCATAGGACTATGTTGTGTGGTTGGCAGCCTAAGATTGTCTTTTAGGTGCGGGTCAGCAGGCCCTAAGGTATTTCATCGTTGAGTCCCAATCTATGTGTATTAAGTTTGTATACCCAACGTTGTTCTTTTTCTAGTAGTCTCTGTGTCAGTCCGGTGCAAGGTTTAACCTTTTCAATCACGGTCCACTTCAAATCCTGATTTGTGTGTCCCCTTTCTAAATAGTGTGCTGTTAATTTAATGGCTGACCTTGCACACCGTACCGTGCTAATGTTCGGTTAAACGTATTTTTACTTTTCCGGTGGTCATGCCGATATATTGTTGGCCGCAGGGGCATGTGATCATATAAATGACGTTGTTGGTGTTGCAATTAGTGTGATGCCTCTGCACCCATGGTGTGGGGAGGCCTAAGTTGATGAAGTTTGATTGTGTAGTGAACGGGCATACCGTGCAGGAGCCACAAGGGAAGTGTCCTTTGACAGGTGGTTGGTTCCATAGAGTGGTTTTGTCTCTTGTGGGGCTCTCAAACTATTGCTGTGTACCAATATATCCCTAATGCTCCTATTTCGTTTGAATGAGAACAAGGGTTTGTTGTAGGCCAGTTGATTAGAAGTAAGAATGTGCCATTTCTTGTTTATTATTTTCTTGATGGGATTCGATGACGAATTATAGGTGGTGACACGTTGACAAGTAATGCCGACCGAGGAGTATTCCGGGCTCGTTTCTGTACTTGTTCAATGATCTGTTTTGGGTATGCCTTTTCCTGTAGTCTTTTAGTACGTTTTTCTGATTCTTCTCTGTAGGTCCGTGCATTTTCTTCTGATCCTACGGAATTGTCCCACTGGGAGATGTTCTCGTAGAGAAGGTGGGTGGGCGCTATTGAAATGGAGTAAACTATTGCGGTCCGTGGGTTTTGTGTATAGGGTACTCTCAAGTTTGCCATTTTTTGCTATAATGTTCACATCCAGAAAAGAAACCAGAGTTGCATGGGTGGTCATAGTAAAACTCAAGTATGGATTGAGTTGGTTGAGCCATCTTTTAAGTGCTTCCATACTTTTTTCCTCGCCGTGCCATATGACCAGGATGTTGTCTATATAGCGGCGCCACAGGCGTAACTACTTTGGACAAGAATGCTGCTTTCATTGGGAGGAACAATTTGTCCTTAAACAACGATGAGTATGACTTTCGGATGGCCAGGACCTGGAGTTCACTCGCTCGTCTTGCAGATCTAGTGGCGATGAGGAACACCATCTTGATGGTCAACAGCTGTAGAGGACAGTTGTGCATCGGTTCAAACGGAGTACACGTCAGGTAGGTGAGAACCAAATTAAGGTCCCAGTACAGAACTACAAAATGTGTTGGTGAGAACATGTGGGTCAGTCCTTTCAAGAAACACATCAGATTGGTTATTTGAAAAGTATTGACTGATCCGTTAATTGTAAAATGGCAGAAAGGGCCGAAAGATAACCCTTAACTGTTGCCACAGCAAGGCCTTGGTCGGCTAAAGACAAACAAAACAAGATGTCATACAACTTCACATTCAAGGTTGGATGTTACAGGGAAACACCAGGCAACAAACCTCTCCCAGCATCCTGCAAATACCATTTTGTTGGATGGTCGTCTGGCTGCCAAGATGACGTCAACCACTGTGGGAGGGAGATCGAAAGCCATCAACTGTTGCAGCTCAATCTCCATGCATGGAGTTGCAGGTTGTGGAGGCTCGGATGCAAGAAGTGGCCTTGTTGCTGCGGCAGGAGGTCCTCCTGAAGGCTCAGCCGGATCAGAGCATTGGAGCTGTGGCAAACAGATTGAGCCAGGGTTCTCCCAATTGTTGGAAGATGCCCTGTGATACTCAGAGTGTAGCTGCCATTTGGATTCTCTAGGGAGCGGTGGCTGAGTTCATCTGCCCTGGTGTTTAAAGGACTTGACAGGAGCTGGGTAGTCAGGGAAATGCCCTGAGAGTCCAGCCACTTCCAGAGATGTAGAGCCTCCTGGCATAGGACCCACAACCCTATTCCGTACTGCTTGTTGCCATACCAGTTGGCAGTTGTGTTGTCCATGAGAACCTGTACCTATTCTCCTTTGATGGATGGGAGGAATTACTTCAGTGCCACGCGATTCACTTGCAACTCCAGCTGGTTGAGGTGGAGGTGAGTCCCTCTCCCCCAAATCCCCCCTCCCCCTCCCCTCCCCCTCCCCCAAATCCCCCCTCCCCTCCCTCCTCCCCCAATCCCCCTCCCTCCCTCCCCCATCCCTCCCCCAATCCTCCCTCCCTCCAATCCCCCCCTCCCCCATCCCTCCCTCCCTCCCCCTCCCCCATCCCTCCCTCCCCTCCCCCATCCCTCCCTCCCTCCCTTCCCCCTCCCCCCTCCCCCCATCCCTCCCTCCCCCCTCCCCCATCCCTCCCTCCCCCCCTCATCCCTCCCTCCCCCCTCCCCCCATCCCTCCCTCCCCCCTCCCCCCATCCCTCCCTCCCTCCCTCCCCCCAATCCCCCATCCCTCCCTCCCTCCCCCAATCCCCCATCCCTCCCTCCCTCCCCCAATCCCCCTCCCTCATCCCTCCCTCAATCCCCCTCCCCCCTCCCTCCTCCTCCCTCCCCCCAATCCCCCCATCCCCCCTCCTCCTCCCTCCCCCAATCCCCCTCCCTCTCCCCCCTCCCTCCCCCTCATTCCCCCCTTCCTACCCCCCTCCCTCCTTCCCCCCCTCCCTCCCCCAATACCCCCCCTCCCCCAATCCCCCCTCATCCCCCCCTCCCCCAAATCCCCCCTCCCCTATCCGGGGACCAGAGTCCTCTGATCTCCACCTCTCCCAGATGACCTCTCCAACCCAGCACTAATGCATCTGTCCCTACCATTAGTTGTGGATGGGGTAGGGAGAGGGTTCTACCACCCTTCCAATTGCAGTTGAGCATCCACCACCGCAGATCTTTCGCAATCTCCTTCGGCGCCTGTAAGACTCTCACAGGTCTCCTTGGTGCTGAGCCAACAGACTTCTGATCTTCATGAAGAGCCTGCATGTGCCACCTGCAGTGGTCCATGAGCAGGAGGCCTTTGTCCCAGAAGCCTCAGCGCCACTCTCACTGAGATCCAGGCGAAGGGTTGAAGCATCAGGATCATAACCCAATTGTCCTAGTCTCGTTGAGGCTGAGGGAAGGTTCAGAAGAGCACCGTATTTAAGATGGCTCTGATGAAGGGGAGCCATTGTGAAGAAATCAGGTGTGACTTTGCCATGTTGATGGAAAACCCCAACAATGGCAACAGGTCAGCCATCGCCTGGAGGTGGCTTAGGGCTGCTTGGGGTGAGGCTGCCTTCAGTATTCAGTCATTGAGGTATGGGAGGACTGGTATTCCTAACCTCTGCAGATGGGCTGCGACCACCACATCACCTTCGTGAACACTCAAGGTGCACTGGTAAGGCCAAAAGGGAGCATGGAGAAAGAAAGTGCTCTTGGCCTGTCTGAAACCACAGGTAGTGTTGGTGAGAATGCAGGACAGGAATGTGGAAATAGGTGTCCTGCAGATCCAATGCAACCATCCAGTCTCCTGCATCCAGAGCAGACAGAACTTGGGCCAAGGTGGGGATTTTGAACGAGTCCCTCCGGAGGAATAAGTTCAGAGGGTGTAGTGGTAGGATGGAACAAAGACGAAGGTCCTTCTTCGACACCAGAAAATAATGGCAATAACAACCAGTTCTGATCTCTTGGCCAAGAAACCATGAACCATTCCTTGGAGTATGGACAAGTGGTCTTCTGGGAGGTGTTGCGGTGTGGGTGACACATCTGGGGGATGTGACAGTAAGGGTAGAGAGTTACTGTGTTCCACAATCTGGAGCACTGATTGGTCGGATGAGATGCTTTTTCTCTTAGGAAGATGGAATGATGCAGCCTCCTACCAGGCAATCGAGTGCTGTTGAGAGCAAATTAAAGCAGTTCTGTAGCAGCTGCTGGAAGAGGGGCTGGGGTTTGGGTAGTGTGTTGGCCCTGGGGACCTCGATGCTGTCAGCCTGATCACCTACCTCTTCCTTGAAAGGTCCGAGAGGCTTGTTGTTGTTGAGGCACGTTCTGGTATCGTCTCTGCTGTTTTTTTCCTGCTGAAACCTTGAAAGGGACGAAATTGCTGGGGGCACTGCCGGACTGGTGGAACAAGGTCTAGGGAGCATGCTGTGGCTTGCTCGCCTTATACCTTTCCAAGGCCGAGTCTGCCTTCACTTCAAAGGGGTAGGAGTGATCAAAGGACATGTACATTAATGACTGATGGACATCAATAGAAAAGCCTGTGGAGCAAATCCAGGTGTGACGGAAAAGCAATAAAGTGGTCCCAACTCCCTACCCAGACAGTCAGAAATGTCCAAGCCTGAGCGAATGGAGTACTTCACTGTGTCCTGGATGAGATGATGGAGTGTTGGCGGATGCCATTTGGGGCAGCTGGCAAGATGTCCATCAATCTGTCCCATAACGCATAAGAGTACTTCCCCAGAAGGCAGCTAGAATTCACTGGCTTGAGGGCAAGGCTGGCAGATGAGAATCCCTCAATGAGTTTCGATTTTCTGTCTTGTGGAATAGAGGGAAATGCATTAAGGTTTAATCTACCTGTAGACACTTGCACCATCAGGCTCTCCAGAGTAGGCTGTTGAAGGAGGAATCCGGATGTCCGGAGGCAGGTCTATTCCGCCTTTCCACTTGTCTGTTTAACAGTGGGCGAGACCGTGCTTTAGCACAGATTCTCACCAGTACATCAGTCAGGGACTCATTGAATGGTAGTAGAGGTTCTTGGCTAGTTTGTCCAGGGTTAAGGACCTGTAAGGGCATTTGTTTTTACCTCTGCTATAGGCAAAATGCGGTCCAAAACTTCAGCCACCCTCCTGATCACTGTAGCGAAGGAGGTAGATTTGTCTGTTGCCATGGTTTGGTAAGGAACGGTCAATGTCTGGAGATGTATCTAGACCACTAGCATTCTGTAGATCTAAGAAAAGATTTTTACCGACATCATAGGCAGTGGCATCATCATCGTGGTTGTGCGGCTGTGAGGTTTCTGGGTCGGAATAGGAGTATATAGGTGTGCTGTTTGAGACCAAAGTGGGGGGGAGAAGTTGTTGCTCAGTTTGAGTCCGATAATACTATTGGCTCTGCTTCTGGCATCGGTTATAGCTGGAGCCAGTGACGTCGAGCATGAATGATGGGCCGGCCTCAGCACATTGTAACGTGGCAAAGTCTGGGACAGATCTGCCAGCTGTAACCTGACTGGAGGCCACCTCAGATCCTTAGGGCCTGAAGGTGGTCCAGAGGGGTACCAATGATCTTGACCATAACTAATTTTAGCTCATGGAGCTGTAGTAGCATTGCAGGTGGCCCAAGGAAGGCGAGGCACATCGGGGGCAGCATCGGATTCAGCTCTGAGAAGGGGGAACGACTCGGTGGCCTGGAGGTACCCGGGGTGTTGCACGACTTCACATTATGGGAGAGGCACGACAAAGGGGAGCCATGCTTGGACTGTTTGACTTACCTGAACTCCTGTACTTCGACAATGAATGGTCGCAAGAATGGCCTCAGGAGCGAAAGTGCATACACTCCCTTCACCTCGACCAAGAATAGGTTGTCTTTGACTTCCTTCGAAGCTCTGCAATGGCATGGTTGGCCTTGTGGTCGCAGAAGGCCTTCTCGTTCATTTTCACACAGCACTCGCATGACGCCGAGTCTGGGACCAAGACACCAGAGGAAGATGGTATGGGGGTCCTTCAGCGACATCTATCGGTTGCAGTCCTTGCAAGGTTTAAACCCTGTAGTTTTCAGAGTGGACATGTCCCCTGCACACTGGAAAAACCTGAGGGAAAAATATTTTCTTTTAAACTGACGGGATTCGTGAAGCTCTGGATCCGTGTTGGAAGGTGTGGAAAGAAAGGAACTGACGTCAGCATGCGGATGCAGCACAGATATAATAGTGTACTGGATGCCACACCCAGGGTCGGACGGATCAAATGCGGAGCTGCGCGACACTACCTACCGACGTAAGGGAAGAGCTATCAAAATAATCCAGGTCCATTCTGGCACCTGTGTGAATTGATAAGGTGAGAGGATTCTGTGATTAAAAGTCTCTATCAGAACATTTCCATATATCCGACACAACCCCAGACTGGTTCAGCGGAGTCCTGTGGCACCACAATCATGGTACCCACATCAGGGCATACCATTATCAGGCAAAAACGAAAACAACTGAGCAATGAACATTGCATCAGTCAGCCCTAGATATCATGAATGACATTTATTTCTGTGCCTTTTTCATGGAATCTTACGTATACCATCATCCCTGCTTTGTATCTAGTCCTCTTCTAAGAGATCAGGTGGGTCAACTGCAATTCACATTCAGAAGGACATCACTAACCACCCCTCCACTTCACCCAAGTCTGTCCCCATCTCCTGGGAGATCACGGACCCTTGAATATAAATGTTTACAGTTTTACACCAATCCATTCTTCACCGCAAGCCATCTATATTCGGGGTTTATGCATTTCCCTAATGTAATACTATGTGTTCCTTCTGGACCCCATTGAGCCTAAGCCACAAAACACTTCCTTGTGCTAAAGCATGCCCTCCTCGTTTCAAGCTCCCAAAATGGCCAGATGCAGTTCGAGTCAGACAAATCCGTGTACCCACTGTTACCATATTTAAGTTGTCAGAACACAAGTAATGAAAGTTGTTGGCTAGTGTCCCAATGTATGAAATACCAGCAAAGTCAGATTACAAAAGTGTGGTGGGAATCATAGAAAGAAAAGAAAAAAAAAAAAGGATTCTATCAGCCATGTTCATGCACATTATATTTTCCGAAATGAAACACTGCATACATTACCTGGTATCTCTTCAAACTTGAAATACAAGTTTCTCCTCGTGGTAAAGTCCCCTTGCAGGGAGCTACCACTGTTCATCAAATGACATCACCAATATGTGGACATATAGTTCATTCCATCTGGGGGAAAATTCTCTCCCGCCAACTCCCTTAGTCCACACCCCTTCCCTGGTCCATGTCAGAGTCCATCGTGTGGCAAGATGTCCACACCCCGCCTGACGCCACCAGGGAAAGAAGTCATTGTCCCATCCAGAAGACTGCCATTTACAGGAGAATTTTCCTCCATTACGCATAGGCATTTTTGGGGAGTTTATGCCTTAGTCGGTCAATATCTCTACCTACGAGTAATGAGTGTTTTGTGTAAGACTGTAGTTGAGGAGCACATATGTTGCACCCTGAAATTTGCAGCACTTCAATGAGGTCAGTGTGCTACATGCGGTATGTGCGTTAACGCCTAAATTGCGCTTGTCGTCTACCATCATCCTGCACCTTACCTGCAGGGTAGGAGTATTGCAGCTTGGGAGAGAGCCCTGCCCCACAGAGGAAGCCACGAACCATGGGTCATGGTGGAGAAAGAGCTCAGAGATTACTCTGGCCAAAAATGCAGTTCACATGTTATTCAAATAAGCAGAGTTTTGCAGCTCAAAAACCAAAAAGGACTCTAGAGCTCTCCCTAAACAAGTCCTGGGCCCAGGGCTGTGAAGATTCAACTGAGGTGTCCAATCAAAATTCATGCAAAACACTCATCTCTGTGCACAAGAGAGTGAGACTGTTTTAGAGCCGGGAGACCTGTTAAATCATTTTAGTCTCACCAGGGAAAGCTGTGGTTCTGAAATGATTGTTTGCGTCGTGTATAATGAAGCAGAGACAGGAGGGGCCTGTAGGTAGATGCTGGGTTGCACCGCTTAAAAACAAAGGCACTTATTTATGAATGCCCTACGCCTCTGTTGCGTCACTTTTCAGTGACGCGGCGGCGTAATCAATGCGCAACACTGTGCCCCATCTAGGCAGATGCGTCACTTTGTAAATGCCAGCGCTACATTATACCTGCGTCAGGTATAATGTATGCAGGGTGGGTATTCCCATGTAAAAAAGGCATGCAGAAGTAGCGTGGTGAAATCTATGAGATTTCACTGCGCCACTTCCACAACTTGACTGCGTCAAATCCTTACGCCTGCTTCAAGCAGGTGTAAGGAGTGACGCAGGGCCTTTCACATGAGACTCGCCCATGTATAATGACACCATTGCTGGAGTTGGGTCAGTTGACACACACACTCCAGCAATGAGTCAATATGGCGCCACCAGATACGTCAGGATTCCTGACGCATCTGTTCAATCCTTGCAACATGGAGCGCCAGTGTAAATACGCCGCATCCATGGTGTCGCAAGGAGGGTGCAATGAAAAGTGTTGAATCACTGTTTTCGCCCAGTGATGCAACACTTTACATAAATGAGGCCCCAAATCGGGACAAAATACGAAAAAGGGTCATTCGGTGCTTTGAAGGGATTTTACATTTTTACTAGCAGTCTGTAAACGTAATCACTTAGCGCACGTGTAGGTATGGACCAACTTACAACTCTGGGCTGCACTCCTCTCCCTCAACTCACCTGGAGATAATGTGCATCAATCATATGACAATGCCAGAGACTGACAGGTATATTTGTTTATTATTGTTGTGAGTTCTATCAGCTTGTCCCCACAAGGGCGTACACACAAGGCTTTATTTTAAGTCCGTTTTAGTGCAGAATAAATCAAACCAAATTATTGCACAAGTCTGTAAAATCAAAGTGATTGTGGAGGCAAAAAATGTAAATATTGAAAGTCGGTAACCTATTTATCCAATGCATTTCTAAGAATCCTTCCATGCCTAATCCTTAAACATCAGTGGAAGTGCCACAATGAGGGTCAGTATTCCAAGAGAACCGACACATCTTCCCACGTGTATTTCGTTCATGCTTGTCCTGTTTGTAGGCCTGTCTGCGAGCAAAGCTGAATTATTTATATATCTATGGGAAGAAAGCTTATGAGACACAGCCCAGGTGGCCTTGTGTGACTCAGCTCAGATGAATGCTGCTCGGCTGTCTGGATGTCACTGAAGTCCTGATCTCTGTCCTGGAGAGGGCTATGAACAGCTATTACATACCCTGTAAACTGTTTATTTTGAGAAAAATAAACCTTGTGACTATGATGCAACATCGGAGAAATATAAGAATTCCCTGCAGCTCTTGTGAAAGCCAGAAGCTACTCTGCTTTCTCTTAAGCGCCATCTAATCAAACGAGTACATAAATAGATCAACTAAATGTTTACTAGAAAGTCACTTGATAAATGTAACACACATTTTTGTACAATAATCAAAATAAAAGCATCAGCTGTTGCAAATAAATAACTTACATGGACTATGCAAATATATGATATGGGGGAGGGGGGGCGCAGACGACATACAAGCAAAATAAATGACATGGTGGTTGGTAGAGTGAGAGAGGGGGCATGTGGTGAGCTCCTGTGTGTTTAAAGGTGAAAAACACAGCCAGTAGGACGGTCATTGTGGTACATTCACGGTGTGGATACCCCTACACTAACCTTTCCAACTTCATGTCACCCTGAGCCTCTCTAACAAAGATGATCAAAAATCTTCCTGTTAAGAAATTCACTCCTGTGCTTCACCCAATGCCACACGGTTGCAGTACTCCTCATCAACCATATGATTTCAACACATGCACCCCCTACAAACATATCAATGGAGTGCACTACCCGTCTCCCCACAATATTACAAAACAAACTGCCCTCAATGCACAAACCTGATTTCTTCAAAACAAAGCTATTAGCGATCTCAACAACTATATAAACAGACACAGCTAATACAATTCTAAATGGTGCAGACAACAGGCTTTAAGCCCCACTGAAAATGTAACATAGGCGTTCACTTTAGACGCCGGACGACAGTGTTTTTAAAATGTATTTTATACCATGGCTGCAAACAAAATACCAGTAACTGCAAACGCGAGTGTGCAGAATATTGCTTGGGCAACATTTGCCTTAAGTTCTTTTTATTTTTCCAGAGTGTAAATAAATGTATTTCTAAGAAACGTTAACCCCGATCAAGGAACATGTGACTTATTGACCCATCTTGCTTAACAGGATTCCTTGACCTCTTTCTGCACTATAGTTTATATACATTGGTGTAGCCCATTTCTGCCATTTGTGTCCCTTGTAATACTCTCGCTAACTCCTGGTTCAGCGCCTTCCCATAAAGGTCTTTTGGGAGTTTCCAACCTGTACTCATGTTTATTTCTTACAATGTCTTCTAAGAAACAATCTACAGTGTAGAGAAATAAAAAGGTCGTTCATCACCTGTGGCAATGTCTCCAACATGGCATCTTCTTGTGAGAGCCCACTGCATAGGGCGTCTGGTTCTGCATAAATATCCGGAGGTGTGCAGTGCTAGCTAACAGGCCGGTGGGTGTTGGTGTCTCCTATTTTAAGGGGCAATACTCGTCAGGCAACTATCTGCTAGATTTTTATAGACCTTTATTTGATCATCATCCAGTTTGTAAGTATACTGATTCACTTTGTAAAGGAGAATTGCTTTTTATTATGTATTATAGTCAAACAGTAATTTACAAAGAAGCACTGGCAAAGCCAATTAATCTGGTGTTGGTGTTTTCTCGTGGTTTTCATAGAACCTTAATGTTGGAGGTGCAGGGCCATCACTAATATGAAAAATAATGCTAAAGGCAAAAATATATTTTTGGTCTCAAAAACCGCAGCAGTCCATGGCACAGACGGGAAGTACTTTGTTTGCAGATGTGCTCCTTGTGGAAGGTCAGGGTACCATCACTCAGAGTGAAATTAGCCAATGGCTTAGGAGGGCTACCCATTGGCCCCTGTGTATGCTGGAAAAAAAGTTTGAATGACACACCAACAGACCAATGAATGTAGAGGGCTGGCTTAAAGCCCCTACAAGCAAATATATTCTACATATAAATTTAGTAAAATCAAATATCTTGACCAACGTTAGACCTAAAAATAAGACGGGATGCCTTCAAGGCAGGTGGGGAGGAGGAGAATAAATATATATATATATATATATATATATATATATATATATATATATATATATATATATATATTAGCATCAAGGCAGAACGGCACTGGGTTGCTGTTTACTCGACTCGGAACTAACATGGAAAAAAATGTTAAATATACAGTAAGCACTTATTTAAAGGTTAATTACAGTTAGGGAAAGGAAGTAACTAGGCCCTTAACTTTAGGAACACCTTCATTTTTAAAGACAGCCACTAGATATACATGGTTTGTTTTACCTACACCCACTTTACACCCCCGCTGGCATCAGTGTGGCCCTCGGTCACATCATAGACCAAACTTTGCAGCTCCCGGGAAAAGGTTTGTGAGTACCCTTGGTCTAGACGCAAACTCATGGGGCTGAAGAGCCAACACCATCTCCTAAGAATGAATAGGGAAGAACTAGAAACACCCAAGCAAGGACAGTTATTCTACGAGAAGCTCAACAAGATATGGACACTTCTAGCTAAACACCCAAGCACCCAGAGAGCGAAATCCCACATTAGTAAAGTCAAGAAAACTTGTGGGGCATGGCAGTGTCAGAAAAAGATTTTTTTTAAAAGAAGCTTTCAAAGACGTCTATAGGTACTTTAATGAAGCAGTAGACGACAATATGATCAAATTCTACCTAGACTCAATCAACATGGCTAACATTCAATCTATTTGCGGACGACTTGACCAGCCGATTGTAGATGCTGAAATAAGTCAAGCTGTACAATTCATGCCTCCTAATAAAAGCCCGGGGCAAGACGACATCCTGGATAAACTCATTATGAAAACTCTTTAAACACTTTGCTGCAAGCAGTTCAATCACCCCATCAATGCGAGATGCAGGTAGCACCCTTATTCTCAAGCCAGGCAAGAATCAAGAGGACTGTGCCTCGTACTGTCATATAGCCATATTCCACACAAAGACCCATTCCTTACAAAAATCTTAGCCAATAGGCTAGCAGACTGGCTGCAGTAGCTGGTAGAAGCCAACCAAGTAGGCTTTATAAAAGAAAGCCAAGGGACTGACAACCTCAGACAAATAGTACATGTAGGAAAGCAGATTATCAGGTTTGGACAAGTGTCCACCTCACAGAATAAGGCTACCACCTGCTAGATATCACACAAATTAAATAAAATGAACCTGTGCTCAATCCTGCTAACGTGACATGGAGCAGTTAGGCTTAAGTAAAAGGCAATGTGTAACGTATTTAAGCAGTGCAGACACAGTGGAAAAAGTTACACAAAACACAATAAACTCCCCAATCACTTTTAAAATAAAGACAAAAACGTTATTAGCAAAATAAGACCAAACTACAAAAATCCAATAAGAGGGCCTGGGGATAGAAATTTTTAAAGATTTAAGTGAAAATAGGGCCAAAAAGCACAAAACGCTAACGATAGTCTGTGGAAGTGGTAAACTAGGACCTAGGCACAATTTGAGGCTGACCGTGATGGAACCCTGGTCGGATACACCAAGTGGATTGGTCCCAATGAAAGTCTGGCAGTCAAAAAGTTCGGAAATGTTTTAAAGTCCCAACGCAGAAAGGGACTTTATCACTTATTGAGAAGACCAATCTTCCTTGAGCATGCCGCAGCTGTAAATGCAGCTGCCACCATGGAACCAAAAGCCGAATACTTGAAACAGGATGGTCCTGCTGGAGTTCTGGTGCTTTGTAGATTTCTTGCTGAAAATGTTTTAAGTTCCAAAGCAGAATGGGACTAAATCATTTTCTCTGGGGTGCGGACAGACTTGAGCGGGACGAAGCTGAAATTCAATCAGATGCCATGGAATGGCCGGCCGGATAATTTTTCCAGGTCCCCCTGAAGCTCTGCACAAAAAGTTTTTCAATGTTTCCAAACTCTCTTTTGGTGCTCAAACAACCACAGTCGTACACTTCAACAGCCTGGGACCTCAGGGCAGGGCACTTAGAAACTCTGTGTGTCAGGCAGAAGCCAATAGCGAAGTCCAATCCAGGTCTAGTTACCACTGGTCAGCCAGGCATTTATAGGAAAAGGTCTCTTCCAGCTTGTCGTGTCCCTGTAGTCACACAGGTGGTCAGCGAACTGAACCACTGGAGTCCACTTTTTGTCTTGGGTACAAGTGGGTGCAGGTGCAGTCTTTCAGTGCTCCTCCTGTCTCAGACAGCAGATCCCGTAATGTGTTCTGAGTAGGTGCATTGGGGTACGACATGTATGTGTGGCACCATCTAGTGGGTGGGAGTGATTCCTGGGCACTCCTTAACCAATGGAGTAAAAGTCCTGTAGGCAACCCTACCCACTTAGTCAGACATTTCTGTTTACCCTACTGCAAACCATCCCACAGTCCCCTCACTCTAAAATTCGAAGATGGGGAAAGCCATTTCCCTTGTGCGGGGGGGGGGGGCACAATATTGAGCAGTCCACTCCTCAGTGGTCCTTCAAAACTGGCTGTGGGGGTAACTTTCCGCCCACTGGGTTTGGTGCCAGCCTGACTTGGGGGACAAAGCCTGGGGATTTCTAATGTCACCTAACATTTGGTTGTGATAGGGTAGGCCCTTTTGAAGTTAATTAAGTTCCTGGGCCCACCCTAACTGGCCTTCCTACCAGGAGAAGAAAACACCTCCCAACTCCAAGGCTATTTTCTCTGCTGTGGCAGCAGTTTTCATACCTAATTCAGGCCAAGTACAGAGTGGGCATTCGCTGGAGAGTGAATGCAAATTAGCCTCTATCAGCTTCAGGCAGGGTAAAAGTAAATTTCTAAAAGTTACATTTCCAATATATTTATTAATACCCTGACTTCACCACTAAATTGGATTTTTATTAAATATAAAAATAAGTCTTTGAATGGAGTCTGTAGCTGGTAGAGGTCAAATGTTAAAGATTAAAGTGTATAATCTATATGTTGAATTTTCCTATGTACCAGTTGCACCTCAGCCAGTGACTATCATTTTTGGCCTAGTCACTGGGGGAACATGCCATTTCAATTGTCACATGTCCCGTTCTTAAATATTATGCATCCTACCTTGCGGGCAGCAAGGTGTGCTTAGGGGTGACTTATCTAATATTTAAATTCAGGTTTTCCTACCAGTCAAGAGAGTGATTTTGACAGGTCTGAGCCGCAGGGTTCATGCTGTGCTCAGGCTACACTGGGTGACCTCAGGCCATGTTTTCACTTCCAATATAGTGGATGGAACAATAGGTGCTGCAGTCCACAAGTGGCATTTAACTTTCAATGCAGCAGCGCATTTCTGCACCATATATACTCTAGCCTTATTTGAAAGAAATGTGCCAATCAGGTTTTAAGCTAATTTTAACATGTTTAAGGATCAGAGCACATACCCTGTACGAAGTTCAAGATTACCAGCAGATGACTCCCAAAAAACTGGGGGTGAGCACCCAAAAAGGGGTCACTTTGCAACACTGCACCTAACTGACAAAAACAACAAAGAAGCTGATTCCAGCAATCCTCCTACGTTTGTAGATGCCGAAACAGCATCTTTCCCTTTTCTCAGGGAAACTCTGGCCATGAAGGGGCCCAACAAGTTCAAATAAATCCTAGTGGGATACAGGACTCCTTTGAGCAGAGCAAGAGTAAACAGCAAACACCACGAGCAATTCACAGTACAAAGAGGCACAAAGCAGGAGTGCCCCCGCTCCTCACACTTCTTTTCACCCTAGGAGTACAGCCACTTGCATCCAAGAATCAGGAGATAGGGGCATCACATTTGCCTCCAAACAGCACAGATATGCTTCCTTTTCATGTAGCAGATTAACTTAGGTGCCAAATAAATTAAATAAACCCCCCATTATTGGGCTAGTGACTACTAGATATCTGGAAATATACATCACAAAAGACCTAAGAGTGGCCAGTGAAACAAGCATTGGCTTGGCCAATAGGTCTCATCTTTGGGACCTTATAAGTGTTTAGCCAGAGTTATTGGCCTGCCTTTCCAATGTTTTTAAGCTATATTGTAGAGGAGTGTGGCTGCTGTGCAGCATGTTGAAAAGTTATAATAAAAAAGTGTTATAAACCTTTTTGTTACCTTATGTATAACCAAGAATACATTATGTACAACTGAACTACAATTAAAAAAAGAATTAACATTAAAAAAAATGTCTTCTAGTTTTTTTTTGTCCTAGCAATGCTGGCAACTGCTTCCTACCTGTTCTAATGCTGGTTTGCTATAGGTTTTTTGTTATTGGGGGTGTGGGGGGATATAAACAACGGGAGGGTGGAGAATGGGAAAAAGAACTTAAATTACAACACGAGCAGCGGAAGGACACTAGGAGAGAATCAATAAATGCCAGATTCTGAGGGCAGACTGAGGTGGTGGTGGTGTACTGGTGATGCTGAATGATACTCAGGTGGTGCGGAGTGATGCTGAGGTGCTGGTGTGGAGGTGATGCTGAGTGTTACTGAGGTGATGCTGAGTGTTACTGAGGTGATGCTGAGTGTTACTGAGGTGGTGCTGAGTGATGCTGAGGTGGTGGTGCTGCACTGGTGCTGAGCTGGTGCTAAGGTGGTGAGTTGATGCAGTGCTAGCGTGATGCTGTGCTGAGGTTGTGCTGCGCTGGTGCAGAATTCTGCTGAGCTGGGGTTGTGCTGGTGCTGAGGTGGGGCTGCACTAGTGGTGGTGCACTGATGCAGAGGTGGTGTTGTGCTGAAGTTGAGTTGGTGCTGTTCTGATGTTGAGGTGGTGCTGCGCTGGTGCTGAGTGATGCCGAGGAGGTGCTGGTGCTGAGTGATGCTGTGGTGGTGGTGCACTGGTGCTGAGTTGGTGCTGTGCTGAGGTAATGCTGTGCTGATGCTGAGGTGGTGCGGCGCTGAGGTGGTGCTGCCTTGCTGCTGCTGAGGTGAGACTGCGCTGGTGGTGAACTGATGCGGAGATAGTGCTGTGCTAAAGCTGAGATGGTGCTGCGCTGATGCAGAGTTGGTGGTGCACTGGTGAGGAGGTGGTGCTGTGCTGATGATGAAATGGTGCTGCACTGGTGTTGGTGCACTGATGAGGAGGTGGTGCTGCGGTGGTGCTCAGATGGTGTTATGCTGAGGTGTTGCTGCACTGATGAGGAGATCATGTTGTGCTGAGGTGGTGCGTCACTGGTGATGGTTCACCGATGAGGTGGTGCTGTGCTGATGCTGTGGTGGTACTGTGCTGGTGCTGAGGTGGTGCACTGATGCTGAGTTGGTGCTACACTGGTGGTGGTGCTGCGCTAGTGCTGAGTGATGCTGAGTTGGTGATGTGCTGAGGTAGTGGTGCACAGATGTTTAAGTGGTGCTGCGTTAGTGCTCAGTTGCAGCTGAGGTGAGGCTTCGCTTCTGCTGAGGTGGGGCTGCGGTGGTGGTGCACTGATGTGGAGATAGTGCTGTGCTAATGCGGAGATGTGCTGTGCTGATGTGGAGGGTGTGCTGTGCTGATGCGGAGGTATTGCTGCGCAGATGTGGAGTTGGTGGAGCTGTGCGGAGGTGGTGTTGCGCGCTGCTGCTGCACTGGTGGTGGTGCATTGATGAGGAAGTGGCGCTGTGCTGTTGCTGAGGTGGTGCTGATTGATGCTGTGGTGGTGCTGAGTGATTCAGTTGTGATGCTGAGCCATGTTGAGGTGCTGCTGTGCTGAGGTGATGCTGATGTTGAGGTGGTGCTGCACTGATGCTGAAGTGGTGCTACATTGGTGCTGAGTTGCTGCTGAGGTGGGGCTGCGCTGGTGCACCTATGTGGAGGTAGTGCTGTGCAGATGCTGAGGGGGTCCTGAGCTGGTGCTGAGGTGGTGCCTTGCTGGTGCTGCGCTGATGCCGAGATGGTGGTGCTGTGGCTGATGTGGTGCTGCACTGAGGAGGTAGTGCTTCATTGGTGGCGGTGCACTGATGAGGTGGTGCTGTGCTTATGGTGCTGAGTGATGCTTTAGTGGTGCTGTGCAAATCTGCATTTATTAGAGGTATTCAAGTAATTGCGAAGGACCGCTTGGGGATGCTTCAGTTTGCCATTATACATTTGACAATAATGAAAAGATCCATTGTTTTTAACAACTGCAAGCAAACGTGAATGTGTTTGTTACTTTGACCATTCCATGTACAATGCAGTAATCCAATTTTGGAAAAACAAACACTTTTCTTTTGAAAAAAAATACAGTACATTTTACCGAAAGATTGCTCAGGCTGCAGATACCTCAGCTGGCGCATGTAGCCCAATGGAGGAAGCAGAAAAACAAGGATGTGTGCACAACAAGATATAAACGGTCCAAATGATACAATTACATCTCAAAGATTAAATGAGAAATATTGTTGAATAACGAATGCAAATGTCGTGCAAAGCCGGGTTGAAACTTTTTAACCAGTACTGAAAAGTTTGGGCCTGATTCGCCCCCACCCTTCGCCCCCCCCCACCCTCCCCCCCGACAGAAGCAGAACTAGAACATCTGCACCGTGCTATGCAACGCAGTTTATTGGCATGACGAGTCAGGCAAACATTGGCAAGGATGCATGGAATACATCCACAGAGTATAAGTTATATTTTATTTAATAGACTGACTTGCCAAATTCAGGGTGTTTCCTGGCCAGTGCACTGGTAGAGGGGGGATTGTGAAAGGCAGTCACACTCCTAAAAGGGTACATGCCTCAGGCGCAGAGGGCTGCTAACAGGAGGGGCCATGAAAGTGGAGAGCTTGGGAATGGGGGCAAGGGAGTAACATTAGAGCCTCCTTCGTTCACAGAAGGATGGGTTATGCAGGGATCAGTCTTACAGGAGAAGTGATGCAGGCGTGAGCAGAAAAGGAGTACAAAAGGACATGGGAATAGCAGAACACATTGCTGCACTTTTCACACCCTCCTTAGATACATCGCTCTGAAACCTGGTTGGGTGAAATTGGTGCTATATAAAACAATAAATAGATCGTTTAGTGGCATGCACAGAACAGAAGGCGGTCCTCCTCAGGTCTCACATCTTAAGAATACCTCCAGCGAGGCCAGGCCCTTATATCCTCTTATCTATCCATGTATTATAGATTGAGCACGGATAAAGCTGCAGACTGTCTGGTACTTGTGCATGGACATACTGAGGTAGCGCGAATCATGAGGCTAGCACCAGACCATGAAGACAACTCTAGGATAGATCATGCCTCCAGGCTTACTCTGTACAAGGACAGAAATGCTTGAGCGACCTCCCTTCGCACATCATGCTTGCGGAAATTCAAAGCTCACCCTTCCAAATATTCCTACCATCTTAGATCGTACCTTTTACTTCTTCGCTTCAAGCCGCTATGAGGCTGCATTTCCCATCTCTTCGGCATTTGTAAGCATTGCCCTCAGTTCATACTGCAAATATACTTGCATGTCTCTCTAAGGCTAATGCGCCTCTTGTAATCTCACCCACCCCAGCCAAAAAATTAACAAGCATTGGCATAGCCAATAGGTCTCGCTTTTGGGCCCTTATAAGTGTTTAGGCAGAGCTATTGACTTTGCCAATGTGTTTAAGCTTTGCTGTAGAGAAGTGTGGCTGCTGTGCAGTATGCTGAAAAGTTGTAATAAAAAAGTGCCAGAAGCATTTTTGTTACCTTATATATGATCAAGAAGGCATTATGTCCAACAGAACGACCATATTAAAAAATGTATGTACAATAAAAAATGTCCCCATTTTTCTTTTGTTCTTGCAATGCTGGCAACTTGTTTTTGCCTTTTCCAATGGTTGTTTGTTAAAGTTTTTTTTTTTTTTTTGAGGGGGCATAAACAATTGGAGGTTGAAGGTTGTGAACTAGTACCTGTATTATACACTATCAGCGGCCAGACGTTAGGGGAGAATCAACAGATGGCAGATTCCGAGAGCAGGCTGAGGTGGTGTTGAGTGATGTTGAGGTGGTAGTGGTGACTGGTGCTGAGACGATGCTGAGGTGATGCTGAATGATACTTAGGTTTTGCTGAGTGATGATGATGTGGTGGTGTACTAGTGGAGAAGTGTGGCTCAATGGTTAGAGCGGCAGACCCTGATGCAGAGATCTGGCCCGGGACCAGGGTTCAATTCCCGCCTCGGCGGGTCTTGGGCTCAATTTCCTCGGACCTGATAATTCTCGCCTCGGTGCCTATTCTAATCATGGGTCCCACTCTGCAACTCTGGGCAATAGCTTGCTTAATCTCCACAACGGCCCCAACAGCGCTGGGATGCCTGGCTTCAGCCTGGGGGTGCCCAGGAGTGGACATTTCACAGGGAAAAGCCAGGAAGGGTTCCACAGCGGTATGCGTACAGCGCCAGGACACCTCTTTGGGGGTATAAGTGCGCTTTACAAGTACGAATTTCATTTCATTGGAAAGGCGATGCTGAGTGATACTGATGTGGTGTTGAGTGATGCAGTGATGCTGTGGTGGTGCTGAGTGATGCTGTGGTGGTGCTGAGTGATGCTGTGGTGGTGCTGAGTGATGCTGTGGTGGTGCTGAGTGATATTGTTGTGGCCCTGAGTAATAGAGGGGTAGAGGGGTGGTAGAGGGGTAGTAGAGGGGTAGAAGGGTAGCAGTATACAAATCTTGGTTAAATGCCCGTCGTCCCTGCCATCAGCTCCCCAAACTCATTAGAATCAAAGTCGAGTGACTTACGGGGATATTGCTCGTAAAGTAAAGTCTCGCCATTATTCCCGAGTGGTAGGACTCGCCAAGGCGCGCCCCTCCACCCCCTTGCACCCCTGCCGCATTCATCACTCCACCCCCTCAGCTTATGGAAGGGGGTCCCAGGCGGATGGGGCGTAGGGAGGACTTTAGCAAAGAGTACAGTCGACTCTACAGAGAGCAATATGTACCGCTTTGGTTTACCCGCGGCAATGATAATTTATAATAACTATATTTAATTCTGTGCAGTTACAAGCGACAGGATGGCCGTGCGCATTTATCTGTTGCTAAAATGATTTTTCTGCACATTTGTCTGCTGCGTCAACCATTGGAGTGCACATGTATCTCCTGTATTAACGATGCGGCTGCGCATTCATCTGCAACAATTATTTTGCGGTTCACGTATTCTGTAAAACAGATGGTTGTTTGTCTGTTTATTTATCTGCTGTGCCAATAGTGATTTAATTGCACATTTATCTGCTATTAGAGTAATTGAGCTATTCATGTATCTGTGAAAGTAATCTTTTATGTGCACATTTATAGGTCGCAGTAGTCTGTATTCGCAGTATTCTTATTTGCGGCTCACTGTCTCAACAGTGCAACTCTGCATATTTGAATTGAAACAGAACATACCAGCAAGTGCACGTGGATGGCGCAACACATGAACAAAAGAATGTCGTATGGATGTACACAAGATGCTAAACGCGACAGAAGTGTCACTGAGTCGCGCTTTCACCAAGAGTCCGAGTAGTGAGCGGGGCTGGAGAACAGTGTGTTTGAGAGCGTGTTTACCTCAAAGTCCGTGACCTGGAGCTGCCTCAGGCTGTTTTTAGTAGTAATGAAAGGCCTTGTGGGTGTTGTTGTTGTAAGGGGAGATGTCTGGTGCTCAGGAGGGGGTAACACCAAGGTGAGGAATTCAGACGACACTGCGTTTTGGATGAAGAACCCTTAGCCTGCTGATAACAGAGGCTGCTTAGGGAGGGAGCCCAGCAGATGGACTAGCTTGCAGTGGAGGCAGCATTTATGGCCTTGTTGGGCACGAGTGAGGGTTGGTTATGCAGGCCCTCAGCACTAGTGCGTTTACCCAGGCATTGGCTGGTGGGGGACGAGATTTGGTCGAATCCTAGGACGTTGGAATGGCAGCAATGAGGTGGAAAGGTGGTTGAGTAGCCCCGTAGATAATATTTATTTGGGCTCAGTCAGCATTCAATAGCACGCGGCCACTAAGTAACATTAATTTTTGCATGCAAGTGGGAGGAGGTGCTCGTGCTGGGGAAAGAGATGAGGCAGCGTCATCACTCAGCAAAGAGCTGATTCGAGAACCCAAAAGAGGAAATCGTTCATGCCTGCAGACTCCCCTACCGTAAAGGGCTGTAAGGAAATCCGTGCACCCCTGAGGTTTTGGTATTCATGCGCCTGGATAGCTGGTGTTTTTGACTTCTGGCCGTATTGGGTCTACCATACAAGCCCTAAATTCATGCTCAATCGCGGCATCCGCGCTTTACTTTTAACATGGTTAAAGGTAAAGCGCCGGTGCCGCGATTATAGCAAAAGTAAAGAAATAGATGTTTTTTTCTATTTCTTTAGTTTTGCAGCAATCGCGGCACCGGCGCTTTACCTTTAACCATGTTAAAAGTAAACCGCGGGTGCCGCGATTGAGCAAAAGTAAAGAAATTGAAGGTGGTGGTAAGAAATGTTTCAAATAAGTGCGCTTTTAAAAGCATGACACAAATATGGTAATTGTGTTTAAGAAGATCCGTAACTGTCTGGCGCATAAAAGGTTTGGAAAATAAGAGCAACGACTTGAGGCATGTTCTGCCAAAAGCAGTGCAACGCGGCGGGGGAGGGGCGGAGGAGCGCTTGTCGGAGCGAGAGGAAAGCCACATGGCGCCTCTCAGAAGGGAGGGGGTAGTGTGCGCAGAGGAGCCATTACAGAACAGCCACATGGCAGCTGCGCGCGTGCACGCTCACGTGCACTCAAGCTGGGAGCCTCTCTGATAGCACTTCCAAAACCCACTTACTAAATGTCTCGGCCAGCGCTAAGCGCTGGCTCAGGCGAGACCTAAAAACGGGGAAAGTGCAAGAAAGGATCATTTAAGATAACTGAGTATAGGGCCACGGAGGCCTCTGCAAAGTGCCCTTCACATGGGCAGCCATGTATAACATTGATCAAAGGGATAGTTTAGTACAACACTGTTCACAGGAACAGCTCCCAGTGTGAAGTGCCACTCAAGGGGACAGCTCTCTATAGCACCGTTTACCGGAATAACTTGCTAGAGCGCCATTGTTGAGAACAGTCACCTAGTGTCTGACAGGACGGTATCCTGCAGACTGAGCTCCAACACCAGGTCTTGGTGCTGCCTGCAGGTTTAGGGGTCGACTCAGCATTTCATCCTTCAATTTTAGATAAAGTGAGTACGGGTAATAATGCAACCTATTATTAAATGGTACTTCAGTTTCTGTTGTGCGCTACTTAAGGAGTAAATATTGTATTCATGCTGTATTTTGCACAGATCTACGTTTAGCGCCTTGAAATGTCCTTCGAGAACAGCTGGTGGGCACCTCAATTCAATGTTGCACATTTGAACCGTGAGAATTGGGATTAGTAGTTCCTTTGTTACCGCAGTGAGTAATGAGTTCTCACATTTCTGTCTGCGTTAGCCTGTGAGCATCTTGTTTATCTCTAACAAGTCTGCGATTGGCGCTAGAACATAAGAAACAGCCACATTAACTAAGTTATTAAAAGTTACCTACCTTGGAACTTCAGAGGATGCGGGGGAATCTGTCAGTGTCTGCTTAGGAGGCACGTTGGCAAGGCATTGTTAAGAGTTGCTTTCTGCTGTGTGTCTGCTCCAGTGCCCACTAGCTGAGCTGCGTTTCTGCTGTGCACCAAAAGGCAGCCGCATGTGAATAAATAACTAGCATTCATATGTAAATGATGTTGAAATGGTGTATGTGTCTGCTGTTGTGGAGACAGGTTCTTTGTTGAGTGCTAGATACAAGCATTCTATGGCGTGTTGTCGATGAAAGTGCTACATTTACTCCACATTCAAGTTTAGGAATGGCGGTGGTGTGTTTGAGGAAATCTGTCGGAGCTAAGCTTTAAGAATCCTGGGGACATCTGATGAGTGGTGTGTGTTGAGTGCAGTGAATATCTGGGTCTGGAGTTTGGTATGTATTGGTAATTAGGGTGTGTGCGGCACATGTGGTAAACTTGCTGAAGGTGAGGGATGTTTTAAGGATGAGGAGTGTGTTGTGTTGCGGGTAGGGGGCGCAGGGGCTCCTTGTCCACTAAGCATGCCACCCTTCCCCTTTAAGAAACCCCGACAGACTAGTCCATTGCGATGAAAAGACGGATTGCCATTTAAACAGTAAACAGAAAGTTAGTCATCCCCTTTGCAGATGGGCTTCTGGAGTATGCAGTAAATAGCTCCCATTTTTCAAATGCTCCTTCGCGTGATTTTTTTAAAAAGCGTAATGTATGTTGTTTCCCACACGCCAGAGCGTTTAATATTGATATCAATGATGTGCTCAATTAACTTTTGTTATGTTTTAACGAGTGGATATCCATCTTTAGGCAAAGATTCATTCACTTCACCGTCCACTTATAAATCAATAAATATTAGTCTGCTGCTAAATGACAGAACAATGAACAACATATTTCCTAAGTAACCGGGATATAAATTGCAAGGGAGAATATATATATTTTTAATGCATAAATGTTTGCCCTTAAGCACTGTGACAAAAGGCTCCCATCAGCCGCTTGAGCCCGAGCAATGCAAATCTGACTTTAAGTGACCGTATTGATGTTTGCTCAAAGCAGCTTTCACTCGGTACAGATGCCGGCTTTGTTGTTCCGCAATGATGGTACCCATGAAAGAAGAAGCGCGGCGGCCGTGCGCCTATTATCAACACGCCGCCCGCTTCACGACTGCAGCACTTCATGAAACTTGAAGCGCAGGGACCGTGAAGTGGGCGCTGTGCTGATAAAAGAGAGGCATGTGGGCTGAATCGGGCACCGCATTGTAACAAACTGAGGGTGAAACAAACAGGGATAAACCCTGATTTCGTTGCTTTCCCTGTGCCGCCTGGCCCGAGCCTTCTCTACAGTTACCTGGGGCGAGGCGCTGCTCCCCTACCAAAGGCAGAGGTGTTCCCTGAGGCTTCTCCTCACAGTGGCGAGGAGGAATGTAAACTAAGCAGTCATGACCCTTGCCCTGCAGTACCAGTGAGGAAAGAAGACGACATGAAGCGCAGCGTCCCTGAAGCGGGCGCCATGCTGAAAGACGTGCAGCTTCCAAAATCATATACATAATGTTTGTGCAATTCAAACAGCAACACACACTTCCTTCTCTTTATTAAAAAAAAGTAATTTTAAAAAGGGCTCGCAAACAAGCGCTCACATTAGAACTATGCCTTTAGGCTGCCACAAGCAGGAAACTAATAAAATGAAACATGTAAGTAGCGCCGTGACAAGATTTACAGGTATGTTTTCACTCACGCTGGAAAATCGAAAGGCATGCGACTGCATGCCAAAAAAAAGAAGAGTGCGCTCAAAGTATCCTAAATAACATGAAGAGGAAGAGCACATGTAACAGGGGCAGTCCTCATGGGAGGATACAAAATTCCTAAAGGAGGGACACTAAGCATATTCATCAAACAAAAGCTGGCATTTACAAAGGACAGTATTAGGAACCAATGAAAAAGATGGGCGGTGCTTGAAGCCCATATTGTAGATACAGCACGTCTCGAAGAGACAGCGCACATGCGCTGCCTAGGAGAGACCTAAAAATGGCTAGCTTTAAGAAGCCAGATCCTGGAAGATGTAAGAATATGGGCAAGTTGTTCATTTCCAGGCTGCAGGGGAAGATAAATGTGCTGAAAATTCAAATACTGCCAAGATTACTATATCTTTCCAACCTAAGCGATCTCGGACACCACTAGGAGAACTTGGGAAAAACAAGAAAAGAAAATGATAGACTTTATCTGGGCAGGGCAAGTATAAACAAAAAGATATTGATGGCACGCAATGAGGAGGATTCGCAAGCCCTAACATTGTGTGATATTACCATGCAGCCACCTAATGGTAATTATTGAAAGTAGCTGGTTGTGGATCTGGTGGTAGTGGGGAGGGACATATGGGACTTGGCCTGGTTAGCTAAAGAACAAAACCCCAGGAATGCTTATTTATCAATCCCAACATGGACATTCCTGGAAATTTGGGATACGGTTACCAGAAAGAACGGGCTAACTTCATTCCCTTCACGAAATACCCAGACTCATGACAGGGCACACTTTACACCAGAACGCCAGGCAGACAACTTTTGGAACTGGATTGCGGGTGATAGTCAGGCAATATCGGATGGGGAAGAGGAGCGAATACAACTAGGCGCATGGCGAGAGACGCACCTTGATGTAAGTGTGACTACAGGGGTCTCTCCTTCACCCTCCTACCATGGGGTGTTTAGGAACCTTAATTAGGGTTTCAGGAAACGTTTTTTTTTTTTTTTTAAATTTGTTTTTATTGATTTTACACAACGAGCCAGGTATTGCAGAGCGATACATGAACATATAGATACATAGCATAGCTACAAATGTTTACAACCAATTTAAAAGAATATACATTAATAGTGACAGTGATCTATGTGAGTCCCTGTACTTCATCGCATAAAGGTCTGAAATCGTGAAATGAGTCTCTAACGGTAAACCAGTACGGGTAATCCCAGCAGCCTCGCCTGCCCTAGGAATCCAGCAAATCATATCATGGTTAGACAAACCTGGCAGGTCCCATTACATTTATATCAACCTAAAAAAAAAAAAAAAAAACTTACCCAACCTTCCCTCGCGCCCCCCCCCCCCGCATGCTCGGTAAGAAGTATCTAACATTAGCTTTGGCACATTTAAATATCTAGATTCGTGTGTATCTCGGTTTCATAGTCTGTCTTAGACGAACTGCACAGCTCTGCCACTTTACATAATACCGTCCACGGATAGTGGAAGGAGCCCATGTGTCCTGTAATCATGTGCGGAGTCCCCAACCAATAGTCACATGACGCCTTAGTAGGATAAAATATCTATCGCAGCGTATTCCTCCATCATTGTATTCCAGCTCAACGAAATCGGTATTTTTCTCAAGCCTCTATATTCCTCTTTGTAGTTCAGCTCCCTCTGCCCTGCCCCATCTCAGCACCTCGGTATGCCAGTCCTGTAGGGACGGGTCCCTAGTGGCTTTCCATCTTGTGGTTATGACTCGTTTAGCTAGAAGGAGCGCAAGACTGGCAAAACGAGAGGCGGAGCCACCTTTCTTTCCACGGGGCTCTAGTCCCAGTATACAGTATTCCAAGGTGTCATTCTGGCGCACCGGGGCTACATCCGTCAGTATTTTGCATACTGTCGTCCAATAGTGCCCCAGTCGAGGACAATCCCATACCATGTGTATCAACCCCGCATTGGGTGCGTGGCAGCGCGGGCAAGCATCATTTGCTCCCGGGAACATTGTGCTCAGTCTGCCTGGTGTTAAATAAGCTCTGTGTAACAACATCAATTGAATAAATTTAAATTTAGGGTTACGAGAAACCCTCTTGGGAAATCCCAATATACTGTCCCATTCCTTGGCTGTAAACTCACGGCCTACGTCTCTTTCCCATTTGTCACGTAACGGTCGTAAGGAGAGCGCCGTCTCAGTCCGGATCCCATAGGTTAGCCATTTCGTCAGGTGTGCCCCACTCCCCATTAGATATTGCATGGTAAGTAGTGTATTCGTGTTCGGTTCAGCGTCCTCTGGTGACCATGTAGTGCGTATATATCTGGATATATGAGCGTGTAGAAGGAACAGCGTATCAGGGGCGCCATGTACGCGTGCAAACGTTTCATGTGACATTAAGACACCCCCGAGAAAAACTCTCCTATCGTGGTGACACCCACTCCCGTCCATGCATTCAGAGCGCGGCCAGTGGTCAGTCCCGAGCGTGTAGGGATACCCAGTAGTGGAATAGTGGGGGCATACGGTGTCGCCCGTCCAGTGTACCTCACTGCGCTCCTCCAGTAGGTAATGGCTAACTTCAATAAATGGGGCGTCTATGTCGGCAGGGGGGCCCGAGGCAGTAAGAGCCTGTGGATGACCCCCTTGTCCCTGTCCCGTGACGTCATACCCAGCCCCTGTAAGTTGCGTCCTGCTAGCCAATACGCTAGCCACTGCAACTGACTAGCATAACAATATGCACGCATATCCGGCACTCCCATACCCCCTCGTTTCGTGGGTAATTGTAATTTCGCTAGGCTAATACGTCTACGCCCTGTGCCCCATATTAGGTCTATTACCAGAGAATTCAATACTTTAAAGATCCTTGTGGGAACCAGTATCGGTAGATTAGTAAAATAGTAAAGGAGCCTCGGCAGTAACACCATTTTTGTGATGGCTACTCTGCCCGCCACCGATAGGGGCAGTGAAACCCAGAATTGGATTTGAGAGCCGCGATCGCACGTGCCAGGTTGCCATCTAGGAGGTCAGTGGTAGTGCGATAAATCTGTATTCCAAGATATTTAAAGGTATCAGGCGCTATGTGGAAGGTCCAGGAACCAAACGCAAAAGGACCACTCCTCACAGCGCTATCAAAGAAATACGCATACGACTTTGTAGCATTAATAGCCAGGCCAGAAAGGTCTTGGAAGGACTCGAAGATGGAGGGCATCGGGTGTGGGTCCGCGTCCATGTCTTTGATATAAAGAATGAGATCATCTGCGTAAGCTGAGACAGTATGGGATGCACCACCCCGCACTATTCCCTTGCAGGCCGCAAAAGCACGGAGTCTGAGTAGAAGCGGCTCCAGCGCTAGGATAAACAACAACGGTGACAAGGGGCAGCCTTGCCTGGTTCCCCGGGCCACTGTATATTGCCCTGAAATATGCTGACCCGTGCGCGGTGGGGTTCGTGTATAGTAAGCGCACCCACGCTATAAATTTCTCAGGTATACCAAACCGTGCAAGGGCACAGAACAGATAGTCCCAGCGCAAGGAGTCGAATGCCTGCCTCAAATCAAGCGATATGCAGCCCTCTTTAGTTCCCGTGCCAAGTGTGCCCAACATGACTTGGTGCAGGCGTCTGATGTTCAGTGCCGTGCTCCTACCAGGTACAAACCCACATTGATCAGTGTGTACTAGTGTAGGGATAAACTGACCAAGGCGAGTGGCCAGCAACTTACTCAGAATTTTATAATCCGTGTTAAGGAGCGATAGGGGTCTGTAGCTCGAAATGAGTAAACCATCCCTTCCAGGCTTTAGTAAAGAAACCACTAACGCTTGCAATGTAGTAGCGGGGAGCCCATCTTTCTCCAACGATTCGCGGTATATGCATTGCAACCGAGGGATCAACAAGTCGGCATATACCGCATAAAATTCAGCCGGTAGGCCATCATTCCCTGGGGTCTTATTACGCGGTAGAGCCTTAATCGCCTGCCGGATTTCCGCCCCCGTTATTGGCCGTGCTAATTCATCACGTTGTTGTTGCGTGAGTTGTGGTAAGCATAGACCGTCGAAGAAGGGTTCGAAATCAATGTCAGTAAGTCCAGGTAGTGGACCGTAAAGGTGCTCGTAGTAGTCCCTAAATGCAGTATTAATGTCCCATTGCGTGTTCACCACAACATCCATACTGTTCCGGATTTCTAGTATGGGTGCTGGCAAAGGGGCGTCACGAACCAACCGTGCTAGCAGCGGCCCTGACCTGTCAGCTTGTGTATGTTGTTTCTGTGTGTATAGCCGGTGATCGACAACACGGAGCTCCTCAAGTAGCTCTGCGTATTGAATGTTTGCCTCACGTAGCTGTGTCAATTGTTCATTTGTCCCTGCAGCCTCCCCTTCCAGCGCAGCCAATTTACCCTCGAGCTCCGTGAGGCGTTCTATTAGAGCGAGTCGAACTCCTATCCTAGTGCTGATTGCCACTCCCCTAATGACCGTCTTAAAGGCATCCCATTCCGTCTGGCGAGTGCTAGCAGACCCCGTATTCTCCGAAAAATAGTGGGCAATCGCCTCCGAGAGGGCACTGCGGAAGACCGGATCCTCCAGCATCGCAGGCTGTAGTTTCCAAGTCGGCATCGGAGTTGGAATCCTGCCCCACTGCAGGGTCAACTCCACTGGATTATGGTCCGACAGAGTTTTCCCCATATGGAGCACTGATGTAATGGATGCCATCAGGGTACCGGAACATAGGAACCGATCTATCCGAGTGTGCAATTTATGTGGTGGGGAATAAAAGGAGTACTCCCTGTACCCTGGATGCTTTGCCCGCCATGTGTCGTGGAGTTCCCATCCCCCTGTCCAGCCTTTAAGTGCCTCTGCCGGTTTCTTGCTTTCTGTGGCGTGTAATGGGGGGTGTGATCTGTCCAAGTCAACGTCTAATACAGCATTGAAGTCGCCCCCTAGCACCCAAGGGTATTCGGCCCAGTCTGATAAGACTGCACTCAGTGTAGCTAGATATTTATCCTGGTCGATGTTTGGTGCATATATACATCCCATAACCACATGAGCCCCGTCTAACAAGCCATGGAGCAACACATATCTGCAGTGGATGTCTATTTTCTGTTCTAATAGCCTGAAAGGGACATTATTTCGCACCCACACCGCCGCCCCTCTGGAGAAAGCTGAGTATGTTGTGGCAAACAGTTGCCCCCTCCATTTTTTCAGTACCTTGGCTGCCTCGTCAGTATTGAGGTGAGTTTCTTGCAGATAAGCTATAGCAACCTTCCTCCTATTGAGTTGCGCCAGGACACGGTGCCTTTTATGGATGGAACCCAATCCCCTCACGTTCCAGGTGCAGTAGGTGTATTGATTATGTAATGCCATCGTGATGCAAAAAGCGTAGTTGCCATGTGACATATGAAAACCGAATCCCAGGAAGCATAAACTGCCTATGAGCTGAGCATGTGTGAACATATAAATTCCCCAATACTAGGTTCCCCCAGAAAACATCAGAGGACCAAACGTGAAAAAAAAGTCCAATATGGATTCTAAACAATAAATGTCTTATTGCGATCGCCTGGGGGGTGAAGGCCAGGACTGCAACAGTTCGTATAAGCAACACATTGCCCATTTGAAGACGTCTTGGTTACATTAGCACACTTCCCTATACAGCTTGGTTGCATTAGACCCACGACAGAAGCCATCAACAGTAGCACACACCCGGTACAACCCCAGTATACTTTACCGCTCCTGGACCCTCCGGAGCACCACCTTAGAAGTCTCTGGCAGTCTGAGCTGTAACCGGAGGGAACAACATTATGCTAGCTTCAGAGTCAGAGCGCACTGTGGCTGCATCCGATGAGCGCTCCGAGGCCGCCGCAGTCTGGGCATCGTGGGCAGCCAACGCTGCCGCCGTCAGGAGTGCATCCTTTTGGCTGTTCGTGATCTGTTCCGTTGTTGGGCTAGTATCCACAGTGATTGTATTACTGCCACCTCCCGATCGGGGTAGTCCAGTCGTTCGTATCGGGGAGGCGCGACGTAGCCGTCCCGACGGTAGTGAGGTCTGAGAGTTCTCCGGGGTAAAAGTTATTTCAAGCCAGTCCGCTGCTTCCTCCGGGTTTTCAAAGAAATATGATTTTTGTCCGTGGACAACTTTCAGTTGAGCCGGGAAAAGCAGTGCATATTTCAAATTACGGTCCCGTAGGTGTTTCTTCACTCCTAAGAAAGTAGCTCTAGCTTTCTGGACTGCGGCGTAAAATCCGGATAAAGGGAAATTGTCCTGTTTTCAAACCGTATGGGAGCATTCTCTCTGGGAGCCCGTAGGATAGTGTTGCGGTCTTTGTAATGTAGTATGCGTGCTATTAGCGGGCGGGGTGGTGCACCCGGTCGAGGAGGTCTGGGAGGCACACGGTGTGCCCTCTCCACACTGTACAAGGATGTTAGTCCCTTTGTCGCCACATGGTCTCTTAGCCAGTCCTCCACAAACTGTGTGGAGTTGGATCCCTCGCTGCGCTCCGGTATACCAAGTATGCGAATGTTGTTGCGGCGGGACCTCCCCTCCGTCCACTCTGTCCTGCAAGCCCTTCAGTTGACGTTGAAATTGTTAGAGTTGAGTGGAGTGCATGGTCTGCTGGGGTATGAGATCATCCAATGCCAGTTTGTTCGATTTGTCAGGAAACTCTTTTAGGTAGGTCAACCTACCCAGTGGTAATTTCGAACCAACTTTTGGTAAAATAGTAGCCCACATTTCTTTTTTCCCGTCCTGATGAATGCCGCGGACTCCTTGGGCCATTTGGGCAGAAACATGTCGACGACTAATCACTACAGTGATGGGGTACTAATTCCCCTAATCACCATTCTTCCCATTTTAATACCAAGTAGTTGCCTGTTAAAATAAATGCATTTTGGCAATTAAATTGGTTGTTAATAATCACTCGCTTTCACAGGCCCCCACTTAGATTTAGAAGTGCCTCCCTGTCTCCAGGTGTAGGCCCGCTCTCTACCAAACCAAGTTTCTAGAGAGCGAGGACTGCCAATGATGAAGCATGACACCTGGTGGTGTGTGAGGACAGTCCTTCACTTTTTGTGAGATGCCAGGTACTCTACCAAGTACCTTTCAACCCTCGGTCATTTTACATTCAGGGTAGCTTCTTTTGTGTATACGTGTTTAGTATGGAGGCCAGCTCACCCTGAATACCCCGTGCCTCTAGTTCCCTCCCCTGGGAGTCCCCAGGGTTAGTGTGTTGCATTATCTGATGTATACCATTATCATCAGATTATGTTGGTCTGGCCGCTTACAGTATATCCAGATTGTCACTGGTCGATGTACCTCGTCCCAACCCCATCAAAAAGATGCCTACCATGGAACTCACTCCCTTAGAATAATTTACAAGGGCACATTTGGGCTCTAGAGGTTTGGTCTCGGGTGTATAAAAGATCCTGGGAACCAAACACACAATACAAAAATGGCGATACCAAACTAACTAGGAAAGCTCCCTCAGGTTGGAGGTAACAGATAGGGAATGAAAGCAAGTCTGGTGTTCTATTCCAAAACACTTTATGGCAATCTCTAATAGGAGGTCAACTATAAAGTACTTTACCAATGCTATCTCAACCCCGGAAAATTACACAACATGCACCCTGAGGTCTAAAATATTTGCTGGAGATGCAAGACAGAAGTTGGTATCACGCTACATATCTGGTGGGAATATCCAAAAATGGTAATGTTCTGGAAAGCAATTTTGAGTCATGTCAAGGAAGTACTGGGTTACCAGGTCAAGCCGGATGCGGGAATGACTCTCCTGGGTCTCTGGGAAAGCCCAGAAAGTCATATCCATTCCTTGCACAGAGCAATTTTTAGACAGGTGATGGCATCAGCCTTGGGACTGATTGCAAGGTACTGGAAGACTAATAATGTTTTTTTTTTTTTTTTTTTTAAAAGACACCCTCCCCTTTACGTCTTGGTTGTTTCACAACCTATGACATTTCCGAGTACTGCATAATTGGCTTTCGGCCGACAGCAGGAATAAAAGTTATTTTTTGAAAAAGTGGTCCTTGTTACACGACTATCTAAAGAGGATTGCATTGTTGTTGTGTCAACAAGACTCTGAACACCACATCTATTCCTTGATTAGAACCCAAAGTCATGGATATAACATTGAAGAGTGCACATAACTGATTGAGAGATGGGTATACAGGATAGATAGCTTGACTGCCTTAGGGTTTTGGCTCTTGAGTTTTTCATTAAATCGTGACTATGGACACATAGGAAGGTATGTTGATTTGAATGGGATTTTCAGATTTTTCTTAACTAATGCTCAAAGTGAACTATACATGAGCGTCTCTGAATATTAAAATCGTAATATAAAGAAAAAGGTTAAAAAGAAAACCAAAGGGCAATGACAGATTACACCAATACATACAAAAAATATTACCAAACAAAGATGCTTTTTCCTTTGTCCTCAGACTCTCAAAGATGCCTGCCACGGGGTGCAGCCCCAAACTGGAGGCAGCGCTCACAAGAGGGCCCTGCTGTGGGCCCCAAACACGCTTTCCGACAGTGTTTCCATGTCGGAAACGCCGGCATGGAAACTCTGCCAGAAACCATGCATCGTAATCCCAAGGGCAGAAAGGCTGCCTTTTGGGATTACAGGCCGGCCTTCAACTGGCAGACAGTCATCGGTAGCCAGCCGGAATAACCGGCCAGTTTCAATTCCAACCAGCTGATTCATAAATCAGCCGGTCGGAATTGAAACAGACTATGGTGGTCGAAAAGCCTTGGTCGGAGGCTTTCCGACCGCCACTGTAATAAGCCCCAATGTGTGGAAATTGCATCACCTAGGGTATGGATTTGTTTTGTTTTTATTAAAATATTTGTTTCTACCACACTTTATTTTTTTTTAAAGTGCTTCATTTGTACTTTTCTAATTCTGATATATTCTGAAATATTTGCACAGTTCATTTACAGACATTTAAATTTTGTGTGCTATTAAAAAATAAAAACTTTCCTTTTCCATCCCCAGGATCCAGCTAGATTGCCACATAATCCTCTCACTTTGAAATCAGAGAAAGAAAAGTACACACCAAGCTCCCTGGAAGACAGAGCCTGACATTTGACCTCTGTCTTTGAATGTATAGCAAATATGACAAGATAAAATAAAATTTAAAGGCAAGCTTACAGAAAGTGAGCACTTGTGGAACAATGCAAGAAGCCGGTCAGAGGTAGTAATCCACAGGAGGGGCAAAAACATGCTGGACAGCCTAAAACATTAAGTTGGCCAATAGAAAGCAAGCAAACGTGAGTTACAAACCACAAAGCCAATGGTAAGCAATGGTCGGAATGCATTTCCAGGGAAGCTTTGAGAGTATGTCCAAGAAGTCTTTGACAACTAGACAGTGTGCTGTCTGGTAGGCTTCAACCTAAAAACAAATAATGAGAAGTTCTGAATATAGAAGAGACCATCACATGGGCCGTTCTTTGGTCGCTTCCATGCTGAAGTGGGAATTCATTAAATGCCCATTTAAAAAGTTTTCAGAAGATTCCTGAAATAAAAGTAATTCACTTCTGATCAGAGTCGTCTAATGAAGGCCTAAGGGTGTTCCAGTTTCATATCAAAGCCCATGTTGTTTCAGCCCCTGCACGTAGACATTCTCTTGAATATATGGTTAAACTGAGCTGCCTAGGCAGATGGAATTGCTCTTAAAAGGCTTTTTGATACATGTTTAAGCATTGAATCTTTGAAAAACGTTACTTGTTTTTTCCCCCTCTGTCCAGCTGTGTTAAAACGATATGGAGTAGTTGTGAGGAAAGCCATACAGGGCGAGTTATTTCTTGGGGCCTGCGCTGTGTGCTAGCTGTCTCCATCTGCATCATGATTTTCAGATGAGCTTGCGAGATGCTGTGCACTTGGATCGATGCTGACTTCTCCGCAAGAACATGGCATCAGAGAGGGATTAGCATTTTCCGCTGTTTCCTCAGCAAAATGCTACCTAGCAAAGTCTATTTTAACTCAATTGTACAAGGCTAGAAAATTGCAGCTCTAGGCGCCTTGAATTTCTTTTCAAGCCTGTTGTGTTGAAGTTAGATTGAAATCTGATGTTTAAGAATCAACACCCACAAGCTTTGATGCAGAACACTGAATGAGTTATTGGCGTAAGCTTTCTGCAACGGAAGATGTTTTTTTGACAGCTCTTAGCTTTACAAATGTACGGGGCAATTTTTACACAAGATCAGTGGCTTATGACCTTTATTGTTATTTAAGGCATCCCTCTTCGAATGGAGAGAACATAGTAACTATTATGGAATGAGCTTGGGTTTCTTGCAATGACGGCTCGATATACATTGCTCACTACTGCTGAACCATGGCTGGTTTGTTCGTGGCCTCGTGCAGAGGACACTACCCTACCTACAGTTGAATAGAAGCACACTGATATTGGAGGTGGCATTTCATTTTTCACTTTAATTAGGATGCATGTAGATCTTTGCCTGCATGGAAATTTCAGTACTTTTTTGCATGCACTGTACTCTGAAAAGATTTGTAAAACTCTGTGATAAATTCTATAGAAGAGATCCTCATTTTTCATGTGCAGTTTTGCTTCTTGAGAAGGTCAGGCACGACCCCTCGGGGTTTCAGACATTTCTAAATAACTTACCTTCAAATAAGAATGTGTCCTTCCCCCCCCCCTGCTGACTGGTCCACTGTGCACAACGTGGGAATGGCCAAACCTTCCTCCAATGAAGGATGATCACATGTTCAGCAGAATCTTCCATCGCTTCATGCCACTTTCATGTATCTCCAAGATTATCCAGATGGCAGGGAGGTGGATGTTGCGGCTTTCAATCTCTCTCCACCTTAGAGTGTATGCTAGGAATCAAATCTCCTTCTATTCAGTAAGAAACTGAAGAGAATGCTCAAGATAGCCGTGCCCACCTGTTTGCAACTATCCTTTCCTTCACGCACACACCGGCAGAGTGATACAGACATGCACAATATTATTTGTATGTCAGCACAATAAAGTCCAACCCACTAGCGTTGCTAGGTGTGTCTGGACCTGCAGTGCTATCAGCTGTTACTCTTAGTTCTAAGACAAAAACAACAGCAACAACAAAAACACCATGCAACTTATTACTTTCCACTGCAAAATAACAGTGATACTTTGAAATTGTTTTATAAAATAAGACATGCCCTATTACTGAACCGGATGTTTTGCTTTTATTAAACTACCATATTTAACACGGACCACAAAGGCACATACAACTGTGACACAGAATAAGGACTAGAGTCATAAACACACCGGGACATTGTAGATGGACCACAATAGCACCTACCACCAACGAAATAGAAGGGCTACAACTGCATTTAGAACCTGCAGCACTAAAGGAATGCAGAGTCACATAGAACACAACAATGGGACATTCAGTAATTGTGAGTGAATCCTCACAATGGGGAAAAACGTCTGATTCAACCTCACAAATGAGGCGGGAACCGGAGAAAAATAGCGACACCGCTCATCAAAAAGAATCTAAATGCTGTACAATATTAGTTGGACCTTATTTTTTTTTTTTTTTAAAGAAAACTTGTGTAGTTTTTTTAATTTTTTTTTAAACACATGATAATTTTTTTTACAAATAGCAAAATATATATGCTGCATTTATGCAGATACCTTTTAGAACAGAATTCAAGCTTTTGATAAAAAAAATATATTGCTGGAGGGTGGGGGTTCATTTCCATGTGGCTTCTGCATTCATCAAATAATCCCTGCCACATACTGAAAAGAATGATCCATCGATGTTGCGATGGCTGCACTTCTGGTGAAGGAAGCGGGGTATTATACACCAAACAGCCAAAGCACCGGGTGAGAGAAGTTCACTCCTCTGAAGCCAACTATATGCCTATTCTTTTGAAGAGTGGTGACTAAAGGTCAGGCAGAAAGATGCACAGACCTAAACGTGTTAACCACCTTCTAATGAACCCTTGAGGACACCTCCCACCTTTAATCCACTGTGCTGCTCTCTCACTCCTGAATCATTGCATGGCTGGCTTTGGGTACACTTAAATCCTTCACTTTACTTCCCCATGTATCATTAAAAAAAAAAAAAAAATCACAGGAAGCTGCCGTTTTCTCAAAAACATTTCTTTATTTCAGTGCGTTTCATAAATGCAGCGATGCAGAGGCCTAGCGCTATACAAATACAAGTAAAGAAAGTGAAGTCGTGTGTAGTCTCCATGATGTAAGCACAAGGCCTGAAATATTCCGTCTATCTCAATTCCATCTGTCCATGGGAAGGCAGTCCCCCCTCGCAAACCTGTTAAAGAAAGAGCGTCTCAGTTACATACAATTCACAGATTGGAAGCTACGGCCAGACAATGAAGGCGTTACTGGAAGAATCCCAACCATGATAAATAGTGCATGCACAAAAACCCGAGGCAAGCTGTGCACAAGTTTTACAAGACATGAAATGACATTGGCCTAGGCATCTTCAAGAATCAAAGAGATCAGACTCCCTCTGAGGAGGAGGGAGATGTGATGATGGCTGTGGCAGAGTGAACTTCTGATATGTATGTTGTTAGAGAATGATGAAGCAAAACGTGATATTTGTTCCGTTAGGTTAGATGTATATACTGCTAGGACTTAGTGAGGATTAGGTGGTCATAGATGTTTTAATATATAAAAATCATAGACTCTTCAGAGGGTGTATTTTATTTTTCACATCATTATCGATTAGTACCACGACCACATTTTTATCAGAACAACTTTATTTTCCATGCTCCGTTTTCTAAATGTAAATACATTTCTTAGTTCCTGAAACTCTTCTGCGACCCTCTTTGGCACTCAGTGCCTGTGGTACCTTAAGAGAATATGGTGCTCCTGCCCATTCAAAGCTTGCGTTTAAGTTGAAATATTGATTAACGCTTTGTCCAAGTAAGGACTAGTGGTCACAACATTTCCACTTTATTCTTCAATTACCCTTTTCCGTTTGTTTTTCCGGCATCTTGTCAACAGTATTTCGCAGTGCTTGAAGCTCCGTCCATCTATTTTGTTAAACTATGAATACTCGTTTCTTCTTTAGAGATCAGCAAAGTGTACTATAATCGACGCCAGTGTGACCTGTGGACTCAACATTCCATGTTGTGACATGATCTCCACCGTCTGTCATCTGTAAACATCCCCTTGTAAGCAGCAGAAAGGAGATAGGATTGACTTTATATACAACTCCGAAATAAACTGATGGTTTCATGTATTTCATTTAATGTAGCTCTGCTGAGTTCTTGTGTTATATCCCTTATTTGCACATTGTTTTACATCATCATAGGGGAGTCTCAAAACACATACTGGTAGGAGATGTGGTAAAGAGACACCAAAAAGAGTCAAGGGTGAACATGGGATAGCAGAAGTGAGAAAAGCCTAGTGAACGGGGTGTCTTCCCCAAAATACTAACAGCACTCGGGTACAGAGCAGTAGCGTGTTTTGAGTAGTCAATCCTGGACCTTTCGTCGGCAGGTATGGAAGGAAGAAGGGGATGTGTAGTATCCCATTGCTTGCAATTTCTTTTTTCTCCCTTCAAAATGTTTTTGCAACCAGCCCATGTTTCAACGAGTAACAGACTACGAGTACTGTATTAATTCATACGAGGCAAGGCACTTAACTATGGGAGCTAAATTAGCCTGTTACAGACGCTCTTTAAGATTACAACTGAAAGTAGATTAGTCCAAAGATTGAGAAAGGACCTGGAAGAAGTCGTTGCATAGACCATGGATTCAAACGTGCCTGCGTTTGCAAAGAAAGGAGACTTCAGTCTCCTCCTGAACCGCCACTCGGGACTCAAATACCCAAGTAACTGCACAGATTGAGTTACATTCACCAGTCTGCACGCCGGACATTTTGTGGTATTTTAGTTTGCTAACTTTCAGCTCTTAGTGGGTGTACTGGGTCGTGATAAAGAGCACAGAGGGACTGTGCAGACGGCTGAAGAGGTAGACTGCCATTGGTAACACAGTGGATCACCTAGAACTCTCAAAGCATAAGAGACAACAACCTCTTCTCGGATTTGTGTAAAGTACTTTGTGTAATCAATCAATTTTACAGATGACATATCTACTCAGAGAAAGATAAATATGTGCTTATACCTGTAAACATGTTCCTTTTTATCAAAATTAATAAAATGCACAGACATGTTACTTTAGATTACAGATTATGGCTGACTAGAGCCGAGCCGGGTGTGGACGGGCAGCTAAAATCTCAAGTCTTACAAAGAGTTTTCTTTAAGGAGCAATTCTAACCTGTTTTGGCTTCTGCACGGTCTTTACTCCATTTTCTTAGGATTGTTTACAGCAACATAATGGTACAAGACAACGAGGAGGAAGAGAGAGACTCCCAGCATGTTGGCGAAAATCGCAAGTTGCACGTCGGTAATCATCCTGCAAAAGAATACAATTCTGTATTTACCCGAAAAGCTATGACATTTTCTTACCGCACCTCAACGCTAGAAATGAAAAGCTGCTGCAGACTGAGCCCAAATTACGCCTGTAACTATGTTTGGTACTGATGTTTTCAACACCTAATAACATTTTCTCAAGAATAAATAATACTTCATAAATGTGCGTCACCAAGTATAGTTTGCACAGTGGTGACATTTAAGCATTTAGTAGCTATTTAAACTGCTCTATTTGATGGGAAAATTAGACTGAAGCTTTGCATCTCGTGCGTAACTTAAATTCTTTGTGCGTATTTTAGTGGCTGAGTAAGCTGCAATTAAGGTACTCTTTTAGGAGGATATGAAGACACTGAACATGCTGCTGGAATACTGGTCCAAGGCTGTGTTCCTATTCAACATATGAACTGAAAGGGGTCTGACAAACAGGCTGAAGTTTTCAAATTAATACTTTAGTTTACTGTAAATTCTTTCTCAATCAAGCATATATTTTTCATTGAGTGCGAATATAAAGGTTTGGTGCGTTGACATCAATAAGCTCCATGAATGGGCAGATGAACACTATTTTGTTCAGTCACCAAGACAGTACTACTTCGGATTGGCCAACTTCACCAGCCTGTATTGACAACTCCTGTCCTGCTGTACTACCCATTGCTTTGTAACAGTTTTGCAGTGGAATATGTATGTAAAGTTTTCTTCTGTATATTATGTTCAAATAATTGTTTTGCACATGGAGGGCATCGCACTCTCGTTTGTGGGTATGAAGCACGTTATAAATTCCATAATAAAATTCACTGATTTTTAGCATTTATATCATACCTTCGCCTATTCATTTTTATTTAAGAAAAAGCAAATTGGGCGGCAGAGCCTTCCCAGTCTAGGTGGCTCAACTAAGGAATTCACTACACGTACCTTTAAAAGTGACTGACACCAATTTAAAATTCACATGGTTGTTGTTAATGTATTGTATTCACAACACCAGGTCTCATTACCAAAGATGCACTCCAATATCTGTCTTACAAATTAAGAATTCAGGAATCAATAGACTCCGTTAATACGATTTAAAGATGTGCTAAACGTGTTCAGAACCATTTGTTACTTCATAAAGTTTTTGAACTTTGTCTTTTACAGATTTATGGTTCCACCAATTAAACAGAGCCTGGTCACGCACCGAGAGGCAGCAACATTTTTGAGAAAAACCTTTCTTTTGGATGCCCACCTTGCTGCCAACAACTGAAACATACCCAACTGCTTAGCGATCATGGCAGGGAGCCTCATCTGAACACCGACAAAAGAGGCTCATTTCATGCAGTTTTGACATGAAAGATGTAACTCGATATTGATTGTTTAGAGTTGAATAAGAAGAATGTTGTCTCCTATTTCCAGGCTTCTAATTTTTTTGCGTAGCACCGATTTGCAACAAATGTATTTATTAGTGAACTTTACACGACAGTGCAACCTGGTCTCGCTGTCTTGGCCAAAGGGACTTTCTTCTTAGACATTATGAGGCTGGAATATAGGTCACTTTGCAAGAAAAGGACTGCCTTAATTATTGCCCTAAGCTGCACATTGGAGAATAATTATGTTTTCCCACACAAATGTGGCAAATGTCTTAGTAGCAGCATAGAAACAGCTACACTTTTTGCACAAGAGAATTCTCGGTGCACAGGGAAACACACAGATGAGTTTGTAGGGATTCTTATGAATCTCAGTAGTGGTTGGCAGACTGAAAATATGGTATGGGCACTTACTGAAATATTCAAACATATATGGGCGTAGGATTGGACAAATCAATTTGGAAAATGCTACAATGCCATCCTAAAAGGGCCTGAGTCACTTCTGTCCTCTGGGATGATATTGTCAGGGGATATGCTAACTAAGCTGGTAGTATCTGTGCAGCACTGTGCAAATGATAAACACTACAGTGTTTAAACTACGACCGACAACAATAACGTTCACCTTATTTACTTTGCAATGTGTCAACATTGAGTTGTATTAGATATCTGGATTTTATATTTACTGCATGCTTGTACCAATGTAAGGCTTTTGGGCACAACTCGGGTTCCAATCAAGCTTTATAAATCAATAGAATCTACCACCCAACTTTAGGGATATTTGTATTCTATAGAGGGACTAGATTGTGCTCAAGGCCAACAAGGATAAATTACACGTCACGGAAAGGTGTTCTGATAAGGGTTCAGGTTTATACTAAACAGTTCCAAACCTAACCTATTGACGATCACGAATAAGAGTTTATTCCAGAGGGCTCAACTCCTAAAAGAAACAACTCTACTGAGGCTTTCTTAAAGTTGGGGAGAAGTTGAGGAAACTGCCCGGAAAGAGCAGCAAGAAATAGACATACTGTTTCAGAATTAAACGATATAAAATTTAGCACACATTTATCAATCGTCAAAAACACAAAATAAATAACGGTATATTTGTTTGAATAGCTAATCCCTAGATTGCTATTCTCCAAGTTAAGTGATTTGCATCAGCTTTAAAAAAGTGTCTGCAAAACGTTGCATATGGAAATTAGAGTGGGCAACGTGTTAATGCTGACGTGTGTCCTCGAAGGTCACTATTGCTGAGGGATAGCTGGACGCAGCTTATGAAAGACAAACAACTTAAAACAAACAGAGGTCCCAAAGATAGATTAAAAGTTGCGTGGAAGGGATATCATTCTAATGCAGAACTACTGAATCAAAACACTACCACAGAATGTACAGCACAGAATAAACGCAGAAATCAATTAGTTGTTCTTCCCCTAATTTAACAATATGCAAATCTGGAATCTAGCTTAAACTGAAATAACAACAACAAAAATGGGACGCATTGAATTGAGCCAAAGCTTCTCACCAAGTGGGAATTCCTAAGGGAAGCATTCTATTACTTAGTGTTTTGTTAATCGGTTCTTGTTTAAACACTAGGTCTTGCTACATTTACTTGCTGGGTGCACTTTTCAGGTTATGCCATGTGGCTGTTCTATAGCCCATTGACCATAAACCAGTTCCAAGGACTGTTAACGCTGTTAGGTGTCCTGACTGACATCTTCCTATTACGTATCACACTATTCCGACCTACCATCACCAGGGACTCTGATTCACTAAAATGTGAGCAGTAGTTGAAGTGACATCACACACCCTTTGACTAACCCTCCCCGATGACATCACAAGACTGACCCCATTGTCCCACCTTGAGCCATTCATTAGCTGCAGGGGTGGAGGAAGGACAAGGACTGAAAATTACATCAAGTAGATAGAGCACTACTTTCTGCTGAGAATAGGCACCACAACTGTAGCGAAACTGAACTCGGACAAGACGGAGGTCCTCATCATCGGACCCACCCCCTCCGCCTGGGACGACTCATGGTGGCCGGCCGCACTGGGGGCTGCACCGACGCCCACTAACCACGCACGCAACCTGGGAGTCATCCTGGACTCCGCACTGTCAATGACCGAGCAAGTGAACGCTGTCTCCTCCTCCAACACCCTCCGCATGCTCCGCAAGATCTACAGATGGATCCCCACCGGTACCAGAAGGACAGTCACCCAGGCCCTCGTCAGCAGCAGACTGGACTATGGCAACGCTCTCTACGCAGGAACATCAGCCAAACTCCAGAAACTACTACAACGCATACAGAACGCCTCTGCACGGCTCATCCTCGACATCCCCCGCCACAGCCACATCTCAGCCCACCTGAAAGACCTTCACTGGCTCCATGTCAACAAGAGGATCACCTTCAAGCTTCTCACCCACGCTCACAAAGCTCTCCACAACACCGGACCAGCGTTCTTCAACGAACAACTCACCTTCTACACCCGAACCGCCAGCTTCGCTCCACTGACCTCGCCCTCGCCACCGTCGAGCGACCGCCGTCGGCAGATCGTTCTCCCACCTCGCCGCTAAAACCTGGAACACCCTCCCCATCCGCCTAAGACAGACCCAGGACCTGCTGGCCTTCAGGAGACTCCTCAAGACCTGGCTGTTCTAGCAGTAGCAGCACCCCCCCCCCCAGCGCCTTGAGACCCTCACGGGTGAGTTGTGCGCTCTACAAATGTACTGATTGTAGCGCCAGGGGAACCAAAAACCAGGCCTGGGGTAGCATTTGTTTAGACTGATATTGATCCTGAATTCGTTACCCGTGTTAACCATATCTTCTCAAAGAAACTGTGTATTCTGATTTCTGTTCTCTGTGTGCTCCCTCTCCTCCATAATCCGCAGGTTGTGGGTTACTGAATTAGATCTTTTGAATGGAGGATCAGAGCTTATGGGAGTGGAATGAGTCAACAGATGTGTGAACTGTGGCGTGACTGTTAGTGTCATCTGGTAAATCGATGGCACCTTGTTACCCAACCTTGTGGTGGGGTATGCAAGTATCCCATCTGTTTCAGTGTAGGAGTGAAAGTGTGCCAGGTGTTCTCAATTACAGCCTGCAGTGCAAGTTGTCGAGAGAGACCTGCATTCAAGGAAAATCCATGTACTTCTGATCTGATGCCCATTACGTTTAAACATTCAAGCAATAACAATTTAGAATCTCATTCCCTAGTTTTCTATGAGAACGCACTGCTATTTTTAATTTTTTTATGATCCACTGAAAAAGTCAGCTCTGGTGTGTTAGTGTTGTCGTGACTTGTGGCTGTTTCCTCTTCCTGCTCCAGTATTAGAATCATTAGCAGCCACAAACGAAAGCAGTAAGAAGGTTCTCATGGCTGGTACAAAACTCAGGCGTAAGTTGGCCTCCATAGTAAACAAGGGTTTCTGGACCACATGAAACCCCAGAAAACGGCCCCTCATGCAGCAATGAAATGCTGTTCCCTGCGGCCCACGACATGTCCAGCAGTGCAAGCTCGAAATTGCCTCCATTTGCTGCCATCCTGTCACTACCCCCTTCTTGCAACCCTAACTCTTGAGCGTCACAGCAGCTTCTCATCCCTCAAACTCACCTCCTTCATCACACTTCAGTCTCTTCCCTCTTGCTGTTAGGAGCAATTTATCACCCTTAATACTGGGGGCTCATACCTCCTCATCCTCATCACCTCCTTGCTTCCAATACCCACCTCCCTCAATGCAGTCTCTCACTCCCTGCCCCTCTATCCCCTTCATTGCCTGCCTCAGCCGCTTACTATTTCCAATTCAATACCACATACCAGGCCTTCTTTTATGGCGCCACCTACTAGTCCCTGACTGCTGTCCCTCATCAATGCCACCCACTGTAACCTCTCAACTTTGCCCCTCACTGCTGCCTTAAAACATTTGTCCTGAACGCAGCCTTTAACGCCCTGCAGTCAACCCCGCGGTAGTCTCTCACACCTGCCTCTCGTGCATGCTGCCTCAAATACTAATTCAGATATTTTGAAAGAACAGAGTACTGATGATATTTTGCACACTGGGTACATTGGGAGTCTTTGGGTGGGTGGGTGCGTGCTAAAACTAATGTAAACTCGTACACGTAGGGGAACCCATCTCTAGCGCAGACCGTCACATGCCCTGCGAGCGCGGACTCACCTGGCCGCTCCTGTCACCTCAGCCCAGGTACCAAACCGAACAACACAGCCTGCCTTCTGCCGTACCCACTACGCACTTCCGGTGCCGCTGCCACCTCACTCTTAGCTACTTCCGCAACGATGGGGAGGCTAGCCAGTTCCGCGAGACACAGGGCTAATGAAGCAGACGGCCATGATAACATGGAGCAGATTCCCTGTCGAAGAGAGGCAACGGCAACCTATTCGGCAGATTTCTGTAACTGTATTTGTTAATGGTAGTTGAGATTGCTTTTTTATATTTTAAAATTAGGATATATGTGCTGGTTTGGCTTATGAGTAAGGTTTTCATTTTCAAATTTACAAACAATTTCAAATTTATTGTCTCCGAATCTATAATTTAAAAACTTTAAGTGAAATATTTTAATTCTTCTGCTTTCGTGGTTTAATTTCCTGTATTTGAATCTCGAAAAGTAATCCTTCAAGATGGCCGCCAAATTCACGCAAAACAGTCGAGTACTTGTTGAAAACGTAACTATTGTAGGTAGTCCTTTAATTGTTTCCATGTATCAGAGAGCGCATACAGACAGGCGATGCCGCCAAGAGCCTATGATGACCAATGAAATTGTCAACTTGGCAGCCATCTTAAAACGTTAATCAAATCTGATGTGGTGACGGCTCACGATGGAAAATGTCTATAAAAACTGTTTTATCGTGCTCTTCTACTACAATTGTTTGAAGTTTAGTTTTGCGTATTTCTCATCACACGGTTCATCCATATTTGTGGCACGCTTTGTTACTGGTCACAAGAAATTTGACCCAAATCACTCCTACATCATACATGCCAACATTTTGGAAGAGGAAAGTGGGAGATTTAAAAAAATAATCTGGAGAATGTATTTCTCCCATTGACTTCTGTTGTGACCTGCATCTGGTCTATTGACGTGTATGCAGACATGCCAACATTTTAGGGCAGGGAAGTGGGAGATTTTAAAATAGAAATCGGGAGAACGTAATTTCCCCATTGACTTCTATTGCAGAAAATGCAATTTCAGGCGGGAGACAGCTAAAATAAACCCATTTTTTGCTTAAAAAATCGGTAGTCTCCCGCCTGAATCGGTTCTATTGGCATGTATGCGTGTATGGGACCTGCATGTATGCAGCCCTGCAAGTACCACACTTCAGGCGTTAGACTAACGCATTTCAGTGTGGTGGTCCGCATCACCACACTGTAATGCGAAGTCACGCATGATAACGCCTCGTCAGCAGCGCTAAGTAATTATGCACCTTACTGACTTGAAACTAAAGCTGGGTTGTCCGTCTGGATTGGCAGTGCGCAGTGCACGCTGCTTCCAGCAGGTTTGGGGGCGAGTCTGCAGCGATAAGCTGCTACAAAGTAACAGAAATTCACCTAACACGCGCTGCGCCGCAGCATGATTAATGACGTCACCTTCATGACGCTGCGGCGCAACTAGTGAGCGGGTGGCTACAGGCAGAAAGAGTGACTGGCATGATCCTTATCATGGGATTATAATTGCTCCTCTGGTAAAATTAATTTTGCCCTCTTAGTGGAGTTAGTGCTATAATGCGCTCGTGTGATTTGTAAAGCGCATCGTGTAGGTAGTGGAAAGTGAAGCGTATTGCTTTCACAACAGAAATGTTATGAAGGGCAAAGGCGGTGGATTCACACACTTACTGCACTTTCTCTCGACTGGAGGAGGGTCGGTGCCATGCCCGGACGATGGGATTGAGGAGACGGTTGCTGCTCGTCTTAACTCCATTCTGCAGAGGCACCGGCTACCTTCCTAACCAATAACCAAATACATTAATTAATAAACCTGGTTTCTGTAGATGTTTCCCAGGTCATGTCAGGTCCCACGTGGGCACACTGTTGGTTGGGGAGGAGCTGTGTCCAGTGGGCCCAGGCTGTACAAGATGTTCAATTTCCTGCCCGCCAGCCGGGCCCCAAGGCACCCAGGAATCACTTGCTGTTCTGCGGCGTGCCCTGCTGCAAGACCGTGAGTTAAAGGAGGAAGCCGGTGTTCTAGAACCGATCACCTACTCACCTCCTCCTGACCTCGCCATGTGCTGTTGCTGTGCCCTGCCCAGGCAGAGCCTAACTTGTGCCACAGACTCACCACTAACAGGATGAGTCTCATAGTGGGAGCAGGTGGCACAGGAACTGAGGCAGTGCAGCACGGCTCGCTCTGACTCTGAAGAAGAGACAGGCAAACAATCTCTGCGGTGCCACGCCACCAGCTCATCTCGGTAGATCATTCTATCAAGTGACTTAGCAAGTCACATTTTAATATAATTTACTTCTGACATTTAAAATGTTTGTTACGAGAATGGGGAGGGGGCTCCAGCACAGCATAGCGCCATGCAAATGGCACACTAAAGTTGTCTGTGCTGTAAATACAGGGCCATTTAAGGCGGGAGGTTTGTCTAATTAAACTAGCAGTTTTGCTGATTTATTAGTTCAAAGGGTTTAATATCCTTGCTTGACAGTACAAAGCAGCAGGTTTTATTTTCGCAGCACTAAGAGACTTGCTAAGTGAAAGTCAGATAAGTCGGGTGATTAAAGTTCCAGCTGGATAGAGTTCATACTGTTCTCTACTGGCAGTTTTCACTCTCACCACAAAGTAGTGCAGAGGGTTAATATGCCTGCTATAAAGAAAGTCTACCAGCATATTACAGCACTGTATTGTATGTGAATAGCTCGGTGGGTTGCTGCTTTTGTCACAGAAATCCCTTTGTTACTTGTGGTTCAGCCGCACTTGGAGCTGAGGTTGGGGTAGAGGGTGCAGATTATTTAGAAATTAAATAATAGCTTTAAAAGCATCTACTGCAGAGTTTGACTTTCATGTTGCACAAATTAGTGTGATTTCTGATATTTGTCTGTTTCCATAGACTTCATTGCGTGATTTTGGTTGCAAGAAAGTGTCACTTTAAGTGTCACACATTTAGTCACTGAATGTCTCTCATAAATCTACTGAATCTATGAAAATGTCACACATAAGCAATCTGAAACATTAGCAGCTGTGCTTTAATAGGTGTAATTTCTGATATTTATATGTTTCCCTTGTCTTCATTGCTTGATTTGCTTGCGAGAAAGTGTCACTCATATTTGTGGAAATGTCACTCATAATTACACTGAAATGATGAAAATGTCACACATAGCAATCTGAAACCTTGGCAGCTATGAGTGTACTGCTGCAGGGTTGGATATCAGAAATTCAAATATATGTTTTTCGATACCTGAGCACACAGAAATTGCTATGACAGGCAGAGAAAGTGTGACAAAAGTGTTATGCACTTGCTTGCAGGAGCAGATTACTGGCAGTGTAGGGTGACCAGATTTTGAGAAGCAAAAACCAGGACAGGGCAGACATAAAAGTAGGACTAAAGCCTTTAGTCTCATTTTTATCTGGGCTGTCCCGTTTTATTGTGTATTCTTGTAAATCTACTTATATATATATATTTATATATATATATATATTTATATATATATATACATATATATATATATACACACACACACACACATGCACGGACATACATAAAAGGCTACTTTTAAATACCATCAGACATGGCTTGACATCCACCCTGCGCCCTCCTCCTCACTCTGTCTCTCTGCTGGGACAGACAGCGCACCTTCACCTGTGCTGCCTGGCAAAAAAAGATAAATACATTATTTCAATTGTTTCAGACTTCAGGGGCACCTGTGGAAGGATTACCTTCAATTCTCCTTTGCAGGATGACCTGACCTTTGTTCCAAAATCCAGGACATATGTTTAAAATTACCAAAAGCTTCGGGACACTCCTCTGAAAACCGGGACTGTCCGGGGAAATCCGGGACGTCTGGTCCCCCTATGGCAGTGCATAATCCGAGTCACACAAGATCAGCTCCTGCCATCTGAAGCCTGCTGAGGAATCAGGTTTTTTCATGCAGGAATTGGGAGGCAGCAGCCTAGCCATGAAATCAGTAGTCTCCCGTCTGAATTGGAAGGGTTGGCATGTATGTCTACATAGCTGCCAGGTTTTCACATTGCTCATGTGTGATATTTCCATGGTTTCAATGTACTTTTGAGTGACACTTGATCCAGCGCGGCTAATATAAATTCTTCTCCTTCGGATATGACATCCAGGTGAAATCACTCACATTCACTATACCATATGACGGTGGGGCCCATAACACCGCATATCACACACTCAGTCGTTCCCTGGATCACACTAGCCTTCGCAAAGGAGAAGAACGAGTTGCTGGAGGAACGGAATACCTTATTAGATTTGACAGATTATTACCTTAAACATTCTATATATTCAGTTTTAATCCTGTCGGCTCTAAAACATCAAGATACTCCGCTCTTTGGTCGATGGACCAACTAGTAGAATAAGTTGATGGTGATCAAGACCAGCTCAATCATTTAAAACCTTCAGCAAATATCAAATTTTATAAATGAACTAAAGAACCACAGACTCAATTTTAATTAGAAGTAACATTTTATCTAAGTTCAAAATTCTGCATGAGTGAGATTCTTAGTTTATTAATCACCTTAATACATTCTTTTACATTTATATAGAAAATTCTGTAAAGAAAAAACGAAATTATGCATTACCTATTTAGATGCAGATAGGAATGGTTCACCAAAGAAAATGAACCGTAAATCACAGAATGGACTCCCAAACTGACTGACTGTCCCTCTAGAAGGCCTCCTCGACGGGACCTCCTATACAGATCTCCCGCAACGGTCTTGTTCCTTCCCCAGTCAGGTTCGAAGTCAATGGTAGCATCAGCATTGGCATTTGCAATAATAGCAGTATCGACTAATAACCAGCAGCATCGGCAGCAGCCCCTCCCATAAGAGAAGTCCTTCTTATACCCTACTTCTGGCTTACTACACAAAAAGTTGCAATGTTTGGGGGCAGGAATCACGCTAATTGGTCCATTTGAGGGTGGCGAAGATTGTCTCATCGCCTTCCTTGTTCAAACTGGTTTCGGGGATGGTTAAAAGTTCACGGTTTCCCATGCTTATTGGGTAAAAACAGTCCAAATTGTCTATTCACTTTTGTTGCAGTTTTGATGGTCATATTTTGGACAGTTCTTTGTCTCCCAATACATCCTTCTTTCCTTTCCCACGGATACGTGCAGAGTCTTTCTTGGCACTCTTCTCACAAAATTTGCTTCGTCCTTGACTTTTCTCACTCCATACACAAGCCGTACCCACGTGGTGCAGCTTCATTATTTCTTTCGCTTAGAGGCCATCTTTGGTTTCAGATATGACCTCATCTATGCCGGCAGCCATTTTCGCAGCCAGGCCTAACAGGCCCAAAACGAACTATCATAAAAACAAACACAATCGTAATTAAAATAAGGAAAATAAGCCTTTCTGTTTACCACCCGTCATTCTAAGAACCCGTGTTAGGTGTTACCTAGCAAAGCGACATTTAAAGCCATTTTACTTACCATCCGTTGTTCTTTGCCACAATACAATTCACACTACACAGCACAAATCATGCGATTTTACTCTGATTAGTACGCAAATCACATTCTTAATATTAGAATACTACACAATGGTAAATAAATTAGATTTTTGCACAAAAAGGGCAGTTACTATTTATGTAAATGTTTATTAAAATGCGTTTTGTTGGTTAATTCATCAAACAATTAGTATAATTAGTTTGAGATTCTTATCAAGGGGGTTCCAAAATTTATTTTGTTTACCTTGCTCCATCACACTCTGCTGCTAAACCTGTGACACTTCAAATGACACTTTCTTGCAAGTAAAACCAAGCCAAGAAGACCATGTAAACATAAAATATTACCCCCTTTTGGACAATGAAAAGCCCTAAAAGGGTCTTGAAAGAGCAGAAATGGAAGGTCACTAAACTACTGAGAGACAGACAGGTCCATGCATAATATGTTACTCCAGTCCAGGTTTTTTGTTTGTAGGCTGGGACTTATAGTCTTGTTTATTCCGATATAAAACAGGACTACACGTCCCAGAATTTAAAGAAAGAATACCTGTACTGGACCAGCACATCACAGCTGGATTTTGGAAACCTGGCAGCTATGTCCTGAGATTAACCTATTACCAGTCACTGTGCAGTGCTAATCTCCATTTTCCACAGTTGGAATCTGTTGTAAAGAAGACGCAGCTCCAGGCACTTGAGTAAGTGAAACTCCTTTTATTTATATGGCGCGTAGAAAAGAGCGGACCTCTCCCAACCGGTCAGGAAACAACTGACTAGTAAGAGAACGTTCCGCTTCAAATCACAATACAGTATATGACAAAACTTAACATTCTATAAAGACTGAACCGCATAGTATATTCTACACATTCACTGACCTGTCTTTGCAAAGTGCCCATTGACAGCTGATCAGTCCTCTAACCAACCTCACTGCACTGCTGCTCTCTTGAGGCTTGGCACAGAATAAACAAGCCTGAGAGACATTATTCTGCGACCCTAGGGCCCACCCACCTTACCCTGACTGTCAGCCCATGACTAGGGTTGCCAGGGTTTTCTACCAGCACCACCGGTATTTTAATGTCCCGCTGGTACAAAAATAAACAAAGTTAACAAAAGCTGGTATTTCTAGCTCTTATTTATTCATACTTCAAACTGCAAATATACATAGCAAGCACTTTTAAATGTGTTCTAGAGCTTTGTTAACGATCCCTGACTAATAATTAAAGTAAACAAAGACAGAAAAGTCATGTTACAAATGAATATATTTGATTTTGTTTAAACTCCTATTTAGTATCATGTCCGGGCCTTTGAAGAATCCTAAAATAACAACAAATAGCCAGCATTTTTCTCTTACAAAGGTGTCATCCCTACCCAGGCCCCTGAGATGATTATGACCTTCTTCCTTCCATTTGCAGTTGCAAAACTTCTAAAGTTCCACAGTGTTTGAGTCACCTATCTGTGGCTAGACATGCCCTGTGACTTGCTGATAGGGTTGACACTTTTCCAAGAGAAGAATACCGGCCATTTGTTGATGTTTTAAGAGTCTGCAAAGGTTTGGACGTCATACTAAATACTGTTTTTAACAAAATTGCATGTGTTCATTTGTAACATCACTCTTCTGTCTTTATTTACTTTAATTATTCATCACGGGTCATTAATACAGCCCTATAACGCATTTAAAAGTGTTTTCTATTTATATTTATTGTTTGAGGTATACGCAAATAAGGGCTAAGAATGCTGGCTTTAGGAGATTTTGCTTATTTTTGTACCAGCAGGATCAATAAAATATCTGTGGTGCCTGTAGAAAACCAGCCAGGGGGCAACCCTACTTGCCAACCAGTCCATCTCAGTGCTCACTACATTCCACTGCCTGCTCTCTTTACCTCTCCTTTGTACATAACAGGCAACTGTTTTGGGAATGGTTTTTTGGCTAATTGCCAAACTCCTGTCCTCCCAGTCCAGCCCTGAGCCAGTCTCCTGCTCTGCACTGCACTGGCTGCTAACTGTTAAAATACTGGCAGCAGTTATGTTACAGTAGCAAGCCAGGCTGAACTAGTCCATCAGTCTTTGGGCTGGCCTGGGCTGGATGCCACCATGCTGCTGATAATTATTTAGTAAAGGCAGAGATGCCTTCCAGGACTGTCACTGGCATACGACGGTGCTCCCTCTAGTTCCGCTTGTAAAGTCGTGGGCCCTAGGCACACATACTAGATAAAAACACAGACACTTGTCTACTGTACTCTGAACTGGCCAGGAGGACACGTGCTCGGGCCCTTTTATTGGCAGCCCCACATCACTCGTAACACCTGTGTGGGGTGGGAGTAAAAGCCAGCCCTCTGGGAGTGGTTGGTAAAAACACTAGTATGTGTCCAACAGGACAATACATTCCTCCCAAACTTTATTAAAAACAAAAACGAGTCCAACCAGTGGGGCTAAAACAAAAACACTCTAGACACCACTTAGTCTCTCAGCCTCAAGAGGCAGTCTGCGGGACAGCAGTGGACAGGTGGACCGTTGCAGCTGGGAGCACCCGGGCATCTCTGCATGTGTTCATGGTTTAGCCAGCTACCGCTGGGCACGAACACTGTGTAGATGGATCCGGATCCTTTGACAGCATATCAGTTGGGTCAATGCCCACTCACGCACTGTTGGTCGATGCTGAGTCCTCTCGCGGTGATATGGTTGGTGTCAACAGTTCAAACTTGATGCATCAGGAGCATCAGCGGAGCCTGCTGTGGAGTTTACTCTTGGGGGTGTCTTGACTCCGTGACGGCAAGTCTTGTCAGGACTGGCATGGCTTTGAAGATGTTTTGGATGTCTTCCTCTGAGGCCCTGGTGCCTCCCGGTACCTTGTCAGTGGAGCAACTTCCAGACTAACTCTCATGCGGGGATTTCCTTGAGGCCCATTCCAATGGGGTGCCACTGGACCACGTGGACTGTGCAGGGCTGCATGTGGCCCGCCAAGAGGCCACTACAGGATCGCCGACAGAAACCATAGCCAAGTCATTTGTGCAGCTGCAAGGGTGGATGATACATGGTTGGTGTGCTTGCCAACAGGACCCAGGTGCATGTGGGTTATCAGATAGTCTCTAGACAATTGGTCTCTCACGTTGCCAGGAGTGCCTCATTGCTCTCTTGATGTTTCACGGGTGTAAGGCTCCACCCTAGCGATGAGATACTCCTTCGTTGGTTCGGGTGATGTATATGGCAATGATAGTGTGGTTGTCATTGGAAGACCTGGATGACAGGTGATAAGGACTTGCAGGGAGTGAGGGTGACTGTTGGGACCTCACATCCACGTAGCTTGGTGTATTTGCTTGTGCTGTTCTTCTCCTTCTGGCATGTGCGGTCATTAGCAGAGATGCTATCTCTCACCAAATAACTGGTGCCTGGGAATGGATGGTTACACTGGGAAGCTCGGGGCAGACGTGGTTTGCGCTTGCTGATGGTTACATATGGTTCTCCCACTGAAATACAAGAAGGGATGGTGGTATGATTTATAGGGAAATGTCGCTAGGGACGTCGCTGCACCTCGGTGGCTGGCTTGTGTCTGTAGGTGCACTCTCTGGTAGTGGCACGAGTCCTCGGTCCTTCACCCTATTATCATTTGCTCTTGCGCATCTGTGGTCGCCAGGTCTTTCAGTGTGACAGGTCTGGTCACACGTTCTTCTCTTTTTTATAACTCTTGCTTGCAGTGTGGCGTCCTGCCCCGCGTCACACGTGTTATGCTTTTTAGTTTATGCGAGGTTGCATCAGGCCACATGTCGTTGGTTCTCCTCACTTGGACCTCCTGCCAGCCCCGTCCTGTCCGTAGGACTGCGCATCTTCTCCCATCTTGGACCACTCGCAGGTCCTGTCCTGTCTGTAGGACTGTGCCTCTTCTCACAGGGGCATCAGCCAGGCTGTGAATGGCAGTGGAGGTAGGTTTGCTTTGATGGATCCGGTCTGCAGCCTCTTCCATACCTTTCTTTTCCTGGACAAGGTATTCGGGGTGCAACTCAGGATCGCCGTGGGAGGCAAGAGTCTTCTTTCATTTGTGGTGGCGGCGGCAGCTTGAAACTAGGGAACATGCGACGCTCCTCATGCCTGTAATCGGTCGGTGACCGACTCCGTCTTAAGGCAGTGTGGGGAGGACACTCCCTGAACAGTTTCTGTCCCGCTGCGGGGCAATACTACTGCAGTTGAAGTGCAGATGCTCTCCTTCCTGCATTTAGGGAGAGAGACAGTCACTTTCTCCCCTCTGGCCGGGGAATGTGGTGGCAGCAGTTGACCACCAGGGTGCGTGCAGTGCTTTTTCACCCAGTCTCGGTTTTTAGGTCTCGCCTAGGCAGCGTGCATGCGCTGCTCTAGGAGATGACCTTTAGAAATCGGTCTGCTCCTTTTCAAGCACACTCGTGCTTGTGCTGGCATCCACCTTGCGGGAGCGAGCAGCGGCGCGCGTGCTAATTGAAAACATATGGATCTCGCGCCGCCGCTGCTCGCTCCCGCAAGGCGGAGGCCAGCACAAGAACGAGTGCTTCAAAACAGCTGCTGCTTGTTCTGTTTATCTAGCAATTAGCTTCTGACTTTAGCTCTTTAAAGAGGCAAACTGCACGAAAACGAAACTTACATATTCACTTTCGGTTTAGTGGGAACAGTTTCCTGTAAATGAAACTGAGGCCTGAGCAGCAGCTGCGTGATTTCTCTTTAAGCTGCACGGCTTGGTGCCTGGCTTTCTGAGAAATCGCACAGACTGCTTTCATTAAAGGAACTATGCAAACCTGTGCTTTGCTTTTTTTAACCGCATGGTGACTTTGTAATGCGGTTTCTTTGAAGTTTGAATTCAATTCCTGCAAAGTGCTTAAACTGTATTTTCCTTTTTCATGTAGTCTGCCATAAATACTCGTTTCTGTTGCAGGACTTTGTTAAAATCACAGAGCCGACCTGTACACATTTGTTCATGCATTTTTTAGTCTAAAGCATGTTTTCTTGGGGAAGTTGCAGTTCATAACGGCCAAAGTGTTGCCACCTCGGCAGCATTTTACCAACATGGCAAGTATTTTTATGTTTGAGACTGTTGTCCCTGCAAATAATCTCTGACAATTATTCAGTCTGCTTATGTGTGACATTTCCAGGCGAAGTTATGTGTGAGAAATCAAGTTGTCCTGGACAAAATGTAAATTACACTTGGTAATTTGTGTAAGTTTAGGAACTGTGCATTACACTTTTTACGCAGAATTCTTAAAATTACCCCACGTCGTGTAATTACGCAACGTTTGATTCAAGGTTTGACCACGCGCACAAGAGCAGCTGTTGCTTGTGGGACTTGTGTATTTTAATTCTATTTTTTCAACGCACAATGCATGATTGTGTAAAAAATGGACCCGTACTCACATTTCAAGCTACGATATAGCGCTAAATCACGGGTTTGCATTTTGCTTAATTACGTGTATTTTTCACAAAATTTCACGTAACTGCGTGACAGAAAATTATGCAATTTTCACACCTCATTAATATCAAGGCCTCACGTATTACATTTTAAGTGACACTTACTCATTAACTCAAGCAGATAAATCTAATCTAGCCGTTGCAGCAATGTTCCCTGAAACGCCATTAAGTATTCTTTGCAGATGGTTTGCCCTAACAGTGGCAGGAACTGTCCCTTGAAGCACAAACTGACTACACTGTGCCCTCTTACAATATCAAAACTCCCCTGTTAGCAGTAGTTCCTTGAAGGCCTCTTGCCTCATGAAAATGTGATTGGTCCCCTACCTCACTGGCCCTTAAACCCTGCATTGCTCTGTTATATAAAGTGATGATGGGCAGAAATGTCAGTACTTATAAGACTTTTAATGGAAGTTTTTCAAAGATTCATGGGAATCTGTCTGCCTACCCAGAAGCAACAGACATTACCCGCGCGCCGCTGCTCGCTCCCGCAAGGGTCATGCTACCACAAGCACGAGTGCTTGGCACGAGTAAATAGCTATTTCAATTTTCTTTTCTTTTTCCACTCTGAACTGCTTGTTTTCCCGTCGGTTTTTCTCGGTAACGTGTTTTAATTAAACTTTACATGGACTTTTTGCATTTGTCAGATTTTATTTTTTAAACAGCTGTTTCCATTTCCCGTTTTGTTTCCCTTCCCAACTGCTTGTGTTTGTCGAGGGTCATGCTACCACAAGCACGAGTGCTTAGCACGAGTAAATAGCTGTTTCCATTTTCTTTTCTTTTTCCACTCTGAACTGCTTGTTTTTCCGTCGCTTTTTCTCGGTAACGTGTTTTAATTAAACTTTACAAGGACTTTTTGCATTTGTCAGATTTTATTTTTTAAACAGCTGTTTCCATTTCCCGTTTTGTTTCCCTTCCCAACTGCTTGTGTTTGTTGCTTTCTTGTGTGCTCTTTGTTTTTTTTTTCACTTTGTTTGCCTAGCACTCGTTTAAACCGCTGCTCCTGTATGTGTCCTCCGACACCATCTTTGCACACTAACACCTGATGCACTGCATCATTATTGCGCACTTCACGTAACATTAGGGGTACAAAATCGCTCTCTGCAACCAAACCGTACACAAACAGAGCATAGGCCCATAACGCAATTTGAATAAAACAGAAGGATGTGGCGTAATGAACAGATCTGTTCAGTGGGAAGCTGGTGAACCATGTTCGTGTCACCGCGATTTTGTGCAAAACAGTTATTCTCAATTGTGAAGGATCATACATGAAGCATACTGACGTCCTTCAAAACACTACCTTATCCAGTCAGGCACACTTCTGTAAACCCATCTTTCCACACTAACACCTGATGCACTGCATCATTGTGGCGCACTTTTTTTCCACTTTGAACTGCTTGTTTTGCCGTCGCTTTTTCTCGGTAACGTGTTTCAATTAAACTCTACAGTTTTTTTTTTGCATTTGTCAGATTTTATTTTTTAAACAGCTGTTTCCATTTCCCGTTTTGTTTCCCTTCCCAACTGTTTGTGTTTGTCGCTTTTTGTGTGCTCTTTATTTTTTTTTTTCACTTTGTTTGTCTAGCACTTGATTAAACTGCTGCTCCTGTATGTGTCCTCCGACACCATCTTTGACTCCCTCACTAACTCAATAACTGACTGACTCTCTCTGACTCACTGACTAACTAACTAACTCTATCACTGACTAACTACCTAACTAACTCACTCACTCACTCTCTCACTAACTAGCTAACTAACTCTCTCGCTCTCTCTCTCTCTCTCACTAACTGACTCTCTCGCTCTCACTGACTAACTCACTCCTCTCTCTCACTCACTCACACTCTCTCTCACTAACTAACTCTCTCACTCTCTCTCACTAACTCACACTCTCTCTCACTAACTAACTCTCTCACTCTCTCTCACTAACTGACTATCTCACACTTACTGACTGTCTCTCTCACTAACTAACTCTCTCTCTCTCACTAACTTACTCTCTCACTAACTAACTTACTGACTCTCTCACTAACTGAGCGACTAACTCACTCACTGTCTCTCTCACTAACTGACTAACTCTCTCACTCTCTCTCTCTCACTAACTAACTGACTCTCTCACTAACTGACTAAATAACTGACTAACTTTCTCACTAACTCTCTAACTAACTAACTCTCTCTCTCACTAACTAACTAACTAACTTACTATCTCACTGACTAACTGACTAACTAACTAACTCTCTCACTAACTGTTATACAGGTACTATTTCCCAACCTTCACCCTCCTAATATTTATTCCCCCCATAACAAAAAAACCCCATAACAAGCAACCATTCGGACAGGCAGATAGAAGTTGCAGGCAGAAAAAGGACAAAAAAAACCTCAACACATTATTTAATGTTAATACTTATTTAATATAGTCGTTCAGTTATTCATAATGCTTTCTTGGTCATATATAAGGTAACAAAAATGCTTCTGACACTTCTTGATTATAACTTTTCAGCATACTGCAGACTTCTATACAGCACAGCTTAAAAACATAAGCAAAGTCTATATCTCTAGCTAAACACTTATAAAGTCCCAAAGACGAGACCTATTGGCTATGCCAATGCTTGTCTTCTACAGCTGTGGTTTCCGTTGCAGCATGGGAGATGGGGAGCTGTGCAGGTCACTACCCCCCTCTGGCGAGTCTGTGCAGGGGGAAAGTGTGGCTAGAGTTCAGGTTTGCTGTTAGTTGCATGTTCTGTGACACTCTTCAAGTGTCATCCATTCTGAGCGGAGGCAGGAGTTGGGAGCCTCCCGGCCGGACCTCTCTCTCTTTATGCTGATTCAGCTGCTGCAGGCAATGTTTTGCAGCAGGGCCTCTCTCCCAGTCATTGTTTGTGGCCTGGGAGGGGTCGCTGGGGCACTTCAGGCTATTTATTTATGCAGGGCGGCTTGTCTCGTTCAAAATCTTAGCCTCGTTGGGGCTGCTTTATATGTGAGTCACTTACTCGACCGGAGTGCGGTGCAGCAAAGTGACAAATAGGTGGCTCTGCAGCAGCTCCGTGAGGTCGCAGCAGCCTTCCCTGAGGCTGCGGGCCGTGTCGCCCACTCGGAAGCTGCAAAGGCAGGCGTGGGGCATACAGTGCAGGGGGAGGCTCTCCGGGACCGCCTCGAGGGTTATCATGCACTGGCGATTACCGCTGTCCAGCAAGGGGCCACCGATGGGGCGTCCGCTAGTTGCGGTTGGGCAGTTGTGGAAGGGGGGGTGAGCAGCGGCACACCCGTGCTCCCTCCTCGGCCTCCACGAAGCCGATGGCCTTCCTGTCTTCAGGCAGCTGAAACCGTGACTGTTGGTCGTCGGTTCGAGCCCCACCTTGGGCATTTAACTTTATCGTGGGCTGGAGGGTTTTGAACGAACGGGGGGGGGAGGGCGGCGAGCGCGTGGCTCCCCCTCCCCCGTGCATTGTTCACAGGTGCCCAGCGCTTTCTCAGGGGGAAGAACAGCACAGCGGCACCTCACAATCTGCAGTGCGGGTGCACCAGAAGGGGTTCCTCCGTCCTTAATAACGCAAGCCTCCGGTGGTAGGCCTGGCAGTGGGGCTTAATTGGGGCGGGGGGGGAGCAGCGTCACGCTCGTGCTCCGTGCGACTTTCTCGGGCTCGAGGGATCTGGGCAAGCGGGGGGAGGGAGGCGAGTGCTTGGCGCCCCCTCCCCGGTGCAGCACTTACCGGCGCCCGCCGTCGTGGCTTCAGGACCCGTCAGTAGGCGAGGCCCCGGAGGGCGCCCCGACGGTGGGGCAAGTTGGATGGGGAGGGAGCAGCAGGACGTCGGGCTCCCTCCTCTGTTACCGGATGGTGGTTGCGAGCATGCGGGGGGAGGGCGGTGAGCGCGTGGCTCCCCCTCCCCCGTGCATCGTTAACCAGCGCTCGCCGTCGCGGTTTACGGCCCCGGGCAGAGCTGTCTGGCACCCGGAGTTATTCCTGGCAGGGGGGCAAGTTGTTGTTGGGGGGGGGTGGAGCAGCGGCACTTCCGGGCTCCTTTCTCAGTGTCCGGCCGTTAGTTCTAGTATATGGGGGGAGGGCGGCGAGCACGTGGCTCCCCCTCCCCATGCGGCGTGCACCGGGCAATGGCGCGTGGCGTCCGGCATGGGGACTGTAGCATACGTGCCCTGGGACAGAGGGGGGTCTAGGCTAGGCGCCTGAGGGTGTGTGCTGAGGCGAGCAAAGGGAGGCCCCACTATAAGCCTTTGGGGGAAGAGACAGGGCCCAGCGGCGGGGGCCTTGACCTCACACCGGGGGACTGGGGGTTCGATGCTCGACACTTGGCCTCTGGCTTGATTTGCACCCGCGGGCTGCCATTTACATCCTGTGAGGTCCACCCGGCAACACTTGGCAGCTGTAAAGTGTTATTGTGGCCTCACATCCTGTTTGGGCCGGGTCCCATGTTGGACAGGAGACCCAGGAGTCCACTAATACTGTGAGCATTAGTAAGTAAGTGAGTTTGGGGTCTCAAAGTGAGACGGGAGTTTGGGAGCATTCGAGCAGGGCGGTCACATGGGTCCCTTGCTCCCCCTCCCCCCGCCCTCCCGGCCTGTTCCTGTGGCAGCCCGCTCGTGACCCAGACCTGGGCTGCTCCAGCTCTGGTTCAAGTCTCGGCGGGGGCAAGCAAACCGGTAATTCTGGGCGAATCCCTCGATCTCCCCGTGTCCAATAAATAATATAAAAAACTGTGTGTAATGTAAATGGTCATCATGTAAAGTGCTCCAATACCAGCTGGTTGGGTTCGCGCTATACAAAACTGCACCAATCAGTGCACAAAGGAATGAGGGAGAACACTGATTAAAGGGGAAAGAAGCAAAAGAAAAGCTGCCGGTTTAACACAGCTTTGTGCAAAATTAGTCTTTTCAAACCCCTGAGGACGCCTGGCTGGCAGACGCGGCACAGTGTCCGCGGAGCCCCCTCGGCAAAGCAACCACTGCACGGGTGGGCAGTTAAGTGACGCAGAGAGTCAGATTCACTAGTTATAGAGCTTAGAGACGGCACAGGTGAGGCCCGAAGCGCAAGCTGGTGGTAGAACAGTGACCGCTTTGCCGGTTGGGCGCCTGCAGTCAGCTGTGTGGGGTCTCCGGGACAAGCCTATGCGAATTTCAATTTCTATCCGAATTTCAGGTAATAATGTTCCGGTTCAACGACCATGGGTGACACTTTTGTCATTACATTTGGTACGCAGGTTTGGTCAGCAGTCCGGGTGCTTCTGCTTTGTTCGCTAAAATGTTTCCGCCTTCCGCCGGTCGGGCGGTCTGTCGGTGGTAAGTAAAGGCAGCTAGGAGCATTGTTGACCCTGAACATGCTATCTCCCAAGGAGAGACGGAAAGCGTTATGCCTAAGGATCGTTACTTCAGAACATTTATACTATATTAAGATTTTACAAAGAAAAGACCAGGATTATCGACCAGGACTCCCTCGACAGCCCTCCCATCTTATTAGAGATTTGTGACTGGAGGGACAAAGCTTCTAAATCTTTCTGTATCATCGTAGTCTCCTGGCAACAAATATGTGAAGAGGTTTTGCCTTTATCATGACTACATTTAACAGGGATGGAAGACAGACATAGCTAATACGCTCCACCTGTATAGAGACGCACGTGACGCTAATCCTAAAGGCGCACACTCCGGCTGGAGTGTGGTTCACTAGTACCACAAGACACAGTATTAGTAATTACAGATTCCCCATTTGGCCACCCATTTGAATAAATGAAATTTAAAGGTCCTGATGAAGATGGAGCCAAATTGTTAAAATCCATCGAAACGTACGTCGACAGTGTGACGCCCCAATTACCAGCATAACATTAGAGGGTAGATGCTTCCACCCCACATGTTTTTCACATCTGTGTTTGCTGTGTTGTATTGGGGAGGGTATGTTTGTGAGCAGTATATGTCAGTGATATGAATGTTGGTTGTATGTATGAGGTGTAAATCTGGGGAAAGGTTTTTGATAATCAAACAAAAGTTTTTGTTTGTGAAGCTGTTTTAATTGTAAAAAGTGCAATATAAATCGTATTTTTGTATTTTTGTATCAAATGATTGTGATCAAAGATGAATAATAATGGATACAAAGTGATATAGTGTAAATCATGAATTTGATATATGTGTTTTTTATGATACAAACAATAAAATAACAAATTGATTTTGAAGTGGAGAATTGTTAAGGATTAATCAATGACCTGCATCTAAGCTATATGTTACCTAATAACAAAGAAATTTAGGTCACGTGGGAGTGTTTTTTGCTATATTGCTTTTTTTCCCCCCTTACTCCCAGACCTTTTTGACATTGTTTTCAGGGGGGTGCCTTCTCAAAATAGACATGCTATCTTTTAAACCACCAAGCATGGGAAAAGAGCTTTGTGGTGGGCTTGACATACCGCCCAATTAACCGTGACTTTATGAAGTTATTTTCCTAACAATAGTGAATTGAAGAGCACTGCGGGTAGTGCAACTCGAATATTGGAACGTGCATGGGTCACTATCAAAATACACCCATGAAATGTGAGGTGGTACATGATAACGATGACAGCAGTGAAGTTTATGAGAGGGAAGCTTGGCATACAAATGTAGTGTAAGGAGAATGGGGCATTTATGAACAGGACTATGCCCCTTAATTGACGATTCTGGGTTGTCCATGGCTTCATCCATCGCTTCTGGCCCTCAGCTAGAGGAAGGGTGGTACGATTCGTCCAATGACCTACCAATGCTAATCCTCCTGATCAAGTCCACCGGGGCTAAATGTGAGCGGGGGTTCCGGGTGCTCGCCACCGTCATTTATTGATCACCTCTGGAGCTGGTGACAGTATGCCACCAGTTGGCGCTGGCTGTCTAAGTTTACTACAACAGGCATTGAGTAATTCAATCGTATTTGAATTTACTAGTGCGCGCTGCCCATGCCATTCTTTTAGCCGTCGGGGCCTGGAATAGTCTGTATTGTCACAATTGGACTATTGTCAGGGTAGGGGTTGAGGTACCAGGAGTGGCAACACAGCAGGTGCCATGTATGGGGCAAACTGAAGGGGCCGCAGGACTGCAGTCCTGGTAGTTAGTTGCACTGTGCCAGGGTGAGTAGTTGCGATGTTAATGTTTGGGCAGCACGGCAGGAGCTATGTGTGGTGCAACTGAAGTGGCTGCCGGACGCAGGCCTGGCAGATGGTTTTATACAGGTTAAGCACTGCACGTGCGGAATCCGTGAGGTCTTTGGGGCACAGCTGGGCCGATGTGGCTTATAGGGTTTGGGGCGGGTCGCGTGCCTTCCTGCCCGGGTCTCGAATTACGTGGGCCGTTCCAGGGGCAGAGCTCCTTGTATCCATATCATGAATCTAATGTTAGTTTTAGGAAGGCACGGCATAGTACAAGACCTGCAATATCCATACATCCCCCAGTTACCTTCGATACACCTGCCGCCCATTTCTCACTCTTTCTTACCCCCCTAGGTGCTGCACCACCGGATGAGTGTTACCCTTCCATAGGGTTGGGGTCCCCTTTGTAGGGGGGGGCTCGACTTGGTGCGGGGATAAGGGGGAAACATGGGTTACCAAGTAAAAAAGGAGCGGGCAGGTGAGCTTTTCGAAGGCCATTGGGAGAGTGCACTTATTTTCTGTGTTTTACTGATCTTGCATGAGATCGGCATGCGATTTCTGGGAGTTGAACCGTGCTACGATGGTGGCATCTTGGGCGAGGGCAGTTGCCCAGGCAACCCAGTTGGAGTATGGGCGGCAGCGGCGCCAAGTGCGGGGACAGCGCTAGGAGAAAGATAGAGGTGCTAGCATACAGGGGCGAAAGGCTGCCGGGGCACGCTTTCTTTTGGTTGGTATTAGTAAGGCATCCTGATTTTATGCTAGCAGGAGGGTATTTAGCAAGCCCCGCACTCAAGGAGACAGGTTTGGCACACATGACCATTAAGCATAGGGCATAGTGTAAGTACGTAGGGGCAACCTTTTGCTAAGGCCATCCCATCAGAAAGGGTGCCGCCCCCTCAGACTTTTCCCTCCTGAAGCCGATAAAATGAGTCCCTTCGAGTTGGGTGGCAATGTTAACCTGTTAATCATGGACAGGATGTCCACCGGGCTGAAGGTGCGCAAACACGCCCTGGGTAGGTTTGGAATAGGTGTGTAAAGGTCGTGGCCAACTCAGTTAAGTAGTGGCTCATTCGCCCCGTGGCCAGGTGACAGGTGCTTCAGTTAAGCATCCCCTGCCTGGTTAGCCAGTCGAGCTAGGCAGGTGGGATAAGTTGCCATCTACTGGGGCTGCTGCCTCAGAGTTGGGGAAACAAGGTTTAAAGCACTAAAAGGCTACGATGGTTTAAGTAAAGTTGGCATGTCCTTCCAACTAGGAGGGAAACTACCCAGGTTTTATTCTGGGTAGGGTTATCAATGCCGGGGATAATGAAGCAAGCTAGGTAGCCTGGTGGGCGGTGTAAGTTGCCACGGCATATGGGCACAGTGCAGTGGCAGAAGTTTTGTAAGGGCATGTCCTGCGCTAGGAGGGGATATCAGCCCAGAATACCAGCTCTTATATTCGCAGGCAGAAGCTGTGGGGCTAGCGTGCGATCGCCATGTTAGGAGGTGGCCAGTTAACGGGGATGCCCCTCAACATAAGCAGTGGGTACCACAGGACGCTTCACTTAGGGGTATGAGACTGCCTGCCCCATAGCTGGCCCAGCCAGATGGGTAGGAGTGGGTGCCCTTAGAGGGGGGCAAGGTCCGCAGGGTGTGGGGTACACTGGTTGGAGGACTCTGGATGATAAAGTGTTTAGAGCTCCTACATCTCCTCTTCTGCATCCCAGCAACATCCCAATCTGGGGGCTGGGTAATCCACACCAGGGTGGGTACACCGGGAGGGCTACACAACATCCGTAAAAGTCCGCAGTCAGACTGGGGGGGATTCGTTTCAAACTGTCCTCTTGTTCTCACCATCCACTTGTAGGCTTCCTGGTTTACATAAGCAGAAGTTCGGCACGGGCCACTCACGCCAGGGTGGGGACTGTAGCATGGTGACTCAGCATCTTTAGATCGCTTGCAGATGGTGATGGACTTGCAGGCAATAGGAAAAGAAAGGGCAGGCAAGTTCCGCGTATGATTTACTACAGGGCTCCACTAGCCAAGAGCACTGGCCCCGTGTACACACTGGACTCTCGTGGGGGAGAGGGATCTGTTGCAAGAGATGAAGTCCTCTATGTGTAAGTTAGGCAACAATTGGGGGCATGGGAGTTATGCTTTTGCTTGTCTAGTCCACAGGGTGCTATGAAGAAGATGGGGTTTCACCTGCTAATAGTGGGCTTGGACTTGTTTGCTGGACCGGGGAGAGGCCCGGGTATCAGCGGGATGTAGGTAAAGATGCCTACCCTTGTCCAGAGTGGGCATGGACGTGTTGGCTGGACCTGGAGAGGGGCTCGAACAAGCAGGATGTAGGTAAAGATGCTTAGGTTCAAACTGGAGTGTGTAGAAAGGTGTGCAGTGCTCAATTAAGGGTGTTAAGCAACCCTGCATTTCTTTATTTCGCCAGGATCAATGGTTGGGTATATGGCCTTTCGTGCGTCTTGAGAGTGGCACGAGGGGCTGAATGCAGGAAATGGAGGCATGTGTGGTTTCCACCACTGAGTTAATTCGGTTTGGGGGCCTAGGCTAGCGCTGGAACAGCTTGCTGAAGATAGCTGCGGCACAGACCGGGGGGGGGGGTCTCCCCTCCAGGGTATTATTACTCCAGGGCTCCACCAGCCAGGAGCACTGGCCCTGTGTGACACACTTGTATACCTCTAGCTAACGCTGGCTTATGGGCTACATTCATTAGATCCTCCATGTCAGCCAGGTGGCGCTTTAGATTGTCACGCCAAAGATAGGTGCTGTTGCTGCAAGAGTGTTGAAAATATGGGTTTGGAGCATGCTTAATTAGGTCAGGCAATGTGGGTCCAGACAAGCGCTGGTGCAGTCACTCTGTTAGGTTAGGGACAGCGACCACAGCGGTCAGGGCTGGCTGTCAGCAAATTACAGCTTGAAGGTGGGACGATGGGAATCCTACGGTTTTAAGAGGTACATCCGACCATAAGCCACCCAGGGGAGTGGCCGGAAGACAGGTTAGGCGTATTAGGTGCAGGCGAATTGTAAGGATACCGAAGGCACCCCGGTGTGGTGGCACCGGATGTTTGGTGGGGCGCAGTGTTATGGTGGTATATGTGCTAGCTTGGTTAGTTGTATAGAAGGATGTGCAGTGCTCTACAATTGTATTTAGCAATCTGGCATTGCTTTACTTTAAGAAGCTGCGGCATAGACATGGGGGGGGTTGTCTCCTCTCCCTACATTCTGGTCACACACCTGGAAGGCAATGATTTTACTTTCATGGGTGGAAGGCACTGCTGCTAAAAATGAAATCTCCAGGTGTAAGTTAAGCAACCAATTGGGGGCATGTGAGTTATGGTGGTCGGAGATAACCCCACGTTTAGAGTGGCGAGGGGCCCGGTCAGGGGAGGCCGTAGAAGCCTCTCGCAGGAGAGCTATCGTGCCATGCGTAATTTCACCGAGCAAAATGGATTTGGCTTGATCAGGCATGGGTTACTGCACACTAAGGCCACAGGGTGTTTTGAGGAAGATGGGGTACACCTGTCCAGAGTGGGTATGGACCTGTTCTTGCTTGATCTGGGGGAGGCCTTGGAATAAGCAGGGTGTAGGTAATGGTTCCTATCCTGGTGGGGGGCTCTGGGGTGACGGTGGCCACACCCAGAGCTGTGGCGGAGTTACAGGGCGATCCAGAGGCTGTAAGGTACATGCGGGTACCATCTGCAGAAGCACAACAAGGGTGCAAAGGCCAAATATCCCCAGGGAGGTCCTCGCGTTGGACCCTGGAGGAGCGACGGCGCCCCGTTAGTCCTACGGGCGGTTGTGGGCCTGAGCAACCGGGGGTTGCCTGGCAGGCTCCGCCCCCTTATGGGGCGTGAGCAGGGGCGTGGGCTGTTGGTCCACCGGTGGGAAGGGTCTTCCCTCCCCCAAAATATGGCAAACACCGTTGGCAGGGCCACGGTGTAATTTGGCTCATCAGGCGGCGAGGGGCTGCCTGCCTTGGGATCGCCTGTAAGATAACCCACCATGTTGGCATATTTGTAATGCTAATAAACCTGCAGCAGTTTTCTCCACAAAGAAGGTGTCTTGTCTGGTTATTTCTCTAGGAGATTGCTGTATGGGGGGATGGCGAGTGTTGCCGATATTGGCACTATGCAGGCTGCCCGGGGTCCACGAAGGAGACCCGCTAAGAGGGCGGTCGCCTTAGTGCCACAAGATGGCACAGGAGGGAGCCCCCCAGTGGTTGGGACCCTCAGGGGTCCGGTGTCCCGCGTCACTTCCGGGCAGAGGGGGCGGGGGTGAGGTACATATACCTCTCACCGCCCACTGGACGCCCTCTTTGCCCTCTCCCCTGACGCCGTTTCCCTCCCTACCGCATACCCGGCGTTCAGGCAGGGTGTGGGGGGGGGGTTTGTCTAATGTATTCTTTTGTGTTGCAGGCGGAGTTACAGGGCGATCCAGAGGCTGTAAGGTACATGCGGGTACCATCTGCAGAAGCACAACAAGGGTGCAAAGGCCAAATATCCCCAGGGAGGTCCTCGCGTTGGACCCTGGAGGAGCGACGGCATCCCGTTAGTCCTACGGGCGGTTGTGGACCTGAGCAACCGGGGGTTGCCTGGCAGGCTCCGCCCCCTACTGGGGCGTGAGCAGGGGCGTGGGCTGTTGGTCCACTGGTGGGAGGGGTCTTCCCTCCCCCAAAATATGGCAAACACCGTTGGCAGGGCCACAATGTAATTTGGCTCATCAGGTGGCAGGCGGCGAGGGGCTGCCTGCCTTGGGATCGCCCGTAAGATAACCCACCATGTTGGCATATTTGTAATGCTAATAAACCTGCAGCAGTTTTCTCCACAAACAAGGTGTCTTGTCTGGTTATTTCTCTAGGAGATTGCTGTATGGGGGGATGGCGAGTGTTGCCGATATTGGCACTATGACATGCAGGAGCTGTCGAGGCATGCTGTGTGCTGTCCACTTTGTTAGGAGGGCGCTTCTCTCTTCTTTTCTCGCTGGGGCAGGTGAAGGCAGGCAGGCTGGGGGGAAGCTTGCATGCACCGCATCAGGTAGGGGCATGGCAATGTGTGGACCCCTTTGTACCACGATGGGCCCTGCCAGGGCGCGTCCGATGTCAGCGCTACTTTCTCCTTTTCTTCGCCCTTATGGTCACTCTGCCTGGTGCCACTTCTCTCCCACAAGGAAATGCTTTGTTCTCAGCTCCGTGGCATTTGGTGTCAGACACAGACACATGTGTACTGTACTCTGAACTGGCCCCGAGCTTGTGCAATCGGGCTCTTTTATTGGCAGGCCCACGTCACTCATGATGCGTTAGTTGGATGGGTGTGGGAGTAAAAGCCAGCCCTCTGGGAGTGGCTGGTAAAAAACACTAGTATGTGTCCAGCAGGACACTACATAGCTCTTAGGGGGGCTCAGTGTTGTGCAGAGAGGCTGCCTGCTGCTGTGCTTGGAGCTGGTTGCTGGCTTGAACCAAATGCTGAGGATGGCGCAGCTCTTTTAAACTGTGGATGGCATTCAGCCTGCGGTGATGCCTGGGGGCCGGCAGAGGGCACGGCGCATAAGCATGTCTGCCGGGCCTCAGCTCAGGAGCCCTCTGCTGCCCTGCAGTGAGCAGGCGATGTGTCATGAGGGCAGGAGGCTGGCCCATAGATAAGAGCCCAGTGTTTGATGCCAATATGGATCAGGCAAGTGCAGTTGGTAGGGTTAAGAAAGGGAGTGGCTATCAGGGGAACGCAGCACTGGGGAACACATTAAAAGAAGATAAGAGCTGGGCATCAGACAAGTTAATAGAAGTAGAAGGGCTGGGTGCAGATGAGGACTTGAAGATACACTGGGAAGCAGAAGTTCAGAAAGGTTTGGGAATAAAGGGACAGGAGCTAGTTTAGTGGGGGTGATGAGAGATGCCAGTATTGCTCCTAAGAGTAGGTGGCAGTGGATAGCTCATGAAGGGCCCAGCAAAGGGGTATGGACAGGTGATCAGTTGGCCAGTGCCAACAATGGAGCGTGCAGCAAGAACAGATCCTGCATGCAGGGCCGGGAGAACCCAGTGGGGCTCCAGTACATCAGCAAGAAGGGAGGGCATGGTTCGGTGTAGCCGGCCTGGACACAGCCTTGGACCGCTCAGAGAAGGTGGCGGGAAGGTTTTGTGCAGCTTCCCCCACAACATTGCAGGAAATGTGGTATACGCAATTTGCTGACATGGGTATTGGAGACAGGGAGATCCCCAGTACAAGTGGCGTGGCTGCAACTGGGGAAGCATGTAGAGATGCAGAGCACCTGGATTATGAGGAGTGTGAAGGAAAAGTGGATGAGGGCGAAATTGTGGATGAATGTGTCCCAGAGGAATGCTCAAGGGACAGTTACCACTGGTGGTCTGAAGACTGGCACACCTGGTGGGTGGTAAAAACGTAACAGAGAATTGGTATTTTTCAGCACAGTGTAGCGGAAATGGTGGGTAGTGAAGAAACCAATGGAGGCAGTGCAGTAGAAGGTTTCACCAGCTGGATGGCAGGCTTTGGTGCGGGCCCCAACTTTCTCTGCTGATAAGCCTCTGGCGAAAGCATTTAGATTCAATGGTGTTGGAGTTGAGGGTGTCTCAGAGGGGAAATGGGCGAGGTTGTCCGAAGGAAAATATGTGGTGGATCAGGCGACAGAGATGGAGGTGGTATTGCACTCATGAATGGAAGATAAGTACAGGGCAAGGTGCAGGAAAAAAGTGAGGTTGACAAGGGCGGAGCCAAAGAAATTGATGGAAAAGTGAGTAATGAAATAAAAAGTTAAAAAACGAACTTACATTGGTATTGGGAAGCCACTGGGGCATACTTAATGGGTATAAATAAAGAATATGTATGGAAGGATGAATATATAGAAGTCTTTAAGCTGCTGCACAGAACGGTAATAGCAAAAGAGAATGAGCTTTCAAAAAGGACTCGGGTAGCAGTAACCATTGAAAATTGGACAGCGGCCTTCCTCATCTACGCCAGTGTGCACTGCAAGAATTAGCCGGAGCGTCCAGTGGTTTTATTTAAATACATCGACGTGATCAGCAAAGTGGAAGTTATTTTTGGGGGCCTGGCGTGGGTACGATACAATGGGAGTTTAGGGCTCATCTGTATAAGGACGAAGATTGCAAGTGGGAGAAGATGGACGAGTACCTCTGGCTCCATTCAATGGTGCAGTCAAGGCCCACACCTACTACATTTACGGCAAGTGGCCTAGCCTCTTCTGTAGGCTGTTTCCAGGGAAGCCCACTCAGGGAGGGGTGGGCGCGGTTGGAGAGGACAGGCAGGGCAAACAGGGAAGTACTGGTCCGTTAGCAGAGTTTGGGACATTTGGGAAAAGGCTTGTACGCCAATTAAGTTGGAATACCTAGAGTATTGCTTTCAGTTTTATGATAAAGTGGAAGAAGCTTGAATATTGGCAAGTGGTTTTTATTTTTTTTATTCAGGTTACATACTGAGGGCCCTCGGGCAACCAGGTGGGCGAAGTATTTGAGGTCAGTAAATGCACATAAAGAAGTGGTTCAGGGCAAGTTGATGAAGGAGGTTCAAGAAGGCAGAATGGCAGGCCCAAACTGTGAACGTCCCTTACAACCTCTGATTATTTCCCTGGTTGGAGTTATCCCTAAAAAGAAAAGGGTGAGTTTCGCCTGATTCAGCACCTGTTGTGGCCCGAAGGTAATTTAGTGAATAACTGCATTGCAGAAGAGGTGACATCTGTGAAATATTCATCAATGGATGATGCAATCCATCTGGAGAGAATGATGGGACAGAGGGCCTTGATGGTCAAAAGTGACATTAAGTCTGCTTTTTGGCTACTTCCTGTCCACCCTCAAGATTTTGCTTTACCAGGCATACAATTTGAAGGTCAGGTGTTTGTTGACAAGGTGCTACTCATGGGCAGCTCAATCTCATGTGCCTTGTTTGAGAAGTTTTACATAACAATGGGGAAACCCAGTAATCCGCGGGACCTGGGTCAGGTAAGGTACAGCAGAATTGGTCCAAACGGAAAGAGAAGATATATAAAATCTACAACACCCAAAATAAACACATTTTCCAAAACAACTTTTTGAAAATACATTTCACAAATTTATATCATGTTCAACAAGTCAAAGTCAATTTGTACAACATAATAATAAGAGGTGCTCCAAGATTAAGTGAAGAAAAGCAAGTGCTCAAGGAAGTGCTCGTGCGAGGTAAGGGATGAAGATAAAGGATATCACAATATTTACATTTAGTAGTGGAAAAACCTGTCTAACAGTCAATTATATATGTATATAACTGAAGAGAACCACAGTAAAGTAAAGAGATACAGTAAATGAATTGCTGTTATCTATATGTGGATGAAATTGTAGTACAGGTTGATATAAGGGAAAGTCGATGTTTCGACCCCAGTGAGGATAGGAGGGACAATGATTCCTTGTAACGGGGTCTTCATCAGGACAGGGGATGCCACCTTACTTGCATTGTGAAGGAACCAGTGGGCAAATGCAAGTTGGGCCCATAGGCTCCAGTGCCAGAAAAACGACAATTTCAAAATATTCGTCAGTGGTCCATGGACGATTTAAGGACCAAAGGCCAGATGTACGACCCATTTTTGCATGCGCAAACGGATTTGCGACCCGTTTGCACATGCAAAAATACCAATGGGCCATGTACAAACCCTATTTAACGAGTCACAATTTATTTGCGACTCGCTAAATAGGATTTGTGACTCGCTATTAGGAAGGGGCGTTCCAAAGGCGTCCCTTCCTAATAGCGACTCTCTACCCCATGTAAGATTGTTTTGCGACCGCAATTGCGGTCGCAAAACACTTGTAATTTACAGTTCTCTTCAAGAGGGTGGTAAAGCACTCGCAAAAAGGAAGGGGTCCCCAGGGGGCCCCGTCCCCTTTGTGAATGCAGGGGAAAATATTTTTTAGGGTCAGACAGTGGTCCCAGGGACCACTACCTGCCCTTAAAAAATGAAACGAAAACGTTTCATTTTTCCTTTTTTTAAATGCAGCCCATTTTCCTTTAAGAAAAACGGACTGCATTTTAAAAAAAAACTGCTTTATTTAAAAGCAGTCCCAGACATGGAGGTCTGCCCAGCAGGCCACCATACCTGGGAGGGCCAGCCATTCCCAATGGGGTCGCAAATTGCGAGTGCCTCATGAATATTCATGAGGCATGCAATTTGCGACCCCATTGGGAATCGCAAACAGTGTCTCTGACACTGTTGTACATTGGCATTAGCGACTTGCAAATTGCGACTCACAATATTTCGCAATTTGCGAGTCGCTAATGCGAATGGTCGTACATCTGGCCCCAAGTGATGTGAACACGGGTCCAGCAGAGAATGAAAGCCGTCACTTGCAAAAGCATATATTTCTTGAAAGAATCCACAAAGCGTAATTGTTGCCATGTGCATAAAGTCAGAATGAATCTGATTTGAATCTCTGTTGTCGGGAAAAATCCAGAAACGTCTCGTGTGTCAGCCTCTCTTGCTCCCCGCCCTTCCACCTTCAGGATTCAGGGATAGACCTCTGTTGCTCCCTGCCTTCCACCTTCAAGATTCAGGGATAGACCTCCGTTGCTCCCCGCCCTTCCACCTTCAAGATTCAGGGGTAGATCTCTGTTGCTCCCCTCCCTTCCACCGTCAAGATTCAAGGATAGGCCTCCGTTACTCCCCTCCCTTCCACCTTCAAGATTCCGGTTTAGGCATCTGTTGATCCCCGCCCTTCCACCTTCGAGATTCAGGGATAGACCTCTGTTGCTCCCCTCCTTCCACCTTCAAGATTCAGGGATAGGCCTCTGTTGATCCCCGCCCTTCCACCTTCAAGATTCAGGTATAGGCCTCTGTTGCGCCCCTCCTTCCACCTTCAAGATTCAGGGATAGGTCTCTGCTGATCCCCGCCCTTCCACCTTCAAGATTCAGGGATAGACCTCTGTTGCTCCCCTCCCTTCCACCTTCAAGATGCAGGTATAGGCCTCTGTTGATCCGCGCCCTTCCACCTTCAAGAGTCAGGGATAGACCTCTGTTGCTCCCCTCCCTTCCACCTTCAAGATTCAGGGATAGGCCTCTTTTGATCCGCGCCCTTCCACCTTCAAGATTCAGGGGTAGATCTCTGTTGCTCCCTGCTCTTTTACCCTCAAGATTCAGGGATAGACCTCTGTTGCTTCCCTCTACCCCCCTCTTTAAGACTCATGGGATGGACCTCTGTTGCTTAAGTCCTCTCTTTTAAGAGTCAGGGATAGATACATGTTGCTCCGCTGTCCCTGTTTAGGAGTCAGGAATAGACCACTGTTGCCCCCTAAAAGAGTCAGGGATGGACCTTGTTGCTCTATTTCAGAGTCAGGGATATAATTCTGATACTTCCGGCCCTTTCCCTTTTAAGGCTCAGTGATAGACCTCAGTTGCACCTCTCCCCCTTTTAAGAGTCAGAATAGACCTCTGTTGCCTCTCCCTTTAAGAGCCAGGGGTAGACCTCTTTTGATCTCTCCCATTCACGACCCCCTTTAAGACTCAGAGTTAGCGCTCTGTTGCTCCCCTTTAAGAGTCAGGGATAGTCCTCTGTTGCTTCCTGCCCTGCCCCCTTTAAGAGTCAGGGGTAGACCTCTGATGCTCTCCTCTCTTCCCTTTTAGTGGCCCTCTGTTGCCCCCCATTAAGAGGCCGGGATAGACCTCTGTTGCTCCCCTCTCTTCCCCTTTTAGGAGTCAGGGATAGACCTCTGTTCCTCCCCTCTCTTCCCCTTTAAGAGTCAAGGATAGACCTCTGTTGCTCCCCTCTCTTCGCTTCAGAAATCAGGGACAGACCTTGCCCCAGCTTTATTCAGGGATAGACCTCTGTTGCTCCCTGCCCTCCCCCCTTTAAGAGTCAGGGATAGACCTCTGATGCTTTCATCACTTCCCTTTTAGTGGCCCTCTGTTTCCCCCCGTAAGAGTCAAAGATAGACCTCTGTTGCTCCCTGCCCTTCCCTCCTTTAAGCGCAACAACGATGGAATTCTAGAATTAATCTCAGACACTGGCAATTGCTCGGCAACATTTCAGTCCATTGTTTTTCACCCACTTTGCCACTCTAGACAAAGGTCTGCCTTATGCAGATCAGTACCAATCCTGTTCCTCATGGGAACAGTGTGTCCCAGACTGCCAGGTTAGGCCAACTGCAGAAGGGCCCACAAGCATCCCCAGGTGGTGTTGACTTACTTAGGTCTCATCAGCAAGGTATACCTTGAGTCCTATGGCACAGTGAGCACTGGACCCATGTCTGGGAAAACCCGTCGCACTTAGGGCATCAACTGCAACAACAGCAAGCCGATGGATAGAATACTTGAATTAATCTTAGCCACTGGCAATTGCTTAGGGGCCGCATTCCAGTCCATGATTTTTTGCCAGCAGTTCGGGCAGCACTATTCCTATCTGAGCTGGGTCAAGACTTATTTGCAAATTGCCGGGTCCAAACTGAGGTGGCATGGTGGGCAAAAGAATCATGGGTTGGAATGCTACCCTGAGCGATTGCCAGTGGTAAGACAAATTGCAAGAATTCTAGGCCCGGGCGGAGAAACTGACTCCGCTCACGGAGTTTCCGGAATTCAGGAACTCCGCACTCCACATGCAATGCAGAGTTCCTGATAAAATTCTGCATTACCGTGGAGCCGAGTTTTTCTACATCGGCATGGGGTGCATAGTGGGTTTACCAGCCATAGCCACACTGTCCCGGGCACTCAGCACGGAGCAGACAAAACTCTTTCAGCACACCCGGACCTGTGACGTCTGTCTATTTGTGCGTGCACAGGGGTATTCTTCCATTTTAGTCAGTTATTTGGAACACAAAATCTTACAGGATCAGTATGGCACTGAGCAAAATATTACCCACCGAGCTGACTCAAATTGGACCCTGAGGCAGTTATGTTATGTCATGTTATGCTTCATGGAGGCGGCCATGTCAGAGTCAGGGGGGCCCTCTGCAATCGTCGAGTCGACCCGCTTCAATCACTACTGTTATAACCAGTTGTGACTCAGTTACGCCCCTGACACATGCGCAGAATGGATGTATCTTCCACACCGGAGTTTGATGATGTGTGCTCGCTCTCGATGTGGGTGGCGCTGGTTCGGGTCCGCTGCTACGAGTCCTCCTCTCCCGGTGCGTTGGCCCACTGTGCAGTGCAGCACACAGTGCTACCGGTGCCCACCCTGGCTTGGCTAGCACTGGGCGGCTGGCGCAGGGCGGAGCCCCTGACCGACCCTGCGACCTTGACAGCGACATTGCCCAGGCCAAGCAGCTCAAGTCGCGCAGAGGGAGATTCCTGCCAGTTCCCAAGAGAGGTGAATGCGTGACATGTGCCTCGACATGTAGACAGCACTATAATCTGCCTGCCCAGGGAAGGGGGTGTATGGAATACTCCAGGGGGTACTGTGGTGCAACGTGCAGTGCTGTAGTATCAGGGCCGGACTGGCCGTAGCGGGCACCGGGCATTTCCCCGGTTGACCGCCAGGGTGGGGACTGGTTTTGGGCACCTTGGGGGCCGTTTTTGTTACAGGGCCGTTCTTGCAGCATAGCTGCAATATTGGCCCCTGTAACAAAATCGGCCGAAACCGGTCCTGACACACAGCTCGGCCGCACCCCCAACCGCCGGGGGGGGGAGGGGGAGAGCCGAGCACTTTGCCAGGGCCAGTTTTGGTTCCCAGTCCGGCCCTGTGTAGTATACCTGCAAAGGGTGCTATAGCCTATGGCTTGTCTGTTTGAGGGGCATATGGTGTGACAAGTAGCGTACTCCGCCCGCTTGCAAAACTCCGCAGAATTTGGCAAAGTTTTCAGGTAACTCCGTGGAATTCTGTGAGCTCCACACGGGTCTAAAGAATTCCTTGCATCACTTCTTCTGTGTTTAATATACCGCCCTAGGTGGCAAGGGTATGCCCAGACGTGAGTTCCGTGCTAGTGGAACCAAGCTACACCCGACTGAAAAGCCTCAGCCAGAGTGAAACCAGTCTTGCGTTGCTCATATTCCAGTTCAAGGAGGACCTTGCCTGGCTGTTTGTTTGGTTTGTTCCTACTGGAGCACAGTCAATAGTGATTTGCAGATGGCTGGATCCAAACTGAGGTGGCATGATGGGCAAAGGAATGATGGGTTAGAATGCTGCCCTGAGCGACTGCCAATGGTTAGACTTATTGCAAGCACCCTCCCATCACCTTGTGTGTGTTTCAGGGGGCAGACTTAGCCAAGAGGCAACCTAGTAGAATGCGTTTTATCACATAGCATTCTTTCCCTTCCATTCAACCCTTTTGTGTGCTTGACTTCATCCTTTAAGAGCCAGGGATAGACCTCTTTTGCCCCCTTCCATCCCCCCAATTAACCCACCCATTAAAAGTCAAGGTTAGACTTCTGTTGGTGCCCCGATTAAGAGTCATGGTTAGACCTCTGCCCATCCTCAGCTCCCACCTTCTTCTCCATTTGATATTTAGGAATAGACTCTAGGAGTGAGGCAGACAATCTGTTAATTGCTTATCCTTTAGGAAAATTAAGTAAACTGCCCTCTGTTCTTAAACTCTGCCTTAATAAATGACATGTTCTGCTAAAGTTCGGGTGCTTGGAGTCCTGTGGCAATGACTCACTGACTATGACAACAATTTTGGAAAGCCTGGAATGAGGTTCTTTGTACAAACCCCATTTTTAGGACACTCAATGCCTCAAAACATCATATTTTAGAAAGGACACTAGGCCTTTCAACATGCCTTTAAACCCCATCCTTTCCAGTAATACTAGGCCAGCCTTACACCATAGTTTGGAGTGTTTCACGACTATTCGATCCTCTGGCGCTAACAGACCACCATGGTGGTGTACGCTTTAATTTAGTAATAAGATATAAGATAACACAGCATGGGTGTGACATGAACATTAGGGACCTGCACCTGCCCTCCTTTCGAAACGACAGGCCTGTTATAGGGCAGTCTTCATGCCATGCGTATTGGGTACATTTGCAAAAGAAGACCAGGTTGCATTCACTGTCTGATCACCGTTAGAAGGCCTGTCTTAATTTCCTGTAGCTGTGGTAATCTAGATTTCAGGTGTGATCAACAGAGTCGGGCAGGGACAGAAAATAGGCCCGGGCACAAAAATAATAGTGGCCCTTATTATTGAAACAGATGGCTACAAACGTGGCCTACATTTGTAAACAGGGGCAATTATGAACTTGCAACTACATGCTGTATGTGTTTTGCTACATACGGAACATGGCATTTATTTGTGCTAGCTGCAGGCAATATTTGTGGTAATATCAGGGAAATAAATAGTAGAAATCAGCCCACCAGACCATAAAACATCCCACAAACGGGAAACAACCTTTACATCGCGGTCATTAGACCGTGATACCTTTACAACGCGGTCGTTACAACAACCGCGTTGTTAGAACGCAATGCCATTACTACGCAAGTCATTACATCGACTTGCAGTAGATGGCGCTCTAACATAAGGAATAGTATAATTTACTATTCCAACACCTTCCCTACTGTTGCGTAGGCTGGAGTTGGAATAGTAAATTATACTATTCCTAATGTTAGAGCGCCATCTACTGCAAGTCGATGTAAGGACTTGCGTTGTAATGGCATCGCGTTCTAACAACACGGTCGTTGTAACAACCGCGTTGTTAAGGAACGCGATGTGATTGCATGCGTTGTAGCATGCTATATTCCCCACAAACAGCCAAAGAGCTGCCCACACCCTGACCTGTCAGACCAGCCATTCTGGCACTGCCAGATTGCCCTGTAGACCAGACCAGCCCTGGTGATCAACAATAAGACCATCTGTCTAGTGCATGCTTTTGGTGGTGCACAGTCCTGGGTGGCCCTCCATTAGACTGCGCTGTGTGTGATATTATGATAGAAAGATATGCAGAGCTTGCCACCACAGAGAGACTGCATTACCACCACTCTGTGAAGGTATGCTGTTTGCCACGTTCAATGGGGATCTGAAGCCCGCACAGGGGTGAGTGCTGTGTCATATGAAAATATTGTCAATGGAGCCCTGGCCACTGTGACAGACCGTGGGACAGGTTTCATTTTCCCCATTCTGAGGTGGGCAGGAAGCACTGGACAGTATTGGAGATGAAACTGCCCGCCCTCCTTGATGATCCTGGACAATGAATGCTGTTTGCAGAAGTTACTCAGCATTGCCTGGGCTTCCTTGACCATCTGGGGGTATCTGAGTCTCAGAGTCAAGGGTTACTCAGAGGTGGTGGTGGAAGGGTTACATTCAGACACAATAGAACACATAGGTTATTAAGAAACGTTAAGGCCCAACTAGATAGATGAATAGGAATATGGCTTTAGTGTACAATTAAAAAGACAGAATAGTTAAAATGAAGAACAGTGAAAGCCAAAAGGCCCTGGTATTTCTGGTTCTAGAGAAAGGACTTCAAATAGATTTTGCCTAGTGTAGTTGTAGGCGAGAAAGTCCATGGCTGGTTGTTGGAGTGGTCTCACCCTCTGTATGTTCTCTTTTCCCCTCAAAGTTAACCTCTGATGGAAAATGGTGTCATCAATGAATGCGCTCCTTGAAAAATGCTGTGTTCTTGTAATGGTAGATGTGCCCTGATTCGCCATGAATTATGTCATGTTTATCCTGGCGAAGACCTCATTTCAGGCAGCGGTCCCTGGTATAATGTCGAAACCTGTTGGCTCGTTACTGAGAAGCTCATTTGAATAACTGAACTCTTTATAGTCTAATAGGACTGTGTTGTAAGATTTGAGGGCACCACCTTCAGCAGTCCTTAAAGGGCCAAATCCCTTTTTTCTTGTGAAGTCTAAAAATGGTCAGCTTCTGAGCCCTGGGTTCCAGAGTTCAACAACGGCGCAGTAATTTCTGATTCTAACTCACCCAGATCCACAATATAACTTCCTTTTGTGAGGCTGGAGAGACTCCGAACCCTTCTCTGCATCAATGGAAGCCTCTTCCGAACCCAGATCCATTGGAACAGTGACGCTGTCACCCAGGGTTTCCGAGCTACAGACTATCCAAGGTTCAGTGAATTCCTCTAACTCCTCTAACCCCAACAGAAAGGCAGACAGGCCTTCCTCCAGCACAGTGGGGTTGCAATGTTAAGTTTGTTGTGATCCTAAAGTTGACCGCTTACACGTCAGTCATGGTGCTGGCTGTGATCGTGACTCCAATCATGAGGTCGAGTGCGACCCAAGTGCCACTGATCATAGCAGGTGAATCAAGTGTTAGTGAGTGTATGCATTCAACTTTGGACTTTGAGTTATTTCTCAAGATACAGAACAAAGTAAAGCTAATCGGTAGGAGCATCTCTGGAGCTGTCCTTGGTGCTGAACTCTGTTAGGATCACACAACAGCACATCATTACAGTGGGGGAGCGTTTGACCAAACAAGCTGTGGTGTGAATCTTGACCCGACCTACGTACTGGGAGCTGTTTTCTTGAATATATCTGCAAAGGTTAGAATGCACTTAGAATGGGCCTGATGTACTATTGCCATTAGCAGACTACACATAATCAGTTTGCACACTGACTGATTTGCAAATGGGAATACAGTTTGCAACGCAGCCTATGTACTAATGGGTTGCATCACAGACTGTCCATTCACAAGGGGTTGCAAAATGACCAGCCTAATAAATATTTATTAGGCAGATTGCAATTTGCAACCCCCTGTGATTAGCTGCAAATGTGAGGATGGAGGCCTGCCAGGGACAGCAGACTCTCCATTTTTCATTCCCAAGTGGAAAACACTTTTTAATGCAGCCCATTTCCATTAAACGTACGGGTTTCGCTTTAAAAACATCACATCAGAGCCACTAATTTGATTCCCAATGGGAAGTCGTTGCCACTGTCTTGATCTCCCTATGATCTGCATGCGTGCCGTGAAGCAGAAGTGGCTGGAGGGGGATGCCGTCTGTCTTGGCCTACTCAGGCTTACGGTATCGTATTGTAGCATCTGGATGATACCAGTATCTGGCGTACTGCGCCTGTGCAACCAGATAATACAATTGGAAGTCAGGGACTTCCAACCTCCCTCCCCTTTCTCATACAGCAGCGTGTCTCCCAGCTGACCATATGTTGCCTACAGGCCCATACTAATTTTTGAAGGTGTTTCGGAGGGTGCAAAAGAAGTTGTTTGTCAGCGGGATCTGGATGTTCTGAAGAGGTAGTGAAAACAGGGAAGTATGACCATTTTCATAATGGTGATTCGGCCCACCAGGGATAGTGGAACTCTATCTGCGATAAAAGTCAGTCCATAACTTGGACGTAGTTAAGGCAAACTCCCATTTCCCTGTCCCTATGGAGCTCAATTCCCAGATATTTCACTGTATCCATCATCCAATGTATGGGGAACTCTAGGTCCGCCTGCAGAGTGTTTTCTGTGAGGGGAAATGGCTTGGACTTTGACCAGTTAATTGACAACCCAAAGTATCCACCAAATGTAATGATATCGCTTACTATGGGAGCAATGTAATCTGCCGGGTTTCTCACAAAAAGCAATATATCATCCGCATACATGGACAGTAGGGGGCAGTCAGAGGGGACGAAAAGTCCTCTGGGTAGGTGATTCTCCACTAGGAGCCTCGCTATTGGGTCCAGCTCTAAGATGAATAGCAGAGGGGCGAGTGGGCACCTTTGTCAAGTTCTTCTATATATAGGGAAGGGATCGGCCGTAAGGTCATTAAGTTATACCCTAGCTACGGGTTGCGTATACAACAGTTGGACCCGCTTAATACACCACTGTGGCATGCCGACTTTGAGCAGTGTTTCCATAAGAAAAGGCTGTTCCACTGAATCAAATGCCTTTTCGGCATCTAGGAGTACCACCGCTACGGCTAATTCAGGATTCAACTGATTCAGTATTGCAAAGACTGTGCGGAGGTTGACAGCCATCGATCTGTGGGGAACAAGGCTGGACTGGACCAGGGAGGTCAGCTGTTCCATCAGCACAGAAAGCCCAGATGCCAACACTTAGGCCAGTAATTTTGTTATCAACATTCAACAACGACAGGTGTCTGTATGAAGAACACAGTTTGGTATCCTGGCTTGGGCAGATCCTGCCCTCTCTAATTGTTTTTCTCCTATAATTTCAGATACACTCTCAGTCAGCCAGGACTTTTGACCTGCAGTTTGGATCCGCCATCATACCTGAGTGTTGTTTATTTGTCTTCTACTTGCAAAGCCGCCAGGTGCCAACTACTAAATATTAGGAAACTTCACCCCATCTCTCCTTCCAGACTGCCTACCTTCTATTGAACACTCTAGTGAGGAGTGAGCTGTACTAATAGTGAAGAGTAATGTCCAGCCATGCCTAATCTTAGTTGTGTGGCTGTGTAATAGTCTTTCTCCTCCATTGACAAATGAATTAATTTACAAGACTACTGCTCAACCTCCACCTCAGTCCACTGGCACAGAGCAGAGCGACTGTCAGGCTAGCATAGTGCTCAGTGTAAACCACTAAACCTTGTGTTCAAAAGTACAAGTGGCCCCTCACCCACCTCCCTCTTTTAACTACTTGCAGGTCATTCACTGACTGCGGACAGCCTGTTCTTGACAATACACAAACCACGTTCTCCCTCTTTAAGTTTTTGATCCTCTGAATTGCTTTGACTGCCTACTATGAAATGCCCTCCCTCGTTAACTTTTAGCTACTTCCTACCTTCAAGTGCACGCTCAAAACCCACATCTGTGGGGCCGCATTAGGGAAGTGCCCCGGGGGCGCAACGGGCATTTGTACCCACTTTGCGCGCCCCCAGGGGCACTTTGGTATTACAGAAAGCGCTGCAGACGCTTGTGCGTCCCCTTCTGTAATACCGATAGCGCTGGTGTACAGAGAGCGCCAGCACTTCCTCAAGAGGGCGTCCCCTCATTTGAATGGGGGTGTGGCCCCATGCAAATGAGGGAATCCCTTTGCCTCTGCACCCGCGCCGTATTACAGACTCGGGCGTAGAGGCAAAGAAGCTCTCGTATGGTGCACTGACAGTGCTCCCCCTGATTGCAGTCCTCTGACAGGGGAAAATGGTGTCCCATGGACCCCCCAGATATCCCCTTGCAGGCGGGTGCAGTCACTGAATGCATCTGCCTGCAAGGGAATCTCTAATCCCCATTAAAAGTGCAGGCAAGGAGTGGCTTTAAAGCAGTCGCTCTGTTTTTCACATGAATACGCTGCCCTGGGGGCAGCGCGAGTTCGCGGCTGCCCTGGGGGCAGCGCATTCACTGTAATGCAGTACTTTTTCCTGGATTGCGCTGGGCACACATTTTGGAAGTTGTGCCCAACGCAATCCAGGAGAATGCGCTGCATCTGAGCAGCTGAGAACCCTCATACTTCCTCCCAAATGACTCTGGGCCACCCTATAGGCTTCGCTTCCTGTAAATATCTATGTAGTCTGTAAATATTCTTCTCTGTATGGCCGTGCTCTACGTCTCTTGACTTGTCATCATGGATCATCACCTTATCTTTGTGCGACCGCTCACCCACTCCCATGACAATGTGCTTGTGTACCACCAATGCTGCCATATTCATCACTTCTGTTAGAGGGGCTGCCAAGTCAATTAAGTAACAATCTAACACATATCTGTATTCTATTATTATTGTTATTATTATTTTTATTAATAACACTTTTTTATTTAGTGCTTGTACACTCAAGAGCATCTGGATATTTGAAGGCTCCTGTTAATCAACAGGAAGAGGAAAAGACATCACAGAATTGACAGAATGGCAGAGCCCCGAGTGCTCCTCTGAAACCCTCGTGGTTACCCGTGTTACGAATGGATAGCGGGCGGTTGTTCCCCAGCTTGGGTTCTAGGTATCAGGAGGATCTGCCTTCCATTTGGTTACGAATGGATAGCGGGCGGTTGTTCCCCAGCTTGGGTTCTAGGTATCAGGAGGATCTGCCTTCCATTTGGTTACGAATGGATAGCGGGCGGTTGTTCCCCAGCTTGGGTTCTAGGTATCAGGAGGATCTGCCTTCCATTTGGTTACGAATGGATAGCGGGCGGTTGTTCCCCAGCTTGGGTTCTAGGTATCAGGAGGATCTGCCTTCCATTTGGTTACGAATGGATAGCGGGCGGTTGTTCCCCAGCTTGGGTTCTAGGTATCAGGAGGATCTGCCTTCCATTTGGTTACGAATGGATAGCGGGCGGTTGTTCCCCAGCTTGGGTTCTAGGTATCAGGAGGATCTGCCTTCCATTTGGTTACGAATGGATAGCGGGCGGTTGTTCCCCAGCTTGGGTTCTAGGTATCAGGAGGATCTGCCTTCCATTTGGTTACGAATGGATAGCGGGCGGTTGTTCCCCAGCTTGGGTTCTAGGTATCAGGAGGATCTGCCTTCCATTTGGTTACGAATGGATAGCGGGCGGTTGTTCCCCAGCTTGGGTTCTAGGTATCAGGAGGATCTGCCTTCCATTTGGTTACGAATGGATAGCGGGCGGTTGTTCCCCAGCTTGGGTTCTAGGTATCAGGAGGATCTGCCTTCCATTTGGTTACGAATGGATAGCGGGCGGTTGTTCCCCAGCTTGGGTTCTAGGTTTCAGGAGGATCTGCCTTCCATTTGGGACGATCTGAACCTGGGGACTTGCATGTGGGCGAGATGAGCTGGAGCATAGTGAGCACGCAGTTTCATATTTAGCAAATCTTTCTCTGAGAATTTTTTTTTCAGATTTCAGTGACCAAAATAGCCGGCTGTCTTTTGAGCATCGCAAAATAAAACTTTCATATAGTTTCTCTAGGTTTTGCAAATATGTATTGCTTTTATCATGAATGTAATTTCAAAATATTTTAAAACTGCAAAGGTGTGCAATCCATATTTCATCTTTATACCGTATTTCCAGGTTCCCTTGCTCCTCATTACTAATAGAGTGCCTTCAGAGGCATTTTAAGGCATGGGCAAAGTGGGCAATGGCCAAGGGGCCCTGCTTTCCAAGGAGCCCCCTAGGAGGATGAATTTTCTCTTTATTGGATGTTTGTCTATTCAATATCTCTATCTAAGCTGCTCTCCTTCTCTGCCTTCCACCACTGACACTGTCTTTCTACCCTGTATTATCTTAACGATGTTTGGGGTCCCGGGCAAGACATATTGCAACTGTTATTGTGTGACCCTGTTAAAGTTTAACATATAATTTAGCATTGCTTGACTTTATGCTGGCTTGAATTAGCTGAAAATGGGTAATGAAGTTCGAAGTTGTTCAGTACAGGGCCCCCAAAATATGTCTTCTCTAGGGCCCGGTAGATCATTAAGAGGACTCTGAGTGCCTTGCTTTAAGTTTTTGCTGAGTTGCATTTTGAACCTACTTCGGCTCTTCATCATTGAGTTCTTTTCCTTGCTACAAAGTTTTGTATCAGTTGCAGTTTGTTAAAATTGGCTTCGGTAAGACGTAGACATTGGGCCTTATTACGATCTTGGTGGATAGGGTTACCCAATCACAAACGTGACGGATATCCCGTCCGCCGTATTACAATTGCATCATATCCTATGGAACTTGTAATAGGGGATATCAGTCATGTTTGTGACGGAGTATCCCATTCGCCAAGATCGTAATCAGGCCCATGGTCCATTGCAGTAATCTGTGCATGAAAGTGCACAAGCGGATATAACACTCATGTGGGATTCTTTAGCAATGCATGTAAGGGCCTTCTCCTAGCTGTCTCAGACCAAGGAAACAGGATAAGCCGATTTACTTCATTTAAGCCTTCAGCATAAGATTTTCATCAATCCAAATTCCAAGGATCTCATTACAAGTTAAGGGCTAAATTCTGATCCCCTTGCAAACATGCATTTGCACAGGGATCGAAATTATGAGTCGTGTGATAATTGCAAAGGACAGTCCTGATTTTATTAAAGACAAAAGAGGCGAATATTATCCAATCTCTTTTCTTGCTTTAATTACTCAGCACATTCAAAGAAATACTACATTTCCCACAATCCTGCATTCCCAATCAGGAAACATTAAGAAAAGGAAATCCAACCAACACTTTAAAAGTCGTGGTCCCAAACAAACTTCCTCTTTTCTTCATGTGCCTTCCGTTGACCCGAGTCCTCAGTATAAAAGTCCATCTGACATTTGTCATCCTTCTCTATCACTCCAGTCAGGCTTGACCCTTAAGTCTGACGTTTGATTGGTTGAAACTGGAACTCCAAACAATAAAAAAGCTATTAAAAACAGGCCACCTAACGCTGGAAAAGATATTCGTATATATAGTGGCGGATAATATTCACCTACTATGGGGTCGATTCCGATCTCGGCCGGTAGGGCTCCGAATCGGATTCGGCTTTACCGGATCCGATTCGGACGCCCTGTTTCTGACCGAGTCGGACGTGCGTCCGGGCGAGCGAGTACGATGCGAACGTACGCGAAATCGCCGACCGACTCGTTCGCGGGACCCAACCGCTCCGACCAACTCGCACGGACACGACTCGCACCGCGCAATGGAGACGTTCCCCGGCCGGGTAAGTACGATGCGCGCCGCGAGCAGTCCGACCGACTCGCGCCATCCGGCTCGAAAGAGCAGTCGGAGCCGCACTTTGGGGGTCTGTGTCGGACCCCCCTGTATGCCTAGCCGCGCGAGTCGCACACAGGGGGGGACCCATGGGTCCCCCCTACCTGTGCGTGTATGGCGTGACCCGCTTCGACGCGTACCCGCTATAGGGGGCGCCCTTGTTCGCCTCGCACCCATTGAGTCAATGGGAGCCCTCGTACGCGTTGTACGACCGGCTCCCATTGACTTCAATGGGAGTCCGACCGAATCGAGTCCGATAGCATGCGAACGCATCGTACTCGTTCGGTCGGACTGCTAGGGTCCGATTCGGTCGGAAATCTCTCCGGGTCCAGCTCAGTCGGAGAGATTTCCGGCCCGAATCGGAATCGGCCCCTTTGTCTTTAACAAAATGAAGACTCTCCTTCACTATTAGCTAGGAAGCTCTATTATGCAAGTTTGAAGCAACCCTACCACACTTATGGTAACATACTGACCGGGCTTACAATAAAAGGTTTCAAATGTAGAAATCTGCTGATTTTTGAGTGCCTTCCAGATTGGCCCCTGTCCAAAAAGCCTTGGAAGCCATAGCTGCCTGCACTGCATGTGCACCAAACTGACCTGTGTGTACCCTCGACAAAGCCATTACCCCCTGCACCCATCTATTCAAAGTAGTTGAGTACACTGATGTAAACTATTTTTGCACTGCTACAAGTAACTGAGGGACTGAGAACCTCAACCCCACCGGTACATGCATATACTGTTGAAGACATCTTACCACGCATAGTTTAGGGTGTAGGAGAAAAGAAAAAAACTTAATTGAAGTAGAATTCTTTGTATGCCTTTTAATTGTAAAGTGCACCCTACCTGGTGAACAATGCATAGCAGATACATTCAAAAACCCTAACCTCAGACACTCTCCTGACAAAAACCAAACATAATAATATCATCAGCTTAACCGACAGGCACCTGAGCGACAGCTTCTTATTCTCTTTCCTAGACTGGAAGAATTGCAAAACTAAATTAACATCCCTTGCCTTGGAATATCTTGGCTTTGGGAGATTATCATACTTAATCCCTTTCAACAATTTGCAATTTGCAGATCTGTAGGTGTTAACGGTCCTGTAGGATTTAAGCCCACCTGCCAAGGACACCAATACGTTTAGAACACTTCTGACATCTGAACCAATGGAATCAATGCCCCTAGTCACACCCCAGCTACACAAGACATCCCAGGCTGACTTATAGGCTGTAGTTATTCCTTGTGACCAAGATGCTCAGATATACTTGGAAGCTGACTCTGAAAGGTCTGACATATCTGCACATGTCCTGAGATGATCCAGGCCACCAACACTAACTTGTGCTCCAGCGCTAGACTGTGGTAGTGCCTGCCTGCATCCCTCAGCAACCATGGAAATACTGGGATTCAAAGTGGACAATCCACTGACACCTCTAGAAGAGATGGGAACCGTGGCTGGCCTCTCCATAGAGGAGTGACAATTGTCACATTCGCTAAATGTATGGGAAGCAGCAAAACACACCTGGCAATCATGAGTAAAGGTGAAAATGCATAAAAATTTCCAACAGACCAATCCTGCAAAAAAGCAGGGGTAAGGGCTTGTAAAAAACAAAACGCACCTCATCGCCGCGACTCTTCTCTGTCTCTCCTCCGCATCGGGCTAGAACAGGAAGCACCCATGCTGCCCTAAGCCAATCACAACACTGCAATGCAGCATTGTGATTGGTCTGAGTGCAGTAGTTCGGCGCCCAGACAGGCAGTGGGACCCTGGGCATGTTCTCCACCCAGGCTGTAATACAGCCTGGGTGGCAAACATACAAAGTGTGCATTACTGTTTGGCCAGCCCAAGACGGCTGGCCAAACAGTAATGGTCTTGGGCTGGCCAAACAGTAATGTGCACTTAAAGTGTGCCACCACGCCTTCCCCTGCTCCTCTGTCATCAGAGCAGCCCAGCCCCGCCCACAAAGCTGCCGCAGCAGGAACTAATTGAATGATAATAACTTTGTGTTATCATTTTATTTTTCCTTTATTTCCCTGCTGCAAAGCAGTGGGGCTATGCTCCTCCGCCTTAGCGGAGGAGCCGCCATTGGCCACAGCTTGCTTCCCATCCCCAGAGACTTGCATCTGACTCTAATACAAAATCTGGGGACGTAGCAAAAATGTCCCTTCCGTTCCATGTATCTATATGTTCTAACCACCATTCTATCTCTTGTCTTGCTTCCTGATCCAAATGAACCAACTCTGAATGGATCACTGACAGAATATCGACGACAGGAATATCGACCTACACAAATATCGTGTTCAAAGTATCGATGTCAAGAATATCGACATCCTATCTTTACAATGGTAAGTACAAAAATATCGAAACAAAAATATCGTTGTTAAAAATATCGTTGTTCAAAATATCGTTTTTAAAAAATCTCTAATAAATAATTTTAAATAAATTAAATGATACATATAATTAATAAAAACATAGTTAGAATTATATAAAAAAAATTAAAATTATGAATAATAAATGTAATGTAAAAATAAATTAAACATACATATATAAAAATTATTTTATATAAATTTACTTAATAATATTAATAAATAATTATTATAATAAATTATAAAATGTTAGAAACATAATTCAAATTATAAATACATATACATATACATACACCTGTAACATAAACATAAAAATAAAATATATATATAATAAATTAAAATATTTAAAAAAATTAATTTTAAAACAACATTTTACACTACATTAACTGAAACAGTAGGGAAAATGTTGGATAGCGTAGGGGATAAAATTACTATTCCCACTCCAGTAAATGCAAGAGTAGGGAAAGTATTGGATAGCGGAGGGAATAAAATTACTATTCCCACTCCAGCAAGTGCAACAGTAGGAAAAGTGTTGGATAGCGTAGGGGAATAATTTACTATTCCCACTCCAGAGAGTGCAACAGTAGGGAAAGTGTTGGATAGCGTAGGGGATAAAATTACTATTCCCACTCCGAGTGCAACAGTAGGGAAAGTGTTGGATAGCGGAGGTGATAAAATTACTGTTCCCACTCCAGATAGTGCAACAGTAGGGAAAATATTAGATAGCGGAGGGAATAAAATTACTATTCCGACTCCAGCGAGTGCAACAATAGAGAAAGTGTTGGATAGCGGAGGGGTTAAAATGTTCTATTCCCACTCCAGAGAGTGCAACAGTAGGGATAGAGTTGGATAGCAGAGTGGATAAAATTACTATTCCCAATCCAGATAGTGCAACAGTAGGGAAATTATTGGATAGCGGAGGAGATAAAATTACTATTCCCACTCCAGCGAGTGCAACAGTAGGAAAAGTGTTGGATAGCGTAGGGATAAAAATTACTATTCCCACTCCAGCGAGTACAACAGTAGGGAAAGTGTTGGATAGCGGAGGGGTAAACATTACTATTCCCACTCCAGCAAGTGCAACAGTATGAAAGTGTTGGATAGCGGAGGGGAATAATTTACTATTCCCACTCCAGCGAGTGCAACAGTAGGGAAAGTGTTGGATAGCAGAGGGGATAAAATTACTATTCCCACTCCAGATAGTGCAACAGTAGGGAAAGTGTTGGATAGCGGAGGGGAATAACTTACTATTCCCACTCCAGGGAGTACAACAGTAGGGAAAGTGTTGGATAGCGGAGGGAATAAAATTACTATTCCCACTCCAGCAAGTGCAACAGTAGGGAAAGTGTTGGATAGCGGAGGGGATAAAATTACTATTCCCACTCCAGGGAGTGCAACAGTAGGGAAAGTGTTGGATAGCGGAGGGGAATAATTTACTATTCCCACTCCAGCAAGTGCAACAGTAGGGAAAGTGTTGGATAGCGGAGGGGATAAATTGACTATTCCCACTCCAGCGAGTGCAACAGTAGGGAAAGTGTTGGATAGCGTAGGGGTAAAAATTACTATTCCCACTCCAGGGAGTGCAACAGTAGGGAAAGTGTTGGATAGCGTAGGGGTAAAAATTACTATTCCCACTCCAGGGAGTGCAACAGTAGGGAAAGTGTTGGATAGCGGAGGGGAATAATTTACTATTCCCACTCCAGCAAAATAATGAACATTAATTAACAAATAATTAACTAATTAAAAATAATTTACCTCCCACCATATTCCCCTATAAATAACCCCACCAATGTTGTAAAACATAACACAATTAACATAATAAATTAACAATTAATTAATTAACTAATAACAATTAACAAGCAAATTAAAAACAATCAGTAATAAATTAATTCACAGAATTAACACTATTAAATAAAATTAAATAAATAATATATAAAAAAATATAAAGAAAATATTAAAATGTAATTACTTCCCACCTTACTCCCCTATCATCCCACAACATGCTCTTAAAAAAAAGACACAATTAACATAATTAATAATTACTTAATAATTATTATTGACCAATTTATAACTAATTAATAACAAATTAATAACCACATTTAGCAATATAAAATATTAAATACATAAATATTAATTAATAAAAACTATTAATTAATTAATTATAATTGAATTACTTCCCACCCTACTCCCCTATAAACCCACAACCCACTCCTAAAAAAATAACACAATTAACATATTTACCAATTAATTATTAATAATTAATAACCAACTAATAACTAATTAATAACAAATTAATTATCACAATAACAATATAAAATATGAAATACATAAATCTGAATGAATTAAAAATATTAATTAATTATAATTAATTTACTTTCCACCCTGTGATAATTTAATTGGTATTAATTAGTTATTAATTGGTTATTAATTATTAATAATTAATTGGTTAATATATTAATTGTGTCATTTTTAGGAGTGAGTTGTGGGTTTATAGAGGATATAAACCCACAACCCACTCCTAAAAAATGACTTGAAAAACTTAAAACAGTATAAGATAAGCTGCAGCAAAATGATTTAGTGTTTAATATAAAACACATGCTTTCGAAGCACATATTTTAGCAATACATAATTAGACTGTACTTAGTTACAAAATTTTTATATGTGTCCATTAAAAGGACAAATTGCAGAACTCAGCTGATAACACCCTTAAATTACATCTCAGATGGAATAAATCTTTGTCACCACAAGTGGCTCGATCATTTAAAGTCCACACTTGCTCCCAAGCAGCCTTCATATTTGATGATTAACTAATTGCACACATTTACATTTCTTTCAGGTAGCAGGCACCCTGGTGAGAAGGGATGTTTCTTCTTTAGCTCTCTGTCCCTCCCTAGTCTTCAAAGGCCAGGAGACCTTCTCCCCAACCCCCTGAACCCCTCCTTTCACTTTCAGCAAGAGGCACCTCAAGGTCCACATTGACCGTTCAGGGACGGGGCGGTTGTGTTTTGTAAGAAAACTTATAGGAAATGTGTATGTTAAATTAAAAAAGCATGCACATGTAACTCCCCAAAGAACCCACCCACTTCGACCTCTGCTTAAATGCAAATTTTCTTTGACAGCATTAGAGCCCATGTCACCCTAGCTGTGTGGGGCCCAAGCAACAGAAGAACAACATGTGGGGCTTTTTTTCCCTTTTTTTGGACACAAGGGGGAAGACAGTCTGCTTTCGGCCTTAGGCCTAGGAATGATGGCCCAGAGGAGACAGACTGTAGGTATTCTTGCTTCTGCAAGTACAGTTGTGCCAGGGGGACCCAAGAGTGTGAGGGGCTAACTAAACCCCAATTACGCTGTGTTACCATCCTTTCTTCCTTGAGTTAGGGCCCGGTGCACCTCGGCACTGCCAGTGTTGCTTTGAGCCTCTGAGCAATGGACAAAGGAGGGAAAAATTGAAGAAGAGAACAAACCTTGGCTCACAGAAATAGTGGGGAGGGGCATCGGCCATGATTGGGGACCAAGGGGCAGATTTACAAGCCCCTTGCGCCTCCTTGCGCCGCCATTGCGTCACTTTTTTTGACGCAACAGCGGCGCAAACTATGCGGCCTATTTATAACGTGACGCATCTAGGGAGATGCGTCACGTTGTAAAGCTCTGCGTTACATTATACCTGCATCAGGTATAATTTATGCAGGGGGGGCGTATCCACGCAGGAAAACCTCGTAAAAGTGACGTAGTGAAATCTACAAGATTTCCCTGCGCCACTTTTAGGACGCCACTGCATCAAAACCTTACGCCTGCTTGAAGCAGGTGTAAGGAGCGACGCAGTACAGTAGGTATATGCCTCAAAATACATTGCTGGAGTTGCGTCGTGCTTGCAACACAACTCCAGCAATGCGTGACTTTTGGGCCAACAGATATCTGTTAATCCTTGCGCCATGGAGCACTGTATTATAAATACAGCGCATCCATGGCGGCGCAAGGACATTTGACTCTGGTGCAAGGAAACTGACGCGTCTATGCAGATGCGTCAGTTCCTTGTAAATCTGCCCCCAAGTTCCTAACAAACGGCACATGAGATTACTCGTTTGCATGGAAGTAACTAGTAGCTGTCAGTGGTGGAGCAGGTGCAGTGGCACTGGGCCCCAGGAGCGTGAGGGCCCCACTACATCACAATTATAGCTGTCTTACTTTACAAAAAGGCATCAGGGTTCATATTGCTTCTTAGCATTAGAGTCAAGGGCACATTTGCAACAATGTGGGGAGGAGGGAGGTAAAACGTAGGAGCAAATGTTTTTCTGAAAGGAACAGAGAATCTGTTTCAAGATAGGAGTGATGACCTGGAATGGTGGGGAAGGGGTGAAATTTTTGTGTATTTTAGTTCCGTAGCGGGTTGTGGGTTTATAGGGGAATAGGGTGGGAAGTAATTTAATTAGAATACATTTATTAATAATTTTTAGATGTTATTAATTTTTTTAAATTACACACAAGGCTCTGTTGCTCCGTTCCACCATAACTCTTGAACGTTGCCTGAGGTGAAAGTCTTGCCCGCCTAAGAAATCTTCCTAGGCAGTGTGGTTGTTTCATGAATTGTAATAGCATAAAATTCTATCTGAAACCCCTGAAGTGTTCGACGTATGCATGAATCGTCTGAAATCATATCCCAGCACAAATTGAACTAATCTGACTCCCACCTTGACATTGGGAAAGGAAATGCACTCCCCCTTCCCTCGCTTGGCCTCTGATGGCGTCGAAGCATCCTACCCTTCTGTATTGCAGGAAGAAAGTAGGCCTGGAGTACCTGAAGTGCTGTCTGAAATAATCAGGTCTGTGGAGGGCTCCCCAGCTGGTGAAATGACCCCCAAATCTGCTGGCCTTGGTAGAGACCCATCTGACAATCTTGGCCAAAGAAGAGTGAGCCTCATCCGAAGGCGTGAAGGTCTGCACATACCTTCCAATTTCCCTGATTAGCTCATCTCCTAAGAGGAATCCCGGATTACTACTAGACAAATCCGAACTCACAATATCCCCAATTTTGGGTCTATGCATAATAGCAGATTCTTACAGCTTTCATATGATAATCCTGTGTTAACAGTACCAGTGGCGGCTCCTCCGCTCGTCGCCCCACTGAGTTCAATAGGAAAATAAAATGATAATAACTATCGTTATTATTCATTATATTTTTCCTATTGAAGTGAGTGGCTCTCTAGGCGGGGCGGGGCTGGCCAGAGCAGGGAGAGGAGTGGTTTGCACTCTTTAAGTGCGCAGGACTGTTTGGCCAGCCCTCTGGGGCCAGCCAAACAGTCCTGTGCATTTTGCATCTTCCCCACCAGGCTGAATTACACAGCCTGGTGAGGAACATGCAAAGCCTCCCAGTCCCCGTCTGAGCGCCGTGGTTCGGCACTCAGACTAATCACAACGCTGGGTTCATCAGATATACTTCACACCCCTGTTTTTGAAAAGGACTAATCATTTGGCGCAACCTCCATCTCCTTTCAACTGTCGTATGGCAGAAGTCTGGCCGGACAAAAAAGGTCTGTCCTTCAGCTGTCTTCTTGGCATCAGGCCTGGCTTTTTCAAAGATTGCCTGGCGTAATAAAAAATTACCAAAAAATATCAAAATTGCGCGAGGTTTACCATGTGGGTCAGAGTTATGGTTCTTTTTCAACATCCAAGGAAATCTGTGAACACGTTGGATTTCGGTTTCCCAATTCCAGTGCGATAAATCGGGAAACGCACTTTTAAAAAGTCTCAGCACGAAACCGCGTATATCATCCCCCTCAACATTTTCTTCGATACCTAACAGTCGCAAATTATTACGGCGTTGCCGGTTTTCGGATTCTTCAAGTTTCCATAGTATATCGGTCATCATAGCCTCTTTTGCGACTGTTTTTTGCTCAGTGCTCTCTAGTCCAGCTTCAAGTACAACTACGCGCTCTTCCAACGCGGAGGTTCGTGCAGCGATCTCTGTACAAACTTTCGTTGTTTTGGTTATTGCCCACTGGAGTTTTTTATTAGCCAGCTGCGCTCTCTTATGTTCTTGCCGAGCCTCTAGTTGCATAGATTTGAGGGTGGTGTAAATTAACCCCATAGACGGGGTATACTCTATCTTGTTGTCTGGGCTCCCAAACTCATTGCATAGAAGTCCCGAAACCCCCCCAGCGTCACCCCCAACATCCAGCGGGGTGGCAGAGTAGTCTCATTGGAGATGCTCACTAGTGTCTGACTGTATTGTTCCACTCTCATGACCAGAGGCACTTTTACTCTTTCGTTTTGTGCGGCTAACAGCCCTCTTCAAGGTATCTGTTGTGGCAGGGGCGCTGTCAGTGTCATCGCCAGAAGCGTCAAGTTCTAAATTGTCAATGTCGCTGATGTTGGTATGATCGGATTCATCCGTTAATGAAAATAATTTTTCCCCATCCAGTGTATTTAGCATTTTATCTTCAGTCTCAGGGAGTATAGGGCAGTGATCTCTGCTCACTATGGGAGCCGTCATGATGATGTTGTCCTTCTGGTTTTGGGTGCCCGACAGAACCCTCTCAGCCCGCCCTGGTTCCTGAAGCCCAGTATTGTCAATACCCCCTAATTGAGTACCGGAGATTTCCGGGGATTTCCGAGCGCTGAGGGCAGCAAGGGAATTAACTTCAGTGTTGGGATTTGCAGACCCAGGTACAGCGCTGATAAAGACCCTTTCCCCATTGCCTGCATCGCTTGCCCCCAGTAGGGATTTATTTACAGTTTTGACCGGAGGTAACAGTTTAAGTTGCTTACCGCTTACCCCCTTTCCCGAAATATCCCGGGGACCGTCTGTAATTTCGGCCGTACTACGGCATCAGAGGAGCGCCGCTTGTGGGCGACCATCTTATCACTGCCTTAGTTAAGGGGGGGGAGGTGGGGGGGGGAGGGCTGGGGGGGTGGGGGGGGTGGAAGGGGGTGGATCCTTAATTGCAGAAGGGTATATTTGTATAATGCTCTTTTTCATTCTTCAGGGCTGTTTGGTTCTAGTTTAAAAATGGCAAGCTATCCGGATTTCGTTCTTGCTTGGTTTGGTTTCTCTTCCTTAATATTTGATGGGGGCTCTTAGGATCGCGTCTATTAACATATGCGGGTTAAACGATCCTGCTAAAAGGCGCAGGATTAACTACGATCTTCAAATTTTAAAAGCTGATATCATTTGTCTCCAAGAGACTCACATAGAAGCAGGACGAAGTAGACTTTTGAGCCTTGATGGGTATCAACTGATTTCATGGACTAGGCAAGATGTCAGGACTAGGGGTGTCGCCATATTTGCTCGACGGGGCTCGCTGAGTTCCCACGATCACTTACAGACAAACATGGCAGATGGGCAATTGTTCAATGTGTAATTGATAACTGTGGGTTTACTTTATGCTCGGTCTACGGACCGGTGCTGGAGCGACCCTGAGATGCTTAATTGGTTAAATTCTGAACTGGTTGGTTGGCCACTCCCTATCATACTATGTGGAGATTTTAATATTAACGTGAACTGCCCAATTTCTAATCATTCTGACATGATTTATCAGGGTAGGAAACCTAAAGTCTACAAAGCACTATGTCAACTAAAAGATCTTCATGGGTTAACTGATGTATGGGCTCGACAAGAGAAAGATGACCCTGGGTTTACTTACTTTTCCGCCCCACACAGAACTCACGCCAGGTTGGACTATTTTTTTATTTCCCAGTGCTTGGTTCAGGGCTGTAGGATCACCAAATTCCCAAGAGTAATGTCCGACCATAACCCTTTGGTATTGGAAGCCAATTTTAAATGGAAATCCCAAACCAGGCATTGGACTTTCAACAGAGCCTTGTTAAGCGATCATTTTTATATTCAGCATATGGAAAAATGGATTCCTCGGTTTATAGAGGAAAATTTGGGTAGTACCGGTATCCAAAATGTATGGGACTCATTGAAAGCTGGGATTCGGGGAGAAACAATTAAATATGGTTGGGAGTCCCAAAAAGAGGAGAAGAAAAAAAATAACGAATTATATGACACATTGAGGAAGGCGGAGATTAATTTGGCCAAGGTTGTATCTCAGGGCGGGGACATAGAAACCGCACAATCTAAGGTTACTATTGCCAAATCTGCCATAGTGGAGATCTCTGTGACCAAGGCCGCAGGTAGATACTTGGCCTGGCGGTCCAATCTCTATGAGAGTAGTGAGAAGGTAGGACATATGTTAGCGGTACGGGCTAAGGATAAGGAGGTTCAATCGCGAATTACTGAAATCTTGGACCCGGATATTGGCCTAGTTAACGATCCAGTTGCTGTACTATTGGCATTTCAAAAATACTACCAAAAACTATATACGGAAGACATTAAGGATAATAATGGGGTACAAAGAGACATTGAGCAGTATCTCCAAGAGTCAAACATAGGGAAGCTTTCCCTTCAGGATAAAAATATGTTGGACGCCCCAATCAGATTGGAGGAAGTGCAATCAGTTATTAAATCTCTTCCATCCGGTAAAGCCGCTGGAACTGATTATCTTCCTGGCGAATTTTATAAACTATTCGCTTTGCAATTGACCCCAATGCTCTTTGAGATATGTAGTAAAGTACAAGCTGGAGAAATATCTCCTGATTCATGGCAGACGGCCAGGATTGTGGTATTTTTGAAGAAGGGTAAAACTGCCATGGATCCGGGGTCATACAGGCCCATTACACTAATTAATAGTGACACGAAAATGTACTCTAAAATTTTCGCAAATAGACTAGCATCGGTAATTAAAAAGATAGTATCTCCCCAGCAGCATTGTTTCGTGCCCGGACGGGAAACGATTGATCATATACGACGGATAATCGCTCTTTTTGATTACACCAAGGTTACAGGAGACCCTATGGCTGTAATTTTATTAGATGCAGAAAAGGCATTTGACAGGGTCTCCTGGCCTTTCTTATGGGCAGCTATGTACAAAAGTGGAATTGGGGAAGATTTCGTAAGGGCTATTCAAGGTATGTATCGCGACCCTACGGCTGGAATAGCAATGAAGGGAGCAGTGTCAGGGTTAATTAAGATAACACGCGGCACGAGACAAGGATGTCCGTGTTCCCCATTATTATTTGCCATATATATCGATCCCTTGATCAGGCAAATTCTAAATAACCAAAAAATAAATCCTGTATCTGCCAAAGGGGGGGCTGTGAAAATTTTAGCATATGCCGATGATTTGGCCATTATAACAGCTACTCCCAGGATCGCTATGGAAGAAATAAAAAGCTTAACTTCACAGTTTAGTATAGTCTCGGGATATCATTTAAATGAGCATAAAACTCAAATTGTCATAAATGAGAAAATTATTTTTCGGATCATAGAGTAGTACCAACTGCCAGATATTTGGGTATTGAGATTAGCTCTAAAGTAGAAGTCATTGTTGAAAGTAATCTTAAACCTTTGCTACAGAAACTCAAGGCCGACTCCCAAAGGATAAATAATCTTCATTTGACTCTGATTGGGAGATGTAACGTAATTAAAATGTTATTTTTACCTAAGGTCCTCTATTATTTTAGAGCAATCCCGCTAGAGATCAATAAATCTTGGTTCCTTAAGCTAAATCAAATAGTCTCTTGGTTTTTGTGGGCTGGACAACGCCCTCGCAGGGCTCTTAGATATATGACGTTAACCAGAGACCGGGGAGGGTGGTCTGTACCAAATTTTCAAATCTATTATTGGGCTTCCGCCCTGCAGCAAATGGTGGAATTACTGAGGGGTGAGAACCTGGGATTCGGGGGAATTTCCATCTACCGCTTAATCTATGGGGCTGAATCTAAAGGGCTCCTAATGCACCAGATAGACTATGCCTATTTTAAGAGGGTTAAATTCAAGGTCTTACTGGGGGCATTCCGGGTCTGGACGGCTTTACGGAAAAAGTTTTCGATAGGGAGGATACATAGGTATTCCCCTCTTGATAACAATAAATTACTTCCCGCTATATTTCAAGATGCATATTTTAAAGATTGGAATATGAAAGGAATTTTGTTTATTGATAACTTAATTTCTGAAACTGGAATACTCCCTTTTGATGAAATTAAGGAGAAATATGATATTGGCAATAACCATTTCTTTAAATATCTTCAGTTAAGGGATTTCCTAACCAAAAAGATAATCTCTTGTAACAGAATCCCTCTTTTAGATTTGACTCTAGGGGCCAAATCTACCATGGCCGTACTTTATAAACTCATTAATGCAGGGATGGGGGATGATATGGCTAAACACCTTGCGAAGGGGCAAACGTCGCTACAAGCAGAGCAGGGAGAATGTCACGATTCTCTCTTGTATAGCCAGACATCATGTATTTCAGCAAGCTTGCAAGCCCAATGTTTTAAGACATGGTGTAATCTTTATATTACCCCGGCTCGAATTTATAGGTGGGGCGGGACCTCTGGGGTACATTGCTCCCGATGTGGGACATTGGCGGCTGATAGTATACATATGTTTGCGACCTGTCCAAATCTTTCCCAACTTTTGTCCCAAATCGAACATCGTATAGAGTCTATATTAGGATATTCTGTTATACTTTCCCCTCAGTTAATTTTATTAGGAATAAACAATCAAGAAATGGCAGAACCCAATAGGAAATTTTTGTATATATCAATGGCTGTATTCAGGCTCAGTTTGGCTAGTGCCTGGCTCGACTCTAACCCTCCCACTGTACATGTATGGTTTGGCAAATTACTTGCTACTTATAAATGGGAGACCTCGGTATTTAAAAGAAGGGGAAGTCGGGCTAGCACAAAGGGGCTAAAGATTTGGGAGCCACTAACCAGGTGGTTAGGTGATGGGGGGACTAAGTGACATTTTGATCTGTCAAGCCCAGGGAATTCAGGATTTAAACTAAGCGTTTTTTTTAGTTTTTTCTTTTTTCTTTTTCCCTTTTTTTTTTTCTTGGTTGGATGCACAAGGGGGAGGGGGGCGGGGGGGAAGCTTTAAAGTGGATATCAGTTATTTTCTGTTTGCCATATGTGATTTATGTTTGTTCTGATTCCTTAATAAAAAATATAAAAAAAAAAAAAGAGAGTTATTTCTCCTCTAGGTTGTACGGGCTGCAACATGGTACCATTAGTTTTCCCTAATTTTTTGCCCACCTCCTCATGGTTGTCCATGGATCCAGATTTATTAGAGGCCCTGGAGCCTTGCTGCAGAAATCTGCTAGGAACTCCTCCTCTAGGGGCATGAGCCTCTCTTGGTCTTCCGTGAGCCATCTGATTCGCTTAATGGGTTCGAAGTTCTCCTGGTCCACAATGCAGCGATGCGTGGCCTAGGCCGTCACCTTGGCATTTCAATATGGCATGGTCAATAACCAATGATGGGCGGACCTCAGAATGATTTATGTAATGCAAGTGAGCGATTGAGGACCATATGTAATTGAGTGTAGCCATCTTGTTTGGAGAAAAATGGGTATGTGCTGCTGTGGCGTCTGATATGAACCTGCCACTCAGGAGACGCAGACCCAAGTCATTCATTGCGAAGCTCACTTCCTGCCCACGCTTGTCTGCTCTTTGGAATTGTGTTTGCAGCAGCGGAATGTTCCAGTTTTGGTTATCAAACTCCTGCCAGATGGTGCCAGGACCAGAATTCATTAAGTTGGTGTTACAATCACTCATAAGTAGCGATATGGCCTTCGGATAGGTCATTTTCAGCTTTCAGTGTGGGCAGCTGTTGTTTCTTATCTTTCCTCTTTTCCGGTGAGTAGATGGATACTCCCAACCACCAGGGAGGAGGCCTCACTCTGCATAGGGCGGTTTGCCTGGATTAGTGCAATGATGATGTAATCGCCAGTTCCCTCCACGCCTGACGTTACCGCTGCCGAAGCTCATTCTCCACATATATTGCAACTCCCCCTGAGGTGTGGCTGCCCGCATTTGACTTGATTGCCGAGGATTCATAAGCCATGAAATACAGCCAGGGCACTGAGTCCAAAGCTCTGACATTTTTTAAACGCAGGGATGTGCCGTATTTACAAAAATACAGCGCACCCCTGTATTTCCCTTAGCACTAAAAAAGCTGCCTAAGCGCAGGCACCCTTGCGCCATGTTGCAAGAGTGCCTGCGCTGCAGGGGCGATTGTTTATGTGCAGGAAGGGGGACCTTCCTGCACATAAACAATCTTTAAAGGCGATTTGCTCTTTACACATGGAAAGAGCAAAAAACAAAAAGAAATTAATAATTTCTCCTCGTATCGCCATCCTAAGACCAGGTTTTTACCTGGCCTTAGTTTTTGGCACTGCCTCATCCTTGTAAATTTGGATTGTGTCAAAAAGCAATGGATGTTGCGGCGGAACACCCACTGCAACACCCATCGCACGCTCCATTCATGCTAAGTGAAGCGTGAAAAGGGGCCTTATTTACAAGGCAGCGTTAAGCCATGTTAAGTGGCTTAACGCCGCTTTGAAAATAAGGAGAAGGGGATATCGCCACCAGAATGTCGCTAAAAGTGACGTTCTGGTGGTGATATCCCCTTGCAAATATAACCCCTGGGGGCATATTAGCAACGTGATTATCGCCGCTTTAGCGGGACTTTTTCCCGCTAAAGCGGCGATAATTCAATCGCCCTATTAGCAAGCTGTCGCTAACTGCTGTTAGCGACAGCTTTTAAGCGATAGCGACCGGGTTAGGTGGCACTTTGCATGCCTGCGATATTTATCGCTAATGGCATGCAAAGTAGGCGTTCCCAACCTAAAAGCGACTGGAAACAGTCGCTAAGGTCGCTATCGCCTATTAGCGAGGCAGGGGAGGTGATTAACGAACCAGCGCTAAACACGTTTAGCGCTTGTTTGTTAACGCCTGGTCCAAACCTGACTTAGCCATGTAATCCAATGGGAGGTGGATTACATGGCTAAATCCCCTCGCCCTATTACCAAGCTAACACTGGTCACAGTGCGAATATCGCTTGTTTTCAAGCGATATTCACACTGTTCTCCAGGGTTTCTATCGCTTTGGAGATAAGCGTTGCTGATAGCACGCTATCTCCGCGATAGAAACCTGCGATAGCCGGCGATAATTATCCTAGCGCTAACTGCGCTTAGCGATAATTATCGCCGGTTATTGCTAATAGGCCCCCAGGTTTCTTTTAAGGCTACAATGTTCATCAATCTTAAGTTTGAAATTGCCTCTTTTTTCTCATTCTTTTCTGATCGTCTCCTTATGTTCCCCGAGCACACTTTGATGGGGGCCTTATACTGTGTATAATACAATTTTTAAATGAAGACAAAGTCACAGTCCTTTCTATCACATACTGGGTCTTTGTAGCACTATAAATACACAAAATAAATACAATTAATACTATAAATACTATTAATACACAAGACGCTGATCCCCAGCTGTTCCCCACTGTCCCAACCAGGACACAGTTCTGTGACTCAGTGGTCACACACAAAGATAGCCGCAGTGATCGCATTAACTATCTGATGGTTCATAGCATCAAAGAGTGCATTTCCCACTGATTAGTTTAATTTGCAATTATTTTTTGTCTTAGGTGTGTGTGTTATTTTATAAGCAGTTACCTGATGGCAAAGAAACAAAAAAACAGATACAGAATATTGACCAAACCACCACATCAATGACCCTGTCCCTCGGCACTGGGGTCTGCTGTTTCCATACTTTTGCATGCAGTAGCGGCCGGTGGTGGGAGTGCTGCCGGGCGGTGACGCAGGGCGGGGGGAGGAGGGGCAGGGTGGGGGTAGTAACTACGGATTTCGGCCGCACTGAGGTAAGTAAACAAAAAATAAATAAAACGAATTTCGTTGCGCGCTGCATCGCATTTGGCGATGCAGCGCGCGCAACGAAATTCGTTTTATTTATTTTTGTTTACTTACCTCAGTGCAGCCGAAATCCGTAGTTTACTACCCCTCACCCTGCCCCTCCCCCGCCCTGCGTCACCGCCCGGCAGCACTCCTGCCACCGGCCACTACTGTTTGCATGTAAATGACGACAGCCTGGAAAAGCGCCAAATAAACAAGGTTGTGCTTTCAGGCCATCTTCATTTACAAATACTTGTTAAGGCGTTTGTGCCCTACCCCTGGGAATGCAGCTGCGGACCTTCAGGAGGGCACGCCCCACAGTTAGAAGACCTCTGATCCAAACCAAACACTACAGAACAGGGATAAGTTCCAGAGTAGGCATGCAATGTAAGCACAGAGTAGTAATATTATAAATTCAAAGCACACAGATTCAACAGTGAGTTTACTCCAAACAGCAAGAAATGAAGTTAGTTTGAGGCCATGCTTATTTATAGTGTTGTTAGTATTTCTTTCATGTTAATGCTTCCTGATTGAGAATGCAGAATTGTGGGAATTGCAGTGTTTCTTCAAGTGTGCTGTGTAAATGAAGCAGGAAATGAGATTGCATAATAGAGCCTCCTGTCTTGTAATACAATTATCACACCCTCTCAGTTTTCCCCTGATAAATACCGACATGTCAGGCCTGCAGAGGTTTATCCAGGAATGCCCAGAAAAAGGGAACGCATGCAGAATTTGCTGTATTAAATAACGATTATGCATGTTATACCCATTTTCCCTGGAGTAATGGTAAATACCCCATCCTATTCCGACAAACTTGTAATGAGGGCCCAAGGGATAAGACCTTGGAGATTGGCGTGGGTGGGTATCCTAAAGCCATTGGACATATGGTGTTTTATCAGCCCAGCTTATTGCAACTAGAAGCAACTCATTTTCCCCCCATTATGTTTTAGAAAACTCGAGCTAATCCAATTTTGTATGTCAGTCAGACAGGAACTAAAATTTCCAAGGGAAGAGGGAGCCTGTTTAGCCAGTCGTACCAATAGCAGCACACATGAATACCAATGGTCCTTGGTCAGCCACAGTGGACTAATATGCTTTCCTGTTTTGGTCTTTGAGAGGGGATAGCCTGTCGATGGTCTAAAACATGGCAGAGAGTAGTATTAGACCTGCTGTGTCTCCTTTGTCAATTATTGCTTGTAGATCATCTACACACAGTGCTTAATTTGAGCTGGTGGTTGCCGGTGGGGGCACTGGCACTCATTTTGGAGGACCGGCTCTTATTTTTCTGTGTACAAAATTTACCCGAGTGCAAGAGATGGAAAAAAACGCAGATCGGAACACAGAGGAAGAAAAAGATGTCAAAACCATAACAAACAAAAAGCAGGAACCTGCAAGAGGTGGAAGCAGTGTCTGGTAGTGGATTAAAGACTACTGGCCTTGGTATTCGGTGTAATGACGTTTAATTGCACCAGCCCCCGACTTCAAAGCAGAACTTCCCGGCACTCTTTCTTTCACAAATTAAGCACCGTCCACATAGGAGAAGTTTCAGTGCATCCCCTGGAATAAAAGCCCAACAATTCATGGGTCAATACATTCTGAACTTTCCAGGTAGTCTGATGGTTGTTTAGCAACAATTGCCGTACATTGTTTTCACCAAAGCTAGATGTAGCATATATGGTTCTTGATTATGGTGGTGTCTAGGTTGCTTTTCTCTGGCAAAGAGGAAACACAGCCCACTATCCATTTGGCAAGGATTTGTCTTGTAATTAACCCACGGTTGGGCGAGGGTTTAAGAACTGCTGTGGGGCAGATATCGGGTGAGCTTGATTTAATGTATGCAGCTCCCCTGATGACCTCATCCGGTGACACCAGCTGAAAGGAGGATCACATAATGTGATAATAGTGAGGCTAAATGGTCCTTTTTTTCCAGAGATAGAAGTTTTATTTTTTGATATACATTTTGAATTTTGGAATAAAAAATGCCACAAGTTTATCACAGTATTTCTTTGAGGGCACCATTTTCTTTTGATAACAGTTGGGACTTGGAAAGGTTTTCAAGGTCTGAAAAATTAGATAGGATAGGATACATTTTTAGCTTCAAAGATATTTGTGTGCAAGTACTTTGCACCGTGCTTAGTGCACTGCTGTGTGAACTATGTGTGAGACCCAACAGCTAGGTGTAGTGACATTGCTATCCCTGAGAACACAGCCTGCCCTACAGGCTTCACTCATGCTGACAAGATGGCTGCCCCCATCTTCACTGGACCGCGCATGCTGACAAAATGGCTGCTCCAATCTTCACAGGACCGCGCATGCTGACAAGATGGCTGCCTCCATCTTTACAGGATCACACATGCTGACAAGATGGCTGCCGCCATCTTCATAGGACCCCGCCATACTTATCTACATGCACAAGCAGGTAAATAAAGACCGGGAGATTACTTGGTACATTCCAGGGCACGAGTCGGGGGTACACGCAGGTGCACGGCGTCCACCCACTCTTTTCACAGGGTGGACGCCGTCCCCCCCTGCCAAGAAGTCAGGCCCCACAGAAATATGCTGAACGTGTCCCGGTGTAAGACACCGGGACACGTTCAGCAGCGCCTGTACGTTGTCTGCTTTCCATCCCAGCAGCAACGTGCAGGCAGCGAGGGAGCCGTTTTTCACTTCCAGCTGGGCCAAAGTTAAGGGGCCATGCGGCCTCCTTTTGTTTGTATACGCTGACTGTATACGCTGACTGGGGGCCGCCTGGAACCTCACACTTAAATGGAAATGCCACAGAGGGAAACAAAGGTACTTAAGAGAGGCAGCTTTTGCCTTTGTTCTGTTCTTGTATATAAATGAAGACTCTGTAAGACTGTCAGAAGGGTTGGTCTGTCCCAGTATTTCCACAAATAATTTAAATAGTGCTATTATATTTCTTTTATAGCGCTACGTCGTGACGTCATGAAGTCATTTGCATGCTGTCTTACTTGGTCAGTCCCCCCACTTCTTTTTATAGGACTTGTGCCCTGGTACATTCTAAAATCTATTTATTCATTTATTTTGCGTTAGAATGTTTACATATCTGAACATTGTGAAGACAATCACTGGAGAACATAGACCCTAAGCCGGTGGGATGACCAACTCAACGTAAATCTGCAACTCATCGGAGTCCGTCATGGCTCGTATAGTCTGAGATTGATGCAGAGGAGCAGATTCCTTGACAAGCTCCCTGCCAAGAAGAAAGTTACTTCTTGGAAATAACAACAGGGGTGTGTAGGAGGCGTGTGAGCGGTGAAGGGTCTATGAACCTAGGGCGGCTAGTGTGGGGTAGCTGCCTGTTTCCATCATCTCAACTACTCCCTGAAGAGGAGTTATGTTCTCATGACCTTTTTAAAGAGAAAATTAGGCTACTTAGAGAGTTAAAAGCAACTAAAAGATTTGCCAACAACTCAATCAGCGATTAAATAAAACATGATATGCTTTTAAATAATAGATTGCAAGAAGGGAGGGAGCAGAGAGGGTTCAAGCTCCTATGCAGAGGTCTGTGTGCAACCAGCAGGTCATAGCTCGAATTCTCAGATAGGGCTCAGAGTTTGAAGGAAATAAAATATTATCTTTGGGTTGGACAAAAATAATTCCTGTTACTTAAGTGCCAGGAAACTTTTCTGGGTCATATTTCTTTTTTTCGTGTAACAGAAGTAAAGCGTTGACATACACATAATAATGGGTGCCTGGCGGCTGCCTGTGAAAGGGTTCTATTACAATCTGGCATGCCGTGTAGTGTGGCTGATGGTGTGTACTTGTCTGTGTGTTGGTGCTGTGTGCTGGAGGGTGGGGCAAAGCAAATGAGTGATCAAGGAACCTGTCAATAAATACAGTGGAAATGGCTGCAGTAGACTTCAGTGTGTACTCAGCAGTACAACTTGTTGTGTTTCAGTTTCATGGTTTTGTGGTGCAACACATTTTATGTACGACTGTGTCCTAAGCAAAGGTGTTTGCGGAGAGCAGTGTGTAGTGCAGTGCAAAATCTGCGTTACACCACGCGCGCGCCCTCGCGATCCTTTGTAAATAATACGCGCACGCTCTCGCGATCCGTTGTAAATAATACACCTCAGATTCTTTGCACTCGTTATTCCTCAAAACGTTAAATCCAGCGCAAAAAAATATTTTGACGGTATGACTTATTTCTTCATATCGCCACTAGATGGCAACCCTAGTGTAGCGCGGCGGGGCCTGGTCTCAATTAGGCCGCAGCAGCGCTGAGGAAACCACACGACACAGGTGTACTGGGTATCGTGGCCGGAAGACCCCGAGCGGTTTCCGGCCGTTTATTATATCCCCAGGGGCGAGCCCGCCCCGAGGGGTGTGGGGATGCGTGTTGGTGGCAACATTGTCTTAGAGAGTCCGGATGGCTCTCTACATCCCTCCTTTCTTTTGGTTCTGGACCCCCAGGTGGTCTCAGTTCAGGGATACAGATATACAAAGTCCTTCAGTCGTTGACTGGGCGCAGGATTCGTCCGGAGACCATACTTCTGGCTCCGGGAACTTTGAGCTGTCGAGGCACTGGACGGGGTACCCCCTGCCGGCTCGATGGCAGTGTTCGGATAAGTCAACTGGGCACTGTCAGCACCACCTTGGCTGGCTCGCCTGGGTGTCTCCAGCGGCGCATCCCTCACAGAGGGTGAGGCAGGAGGAGAGAAGTTCGGAAGTGAGTCCTGGTGGTCAGATGTTCCTTGGTCCGCCTCTACCTCAGCTGTCTTCTTAAAGCTGGACACATTCCTCGTGATGGATTGTTGTCCCTTATGAGCAGTGACCATGGTCCCTTGAACACTTACAACGATCCATACATCTGGCTCGTAGGGCGTCCGGAACTTCCACCCGGGGTGTCGGTCTTTGATCACCACCCGGTCTCCCACCCTTAGCTGTGGTTCTTGGGCTCTTCGGGCCTCACTGGCCTTCCGATTCGTTGTCTCCCTCCTCGCTTGGACGGCTGCATCATCCCGCTCCACGGGCACCCACGTCGGGTCTGCCGGGATACAGTCTGGTGGGGCTCGCTTGAACAGGAGATGAGCCGGAGCACATTTGGTGGTGCTATGAGGGGTCTGTCGGTACACACCTAGAAACTGGTCAAGAGCTGTTTCAGGGTCCTCTTCATTCTCCACTGCGATGCGCAGCGCGCGGTTGATTGTCCTCATCAGACGTTCTACCTCCCCGTTCGCTTGGGGCCATAGCGGGGTGATCTTCCTGTGGCGAACTGCTAGACTTTCAAGGTACTCCTGGAACTCTCGCCCCTGAAAAGGGGGTCCATTGTCGGACTTGACCTCTTCCGGTAGCCCCATCATTGCGAAGGTTCTGTTCATGACTCTCTTCACATGGGGAAAAGCTGTCGACGGGACCACTTCAACGATGGGGAATTTCGAGAATGAGTCAACCATGACCAGCATGTGATGTCCATCTGGGAAGCTCCCGAAATCCACGCTGAGATGTGTCCACGGAGTCTTGCTTGGTTCTTCCGTGATCACGGGTGCTGGTGCTGGGTCCCCTCCGGTGATCGTGCAGGCATGGCACTGCCTTACCATCTCCTCCACCATGGAATCCATCGCCGGGAACCAGACCTTGTCCCGTAACCTGGCTTTGGTCTTCGCCATTCCTTGATGACCAACGTGTGCCAATACAAGGATCCTTTTCTGAAGACTCTCCGGAATCACTATCAGGTGTCCCCTCAGTACAACTCCTTCCTCCCCCACACTGAGTTCGCTACGGACTTGCCACAGCTGTTGGCGGGCATGGCTGACCTCCGGCCGGAGGACGCAGGCACCGTCCATGAAGTGGGCCCATCCGTTATTCTCCAGGGCTCTTCGGACTCGGGAGAGAGTAGGGTCTTCTTGAGTGGCTCGGCCAATCTCTTCAAGTGTCATGGCCTTGGGACACGCACCTTGCAAAACCATATTGACAAACGCTTCCGTGCTGCAGGCATCCGCCGACAGGTCCGGTGGCATCGTGGACTCCGGGTGGCGAGACAGATAGTCGGCAGGGTTGTGGGCCCCTGGACGGTAGATTACTTTGTAGTTGTATGCTTGCAACTGCACCGCCCATCGCTCGATCCTCGGGGGTGCTAGCCGGGATGAGCCAGCAAACAGTGGGAGCAGCGGTTTGTGGTCAGTCACAACATGGAACTCCTGGCCGCACAGATACAGGTGGAAGTGCTGGCACGCCCATTTGATAGCCAGCGCCTCCCTCTCGATTTGGGCGTACCTGGTCTCGGTGTCAGTGAGGGCTTTGCTGGCATAAGCGACTGGCTTCCACCCTTCCTGGCCGTGTTCTTGAAGGAGGACTGCTCCTAGGCCCACCGGGCTGGCGTCGACGACCAGTTCTGTCCTTCGTCTGGGGTGGAAGTAGGCCATTACAGTCTTGTCCAGCAACCCTACTTTGATATCTTGGAACGCTTTGTTGGCCGCCAGCGTCCACTCCCACTTGCGATCATGGCGCCTAAGGACGCGCAGAGGCTCAGACATGGCTGCCAGGTTGGGGATGAAGTGTCCACAGTACGTGGCCATGCCGAGGAAACTTCTCACTTCGGTGGGGTTTTGAGGGGTGCTGGCCGCTCTGATAGCCTCAGCCTTCTTCGGGTCCACCCGGAGTCCGTCTCGGGTGAACGTGTATCCAAAGAAATCGACGCTCTCTTGATAAAATGAGCATTTGGATTGGTGCAGCGTCAGCCCACAGTCTGTCAACCTCTTCAGAGTGGCTCGGAGGTGAGAGTGGTGTTCCTCGAGCGTGTTGGAGAACACAAGGATATCATCGCTGAGGTTGATCACCCCTTGCAGCCCCGACAGTGCTTCCCGGATGGCATTTTGGAAGACTTCAGCTGCTGAGGATACACCGAAGCTGAGCCTCTTGTACCTTCGGAGGCCAACGTGTGTCGAGAAGGTGGTAATGTACCGGCTCTCGGGATCCAATTCCAGCTGATGGTAGCCGGCGTTGAGGTCGAGCTTGGAGAACCACTTCGCCCCGTTTAGGTCCGCCACAATATCATCCATTGTGGGGGTGATGTGACGTTCTCTCTTCACCGCAGTGTTCGGCAGTCTCATGTCGACACAGAGTCGAATGGCTCCGGGTTGTTTTGGTTTGGGCGCCACGGCCAGCGGGGACACCCACGGAGTGGGGCCAGAGACCTTCTCGATCACATTTAGCGCTTCGAGCTTTCTCAGTTCCTCCTCCACTTGCGGGCGCAAGTTGAAGGGCACCCGCCGTTGCCTAAGGGCCACAGGTCGTATCGAGGGGTCAATCTGAAGCTTGAACCTCTTGCCTTTGAGTTTCCCGAGTCCTTTGAAGAGAGCCGGAAACTCCTTCAGCATCGCCTCCGCATGGGAGTCATGGATCTGATTGGTGAAGAAGACAAGTCCTAGGTCCTCGGCCGTGTGGCAGCTGAGTAAAGTTCCCTTTTTTCCCTCAGTGATGTGGAACCTCGCCTCGGTGGAGTAGCTTCCGCTGGCGACGGTGGTCTGAATGACGCCACAGAGAGGAAGTGGGTCCGTCCCTCCGTACGTGTAGATTCGGGCTGTGGACGGTGCAAGAGGGGTCGCGGCGACAGGCGGTCATATTGGTCTGAGTCCATCACATTGACAGATGCACCAGTGTCAATGAGAGCTTGTACACCCATGCCTTCGATGTAGACCGAGCACATGGGAGGTGGTCTCCGACGGGTACCGGTCCTGCTGACGTACGACACCACGAATACTTCCTCTTCCTCGTCCTCATACACGGGACGTCGGTCCTGTGGCTGGTCATCCGGCACTGGCGGTTGGTCATCAAGGGAGATTTGTCGGACACGCTGGGACATGCTTCTGGGCCTCGACGGTGCTTGTCGGAATCGCCCACCACGGCACACTCGGGCATAATGATTTAGCCTTCCGCAGCGGGAGCACGTTTTCCCTTTTGCCCCACAGACGGCCGTCGCGGGGTGATCCTCCCCACAGTATCCACACGGTCCACCTGATGGCGGTTTGGGCGCTTGGCGAGTCGGCATGGGGCGTCTCTGGATCACATCCACCCTTTCTTCCTTGATTGGCGAGTGTCGGGGTGCCTGTGAGGCGACGACCGGGGTGTGTAGGGCGGCTTCCATCTCTTCTGCCCTGACGTCCGACAGTTCATGGGAGCGAGCCAGGACCAGGATCTCGTCCAGCGAGATTCCAGGTTGCCGGAGGATCAGTTTCCGCAGGAGTTTTGAGCGGCAGCCCAGGATGATTTGATCACGGCTTTCCTCCCGCTGGTCCGCGAAGGGGCACGTGCTAGCCAGCTGGCGTAGACGTGCGTAGAACATATCGACGGACTCTGAGTCGGTCTGCCACGCCCTCTTGAACTTGAATTTCTCGAAGTCGTGGTTGAGCTGTGGGTCAAAATGTCTATTGAGCGCGGCGACCGCCGCCTCGTAGTCGTCTTCATCTCCAGTGTTGGGAAGCGTCTCGAACAGGTCATAAATTTCTGCACCCCCGTAGTAGATGAGGAGTGACCGTTTCACGGTGCCATCTGTTTCCCTTGTCCCCTTGAAGTAGTGGTTGAGTCGTCCGACCCATGCCTTCCATCGGGGCGCGGCAGTGGCGGGGTCCGAGGCCTCACTGAAGGGGGGTAGGGGTGCAATCGCGGTGTGGGTGTGCACCGGTGGGGGCTGATTGGCGCCAACGACTTGGTTACGCCCTCCATCTTGCTGAACGGCAGCACCGGCCGCCGGTGTGTTGCTCATTGCGGCCGTGTGGCGAAGCGTGGACGTGGGGGCGTGACCTGCTTGCTGGTTGTTGTCGCCTGGCGCGGTTCACCTTATTCCCTTTTTTTTTTTTCCAGCCGCAGCGCAGTCCTGCCAGTGGTTCCTGCTTTGGGCGCCTACGAACAACCAGCTCCTCCTCTGCGCCCTCCAAGGATCACCTGGCCCCCACGTGCAGAAATGCACAGAGCCCTCCTCACAGGACTCAGGGCTGACAGCCTGCTGTTCCTCCGTGGCCCTGTAGGGGGCGCGCAGCTCCAGGGACAGGCAGCAGAAGGGGCAGCACACTCCCGGGGCCTCGCAGTTCCGATGCGGGCCGGAGGGTCCAGACGCTGCAGATGGGCCCAGAGGGGCGCGTGCCGACGTGGGCGTTTGGAGCAAGCCCCGTGCAGGAGGGGCAGGCGGGACACAGCGAGGCGCTCAGAGCGCCCCCGCACTTACCCGCACGAAGCAGGCCGCTTGATGGCGCCGCCAGCTGAACACGCTCCCGTTGGGCAGGGAGACGCGTGGGCGGGCGCCGGCCAGATCTCCGCTGAGGCGGGCAGTCGACGTCACAGGCAGAGGCCACAGACGAGGGGGGCACCAGGAGCAGCAGTCGGCCGGTGAACCGGAGCGGCGCGGGTGGGCACCGCACGCTCGGTGAGGCACACCGCACGTTCGCGGAGGGAGCAGGGCAGCGCGGGTGGGCTCCGCACGCTCCCAGCAGGGCTCCTGAAGGTAGGCCAGCACGCGAGGGGTGCTTCCGGCGTCGTCGCCAATGTAGCGCGGCGGGGCCTGGTCTCAATTAGGCTGCAGCAGCGCTGAGGAAACCACACGACACAGGTGTACTGGGTATCGTGGCCGGAAGACCCCGAGCAGTTTCCGGCCGTTTATTATATCCCCAGGGGCGAGCCCGCCCCGAGGGGTGTGGGGATGCGTGTTGGTGGCAACATTGTCTTAGAGAGTCCGGATGGCTCTCTACACCTAGATCAAAGGGAAACTCCAACAGGCTGAAAAGTAAAGTCCCGGCGCTATTTTCTCGCACATCTTATTTTGTGTAATGTACAACAATGAGTGTTAGCCGCGTGCGCACAGGTACCCGAGCTAAAGTAATGTATTTGTCGGCACAGTCTTTATATTGTCACATTGACGATAGAAAGAGGAACAGTTGCGGAGCTTTTAGCATTTTTTCTATTTATTTGTGTGTTTTTAGCGTGACAACTTGACCCCTTGGGGGCGCTAGAGCACTGCGCAAAGGGATAGGATGGACACTTTCACAAGTTTAATTTACCAAATATTTACAAACTGACGATCCTTTCCGACGATCGTCTGCCAGCAGAAAGTAGTTCACACATGATATTTGTAGTGCATCTGACAATTAAATGTATAAAATACAGTAACAGCCCAGACCATATTAGTGTTGATTTGATGACAGACATGCGAATCTTTCGGTAAAACAATAGTTGACTGGCGAAACCAGTGCTGAATTTGTTTAAAAAAAAAGGCCACTGCAGCTTGCACCACACATTGCTCCTGCCAGCGCTGCTAATGGCAGTACCAACACAACTACTGCCATCACACACCTACAAGTGTGGCAATTCAGTCTATTCCACGCCCCTCAAGCTATAAGAATGACTTGGGCAGCAGGGGGTAGTCATTTTTTTTTTAAAAACATATTTTATTGAATTTTTACGGTACATAATGGGCCGTGGCCCTCTGTATACATTTGGAAGACATACATTATCAGGAGTACCTACATATACTTGAAACTGTAATGCCTGCAAAGCCCGCAGGCAGAAGAACCAAAACATGGCACAGATAATCCCAGACCCCATGAAGCTCAGCAACTCTGAATATGGGTACGTTTGGACGATAGCGTTACATTGTCTAGGCTGCCCAAAAATCAGATGTATGCAGGAGGGCAGTTTTATGAGGGGTCTGTGGAAAGTAGGGGGGGTAGATCTAAGCCCCGGTAATTCGCCCAACGGGACCATATTTTTCTATGCTTCTGGGGGCAGCCCCAGGCCTGGAAGACCGCAATCTCTGCTCCCATGCATCTATCTAGGGCCTTTTTCCACCCACCTATTGTTGGAGGTGACGTTCCTTTCCACAACTGGGCAATGTCCCGTTTGGGGAGGGTGAGGGATAGGAAGAGCAGGTGTTGCTTATACCGGTTCCCACCGATCCCATCCGTACTATGGAGTAGAAACAACCGCGGGTCAAATGGGAGATCCCACGATAGGACTTAGCCTAGGCAGGACGCAATCTTACGCCAGAATGGTTGTAGTGTGCTACAGCTCCAGACTGTGTGCAGGAAGGTCCCCTCCTCCCTCTCGCATCTAAGGCACATGGGGGACTGGATGGCACTCATTTTCCATAGGCGGGATCGTGTGAAATATATGCGGTGCAAATACTTGAATTGGATGAGGCGGTATCGTGTAGACACCGCCGCGCACCGAGGGCTGGCCAGGGCTTCTGTCCAATCGTCATCAGTCAAGTCAGGTAAGTCCTCAAGCCATGCTACTCTAGTCTTGTTTAGCGTTGTACAGGTGTGGGTGGTCATTGTCTGGTAGATCTGGCGGATCTTGTGTGCTCCCAAATCCCCCATCAGTAAGCGGCCTTCAAGAGGATGAGATTCGGGCACGGTTTCAAGTGAGCGAATTAGGGGAGCGAGTACATGCCTCAGCTGGAGGTATTTATAAAATTGCGTCATGTGTAACTGGAACTCAGTCTGCAATTGTTGGAACGATTTTATGGTAGTGCCCTGCATAACATCTACCAGAGTAGAGATACCCAACAGATCCCATTTATGGAATCCTGATAAAGTCGCAACAGGACGTAGATAAGTGCCATGCCACAGCGGAGTCGCGTGTGTCAGGCGGCCCTGCCACCCCATATGTCTGACCGTATACCTCCAGAGCCGAATCACGGTTCTGCTAGCTGGGGGTAGGAAATCCAAGTTCCCATTACTATATAGGAGCTGTAGAAGGGGGTACCCTCCATTGCTATATGATCGAGAACAAAAGCGTGGTCTGTAGGTGAATTATGCCACCATTCATTAATGATTAATAAATGGGACGCTGCACAGTAGGCGTATACATCCGCTGCTGCTATACCTCCGCAGTACGTTGACTGCGTACATGTACTTAGCGCCACGCGGACCACCCCTCCGTTCCATAGAAATTTATTATGTATAGCGTTTACCTGCGCAAACCATGTACGTGGTATGTCATTTGGGAAGTTCTGTAGCCTATATAATATTCTGGGTAAAGAAACCATTTTAAAGATCGCAGAGCGCCCATATAGTGAAAGTGGAAGATGGGACCATATGGCCGTCTCATCTCGCAGACTGGTAATGAGTGGATTAATGTTGTGTGCCCACGAGGTCTTCGGGCAGGGCGAAATGTAAATGCCCAAATATTTAAAACCGGCGGTCGCATGTGACAGCTGTGCCGCCCAGGCTCCATGTCCCTGACACCCGCACACTGGAAAGAGTACCAATTTTGAGGGAATAGTGTTGAGCCCGGAGGTCTCTCCGAACACCCTGAGGATCTGTAGGATTCGGGGTCCTGAGAACCATAGGTCAGTCATAAAAAACAACACGTCATCTGCGTATAACGCGATGCGGTCGGATTGAGTCTGAGACCACTCAAAGCTTTGGATCCCCCCGCACCCAGGCAGCCAAGGGCTCCACGGCCAGGGCGAACAGCAGTGGAGACAGGGGGCAACCCTTCCTTGTGCCGCGGGTGATTGGGAAGGGGGCTGACCGATGTCCCGCGATCCGGACTGAGGCCGTTAGGTCTGCATAGAGTAGGCGTACGCAAGCTAAGGAGCGCAGGCCAAAATTAACGGCTTCAAGGAGTTGGAACAGGTACGTCCAACTGAGGGAGTCAAATGCCTTATCTATATCGGCCAATAAGATAGCCGCTGGGCATCCCAGCTCTGGGGTCCTCGCCAGGGCATTATGGACCCTCTGGATGTTGTGGCGGGTGGAGCGGTGTGGCATAAAGCCTGACTGATCCGGGTGGATCAAGTCTTGAATACAGACACGAAGACGGTCTGCAAGGACTTTGCCCAAAAGTTTGGGCTCAAAGTTGATAAGGGAGATAGGTCGATACAGTGATGGGTCTTCTGGTGGACGGCCGGGCTTCAGAAACAAGACAATCTCTGCATGTCGCCAATCCTGGGCCAATATGCGTTGGTCTAGGGCTTCATGTATCGCCTTCAGTAAGTGCAGGCCGAGTGTTCTCATGTGGGGCCTGAGGAATTCAGCGGGGAGTCCGTTAGGTCCGGGTGCCCGGCCCGGGTGTATATTGGCCAGTGCTGCACTGACCTCGTCTACTGTAATGGGGGCATCTAGCTGATCTCGCATATGATCCGTGATTGTAGGAGGGGAATGTCCCTTAGAAATTCGGCGATCAGGGCCTCCAATATCTGTTCCTGGCGAGTGTAGAGTAACAAAAAATATTGTGCGAATTCCCTGGCTACCGCCGCTGGAGATGAGCACAGGGTCCCGTCCACCCCTCGGAGTGTTGGGACGTTCGCGGGAGACCTCGCAGCCTGGCACAGTCTGTGGAGCATTTTGCTGGATTTGTCACCCCATTGGTATATCCGATGTTGCGATGCTAACCATATTTCTTTCGCTTCATTGATAAGGTGTTGCTGTATATGTTGTTGCGCCAGGAGTAAGTTACGCTGGAGGGATGAGCTAAAGTCAGTGATGAGCTGAGTTTCTAAGCTCCTCTGGTGACCTTCCAATTCGACCAATTGTGCTAAGTGTTTACACCTTTCGCCCGCGCAAAAACTTATGTCTACCCCACGGATTGTTGGTTTTAAGGCTTCCCACAGAATAGTCTTGGATGGGGCTGAGGCCGTGTTGGTCGTGAGGTAGTCCGCCACCTCCTGGGCCAGGGTCTCCTGATAGTCTGGATCGCGAAGGTGTCATGGGGACATGCGCCACCTAAATGGGGGCTATGGGAGCTGATTCGGAATTTGAATAGGACCGGAGAATGGTCAGATGATCCCCTAGGTAGGAGAGAGGTGTGGGAGATCCGATGAATGTAGCTATGTGGTATGAATACATAATCTAAACGGGACAGTGATCCGTGGACGGCGGACATATATGTGTATCCCAGCTCAGAGGGATGATACTCGCGCCACGCGTCAGACCATCACATTGTAGTGGCCAGGAGGTGTAATTTGGATCTGCCTGTCTGGGGTTCGCGTCCGGGTTCACGCCACCTGTCCATGGGCATCATAACATCATTCCAGTCCTCACCCAGTAGCGTCAGGCCCTCAGGGAGTACACCCCATAGTCGTGTAATTTTGTCGATAAAAGTAGTTCCCAGTGGGGGGGAGGGGCGTATATACTCCCTATGTTGACTTGTTCCCCATGACGTGTGCCCGATATAATAGTGTATCGTCCACCTGGATCTAGCCAGTGCTTGGTATGGACGAACGGGATGCAACGGTGTATGAGGATGGCGGTGCCCCGGGACCCCCTAGTGAACCCGGAGTGGTGTATTGTGTGATATCCGAATCTGGCGAGGCAGGGAACTTTGTTACCAATTAGGTGAGTCTCCTGTAGGAGAAGGATGTCGGCCTCATATCGCTTAGCTTGGCGAAGGACAGCGCCCCTCTTAATTTTGTTTAGCAGCCCTCTGACATTCCAGGATATAACGGTCAATTCCCCGAGTGGGGAAGAGTGTGTCTGTGTGGTCATCTACCGTCTATGCGAGCGGTCTGTCTGGCTGGTATGGTGGAGTTATGGCATAACATCTGTGCATGTGTGATAACTATAACAATAAAAACAGGAAACTTCCAAAATACCCTGACCCCACCTCCCCCCACTCCGATACTGCCATAAACAAGGAGCATCTGTTGCGGCGAAGGAAACCCCGAGCCCCCAACGGGGGAGCCTAGGGAACCCTCTCCAATTGTACCCCAACCTCCCATGAAACATTAACTTAATTGTTTAGGGGCGTGTTGGTCTTATGGCTGGGCATCCACACCAGCATAGCGTTCAAACGGAGCCGGATGCATGGCAGGATGTCAAACTATTTCCGGCCAGGGCCGGGGAGATGATGACCATTATCCGTGCTAGGATGCCTCCTCTGGGGCCGAGGAACGCCAGTTGGATCTGGATCTGTGCCTTCTCTTGGAGTTATTCCTCTTTGGCCTGTTCCGTTGTGAGCTCTGAGAAGAGTCAGATTCTAGTGGTGGCGGAGAATGTGGCCCAAGGTGTGCCCTTTCGTCTGTCCAGGCAAAGACCGCCTCTGGTGAGTCAAAGAAGTAGGATTTGAAATTGTAGGTGCTGGGTACAGTAGCATATATTGTATGTTGAGGTCCCTAAGCCTGCGCTAGCCGCCATGAAAGACTGGCGTTGCTGTTGCACCAGCCGAGTGTAATCAGGAAAGATTAGGGGTAGTTATTTTAAATGTTTATTGATTTAATAAACAACTGTTGTTGTGCTTCTCTTTATATTACAAAAACAGTGGCACCATGTGGCAGACTGTCGTAAGGGCTGCTGATGACAATTAAGTGTCGGTGCCCAGCCCTGGAAACCACCGCTCAAATTAAGCACTGGATGAAATTATTGCAAAATTCCAAGCCACTAGCACTCTCTCGGGGCTACACACTTTCTCTTTATTTTGCAAAGGCACATTGGTGCAGCATATCTTGTGACCAGCTACCTTTACATGGGCAAACAAGCATTGGCATAGCCAATAGGTCTCGCCTTTGGGACCTTATAAGTGTTTAGCCATGCAACAGTTGATGTTGTTGCACCAAGGATATTGTGCTGCATAACTAAATACTTATAAGGTCCCAAAGGCGAGACCTATTGGCTATGCCAATGCTTGTTTATACTTGATCTATTCATCTCAGGAGGATGGAAGCTGAGTCTGCCTGGTCATGATTTGAATACACTATTTACAAAGCATTGCATGATTTCTGCAGTGACTCATCTCGCTGAGCCATCCTCCAGGCTCCTTTAAAGTGTGATATTACATATGAGTCCCATGGGCGGGGAGTGGGCATACCTGGGAGGACATGCCCAGAAATGTTTCCACACACCCACAGACTTACGGTTTTGTCACCCCATCCCCATGACGAAACGTTTGCGATGTACCCCTGCTAATGGCAGGGTAAATCAATTTCAATAGGAGAGGAAACACCCCCAAAGTTGTTTGAAGGTGTAGGCAGGAGGATTTCTTAGCTGAGAAAAATGTTTTCCGGATGTAGAAACATGAAGAAAAACAAAAATAGCAAGTTAAGGGCCTCTCGTTAAAAATGTTCGTATGAGCAAATGTGCACCAGCGTAAATGCACGAGTGTATGGAATTCCCAAAAGAATTCCAGGATTATGCCTAGGACAGCTGGGAGCCACAGCTTCCCGAGAGTCATCGTTATTTGAAAATACCCCAAAAATCAGGAATTTACTCCAGACATAAGGAGACACGCGTGGAAGTAGTTTTTTCACTTTGTATGTAAATAAGGCTTTCTGCACTACAGGCTCTGTCCAAAATCCTTCTTTTACTTCAATTTATTGTTGTACACGGACAGGAGTCATTAGCAGGACTGTACTAATTGTTAATTGTGGGGCGGGGGTTCTCAGAGTGCTTGCATTTATCAAGGTCCAGGCTAAGCATTCACAGGTTTGTCAGTTTACAGGAATGCATCGCTGTTCCTATGTACTGAGTCACCTGTGCCCAGTATTATTTTTATTTAAGTTGTTTAATGCAGCACTAGCAATCAAGGAGTCGACTATTGGCGCTTGAAAGCTCTGCGCATGCGTAGCGTGTGCATCAAAGCCCCAGCAGGGCTGAGAGCCGAGCCTGTCCACCGGATGTGCTCAAATGCGCTACTGATTATTAAAACTGCGAGGAAGGTGACGCTGGAGAAAGAGCAGACACCAGGGCCTGCTTGTCAGCTCACGTTTCCACCTGCTGCCGCAACAAGTGACTGTGTGTAGTGCCTGTTTCACAAATAGAGCGAGTGAAATGTTTGAAATTTGAAGTCACAGAATTATTCTTATACTTGGAGCAAATTTAAGACACTTATGGAATTTTTCATGAATTCCGGAGTACTCATGGAAACATATGGCAGTCATAATACTTACATGGATAAGACGCTTGCAAAATATGTAGCAGGTAGAGGAAATCTGCCACTGGAATATTCTTAGACCGTGATACAATTGGAGCGTTTCGAGGAGACCTCCACATCAAACGAGCACTTCATGTGAAAGTGAAAGTCCTTTTCTTCTGCGGCTTCCCGGATTCACCTACACACGCCGGGCTCGGCGGAGTCATCCAGGGCTGGCTTCAGCGACACGAAAGGGAAAGCGCAGCCGGCCGCCATGTTTATTAGAATGTGGGGGGGGAGGGTTGAAAATAAGATGGGCAAGACACACTGTAATGGAGAAAAATAAGTGGGAAGGGGAGGAGAGGATAAAGAATCGGGTAAAAAAAATAACAGAAGAGAAGGCGGATATCACAAATGAAAGGTGGGGACGCAAGGGGAAAGAAGAAGAGGAAAAGGGAAGTGTGTAAAGTGAGGTGTGGGAAGGCGGTTATCACAGATAAAGATATTGGTGATATGAGAGAAAGAAGAATCAAAGAAAAGGGAAGACAGAAAGGAAGAGGTGTGAGAAACGAGAGGAACAGAGGAGAAGGGACTTAAAATAGCAGAGCGTGTTTGCTGGCCCGAAAGTGGTGCGTGCGTGTGTGCGCGCGCGCGCAGTCAGCTCTTTTTCGAAGCACACACTCGTGCTTGTGGCGCGCCGCTGCACACTCCCGCAAGCTGTATGCCGCCACAAGCACGAGTATGTGCTTGGAAAAAGAGCTGCATGACGGCTAAAGGTCTCCTATGCAGTGCATGCGCACTGCGTAGGCGAGAACTAATGAAAGTGAGCGGCCGCGGGAAGAAAATGAAAGTGAGCGGCCGCGAAAGTGATCGCGCGCTGTAAGGGTGCCGCGAGCTATGCGATGTGCGCGCACCATGACGAGAGAGGAAAGCCAGATGGCGCCTCTGCTCGTCATTATGCGCGTAACCGCACGCTCTATGCCACCCAAAAAGCAGTGGTCGGCTTTTTAAAGCCCACTCACTAAATGTCTCGCCAGAACAGCGCATGCGCTGGCTCAGGCGAGACCTAAAAAGAAAGTCAAGTAAATAGGGCCAGTAGATTTTACCTAGGGGTTGTTAGTTTACTCGTTACCTGGCAAAAGCAAAAAGTGTGTTGGGCCCAAAAGCCCACCAAGTCTGCCACTAGCCAGCAGTCCTCTTAAAAGTATGGGTGTGCGAAATTGCATAATTTGTTTCATGAAATTTTGTGAACATTCGTGTAAGTTTGGCAAAATCATGTGAAATTATACATCTAAAGAAAAATGCGGTTTTCTGGTACCTTGTGGGACTTTTTCCACACACAATGTACCGAAGATCATGTGAGATACCAGCAGGAGACAGGACACTGCTTCAAGCAAAAAATGTCTCTCAGCTAAACATTTTCTACAGGAACCAGTCTCCCGCTGGTGAAAATTATGCAAAATTGCAAAGTTTTGGTTACACGAAAATTGGGAATTTTGTGGATTATTCTGACATAACTAAAATTCGTCCATGCATAGTTGTGAGGGATCAATGTGGGGTCCCCCTTCAGGGTAAAACAGTGGGGCACATTTGTGGCTCCCCTTCCTCCAAGAGATCTTAGGGATGTGTGTGTGGAGAACTGGATGTGGCTCCTTGGCCTAAAGCCCACCCCACTGGCCAAAAAGGGGAACTTTTCACAAGAGAAAGTTGCAAAAAGCTCAAGATGACATTGCTACAAACCAAGACATTCCATGGGTCATGTATCCTGCAAACTTTTCAGTTGTTTGGTGGGCCTTGTAAAGCACCGTGTGTTAGCAAAGGGCAATGGGTACCAGGTTCTACCCACAGAGGGGGAGCTGGAGTCTGATTCTCGTCATTTCTCACCCTGTCCTTTGTGGAGTTCAATAGATGCTGAGCCTGGACAGGTCAGACCTAAGGCATTTTCTGAGGTGCACATGGTTTATTCCACCACAGACTAGGTTTACAGAGTTCCATAACCTGGATCCGGGTCTCCCAGACTTCTCTGCCCATGTTTCAGCCGCTTGAAAGCTCGCTAGTGGATCTGGTGTGCGGGCACAGAGTCTAGGCTCCTAGCAGCCACGCAGTGGGTTGTTCCTTTCTACAAATATCTTGCCATTTTGACCAAGGCGAACTTGTGGACAGTGCAGAAGACCTTGGGCCAGATGTACGACCATTTCATTTAGCGCCTCGCAATTTGCAACACATTGCGAGTCGCAAGTTGCGATGCGCTAAATGAAATGTACAACAGTGTGTTTAACACTGTTTGCAATTCCCAATGGGGTCGCATATTGCGAGGCTCATTAATATTAATGAGCCTCTCGCAATTTATGAGTCCATTGGGAATGCCAGCCCTCCCAGGGATGGTGGCCTGCTGGGCTCAGCAGACCACCATGTCTGGGACTGCTTTTAAATATAGCAGTTTTTTAGGTCTCGCCTAGCGTGGCAGCGCATGCGCTGCTCGCTCGGCGAGATTTATTGCTAATGAGGATTTTCAGAAGAGGGCTTTAAGCCCCGCCCCTCATTTCCATTGGCTGGCGTCACCGTTTATGCTAAACGGTGGCCTGCCATTGGAAAGGAGGGGTTTTTGGTGGACGCCCTTTCGCCTCCAAGCAGGAATCGGTGGCCTGCTATGCTGCTGTCGCAAAGCACCTTTTTATCTTTATGGGACCGCGCGTTTTACTTGTGCAATGGCAAAATCGTTCCTGTCCAGTTTTCAAATGTTGCCGTGTATGCGTAATCGCGAATTAAATATTGGAATGCAATGCTATAATATAAGCAAGAGGGCCCAAAAAATGCTTTTTAGCAAATCAAAGCGGCTTTAATACGCAAACGAGCGAAATACAACTGTAATGTTTATTGTGATGATAGGGAAGCGCATCTTTGTTACGTGTACTTTTCAGCCAATCGCTTTCTTTATAGAACTGCATGCTACTAAATCGATGCTTCCGCCTCTTTCGGTCTTTTTTGGACAATCGGTTGTGCTCGTTCAGTGAAATAGGCTTGACGTCACGCATTTGGCGGAAATTGTCAGAGGTGAAAGTGCATGGTTCACCGTGAGAACTCCACATGTTTAGTGAAGGCTCAGAAATAACAGCATGGAGGACACTAGTTCGGGTGATGGGCGGACGCGACCGACAAAGGCTTCTGGAGTCGGTGGATCGGAGCAGGAGTCCTCTGGGGAGGGACAGGATACCACGGTCTTCCCACCAACGTTTAGTATATCGGAGATCAAGAACAAGCCGCGGCGGCATTTCATGAAGCTCAAGCAAGAGAAGCGAAAGGTATTGGAGCGGACGGAGATTAGAGGCTAGACGAAAACATGCGAGTCAGGCTCACAGTGACATTGGTGGGGCCTGGGGCCTAAAATCTTTCACCGAGCTCGGGTTAATTTTTTATTTTATTTGTAAGTTTAGTAATGAGCGCGGCGCCCTGCTTCAGGTACACCACGCTCTTTCTTTTTTAACTTTAATGCTGCCTGCATGGGGGACCCTGGGACACGGTTTGTGCGCCAGACCCCTGGAGCTGTTGTCGACCGTACCAGAGTAAGCCCTGACTGCGTTTTTCTTGCCCGAGTTGTGGTCCTCTCCTCAACCTAACAGCCCGCTCTCTGCACCCAGGGCAGCTCCACAAACACACCGAGGAAACCGCATTGGCAGACTGTTTTGGTTTTCTTTAAACAGCCGAGATACAAGCAGTGCTGGCCTGCCGTCCCATCGGGCACTTTAAATAATCACTCCACTGCAAAAAAAAACCCATAAATAAAAAACATTGCCATTTACAATGTCCATAGCTCCAACTCCGACAAATGCGAGACCTGTTGCATTGCAAACGCTTGTTTTTAAAACCAGCCCGTTTTCAAAAAAGGAAAACGGGATGCATTTAAAAAAAGAAAAAATTAAACGTTTTCAATTAATTTTTTAAGGGCAGGCAGTGGTCCCTGGGACCACTGCCTGCCCTTAAAAAATAATTTTGCATGCATTTGCAAAGGGGAAGGGGTCCCCTGGGGCCCCCTTCCCATTTGCGAACGCATTACCACCTACTTGAGTAGGTGGTAATTGCGAGTGTTTTTCGACTGCAATTGCGGTCGCAAAACATTTGTGCATGGTTTTGAGACTCTCTATTTGGAAGGAACGCCCCTTCCAAATAGTGAGTCGCAAAACCTATTTAGCGAGTCGCAAAAAAATTGTGACTCGCTAAATAAGTTATGTACATGGCCCAATAGGTTTTTGCATGCGCAAACGGGTTCGCAAACCCGTTTACGCATGCAAAAACGGGTCGTACATCTGGCCCTTTGATCCTTGCATCTCCTAGGGCCAGGTCAGTCCTTTAGGCCTGGTTGACATGGTCCCCCTGTGTAGATTAAACACGGTCTGGCTGTCCAGTTTTATAACATTTGGAGCCCATCGATAAGTTTCTTTGGGAGCTCCGTATAAATGATATTGCAGTTGTCTATCTGTGCCGTGGCTAGGAATCTTTCAGTATCACTTGATGCTTTATGTGAAGACACATTACGGAAATATGGCACTCCCCTCCCTTTTACCTAGCGCTTGCACTGAAATCAGCTGTCGTGCATCATGGAAACACCTTTGCAGCATAGTGCAAGGGTGTCTCAGTGAGTGTAGCATAGGTTTTGTACTGGAAGAATAGCCTTCCAGTACAAAATACTATGCTTAGACCAATTTTAACCTTTTTCCCTCTTTGTATGTGTGCTGTAAAGTGCAGCACATGTACAAAGTCAGAAAAGGAAGGAGAAATGAAAGCATTTCTCCTTCCTTGCACCTACTTCAAAAGGGCACAGCTTTCTGATGCTAAACCCTGTCTACTTTATTTAGTAAATAGTCTTTGGCATCAGAAACCTTGGGGGGTTGCATGGGAATGCCCATGCACCACCCATGGTACGCCCTCTTGGAACTAAGTAATGTTTGCTTTACTTTCACGTTATTTCCAGTGGAATGTAAATGGGGAAAAAAAGATTTTGTGCCGATTTGTATCACTTTTGTGACGCAAACACGGCGCAAAATCTTAGTAAATCTCCCCCTCTGTTTATCTCTTGGTGTTAATCACTAGTTCACTGTTATCCTGTGTTTTCTTTTTCTGCCCAGGTTTCTCCCTTGTACATGATTTCTTTAATTTGTCTCTGATTTGGGCTTCTTGCTCCTCTTTCTCAGGTCTTTTTATTAGCCTTCTACCCGCAGTCTGATTGAAAAGCAGTAGCGTTTGAGTAGTATCATAGCCAGTGTGTCATAGGCTCTAGTGCAAGAAAGGACATAGGCCCCTGGCTGCTGCTTGAATTATAAAATACAACAATAAGCAGGGTTCATTGTGCCCTCAGGCCTATGGGTCCCGGTGCCACTGCACGTGCTGCACCAATGGAAGCCACACCCCCGCGTTGAAGGTGAGTACAATGAAAACAAGCCTGGTAGTGATGAGGAAGTTGAAAGTACAACCGGGGCAGGGGTCATTTCCTGGTGGAAGTGGTAGTAGCAGGTGGTGCTGCTCTCAGGACTCTTCAGAACGCACAGGCCTTTCACATACCCCAGGGTTGGGACTGGTTGAGGTTCATTCTCTGTTTCTAATGTTTACGGTGACCAGATGTTGAAAACAAAAAACCGGGACATGCTTCAGACACTGAATTGTATTGTCTTGCAACATTTATATAGCGCTCACTCCCCCTATGTGGGGCACTAAAGCGCTTGCCTGTATAGGCAACATGCTACACTTTGAAAGGTATGTGTTTGGAAGGGTGTTGTCTTTGTTTTTGATCCTATGTGGGAAGTGTTTCCATGTCAAGTTTGAGGATCACTGAAGTGCATAGCAGTAGGGCTCCAATCTGCAGTTACTGTGGGTGCTACTGCTGCACAGCTCCTGCCTTCGGCCATTTTGGCGGTGTCATGAGCTCTTCTCCTCACAGGCTCCTCTTTTGCTGTCTCACTTACTCCCACAGAGATCATCTTTACAGCTGAAAGCCGGTGGGATGAGGTGGGTTGGTACTGCCAGGGAGGGGGTTCAGTGTCGTGTCTCTGCTGAGTGGGCACTGCAGCTGCCAAGGCCCCATGGTTTTCTGTTAATTGTTCAGAGGAAGAGACACACAGACAAAGTGCGCCCTGGGCCAGTGCCCCTAGGAGGCCATCTTCACCTTCAGAGCAGGAAGCGCCACCTCCTCTCTCACCACCTCTTCTTCTTCACCCTCTGCTCCAGGCGGGCTCTCTGGACATTAAGAGAATGCCTCATCCCGCAAGTCTTGTTCCAGCACAGGATTCATGTGCCTAAAAGGTGTTGAATGAATGCTTCACATGTGCGGCCTCTTTTCATTTTCTTCCATATTTATGGGATTTTTCTACAGTGCTCGTGCCGCCCTCCAACCTCCTCAGATACAGCCAGGCCATGGAGAAGTAACAGGAGGCTTTGGGGAGGATAGAACAGCTTCTGGAAGTTTCTTGCGGTAGGTACAGGCTGTAGGTGCAGCAAAACAGGTGTCATACAGCCGCCTTCTAAATTTCGGCAGTCCGTCGCTCAGTGGGAGTGGAAGGGTCTCTAAGTCTGCAGTGCTTTTCCACCAAACATTTGCTTATATTGTTTCAACCACTAATGACCGACTATGGCCAGAGGAACGCATCTTATCTTCTTTGAGTTCAGCAACTAGGGGACGCTCTGCATGTGCATTGTGCCGGTGGTGATAAATGTTTGAAATACCACCCAAACACCAGATGTGCCAGTGGTGTTGCATGTTTGAAATCAATCAATCTGGGTTTATAAAGCGCAGCTAATCACCTGATAGGGTATCCAGGCGCTTGCAGGCCCCGGAGGCTTATTAGAACAGCCACGTCTTGAGGGCCATTCGGAATTCCAGAAGTGAGGTGATGGTCCGGAGGTACATTGAGAGGCTGTTCCAGGTCTTTGCTGCGATGTGGGAGAAGGAGCATCCTCCACTTCTGCTTCGGAAGATGGGGGGAGTATGGGCAAGGGAAAGGGAGGCGGAGCGTAGTCTTCTCAATGGTTGGTGGAAGTTCAGGCGGTGGTTAATGTATGCGGGTCCTTGGTTGTGTAGAGCCTTGTGTGTGTGGGTCAGCAGCTTGAATTGGAATCTCTTCTGTACTGAGAGCCAATGGAGTGTCCTGAGGTGGGGTGTGCTGTGGATTAGTCGGGAAGGCCAAGGATGAGCCTGGCTGCAGCGTTCTGTATGTTCTGAAGTCTTTGTAGAAGGTGTACGAAAATTCCTACATAGAGGACATTGACATAGTCCAATTGGCTGGTGATGAGGGCTTGTGTCACGGTGCATCTCGTGCGTAGGGGTAGCCACTTGAAGATCTTATGTAGCATGAGCAGAGCGAGGACGCGGGCAGAGGAGATGGCGTTGATCTGTGATTTCATGGTGAGCTTATTGTCAATGATGATTCCAAAGTTATTGGCCTGGTTGGAGGGTGTGCGTGTGGGTCCTAGGTCTGATGGCCACCATTAGTTGGTCCATGTGTTGCTTCTGTTGCCAAAGATCAGTACTTCCGTCTTGTCGGTGTTCAGCTGCAGGCAGTTGTTCTTCATCCAGTCGGTGACGTTTGTCATGCATCTGTGGAAGTTGGTACTGGTGGTGGTGGAGTCGTCGGTGAGTGAGAGGATGAGCAGGAAATTATGTTGAGACCGTGGGATCTGATGATGTTGGCCAGCGGGGTCAAATATGCGTTGAAGAGTGTAGGGCTGAGGGATGAGCCCTGGGGAACACCGCAGGTGATCTCCTTGGGTTCAGAGGTGAAAAGTGAGAGGTGGATCCTCTGGGTTCTTCTGGTGAGGAAGTAGGTGATCCATCTGAGTGCGTACTTGGATGCTGATGTGGTGAAGTCTTTCGATCAGTGTGTAGTGGTATATGGTGTCAAAGGCTCAAGAAAGGTCGAGGAGGATCAACCACCCAAAATACCAGATGTGCCATTGGTGATGCATTTTGGAATTCCATCCAAAACACCAGATGTGCTGGTGGTGATGCGTGTTTGAAATACCACCCAAAACACCAGATGTGCAGTGGTAATGCATGTTTGAAATACCATCAAAAACACCAGATGTGCCGGTGGTGATACACATTTGAAATACCACCCAAGACACCAGATGTGCCATTGGTGATGAATGTTTGAAATACTACTCAAAACACCAGGTGTGCCGTGGTAATGCATGTTTGAAATATCACCCAAAACACCAGATGTGCCGTAGTGATGCACGTTGGAAATACCATCCAAAACACCAGATGTGCCGGTGGCGATGCATGTTTGAAATACCACCAAAAACACCAGATATGCCGGTGGTGATGCATGTTTGAAATACCACCCAAAACACCAGATGTGCCAGTAGTGATGCATGTTTGAAATACCACTCAAAACACCAGATGTGCCGGTAGTGATGCATGTTTGAAATACCACCCAAAACAGCAGATGTGCCGGTGGTGTTGCTCGTTTGAACTTCCACCCAAAACACCAGATATGCAGATGGTGATGCACATTTGAACTACCACTCAAAACAACAGATGTGCCGTGGTGATGCACGTTTAAACTACCATTAAAAATACAAGATGGGCAGGTGGTGATGCATGTTTTAAATACCACCCAAAACACCAGATGTGCCGGTGGAGATGCATGTTTGAAATACCACTCAAAACACCAGATGTTCCATGGTAGTGCATGTTTGAAATACTACCCACAACACCAGATGTGCCGGTGGGGATGCATGTTTGAAATACCACCCAAAACACCAAATGTGTCTATGATTATGCACGTTTGAAATACCACCCGAAACACCAGATATGCTGGTGGTGATGCATATTTGAAATACCACCCAAAACACCCGATGTGCCAAAGGAAATGCATGTTTGAAATACCACCCAAAACATCAGATGTGCTGGTGGAGATGCATGTTTGAAATACCACCCAAAACAGCAGATGTGCCGGTGAAGATGCATGTTTGAACTACCACCCAAAACACCAGATGTGAAGATGGTAAGGCATGTTTGAAATACCACCCAAAACACCAGATATGCCGATGGTGATGCATGTTTGAAATACTACCCAAAACACCATATATGTCGGTGGTGATGCATGTTTGAAATACCACCCAAAACACCAGATGTGCCGAAGATAATGCATGTTTGAAATACAATCCAAAACACCAGCTGTGCCATGGTGATGCATGTTTGAAATACCACCCAAAACACCAGATGTGCCGTGGTAATGCATGTTTGAAATATCAACCCAAAACACCAGATGTGCCATAGTGATGCACGTTTGAAAGACCACCCAAAACACCAGATGTGCAGGTAGTGATGCATGTTTGAAATATCACTCAGAATACCAGATGTGCCGGTAGTGATGCATGTTTGAAATACCACCTAAAACACCAGATGTGCCAGTGGTGATGCATGTTTGAAATACCACCCAAAACACCAGTTGTGGTGGTGATGATGCATGTTTGAAATACCACCCAAAACACCAGATGTGCCTGTGGTGATGCATGTTTGAAAAACCACCCAAAATACCAGATGTGCCTGTGGTGATGCACGTTTGAACTACCACCCAAAACACCAGATGTGCCTGTGGTGATGCATGTTTGAAATACCACCCAAAACAGCAGATGTGCCATGGTGATGATGCATGTTTGAAATACTACCCAAAACACCAGATGTTATGGTGGAGATGCATGTTTGAAATACTATCCAAAACACCAGAGGTGTACGTGGTCAGCATGTTAGAAATATCACCCAAAACACCAGATGTGTGTGTGGTAATGCATGTTTGAAATATCACTTAGAATACCAGATGTGCCGGTAGTGATGTATGTTTCAAATACCACCCAAAACTTCAGATGTGCCATAGTGATGCGCGTTTGAAATACCACCAAAACACCAGATGTGCTGGTAGTGATACATGTTTGAAATAACACTCAAAACACCAGATGTGCCGGTAGTGATGCACGTTTGAAATACCACCCAAAACACCAGTTGTGCTGGTGATGATGCAAGTTTGAAATTCCATCCAAAACACCAGATGTGCATTGGTGATGCAGGTTTGAAATACCACCCAAAACACCAGATGTGAATATGGTAAGGCATGTTTGAAATACCACTCAAAACACCAGATATGCCAGTGGAGATGCATGTTTGAAATACCACCCAAAACACCAGATGTGCCAGTAGTGATGCATGTTTGAAATACCATCCAAAACACCAGATGTGCCGATGATAATGCATGTTTGAAATGCCACCCGAAACACAAGATGTGCTGGTGATGATGCATGTTTGAAATACCATCCAAAACACCAGATGTGAAGATGGTAAGGCATGTTTGAAATACCACCCAAAACATCAGATGTGCCGGTGGAGATGCATGTTTGAAATACCACCCAAAACACCAGATGTGCTGATGGAGATGTATGTTTGAAATACCACTCAAAACACCAGATGTGTCGGTGGTGATGCTTGTTTGAAATACGACCCAAAACACCAGATGTGAAGATGGTAAGGCATGTTTGAAATAGCTCTCAAAACACCAGATGTGCTGGTGGAGATGCATGTTTGAAATACCACCCAAAACACCAGATGTGCCGAAGGAAATGCATGTTTGAAATACTACCCAAAACATCAGATGTGCTGATGGAAATGCATGTTTGAAATACCACCCAAAACAGCAGATGTGAAGGTGGTGATGCATGCTTGAAATACTACCCAAAATACCAGATATGTCAGTGGTGATGCATGTTTGAAATGCCACCCAAACGACCAGATGTGCCGAAGGTGATGCACGTTTGAAATACCACCCAAAACACCAGATGTGCCGGTAGTGATGCATGTTTGAAATACCACCCAAAACACCAGATGTGCCGATAGTGATGCACGATTGAAATACCACTCAAAACACCAGATGTGCCGGTAGTGATGTATGTTTGAAATACCACCCAAAACTTCAGATGTGCCATATTGATGCACGTTTGAAATACCACCAAAACACCAGATGTGCTGGTAGTGATACATGTTTGAAATAACACTCAAAACACCAGAGGTGCCGGTAGTGATGCATGTTTGAAATACCACCCAAAACACCAGATGTGCCAGTGGTGATGCATGTTGTAAATACCACCCAAAACACCAGCTGTTCTGGTGATGATGCATGTTTGAAATACCACTCAATACACCAGATTTGCCGTGGTAAAGCAAGTTTGAAATAACTCTCAAAACACCAGATGTGCCGGTAGTGATTCATATTTGAAATACCACCCAAAACACCAGATATGCTGGTGATGATGCATGTTTGAAATACCACTCAAAACACCAGATGTGCTGTGGTAATGCATGTTTGCAATACCTCTCAAAATACCAGATGTGCCGTAGTGATGCACATTTGAAATGCCAACCAAAACACCAGATGTGCCTGTAGTGATGCTTGTTTGAAATACCACTCCGAATACCAGATGTGCCGGTAGTGATGCATGTTTGAAATACCACCCAAAACACCAGATGTGCAGGTGGTGATGCATTTTTGAATACCACCCAAAACACCAGTTGTGCTAGTGATGATGCATGTTTGAAATACCACTCAAAACACCATATGTGCAGTGGTAATGCATGTTTGAAATACCTCTAAAAACACCAGATGTGCCGGTGGTGATGCATGTTTGAAATACCACCCAAAACACCAGATGTGAAGATGGTAGGGCATGTTTGAAATACCACCCAAAACACCAGTTATGCTGGTGGTGATGCATGTTTGAAATACTACCCAAAACACCAGATGTGCCGAAGGAAATGCACGTTTGAAATATCACCCAAAACATCAGATGTGCTGGTGGAGATTCATGTTTGAAATACCACCCAAAACAGCAGATGTGCTGGTGGTGATGCATGTTTGAACTACCACCCAAAACACCAGATGTGAAGATGGTAAGGCATGTTTGAAATACAACCCAAAACACCAGATATGTCGGCGATGACGCATGTTTGAAATACCACCCAAAACACCATATGTGCCGAAAGTGATGCATGTTTGAAATACCACCCAAAACACCAGATGTGCCGGTAGTGATGCATGTTTGAAATACCACACAAAACACCAGATATGCCGGTGGTGATGCATGTTTGAAATACTACCCAAAACACCAGCTATGTCGGTGGGGATGCATGTTTGAAATACCACCCAAAACACCAGATTTGCTGAAGGTGATGCATGTTTGAAATATCACCCAAAACACCAGATGTGCCGGTAGTGATGCATGTTTGAAATACCTCTCAAAACACCAGATGGGCTGGTGGAGATGCATGTTTGAAATACCACCCAAAACACCAGATGTGCCTAAGGAAATGCATGTTTGAAATACTACGCAAAACATCAGATGTGCTGGTGGAGATGCATATTTGAAATACCATCCAAAACAGCAGATGTGCCGGTGGAGATGCATGTTTTAAATAATACCCAAGATACCAGATGTGCCGGTAGTGATGCATGTTTGAAATGGCACCCAAAGCACCAGATGTGCCAGTAGTGATGCATGTTTGAAATACCACCCAAAACACCAGATGTGAAGATGGTAAGGCATGTTTGAAATTCCTCTCAAAACACCAGATGTGCTGGTGGAGATGCATGTTTGAAATACCACCCAAAACACCAGATGTGCCAAAGGAATTGCATTTTTGAAATACTACCCAAAACATCAGATGTGCTCATGGAAATGCATGTTTGAAACACGACCCAAAACAGCAGATGTGCCGGTGGTGATGCTTGTTTGAAATACCATCCAAAACACCAGATGTAAAGATGGTAAGGAATGTTTGAAATACCACCGAAAACACCAGATGTGCCGGTAGTGATGCATGTTTGAAATACCACCCAAAACACCAGATGTGCCGATAGTGATGCACGATTGAAATACCACTCAAAACACCAGATGTGCCTGTAGTGATGTATGTTTGAAATACCACCCAAAACTTCAGATGTGCCATAGTGATGCACGTTTGAAATACCACCAAAACACCAGATGTGCCGGTTGTGATGCATGTTTGAAATAACACTCAAAACACCAGATGTGCCGGTAGTGATGCATGTTTGAAATACCACCCAAAACACCAGTTGTGCTGGTGATGATGCATGTTTGAAATACCACCCAAAACACCAGATGTGCCGGTGGTGGTGCAAGTTTGAAATACCACCCAAAACACTAGTTGTGCTGGTGATGATGCATGTTTGAAATTCCGCTCAAAACACTAGATGTGTCTTGGTAATGCATGTTTGAAATACCTCTCAAAACACCAGATGTGCCGGTAGTGATGCATGTGTGAAATACCACCCAAAACACCAGATATGCTGTTGATGATGCATGTTTGAAATACCACCCGAAACACCAGATGTGCTGGTGGAGATGCATGTTTGAAATACCACCCAAAACACAAGATGTGAAGATGGTAAGGCATATTTGAAATAACACCCAAATGATCAGATGTGCCGAAGGTGATGCATGTTAGAAATTCCACCCAAAACACCAGATGTGCCGGTAGTGATGCATGTTTGAAATTCCACCAAAACACCAGATGTGCAGGTAGTGATGCATGTTTGAAATAACACTCAAAACACCAGATGTGCCGGTAGTGATGCATGTTTGAAATACCACCCAAAACACCAGATGTGCCGGTGGTGATGCATGTTGTAAATACCACCCAAAACACCAGCTGTGCTGGTGATGATGCACGTTTGAAATACCACTCAATACACCAGATGTGCCGTGGTAAAGCAAGTTTGAAATACCTCTCAAAACACCAGATGTGCCGGTAGTGATTCATGTTTGAAATACCACCCAAAACACCAGATATGCTGGTGATGATGCATGTTTGAAATACCACTCAAAACACCAGATGTGCTGTGGTAATGCATGTTGGAAATACCGCTCAAAACGCTGGATGTGCCGTTAGTGATGCATGCTTGAAATACCACCCAAAACTCCAGATATGCTGGTGATGATGCATGTTTGAAATACCCCTCACAACACCAGATGTGCTGTGGTAATGCATGTTTGAAATACCTCTCAAAACACCAGATGTGCCGTAGTGATGCACATTTGAAATACCACCCAAAACACCAGATGTGCTGGTAGTGATGCATGTTTGAAATACCACTCAGAATACCAGATGTGCCGGCAGTGATGCATGTTTGAAATACCACCCAAAACACCAGATGTGCCGGTGGTGATGCATGTTTGAAATACCACCCAAAACACCAGTTGTGCTAGTGATGATGCATGTTTGAAATACCACTCAAAACACCATATGTGCAGTGGTAATGCATGTTTGAAATACCTCTAAAAACACCAGATGTGCCAGTGGTGATGCATGTTTGAAATACCACCCAAAACATCAGATGTGAAGATGGTAAGGCATGTTTGAAATACCACCCAAAACACCAGATGTGAAGACGGTAAAGCATGTTTGAAATACCACCCAAAACACCAGATATGCTGGTGGTGATGCATGTTTGAAATACTACCCAAAACACCAGATGTGCCGAAGGAAATGCACGTTTGAAATACTACCCAAAACATCAGATGTGCTGGTGGATATTCATGTTTGAAATACCACCCAAAACAGCAGATTTGCTGGTGGTGATGCATGTTTGAACTACCACCCAAAACACCAGATGTGAAGATGGTAAGGCATGTTTGAAATACAACCCAAAACACCAGATATGTCGGCGGTGATGCAAGTTTGAAATACCACCCAAAACACCAGATGTTCCGGTAGTGATGCATGTTTGAAATACCACCCAAAACACCAGATGTGCAGATGGTAAGGCGTGTTTGAAATACCACCCAAAACACCAGATATGCCGGTGGTGATGCATGTTTGAAATACTACCCAAAACACCAGCTATGTCGGTGGTGATGCATGTTTGAAATACCATCCAAACACCAGATGTGCTGAAGGTGATGCATGTTTGAAATTCCACCCAAAACACCAGATGTGCCGGTAGGTAGGCATGTTTGAAATACCACCCAAAACACCAGATGTGCCGGTAGTGATGCATGTTTGAAATACCACTCAAAACAACAGATGTGCCGGTAGTGATTAATGTTTGAAATTCCACACAAAACACCAGATGTGCCGGTAGTGATGCATGTTTGAAATACCAGTCAAAACACCAGATGTGCCGGTAGTGATGCATGTTTGAAATACCACCCAAAACACCAGATGTACCGTAGTGATACACGTTTGAAATACCACCCAAAACACCAGATGTGCCGGTAGTGATGCAGGTTTGAAATACCACCCAAAACACCAGATGTGCCGGTGGTGATGCAAGTTTGAAATACCACCCAAAACACTAGTTGTGCTGATGATGATGCATGTTTGAAATACCACTCAAAACACTAGATGTGCCGTGGTAATGCATGTTTGAAATACCGCTCAAAACACCAGATGTGCTGGTAGTGATGCATGTTTGAAATACCACCCAAAACACCAGATATGCTGGTGATGATGCATGTTTAAAATACCACCCGAAACACCAGATGTGCTGGTGGAGATGCATGTTTGAAATACCACCCAAAACACCAGATGTGAAGATGGTAAGGCATGTTTGAAATACCACCCAAAACATCAGATGTGCTGGTGGAGATGCCTGCTTGAAATACCGCCCAAAAGAAAACACCAGACGTGCTGGTGGAGATGCATGTTTGAAATGCCACTCAAAACACCAGATGTGTCAGTGGTGATGGTTGTTTGAAATACCATGTTAAACAATTCTGGACGAACCCTGTCGATGTGTGGCACCATCACTGGTAGGCAGTGTTTGGAACCCACTAGTTAAAAGACCCCTCACACACCAACCTAGTTGGTGTCATGCTTCATCATTGGGGTCCCAACCGGGTGGCCGAATGCCCCCCGGTTGTGCTACGATGCCTGATTACAGCGGAGCTGGTGTGGTGCAGAGTTGTGTTGTGATGTGAATTAAAAATATCTCTGAGAATCCTTGCCTCTTTATGTTTATTACTGGCGGCTCAGGATATGGTTAAAAAATTATGTGTGATGCAACTAAAAAAGAAATAATTATCTTGTAGTTGGCAATGTGATGGGTCTACATGTTTCAGCCCGCAAGAGAATAAAAGACTCTGGTAAGAGAAAGAAGGCATTTTAAATGTACAATTTACCAACACTGTGGCCAGTCTTGCACCTAGTCACGCTGCAAAACTGTATAAAAATGGTGATCACGGCCACCATCGTGACAACCTCATGTTGCCACTAGATTACCGCACAGAAGCCTCCCAGCTTCATAGCAACGCTAAGACTATTAAGTATAATAGCTGCTGCACCAATTCTGCATGTAGCATGTTCACCATATAGATATGTATTTTATTACAGGTACCATCACCAGGCAGGTCATTTTGGATGACCATAGCACTTAAGATTGCATTTTATGTTGCTTATTACCACTGCCAATATATTATCTGTTCGTCATATCATGTATAGATACATGTTTTGTGCTGTTCTTTCTTTATCCACAGGTCCTTCTTTTATATACGTGTCCGTAAGTACGTAGACACGCAGTCCACACACCTTAGCGCGTGTGTAGGTACCATTTTTACTGTTTGCACTTCTCACGTGGCATCACATTTTTGCCACTCACTTTATTTTCACGGTCCTGAAGAAAGCCCCTCTTACATTCTCTTGCGGGCTGAAACATGTAGACCCATCACATAGCCAACTACAAGATAATTATTTCTTTTTAGTTGCATCACACATAATTTTTAACCATATCCTGAGCCGCCAGTAATAAACATAAAGAGGCAAGGATTCTCAGAGATATTTTTAATTCACATCACAACACATCTCTGCACCACACCAGCTCCGCTGTAATCAGGCGTCGTAACACAACCGGGGGCATTCGGCCACCCGGTTGGGACTCCAATGATGAAGCATGACACCAACTAGGTTGGTGTGTGAGGAGTCTTTTAACAAACCTAGTGGGTTCCAAACACTGCCTACCAGTGATGGTGCCACACATCGACAGGGTTCGTCCAGAATTGTTTAACATATATTACACAGGGGATACGGACGCACCCCCTCCTTCCCTTGCTCTCCCATTGTTTCTGATGTTTGAAATACCACCCAAAACATCAGATGTGCTGGTGGAGATGCCTGCTTGAAATACCGCCCAAAAGAAAACACCAGACGTGCTGGTGGAGATGCCTGCTTGAAATACCGCCCAAAAGAAAACACCAGATGTGCTGGTGGAGATGCATGTTTGAAATACCACCCAAAACATCAGATGTGCTGGTGGAGATGCCTGCTTGAAATACCGCCCAAAAGAAAACACCAGACGTGCTGCTGGAGATGCATGTTTGAAATACCTCTCAAAACACCAGATGTGCTGGTGGAGATGCATGTTTGAAATACCACCCAAAACAGCAGATGTGCCGGTGGTGATACATGTTTGAAATACCACCCAAAACATCAGATGTGCTGGTGGAGATGCCTGCTTGAAATACCGCCCAAAAGAAAACACCAGATGTGCCGGTGGCGATGCATGTTTGAAATACCACCAAAAACACCAGATGTGCCCGTGGTGATCCATGTTTGAAATGCGACCCAAAACACCAGATGTGCAATGGTGATGCATGTTTGAAATTCCACCCAAAACACCAAATGTGCCGGTGGTGATGCATGTTTGAAATACTACCTAAAACACCAGATATGCCGGTGGTGATGCATGTTTGAAATACCACCCAAAACACCAGATGTGCCAGTAGTGATGCATGTTTGAAATACCACTCAAAACACCAGATGTGCCGGTAGTGATGCATGTTTGAAATACCACCCAAAACAGCAGATGTGTCGGTGGTGTTGCTCGTTTGAACTTCCACCCAAAACACCAGATATGCAGATGGTGATGCACATTTGAACTACCACTCAAAACAACAGATGTGCCGTGGTGATGCACGTTTAAACTACCATTAAAAATACAAGATGGGCAGGTGGTGATGCATGTTTTAAATACCACCCAAAACACCAGATGTGCCGGTGGAGATGCATGTTTGAAATACCACTCAAAACACCAGATGTTCCATGGTAGTGCATGTTTGAAATACCACCCACAACACCAGATGTGCCGGTGGGGATGCATGTTTGAAATACCACCCAAAACACCAAATGTGCCTATGATTATGCACGTTTGAAATACCACCCGAAACACCAGATATGCTGGTGGTGATGCATATTTGAAATACCACCCAAAACACCAGATGTGCCAAAGGAAATGCATGTTTGAAATACCACCCAAAACATCAGATGTGCTGGTGGAGATGCATGTTTGAAATACCACCCAAAACAGCAGATGTGCCGGTGAAGATGCATGTTTGAACTACCACCCAAAACACCAGATGTGAAGATGGTAAGGCATGTTTGAAATACCACCCAAAACACCAGATATGCCAATGGTGATGCATGTTTGAAATACTACCCAAAACACCATATATGTCGGTGGTGATGCATGTTTGAAATACCACCCAAAACACCAGATGTGCCGAAGATAATGCATGTTTGAAATACAATCCAAAACACCAGCTGTGCCATGGTGATGCATGTTTGAAATACCACCCAAAACACCAGATGTGCCGTGGTAATGCATGTTTGAAATATCAACCCAAAACACCAGATGTGCCATAGTGATGCACGTTTGAAAGACCACCCAAAACACCAGATGTGCAGGTAGTGATGCATGTTTGAAATATCACTCAGAATACCAGATGTGCCGGTAGTGATGCATGTTTGAAATACCACCTAAAACACCAGATGTGCCAGTGGTGATGCATGTTTGAAATACCACCCAAAACACCAGTTGTGGTGGTGATGATGCATGTTTGAAATACCACCCAAAACACCAGATGTGCCTGTCGTGATGCATGTTTGAAAAACCACCCAAAATACCAGATGTGCCTGTGGGGATGCATGTTTGAAATACCACCCAAAACAGCAGATGTGCCTGTGGTGATGCACGTTTGAACTACCACCCAAAACACCAGATGTGCCTGTGGTGATGCATGTTTGAAATACCACCCAAAACAGCAGATGTGCCATGGTGATGATGCATGTTTGAAATACTACCCAAAACACCAGATGTTATGGTGGAGATGCATGTTTGAAATACCATCCAAAACACCAGAGGTGTACGTGGTCAGCATGTTAGAAATATCACCCAAAACACCAGATGTGTGTGTGGTAATGCATGTTTGAAATATCACTTAGAATACCAGATGTGCCGGTAGTGATGTATGTTTCAAATACCACCCAAAACTTCAGATGTGCCATAGTGATGCGCGTTTGAAATACCACCAAAACACCAGATGTGCTGGTAGTGATACATGTTTGAAATAACACTCAAAACACCAGATGTGCCGGTAGTGATGCACGTTTGAAATACCACCCAAAACACCAGTTGTGCTGGTGATGATGCAAGTTTGAAATTCCATCCAAAACACCAGATGTGCATTGGTGATGCAGGTTTGAAATACCACCCAAAACACCAGATGTGAATATGGTAAGGCATGTTTGAAATACCACTCAAAACACCAGATATGCCAGTGGAGATGCATGTTTGAAATACCACCCAAAACACCAGATGTGCCAGTAGTGATGCATGTTTGAAATACCATCCAAAACACCAGATGTGCCGATGGTAATGCATGTTTGAAATGCCACCCGAAACACAAGATGTGCTGGTGATGATGCATGTTTGAAATACCATCCAAAACACCAGATGTGAAGATGGTAAGGCATGTTTGAAATACCACCCAAAACATCAGATGTGCCGGTGGAGATGCATGTTTGAAATACCACCCAAAACACCAGATGTGCTGATGGAGATGTATGTTTGAAATACCACTCAAAACACCAGATGTGTCGGTGGTGATGCTTGTTTGAAATACCACTCAGAATACCAGATGTGCCGGCAGTGATGCATGTTTGAAATACCACCCAAAACACCAGATGTGCCGGTGGTGATGCATGTTTGAAATACCACCCAAAACAGCAGTTGTGCTAGTGATGATGCATGTTTGAAATACCACTCAAAACACCATATGTGCAGTGGTAATGCATGTTTGAAATACCTCTAAAAACACCAGATGTGCCAGTGGTGATGCATGTTTGAAATACCACCCAAAACATCAGATATGCTGGTGATGATGCATGTTTGAAATACCACTCACAACACCAGATGTGCTGTGGTAATGCATGTTTGAAATACCTCTCAAAACAACAGATGTGCCGTAGTGATGCACATTTGAAATACCACCCAAAACACCAGATGTGCCGGTAGTGATGCATGTTTGAAATACCACTCAGAATACCAGATGTGCCGGCAGTGATGCATGTTTGAAATACCACCCAAAACACCAGATGTGCCGGTGGTGATGCATGTTTGAAATACCACCCAAAACACCAGTTGTGCTAGTGATGATGCATGTTTGAAATACCACTCAAAACACCATATGTGCAGTGGTAATGCATGTTTGAAATACCTCTAAAAACACCAGATGTGCCAGTGGTGATGCATGTTTGAAATACCACCCAAAACATCAGATGTGAAGATGGTAAGGCATGTTTGAAATACCACCCAAAACACCAGATGTGAAGACGGTAAAGCATGTTTGAAATACCACCCAAAACACCAGATATGCTGGTGGTGATGCATGTTTGAAATACTACCCAAAACACCAGATGTGCCGAAGGAAATGCACGTTTGAAATACTACCCAAAACATCAGATGTGCTGGTGGATATTCATGTTTGAAATACCACCCAAAACAGCAGATGTGCTGGTGGTGATGCATGTTTGAACTACCACCCAAAACACCAGATGTGAAGATGGTAAGGCATGTTTGAAATACAACCCAAAACACCAGATATGTCGGCGGTGATGCAAGTTTGAAATACCACCCAAAACACCAGATGGTCCGGTAGTGATGCATGTTTGAAATACCACCCAAAACACCAGATGTGCAGATGGTAAGGCATGTTTGAAATACCACCCAAAACACCAGATATGCCGGTGGTGATGCATGTTTGAAATACTACCCAAAACACCAGCTATGTCGGTGGTGATGCATGTTTGAAATACCATCCAAACACCAGATGTGCTGAAGGTGATGCATGTTTGAAATTCCACCCAAAACACCAGATGTGCCGGTAGGTAGGCATGTTTGAAATACCACCCAAAACACCAGATGTGCCGGTAGTGATGCATGTTTGAAATACCACTCAAAACAACAGATGTGCCGGTAGTGATTAATGTTTGAAATACCACACAAAACACCAGATGTGCCGGTAGTGATGCATGTTTGAAATACCAGTCAAAACACCAGATGTGCCGGTAGTGATGCATGTTTAAAATACCACCCAAAACACCAGATGTGCCGTAGTGATGCACGTTTGAAATACCACCCAAAACACCAGATGTGCCGGTAGTGATGCAGGTTTGAAATACCACCCAAAACACCAGATGTGCCGGTGGTAATGCAAGTTTGAAATACCACCCAAAACACTAGTTGTGCTGATGATGATGCATGTTTGAAATACCACTCAAAACACTAGATGTGCCGTGGTAATGCATGTTTGAAATACCGCTCAAAACACCAGATGTGCTGGTAGTGATGCATGTTTGAAATACCACCCAAAACACCAGATATGCTGGTGATGATGCATGTTTAAAATACCACCCGAAACACCAGATGTGCTGGTGGAGATGCATGTTTGAAATACCACCCAAAACACCAGATGTGAAGATGGTAAGGCATGTTTGAAATACCACCCAAAACATAAGATGTGCTGGTGAAGATGCCTGCTTGAAATACCGCCCAAAAGAAAACATCAGACGTGCTGGTGGAGATGCATGTTTGAAATGCCACTCAAAACACCAGATGTGTCAGTGGTGATGGTTGTTTGAAATACCATGTTAAACAATTCTGGACGAACCCTGTCGATGTGTGGCACCATCCCTGGTAGGCAGTGTTTGGAACCCACTAGTTAAAAGACCCCTCACACACCAACCTAGTTGGTGTCATGCTTCATCATTGGAGTCCCAACCGGGTGGCCGAATGCCCCGGTTGTGCTACGACAGCCTGATTACAGCGGAGCTGGTGTGGTGCAGAGATGTGTTGTGATGTGAATTAAAATATCTCTGAGAATCCTTGCCTCTTTATGTTTATTACTGGCGGCTCAGGATATGGTTAAAAATTATGTGTGATGCAACTAAAAAGAAATAATTATCTTGTAGTTGGCTATGTGATGGGTCTACATGTTTCAGCCCGCAAGAGAATAAAAGACTCTGGTAAGAGAAAGAAGGCATTTTAAATGTACAATTTACCAACACTGTGGCCAGTCTTGCACCTAGTCACGCTGCAATACTGTATAAAAATGGTGATCACGGCCACCATCGTGACAACCTCATGTTGCCACTAGATTACCGCACAGAAGCCTCCCAGCTTCATAGCAACGCTAAGACTGTTAACTATAATAGCTGCTGCACCAATTCTGCATGTAGCATGTTCACCATATAGATATGTATTTTATTACAGGTACCATCACCAGGCAGGTCATTTTGGATGACCATAGCACTTAAGATTGCATTTTATGTTGCTTATTACCACTGCCAATATATTATCTGTTCGTCATATCATGTATAGATACATGTTTTGTGCTGTTCTTTCTTTATCCACAGGTCCTTCTTTTATATACGTGTCCGTAAGTACGTAGACACGCAGTCCACACACCTTAGCGCGTGTGTAGGTACCATTTTTACTGTTTGCACTTCTCACGTGGCATCACATTTTTGCCACTCACTTTATTTTCACGGTCCTGAAGAAAGCCCCTCTTACATTCTCTTGCGGGCTGAAACATGTAGACCCATCACATAGCCAACTACAAGATAATTATTTCTTTTTAGTTGCATCACACATAATTTTTAACCATATCCTGAGCCGCCAGTAATAAACATAAAGAGGCAAGGATTCTCAGAGATATTTTTAATTCACATCACAACACATCTCTGCACCACACCAGCTCCGCTGTAATCAGGCGTCGTAGCACAACCGGGGGCATTCGGCCACCCGGTTGGGACCCCAATGATGAAGCATGACACCAACTAGGTTGGTGTGTGAGGATCTTTAACAAAGCTAGTGGGTTCCAAACACTGCCTACCAGTGATGGTGCCACACATCGACAGGGTTCGTCCAGAATTGTTTAACATATATTACACAGGGGATACGGACGCACCCCCTCCTTCCCTTGCTCTCCCATTGTTTCTGATGTTTGAAATACCACCCAAAACATCATATGTGCTGGTGGAGATGCCTGCTTGAAATTCCGCCCAAAAGAAAACACCAGACGTGCTGGTGGAGATGCCTGCTTGAAATACCGCCCAAAAGAAAACACCAGATGTGCTGGTGGAGATGCATGTTTGAAATACCACCCAAAACACCAGATGTGAAGATGGTAAGGCATGTTTGAAATACCACCCAAAACATCAGATGTGCTGGTGGAGATGCCTGCTTGAAATACCGCCCAAAAGAAAACACCAGACGTGCTGCTGGAGATGCATGTTTGAAATACCTCTCAAAACACCAGATCTGCTGGTGGAGATGCATGTTTGAAATACCACCCAAAACAGCAGATGTGCCGGTGGTGATACATGTTTGAAATAACACCCAAAACATCAGATGTGCTGGTGGAGATGCCTGCTTGAAATACCGCCCAAAAGAAAACACCAGATGTGCCGGTGGCGATGCATGTTTGAAATACCACCAAAAACACCAGATGTGCCCGTGGTGATCCATGTTTGAAATGTGACCCAAAACACCAGATGTGCAATGGTGATGCATGTTTGAAATTCCACCCAAAACACCAAATGTGCCGGTGGTGATGCATGTTTGAAATACTACCTAAAACACCAGATATGCCGGTGGTGATGCATGTTTGAAATACCACCCAAAACACCAGATGTGCCAGTAGTGATGCATGTTTGAAATACCACTCAAAACACCAGATGTGCCGGTAGTGATGCATGTTTGAAATACCACCCAAAACAGCAGATGTGTCGGTGGTGTTGCTCGTTTGAACTTCCACCCAAAACACCAGATATGCAGATGGTGATGCACATTTGAACTACCACTCAAAACAACAGATGTGCCGTGGTGATGCACGTTTAAACTACCATTAAAAATACAAGATGGGCAGGTGGTGATGCATGTTTTAAATACCACCCAAAACACCAGATGTGCCGGTGGAGATGCATGTTTGAAATACCACTCAAAACACCAGATGTTCCATGGTAGTGCATGTTTGAAATACCACCCACAACACCAGATGTGCCGGTGGGGATGCATGTTTGAAATACCACCCAAAACACCAAATGTGCCTATGATTATGCACACTTGAAATACCACCCGAAACACCAGATATGCTGGTGGTGATGCATATTTGAAATACCACCCAAAACACCAGATGTGCCAAAGGAAATGCATGTTTGAAATACCACCCAAAACATCAGATGTGCTGGTGGAGATGCATGTTTGAAATACCACCCAAAACAGCAGATGTGCCGGTGAAGATGCATGTTTGAACTACCACCCAAAACACCAGATGTGAAGATGGTAAGGCATGTTTGAAATACCACCCAAAACACCAGATATGCCGATGGTGATGCATGTTTGAAATACTACCCAAAACACCATATATGTCGGTGGTGATGCATGTTTGAAATACCACCCAAAACACCAGATGTGCCGAAGATAATGCATGTTTGAAATACAATCCAAAACACCAGCTGTGCCATGGTGATGCATGTTTGAAATACCACCCAAAACACCAGATGTGCCGTGGTAATGCATGTTTGAAATATCAACCCAAAACACCAGATGTGCCATAGTGATGCACGTTTGAAAGACCACCCAAAACACCAGATGTGCAGGTAGTGATGCATGTTTGAAATATCACTCAGAATACCAGATGTGCCGGTAGTGATGCATGTTTGAAATACCACCTAAAACACCAGATGTGCCAGTGGTGATGCATGTTTGAAATACCACCCAAAACACCAGTTGTGGTGGTGATGATGCATGTTTGAAATACCACCCAAAACACCAGATGTGCCTGTCGTGATGCATGTTTGAAAAAGCACCCAAAATACCAGATGTGCCTGTGGGGATGCATGTTTGAAATACCACCCAAAACAGCAGATGTGCCTGTGGTGATGCACGTTTGAACTACCACCCAAAACACCAGATGTGCCTGTGTTGATGCATGTTTGAAATACCACCCAAAACAGCAGATGTGCCATGGTGATGATGCATGTTTGAAATACTACCCAAAACACCAGATGTTATGGTGGAGAGCATGTTAGAAATATCACCCAAAACACCAGATGTGTGTGTGGTAATGCATGTTTGAAATATCACTTAGAATACCAGATGTGCCGGTAGTGATGTATGTTTCAAATACCACCCAAAACTTCAGATGTGCCATAGTGATGCGCGTTTGAAATACCACCATAACACCAGATGTGCTGGTAGTGATACATGTTTGAAATAACACTCAAAACACCAGATGTGCCGGTAGTGATGCACGTTTGAAATACCACCCAAAACACCAGTTGTGCTGGTGATGATGCAAGTTTGAAATTCCATCCAAAACACCAGATGTGCATTGGTGATGCAGGTTTGAAATACCACCCAAAACACCAGATGTGAATATGGTAAGGCATGTTTGAAATACCACTCAAAACACCAGATATGCAGTGGAGATGCATGTTTGAAATACCACACAAAACACCAGATGTGCCAGTAGTGATGCATGTTTGAAATACCATCCAAAACACCAGATGTGCCGATGGTAATGCATGTTTGAAATGCCACCCGAAACACAAGATGTGCTGGTGATGATGCATGTTTGAAATACCATCCAAAACACCAGATGTGAAGATGGTAAGGCATGTTTGAAATACCACCCAAAACATCAGATGTGCTGGTGGAGATGCATGTTTGAAATACCACCCAAAACACCAGATGTGCTGATGGAGATGTATGTTTGAAATTCCACCCAAAACAGCAGATGTGCCGGTGGTGATGCATGTTTGAAATACTACGCAAAACATCAGATGTGCTGGTGGAGATGCATGTTTGAAATTCCACCCAAAACAGCAGATGTGCCGGTGGTGATGCATGTTTGAAATACCACCCAAAACACCAGATGTGAAGATGGTAAGGCATGCTTGAAATACCACCCAAAACACCAGGTATGCCGGTGGTGATGTATGTTTGAAATACTTCCCAAAACACCAGATATGCCAGTGATGATGCATGTTTGAAATACCACCCAAAACACCAGATGTGCTGAAGGTGATGCATGTTTGAAATACCACCCAAAACACCAGATGTGCCGGTAGTGATGCATGTTTGAAATGGCAGCCAAAACACCAGATGTGCTGGTGGAGATGCATGTTTGAAATACCACTCAAAACACCGGATGTGCCGGTGGTGATGCTTGTTTGAAATACCACCCAAAACACCAGATGTGAAGATGGTAAGGCATGTTTGAAATTCCTCTCAAAACACCAGATGTGCTGGTGGAGATGCATGTTTGAAATACCACCCAAAACACCAGATGTGCCAAAGGAAATGCATTTTTGAAATACTACCCAAAACATCAGATGTGCTGATGGAAATGCATGTTTGAAATACCACCCAAAACAGCAGATGTGCCGGTGGTGATGCATGTTTGAAATGCCACCCAAACGACCAGATGTGCCGAAGGTGATGCACGTTTGAAATACCACCCAAAACACCAGATGTGCCGGTAGTGATGCATGTTTGAAATACCACCCAAAACACCAGATGTGCCGATAGTGATGCACGATTGAAATACCACTCAAAACACCAGATGTGCCGGTAGTGATGTATGTTTGAAATACCACCCAAAACTTCAGATGTGCCATAGTGATGCACGTTTGAAATACCACCAAAACACCAGATGTGCTGGTAGTGATACATGTTTGAAATAACACTCAAAACAACAGATGTGCCGGTAGTGATGCATGTTTGAAATACCACCCAAAACACCAGATGTGCCGGTGGTGATGCATGTTGTAAATACCACCCAAAACACCAGCTGTTCTGGTGATGATGCATGTTTGAAATACCACTCAATACACCAGATTTGCCGTGGTAAAGCAAGTTTGAAATAACTCTCAAAACACCAGATGTGCCGGTAGTGATTCATGTTTGAAATACCACCCAAAACACCAGATATGCTGGTGATGATGCATGTTTGAAATACCACTCAAAACACCAGATGTGCCGTGGTAATGCATGTTTGAAATACCTCTCAAAACACCAGATGTGCCGGTAGTGATGCATGTTTGAAATACCACCCAAAACACCAGATATGCTGGTGATGATGCATGTTTGAAATACCACTCAAAACACCAGATGTGCTGTGGTAATGCATGTTTGCAATACCTCTCAAAATACCAGATGTGCCGTAGTGATGCACATTTGAAATGCCAACCAAAACACCAGATGTGCCTGTAATGATGCTTGTTTGAAATACCACTCAGAATACCAGATGTGCCGGTAGTGATGCATGTTTGAAATACCACCCAAAACACCAGATGTGCAGGTGGTGATGCATTTTTGAATGCCACCCAAAACACCAGTTGTGCTAGTGATGATGCATGTTTGAAATACCACTCAAAACACCATATGTGCAGTGGTAATGCATGTTTGAAATACCTCTAAAAACACCAGATGTGCCGGTGGTGAGGCATGTTTGAAATACCACCCAAAACACCAGTTATGCTGGTGGTGATGCATGTTTGAAATACTACCCAAAACACCAGATGTGCCGAAGGAAATGCACGTTTGAAATATCACCCAAAACATCAGATGTGCTGGTGGAGATTCATGTTTGAAATACCACCCAAAACAGCAGATGTGCTGGTGGTGATGCATGTTTGAACTACCACCCAAAACACCAGATGTGAAGATGGTAAGGCATGTTTGAAATACAACCCAAAACACCAGATGTGAAGATGGTAAGGCATGTTTGAAATACAACCCAAAACACCAGATATGTCGGCGATGACGCATGTTTGAAATACCACCCAAAACACCATATGTGCCGAAAGTGATGCATGTTTGAAATACCACCCAAAACACCAGATGTGCCGGTAGTGATGCATGTTTGAAATACCACCCAAAACACCAGATGTGCAGATGGTAAGGCATATTTGAAATACCACCCAAAACACCAGATATGCCGGTGGTGATGCATGTTTGAAATACTACCCAAAACACCAGCTATGTCGGTGGGGATGCATGTTTGAAATACCACCCAAAACACCAGATTTGCTGAAGGTGATGCATGTTTGAAATATCACCCAAAACACCAGATGTGCCGGTAGTGATGCATGTTTGAAATACCTCTCAAAACACCAGATGGGCTGGTGGAGATGCATGTTTGAAATACCACCCAAAACACCAGATGTGCCTAAGGAAATGCATGTTTGAAATACTACGCAAAACATCAGATGTGCTGGTGGAGATGCATATTTGAAATACCACCCAAAGCAGCAGATGTGCCGGTGGAGATGCATGTTTTAAATAATACCCAAGACACCAGATGTGCCGGTAGTGATGCATGTTTGAAATGGCACCCAAAACACCAGATGTGCCAGTAGTGATGCATGTTTGAAATACCACCCAAAACACCAGATGTGAAGATGGTAAGGCATGTTTGAAATTCCTCTCAAAACACCAGATGTGCTGGTGGAGATGCATGTTTGAAATACCACCAAAAACACCAGATGTGCCAAAGGAATTGCATTTTTGAAATACTACCCAAAACATCAGATGTGCTCATGGAAATGCATGTTTGAAATACCACCCAAAACAGCAGATGTGCCGGTGGTGATGCTTGTTTGAAATCCCATCCAAAACACCAGATGTAAAGATGGTAAGGAATGTTTGAAATACCACCCAAAACACCAGATATGCCGGTGGTGATGCATGTTTGAAATACTACCCAAAATACCAGATATGTCGGTGGTGATGCATGTTTGAAATGCCACCCAAACGACCAGATGTGCCGAAGGTGATGCATGTTTGAAATACCACCGAAAACACCAGATGTGCCGGTAGTGATGCATGTTTGAAATACCCCCCAAAACACCAGTTGTGCCGATAGTGATGCACGATTGAAATACCACTCAAAACACCAGATGTGCCTGTAGTGATGTATGTTTGAAATACCACTCAAAACGTCAGATGTGCCATAGTGATGCACGTTTGAAATACCATCAAAACACCAGATGTGCCGGTTGTGATGCATGTTTGAAATAACACTCAAAACACCAGATGTGCCGGTAGTGATGCATGTTTGAAATACCACCCAAAACACCAGTTGTGCTGGTGATGATGCATGTTTGAAATACCACCCAAAACACCAGATGTGCCGGTGGTGGTGCAAGTTTGAAATACCACCCAAAACACTAGTTGTGCTGGTGATGATGCATGTTTGAAATTCCGCTCAAAACACTAGATGTGTCTTGGTAATGCATGTTTGAAATACCTCTCAAAACACCAGATGTGCCGGTAGTGATGCATGTGTGAAATACCACCCAAAACACCAGATATGCTGTTGATGATGCATGTTTGAAATACCACCCGAAACACCAGATGTGCTGGTGGAGATGCATGTTTGAAATACCACCCAAAACACAAGATGTGCCGGTAGTGATGCATGTTTGAAATTCCACCAAAACACCAGATGTGCAGGTAGTGATGCATGTTTGAAATAACACTCAAAACACCAGATGTGCCGGTAGTGATGCATGTTTGAAATACCACCCAAAACACCAGATGTGCCGGTGGTGATGCATGTTGTAAATACCACCCAAAACACCAGCTGTGCTGGTGATGATGCATGTTTGAAATACCACTCAATACACCAGATGTGCCGTGGTAAAACAAGTTTGAAATACCTCTCAAAACACCAGATGTGCCGGTAGTGATTCATGTTTGAAATACCACCGAAAACACCAGATATGCTGGTGATGATGAATGTTTGAAATACCACTCAAAACACCAGATGTGCTGTGGTAATGCATGTTTGAAATACCGCTCAAAACGCTGGATGTGCCGTTAGTGATGCATGCTTGAAATACCACCCAAAACTCCAGATATGCTGGTGATGATGCATGTTTGAAATACCACTCACAACACCAGATGTGCTGTGGTAATGCATGTTTGAAATACCTCTCAAAACACCAGATGTGCCGTAGTGATGCACATTTGAAATACCACCCAAAACACCAGATGTGCCGGTAGTGATGCATGTTTGAAATACCACTCAGAATACCAGATGTGCCAGCAGTGATGCATGTTTGAAATACCACCCAAAACACCAGATGTGCCGGTGGTGATGCATGTTTGAAATACCACCCAAAACACCAGTTGTGCTAGTGATGATGCATGTTTGAAATACCACTCAAAACACCATATGTGCAGTGGTAATGCATGTTTGAAATACCTCTAAAAACACCAGATGTGCCAGTGGTGATGCATGTTTGAAATACCACCCAAAACATCAGATGTGAAGATGGTAAGGCATGTTTGAAATACCACCCAAAACACCAGATGTGAAGACGGTAAAGCATGTTTGAAATACCACCCAAAACACCAGATATGCTGGTGGTGATGCATGTTTGAAATACTACCCAAAACACCAGATGTGCCGAAGGAAATGCACGTTTGAAATACTACCCAAAACATCAGATGTGCTGGTGGATATTCATGTTTGAAATACCACCCAAAACAGCAGATTTGCTGGTGGTGATGCATGTTTGAACTACCACCCAAAACACCAGATGTGAAGATGGTAAGGTATGTTTGAAATACAACCCAAAACACCAGATATGTCGGCGGTGATGCAAGTTTGAAATACCACCCAAAACACCAGATGTTCCGGTAGTGATGCATGTTTGAAATACCACCCAAAACACCAGATGTGCAGATGGTAAGGCATGTTTGAAATACCACCCAAAACACCAGATATGCCGGTGGTGATGCATGTTTGAAATACTACCCAAAACACCAGCTATGTTGGTGGTGATGCATGTTTGAAATACCATCCAAACACCAGATGTGCTGAAGGTGATGCATGTTTGAAATTCCACCCAAAACACCAGATGTGCCGGTAGGTATGCATGTTTGAAATACCACCCAAAACACCAGATGTGCCGGTAGTGATGCATGTTTGAAATACCACTCAAAACAACAGATGTGCCGGTAGTGATTAATGTTTGAAATACCACACAAAACACCAGATGTGCCGGTAGTGATGCATGTTTGAAATACCAGTCAAAACACCAGATGTGCCGGTAGTGATGCATGTTTGAAGGGACGCTGATTTACAGACCTCCTGACTCCACACCCTCTGAATTATGGGAGATATGCGATCAAATTGCCGATCTCTCATTAAGATATACAAACTTCATGGTCCTGGGCGACTTCAATGTCCATATGGACAATGACCATTCCCCCTTGGCCGCCCAATTGGCCGATACAATGAAAGGTCTAAATCTAATTCAAAAAGTATCTCTGCCTACACATGCGGCCGGGCATATATTAGATCTTATTTTTACTAACATTCCTTCCTTAATAACAGAAGACCCCATTCCCCTTATATGGTCAGACCATAGCCTCATACCATTCAATCTTAGCACCATCATTAGTCAGGTCCCCAGCAAATCTGAGCCTGAGAAGAGAAGAATTTGGAGAAAAGTTACTCCTGAAGTAATGGGCCCTGTTTTACTAAACACCCCTTTGGTATTTACTGGCGAACCCAACAGGGATGCAGCAACTTTCAACCACTGGGTTACGTCCGCTCTAGACAAAATTGCCCCTATGAAAGCCCAGAAACCAGCCAGAAACAAACCTTCTGCCCCTTGGTTTACGCCAGAACTCCGCCAGGAAAAAAGCCTCTGTAAGCAGCTGGAGCGGACTTGGCGGAAAACCTATAATCCTGAAGCCAAAATTGCCTACAGAACTGCTTTGAAACAATTTCACAGGTTTAAACGAAGGTGCATAAAGGACCACATTACTAACCAAATTAATTCTTCAGATAACTCCTCCAAAGAGATTTTTAAAATCATTCAAGGATTTATCAAACCAGAGGCATTGAAAAGTAGGATAACTCCTTCGGCCTCGCTCTGTGAAGACCTCTCGGTCTTCTTTCAGGAAAAGATTCAAATAATTTATTCCTCATTTCCCGGATGTGACTCTCCCAATATGATGTCACCTTCCCTTCACCTGTTAACACTTGGTCAGAATTCGACCCTTTTAGGCCAGAAATTTCCCTCTCACAATTAGAAAAAATAAAATCTGGCTCTCCTATGGATCCATGCCCAGCCAGGTTCTTCAGCTTACTTGTTCCATTACTAAACCCCTCCTTAAATCTACTCTGGAACACCTCACTGAAATTAGGCGTATACCCCTCAATTTGGAAAACGGCACTAGTCCAGCCTATCTTGAAGAAAGAGGATGCTGATCCCGCGGAACTGAAGAATTTTAGACCCATTTCTCTCTTGCTGGCACCAGCCAAGATCCTGGAAAAAGAAGTACAGAAACAACTATCCAACTTCTTAGAATCCAATAAATTACTCCATGACTCTCAGTCAGGTTTCAGATCAGGATATAGCACCGAGACCGCACTGCTTGAAGTAGCAGAAACGGTCCGTGAAACTCTGGATAATGGTGGATGTGCTATGCTGGTGCTGCTCGACTTGTCCGCAGCATTCGACACGGTGTCCCACAAGATCCTCTTAGACAGGCTTAGGCAACTGGGAGTGATAGGGACCACCTTAGCTTGGTTCAGCTCCTTTTTAGAAGGTAGAACCCAGAAAACACGGCTTCATCCTTATACCTCATCCCCCTGTCCCTTGATCTGTGGAGTCCCTCAGGGTTCGGCTCTTAGCCCGACTCTTTTCAATGTCTATCTGGCCTCTCTTGCCCCACTTATAGAGCAACTTGGGGTAAGTGTCATCTCATACGCTGATGATACTCAGCTTGTGTTCTCCTTTAAAGACCACTCAGAGGAGGCTTTCACAAGATTCAAACATTGCATGAGGGAAATATCAACTTGGATGACCGAGAATTGCTTGCGATTAAATACGGATAAAACTGAAGTTTTATTTTTCAATCAACCATCAGCCCCACCATCTGCCCTATGGTGGCCTGCTGAGCTCAACCCTCCGCCTATTCCCGTACAATCGGCCAGGAATCTTGGGTTTAAATTCGATGATACCCTCTCATGGAAGACCCAAATAAACCATGTATCATCGTCCTGCTTCTGGAAAATGAAGGCCTTATGGAAAATCCTCAATTTTCTACCTTTAGACTGTAGGAAAACAATAGTCCATGCACTGATTACGTCACAATTGGACTATGCAAATAGCCTGTACTTAAGTCTGCCAGCTTATTTAATAAGAAAACTGCAGATGATACAAAATGCAGCAGCCAGGCTTATCAGAAATGTCCCGTTGCGTCATCGCATATCTCCTCATTTACGGAGCCTTCACTGGCTTCCAGTGAAAAGAAGGACAGAATTCAAGGCATTAACATTGGCCTACAGAGCAGTTAGAAACACTGGCCCTCAGTATCTAAGGCAGAGACTTCGTAAATATCACCAGTCCAGGAACTTGAGGTCCAATCACCATGAACTTCTTGCTATACCCCGCTTTGTTAGGGCCAGAATAGGAGGACGGTCCTTTGCCCTTAGAGCAGCAACCTTATGTAACTCCATGCCAGAACATATTAGGAAAGCCAATTCAGAACTCACATTCCGTAAATCTTTGAAGACCTGGCTCTTTGGTCTCCCATAGCATCCTGAGGTCGCCCGCACTTTGCCCTTCTTCTCTTCTCTGCTACCAGCGTCGGGACACCTCCGTTGGGGTAGCTGCGCGCTTTATAAACTACAATAACATAACATAACACCTGTTGGAACCGGGAGTTACCGAGTCCGACACGGTAGCATGGCGTGAAGCGGGAAAGGCACGCGAAGGCAATGTGTAAGGCAGTTGTGCAGCACACTCTTACTCTGACTCACAAATGCGAACGCAATAACATGACACCACACCAGGCTTTGGTATTTAAAATCAAGATCTTTTATATAAATCAAGTTGGCATCAGATGAGGCAGATTAATTCCGATCTACATCCAGATTCTTTGTATTACTCAACTGGTGCACATTTTAAATAAAGCATCATAGCTCATCAACATTTGTAGGCCACTAAGAGGCCGCAGGAATTATCTCCTACACGTAGCACTTAATAATGATCTCAAGGTACGTTACTAAAACATGGGCCTAAACATACAGTTCACTTTAGCATATTCAATTACTTAAAAGCAGGCTTTTCACGTTACATTTAAATAGGTTTGCATTAATCTAGGCGCACCCACATTCAGTACAGTGGGCGTCGCAACTCCAGTACACCTGTAACATAAAATACTTCAACTCTTGGCGGTGTACACTTCAGCTCAATTCAATTAAACACTTTCCCCTTGTGGTAAAGACTTAACAGTTAAAACTATGGCCTAGGCAGTAATTATAATAGGCATCAGCATAAATTATTAAATACTGTGGGCATCATCATTACATGAATGAACTATGTGGGGAATCCCTCAACATGTCCTGTATTCTGGGGCTTCTAGGTCCCTCAGGGGTTAACTCAGGCCAGGCCCACTCCTCTCTGGGGCCTCGCCTCATAGGACTAAAATCTCAAGGGTTAATAGTGGCACCGGCCCCCAGTGGCGTCTTATGGGCCCTAGGGGCCTCCAGGGTTCACCTGCGGTGTTGGTCGTTGGTCGCGCTTCAGGGCGACTGGCGATCTTCCGGGCCGGCCCGTGTTCTGTAGGGCGGGGCCCGGTCGGGGGTGCCTCGGCCTTCTGGCCGGTATTGCGGGTCGTTGCGGGGGCCGGTATCACCTTCCTCCGGCCCCCGGGATCAGGGAGTGACTGTGCAGCACGTTGCGGGCTTCCGGGACTGACTCACGGCGCGTTGCGGGGGCCGGGATCACCCTCCTCCGGCCCCCGGGATCAAGGTAAGTGAAGTTGGGGGCTCAGGGTTGCCGGGGAAGGAGTGGGAGCCGGCAGTCCTCTCCGGCCGGCTCCCCGTCTCCTCTGCACTGCCGGGGCTCTTCCCGGGCTTCCTTCGGTGCTGGGGGCGTGACTGGGGGCCGGCGCCCAATCGGTGCGCGGCCTCCCTGGGTCACGCCCGGCGACCCCTGCTTGCTCGGCAACGGCGTCTGCGGGGCCTGGAGGCCTCGCCGTAGATCGCGCCGGCGATTTCTTGGGCCGCGACGGCGGCGGTGGCATTCTTTGGCCGCGGCGGCGGCGACAATTCTTTGGCCGCTTCGGCGGCGGGGACAATTCTTTGTCCGCTTCGGCGGCGGGGGCAATTCTTTGGCCGCTTCGGCGGCGGCGATGATTCTTTGGCCGCTTCGGCGGCGGGGGCAATTCTTTGGCCGTGACGGCGGCGATGAGGGCCCAGGGCCCAGTCTCTGGAGGCTTCGGTGAGGGCGCGGACGGCGCACCTCACCACACACACCTGAGGTGCTTCCTTCACCTCAGCGCTTCCCCGGTGAGGGCGCGACGGCGCACCTCACCACTCGGTGCCTCTTCTCAGGCGGCGGCGGCCGCGGCGGCGGTGATCTCCTTCATAAGGTCAGTGACCTGAGGGGCAACAGAACGCAGGGTGCACCAGCAGCCTGTGGGCAGGGCTGACTGGCAAAGTACTTGGGGGCAGCCCAGCAACAGGCAAAAATGAATAGGGGGTGAAGGTTTAGCGCTTCAGGGTACGGCGCTTTACCTGGTGATCCCCAGTTGGGCAGTTTTAGGCTTTAGGCCTTGCTGGACGGTCAGGCCTCCTCAAGTTAAGGGGTCTTGCGACTGCTTCAGCTTGGTTGCTTCTTAGGCGCTTCTGGTTGTAAGTTTCTTGTCAGAAGTTCCTTGTTATAAGTTCCTTGTCAAAGTTTCCTGTCAGAAGTTTCTTCTTATGAGGGGGGGGGGATGAGTTGGTGGTCTGGCAGTGCTTGATGTTCCTCCCCGCACGCTGAAGGTGGTTCCCTGGGTCCCCTCACACTGGGCAAGGTCAGTGGGTGGTGGGCGTTCCTCAGCTATCTTACTACAGCAGGGCCTCAGCCCTGTCAGCAGCAGTAGTGTAGGTCTCCCCCCTAGGCCCTAAAGCCTATACTCCGGCAGAGGTTCTCCCAGGTTCAGTGGTGCCTCATCAACTGACTAGAAAGTTTTCCCTCCAAGCCTTTTATACTCCTAGGTCAGGTGACTCTCCCAAAGGCGGCAAAACATAACTCCTCCCACAGCCCGGAAGGTTCTGGAACCTTCTACATGCCTGGCTATGTGGCCCAGAGGCGGGGATGGAATGGATACTGTATCCCTATACCCCAGCCTGACCCTGGCTACTAGTGTGTATGCGTGTCAGGCCCCTCTGCAGTAGCAGGGGCCTGTGGCAGCCATCTTGAGTGAGAGAGAGCACCTGCACCTCAGCACTGGCTAGCAGTGGCAAGGTGCCCAGAGACCTAGGTCCAGTAAAAATATGGTGGCAAAAAGGAGGCGAAAAAGGAAAAAAAATAGGGAAAGACCACCCTAGGGCTGACAGGTCTAACAACACCCAAAACACCAGATGTGCCGTAGTGATGCACGTTTGAAATACCACCCAAAACACCAGATGTGCCGGTAGTGATGCAGGTTTGAAATACCACCCAAAACACCAGATGTGCCGGTGGTGATGCAAGTTTGAAATACCACCCAAAACACTAGTTGTGCTGATGATGATGCATGTTTGAAATACCACTCAAAACACTAGATGTGCCGTGGTAATGCATGTTTGAAATACCGCTCAAAACACCAGATGTGCTGGTAGTGATGCATGTTTGAAATACCACCCAAAACACCAGATATGCTGGTGATGATTCATGTTTGAAATACCACCTGAAACACCAGATGTGCTGGTTATGATGCATGTTTGAAATACCACCCAAAACACCAGATGTGAAGATGGTAAGGCATGTTTGAAATACCACCCAAAAGATCAGATGTGCTGGTGGAGATGCGTGTTTGAAATACTGCCCAAAACACCAGATGTGCTGGTGGAGATGCATGTTTGAAATACCACTCAAAACACCAGATGTGCCAGTGGTGATGGTTGTTTGAACCACCACCCAAAACACCAGATGTGAAGATGGTAAGGCATGTTTGAAATACCTCTCAAAACACCATATGTGCTGGGGGATGCATGTTTGAAATACCACCCAAAACAGCTGATGTGCTGGTGGTGATGCATGTTTGAAATACCACCCAAAACACCAGATGTGAAGATGGTAAGGCATGTTGGAAATACCTCTCAAAACACCAGATGTGCCGTAGTGATGCACATTTGAAATACCACCCAAAACACCAGATGTGCCGATATTGATGCATGTTTGAATTACCACTCAGAATACCAGATGTGCCGGTAGTGATGCAGGTTTGAAATACCACCCAAAACACCAGTTGTGCTGGTGATGATGCAGGTTTGAAATACCACTCAAAACACCAGATGTGCAGTGGTAATGCATGTTTGAAATACCTCTCAAAACACCAGATGTGCCGGTGGTGATGCATGTTTGAAATACCACAAAAAAAAACGGATGTGGTGGTGAGGATGCATGTTTGAAATACCAAACAAAACAGCAGATGTGCTGGTGGTGATGCATGTCTGAAATACCACCTAAAACACCAGATGTGCCCGTGGTGATGCATGTTTGAAATACCACCCAAAACACCAGTTGTGCTGGTGATGATGCAGGTTTGAAATACCACTCAAACACCAGATGTGCCGGTGGTGATGCATGTTTGAAATACCACAAAAAAAACGGATGTGGTGGTGAGGATGCATGTTTGAAATACCAAACAAAACAGCAGATGTGCTGGTGGTGATGCATGTCTGAAATACCACCCAAAACACCAGATGTGAAGATGGTAAGGCATGTTTGAAATACCACTCAGAATACCAGATGTGCCGGTAGTGATGCATGTTTGAAATAACACCCAAAACACCAGATGTGCCGGCAGTGATGCATGTTTGAAATACCACCCAAAACACCAGATGTGCCGGTGGTGATGCATGTTTGAAATACCACTCAAAACACCATATGTGCAGTGGTAATGCATGTTTGAAATACCTCTCAAAACACCAGATGTGCCGGTGGTGATGCATGTTTGAAATACCACAAAAAAACGGATGTGGTGGTGGTGATGCATGTTTGAAATACCACCCAAAACATCAGATGTGAAGATGGTAAGGCATGTTTGAAATACCACCCAAAACACCAGATGTGAAGACGGTAAAGCATGTTTGAAATACCACCCAAAACACCAGATATGCTGGTGGTGATGCATGTTTGAAATACTACCCAAAACACCAGATGTGCCGAAGGAAATGCACGTTTGAAATACTACCCAAAACATCAGATGTGCTGGTGGATATTCATGTTTGAAATACCACCCAAAACAGCAGATTTGCTGGTGGTGATGCATGTTTGAACTACCACCCAAAACACCAGATGTGAAGATGGTAAGGTATGTTTGAAATACAACCCAAAACACCAGATATGTCGGCGGTGATGCAAGTTTGAAATACCACCCAAAACACCAGATGTTCCGGTAGTGATGCATGTTTGAAATACCACCCAAAACACCAGATGTGCAGATGGTAAGGCATGTTTGAAATACCACCCAAAACACCAGATATGCCGGTGGTGATGCATGTTTGAAATACTACCCAAAACACCAGCTATGTTGGTGGTGATGCATGTTTGAAATACCATCCAAACACCAGATGTGCTGAAGGTGATGCATGTTTGAAATTCCACCCAAAACACCAGATGTGCCGGTAGGTATGCATGTTTGAAATACCACCCAAAACACCAGATGTGCCGGTAGTGATGCATGTTTGAAATACCACTCAAAACAACAGATGTGCCGGTAGTGATTAATGTTTGAAATACCACACAAAACACCAGATGTGCCGGTAGTGATGCATGTTTGAAATACCAGTCAAAACACCAGATGTGCCGGTAGTGATGCATGTTTGAAGGGACACTGATTTACAGACCTCCTGACTCCACACCCTCTGAATTATGGGAGATATGCGATCAAATTGCCGATCTCTCATTAAGATATACAAACTTCATGGTCCTGGGCGACTTCAATGTCCATATGGACAATGACCATTCCCCCTTGGCCGCCCAATTGGCCGATACAATGAAAGGTCTAAATTTAATTCAAAAAGTATCTCTGCCTACACATGCGGCCGGGCATATATTAGATCTTATTTTTACTAACATTCCTTCCTTAATAACAGAAGACCCCATTCCCCTTATATGGTCAGACCATAGCCTCATACCATTCAATCTTAGCACCATCATTAGTCAGGTCCCCAGCAAATCTGAGCCTGAGAAGAGAAGAATTTGGAGAAAAGTTACTCCTGAAGTAATGGGCCCTGTTTTACTAAACACCCCTTTGGTATTTACTGGCGAACCCAACAGGGATGCAGCAACTTTCAACCACTGGGTTACGTCCGCTCTAGACAAAATTGCCCCTATGAAAGCCCAGAAACCAGCCAGAAACAAACCTTCTGCCCCTTGGTTTACGCCAGAACTCCGCCAGGAAAAAAGCCTCTGTAAGCAGCTGGAGCGGACTTGGCGGAAAACCTATAATCCTGAAGCCAAAATTGCCTACAGAACTGCTTTGAAACAATTTCACAGGTTTAAACGAAGGTGCATAAAGGACCACATTACTAACCAAATTAATTCTTCAGATAACTCCTCCAAAGAGATTTTTAAAATCATTCAAGGATTTATCAAACCAGAGGCATTGAAAAGTAGGATAACTCCTTCGGCCTCGCTCTGTGAAGACCTCTCGGTCTTCTTTCAGGAAAAGATTCAAATAATTTATTCCTCATTTCCCGGATGTGACTCTCCCAATATGATGTCACCTTCCCCTTCACCTGTTAACACTTGGTCAGAATTCGACCCTTTTAGGCCAGAAATTTCCCTCTCACAATTAGAAAAAATAAAATCTGGCTCTCCTATGGATCCATGCCCAGCCAGGTTCTTCAGCTTACTTGTTCCATTACTAAACCCCTCCTTAAATCTACTCTGGAACACCTCACTGAAATTAGGCGTATACCCCTCAATTTGGAAAACGGCACTAGTCCAGCCTATCTTGAAGAAAGAGGATGCTGATCCCGCGGAACTGAAGAATTTTAGACCCATTTCTCTCTTGCCGGCACCAGCCAAGATCCTGGAAAAAGAAGTACAGAAACAACTATCCAACTTCTTAGAATCCAATAAATTACTCCATGACTCTCAGTCAGGTTTCAGATCAGGATATAGCACCGAGACCGCACTGCTTGAAGTAGCAGAAACGGTCCGTGAAACTCTGGATAATGGTGGATGTGCTATGCTGGTGCTGCTCGACTTGTCCGCAGCATTCGACACGGTGTCCCACAAGATCCTCTTAGACAGGCTTAGGCAACTGGGAGTGATAGGGACCACCTTAGCTTGGTTCAGCTCCTTTTTAGAAGGTAGAACCCAGAAAACACGGCTTCATCCTTATACCTCATCCCCTGTCCCTTGATCTGTGGAGTCCCTCAGGGTTCGGCTCTTAGCCCGACTCTTTTCAATGTCTATCTGGCCTCTCTTGCCCCACTTATAGAGCAACTTGGGGTAAGTGTCATCTCATACGCTGATGATACTCAGCTTGTGTTCTCCTTTAAAGACCACTCAGAGGAGGCTTTCACAAGATTCAAACATTGCATGAGGGAAATATCAACTTGGATGACCGAGAATTGCTTGCGATTAAATACGGATAAAACTGAAGTTTTATTTTTCAATCAACCATCAGCCCCACCATCTGCCCTATGGTGGCCTGCTGAGCTCAACCCTCCGCCTATTCCCGTACAATCGGCCAGGAATCTTAGGTTTAAATTCGATGATACCCTCTCATGGAAGACCCAAATAAACCATGTATCATCGTCCTGCTTCTGGAAAATGAAGGCCTTGCGGAAAATCCTCAATTTTCTACCTTTAGACTGTAGGAAAACAATAGTCCATGCACTGATTACGTCACAATTGGACTATGCAAATAGCCTGTACTTAAGTCTGCCAGCTTATTTAATAAGAAAACTGCAGATGATACAAAATGCAGCAGCCAGGCTTATCAGAAATGTCCCGTTGCGTCATCGCATATCTCCTCATTTACGGAGCCTTCACTGGCTTCCAGTGAAAAGAAGGACAGAATTCAAGGCATTAACATTGGCCTACAGAGCAGTTAGAAACACTGGCCCTCAGTATCTAAGGCAGAGACTTCGTAAATATCACCAGTCCAGGAACTTGAGGTCCAATCACCATGAACTTCTTGCTATACCCCGCTTTGTTAGGGCCAGAATAGGAGGACGGTCCTTTGCCCTTAGAGCAGCAACCTTATGGAACTCCATGCCAGAACATATTAGGAAAGCCAATTCAGAACTCACATTCCGTAAATCTTTGAAGACCTGGCTCTTTGGTCTCCCATAGCATCCTGAGGTCGCCCGCACTTTGCCCTTCTTCTCTTCTCTGCTACCAGCGCCGGGACACCCCCGTTGGGGGTAGCTGCGCGCTTTATAAACTACAATAACATAACATAACACCTGTTGGAACCGGGGTTACCGAGTCCGACACGGTAGCATGGCGTGAAGCGGGAAAGGCACGCGAAGGCAATGTGTAAGGCAGTTGTGCAGCACACTCTTACTCTGACTCACAAATGCGAACGCAATAACATGACACCACACCAGGCTTTGGTATTTAAAATCAAGATCTTTTATATAAATCAAGTTGGCATCAGATGAGGCAGATTAATTCCGATCTACATCCAGATTCTTTGTATTACTCAACTGGTGCACATTTTAAATAAAGCATCATAGCTCATCAACATTTGTAGGCCACTAAGAGGCCGCAGGAATTATCTCCTACACGTAGCACTTAATAATGATCTCAAGGTACGTTACTAAAACATGGGCCTAAACATACAGTTCACTTTAGCATATTCAATTACTTAAAAGCAGGCTTTTCACGTTACATTTAAATAGGTTTGCATTAATCTAGGCGCACCCACATTCAGTACAGTGGGCGTCGCAACTCCAGTACACCTGTAACATAAAATACTTCAACTCTTGGCGGTGTACACTTCAGCTCAATTCAATTAAACACTTTCCCCTTGTGGTAAAGACTTAACAGTTAAAACTATGGCCTAGGCAGTAATTATAATAGGCATCGGCATAAATTATTAAATACTGTGGGCATCATCATTACATGAATGAACTATGTGGGGAATCCCTCAACATGTCCTGTATTCTGGGGCTTCTAGGTCCCTCAGGGGTTAACTCAGGCCAGGCCCACTCCTCTCTGGGGCCTCGCCTCATAGGACTAAAATCTCAAGGGTTAATAGTGGCCCCCGGCCCCCAGTGGCGTCTTATGGGCCCTAGGGGCCTCCAGGGCTCACCTGCGGTGTTGGTCGTTGGTCGCGCTTCAGGGCGACTGGCGATCTCTCCGGGCCGGCCCGTGTTCTGTAGGGCGGGGCCCGGTCGGGGATGCCTCGGCCTTCTGGCCGGTATTGCGGAGTCGTTGCGGGGGCCGGTATCACCTTCCTCCGGCCCCGGGATCAGGGAGTGACTGTGCGGCACGTTGCGGGCTTCCGGGACTGACTCACGGCGCGTTGCGGGGGCCGGGATCACCCTCCTCCGGCCCCCGGGATCAAGGTAAGTGAAGTTGGGGGCTCAGGGTTGCCGGGGAAGGGAGTGGGAGCCGGCAGTCCTCTCCGGCCGGCTCCCCGTCTCCCTCTGCACTGCCGGGGCTCTTCCCGGGCTTCCTTCGGTGCTGGGGGCGTGACTGGGGGCCGGCGCCCAATCGGTGCGCGGCCTCCCTGGGTCACGCCCGGCGACCCCTGCTTGCTCGGCAACGGCGTCTGCGGGGCCTGGAGGCCTCGCCGTAGATCGCGCCGGCGATTTCTTGGGCCGCGACGGCGGCGGTGGCAATTCTTTGGCCGCGACGGCGGCGACAATTCTTTGGCCGCTTCGGCGGCGGGGACAATTCTTTGTCCGCTTCGGCGGCGGGGGCAATTCTTTGGCCGCTTCGGCGGCGGCGATGATTCTTTGGCCGCTTCGGCGGCGGGGGCAATTCTTTGGCCGTGACGGCGGCGATGAGGGCCCAGGGCCCAGTCTCTGGAGGCTTCGGTGAGGGCGCGGACGGCGCACCTCACCACACACACCTGAGGTGCTTCCTTCACCTCAGCGCTTCCCCCGGTGAGGGCGCGACGGCGCACCTCACCACTCGGTGCCTCTTCTCAGGCGGCGGCGGCCGCGGCGGTGGTGATCTCCTTCATAAGGTCAGTGACCTGAGGGGCAACAGAACGCAGGGTGCACCAGCAGCCTGTGGGCAGGGCTGACTGGCAAAGTACTTGGGGGCAGCCCAGCAACAGGCAAAAATGAATAGGGGGTGAAGGTTTAGCGCTTCAGGGTACGGCGCTTTACCTGGTGATCCCCAGTTGGGCAGTTTTAGGCTTTAGGCCTTGCTGGACGGTCAGGCCTCCTCAAGTTAAGGGTCTTGCGACTGCTTCAGCTTGGTTGCTTCTTAGGCGCTTCTGGTTGTAAGTTTCTTGTCAGAAGTTCCTTGTTATAAGTTCCTTGTCAAAGTTTCCTGTCAGAAGTTTCTTCTTATGAGGGGGGATGAGTTGGTGGTCTGGCAGTGCTTGATGTTCCTCCCCGCACGCTGAAGGTGGTTCCCTGGGTCCCCTCACACTGGGCAAGGTCAGTGGGTGGTGGGCGTTCCTCAGCTATCTTACTACAGCAGGGCCTCAGCCCTGTCAGCAGCAGTAGTGTAGGTCTCCCCCTAGGCCCTAAAGCCTATACTCCGGCAGAGGTTCTCCCAGGTTCAGTGGTGCCTCATCAACTGACTAGAAAGTTTTCCCTCCAAGCCTTTTATACTCCTAGGTCAGGTGACTCTCCCAAAGGCGGCAAAACATAACTCCTCCCACAGCCCGGAAGGTTCTGGAACCTTCTACATGCCTGGCTATGTGGCCCAGAGGCGGGGATGGAATGGATACTGTATCCCTATACCCCAGCCTGACCCTGGCTACTAGTGTGTATGCGTGTCAGGCCCCTCTGCAGTAGCAGGGGCCTGTGGCAGCCATCTTGAGTGAGAGAGAGCACCTGCACCTCAGCACTGGCTAGCAGTGGCAAGGTGCCCAGAGACCTAGGTCCAGTAAAAATATGGTGGCAAAAAGGAGGCGAAAAAGGAAAAAAAATAGGGAAAGACCACCCTAGGGCTGACAGGTCTAACAACACCCAAAACACCAGATGTGCCGTAGTGATGCATGTTTGAAATACCACCCAACACACCAGATGTGCCGGTAGTGATGCAGGTTTGAAATACCACCCAAAACACCAGATGTGCCGGTGGTGATGCAAGTTTGAAATACCACCCAAAACACTAGTTGTGCTGATGATGATGCATGTTTGAAATACCACTCAAAACACTAGATGTGCCGTGGTAATGCATGTTTGAAATACCTCTCAAAACACCAGATGTGCTGGTAGTGATGGATGTTTGAAATACCACCCAAAACACCAGATATGCTGGTGATGATGCATGTTTGAAATACCACCTGAAACACCAGATGTGCTGGTCATGATGCATGTTTGAAATACCACCCAAAACACCAGATGTGAAGATGGTAAGGCATGTTTGAAATACCACCCAAAAGATCAGATGTGCTGGTGGAGATGCGTGTTTGAAATACTGCCCAAAACACCAGATGTGCTGGTGGAGATGCATGTTTGAAATACCACTCAAAACACCAGATGTGCCAGTGGTGATGGTTGTTTGAACCACCACCCAAAACACCAGATGTGAAGATGGTAAGGCATGTTTGAAATACCTCTCAAAACACCATATGTGCTGGGGGGATGCATGTTTGAAATACCACCCAAAACAGCTGATGTGCTGGTGGTGATGCATGTTTGAAATACCACCCGAAACACCAGATGTGAAGATGGTAAGGCATGTTGGAAATACCTCTCAAAACACCAGATGTGCCGTAGTGATGCACATTTGAAATACCACCCAAAACACCAGATGTGCCGATATTGATGCATGTTTGAATTACCACTCAGAATACCAGATGTGCCGGTAGTGATGCATGTTTGAAATACCACCCAAAACACCAGTTGTGCTGGTGATGATGCAGGTTTGAAATACCACTCAAAACACCAGATGTGCAGTGGTAATGCATGTTTGAAATACCTCTCAAAACACCAGATGTGTCGGTGGTGATGCATGTTTGAAATACCACAAAAAAACGGATGTGGTGGTGAGGATGCATGTTTGAAATACCAAACAAAACAGCAGATGTGCTGGTGGTGATGCATGTCTGAAATACCACCTAAAACACCAGATGTGCCCGTGGTGATGCATGTTTGAAATACCACCCAAAACACCAGTTGTGCTGGTGATGATGCAGGTTTGAAATACCACTCAAAACACCAGATGTGCCGGTGGTGATGCATGTTTGAAATACCACAAAAAAACGGATGTGGTGGTGAGGATGCATGTTTGAAATACCAAACAAAACAGCAGATGTGCTGGTGGTGATGCATGTCTGAAATACCACCCAAAACACCAGATGTGAAGATGGTAAGGCATGTTTGAAATACCACTCAGAATACCAGATGTGCCGGTAGTGATGCATGTTTGAAATAACACCCAAAACACCAGATGTGCCGGTGGTGATGCATGTTTGAAATACCACCCAAAACACCAGTTGTGCTAGTGATGATGCATGTTTGAAATACCACTCAAAACACCATATGTGCAGTGGTAATGCATGTTTGAAATACCTCTCAAAACACCAGATGTGCCGGTGGTGATGCATGTTTGAAATACCACAAAAAACGGATGTGGTGGTGAGGATGCATGTTTGAAATACCAAACAAAACAGCAGATGTGCTGGTGGTGATGCATGTCTGAAATACCACCCAAAACACCAGATGTGAAGACGGTAAAGCATGTTTGAAATACCACCCAAAACACCAGATATGCTGGTGGTGATGCATGTTTGAAATACTACCCAAAACACCAGATGTGCCGAAGGAAATGCACGTTTGAAATACTACCCAAAACATCAGATGTGCTGGTGGATATTCATGTTTGAAATACCACCCAAAACAGCAGATGTGCTGGTGGTGATGCATGTTTGAACTACCACCCAAAACATCAGATGTGAAGATGGTGAGGCATGTTTGAAATACAACCCAAAACACCAGATATGTCGGCGGTGACGCATGTTTGAAATACCACCCAAAACACCATATGTGCCGAAGGTGATGCATGTTTAAAATACCACCCAAAACACCAGATGTGCCAGTAGTGATGCATGTTTGAAATACCACCCAAAACAGCAGATGTGCAGATGGTAAGGCATGTTTGAAATACCACCCAAAACACCAGATATGCCGGTGGTGATGCATGTTTGAAATACTACCCAAAACACCAGACCATGTCGGTGGTGATGCATGTTTGAAATACCACCCAAAACACCAGATGTGCTGAAGGTGATGCATGTTTGAAATACCACCCAAAACACCAGATGTGCTGGTAGGGATGCATGTTTGAAATACCACCTACAACACCAGATGTGCCGGTAGTGATGCATGTTTGAAATACCGCCCAAAAGAAAACATCAGACGTGCTGGTGGAGATGCCTGCTTGAAATACCGCCCAAAAGAAAACACCAGATGTGCTGGTGGAGATGCATGTTTGAAATACCACCCAAAACACCAGATGTGAAGATGGTAAGGCATGTTTAAAATACCACCCAAAACATCAGATGTGCTGGTGGAGATGCCTGCTTGAAATACCGCCAAAAAGAAAACACCAGACGTGCTGGTGGAGATGCATGTTTGAAATACCTCTCAAAACACCAGATGTGCTGGTGGAGATGCATGTTTGAAATACCACCCAAAACAGCAGATGTGCTGGTGGTGATACATGTTTGAAATACCACCCAAAACACCAGATGTGAAGATGGTAAGGCATGTTTGAAATACCTCTCAAAACACCAGATGTGCCATAGTGATGCACGTTTTAAATACCACTCAACACACCAGATGTGCCGGTAGTGATGCATGTTTGAAATACCACCCAAAACACCAGATGTGCCGGTGGTGATGCAAGTTTGAAATACCACCCATAACACTAGTTGTGCTGGTGATGATGCATGTTTGAAATACCACTCAAAACACTAGATGTGCCGTGGTAATGCATGTTTGAAATACCTCTCAAAACACAAGATGTGCCGGTAGTGATGGATGTTTGAAATACCACCCAAAACACCAGATATGCTGGTGATGATGCATGTTTGAAATACCACCCGAAACACCAGATGTGCTGGTCATGATGCATGTTTGAAATACCACCCAAAACACCAGATGTGAAGATGGTAAGGCATGTTTGAAATACCACCCAAAAGATCAGATGTGCTGGTGGAGATGCGTGTTTGAAATACTGCCCAAAACACCAGATGTGCTGGTGGAGATGCATGTTTGAAACACCACTCAAAACACCAGATGTGCCAGTGGTGATGGTTGTTTGAACCACCACCCAAAACACCAGATGTGAAGATGGTAAGGCATGTTTGAAATACCTCTCAAAACACCATATGTGCTGGGGGGATGCATGTTTGAAATACCACCCAAAACAGCTGATGTGCCGGTGGTGATGCATGTTTGAAATACCACCCAAAACACCAGATGTGAAGATGGTAAGGCATGTTGGAAATACCTCTCAAAACACCAGATGTGCCGTAGTGATGCACGTTTGAAATACCACCCAAAACACTAGATGTGCCGATATTGATGCATGTTTGAATTACCACTCAGAATACCAGATGTGCCGGTAGTGATGCATGTTTGAAATACCACCTAAAACACCAGATGTGCCCGTGGTGATGCATGTTTGAAATACCACCCAAAACACCAGTTGTGCTGGTGATGATGCAGGTTTGAAATACCACTCAAAACACCAGATGTGCAGTGGTAATGCATGTTTGAAATACCTCTCAAAACACCAGATGTGCCGGTGGTGATGCATGTTTGAAATACCACAAAAAAAAACGGATGTGGTGGTGAGGATGCATGTTTGAAATACCAAACAAAACAGCAGATGTGCTGGTGGTGATGCATGTCTGAAATACCACCCAAAACACCAGATGTGAAGCTGGTAAGGCATGTTTGAAATACCACTCAGAATACCAGATGTACCGGTAGTGATGCATGTTTGAAATAACACCCAAAACACCAGATGTGCCGGTGGTGATGCATGTTTGAAATACTACCCAAAACACCAGATGTGCCGAAGGAAATGCATGTTTGAAATACTACCCAAAACATCAGATGTGCTGGTGGAGATTCATGTTTGAAATACCACCCAAAACAGCAGATGTGCTGGTGGTGATGCATGTTTGAACTACCACCCAAAACACCAGATGTGAAGATGGTGAGGCATGTTTGAAATACAACCCAAAACACCAGATATGTCGGCGGTGACGCATGTTTGAAATACCACCCAAAACACCAGATGTGCCGGTAGTGATGCATGTTTGAAATACCACCCAAAACAGCAGATGTGCTGATGGTAAAGCATGTTTGAAATACCACCCAAAACACCAGATATGCCGGTGGTGATGCATGTTTGAAATACTACCCAAAACACCAGACCATGTCGGTGGTGATGCATGTTTGAAATACCACCCAAAACACCAGATGTGCTGAAGGTGATGCATGTTTGAAATACCACCCAAAACACCAGATGTGCTGGTAGGGATGCATGTTTGAAATACCACCCACAACACCAGATGTGCCGGTAGTGATGCATGTTTGAAATACCACTCAAAACACCAGATGTGCCGGTAGTGATTAATGTTTGAAATATCACCCAAAACAGCAGATGTGCCGGTAGTGATGCATGTTTGAAATACCACCCAACACATCAGATGTGCCGTAGTGATGCACGTTTGAAATACCACCCAAAACACCAGATGTGCCGGTTTGTGATGCATGTTTGAAATACCACCCAAAACACCAGATGTGCCGGTGGTGATGCAAGTTTGAAATACCACCCAAAACACTAGTTGTGCTGGTGATGATGCATGTTTGAAATACCACTCAAAACACTAGAAGTGCCGTGGTAATGCATGTTTGAAATACCTCTCAAAGCACCAGATGTGCTGGTAGTGATGCATGTTTGAAATACCACCCAAAACACCAGATATGCTGGTGATGATGCACATTTAAAATACCACCCGAAACACCAGATGTGCTGGTGAAGATGCATGTTTGAAATACCACCCAAAACACCAGATGTGAAGATGGTAAGGCATGTTTGAAATACCACCCAAAACATCAGATGTGCTGGTGAAGATGCATGTTTTAAATACCACCCAAAAGAAAACACCAGACGTGCTGGTGGAGATGCATGTTTGAAATACCACTCAAAACACCAGATGTGCCAGTGGTGATGGTTGTTTGAACCACCACCCAAAACACCAGATGTGAAGATGGTAAGGCATGTTTGAAATACCTCTCAAAACACCATATGTGCTGGTGGAGATGCATGTTTGAAATACCACCCAAAACAGCCGATATGCCGGTGGTGATACATGTTTGAAATACCACCCAAAACACCAGATGTGAAGATGGTAAGGCTTGTTTGAAATACCTCTCAAAACACCAGATGTGCCATAGTGATGCACGTTTGAAATACCACCCAAAACACCAGATATGCCGGTGGTGATGCATGTTTGAAATACTACCCAAAATACCAGATATGTCGGTGGTGATGCATGTTTGAAATGCCACCCAAATGACCAGATGTGCTGAAGGTGATGCATGTTTGAAATACCACCGAAAACACCAGAAGTGCCAGTAGTGATGCATGTTTGAAATACCACCCAAAACACCAGATGTGCCGATAGTGATGCACGATTGAAATACCACTCAAAACACCAGATGTGCCGGTAGTGATGTATGTTTGAAATACCACCCAAAACTTCAGATGTGCCAGTAGTGATGCACGTTTGAAATACCACCAAAACACCAGATGTGCTGGTAGTGATGCATGTTTGAAATAACACTCAAAACACCAGATGTGCCGGTAGTGATGCATGTTTGAAATACCACCCAAAACACCAGATGTGCCGGTGGTGATGCATGTTGTAAATACCAACCAAAAAACCAGCTGTGCTGGTGATGATGCATGTTTGAAATACCACTCCAAACAACAGATGTGCCAGTGGTGATGGTTGTTTGAACCACCACCCAAAACACCAGATGTGAAGATGGTAAGGCATGTTTGAAATACCTCTCAAAACACCATATGTGCTGGGGGGATGCATGTTTGAAATACCACCCAAAACAGCTGATGTGCTGGTGGTGATGCATGTTTGAAATACCACCCAAAACACCAGATGTGAAGATGGTAAGGCATGTTGGAAATACCTCTCAAAACACCAGATGTGCCAGTAGTGATGCACGTTTAAAATACCACCCAAAACACCAGATGTGCCGGTAGTGATGCATGTTTGAAATAACACTCAAAACACCAGATGTGCCGGTAGTGATGCATGTTTGAAATACCACCCAAAACACCAGATGTGCCGGTGGTGATGCATGTTGTAAATACCAACCAAAAAACCAGCTGTGCTGGTGATGATGCATGTTTGAAATACCACTCAATACACCAGATGTGCCGTGGTAAAGCAAGTTTGAAATACCTCTCAAAACACCAGATGTGCCGGTAGTGATTCATGTTTGAAATACCACCCAAAACACCAGATCTGCTGGTGATGATGCATGTTTGAAATACCACTCAAAACACCCGATGTGCTGTGGTAATGCATGTTTGAAATACCTCTCAAAACGCCGGATGTGCCGGTAGTGATGCATGTTTGAAATACCACTCAAAACACCAGATGTGCTGTGGTAATGCATGTTTGAAATACCTCTCAAAACACCAGATGTCCCATAGTGATGCATGTTTGAAATACCACTCAAAGCACCATATGTGCAGTGGTAATGCATGTTTGAAATACCTCGAAAAACACCAGATGTGCCAGTGGTGATGCATGTTTGAAATACCACCCAAAACACCAGATGTGAAGATGGTAAGGCATGTTTGAAATACCACCCAAAACACCAGATGTGAAGATGGTAAGGCATGTTTGAAATACCACCCAAAACACCAGATATGCTGGTGGTGATGCATGTTTGAAATACTACCCAAAACACCAGATGTGCCGAAGGAAATGCACGTTTGAAATACTACCCAAAACATCAGATGTGCTGGTGGTGATGCATGTTTGAAATACCACCCAAAACACCAGATGTGAAGATGGTAAGGCATGTTTGAAATACCACCCAAAACACCAGATATGTCGGCGGTGACTCATGTTTGAAATACCACCCAAAACACCATATGTGCCGAAAGTGATGCATGTTTGAAATACCACCCAAAACACCAGATGTGCCGGCAGTGATGCATGTTTGAAATACCACCCAAAACACCAGATGTGCAGATGGTAAGGCATGTTTGAAATACCACCCAAAACACCAGATATGCCGGTGGTGATGCATGTTTGAAATACTACCCAAAACACCAGCTATGTCGGTGGTGATGCATGTTTGAAATACCACCCAAAATACCAGATGTGCTGAAGGTGATGCATGTTTGAAATGCCACCCAAAACACCAGATGTGCCGGTAGTGATGCATGTTTGAAATACTACTCAAAACACCAGATGTGCCGGTAATGATGCATGTTTGAAATACCACCCAAAACACCAGAAGAGCCGGTGGTGGTGCAAGTTTGAAATACCACCCAAAACACTAGTTGTGCTGGTGATGATGCATGTTTGAAATTCCGCTCAAAACACTTGATGTGTCTTGGTAATGCATGTTTGAAATACCTCTCAAAACACCAGATGTGCCGGTAGTGATGCATGTGTGAAATACCACCCAAAACACCAGATATGCTGTTGATGATGCATGTTTGAAATACCACCCGAAACACCAGATGTGCTGGTGGAGATGCATGTTTGAAATACCACCCAAAACACAAGATGTGAAGATGGTAAGGCATATTTGAAATAACACCCAAATGATCAGATGTGCCGAAGGTGATGCATGTTAGAAATTCCACCCAAAACACCAGATGTGCCGGCAGTGATGCATGTTTGAAATTCCACCAAAGCACCAGATGTGCAGGTAGTGATGCATGTTTGAAATAACACTCAAAACACCAAATGTGCCGGTAGTGATGCATGTTTGAAATACCACCCAAAACACCAGATGTGCCGGTGGTTATGCATGTTGTAAATACCACCCAAAACACCAGCTGTGCTGGTGATGATGCATGTTTGAAATACCACTCAATACACCAGATGTGCCGTGGTAAAGCAAGTTTGAAATACCTCTCAAAACACCAGATGTACCGGTAGTGATTCATGTTTGAAATACCACCCAAAACACCAGATATGCTGGTGATGATGCATGTTTGAAATACCACTCAAAACACCAGATGTGCCGTGGTAATGCATGTTTGAAATACCACTCAAAACGCTGGATGTGCCGTTAGTGATGCATGCTTGAAATACCACCCAAAACTCCAGATATGCTGGTGATGATGCATGTTTGAAATACCATTCACAACACCAGATGTGCTGTGGTAATGCATGTTTGAAATACCTCTCAAAACACCAGATGTGCCGTAGTGATGCACATTTGAAATACCACCCAAAACACCAGATGTGCCGGTAGTGATGCATGTTTGAAATACCACTCAGAATACCAGATGTGCCAGCAGTGATGCATGTTTGAAATACCACCCAAAACACCAGATGTGCCGTTGGTGATGCATGTTTGAAATACCACCCAAAACACCAGTTGTGCTAGTGATGATGCATGTTTGAAATACCACTCAAAACACCATATGTGCAGTGGTAATGCATGTTTGAAATACCTCTAAAAACACCAGATGTGCCAGTGGTGATGCATGTTTGAAATACCACCCAAAACATCAGATGTGAAGATGGTAAGGCATGTTTGAAATACCACCCAAAACACCAGATGTGATTACGGTAAAGCATGTTTGAAATACCACCCAAAACACCAGATATGCTGGTGGTGATGCATGTTTGAAATACTACCCAAAACACCAGATGTGCCGAAGGAAATGCACATTTGAAATACTACCCAAAACATCAGATGTGCTGGTGGATATTCATGTTTGAAATACCACCCAAAACAGCAGATGTGCTGGTGGTGATGCATGTTTGAAATACCACCCAAAACACCAGATGTGAAGATGATAAGGCATGTTTGAAATACCACCCAAAACACCAGATATGTCGGCGGTGACTCATGTTTGAAATACCACCCAAAACACCATATGTGCCGAAAGTGATGCATGTTTGAAATACCACCCAAAACACCAGATGTGCCGGCAGTGATGCATGTTTGAAATACCACCCAAAACACCAGATGTGCAGATGGTAAGGCATGTTTGAAATACCACCCAAAACACCAGATATGCCGGTGGTGATGCATGTTTGAAATACTACCCAAAACACCAGCTATGTCGGTGGTGATGCATGTTTGAAATACCACCCAAAATACCAGATGTGCTGAAGGTGATGCATGTTTGAAATGCCACCCAAAACACCAGATGTGCCGGTAGTGATGCATGTTTGAAATACTACTCAAAACACCAGATGTGCCGGTAATGATGCATGTTTGAAATACCACCCAAAACACCAGAAGAGCCGGTGGTGGTGCAAGTTTGAAATACCACCCAAAACACTAGTTGTGCTGGTGATGATGTATGTTTGAAATTCCGCTCAAAACACTTGATGTGTCTTGGTAATGCATGTTTGAAATACCTCTCAAAACACCAGATGTGCCGGTAGTGATGCATGTGTGAAATACCACCCAAAACACCAGATATGCTGTTGATGATGCATGTTTGAAATACCACCGAAACACCAGATGTGCTGGTGGAGATGCATGTTTGAAATACCACCCAAAACACAAGATGTGAAGATGGTAAGGCCTATTTGAAATAACACCCAAATGATCAGATGTGCCGAAGGTGATGCATGTTAGAAATTCCACCCAAAACACCAGATGTGCCGGCAGTGATGCATGTTTGAAATTCCACCAAAACACCAGATGTGCAGGTAGTGATGCATGTTTGAAATAACACTCAAAACACCAAATGTGCCGGTAGTGATGCATGTTTGAAATACCACCCAAAACACCAGATGTGCCGGTGGTTATGCATGTTGTAAATACCACCCAAAACACCAGCTGTGCTGGTGATGATGCATGTTTGAAATACCACTCAATACACCAGATGTGCCTTGGTAAAGCAAGTTTGAAATACCTCTCAAAACACCAGATGTGCCGGTAGTGATTCATGTTTGAATTACCACCCAAAACACCAGATATGCTGGTGAGGATGCATGTTTGAAATACCACTCAAAACACCAGATGTGCCGTGGTAATGCATGTTTGAAATACCACTCAAAACGCTGGATGTGCCGTTAGTGATGCATGCTTGAAATACCACCCAAAACTCCAGATATGCTGGTGATGATGCATGTTTGAAATACCACTCACAACACCAGATGTGCTGTGGTAATGCATGTTTGAAATACCTCTCAAAACACCAGATGTGCCGTAGTGATGCACATTTGAAATACCACCCAAAACACCAGATGTGCCAGTAGTGATGCATGTTTGAAATACCACTCAGAATACCAGATGTGCCAGCAGTGATGCATGTTTGAAATACCACCCAAAACATCAGATGTGCCGTTGGTGATGCATGTTTGAAATACCACCCAAAACACCAGTTGTGCTAGTGATGATGCATGTTTGAAATACCACTCAAAACACCATATGTGCAGTGGTAATGCATGTTTGAAATACCTCTAAAAACACCAGATGTGCCAGTGGTGATGCATGTTTGAAATACCACCCAAAACATCAGATGTGAAGATGGTAAGGCATGTTTGAAATACCACCCAAAACACCAGATGTGAAGACGGTAAAGCATGTTTGAAATACCACCCAAAACACCAGATATGCTGGTGGTGATGCATGTTTGAAATACTACCCAAAACACCAGATGTGCCGAAGGAAATGCACATTTGAAATACTACCCAAAACATCAGATGTGCTGGTGGATATTCATGTTTGAAATACCACCCAAAACAGCAGATGTGCTGGTGGTGATGCATGTTTGAACTACCACCCAAAATACCAGATGTGAAGATGGTAAGGCATGTTTGAAATACAACCCAAAACACCAGATATGTCGGCGGTGATGCAAGTTTGAAATACCACCCAAAACACCATATGTGCCGAAGGTGATGCATGTTTGAAATACCACCCAAAACACCAGATGTGCCGGTAGTGATGCATGTTTGAAATACCACCCAAAACACCAGATGTGCAGATGGTAAGGCATATTTGAAATACCACCCAAAACACCAGATATGCGCTGGTGATGCATGTTTGAAATACTACCCAAAACACCAGCTATGTCGGTGGGGATGCATGTTTGAAATACCACCCAAAACACCAGATTTGCTGAAGGTGATGCATGTTTGAAATATCACCCAAAACACCAGATGTGCCGGTAGTGATGCATGTTTGAAATACCTCTCAAAACACCAGATGTGCTTGTGGAGATGCATGTTTGAAATACCACCCAAAACACCAGATGTGCCGAAGGAAATGCATGTTTGAAATACTACGCAAAACATCAGATGTGCTGGTGGAGATGCATATTTGAAATACCACCCAAAACAGCAGATGTGCTGGTGGAGATGCATGTTTGAAATAATACCCAAGGCACCAGATGTGCCGGTAGTGATGCATGTTTGAAATGGCACCCAAAACACCAGATGTGCCAGTAGTGATGCATGTTTGAAATACCACCCAAAACACCAGATGTGCTGGTGGAGATGCATGTTTGAAATACCACTCAAAACACCGGATGTGCCGGTGGTGATGCTTGTTTGAAATACCACCCAAAACACCAGATGTGAAGATGGTAAGGCATGTTTGAAATTCCTCTCAAAACACCAGAAGTGCTGGTGGAGATGCATGTTTGAAATACCACCCAAAACACCAGATTTGCTGAAGGTGATGCATGTTTGAAATATCACCCAAAACACCAGATGTGCCGGTAGTGATGCATGTTTGAAATACCTCTCAAAACACCAGATGTGCTTGTGGAGATGCATGTTTGAAATACCACCCAAAACACCAGATGTGCCGAAGGAAATGCATGTTTGAAATACTACGCAAAACATCAGATGTGCTGGTGGAGATGCATATTTGAAATACCACCCAAAACAGCAGATGTGCTGGTGGAGATGCATGTTTGAAATAATACCCAAGGCACCAGATGTGCCGGTAGTGATGCATGTTTGAAATGGCACCCAAAACACCAGATGTGCCAGTAGTGATGCATGTTTGAAATACCACCCAAAACACCAGATGTGCTGGTGGAGATGCATGTTTGAAATACCACTCAAAACACCGGATGTGCCGGTGGTGATGCTTGTTTGAAATACCACCCAAAACACCAGATGTGAAGATGGTAAGGCATGTTTGAAATTCCTCTCAAAACACCAGAAGTGCTGGTGGAGATGCTTGTTTGAAATACCACCCAAAACACCAGATTTGCTGAAGGTGATGCATGTTTGAAATATCACCCAAAACACCAGATGTGCCGGTAGTGATGCATGTTTGAAATACCTCTCAAAACACCAGATGTGCTGGTGGAGATGCATGTTTGAAATACCACCCAAAACACCAGATGTGCCGAAGGAAATGCATGTTTGAAATACTACGCAAAACATCAGATGTGCTGGTGGAGATGCAAATTTGAAATACCACCCAAAACAGCAGATGTGCCGGTGGAGATGCATGTTTGAAATAATACCCAAGGCACCAGATGTGCCGGTAGTGATGCATGTTTGAAATGGCACCCAAAACACCAGATGTGCCAGTAGTGATGCATGTTTGAAATACCACCCAAAACACCAGATGTGCTGGTGGAGATGCATGTTTGAAATACCACTCAAAACACCGGATGTGCCGGTGGTGATGCTTGTTTGAAATACCACCCAAAACACCAGGTGTGAAGATGGTAAGGCATGTTTGAAATTCCTCTCAAAACACCAGATGTGCTGGTGGAGATGCATGTTTGAAATACCACCCAAAACACCAGATGTGCAAAGGAATTGCATTTTTGAAATACTACCCAAAACATCATATGTGCTCATGGAAATGCATGTTTGAAATACCACCCAAAACAGCAGATGTGCCGGTGGTGATGCTTGTTTGAAATACTACCCAAAATACCAGATATGTCGGTGGTGATGCATGTTTGAAATGCCACCCAAATGACCAGATGTGCTGAAGGTGATGCATGTTTGAAATACCACCAAAAACACCAGATGTGCCGGTAGTGATGCATGTTTGAAATTCCACCCAAAACACCAGATGTGCCGATAGTGATGCACGATTGAAATACCACTCAAAACACCAGATGTGCCGGTAGTGATGTATGTTTGAAATACCACCCAAAACTTCAGATGTGCCATAGTGATGCACGTTTGAAATACCACCAAAACACCAGATGTGCCGGTAGTGATGCATGTTTGAAATAACACTCAAAACACCAGATGTGCCGGTAGTGATGCATGTTTGAAATACCACCCAAAACACCAGATGTGCCGGTGGTGATGCATGTTGTAAATACCAACCAAAAAACCAGCTGTGCTGGTGATGATGCATGTTTGAAATACCACTCAATACACCAGATGTGCTGTGGTAAAGCAAGTTTGAAATACCTCTCAAAACACCAGATGTGCCGGTAGTGATTCATGTTTGAAATACCACCCAAAACACCAGATCTGCTGGTGATGATGCATGTTTGAAATACCACTCAAAACACCAGATGTGCTGTGGTAATGCATGTTTGAAATACCTCTCAAAACGCCAGATGTGCCGGTAGTGATGCATGTTTGAAATACCACTCAAAACACCAGATGTGCTGTGGTAATGCATGTTTGAAATACCTCTCAAAACACCAGATGTCCCATAGTGATGCACATTTGAAATACCACTCAGAATACCAGATGTGCCGGTAGTGATACATGTTTGAAATACCACCAAAAACACCAGATGTGCAGGTTGTGATGCATGTTTGAAATACCACCCAAAACACCAGTTGTGCAAGTGATGATGCATGTTTGAAATAACACTCAAAGCACCATATGTGCAGTGGTAATGCATGTTTGAAATACCTCGAAAAACACCAGATGTGCCAGTGGTGATGCATGTTTGAAATACCACCCAAAACACCAGATGTGAAGATGGTAAGGCATGTTTGAAATACCACTCAAAACACCAGATGTGAAGATGGTAAGGCATGTTTGAAATACCACCCAAAACACCAGATATGCTGGTGGTGATGCATGTTTGAAATACTACCCAAAACACCAGATGTGCCTAAGGAAATGCACATTTGAAATACTACCGAAAACATCAGATGTGCTGGTGGAGATTCATGTTTGAAATACCACCCAAAACAGCAGATGTGCTGGTGGTGATGCATGTTTGAAATACCACCCAAAACACCAGATGTGAAGATGGTAAGGCATGTTTGAAATACCACCCAAAACACCAGATATGTCGGCGGTGACGCATGTTTGAAATACCACCCAAAACACCATATGTGCCGAAAGTGATGCATGTTTGAAATACCACCCAAAACACCAGATGTGCCGGCAGTGATGCATGTTTGAAATACCGCCCAAAACACCAGATGTGCAGATGGTAAGGCATGTTTGAAATACCACCCAAAACACCAGATATGCCAGTGGTGATGCATGTTTGAAATACTACCCAAAACACCAGCTATGTCGGTGGTGATGCATGTTTGAAATACCACCCAACACACCAGATGTGCTGAAGGTGATGCATGTTTGAAATGCCACCCAAAACACCAGATGTGCCGGTAGTGATGCATGTTTGAAATACTACTCAAAACACCAGATGTGCCGGTAATGATGCATGTTTGAAATACCACCCAAAACATCAGATGTGCCGGTGGTGGTGCAAGTTTGAAATACCACCCAAACCATTAGTTGTGCTGGTGATGATGCATGTTTGAAATTCCGCTCAAAACACTAGATGTGTCTTGGTAATGCATGTTTGAAATACCTCTCAAAACCCCAGATGTGCCGGTAGTGATGCATGTGTGAAATACCACCCAAAACACCAGATATGCTGTTGATGATGCATGTTTGAAATACCACCCGAAACACCAGATGTGCTGGTGGAGATGCATGTTTGAAATACCACCCAAAACACAAGATGTGAAGATGGTAAGGCATATTTGAAATAACCCCCAAATGATCAGATGTGCCGAAGGTGATGCATGTTAGAAATTCCACCCAAAACACCAGATGTGCCGGCAGTGATGCATGTTTGAAATTCCACCAAAACACCAGATGTGCAGGTAGTGATGCATGTTTGAAATAATACTCAAAACCCCAAATGTGCCGGTAGTGATGCATGTTTGAAATACCACCCAAAACACCAGATGTGCCGGTGGTTATGCATGTTGTAAATACCACCCAAAACACCAGCTGTGCTGGTGATGATGCATGTTTGAAATACCACTCAATACACCAGATGTGCCGTGGTAAAGCAAGTTTGAAATACCTGTCAAAACACCAGATGTGCCGGTAGTGATTCATGTTTGAAATACCACCCAAAACACCAGATATGCTGGTGATGATGCATGTTTGAAATACCACTCAAAACACCAGATGTGCTGTGGTAATGCATGTTTGAAATACCACTCAAAATGCTGGATGTGCCGTTAGTGATGCATGCTTGAAATACCACCCAAAACTCCAGATATGCTGGTGATGATGCATGTTTGAAATACCACTCACAACACCAGATGTGCTGTGGTAATGCATGTTTGAAATACCTCTCAAAACACCAGATGTGCCGTAGTGATGCACTTTTGAATTACCACCCAAAACACCAGATGTGCTGGTAGTGATGCATGTTTGAAATACCACTCAGAATACCAGATGTGCCGTCAGTGATGCATGTTTGAAATACCACCCAAAACACCAGTTGTGCTAGTGATGATGCATGTTTGAAATACCACTCAAAACACCATATGTGCAGTGGTAATGTATGTTTGAAATACCTCTAAAAACACCAGATGTGCCAGTGGTGATGCATGTTTGAAATACCACCCAAAACATCAGATGTGAAGATGGTAAGGCATGTTTAAAATACCACCCAAAACACCAGATGTGAAGACGGTAAAGCATGTTTGAAATACCACCCAAAACACCAGATATGCTGGTGGTGATGCATGTTTGAAATACTACCCAAAACACCAGATGTGCCGAAGGAAATGCACGTTTGAAATACTACCCAAAACATCAGATGTGCTGGTGGATTTTCATGTTTGAAATACCACCCAAAACAGCAGATGTGCTGGTGGTGATGCATGTTTGAACTACCACCCAAAACACCAGATGTGAAGATGGTAAGGCATGTTTGAAATACAACCCAAAACACCAGATATGTCGGCGGTGATGCAAGTTTGAAATACCACCCAAAACACCATATGTGCCGAAGGTGATGCATGTTTGAAATACCACCCAAAACACCAGATGTGCCGGTAGTGATGCATGTTTGAAATACCACCCAAAACACCAGATGTGCAGATGGTAAGGCATGTTTGAAATACCACCCAAAACACCAGATATGCCGGTGGTGATGCATGTTTTAAATACTACCCAAAACACCAGCTATGTCGGTGGTGATGCATGTTTGAAATACCACCCAAACACCAGATGTGCTGAAGGTGATGCATGTTTGAAATTCCACCCAAAACACCAGATGTGCCGGTAGGTATGCATGTTTGAAATACCACCCAAAACACCAGATGTGCCGTTAGTGATGCATGTTTGAAATACCACTCAAAACAACAGATGTGCCGGTAGTGATTAATGTTTGAAATACCACACAAAACACCAGATGTGCCGGTAGTGATGCATGTTTGAAATACCAGTCAAAACACCAGATGTGCCGGTAGTGATGCATGTTTGAAATACCACCCAAAACACCAGATGTGCCGTAGTGATGCACGTTTGAAATACCACCCAAAACACCAGATGTGCCGGTAGTGATGCAGGTTTGAAATAACAACCAAAACACCAGATGTGCCGGTGGTGATGCAAGTTTGAAATACCACCCAAAACACTAGTTGTGCTGATGATGATGCATGTTTGAAATACCACTCAAAACACCAGATGTGCCGTGGTAATGCATGTTTGAAATACCGCTCAAAACAGAAGATGTGCTGGTAGTGATGCATGTTTGAAATACCACCCAAAACACCAGATATGCTGGTGATGATGCATGTTTAAAATACCACCTGAAACACCAGATGTGCTGGTGGAGATGCATGTTTGAAATACCACCCAAAACACCAGATGTGAAGATGGTAAGGCATGTTTGAATTACCACCCAAAACATCAGATGTGCTGGTGGAGATGCCTGCTTGAAATACCGCCCAAAAGAAAACACCAGACGTGCTGGTGGAGATGCATGTTTGAAATGCCACTCAAAACACCAGATGTGTCAGTGGTGATGGTTGTTTGAAATACCACCCAAAACATCAGATGTGCTGGTGGAGATGCCTGCTTGAAATACCGCCCAAAAGAAAACACCAGAAGTGCTGGTGGAGATGCCTGCTTGAAATACCGCCCAAAAGAAAACACCAGATGTGCTGGTGGAGATGCATGTTTGAAATACCACCCAAAACACCAGATGTGAAGATGGTAAGGCATGTTTAAGATACCACCCAAAACACCAGACGTGCTGGTGCAGATGCATGTTTGAAATACCTCTCAAAACACCAGATGTGCTGGTGGAGATGCATGTTTGAAATACCACCCAAAACAGCAGATGTGCTGGTGGTGATACATGTTTGAAATACCATCCAAAACACCAGATGTGAAGATGGTAAGGCATGTTTGAAATACCTCTCAAAACACCAGATGTGCCATAGTGATGCACGTTTTAAATACCACTCAACACACCAGATGTGCCGGTAGTGATGCATGTTTGAAATACCACCCAAAACACCAGATGTGCTGGTGGTGATGCAAGTTTGAAATACCACCCATAACACTAGTTGTGCTGGTGATGATGCATGTTTGAAATACCACTCAAAACACTAGATGTGCCGTGGTAATGCATGTTTGAAATACCTCTCAAAACACAAGATGTGCCGGTAGTGATGGATGTTTGAAATACCACCCAAAACACCAGATATGCTGGTGATGATGCATGTTTGAAATACCACCCGAAACACCAGATGTGCTGGTCATGATGCATGTTTGAAATACCACCCAAAACACCAGATGTGAAGATGGTAAGGCATGTTTGAAATACCACCCAAAAGATCAGATGTGCTGGTGGAGATGCGTGTTTGAAATACTGCCCAAAACACCAGATGTGCTGGTGGAGATGCATGTTTGAAATACCACTCAAAACACCAGATGTGCCAGTGGTGATGGTTGTTTGAACCACCACCCAAAACACCAGATGTGAAGATGGTAAGGCATGTTTGAAATACCTCTCAAAACACCATATGTGCTGGGGGGATGCATGTTTGAAATACCACCCAAAACAGCTGATGTGCTGGTGGTGATGCATGTTTGAAATACCACCCAAAACACCAGATGTGAAGATGGTAAGGCATGTTGGAAATACCTCTCAAAACACCAGATGTGCCGTAGTGATGCACGTTTGAAATACCACCCAAAACACCAGATGTGCCGGTAGTGATGCATGTTTGAAATAACACTCAAAACACCAGATGTGCCGGTAGTGATGCATGTTTGAAATACCACCCAAAACACCAGATGTGCCGGTGGTGATGCATGTTGTAAATACCAACCAAAAAACCAGCTGTGCTGGTGATGATGCATGTTTGAAATACCACTCAATACACCAGATGTGCCATGGTAAAGCAAGTTTGAAATACCTCTCAAAACACCAGATGTGCCGGTAGTGATTCATGTTTGAAATACCACCCAAAACACCAGATCTGCTGGTGATGATGCATGTTTGAAATACCACTCAAAACACCAGATGTGCTGTGGTAATGCATGTTTGAAATACCTCTCAAAACGCCGGATGTGCCGGTAGTGATGCATGTTTGAAATACCACTCAAAACACCAGATGTGCTGTGGTAATGCATGTTTGAAATACCTCTCAAAACACCAGATGTCCCATAGTGATGCACATTTGAAATACCACTCAGAATACCAGATGTGCAGGTAGTGATGCATGTTTGAAATACCACCCAAAACACCAGATGTGCAGGTTGTGATGCATGTTTGAAATACCACCCAAAACACCAGTTGTGCAAGTGATGATGCATGTTTGAAATAACACTCAAAGCACCATATGTGCAGTGGTAATGCATGTTTGAAATACCTCGAAAAACACTAGATGTGCCAGTGGTGATGCATGTTTGAAATACCACCCAAAACACCAGATGTGAAGATGGTAAGGCATGTTTGAAATACCACTCAAAACACCAGATGTGAAGATGGTAAGGCATGTTTGAAATACCACCCAAAACACCAGATATGCTGGTGGTGATGCATGTTTGAAATACTACCCAAAACACCAGATGTGCCGAAGGAAATGCACGTTTGAAATACTACCCAAAACATCAGATGTGCTGGTGGAGATTCATGTTTGAAATACCACCCAAAACAGCAGATGTGCTGGTGGTGATGCATGTTTGAAATACCACCCAAAACACCAGATGTGAAGATGGTAAGGCATGTTTGAAATACCACCCAAAACACCAGATATGTCGGCGGTGACGCATGTTTGAAATACCACCCAAAACACCATATGTGCCGAAAGTGATGCATGTTTGAAATACCACCCAAAACACCAGATGTGCCGGCAGTGATGCATGTTTGAAATACCACCCAAAACACTAGATGTGCAGATGGTAAGGCATGTTTGAAATACCACCCAAAACACCAGATATGCCAGTGGTGATGCATGTTTGAAATACTACCCAAAACACCAGCTATGTCGGTGGTGATGCATGTTTGAAATACCACCCAACACACCAGATGTGCTGAAGGTGATGCATGTTTGAAATGCCACCCAAAACACCAGATGTGCCGGTAGTGATGCATGTTTGAAATACTACTCAAAACACCAGATGTGCCGGTAATGATGCATGTTTGAAATACCACCCAAAACACCAGATGTGCCGGTGGTGGTGCAAGTTTGAAATACCACCCAAACCACTAGTTGTGCTGGTGATGATGCATGTTTGAAATTCCGCTCAAAACACTAGATGTGTCTTGGTAATGCATGTTTGAAATACCTCTCAAAACACCAGATGTGCCGGTAGTGATGCATGTGTGAAATACCACCCAAAACACCAGATATGCTGTTGATGATGCATGTTTGAAATACCACCCGAAACACCAGATGTGCTGGTGGAGATGCATGTTTGAAATACCACCCAAAACACAAGATGTGAAGATGGTAAGGCATATTTGAAATAACACCCAAATGATCAGAGGTGCCGAAGGTGATGCATGTTAGAAATTCCACCCAAAACACCAGATGTGCCGGCAGTGATGCATGTTTGAAATTCCACCAAAACACCAGATGTGCAGGTAGTGATGCATGTTTGAAATAATACTCAAAACACCAAATGTGCCGGTAGTGATGCATGTTTGAAATACCACCCAAAACACCAGAGGTGCCGGTGGTTATGCATGTTGTAAATACCACCCAAAACACCAGCTGTGCTGGTGATGATGCATGTTTGAAATACCACTCAATACACCAGATGTGCCGTGGTAAAGCAAGTTTGAAATACCTCTCAAAACACCAGATGTGCCGGTAGTGATTCATGTTTGAAATACCACCCAAAACACCAGATATGCTGGTGATGATGCATGTTTGAAATACCACTCAAAACACCAGATGTGCCGTGGTAATGCATGTTTGAAATACCTCTCAAAACGCTGGATGTGCCGTTAGTGATGCATGCTTGAAATACCACCCAAAACACCAGATATGCTGGTGATGATGCATGTTTGAAATACCACTCAAAACACCAGATGTGCCGTGGTAATGCATGTTTGAAATACCTCTCAAAACACCAGATGTGCCGTAGTGATGCACATTTGAATTACCACCCAAAACACCAGATGTGCCGGTAGTGATGCATGTTTGAAATACCACTCAGAATACCAGATGTGCCGGCAGTGATGCATGTTTGAAATACCACCCAAAACACCAGATGTGCCGTTGGTGATGCATGTTTGAAATACCACCCAAAACACCAGTTGTGCTAGTGATGATGCATGTTTGAAATACCACTCAAAACACCATATGTGCAGTGGTAATGCATGTTTGAAATACCTCTAAAAACACCAGATGTGCCAGTGGTGATGCATGTTTGAAATACCACCCAAAACATCAGAAGTGAAGATGGTAAGGCATGTTTGAAATACCACCCAAAACACCAGATGTGAAGACGGTAAAGCATGTTTGAAATACCACCCAAAACACCAGATATGCTGGTGGTGATGCATGTTTGAAATACTACCCAAAACACCAGATGTGCCGAAGGAAATGCACGTTTGAAATACTACCCAAAACATCAGATGTGCTGGTGGATATTCATGTTTGAAATACCACCCAAAACAGCAGATGTGCTGGTGATGATGCATGTTTGAACTACCACCCAAAACACCAGATGTGAAGATGGTAAGGCATGTTTGAAATACAACCCAAAACACCAGATATGTCGGCAGTGATGCAAGTTTGAAATACCACCCAAAACACCATATGTGCCGAAGGTGATGCATGTTTGAAATACCACCCAAAACACCAGATGTGCCGGTAGTGATGCATGTTTGAAATACCACCCAAAACACCAGATGTGCAGATGGTAAGGCATGTTTGAAATACCACCCAAAACACCAGATATGCCGGTGGTGATGCATGTTTTAAATACTACCCAAAACACCAGCTATGTCGGTGGTGATGCATGTTTGAAATACCACCCAAACACCAGATGTGCTGAAGTTGATGCATGTTTGAAATTCCACCCAAAACACCAGATGTGCCGGTAGGTATGCATGTTTGAAATACCACCCAAAACACCAGATGTGCCGTTAGTGATGCATGTTTGAAATACCAGTCAAAACACCAGATGTGCTGGTAGTGATGCATGTTTGAAATACCACCCAAAACACCAGATGTGCCGTAGTGATGCATGTTTGAAATACCGCCCAAAAGAAAACACCAGACGTGCTGGTGGAGATGCCTGCTTGAAATACCGCCCAAAAGAAAACACCAGATGTGCTGGTGGAGATGCATGTTTGAAATACCACCCAAAACACCAGATGTGAAGATGGTAAGGCATGTTTAAAATACCACCCAAAACATCAGATGTGCTGGTGGAGATGCCTGCTTGAAATACTGCCAAAAAGAAAACACCAGACGTACTGGTGGAGATGCATGTTTGAAATACCTCTCAAAACACCAGATGTGCTGGTGGAGATGCATGTTTGAAATACCACCCAAAACAGCAGATGTGCTGGTGGTGATACATGTTTGAAATACCACCCAAAACACCAGATGTGAAGATGGTAAGGCATGTTTGAAATATCTCTCAAAACACCAGATGTGCCATAGTGATGCACGTTTTAAATACCACTCAACACACCAGATGTGCCGGTAGTGATGCATGTTTGAAATACCACCCAAAACACCAGATGTGCCGGTGGTGATGCAAGTTTGAAATACCACCCATAACACTAGTTGTGCTGGTGATGATGCATGTTTGAAATACCACTCAAAACACTAGATGTGCCGTGGTAATGCATGTTTGAAATACCTCTCAAAACACAAGATGTGCCGGTAGTGATGGATGTTTGAAATACCACCCAAAACACCAGATATGCTGGTGATGATGCATGTTTGAAATACCACCCGAAACACCAGATGTGAAGATGGTAAGGCATGTTTGAAATACCACCCAAAAGATCAGATGTGCTGGTGGAGATGCGTGTTTGAAATACTGCCCAAAACACCAGATGTGCTGGTGGAGATGCATGTTTGAAATACCACTCAAAACACCAGATGTGCCAGTGGTGATGGTTGTTTGAACCACCACCCAAAACACCAGATGTGAAGATGGTAAGGCATGTTTGAAATACCTCTCAAAACACCATATGTGCTGGGGGATGCATGTTTGAAATACCACCCAAAACAGCTGATGTGCCGGTGGTGATGCATGTTTGAAATACCACCCAAAACACCAGATGTGAAGATGGTAAGGCATGTTGGAAATACCTCTCAAAACACCAGATGTGCCTTAGTGATGCACGTTTGAAATACCACCCAAAACACCAGATGTGCCGATATTGATGCATGTTTGAATTACCACTCAGAATACCAGATGTGCCGGTAGTGATGCATGTTTGAAATACCACCTAAAACACCAGATGTGCCCGTGGTGATGCATGTTTGAAATACCACCCAAAACACCAGTTGTGCTGGTGATGATGCAGGTTTGAAATACCACTCAAAACACCAGATGTGCAGTGGTAATGCATGTTTGAAATACCTCTCAAAACACCAGATGTGTCGGTGGTGATGCATGTTTGAAATACCACAAAAAAACGGATGTGGTGGTGAGGATGCATGTTTGAAATACCAAACAAAACAGCAGATGTGCTGGTGGTGATGCATGTCTGAAATACCACCCAAAACACCAGATGTGAAGATGGTAAGGCATGTTTGAAATACCACTCAGAATACCAGATGTGACGGTAGTGATGCATGTTTGAAATAACACCCAAAACACCAGATGTGCCGGTGGTGATGCATGTTTGAAATACCACCCAAAACACCAGTTGTGCTAGTGATGATGCATGTTTGAAATACCACTCAAAACACCATATGTGCAGTGGTAATGCATGTTTGAAATACCTCTCAAAACACCAGTTGTGCCGGTGGTGATGCATGTTTGAAATACCACAAAAAAAACGGATGTGGTGGTGAGGATGCATGTTTGAAATACCAAACAAAACAGCAGATGTGCTGGTGGTGATGCATGTCTGAAATACCACCCAAAACACCAGATGTGAAGACGGTAAAGCATGTTTGAAATACCACCCAAAACACCAGATATGCTGGTGGTGATGCATGTTTGAAATACTACCCAAAACACCAGATGTGCCGAAGGAAATGCACGTTTGAAATTCTACCCAAAACATCAGATGTGCTGGTGGAGATTCATTTTTGAAATACCACCCAAAACAGCAGATGTGCTGGTGGTGATGCATGTTTGAACTACCACCCAAAACACCAGATGTGAAGATGGTGAGGCATGTTTGAAATACAACCCAAAACACCAGATATGTCGGTGGTGACGCATGTTTGAAATACCACCCAAAACACCATATGTGCCGAAGGTGATGCATGTTTAAAATACCACCCAAAACACCAGATGTGCCGGTAGTGATGCATGTTTGAAATACCACCCAAAACAGCAGATGTGCAGATGGTAAGGCATGTTTGAAATACCACCCAAAACACCAGATATGCCGGTGGTGATGCATGTTTGAAATACTACCCAAAACACCAGACCATGTCGGTGGTGATGCATGTTTGAAATACCACCCAAAACACCAGATGTGCTGAAGGTGATGCATGTTTGAAATACCACCCAAAACACCAGATGTGCTGGTAGGGATGCATGTTTGAAATACCACCCACAACACCAGATGTGCCGGTAGTGATGCATGTTTGAAATACCACTCAAAACACCAGATGTGCCGGTAGTGATCAATGTTTGAAATACCACCCAAAACAGCAGATGTGCCGGTAGTGATGCATGTTTGAAATACCACCCAACACACCAGATGTGCCGTAGTGATGCACGTTTGAAATACCACCCGAAACACCAGATGTGCCGGTTTGTGATGCATGTTTGAAATACCACCCAAAACACTAGTTGTGCTGGTGATGATGCATGTTTGAAATACCACTCAAAACACTAGAAGTGCCGTGGTAAAGCATGTTTGAAATACCTCTCAAAGCACCAGATGTGCTGGTAGTGATGCATGTTTGAAATACCACCCAAAACACCAGATATGCTGGTGATGATGCACATTTAAAATACCACCCGAAACACCAGATGTGCTGGTGAAGATGCATGTTTGAAATACCACCCAAAACACCAGATGTGAAGATGGTAAGGCATGTTTGAAATACCACCCAAAACATCAGATGTGCTGGTGAAGATGCATGTTTGAAATACCACCCAAAAGAAAACACCAGACGTGCTGGTGGAGATGCATGTTTGAAATACCACTCAAAACACCAGATGTGCCAGTGGTGATGGTTGTTTGAACCACCACCCAAAACACCAGATGTGAAGATGGTAAGGCATGTTTGAAATACCTCTCAAAACACCATATGTGCTGGTGGAGATGCATGTTTGAAATATCACCCAAAACAGCCGATGTGCCGGCGGTGATACATGTTTGAAATACCACCCAAAACACCAGATGTGAAGATGGTAAGGCTTGTTTGAAATACCTCTGAAAACACCAGATGTGCCATAGTGATGCACGTTTGAAATACCACCCAAAACACCAGATGTGCCGGTAGTGATGCATGTTTGAAATACCACTCAACACACCAGATGTGCCGGTAGTGATGCATGTTTGAAATACCACCCAAAACACCAGATGTGCCGGTGGTGATGCAAGTTTGAAATACCACCCAAAACACTAGTTGTGCTGGTGATGATGCATGTTTGAAATACCACTCAAAACACTTGATGTGCCGTGGTAATGCATGTTTGAAATACCTCTCAAAACCCCAGATGTGCCGGTAGTGATGGATGTTTGAAATACCACCCAAAACACCAGATATGCTGGTGATGATGCATGTTTGAAATACCACCCGAAATACCAGATGTGCTGGTCATGATGCATGTTTGAAATACCACCCAAAACACCAGATGTGAAGATGGTAAGGCATGTTTGAAATACCACCCAAAACATCAGATGTGCTGGTGGAGATGCATGTTTGAAATACTGCCCAAAACACCAGATGTGCTGGTGGAGATGCATGTTTGAAATACCACTCAAAACACCAGATGTACCAGTGGTGATGGTTGTTTGAACCAGCACCCAAAACACCAGATGTGAAGATGGTAAGGCATGTTTGAAATACCTCTCAAAACACCAGAGGTGCTGGTGGGATGCATGTTTGAAATACCACCCAAAACAGCAGATGTGCCGGTGGTGATGCATGTTTGAAATACCACCCAAAACACCAGATGTGAAGATGGTAAGGCATGTTTGAAATACCTCTCAAAACACCAGATGTGCCGTAGTGATGCACGTTTGAAATACCACCCAAAATACCAGATGTGCAGGTATTGATGCATGTTTGAATTACCACTCAGAATACCAGATATGCCGGTAGTGATGCATGTTTGAAATACCACCCAAAACACCAGATGTGCCGGTGGTGATGCATGTTTGAAATACCTCTCAAAACACCAGATGTGCCGGTGGTGATGCATGTTTGAAATACCACAAAAAAACGGATGTGGTGGTGAGGATGCATGTTTGAAATACCAAACAAAACAGCAGATGTGCTGGTGGTGATGCATGTCTGAAATACCACCCAAAACACCAGATGTGAAGATGGTAAGGCATGTTTGAAATACCACTCAGAATACCAGATGTGCCGGTAGTGATGCATGTTTGAAATAACACCCAAAACACCAGATGTGCCGGTGGTGATGCATGTTTGAAATACCACCCAAAACACCAGTTGTGCTAGTGATGATGCATGTTTGAAATACCACTCAATACACCAGATGTGCCATGGTAAAGGAAGTTTGAAATACCTCTCAAAATACCAGATGTGCCGGTAGTGATTCATGTTTGAAATACCACCCAAAACACCAGATATGCTGGTGATGATGCATGTTTGAAATACCACTCAAAACACCAGATATGCTGGTGGTGATGCATGTTTGAAATACTACCCAAAACACCAGATATGCTGGTGGTGATGCATGTTTGAAATACTACCCAAAACACCAGATGTGCCGAAGGAAATGCACGTTTGAAATACTACCCAAAACATCAGATGTGCTGGTGGATATTCATGTTTGAAATACCACACAAAACAGCAGATGTGCTGGTGGTGATGCATGTTTGAACTACCACCCAAAACACCAGATGTGAAGATGGTAAGGCATGTTTGAAATACAACCCAAAACACCAGATATGTCGGCGGTGATGCAAGTTTGAAATACCACCCAAAACACCATATGTGCCGAAGGTGATGCATGTTTGAAATACCACCCATAACACCAGATGTGCCGGTAGTGATGCATGTTTGAAATACCACCCAAAATACCAGATGTGCAGATGGTAAGGCATGTTTGAAATACCACCCAAAACACCATATATGCCGGTGGTGATGCATGTTTTAAATACTACCCAAAACACCAGCTATGTCGGTGGTGATGCATGTTTGAAATACCACCCAAACACCAGATGTGCTGAAGTTGATGCATGTTTGAAATTCCACCCAAAACACCAGATGTGCCGGTAGGTATGCATGTTTGAAATACCACCCAAAACACCAGATGTGCCGTTAGTGATGCATGTTTGAAATACCGCTCAAAACAACAGATGTGCCGGTAGTGATTAATGTTTGAAATACCACACAAAACACCAGATGTGCCGGTAGTGATGCATGTTTGAAATACCAGTCAAAACACCAGATGTGCCGGTAGTGATGCATGTTTGAAATACCACCCAAAACAGCAGATGTGCAGATGGTAAGGCATGTTTGAAATACCACCCAAAACACCAGATATGCCGGTGGTGATGCATGTTTGAAATACTACCCAAAACACCAGACCATGTCGGTGGTGATGCATGTTTGAAATACCACCCAAAACACCAGATGTGCTGAAGGTGATGCATGTTTGAAATACCACCCAAAACACCAGATGTGCTGGTAGGGATGCATGTTTGAAATACCACCCACAACACCAGATGTGCCGGTAGTGATGCATGTTTGAAATACCACTCAAAACACCAGATGTGCCGGTAGTGATCAATGTTTGAAATACCACCCAAAACAGCAGATGTGCCGGTAGTGATGCATGTTTGAAATACCACCCAACACACCAGATGTGCCGTAGTGATGCACGTTTGAAATACCACCCGAAACACCAGATGTGCCGGTTTGTGATGCATGTTTGAAATACCACCCAAAACACTAGTTGTGCTGGTGATGATGCATGTTTGAAATACCACTCAAAACACTAGAAGTGCCGTGGTAAAGCATGTTTGAAATACCTCTCAAAGCACCAGATGTGCTGGTAGTGATGCATGTTTGAAATACCACCCAAAACACCAGATATGCTGGTGATGATGCACATTTAAAATACCACCCGAAACACCAGATGTGCTGGTGAAGATGCATGTTTGAAATACCACCCAAAACACCAGATGTGAAGATGGTAAGGCATGTTTGAAATACCACCCAAAACATCAGATGTGCTGGTGAAGATGCATGTTTGAAATACCACCCAAAAGAAAACACCAGACGTGCTGGTGGAGATGCATGTTTGAAATACCACTCAAAACACCAGATGTGCCAGTGGTGATGGTTGTTTGAACCACCACCCAAAACACCAGATGTGAAGATGGTAAGGCATGTTTGAAATACCTCTCAAAACACCATATGTGCTGGTGGAGATGCATGTTTGAAATATCACCCAAAACAGCCGATGTGCCGGCGGTGATACATGTTTGAAATACCACCCAAAACACCAGATGTGAAGATGGTAAGGCTTGTTTGAAATACCTCTGAAAACACCAGATGTGCCATAGTGATGCACGTTTGAAATACCACCCAAAACACCAGATGTGCCGGTAGTGATGCATGTTTGAAATACCACTCAACACACCAGATGTGCCGGTAGTGATGCATGTTTGAAATACCACCCAAAACACCAGATGTGCCGGTGGTGATGCAAGTTTGAAATACCACCCAAAACACTAGTTGTGCTGGTGATGATGCATGTTTGAAATACCACTCAAAACACTTGATGTGCCGTGGTAATGCATGTTTGAAATACCTCTCAAAACCCCAGATGTGCCGGTAGTGATGGATGTTTGAAATACCACCCAAAACACCAGATATGCTGGTGATGATGCATGTTTGAAATACCACCCGAAATACCAGATGTGCTGGTCATGATGCATGTTTGAAATACCACCCAAAACACCAGATGTGAAGATGGTAAGGCATGTTTGAAATACCACCCAAAACATCAGATGTGCTGGTGGAGATGCATGTTTGAAATACTGCCCAAAACACCAGATGTGCTGGTGGAGATGCATGTTTGAAATACCACTCAAAACACCAGATGTACCAGTGGTGATGGTTGTTTGAACCAGCACCCAAAACACCAGATGTGAAGATGGTAAGGCATGTTTGAAATACCTCTCAAAACACCAGAGGTGCTGGTGGGATGCATGTTTGAAATACCACCCAAAACAGCAGATGTGCCGGTGGTGATGCATGTTTGAAATACCACCCAAAACACCAGATGTGAAGATGGTAAGGCATGTTTGAAATACCTCTCAAAACACCAGATGTGCCGTAGTGATGCACGTTTGAAATACCACCCAAAATACCAGATGTGCAGGTATTGATGCATGTTTGAATTACCACTCAGAATACCAGATATGCCGGTAGTGATGCATGTTTGAAATACCACCCAAAACACCAGATGTGCCGGTGGTGATGCATGTTTGAAATACCTCTCAAAACACCAGATGTGCCGGTGGTGATGCATGTTTGAAATACCACAAAAAAACGGATGTGGTGGTGAGGATGCATGTTTGAAATACCAAACAAAACAGCAGATGTGCTGGTGGTGATGCATGTCTGAAATACCACCCAAAACACCAGATGTGAAGATGGTAAGGCATGTTTGAAATACCACTCAGAATACCAGATGTGCCGGTAGTGATGCATGTTTGAAATAACACCCAAAACACCAGATGTGCCGGTGGTGATGCATGTTTGAAATACCACCCAAAACACCAGTTGTGCTAGTGATGATGCATGTTTGAAATACCACTCAATACACCAGATGTGCCATGGTAAAGGAAGTTTGAAATACCTCTCAAAATACCAGATGTGCCGGTAGTGATTCATGTTTGAAATACCACCCAAAACACCAGATATGCTGGTGATGATGCATGTTTGAAATACCACTCAAAACACCAGATATGCTGGTGGTGATGCATGTTTGAAATACTACCCAAAACACCAGATATGCTGGTGGTGATGCATGTTTGAAATACTACCCAAAACACCAGATGTGCCGAAGGAAATGCACGTTTGAAATACTACCCAAAACATCAGATGTGCTGGTGGATATTCATGTTTGAAATACCACACAAAACAGCAGATGTGCTGGTGGTGATGCATGTTTGAACTACCACCCAAAACACCAGATGTGAAGATGGTAAGGCATGTTTGAAATACAACCCAAAACACCAGATATGTCGGCGGTGATGCAAGTTTGAAATACCACCCAAAACACCATATGTGCCGAAGGTGATGCATGTTTGAAATACCACCCATAACACCAGATGTGCCGGTAGTGATGCATGTTTGAAATACCACCCAAAATACCAGATGTGCAGATGGTAAGGCATGTTTGAAATACCACCCAAAACACCATATATGCCGGTGGTGATGCATGTTTTAAATACTACCCAAAACACCAGCTATGTCGGTGGTGATGCATGTTTGAAATACCACCCAAACACCAGATGTGCTGAAGTTGATGCATGTTTGAAATTCCACCCAAAACACCAGATGTGCCGGTAGGTATGCATGTTTGAAATACCACCCAAAACACCAGATGTGCCGTTAGTGATGCATGTTTGAAATACCGCTCAAAACAACAGATGTGCCGGTAGTGATTAATGTTTGAAATACCACACAAAACACCAGATGTGCCGGTAGTGATGCATGTTTGAAATACCAGTCAAAACACCAGATGTGCCGGTAGTGATGCATGTTTGAAATACCACCCAAAACACCAGATGTGCCGTAGTGATGCACGTTTGAAATACCACCCAAAACACCAGATGTGCCGGTAGTGATGCAGGTTTGAAATACCACCCAAAACACCAGATGTGCCGGTGGTGATGCAAGTTTGAAATACCACCCAAAACACTAGTTGTGCTGATGATGATGCATGTTTGAAATACCACTCAAAACACCAGATGTGCCGTGGTAATGCATGTTTGAAATACCGCTCAAAACAGCAGATGTGCTGGTAGTGATGCATGTTTGAAATACCACCCAAAACACCAGATATGCTGGTGATGATGCATGTTTAAAATACCACCCGAAACACCAGATGTGCTGGTGGAGATGCATGTTTGAAATACCACCCAAAACACCAGATGTGAAGATGGTAAGGCATGTTTGAAATACCACCCAAAACATCAGATGTGCTGGTGGAGATGCCTGCTTGAAATACCGCCCAAAAGAAAACACCAGACGTGCTGGTGGAGATGCATGTTTGAAATGCCACTCAAAACACCAGATGTGTCAGTGGTGATGGTTGTTTGAAATACCACCCAAAACATCAGATGTGCTGGTGGAGATGCCTGCTTGAAATACCGCCCAAAAGAAAACACCAGACGTGCTGGTGGAGATGCCTGCTTGAAATACCGCCCAAAAGAAAACACCAGATGTGCTGGTGGAGATGCATGTTTGAAATACCACCCAAAACACCAGATGTGAAGATGGTAAGGCATGTTTAAAATACCACCCAAAACATCAGATGTGCTGGTGGAGATGCCTGCTGGAAATACCGCCAAAAAGAAAACACCAGACGTGCTGGTGGAGATGCATGTTTGAAATACCTCTCAAAACACCAGATGTGCTGGTGGAGATGCATGTTTGAAATACCACCCAAAACAGCAGATGTGCTGGTGGTGATACATGTTTGAAATACCACCCAAAACACCAGATGTGAAGATGGTAAGGCATGTTTGAAATACCTCTCAAAACACCAGATGTGCCATAGTGATGCACGTTTTAAATACCACTCAACACACCAGATGTGCCGGTAGTGATGCATGTTTGAAATACCACTCAAAACACCAGATGTGCCGGTAGTGATTAATGTTTGAAATACCACCCAAAACAGCAGATGTGCCGGTAGTGATGCATGTTTGAAATACCACCCAACACATCAGATGTGCCGTAGTGATGCACGTTTGAAATACCACCCAAAACACCAGATGTGCCGGTTTGTGATGCATGTTTGAAATACCACCCAAAACACCAGATGTGCCGGTGGTGATGCAAGTTTGAAATACCACCCAAAACACTAGTTGTGCTGGTGATGATGCATGTTTGAAATACCACTCAAAACACTAGAAGTGCCGTGGTAATGCATGTTTGAAATACCTCTCAAAGCACCAGATGTGCTGGTAGTGATGCATGTTTGAAATACCACCCAAAACACCAGATATGCTGGTGATGATGCACATTTAAAATACCACCCGAAACTCCAGATGTGCTGGTAAAGATGCATGTTTGAAATACCACCCAAAACACCAGATGTGAAGATGGTAAGGCATGTTTGAAATACCACCCAAAACATCAGATGTGCTGGTGAAGATGCCTGTTTGAAATACCACCCAAAAGAAAACACCAGACGTGCTGGTGGAGATGCATGTTTGAAATACCACTCAAAACACCAGATGTGCCAGTGGTGATGGTTGTTTGAACCACCACCCAAAACACCAGATGTGAAGATGGTAAGGCATGTTTGAAATACCTCTCAAAACACATATGTGCTGGTGGAGATGCATGTTTGAAATACCACCCAAAACAGCCGATGTGCCGGTGGTGATACATGTTTGAAATACCACCCAAAACACCAGATGTGAAGATGGTAAGGCTTGTTTGAAATACCTCTCAAAACACCAGATGTGCCATAGTGATGCATGTTTGAAATACCACCCAAAACACCAGATGTGCCGGTAGTGATGCATGTTTGAAATACCACTCAACACACCAGATGTGCCGGTAGTGATGCATGTTTGAAATACCACCCAAAACACCAGATGTGCCGGTGGTGATGCAAGTTTGAAATACCACCCAAAACACTAGTTGTGCTGGTGATGATGCATTTTTGAAATACCACTCAAAACACTTGATGTGCCGTGGTAATGCATGTTTGAAATACCTCTCAAAACCCCAGATGTGCCGGTAGTGATGGATGTTTGAAATACCACCCAAAACACCAGATATGCTGGTGATGATGCATGTTTGAAATACCACCCAAAATACCAGATGTGCTGGTCATGATGCATGTTTGAAATACCACCCAAAACACCAGATGTGAAGATGGTAAGGCATGTTTGAAATACCACCCAAAACATCAGATGTGCTGGTGGAGATGCATGTTTGAAATACTGCCCAAAACACCAGATGTGCTGGTGGAGATGCATGTTTGAAATACCACTCAAAACACCAGATGTACCAGTGGTGATGGTTGTTTGAACCAGCACCCAAAAAACCAGATGTGAAGATGGTAAGGCATGTTTGAAATACCTCTCAAAACACCAGAGGTGCTGGTGGGATGCATGTTTGAAATACCACCCAAAACAGCAGATGTGCCGGTGGTGATGCATGTTTGAAATACCACCCAAAACACCAGATGTGAAGATGGTAAGGCATGTTTGAAATACCTCTCAAAACACCAGATGTGCCGTAGTGATGCACGTTTGAAATACCACCCAAAACACCAGATGTGCAGGTATTGATGCATGTTTGAATTACCACTCAGAATACCAGATATGCCGGTAGTGATGCATGTTTGAAATACCACCCAAAACACCAGATGTGCCGGTGGTGATGCATGTTTGAAATACCTCTCAAAACACCAGATGTGCCGGTGGTGATGCATGTTTGAAATACCACAAAAAAAACGGATGTGGTGGTGAGGATGCATGTTTGAAATACCAAACAAAACAGCAGATGTGCTGGTGGTGATGCATGTCTGAAATACCACCCAAAACACCAGATGTGAAGATGGTAAGGCATGTTTGAAATACCACTCAGAATACCAGATGTGCCGGTAGTGATGCATGTTTGAAATAACACCCAAAACACCAGATGTGCCGGTGGTGATGCATGTTTGAAATACCACCCAAAACACCAGTTGTGCTAGTGATGATGCATGTTTGAAATACCACTCAATACACCAGATGTGCCGTGGTAATGCATGTTTGAAATACCACTCAAAACACCAGATGTGCCGGTAGTGATTCATGTTTGAAATACCACCCAAAACACCAGTTGTGCTAGTGATGATGCATGTTTGAAATACCACTCAATACACCAGATGTGCCGTGGTAATGCATGTTTGAAATACCACTCAAAACGCTGGATGTGCCGTTAGTGATGCATGCTTGAAATACCACCCAAAACTCCAGATATGCTAGTGATGATGCATGTTTGAAATACCACTCACAACACCAGATGTGCTGTGGTAATGCATGTTTGAAATACCTCTCAAAACACCAGATGTGCCGTAGTGATGCACATTTGAAATACCACCCAAAACACCAGATGTGCCGGTAGTGATGCATGTTTGAAATACCACTCAGAATACCAGATGTGCCGGCAGTGATGCATGTTTGAAATACCACCCAAAACACCAGATGTGCCGTTGGTGATGCATGTTTGAAATACCACCCAAAACACCAGTTGTGCTAGTGATGATGCATGTTTGAAATACCACCCAAAACATCAGATGTGAAGATGGTAAGGCATGTTTGAAATACCACCCAAAACACCAGATGTGAAGACGGTAAAGCATGTTTGAAATACCACCCAAAACACCAGATATGCTGGTGGTGATGCATGTTTGAAATACTACCCAAAAAACCAGATGTGCCGAAGGAAATGCACGTTTGAAATACTACCCAAAACATCAGATGTGCTGGTGGATATTCATGTTTGAAATACCACACAAAACAGCAGATGTGCTGGTGGTGATGCATGTTTGAACTACCACCCAAAACACCAGATGTGAAGATGGTAAGGCATGTTTGAAATACAACCCAAAACACCAGATATGTCGGCGGTGATGCAAGTTTGAAATACCACCCAAAACACCATATGTGCCGAAGGTGATGCATGTTTGAAATACCACCCATAACACCAGATGTGCCGGTAGTGATGCATGTTTGAAATACCACCCAAAACACCAGATGTGCAGATGGTAAGGCATGTTTGAAATACCACCCAAAACACCATATATGCCGGTGGTGATGCATGTTTTAAATACTACCTAAAACAGCAGCTATGTCGGTGGTGATGCATGTTTGAAATACCACCCAAACACCAGATGTGCTGAAGGTGATGCATGTTTGAAATTCCACCCAAAACACCAGATGTGCCGGTAGGTATGCATGTTTGAAATACCACCCAAAACACCAGATGTGCCATTAGTGATGCATGTTTGAAATACCACTCAAAACAACAGATGTGCCGGTAGTGATTAATGTTTGAAATACCACACAAAACACCAGATGTGCCGGTAGTGATGCATGTTTGAAATACCAGTCAAAACACCAGATGTGCCGGTAGTGATGCATGTTTGAAATACCACCCAAAACACCAGATGTGCCGTAGTGATGCACGTTTGAAATACCACCCAAAAAACCAGATGTGACGGTAGTGATGCAGGTTTGAAATACCACCCAAAACACCAGATGTGCCGGTGGTGATGCAAGTTTGAAATACCACCCAAAACACTAGTTGTGCTGATGATGATGCATGTTTGAAATACCACTCAAAACACCAGATGTGCCGTGGTAATGCATGTTTGAAATACCGCTCAAAACAGCAGATGTGCTGGTAGTGATGCATGTTTGAAATACCACCCAAAACACCAGATATGCTGGTGATGATGCATGTTTAAAATACCACCCGAAACACCAGATGTGCTGGTGGAGATGCATGTTTGAAATACCACCCAAAACACCAGATGTGAAGATGGTAAGGCATGTTTGAAATACCACCCAAAACATCAGATGTGCTGGTGGAGATGCCTGCTTGAAATACCGTCCAAAAGAAAACACCAGACGTGCTGGTGGAGATGCATGTTTGAAATGCCACTCAAAACACCAGATGTGTCAGTGGTGATGGTTGTTTGAAATACCACCCAAAACATCAGATGTGCTGGTGGAGATGCCTGCTTGAAATACCGCACAAAAGAAAACACCAGACGTGCTGGTGGAGATGCCTGCTTTAAATACCGCCCAAAAGAAAACACCAGATGTGCTGGTGGAGATGCATGTTTGAAATACCACCCAAAACACCAGATGTGAAGATGGTAAGGCATGTTTAAAATACCACCCAAAACATCAGATGTGCTGGTGGAGATGCCTGCTTGAAATACCGCCAAAAAGAAAACACCAGACGTGCTGGTGGAGATGCATGTTTGAAATACCTCTCAAAACACCAGATGTGCTGGTGGAGATGCAGGTTTGAAATACCACCCAACACAGCAGATGTGCTGGTGGTGATACATGTTTGAAATACCACCCAAAACACCAGATGTGAAGATGGTAAGGCATTTTTGAAATACCTCTCAAAACACCAGATGTGCCATAGTGATGCACGTTTTAAATACCACTCAACACACCAGATGTGCCGGTAGTGATGCATGTTTGAAATACCACCCAAAACACCAGATGTGCCGGTGGTGATGCAAGTTTGAAATACCACCCATAACACTAGTTGTGCTGGTGATGATGCATGTTTGAAATACCACTCAAAACACTAGATGTGCCGTGGTAATGCATGGTTGAAATACCTCTCAAAACACAAGATGTGCCGGTAGTGATGGATGTTTGAAATACCACCCAAAACACCAGATATGCTGGTGATGATGCATGTTTGAAATACCACCCGAAACACCAGATGTGCTGGTCATGATGCATGTTTGAAATACCACCCAAAACACCAGATGTGAAGATGGTAAGGCATGTTTGAAATACCACCCAAAAGATCAGATGTGCTGGTGGAGATGCGTGTTTGAAATACTGCCCAAAACACCAGATGTGCTGGTGGAGATGCATGTTTGAAATACCACTCAAAACACCAGATGTGCCAGTGGTGATGGTTGTTTGAACCACCACCCAAAACACCAGATGTGAAGATGGTAAGGACTTGTTTGAAATACCTCTCAAAACACCATAAGTGCTGGGGGGATGCATGTTTGAAATACCACCCAAAACAGCTGATGTGCCGGTGGTGATGCATGTTTGAAATACCACCCAAAACACCAGATGTGAAGATGGTAAGGCATGTTGGAAATACCTCTCAAAACACCAGATGTGCCGTAGTGATGCACGTTTGAAATACCACCCAAAACACCAGATGTGCCGATATTGATGCATGTTTGAATTACCACTCAGAATACCAGATGTGCCGGTAGTGATGCATGTTTGAAATACCACCTAAAACACTAGATATGCCCGTGGTGATGCATGTTTGAAATACCACCCAAAACACCAGTTGTGCTGGTGATGATGCAGGTTTGAAATACCACTCAAAACACCAGATGTGCAGTGGTAATGCATGTTTGAAATACCTCTCAAAACACCAGATGTGGTGGTGAGGATGCATGTTTGAAATACCAAACAAAACAGCAGATGTGCTGGTGGTGATACATGTCTGAAATACCACCCAAAACACCAGATGTGAAGATGGTAAGGCATGTTTGAAATACCACTCAGAATACCATATGTGCCGGTAGTGATGCATGTTTGAAATAACACCCAAAACACCAGATGTGCCGGTGGTGATGCATGTTTTAAATACCACCCAAAACACCAGTTGTGCTAGTGATGATGCATGTTTGAAATACCACTCAAAACACCATATGTGCAGTGGTAATGCATGTTTGAAATACCTCTCAAAACACGAGATGTGCCGGTGGTGATGCATGTTTGAAATACCACAAAAAAACGGATGTGGTGGTGAGGATACATGTTTGAAATACCAAACAAAACAGCAGATGTGCTGGTGGTGATGCATGTCTGAAATACCACCCAAAACACCAGATGTGAAGACGGTAAAGCATTTTTGAAATACCACCCAAAACACCAGATATGCTGGTGGTGATGCATGTTTGAATACTACCCAAAACACCAGATGTGCCGAAGGAAATGCACGTTTGAAATACTACCCAAAACATCAGATGTGCTGGTGGAGATTCATGTTTGAAATACCACCCAAAACAGCAGATGTGCTGGTGGTGATGCATGTTTGAACTACCACCCAAAACACCAGATGTGAAGATGGTGAGGCATGTTTGAAATACAAAGCGATACAAAAGGGGATGATGGACGGAACGTTTGAGCCAATCAAACACTCACCCCCAGTCAACTGATCTGGGTTTAATCCATCATCATTCTTTAGCTCACTCCACCACCCCAGTTCAGACATGGCCATATGCAAATCAGTCTGACCCTGTGCCTCATGGGAACAGTCCAGCCCGAACTGCCAAGCCATGTCTTCCCTGGACCGGAAACAAGCATCCTAGGACCGGTTTCTGGCATACCAGCCGTCATCAGCCAGGCTTGCTTGAATCCAGTGGCAAAGTGAGCAAGGGACCCTCGTCTGGGCATACCCCCGCCAACTTAGGGCGAACAAAGCGATACAAAAGGGGATGATGGACGGAACGTTTGAGCCAATCAAACACTCACCCCCAGTCAACTGATCTGGGTTTAATCCATCATCATTCTTTAGCTCACTCCACCACCCCAGTTCAGACATGGCCATATGCAAATCAGTCTGACCCTGTGCCTCATGGGAACAGTACAGCCCGAACTGCCAAGCCATGTCTTCCCTGGACCGGAAACAAGCATCCTAGGACCGGTTTCTGCCATTCCAGCCGTCATCAGCCAGGCTTGCTTGAATCCAGTGGCAAAGTGAGCAAGGGACCCACGTCTGGGCATACCCCCGCCAACTTCGCCCTAAGTGGGAAGGGTATGCCCAGACGTGGGTCCCGTGCTCACTACGCCACTGGAGTCAAGCTATCCTGGCTGATGAAGGCTGATAGCCTGAAACCGGTCCTAGGATGCTTGATTCCGGTCCAGGGAAGACATGGCTTGGCAGTTCGGTCTGGACTGTTCCCATGAGGCACAGGGTCAAGACTGATTTGCATATGGCTATGTCTGAACTGGGGTGGCGTGGTGAAGCAAAATAACGATGGATTAAACCCAGATCTGTGACTGGGGGTGAATGTTTGCCAATGTGCAGCATTCAGTCCATCATCTTGTGTGTTTTGCATGTTTGAAATACAACCCAAAACACCAGATATGTCGGCGGTGACGCATGTTTGAAATACCACCCAAAACACCATATGTGCCGAAGGTGATGCATGTTTAAAATACCACCCAAAAAACCAGATGTGCCGGTAGTGATGCATGTTTGAAATACCACCCAAAACAGCAGATGTGCAGATGGTAAGGCATGTTTGAAATACCACCCAAAACACCAGATATGCCGGTGGTGATGCATGTTTGAAATCCTACCCAAAACACCAGACCATGTCGGTGGTGATGCATGTTTGAAATACCACCCAAAACACCAGATGTGCTGAAGGTGATGCATGTTTGAAATACCACCCAAAACACCGGATATGTGCTGGTAGGGATGCATGTTTGAAATACCACCCACAACACCAGATGTGCCGGTAGTGATGCATGTTTGAAATACCACTCAAAACACCAGATGTGCCGGTAGTGATCAATGTTTGAAATACCACCCAAAACACCAGATGTGCCGGTAGTGATGCAAGATGGTAAGGCATGTTTGAAATACCTCTCAAAACACCATATGTGCTGGTGGAGATGCATGTTTGAAATACCACCCAAAACAGCCGATGTGCCGGTGGTGATACATGTTTGAAATACCACCCAAAACACCAGATGTGAAGATGGTAAGGCATGTTTGAAATACCTCTCAAAACACCAGATGTGCCATAGTGATGCACGTTTGAAATACCACCCAAAACACCAGATGTGCCGGTAGTGATGCATGTTTGAAATACCACTCAACACACCAGATGTGCCGGTAGTGATGCATGTTTGAAATACCACCCAAAACACCAGATGTGCCGGTGGTGATGCAAGTTTGAAATACCACCCAAAACACTAGTTGTGCTGGTGATGATGCATGTTTAAATACCACTCAAAACACTAGATGTGCCGTGGTAATGCATGTTTGAAATACCTCTCAAAACACCAGATGTGCCGGTAGTGATGGATGTTTGAAATACCACCCAAAACACCAGATATGCTGGTGATGATGCATGTTTGAAATACCACCCGAAATACCAGATGTGCTGGTCATGATGCATGTTTGAAATACCACCCAAAACACCAGATGTGAAGATGGTAAGGCATGTTTGAAATACCACCCAAAACATCAGATGTGCTGGTGGAGATGCATGTTTGAAATACTGCCCAAAACACCAGATGTGCTGGTGGAGATGCATGTTTGAAATACCACTCAAAACACCAGATGTGCCAGTGGTGATGGTTGTTTGAACCAGCACCCAAAACACCAGATGTGAAGATGGTAAGGCATGTTTGAAATACCTCTCAAAACACCAGAGGTGCTGGTGGGGATGCTTGTTTGAAATACCACCCAAAACAGCAGATGTGCCGGTGATGATGCATGTTTGAAATACCACCCAAAACACCAGATGTGAAGATGGTTAGGCATGTTTGAAATACCTCTCAAAACACCAGATGTGCCGTAGTGATGCACGTTTGAAATACCACCCAAAACACCAAATGTGCAGGTATTGATGCATGTTTGAATTACCACTCAGAATACCAGATATGCCGGTAGTGATGCATGTTTGAAATACCACCCAAAACACCAGATGTGCCGGTGGTGATGCATGTTTGAAATACCTCTCAAAACACCAGATGTGCCGGTGGTGATGCATGTTTGAAATACCACAAAAAAACGGATGTGGTGGTGAGGATGCATGTTTGAAATACCAAACAAAACAGCAGATGTGCTGGTGGTGATGCATGTCTGAAATACCACCCAAAACACCAGATGTGAAGATGGTAAGGCATGTTTGAAATACCACTCAGAATACCAGATGTGCCGGTAGTGATGCATGTTTGAAATAACACCCAAAACACCAGATGTGCCGGTGGTGATGCATGTTTGAAATACCACCCAAAACACCAGTTGTGCTAGTGATGATGCATGTTTGAAATACCACTCAAAACACCATATGTGCAGTGGTAATGCATGTTTGAAATACCTCTCAAAACACCAGATGTGCCGGTAGTGATCAATGTTTGAAATACCACTCAAAACACCAGATGTGCCGGTAGTGATCAATGTTTGAAATACCACCCAAAACACCAGATGTGTCAGTAGTGATGCATGTTTGAAATACCAGTCAACACACCAGATGTGCCGGTAGTGATGCATGTTTGAAATACCACCCAAAACACCAGATGTGCCGTAGTGATGCACGTTTGAAATACCACCCAAAACACCAAATGTGCCGGTTTGTGATGCATGTTTGAAATACCACCCAAAACACCAGATGTGCCGGTGGTGATGCAAGTTTGAAATACCACCCAAAACACTAGTTGTGCTGGTGATGATGCATGTTTGAAATACCACTCAAAACACTAGAAGTGCCGTGGTAATGCATGTTTGAAATACCTCTCAAAACACCAGATGTGCTGGTAGTGATGCATGTTTGAAATACCACCCAAAACACCAGATATGCTGGTGATGATCCACGTTTAAAATACCACCCGAAACACCAGATGTGCTGGTGAAGATGCATGTTTGAAATACCACCCAAAACACCAGATGTGAAGATGGTAAGGCATGTTTGAAATACCACCCAAAACATCAGATGTGCTGGTGAAGATGCATGTTTGAAATACCGCCCAAAAGAAAACACCAGACGTGCTGGTGGAGATGCATGTTTGAAATACCACTCAAAACACCAGATGTGCCAGTGGTGATGGTTGTTTGAACCACCACCCAAAACACCAGATGTGAAGATGGTAAGGCATGTTTGAAATACCTCTCAAAACACCATATGTGCTGGTGGAGATGCATGTTTGAAATACCACCCAAAACAGCCAATGTGCCGGTGGTGATACATGTTTGAAATACCACCCAAAACACCAGATGTGAAGATGGTAAGGCATGTTTGAAATACCTCTCAAAACACCAGATGTGCCATAGTGATGCACGTTTGAAATACCACCCAAAACACCAGATGTACCGGTAGTGATGCATGTTTGAAATACCACTCAACACACCAGATGTGCCGGTAGTGATGCATGTTTGAAATACCACCCAAAACACCAGATGTGCCGGTGGTGATGCAAGTTTGAAATACCACCCAAAACACTAGTTGTGCTGGTGATGATGCATGTTTGAAATACCACTCAAAACACTAGATGTGCCGTGGTAATGCATGTTTGAAATACCTCTCAAAACACCAGATGTGCCGGTATTGATGGATGTTTGAAATACCACCCAAAACACCAGATATGCCGATATTGATGCATGTTTGAATTACCACTCAGAATACCAGATGTGCCGGTAGTGATGCATGTTTGAAATACCACCTAAAACACCAGATGTGCCCGTGGTGATGCATGTTTGAAATACCACCCAAAACACCAGTTGTGCTGGTGATGATGCAGGTTTGAAATACCACTCAAAACACCAGATGTGCAGTGGTAATGCATGTTTGAAATACCTCTCAAAACACCAGATGTGCCGGTGGTGATGCATGTTTGAAATACCACAAAAAAAACGGATGTGGTGGTGAGGATGCATGTTTGAAATACCAAACAAAACAGCAGATGTGCTGGTGGTGATGCATGTCTGAAATACCACTCAAAACACTAGATGTGCCGTGGTAATGCATGTTTGAAATACCTCTCAAAACACAAGATGTGCCGGTAGTGATGGATGTTTGAAATACCACCCAAAACACCAGATATGCTGGTGATGATGCATGATTGAAATACCACCCGAAACACCAGATGTGCTGGTCATGATGCATGTTTGAAATACCACCCAAAACACCAGATGTGAAGATGGTAAGGCATGTTTGAAATACCACCCAAAAGATCAGATGTGCTGGTGGAGATGCGTGTTTGAAATACTGCCCAAAACACCAGATGTGCTGGTGGAGATGCATGTTTGAAATACCACTCAAAACACCAGATGTGCCAGTGGTGATGGTTGTTTGAACCACCACCCAAAACACCAGATGTGAAGATGATAAGGCATGTTTGAAATACCTCTCAAAACACCATAAGTGCTGGGGGGATGCATGTTTGAAATACCACCCAAAACAGCTGATGTGCCGGTGGTGATGCATGTTTGAAATACCACCCAAAACACCAGATGTGAAGATGGTAAGGCATGTTGGAAATACCTCTCAAAACACCAGATGTGCCGTAGTGATGCACGTTTGAAATACCACCCAAAACACCAGATGTGCCGATATTGATGCATGTTTGAATTACCACTCAGAATACCAGATGTGCCGGTAGTGATGCATGTTTGAAATACCACCTAAAACACCAGATGTGCCCGTGGTGATGCATGTTTGAAATACCACCCAAAACACCAGTTGTGCTGGTGATGATGCAGGTTTGAAATACCACTCAAAACACCAGATGTGCAGTGGTAATGCATGTTTGAAATACCTCTCGAAACACCAGATGTGGTGGTGAGGATGCATGTTTGAAATACCAAACAAAACAGCAGATGTGCTGGTGGTGATGCATGTCTGAAATACCACCCAAAACACCAGATGTGAAGATGGTAAGGCATGTTTGAAATACCACTCAGAATACCATATGTGCCGGTAGTGATGCATGTTTGAAATAACACCCAAAACACCAGATGTGCTGGTGGTGATGCATGTTTGAAATACCACCCAAAACACCAGTTGTGCTAGTGATGATGCATGTGTGAAATACCACTCAAAACACTATATGTGCAGTGGTAATGCATGTTTGAAATACCTCTCAAAACACCAGATGTGCCGGTGGTGATGCATGTTTGAAATACCACAAAAAAAACGGATGTGGTGGTGAGGATGCATGTTTGAAATACCAAACAAAACAGCAGATGTGCTGGTGGTGATGCATGTCTGAAATACCACCCAAAACACCAGATGTGAAGACGGTAAAGCATTTTTGAAATACCACCCAAAATACCAGATATGCTGGTGGTGATGCATGTTTGAAATACTACCCAAAACACCAGATGTGCCGAAGGAAATGCACGTTTGAAATACTACCCAAAACATCAGATGTGCTGGTAGAGATTCATGTTTGAAATACCACCTAAAACAGCAGATGTGCTGGTGGTGATGCATGTTTGAACTACCACCCAAAACACCAGATGTGAAGATGGTGAGGCATGTTTGAAATACAACCCAAAACACCAGATATGTCGGCGGTGACGCATGTTTGAAATACCACCCAAAACACCATATGTGCCGAAGGTGATGCATGTTTAAAATACCACCCAAAACACCAGATGTGCCGGTAGTGATGCATGTTTGAAATACCACCCAAAACAGCAGATGTGCAGATGGTAAGGCATGTTTGAAATACCACCCAAAACACCAGATATGCCGGTGGTGATGCATGTTTGAAATCCTACCCAAAACACCAGACCATGTCGGTGGTGATGCATGTTTGAAATACCACCCAAAACACCAGATGTGCTGAAGGTGATGCATGTTTGAAATACCAACCAAAACACCGGATATGTGCTGGTAGGGATGCATGTTTGAAATACCACCCACAACACCAGATGTGCCGGTAGTGATGCATGTTTGAAATACCACTCAAAACACCAGATGTGCCGGTAGTGATCAATGTTTGAAATACCACCCAAAACACCAGATGTGCCGGTAGTGATGCATGTTTAAAATACCACCCAACACACCAGATGTGCCGTAGTGATGCACATTTGAAATACCACCCAAAACACCAGATGTGCCAGTTTGTGATGCATGTTTGAAATACCACCCAAAACACCAGATGTGCCGGTGGTGATGCAAGTTTGAAATACCACCCAAAACACTAGTTGTGCTGGTGATGATGCATGTTTGAAATACCACTCAAAACACTAGAAGTGCCGTGGTAATGCATGTTTGAAATACCTCTCAAAGCACCAGATGTGCTGGTAGTGATGCATGTTTGAAATACCACCCAAAACACCAGATATGCTGGTGATGATGCACGTTTAAAATACCACCCGAAACACCAGATGTGCTGGTGAAGATGCATGTTTGAAATACCACCCAAAACACCAGATGTGAAGATGGTAAGGCATGTTTGAAATACCACCCAAAACATCAGATGTGCTGGTGAAGATGTATGTTTGAAATACCGCCCAAAAGAAAACACCAGACGTGCTGGTGGAGATGCATGTTTGAAATACCACTCAAAACACCGGATGTGCCAGTGGTGATGGTTGTTTGAACCACCACCCAAAACACCAGATGTGAAGATGGTAAGGCATGTTTGAAATACCTCTCAAAACACCATATGTGCTGGTGGAGATGCATGTTTGAAATACCACCCAAAAAAGCCGATGTGCCGGTGGTGATACATGTTTGAAATACCACCCAAAACACCAGATGTGAAGATGGTAAGGCATGTTTGAAATACCTCTCAAAACACCAGATGTGCCATAGTGATGCACGTTTGAAATACCACCCAAAACACCAGATGTGCCGGTAGTGATGCATGTTTGAAATACCACTCAACACACCAGATGTGCCGGTAGTGATGCATGTTTGAAATACCACCCAAAACACCAGATGTGCCGGTAGTGATGCATGTTTGAAATACCACCCAAAACAGCAGATGTGCAGATGGTAAGGCATGTTTGAAATACCACCCAAAACACCAGATATGCCCGTGGTGATGCATGTTTGAAATACTACCCAAAACACCAGACCATGTCGGTGGTGATGCATGTTTGAAATACCACCCAAAACACCAGATGTGCTGAAGGTGATGCATGTTTGAAATACCACCCAAAACACCAGATGTGCTGGTAGGGATGCATGTTTGAAATACCACCCACAACACCAGATGTGCCGGTAGTGATGCATGTTTGAAATACCACTCAAAACACCAGATGTGCCGGTAGTGATCAATGTTTGAAATACCACCCAAAACACCAGATGTGCCGGTAGTGATGCATGTTTGAAATACCACCCAACACACCAGATGTGCCGTAGTGATGCACATTTGAAATACCACCCAAAACACCAGATGTGCCGGTTTGTGATGCATGTTTGAAATACCACCCAAAACACCAGATGTGCCGGTGGTGATGCAAGTTTGAAATACCACCCAAAACACTAGTTGTGCTGGTGATGATGCATGTTTGAAATACCACTCAAAACACTAGAAGTGCCGTGGTAATGCATGTTTGAAATACCTCTCAAAGCACCAGATGTGCTGGTAGTGATGCATGTTTGAAATACCACCCAAAACACCAGATATGCTGGTGATGATGCATGTTTAAAATACCACCCGAAACACCAGATGTGCTGGTGAAGATGCATGTTTGAAATACCACCCAAAACACCAGATGTGAAGATGGTAAGGCATGTTTGAAATACCACCCAAAACATCAGATGTGCTGGTGAAGATGTATGTTTGAAATACCGCCCAAAAGAAAACACCAGACGTGCTGGTGGAGATGCATGTTTGAAATACCACTCAAAACACCAGATGTGCCAGTGGTGATGGTTGTTTGAACCACCACCCAAAACACCAGATGTGAAGATGGTAAGGCATGTTTGAAATACCTCTCAAAACACCATATGTGCTGGTGGAGATGCAGGTTTGAAATACCACCCAAAACAGCCGATGTGCCGGTGGTGATACATGTTTGAAATACCACCCAAAACACCAGATGTGAAGATGGTAAGGCATATTTGAAATACCTCTCAAAACACCAGATGTGCCATAGTGATGCACGTTTGAAATACCATCCAAAACACCAGATGTGCCGGTAGTGATGCATGTTTGAAATACCACTCAACACACCAGATGTGCCGGTAGTGATGCATGTTTGAAATACCACCCAAAACACCAGATGTGCCGGTGGTGATGTAAGTTTGAAATACCACCCAAAACACTAGTTGTGCTGGTGATGATGCATGTTTGAAATACCACTCAAAACACTAGATGTGCCGTGGTAATGCATGTTTGAAATACCTCTCAAAACACCAGATGTGCCGGTAGTGATGGATGTTTGAAATACCACCCAAAACACCAGATATGCTGGTGATGATGCATGTTTGAAATACCACCCGAAATACCAGATGTGCTGGTCATGATGCATGTTTGAAATACCACCCAAAACACCAGATGTGAAGATGGTAAGGCATGTTTGAAATACCACCCAAAACATCAGATGTGCTGGTGGAGATGCATGTTTGAAATACTAGCCCAAAACACCAGATGTGCTGGTGGAGATGCATGTTTGAAATACCACTCAAAACACCAGATGTGCCAGTGGTGATGGTTGTTTGAACCCGCACCAAAACACCAGATGTGAAGATGGTAAGGCATGTTTGAAATACCTCTCAATACACCAGAGGTGCTGGTGGGGATGCATGTTTGAAATACCACCCAAAACAGCAAATGTGCCGGTGGTGATGCATGTTTGAAATACCACCCAAAACACCAGATGTGAAGATGGTAAGGCATGTTTGAAATACCTCTCAAAACACCAGATGTGCCGTAGTGATGCACGTTTGAAATACCACCCAAAACACCAGATGTGCAGGTATTGATGCATGTTTGAATTACCACTCAGAATACCAGATATGGCGGTAGTGATGCATGTTTGAAATACCACCCAAAACACCAGATGTGCCGGTGGTGATGCATGTTTGAAATACCTCTCAAAACACCAGATGTGCCGGTGGTGATGCATGTTTGAAATACCACAAAAAAAACGGATGTGGTGGTGAGGATGCATGTTTGAAATACCAAACAAAACAGCAGATGTGCTGGTGGTGATGCATGTCTGAAATACCACCCAAAACACCAGATGTGAAGATGGTAAGGCATGTTTGAAATACCACTCAGAATACCAGATGTGCCGGTAGTGATGCATGTTTGAAATAACACCCAAAACACCAGATGTGCCGGTGGTGATGCATGTTTGAAATACCACCCAAAACACCAGTTGTGCTAGTGATGATGCATGTTTGAAATACCACTCAAAACACCATATGTGCAGTGGTAATGCATGTCTGAAATACCTCTCAAAACACCAGATGTGCCGGTAGTGATCAATGTTTGAAATACCACTCAAAACACCAGATGTGCCGGTAGTGATCAATGTTTGAAATACCACCGAAAACACCAGATGTGTCAGTAGTGATGCATGTTTGAAATACCAGTCAACACACCAGATGTGCCAGTAGTGATGCATGTTTGAAATACCACCCAAAACACCAGATGTGCCGTAGTGATGCACGTTTGAAATACCACCCAAAACACCAGATGTGCCGGTTTGTGATGCATGTTTGAAATACCACCCAAAACACCAGATGTGCCGGTGGTCCTGCAAGTTTGAAATACCACCCAAAACATTAGTTGTGCTGGTGATGATGCATGTTTGAAATACCACTCAAAACTCTAGAAGTGCTGTGGTAATGCATTTTTGAAATACCTCTCAAAGCACCAGATGTGCTGGTAGTGATGCATGTTTGAAATACAACCCAAAACACCAGATATGCTGGTGATGATGCATGTTTAAAATACCACCCGAAACACCAGATGTGCTGGTGAAGATGCATGTTTGAAATACCACCCAAAACACCAGATGTGAAGATGGTAAGGCATGTTTGAAATACCACCCAAAACATCAGATGTGCTGGTGAAGATGTATGTTTGAAATACCGCCCAAAAGAAAACACCAGACGTGCTGGTGGAGATGCATGTTTGAAATACCACTCAAAACACCAGATGTGCCAGTGGTGATGGTTGTTTGAACCACCACCCAAAACACCAGATGTGAAGATGGTAAGGCATGTTTGAAATACCTCTCAAAACACCATATGTGCTGGTGGAGATGCAGGTTTGAAATACCACCCAAAACAGCCGATGTGCCGGTGGTGATACATGTTTGAAATACCACCCAAAACACCAGATGTGAAGATGGTAAGGCATATTTGAAATACCTCTCAAAACACCAGATGTGCCATAGTGATGCACGTTTGAAATACCATCCAAAACACCAGATGTGCCGGTAGTGATGCATGTTTGAAATACCACTCAACACACCAGATGTGCCGGTAGTGATGCATGTTTGAAATACCACCCAAAACACCAGATGTGCCGGTGGTGATGCAAGTTTGAAATACCACCCAAAACACTAGTTGTGCTGGTGATGATGCATGTTTGAAATACCACTCAAAACACTAGATGTGCCGTGGTAATGCATGTTTGAAATACCTCTCAAAACACCAGATGTGCCGGTAGTGATGGATGTTTGAAATACCACCCAAAACACCAGATATGCTGGTGATGATGCATGTTTGAAATACCACCCGAAATACCAGATGTGCTGGTCATGATGCATGTTTGAAATACCACCCAAAACACCAGATGTGAAGATGGTAAGGCATGTTTGAAATACCACCCAAAACATCAGATGTGCTGGTGGAGATGCATGTTTGAAATATAGCCCAAAACACCAGATGTGCTGGTGGAGATGCATGTTTGAAATACCACTCAAAACACCAGATGTGCCAGTGGTGATGGTTGTTTGAACCAGCACCAAAACACCAGATGTGAAGATGGTAAGGCATGTTTGAAATACCTCTCAATACACCAGAGGTGCTGGTGGGGATGCATGTTTGAAATACCACCCAAAACAGCAAATGTGCCGGTGGTGATGCATGTTTGAAATACCACCCAAAACACCAGATGTGAAGATGGTAAGGCATGTTTGAAATACCTCTCAAAACACCAGATGTGCCGTAGTGATGCACGTTTGAAATACCACCCAAAACACCAGATGTGCAGGTATTGATGCATGTTTGAATTACCACTCAGAATACCAGATATGGCGGTAGTGATGCATGTTTGAAATACCACCCAAAACACCAGATGTGCTGGTGGTGATGCATGTTTGAAATACCTCTCAAAACACCAGATGTGCCGGTGGTGATGCATGTTTGAAATACCACAAAAAAAACGGATGTGGTGGTGAGGATGCATGTTTGAAATACCAAACAAAACAGCAGATGTGCTGGTGGTGATGCATGTCTGAAATACCACCCAAAACACCAGATGTGAAGATGGTAAGGCATGTTTGAAATACCACTCAGAATACCAGATGTGCCGGTAGTGATGCATGTTTGAAATAACACCCAAAACACCAGTTGTGCTAGTGATGATGCATGTTTGAAATACCACTCAAAACACCATATGTGCAGTGGTAATGCATGTTTGAAATACCTCTCAAAACACCAGATGTGCCGGTAGTGATCAATGTTTGAAATACCACTCAAAACACCAGATGTGCCGGTAGTGATCAATGTTTGAAATACCACCGAAAACACCAGATGTGTCAGTAGTGATGCATGTTTGAAATACCAGTCAACACACCAGATGTGCCAGTAGTGATGCATGTTTGAAATACCACCCAAAACACCAGATGTGCCGTAGTGATGCACGTTTGAAATACCACCCAAAACACCAGATGTGCCGGTTTGTGATGCATGTTTGAAATACCACCCAAAACACCAGATGTGCCGGTGGTCCTGCAAGTTTGAAATACCACCCAAAACATTAGTTGTGCTGGTGATGATGCATGTTTGAAATACCACTCAAAACTCTAGAAGTGCTGTGGTAATGCATTTTTGAAATACCTCTCAAAGCACCAGATGTGCTGGTAGTGATGCATGTTTGAAATACCACCCAAAACACCAGATATGCTGGTGATGATCCACGTTTAAAATACCACTCGAAACACCAGATGTGCTGGTGAAGATGCATGTTTGAAATACCACCCAAAACACCAGATGTGAAGATGGTAAGGCATGTTTGAAATACCACCCAAAACATCAGATGTGCTGGTGAAGATGCATGTTTGAAATACCGCCCAAAAGAAAACACCAGACGTGCTGGTGGAGATGCATGTTTGAAATACCACTCAAAACACCAGATGTGCCAGTGGTGATGGTTGTTTGAACCACCACCCAAAACACCAGATGTGAAGATGGTAAGGCATGTTTGAAATACCTCTCAAAACACCATATGTGCTGGTGGAGATGCATGTTTGAAATACCACCCAAAACAGCCGATGTGCCGGTAGTGATACATGTTTGAAATACCACCCAAAACACCAGATGTGAAGATGGTAAGGCATGTTTGAAATACCTCTCAAAACACCAGATGTGCCATAGTGATGCACGTTTGAAATACCACCCAAAACACCAGATGTGCCGGTAGTGATGCATGTTTGAAATACCACTCAACACACCAGATGTGCCGATAGTGATGCATGTTTGAAATACCACCCAAAACACCAGATGTGCCGGTGGTGATGCAAGTTTGAAATACCACCCAAAACACTAGTTGTGCTGGTGATGATGCATGTTTGAAATACCACTCAAAACACTAGATGTGCCGTGGTAATGCATGTTTGAAATACCTCTCAAAACACCAGATGTGCCGGTAGTGATGGATGTTTGAAATACCACCCAAAACACCAGATATGCTGGTGATGATGCATGTTTGAAATACCACCCGAAACACCAGATGTGCTGGTCATGATGCATGTTTGAAATACCACCCAAAACACCAGATGTGAAGATGGTAAGGCATGTTTGAAATACCACCCAAAACATCAGATGTGCTGGTGGAGATGCATGTTTGAAATACCACTCAAAACACCAGATGTGCCAGTGGTGATGGTTGTTTGAACCAGCACCCAAAACACCAGATGTGAAGATGGTAAGGCATGTTTGAAATACCTCTCAAAACACCAGAGGTGCTGGTGGGGATGCATGTTTGAAATACCACCCAAAACAGCAGATGTGCCGGTGGTGATGCATGTTTGAAATACCACCCAAAACACCAGATGTGAAGATGGTAAGGCATGTTTGAAATACCTCTCAAAACACCAGATGTGCCATAGTGATGCACGTTTGAAATACCACCCAAAACACCAGATATGCCGGTAGTGATGCATGTTTGAAATACCACCCAAAACACCAGATGTGCCGGTGGTGATGCATGTTTGAAATACCTCTCAAAACACCAGATGTGCCGGTGGTGATGCATGTTTGAAATACCACAAAAAAAACGGATGTGGTGGTGAGGATGCATGTTTGAAATACCAAACAAAACAGCAGATGTGCTGGTGGTGATGCATGTCTGAAATACCACCCAAAACACCAGATGTGAAGATGGTAAGGCATGTTTGAAATACCACTCAGAATACCAGATGTGCCGGTAGTGATGCATGTTTGAAATAACACCCAAAACACCAGATGTGCCGGTGGTGATGCATGTTTGAAATACCACCCAAAACACCAGTTGTGCTAGTGATGATGCATGTTTGAAATACCACTCAAAACACCATATGTGCAGTGGTAATGCATGTTTGAAATACCTCTCAAAACACTAGATGTGCCGGTGGTGAACCATGTTTGAAATACCACAAAAAACGGATGTGGTGGTGAGGATGCATGTTTGAAATACCAAACAAAACAGCAGATGTGCTGGTGGTGATGCATGTCTGAAATACCACCCAAAACACCAGATGTGAAGACGGTAAAGCATGTTTGAAATACCACCCAAAACACCAGATATGCTGGTGGTGATGTATGTTTGAAATACTACCCAAAACACCATATGTGCCGAAGGAAATGCATGTTTGAAATACCACCCAAAACATCAGATGTGCTGGTGGAGATTCATGTATGAAATACCACCCAAAACAGCAGATGTGCAGGTGGTGATGCATGTTTGAACTACCACCCAAAACACCAGATGTGAAGATGGTGAGGCATGTTTGAAATACAACCCAAAACACCAGATATGTCGGCGGTGACGCATGTTTGAAATACCACCCAAAACACCATATGTGCCGAAGGTGATGCATGTTTAAAATACCACCCAAAACACCAGATGTGCCGGTAGTGATGCATGTTTGAAATACCACCCAAAACAGCAGATGTGCAGATGGTAAGGCATGTTTGAAATACCACCCAAAACACCAGATATGCCGGTGGTGATGCATGTTTATAATACTACCCAAAACACCAGACCATGTCGGTGGTGATGCATGTTTGAAATACCACCCAAAACACCAGATGTGCTGAAGGTGATGCATGTTTGAAATACCACCCAAAACACCAGATGTGCTGGTAGGGATGCATGTTTGAAATACCACCCAAAACACCAGATGTGCCGGTAGTGATGCATGTTTGAAATACCACTCAAAACACCAGATGTGCCGGTAGTGATCAATGTTTGAAATACCACCCAAAACACCAGATGTGTCAGTAGTGATGCATGTTTGAAATACCAGTCAACACACCAGATGTGCCGGTAGTGATGCATGTTTGAAATACCACCCAAAACACCAGATGTGCCGTAGGGATGCACGTTTGAAATACCACCCAAAACTCCAGATGTGTCGGTGGTGATGCAAGTTTGAAATACCACCCAAAACACTAGTTGTGCTGGTGATGATGCATGTTTGAAATACCACTCAAAACACTAGTTGTGCCGTGGTAATGCATGTTTGAAATACCTCTCAAAGCACCAGATGTGCTGGTAGTGATGCATGTTTGAAATACCACCCAAAACACCAGATATGCTGGTGATGATGCACGTTTAAAATACCACCCAAAACACCAGATGTGCTGGTGAAGATGCATGTTTGAAATACCACCCAAAACACCAGATGTGAAGATGGTAAGGCATGTTTGAAATACCACCCAAAACATCAGATGTGCTGGTGAAGATGCATGTTTGAAATACCGCCCAAAAGAAAACACCAGACGTGCTGGTGGAGATGCATGTTTGAAATACCACTCAAAACACCAGATGTGCCAGTGGTGATGGTTGTTTGAACCACCACCCAAAACAACAGATGTGAAGATGGTAAGGCATGTTTGAAATACCTCTCAAAACACCATTTGTGCTGGTGGAGATGCATGTTTGAAATACCACCCAAAACAGCCGATGTGCCGGTGGTGATACATGTTTGAAATACCACCCAAAACACCAGATGTGAAGATGGTAAGGCATGTTTGAAATACCTCTCAAAACACCAGATGTGCCATAGTGATGCACGTTTGAAATACCACCCAAAACACCAGATGTGCGGGTAGTGATGCATGTTTGAAATACCACTCAACACACCAGATGTGCCGGTAGTGATGCATGTTTGAAATACCACCCAAAACACCAGATGTACCGGTGGTGATGCAAGTTTGAAATACCACCCAAAACACTAGTTGTGCTGGTGATGATGCATGTTTGAAATACCACTCAAAACACTAGATGTGCCATGGTAATGCATGTTTGAAATACCTCTCAAAACACCAGATGTGCCGGTAGTGATGGATGTTTGAAATACCACCCAAAACACCAGATATGCTGGTGATGATGCATGTTTGAAATACCACCCGAAACACCAGATGTGCTGGTCATGATGCATGTTTGAAATACCACCCAAAACACCAGATGTGAAGATGGTAAGGCATGTTTGAAATACCACCCAAAACATCAGATGTGCTGGTGGAGATGCATGTTTGAAATACTGCCCAAAACACCAGATGTGCTGGTGGAGATGCATGTTTGAAATACCACTCAAAACACCAGATGTGCCAGTGGTGATGGTTGTTTGAACCAGCAACCAAAACACCAGATGTGAAGATGGTAAGGCATGTTTGAAATACCTCTCAAAACACCAGAGGTGCTGGTGGGGATGCATGTTTGAAATACCACCCAAAACAGCAGATGTGCCGGTGGTGATGCATGTTTGAAATACCACCCAAAACACCAGATGTGAAGATGGTAAGGCATGTTTGAAATACCTCTCAAAACACCAGATGTGCCGGTATTGATGCATGTTTGAATTACCACTCAGAATACCAGATATGCCGGTAGTGATGCATGTTTGAAATACCACCCAAAACACCAGATGTGCCGGTGGTGATGCATGTTTGAAATACCACCCAAAACACCAGTTGTGCTGGTGATGATGCAGGTTTGAAATACCACTCAAAACACCAGATGTGCAATGGTAGTGCATGTTTGAAATACCTCTCAAAACACCAGATATGCCGGTGGTGATGCATGTTTGAAATACCCCCCCAAAAAATGGATGTGGTGGTGAGGATGCATGTTTGAAATACCAAACAAAACAGCAGATGTGCTGGTGGTGATGCAGGTCTGAAATACCAAACAAAACACCAGATGTGAAGATCGTAAGGCATGTTTGAAATACTACCCAAAACACCAGATGTGCCGAAGGAAATGCATGTTTGAAATTCTACCCAAAACATCAGATGTGCTGGTGGAGATGCATGTTTGAAATACCACCGAAAAGAGTAGATGTGCTGGTGGTGATACAAGTTTGAAATACCACCCAAAACACCAGATGTGAAGATGGTAAGGCTTGTTTGAAATACCACCCAAAACACCAGATATGCTGGTGGTGATGCATGTTTAAAATACCACCCAAAACAACAGATATGTAGGCGGTGATGCATATTTGAAATACCACCCAAAACACCATATGTGCCGAAGGTGATGCATGTTTGAAATACCACCCAAAACACCAGATGTGCCGGTAGGGATGCATGTTTGAAATACCACCCAAAACGCCAGATGTGAGGATGGTAAGGCATGTTTAAAATACCACCCAAAACACCAGATATGCTGGTGTTGATGCATGATTGAATTATCACTCAAAACACCAGATGTGCCGGTAGTGATGCATGTTTGAAATACCACTCAAAACACCAGATGTGCCGGTTGTGATGCATGTTTGAAATACCACTCAAAACACCAGATGTGCCGTGGTAATGCATGTTTGAAATACAACCCAAAACACCAGATGTGCCGACAGTGATGCATGTTTGAAATACCACTCAAAATACCAGATGTGCCAGTAGTGATGCATGTTTGAAATACCACCCAAGCCAGACAAGGGTCGACAAATAGAAAGGTATGTGACCCTATAACATCAATAGCTAATTACGCAAGAATGAGCCCTGAGTAGACTCCTATTACAGGGATTATAAGCAGAGTTGCAGATTTAACACTCTGCATTGTTCTCTCATAATTTTTAGGTTTTTTGAGAGAGAAAGTCCAAACTACCGTGCTGAGCAATCTAAGCACCACATTATTGATAGTGGTGTTGATCGACATCAAGAATCCTAACATATTGTAGGATACCACAATATAAGGTAATTGCATGTCAAGCTATGTATATAGTTTATGTAAATAGGTCATTAAGAGTAAAAGTATTAGCTCTGTGGTATGACTGACAGTATTCAACCCTGTTGTTTGCCTACTTTAGATGCCTGAGAGATCGTCCTTTACAAGCAAGGCCCAAATCTAGTATTGGTTCCACTAACTACCTATCTGAGTTCATTAGTATCTCAACAGAATACGATACGGATATTAGTGACAGGTAAACCACCAGCTTTATGATCATAGGGTGATGAACCATATTGACATCGAGGGGTCCCTGACTCAGTACATTATTTAAAGCTACATTTAATATACTGGGTCTGCCATGTATATTTGAGGGATGTTTTGATTAACTTTTTTAATTGTATATGCATTGCTAGCAAAAGGAGAACTATTGAACACGTTCTATTTCTTGCTTTCCTTCTTTAAACTAAATGCACGTGCAACCTATTAGAATTTTCCCTTTTCACTTGGATATGCATATCACTAACTTTATGAAATAGAGGTTAAAGTCTTATTTATGATAAATGCTTTGAAGTGGCACATTTGCTTGTTTTAATGGTTTGCTTTGGAGAAATGAAAGATATCTCCTAGGGGCACCTATATTGGTAGCTAAACATTGTTTATTCTTCTCCTTTTATTTTTTCAGCACTTTTAATCCCCCTCCCATTACCTGTAACAAAGTATCAAACAATAGGTCCTGAAGAAGATGGTTTTGAAATTAATATACCATTGAAACGTACGTCGACAAGACACCCCAGCTACCAGCACAGCAACCGAGGGTTGATTTTATCACCCGGCTTTTCCATCTGTGCATGCAGTGTTGCTCTGGGGTGTATATTGTGAATGTATTGAGTGTAAGAGATATGACTGTAGAGTTGTAAGAGGTGCGGCTGTGTGTGGGGATGTGTTGAATCATATTGTCATTATTTCATTTTATGTGACCTTAAAAGTGTTGTAACATTGTGTATATCTTGCACAGTATTATTGGACAAATGATGATAGTCATTGTGTAGTAATTGAAAAATATATACATATACTTTCAATTTTTTTTTATAAAATGTGAAAATCTAAAGGTTTTTAAAAAGAAATAAAAAATGAAATAAAAAATGTAATAACAAGTAACTATTTTGTGTGGAGAAGAATGTTTCTTATGCCCCATATTTGAGCTTTGGGAAGCCGCTATTTAAAGCATTGAGGTCTTGAGGGAATACTACCTCGGTAGTCTTTGTTTGAAATACCACCCAAAACACCAGATGTGCTGGTGGTGATGCATGTTTGAAATACCACCCAAAACACCATTTGTGCTGGTGATGATGCATGTTTGAAATACCACTCAAAACAGCAAGATGTGCCTGTGGTAATGCATGTTTGAAACACCACCCAAAACACCAGATATGCTGGTGATGATGCATGTTTGAAAAACCACCAAAAACACCAGATGTGCCGTGGTAATGCATGTTTGAAATACCTCTCAAAATACCAGATGTGCCGGTGGTGATGCATGTTTGAAATACCACCCAAAAGAGCAGATGTGCCGGTGGTGATGCATGTTTGAAATACCACCAAAAACACCAGATGTGCTGGTGATGATGCATGTTTGAAATACCACCCAAAAGAGCAGATGTGCCGGTGGTGATGCATGTTTGAAATACCACCCAAAACACCAGATGTGGAGATGTTAAGGCATATTTGAAATACCACCCAAAACACCAGATATGTCGGTAGTGATGCATGTTTGAATTACTACCCAAAACACCAGATGTGCCAAAGCAAATGCATGTTTGAAATACTACCCAAAACATCAGATGTTCTGGTGGAGATGCATGTTTGAAATACCACCCAAAACAGCAGATGTGCCGGTGGTGATGCATGTTTGAAATACCACCCAAAACACCCGATGTGAAGATGGTAAGGCATGTTTGAAGTACCACCCAAAACACCAGATATGCCGGTGGTGATGCACGTTTGAAATACTACCCAAAACACCAGATATGGCGGTGGTGATGCATGTTTGAAATACCACCCAAATCACCAGATGTGCCAAATGTGATGCATGTTTGAAATACCACCCAAAACACCAGATGTGCCAGTAGTGATGCATGTTTGAAATACCACCCAAAACACCGGATGTGCTGGTGGAGATGCATGTTTGAAATAGCACTTAAAACACCAGATGTGCCGGTGGTGATGCTTGTTTGAAATACCACCCAAAACACTAAATGTGCCGTGGTAATGCATGTTTGAAATACCTCTCAAAATACCAGATATGCCGTAGTGATGCACGTTTGAAATACCACCCAAAACACCAGATGTGCCGGTAGTGATGCATGTTTGATATACCACCCAAAACACCAGATGTGCAGGTAGTGATGCATGTTTGATATACCACTCAAAACACCAGATGTGCCGGTAGTGATGCATGTTTGAAATACCACCCTAAACACCAGATATGCCGGTGGTGATGCATGTTTGAAATACCTCTCAAAACACCAGATATGCTGGTGATGATGCATGTTTGAAATATCACTCCAAACACAATATGTGCAGTGGTAATTCATGTTTGAAATACCTCTCAAAACACCAGCTGTGCCGTAGTGATGCACGTTTGAAATACCACCCAAAACACCAGATGTGCCGGTAGTGATGCATGGTTGAAGTACCACCCAAAACACTAGATGTGCTGTGGTAATGCATGTTTGAAATACCTCTGAAAACACCAGATGTGCTGAAGGTAATGCATGTTTGAAATACCACCCAAAACACCAGATGTGCCGGTGGCGATGCATGTTTGAAATACCACTCAAAACACCAGATGTGCCGTGGTAATGCATGTTTGAAATACCTCTCAAAACACCAGATGTGCCTGTGGTGATGCATTTTTGAAATACCTCTCAAAATACCAGATGTGCCGGTAGTGGTGCATGTTTGAAATACGACCCAAAACACCAGATGTGTTGGTGATAATGCATATTTGAAATACCACCCAAAACACCAGATGTGCCGGTAGTGATGCATGTTTGAAATACGACCCAAAACACCAGATATGCTGGTGATGATGCATGTTTGAAATACCACCCAAAACACCAGATGTGCCGGTAGTGATGCATGTTTGAAATACGACCCAAAACACCAGATGTGCTGGTGGAGATGCATGTTTGAAATAACACCCAAAATACCAGATGTGCTGGTGATGATGCATGTTTGAAATACCACCCAAAAGAGCAGATGTGCCGGTGGTGATGCATGTTTGAAATACCACCAAAAACACCAGATGTGCTGGTGATGATGCATGTTTGAAATACCACCCAAAAGAGCAGATGTGCCGGTGGTGATGCATGTTTGAAATACCACCCAAAACACCAGATGTGGAGATGTTAAGGCATATTTGAAATACCACCCAAAACACCAGATATGTCGGTAGTGATGCATGTTTGAATTACTACCCAAAACACCAGATGTGCCAAAGCAAATGCATGTTTGAAATACTACCCAAAACATCAGATGTTCTGGTGGAGATGCATGTTTGAAATACCACCCAAAACAGCAGATGTGCCGGTGGTGATGCATGTTTGAAATACCACCCAAAACACCCGATGTGAAGATGGTAAGGCATGTTTGAAGTACCACCCAAAACACCAGATATGCCGGTGGTGATGCACGTTTGAAATACTACCCAAAACACCAGATATGGCGGTGGTGATGCATGTTTGAAATACCACCCAAATCACCAGATGTGCCAAATGTGATGCATGTTTGAAATACCACCCAAAACACCAGATGTGCCAGTAGTGATGCATGTTTGAAATACCACCCAAAACACTGGATGTGCTGGTGGAGATGCATGTTTGAAATAGCACTTAAAACACCAGATGTGCCGGTGGTGATGCTTGTTTGAAATACCACCCAAAACACTAAATGTGCCGTGGTAATGCATGTTTGAAATACCTCTCAAAATACCAGATATGCCGTAGTGATGCACGTTTGAAATACCACCCAAAACACCAGATGTGCCGGTAGTGATGCATGTTTGATATACCACCCAAAACACCAGATGTGCAGGTAGTGATGCATGTTTGATATACCACTCAAAACACCAGATGTGCCGGTAGTGATGCATGTTTGAAATACCACCCTAAACACCAGATATGCCGGTGGTGATGCATGTTTGAAATACCTCTCAAAACACCAGATATGCTGGTGATGATGCATGTTTGAAATATCACTCCAAACACAATATGTGCAGTGGTAATTCATGTTTGAAATACCTCTCAAAACACCAGCTGTGCCGTAGTGATGCACGTTTGAAATACCACCCAAAACACCAGATGTGCCGGTAGTGATGCATGGTTGAAGTACCACCCAAAACACTAGATGTGCTGTGGTAATGCATGTTTGAAATACCTCTGAAAACACCAGATGTGCCGAAGGTAATGCATGTTTGAAATACCACCCAAAACACCAGATGTGCCGGTGGCGATGCATGTTTGAAATACCACTCAAAACACCAGATGTGCCGTGGTAATGCATGTTTGAAATACCTCTCAAAACACCAGATGTGCCTGTGGTGATGCATTTTTGAAATACCTCTCAAAATACCAGATGTGCCGGTAGTGGTGCATGTTTGAAATACGACCCAAAACACCAGATGTGTTGGTGATAATGCATATTTGAAATACCACCCAAAACACCAGATGTGCCGGTAGTGATGCATGTTTGAAATACGACCCAAAACACCAGATATGCTGGTGATGATGCATGTTTGAAATACCACCCAAAACACCAGATGTGCCGGTAGTGATGCATGTTTGAAATACGACCCAAAACACCAGATGTGCTGGTGGAGATGCATGTTTGAAATAACACCCAAAATACCAGATGTGCCGGTGTTAAATGAAATATAACCTTGACTACGTCCAGCAGAGTCGAATCTCAGCAGAGCTGTAATTTACTGATTGCATTGCAGCAATTCTTACATGATGAAATGAAAAAAAAATGAAATAAGGAATTTATTCAAGCGCACAGCTACTCAAACTAGAGTGTCCTGGCGCCTTTGACAACAGTGGAAAGGAGTGAGAAAGACCCCGATTAAAGACTGAAGACCCAGGTTTTCAGGTTCTTCCTGAAAGACAGAAGATTTGTATTGATGAATTTTATTTATTGATTTGAAAACTCATGGCTACATTAATGGCGCAGTGAACATCCAAACAAAAGACTAGGGGGCAGATTTACAAGCCCCTTGCGCCACTTTTGCGTCACTTTTCCCATGTTAAAAGTGACGCAAAAGTGGCGCAAGGGGCTTGTAAATCTGCCCCTAGGAACCACCAGGTTCTGGCCCTAGGACCAGAAGTGCAAAGCTTTTTTGCAATCACTAACACTCTGATTCGGACTTTGCACCTGCAGAGTGTTTGGCCATGTATGGAATCCATAGGAGGAGCCGGTAAAGTTTACTGACTCCTAAAATGGCTTGCGACTGGATACTGACTCGCCATTTGGAAGGGCTGTGCTTTGGGCGTCCGTGCCAAATACCAAATCGGTACCAGATGTATCAATGGTTTGTGTCTGGAATTCTGGTCAATCCCCCAACTGTTTTCCCCAGATTCCCCCCTCCCGCCCCCACCCATGCCTTTCGAGTGGTCTTCTGTACTAAGCTGTGGGGATATAGAAGAGCAAAGGGAACACTATGACACTTCACAGATCAAAAGTTTCGATGAATCCGTTTTTTCTTGTATACTGAAGATCTGTGCTAAAATTGGAAAAAATGACTATGGGATCCCATAACTTGGGGGTCAAGGTGTGGCAGCAGAAATAGGGTACGGTCACGAAGGACAGAGTCTACTCACACATTTATTTTTTAACAACTCTGCCACAGAGAAATTGACAGCAGGGACAAATGTGATAGTAAATCTGTTCTGGTTTAGTTGGTTACAAACAGGTTGCATATTAATGGGCTAAAGCAATCGCCAAAGAGATCCTTGAGTAGCCCGTAATTTCCAGGATAGAATAACAGTTAGATAGCCCTGGTGGTTTATGCACTTACTGAAGAAGTCTTTGAGTTTTCTAAGCACAGGTTTGACTCATGATACACAAGAACAGAGGGTTAATGTGCCTGCTGCAAAGATTAACTTGTAACATGTAGGTCCTAGATTGGTAATTTTGTAGGCACCTCAGATGGTTATTGCTTTTGCAGCGGAGATCCTTGTGTTACCTGCAGATTACAAGTTATAACCCTTGTAATGTAGCTCAGTGAGCTATGAACCAGGATCAAGGAGCTACGTGCAAACTGCAGGACATAAGTGTAAACCTTACTGTAACTAAGTGCTTCATAATGGTTATTATTTTAATTACTCATACAGACAGGTGTAGCTGACTTTTTACAGTGCCCACATATCTCTGACATACAGCATTTGGATATCTCAAAAACCTGACCCCAAAGCATAGTTTATCTCCTAAAAACTTGTGACATGACAAGCAGAGTATCTTTGTTTCCTGGATGGGATTGGCATCAAGGTGTAAAGCTCCAGCGGGCTCCCAGCCAGGATGAGACTCCAACAAAAGGAGTGTTGATGGCCCTTTAAGTGAGGCATTAGTGTTAGGTCCAGATGGAAGTGAAATTAAGAAACCTCCTTTTCCCCCTGTTGAATGCTACTCTGGATGAAAAGAGTGCTGGTGCGGCTGAATGTGTCCCAGTGAGAGGAAATTACACAGGGCCAAAGTCTGCATATTTCACCGGATCACGGATCTGCTCAATAACAGCGGCTGGATCCGGGATCCGCATGCTTCCCCCTGACTTCTAGTGCTGCAGATCCTCTGACAAGAGAAAGACCATGCCATTGAGCTCTTTGTTGGTTGCACTTGCTAATGAAATGAGGGCCTTAGCATGTGAATAATATATAGAATTATAGATGGGTAATAGTGATTTACGGGGATGTTTTCAAGTAGACAACTAGAGTGAAGCTCGAGTTTTCTATGATATCATTCGAAACCCTGAGGTGAAAAACATCCCGGTAACTCACTTTTTACCCATCTATGTTATCTATGGCCCCCAAAATCATCTGCCCCTGCTTTCAACTGCTAATCAGTGGCATAGAGGTAATGGGGGAGCCATACATAACATGGCCTCTGTTATGTAAAACTGTCCCAGAGGTTACAATTAAAAACCTGCCTTTCGTCCTTGACCAACTTCCACCACCTTCCATGCTTTCCTTCCCTCCTTCTACAGCTGTGCTTTCTGCTTTCAGTCAAAGCAGGCAGGCAGTGCTGTGCTGCGCTGGCAGGCTCTCAGAAGGGCCTCTCATCCTGGCCTGGAAGGCCTTTTTGACATCACAGCACTGGGTTACCAGTTGTGTTAACAACAACTGTGATGTCATAACAGTGAGTTATGACATTTTGAAACTGAAATAAAGGATAGAGGCTCTCTATGAGTGCCATACATAACAAACCCTTTGTTTCTTTTGACAGCAGGCTCTCTGCACTTGTCTCTAACCACTTACTAACATGCTGCAGCCTTTAGGTTTCAATTGTTACTGATTAAAGTACAGTCAACCGCAACAGGCAGTCATTAGCGCCAAGAAGCCTTAGGGGTTTTGTGCTCTTAATACCATCATTCGTAAGTTCATTCACCAAAAGTTATGTGATGTCACCTTCCGTGTATCATCAGGCTGAAAGGCACCTTTGTTAGCCATATGATTTGAGTATAATAGTCCAGGCTCTGAGGGAACCCCCTTCGTTTCGCTCGTTCATGGCTATTTCCAGCTTCTAGTGCCTAGACCAGAGGTCTTCAAACTTTTTGATGCCGAGACCCCCTTGTAAAACATTTTTAGGCATAAGGACCCCCTTCTGACAAAAATTTCTAGAACCTTGTACCCTTCATCATCGACAACTATAAACACCCCCAATTCCTACAGCAAATCATTTTTACCGTGAGGAAATAATATTAAACAGTGTTTAGCAAACCAAAGATCAGTGAGCATGGGGGTGTAGTCACAGGTGTAGCTAAAAACAAAGGGCCTAATTTATGAGGAATTGGCGTATTTATGAAATATGGTGCATGCCTGTCCTTTTCCCTTGAGTTGGCGCACAAATTGCTCCTAGCACCAACACAGGCAGTATTGTTTTTGTACAGGAAGGGGCACTTTCCTTCACAAAAACAATCCAGAGAGGTGTTTTTCTCTTTCTATGTGAGCTGCAGAATGCAGCACACATGGAAAGAGGAAAAAACTAGGAGAAATGAAAACATCTCTCCTCGTTACACCTTCACTGGGGAGGCATCTGTTTTGAAGCTCCCCAGGTTTGCGTGATTTTGTAAATATGGGGCAGCATCAAAATCCATGGGTGTTGCGTGGGAACCCCACACAAGGCCCATGGAGCACCTCCTTGACGCAGAGTATTTCAAAGCAGTGACTTGTGCTGCTATGTCTTACTCCATATCTATGAGGCCATGCAAAGCCATGCAGAGTGACTTTGCACCTCCTCATAGGTATGGTTGAGAGGCTTGCGCCACTGGAGGGTCAATAAAGTGATGCTCCGGTGATGCAAGCCTCTCATAAATAAGCCCCAAAATATTCTGGTCCTTACTTATGAAGGCTTGCCACACTTTTACGCCACCATTGCATCACTTTGTGACGCTGTGGCGGCGTAAATAATGCACCATGTCGCGCCATATTTACAAAGTGACGCATCTAAGCAGATGTGTCACTTTGTAAAGGCCTGCTCTACATTATACCTGTGTCAGGAGTAATGTTTGCAGGGTGGGCGATCCCCACAATAAAGGGTCGTAGAAGTGACGCAATGAAATCTGAGATTTCACTGCGACACTTCTAGGATGCTACTGTGTCAATATCTTACACCTGGCTCACAGCAGGCGTGAGACTGACGCAGAGCCCTTTCACATGGGGCTTGCCCCATGTGAAAGGACACATTGCTGGAGTTGCGTCTGTTTTCAGACAGACTCCAGCAATGCGTCACTTTTGCGTCTACAGATACGTTAGAAATACTGACGTATCTGTAATTCCTCACAACATGGTGCGCCGTACATTAAATGCGGCACATCCATTGTCACAAGGAGGGCACAGTGAAAACTGTCGCATCGCTGTTTTGTCGCAGCGATGCAACAAATTTCATAAATGAGGCCCTCTGTACGTTTTTGAGGTCTTTCACCATCAGGTATCTACATAAAAAATAATGGGCAGCGTAAAACAAAAATAAATTGTAAAGTTGTTACTCAGTGGGAAATGCACTGTAGTACATTATGAAACCTCTATTAGTGAATGCACTGCAGAGGCCTGCATGTAACCAGAGAGCCACATAATTACATCTTGGTTGGTTCAGTGGAGAATAGTGATGTGTATTTTTAGTGCTACGAGGTCACAGCCTGTGACAGAAAGCACTGTGCATATGTAAGTCAAAAGTTTTAACTTACATTACACACAGTGTAAGAGAGAATGCTGCAAAAGGTGGAAATAGTTTTACGATAAAATGGTGCTTCCAAAACGTAGATTTTAGTAGTACCATAGTGTATGTAATGCAAACTTTTTTTCCCCATAACTGTCCCTTCAACACCTCTTTAGGGGTACTAAGGGCTGTGTAAATTCAGTTAAAATTAAAAGCAAGCACTTCCCAGCCCTGTTGTTAATGCTTTGCGCTTCCAGTCAAAAAACAAATCTTTGTCATCACAAAGCTTGGAGTGATTTGATTAATTAAAGCCAGAACTGCTCCCAACCATCCTTTACACTTTTACATTTGCATTTCATTCAGAGAAGCAGCTGATAACAATCTAAATTAGCCTCCCAGGAGGGCTGCCTTTTTTCAAAAGAAAAGCACACGTTTTGAATTGCAGGGACAAGTGAAGCTGGGGAATGCGCGACCCCCTTGCCAGGACTCCAGGGCCCCCCTGGGGGTCGCGCCCCACACATTGAAGACCTCTGGCCTAGACGCTGGATGCCGTCTGACAATGCTGAACGTTTATAAATATTACTACTTCTGCTAGTACTTTGTCTGCACCAATGACCGCTTTCCCTGAATTTGCGTGTAATGTACTCCTCAAAAACCTGAACGGCGAATATGACGAGCATCCTCTCTTTATGCACCGTGATTTTGGCAGAAACTCCAACTCAACTCTAAGACTTTTCAGCATGTCATTGGAGGGTGAGGGTGGCTTAACCAGCTCCTCCTGAAGCACGTGCCCTAAACAGAGATGATCCCACAGCTCGGTATATCAGTGTTAGGTCGCTCCCGTCTTTCACTGCATCCATCGTGATATGTGCTGCGGCAACAAATGATGGACGAAAAGCTGAATAAAGCAAACATTCACCCCCAGTCAAACGATGTGGGTTAAATCCATCATTATTTTGCTCACCCTGACACTCCAGGTTGGACCCAGCCATATGCAAATCAGTCTTGACCCTGCTCCTGGTGGGAACAGTCCAGCCTGAACTGCCAAGCCAGGTCTTCCTTGGACCAGAAACAAGCATCCTGGGACCGGTTTCGGGGCATCACCCCTCATCAGCCTGGCTAGCTTGAATCCAGTGGCGCAGTGAGCATGGGACCCACACAAATGCAAAAGAAATAAATGATGGACAGAATGCTGAACAATGCAACATTCATCCCCAATCACAAAGATCTGGGTTTAATTCATTATTCTTTTGCTCACCACGCCACCGCAGTTTGGACCCAGCCATACGCATATCAGTCTTGACCCTGTTCCTCATATGAACAGTCCAGCCCGAACTGCCAAGCCAGGTCTTCTCTGGACCAGAAACAAGCCTCCTGGGACCGGTTTCTGGGCATCACCCCTCATCAGCCAGGCTAGCTTGAATCCAGTGGCGCAGTCAACACGGGATCCACGTCTTGGCATACCTTTCCCACTTAGGGCGACAAATGCAAAAGGAACAAAAGATGGATGATATACTGAACAATGCAAACATTCACCCCCAGTCACAAGGATCTGGGTTTAATCCATCGTTCTTCTGCTCACCACGCCACCCCAGTTTGGACCCAGCCATATGCAAATCAGTTTTGACCCGTCCAGCCCGAACTGCCAAGCCGGGTATTCTCTGGACCGGAAACAGACAGATACAACCCCCTGTGAGTTCTGGGTCACTGAAAATCATGCAGAGTCCTTTTTTAATTAATTTGAAGTACTGAGACGGTGAACCCTGACCTCTGTAAAAGGGCACAGTATGACCCATAATGTATACTCTAGGTACAGTACTCCATGGCTCCCAGTGGCTAGTTCTGCACCATATAAATACACAAAGTATAAGCAAATTAAAAAATCTGTACCTTTTAGTTTGTTTGTGTCATCACTTATCTATATATGTAAGGCCTACGTCTCAACAATTAAGAAATGAACTCCCTTAGTCCTACGTGTATATTTGGAGTAAATATAATATATGACTTTTTCCCGAAGAAGTCCAGGAGGACTCCATGGCAGATGTGCTTGCTGAAGCCTTCCAGATGCACTTGCGTGTGTGAGTATCACGAAATATGTATATGTAACAGGTGTACCTCTATGGACGCGTAAATATAAATTATCTTTATTTCCATCGCTTTAGACAAACGTCTTTCCCTAAGCCCCAATAAATTTGGAGTTTCCCCTCCTCGTTCTCAACCTGGATAGGGACTTACTCTTTCACTTAATAGGAGTACATTTCCAACTGTACACCTACTTAGGCGGACATCTCCCCGCCTTGGAATGCCCACAACACGCCAGTGCAATGTACGTTGGATTATACAGGTGCAATGCTACGTGTTGACAAATCTATTGTTGAGTGTAAATTCACGTTGTGGGAGCAACAAACTTGAGTTTAGACTGGAAAATGAAGGCTTCTGGGGAGAAGGGGCTGTGGCCCCGGAAGGTCTCAGTCCTAATAATGGGAGTAATTTTCAAGAGTTCCAGATGTCCTGATTGGGAAAACCCCTAACCCACTGAAGCAAGAGATTTGCTTTGGGAGGGTGGACAGAGCAGGAAAAAAACCTTATGGTTTTAATGACGTTTCCCAGTGGAAAAAGAAAGGTAGGTCGTTAATTTGAATTTTGTTGATTTTAATCTATGCGCATACTGAAAGGAGTGGTGTCCGGCAGTCGCGGCCGCTGCAGGTAAGAGCGGTGGGGCGGTGAGGCCAGGTGAGGGGGGATTTCGATAGTCGACCACGAGGGAAAATTAATTAATTATTTATTTTTTCTTCGTGGTCGTCTCTCGAAATCCCCTCACACCTGGCCCCACCGCTCTTACCTGCAGTGGCCACGGCTGGTGTACGGACCGCAACATTTTTTTATCCTTTGATTGACCAGAGGCGCAACTAGAGCCGAATTTCGGGGGGGCTACCAAAAATTTCGGGGGGGGGCTGATTCTTCCAGCAGTATGCAGAGTGGAGGTGCAGGGGCTCTAAGAAGGGGTGAAAACATAACAAAGCCTCGTTAGCAAGTAAATGGTCTTTTAAAGACCTGTGAAGTACTCAGGTGCGGTTGTGTGTGTTCCCGGTAAGCTGTCTCAGCCCGGGCTGACACACACGACGGAGAGGGCTGAAGCTCTTTGAGCCCAATGGGCGTTGCGCGCCTGTGATTGACCGACCACTAATGCACAGCCCGCTGTCAACAATGCAATACTTTGTGTGCTGACGTCCTGGTTCGTGATCTTTTTCGAATTAAAACGTTCGGTACATTGACTCTCAATATAACACTACGGCCTCGCTGCTCGAGTGCGCAACTAACATCTGAAAATAGCTCCTACGCCTTGAAAAAGCCCCTGGCCATCGAAACACTGTGGGCGAAACACGTGTCGGCTGTCCTTGTGCACATTTGTTTCTGCCTTTGCAAGAACAAGATTAAAATCAACAAAATTCAAATTAACGACCTACCTTTCTTTTTCCATTGGGAAACGTAATTAAAACCAGAAGGTTTTTGTCCAGCTCTGTCCACCCTCTCAAATGGAAAATTAAGGCATTTGTGCATCGAACTGCATTTTGGATGTGCAAAGACCTTTGTGAATCAGGCGCTATCAATGTAATCTAGTCTCTTGAATAATGTATGCAAACATGTGAAAAGAGACAAGTGTTCCAACAGGTCGTGAGACCTGATGTGCGAAAGGTGAGCATCGGCCATCACAACTGTACAATATCCTTCAGCTCCTGTGACGGCACAAGCATCCAGGGTCGGTTCTGGTTTGGTGGCACCGGGCCACTGAATGTGAAGGCTTCTTGGATCCTTAAAGTAGCACCAATATGGGTTCTGTAAACAACCTGTAGCTCTGCCCAAAGGAGAAAGGCCAGTGAGTCTGGGGGGCACTATCGAAGGAGGTCCAAAGTGAGTCTGGGCAGTAGCAGGTCTGAAAGTGGGGGCCACCATCGAAGGAGGTCAGAAGTAAGACCACCCTACCTGAGCAGACTCCTGGTCACTTGCAGAAAACCTCATAGCTCTGCCCGAAGGAGAAGGGGGCAGTGAGTCTGGGCAGTTGCCGGTCTGAGAGTGGGGGCCACAATCGAAGGAGGTGGTGACACTCCCCCACCTGACCAGACTCCACGGCCCAGCCACCCCCGAACTACATTATTTGTACTCCGCCTCATTTCTTTATACGCTGCAGAGCATCAAAGTTAGCCTTCAATGGCAACCCATGATTTATAAAATCCCAAACATAAATAAATAAAAACATGTCCTCCTTAATTGATAAACAGCGCACTGTTTTCCCACAAATTTCATCCATGCGAAGATCTGCACAGGTGAGTAGTTGTACTGTCCATTGTTTGCTTCCTGTGTTGTCCATTGTGCACTTTCTCTGTTGTCAATTGTGTGCTGTCTGTGTTGTCTATTGTGTGCTTCCTGCGTTGTTTACTGTGCACTGTCTGTGTTGTCCGTTGAGTGCTTCCTGTGTTGTTCATTGGGTGCTTCCTGCGTTGTCCATTGTGCAGTCTGTGTTGTCTATTGTGTGCTTCCTGCGTTGTTCATTGTGAGATGTCCGTGTTGTCTTGTGAGCTTTCTGCGTTGTCCATTGTGTGCTTCCTGAGTTGTCCATTGTGCTCTTCCTGTGTTGTCCATTGTGCGCTTCCTGTGTTGTTCATTGTGTGCTTCCTATGTTGTCCATTGTGTGCTTCCTGCGTTGTCCATTGTGCGCTGTCTGTGTTGTCTATTGTGTGCTTCCTGCGTTGTCTATTGTGACACAGAGTTGTTATAATCTCTACAATTAGAGCTGTTTCAGACATTGCTGAAGGTGTCACCAATGCACCCTTTCATTGCCCTCAGCCAGGGCATCCCAGTGCCCCCTGGTACAGAGAAGCCCATCATTTCTCCTTCCATGACCTCTCCATACAGTCACTTTGCAACTGACAATCTGTGACCCTGTAGTGCTTTTGTCTCATTTTCACCTGCTAAATCCTGTCCCGGGGCTTCGGTCCCTTCTTCTATCGACCGCCCCAAGTTTATACTTGGGGGGGGGGAGGGTTAACCGAGCATCTCAACAAGAGATAGGTGGCACATTTATTGACACATACTCTGAGTACTTGGGGCATATTTATCAAGGGTTTTGCGTCACGCTTGCACCACGCAAGGGGGTCACCAAGCCACGCAAGGCGCACTTTGTGTGTCCCTGCATGGCTTGATAAACCTGGAGAAACGCTAGGTAGTGCAAGTCGCTGCCAGGGGGGCGTTCCATGGGTGGAGCGTGGGTGTTCCACGATAGATCTGGAAACGAGTCAGAATGCTACGCCTAGCCAGGGGAGGCCTAACGAGGAGAAATATCTTAAGTTTTCCTCGTTTTTCCTCTTTCTATATGTACTGGATTGGGAGGGAGGGGAAATCGATGGGGCACAACGTGCCCATGCTTTTTGTCATGTTAACCGTCCCAGGAGGGGGTTAATTCGTAGAGCTGAAATGCTTCAGCTGCAGTGAGAGGCAGGAAGTCTCCTCTCCTAAAAGGGAAAGCAAACTTCCTTCACCTTCCACACTGCAGCTGAAGTGACTGTCTGTTCCTTGCTTTCAGTTTAAGCAGAGGAGAAGTCCTGCCTCCCACTGCAGCGGAAGCATTTCAGCAGCTCTATGAATTTAACCCCGTCCTGGGAGGGTTAGCTCTTCCCAGGAAGGAGACAAAGTTTCTTTTAAAATTACACAGGCAGGCACACAAAATGCCAGCCAGCCATGTGTTGTTTAAACAGCCTGCAAATTGCTTGTCTTGACACTAAATATTGTTATAAATAAAGAAGTATGTATTAATTTGTAATGTGACTTTTCTGTCTTTGTTCCCTTTTATTATCAGTCATGGATCATTCAGGCAGCCCTAGAACACAATTAAAAGTTCTATCTATTTATATTTGCTGTTCAAGGTATGCACAGACTAGTGCTGAAAATACAGCTTTGGGTGACTGTTTCTTTTTGTACCGCCTGGGACATCAAAATAATGAGCTGGCAACCCAAATCACAAGACTGGGAGTTTGTTGCAGGATCAGCACATTATTTATTTCCTCCACCCTGATCCCTGGTTACTGCCATAATAGCAATAGTTTAACATATCTGAAACCCTACGCTGCCGTCAATAACCTGCTGAGTTACTTCAAGTGTCTGGGAATGCACCCTGCATTCAGACAACTCGCTCCTCATTCTCGCCCTTCACTTTCACGTTCACCCAGCACTCACAGCGATCACAGTGCCCTCACACTGATCACCATGCACTCACACCATTCACCCGCTTACCCTGCACTCACAGCGATCACAATGCCCTCACACTGATCACCATGCACTCACACCATTCACCCGCTTACCCTGCACTCACAGTGATCACTCTGCACTCACAATGCACGTGCGCTGTCCACCCTGTACCTCACCCTGCAGTCACACCAGCACACTACTCAACCTGCACTCATGTGACACTTCACTCACCTTTCGTCCCACTCTGCACTTACATCCGCACCCAAATTCATATGGTCACCTCACTCACCCTGCAGTCACTCCTCTTACCCCACTCTCACACTGTCGCATGGCTCACCGTGCACTCACATGGGCACTCCTGCCACCCACACAGTGCAGAGGGTTAACGTGCCTGCTACAAAGAAAGTGTACCATGCAGATCAAAGAACTGAGTGTGAGTAAACTACGAGTAGTGCTATAAAAAAATGAAATGTTTGCCAGAAAGGTGCTATAGAGAGATGAGGTGCATCGTTGGTGAGTGGTACTGAGGAAATTCATAGAGAAGGAGGAAATGGGGGAGGGGCGCCAAAAAAGACTGTTGCACTGTGTGCTACAAGTGCTAGGGCCAGCCCTGGCTGGGAGTGTTAGCCCCCACCCGAAGTTCGGGTCTAGTTGCGCCCCTGTACACAAGTATGGGCATGTCGTGCCCCATCAAGGTTTTCGTCCTAAATTACAAAAGGACACATTTACATGCACTGCAATCCAGCCTTCCAGGGGGCCCCTTGATAGAGACAGCTCAGTTTTTGCCCTGATGGCCTGGAATAATTCCTAAACAGATTCTTGTAAATACCGTTTTGTTTCATTTCTTTTTAATGTGATTGATGTGAGGGAGTCTATTACTATTTGCAGAGAAATGTGTTTGTTTCATGCAACAACCATAAAAAAGTTTATTTTAGATCCAAGCGGGTCCTCACATATGAGAAATTGGAGGATATCACAGATATTATTCGCTGTAAAATTAGTGGGCTGCTGCTTTGTTACAACAGTGAAAACACATCACTATCTCTGAATTTTAGATGTAAACGCTTTTAGAATTTCGACCATAGTGCCTGTGCACCGTTAGTAGCCTGGCTAGAGAGGGTATGGCAGAGCTGAAAGTAAATCATTTAAACTCAAAGCTGTACTGAACAGGGGCCCCCAAAATAGTTTTGGCCCAGGGCACCCAAAATCCTTAACATGTCCCTGCCACCACAAAGTCTGTCAGACAACATTGCTCTGAAGTAAAATAGACAACATCATTAATTGATTATTAGTTCTATTTTTTTTAAACATAAGCCCGACGTGTCCTAAACCCCCACTGCTTCAGGCAAGCAACTTATCATACCACTAAGGAATTCTCAATTAGGTGTTCGTTCAGCGCCCTCTCTGTGGACTTTCAACTTTGTCTACTTCGGATCGATAACTGGTTGGTGGGCAATTATCTCATTATAATGCTGCCTAAAACGTTTGTTAATGATTTCTAGAGAAGATTTGTTTCTCATGTACCAGCTCTGAGCTAGGGAGTGCTCGAAAAATCTGACAACACTGTCTCCCTTACAGTCCCTGTTTTGGCTGAAAATGTCTGCAGAATATTCAGCTTTGAGAGAAACTGCTATCAAAACTCTCTTGCCTTTCAGCTCGTCCTATTTATGTGAGTTTGGGTTCTCAGCACTTGCGGTATTAAAGACTAAGTACCGTTCAAGACTGCATGTGGAGCACAACCTGAGGATGGCAGTAGCAAAAATACATCCACAGATTGACCGTCTCTGTGGCGGAAAACAGGCACACCCGTCACATTTATGTTGGTGGTGTTATTATCAATCTGTGTCATGTGTAAAACAAAGCATCCTAGTAAAAACAATTTGCGCACATTTTATCTTGGAAAATTGTGTTTTGAGCTGTGTAATAAGCCTCTGTCATTTCACCACCCACTCACAAACCTGCAGTTTACTAAACACTCTTATTGTGATGAACATTATTTGCTGGATATGGCCTGGGATATGCACATGGCGGTCGATTATGTATGTACCAAATTCCAGAAATTTCTATCAGGTGGTGGTGGTGGGGGGGGGGGGGCAACATCTAAAGAAATTCAGCTGGGGGGGCTCAACCTACAAAAGTTTGAAGACCTCTGCCTTAGAGGATTGTTTTTGTGCAGGAAAGTGCCTTCCTGCACAAAATCAATCCTGCCTGTGACACAACCCTTGCACCATGGTTGCCAGGGTACCTGTATTGGTGCAAGGGTGCCTGTGTTGGCACTAGGATCAGATTGTGTGGCAGCGCAGGCAAAGAGCAGGAATGCGTCATATCTTGATAGGCGTAGCGCCAGGGCTTTAAGTGGGTCGGGTCCCACCGGTGCTCAGCACCGGCAGTTCTTAAAAGCAGGTGTCGAGACGGGTCCCTATCGAGCCCCCCAGTTATTTCATCCCACTTAAAGCCCTGCGTAGCGCATTCCTGCCCTCTCCCTTTCACGCAGCGCACCAAGGTGTCTTGCCGCTTTGCGTTGCGTGAATGAATGATAAATACGGCTCTAGGTGTCTATGTACAAATGAAACGGGTGCTCCTCACCTTCCTAACACCAGAATCCGATCCAATGATACTCATCGCTCCAGAACCACCGGTGGGGCGAGTTTGTCTTGCTGCCCACTGACAAGCGAGTGAAAGTAGGCTGTGTTGGGCCATAAGTATAACAAGATCAGACTGTATGTAAGTACCGTAACGTAAGTTCCAGTGAGCTCCCCATCCCTGCTGGAAACCTCGACAAGGTGAGGTGTTCTAAGGGGAGGTAATAAGCAGGATGCCCCGGTGTGCCAGGAAGCTCAGGTGCCAGGCCCAGGCTTGACAGCCTGTGTGTGTGGTGTGTGATCTTCTACAAACCCGCTGTGGGTGCATGCACCCGGCTGGTCTCCGAGCTCTTCAGCTTAACTACAGGGATCTCTGTTGAGCTTTATAATCCACATTCATTCATTCAATCATTCAAAGTAGGAAGCAGATGGCTGGCCCAAGCAAGGAAAAAAGGGGCCTGTTATTTGCAGGGCATGTACATTCCCTTGGCACCTACACCGCCACTTACACGTCACCACTACTTTACATCTTTGCCACCACCTACAGCTATGCCATACACCTACCTTGCAATCACCACCTCCACCCTGCCCCTACATCATCACTTACAGTCACATCCAGTCCTACACCCACACTTTACATCTCCACTAGCTTGTACAACACCCTACTACATCTACGTCCGACCCCTGCACTGTACAGCACCATCTCCACCCTACAACCACATCACCTACACCCTACTTCTAGATGTCCACTTCGTTCATCATTTCATTTTTTCCTGCATTTTGATTGTTTACTGAATTATAGGCGCCCTTTTTTCAATGAGATTGTCCAGACCACTTTCAGTCACACATTGTGTGAGACCTAAAGCAGAATCCTGCTGCCCCCAGTTCTTCCATCGAGGGATCTGTCTGAATATTTCCTGACACCATAAGAGACATAGAGCCCCGAGGAATGTGTGCATCCTGCTATGGCACATTTATGTTGTTTTTGTTTTTATTTTCTTTGCATAGCACATGGTTCAAAATGTAATTGTTTCTAAGCGCTTATAGTCAGATTTTTAATTTCTTCCATGAAGACCGAATTGTTGTTGCTCGATATTGATTTTAAATTGTTCTGAAGACTCTGCTGAACACATTGCAATGTTCTGAGGAAGAGACACATGAACCGGTTAAACCGAATAAAAAGTGCCCTGTGCAGCGTGAGGGGCTGAACGAAGGCTGTTTTCAGGGGCTCGTCCAGTCGAGAAACATGAGGCAGACGCATTTGCGGAGTTTTGGCAGTTTATGGCACGTAAAAGAATTTGAACAGGTCCTTTTTCGAGGAATCCAACACATGGCGATCCTCCCCAGAGGGCGCTCTGTGTGATCTTGGTCCCGTTTCCAGGCGCTTCTCCCGCTGCAGAGGCGCGTGCTCCCTTCCTCGGTGCTGGGCTCGGGCACCCAGACGCTGTATGTATTTGGTATTTGTTACACTGTTTGCGGTACATTCGTGCCCCTCCTCAAATGCACCAGGGGTGCCCTGCAGCAGGACCTGAACATGCAAGGCATTTTAACTGCAGTGGCGGTCCACATACGGTGCAACAAGCATTGGCAAAGTCAATCAATCCTTTCTCTATTCGATCACAGGTAAATGGATCATAAAAGAGCACATCATAAAGTACAATATACAATAACAAGAGTTAAGATATGGGTTAAAAGTTTAAAAATGCGGGCATTGGCAAAGTCAATAGGCCTCGCTTTTGGGATCTACCGACTTTGCCTATACCTTTTAATGAAGCTGGTCTGCATAGTCAAAAGAAAGAACATTTTTAAAAAGTGCAATGATGTGGCCGAGTCGTTTTGTAGGCGCATGCATTAGTTCAGATGAGCTTGCCAACAAAACGAAGCAGGCGCCATTTTTCTAGTTGCAGACTCGAGATAGATCGGTAAAAAAAAAGAAGAAACAGAAGTTGTGCAAAAGCATTTTTTTAAGGCGGGCGAGCTGGCAGCAATTTGCTACGAGGGCCTCTTCAAAGAATAAATGCAAATATTTAGAAGAAAGGTGGTGAGAGCAACGAAGAAACGGATGGATGGAAGCAACGGGGAGTGGGTGGGGAAGGGAAAAGCAGCACAAGAGGGTGAGCAAAAAAAGAGTTCGGGGGAGTTTGGTGGGGGAGAAGCAGATGAGAGAGAGTCTGCAACAATTGAGAAGCAGCAACATGGGAGGGGATAAGCACACAAGGCACAGAGCTGGAAAACCCCTTCGCTTTCATGGAGTGCTTAAGTAAAATGAAAAAAATAGTTTTCTAAATGTGAGCAGTGGAAGGACACAAATCAGCCAAGGGATGGTAAAGAGGCTATGTTCCAAGGGAGGGTCATATATAAGGTGGACAAGGAAAGCCACTGAATAAGACACATACAAATGAGAGTGACAATAAAGACAGTCAATGGTAAGCAATGGAATTGTATTGTATTGTAATTGCATTTATATAGCACTTACTACCCCTGACGAGGCGTCAAAGCGTTTTTTCAGTGAGTAGCACGCTATTCCGGAACCCATAAAGTATTAGTGGTGAATCAGTATAGTGAAATATGAAAGTAATTTGAGCGGTGGAAATGTTAGTCAGTAATTCGGATTGAGAAGGATAGCGGAGGGATAGAAGAGGGAAAAGGCTTGCATTTATATAGCGCTTGCTATATGAGGTGTTGAAGCACTTTTTTAGGCGAGTAGCACACTACTCTGGAACCCATTAAGGATTAGTGGTGAATTAGTATAGTGAAATATGAAAGTAATTTGAGCGGTGGATATGTTAGTCTGTTATTTGGATTGAGAAGGATAGCAGAGGGATAGAAGAGGGAAAAGGTTTGCTTTTATATAGCACTCAATAGGTCTTTCACAATCATACAACGTGCACTGTCGGGTAGGCAAGACCTAAAAATGGCAGGGCGAAACCCATAGCCAATAGGGAGCTGGGTGTAAACCTAACAAGAAAACAATAACCCACAAGGGAAGCTTCATTAGTTATTTGGCTGCCAGATTAAAACTGTAAGCAATGGGCGGCTGTAAGTTCACTTTAAACTATTTGTAAGGCCACAATAGGTGTTTTTGAACCAGACAGCATGCACTTTCTGGTAGGCAAGCCCTAAAAAGGCAATTTTCTCAGGCATTTGTAGTAATTTGGTGCCACAGAGGTGGTCCCCTAAGGTTGCCGCTAATCTCATTATATCAAAGCGCCAGCTATTCCCAACACAAACATTTCTGTATGCACTATGTGTTTTAATTCCATGCATACAGTCGCTTCAATTGCAAAACTGCTCTTTCCACATTTCACTAATCTCTTCTGTAACAGATGAGCAAACGCAACACATATATGGGCTTTGTTACAATATTAAACTACTGTTTTTAGATCTAGTTTGAAAGTTTAATCCTATAATTTGAGTACTCTATTCTCACTAATTGTGGGGTACATTAAAATACTCTAAATAATTAAGATAAAAAGTTTGACTTCAAAAATGCAGTAATTAAATCATCCTTCGGGGCACCTATTCATTAAAAACTTATGTGTGTCTGCGTGCAGTGTGAGTGTATTATATATGTGTATTTTAAGTGTGAGTAATGCAGAATACCTACAGGAAGTGTGTATGCAGAGTTTCTACGTGCACTGAAGGGGGCCTGCATGTGAGTTTGAGGAATAGGGAAGAAGTGAAAACTCTGCTGCTATTTTACAAATACACACTAGCGAAAAGGAAAACTTGTCTACGACACAAGGCATGGGAAAATTTGGAGCAGGCAGACACATTGGGGGACAGTTCCCTATTTTGGAAAACAATTAATCAACCATTCCTCACGGACACCTCTCCTCCTGTAATAGCAACTCATGTACATTGAGATGACCGGCTAGCCCATTATAGCAAGTTCTTTAATCCAGAAAATATAATTGTGGGACTCACTAATGACAAGATTATTTTGCTTAAACCTCCCTTTTAACTTCGATTTCTATTGATGAAGTCAGCCTGGCCTTAGGGAAATGGGGAAATAAGAAGGCCCCAGGACCTGATGTGGTCCTCTTATAAGTCATACCCCATGCCTGGGAACCTATATTGACCCAAGTATACAGAGCTGCTACAAAGGGATGCATACCGGCTACGAGGGCGGAAAGTATAATTGTTCCCATTTTTAAAAGGGAGACAGAGGGAATGTGAAATGTTATAGACCGATTTCCCTTCTTGACACCTGAGTTAAGTTGCTTGGAAGGATACTGCTACAGAGACTTGAGACATGGGCTGACCATAATAACATACTTACAGATTCACAATTCGATTTTATACGTGAGGTAGGCACATTAGAGCAATGTATTAACTTAATACAGATCATGAACAAATACACAATTGCAAAAAAAGGTAGTTTTCATTTATGTTTCACCGATCTAAGCAGTACCTTTGATCTCATTAGTCATCCCAAGTTGTGGAAAATACTGGCACATTTGGGTGCCCCACTGGATATAATATATTTTCTTTCACAACTATGGGGTCGATTACGATGTCATTAGGAAAGCATTCCGACTGAATTGGTTCCGGAATGCTTTCCGAACGACTCGGATCTTGGGAGTCCGACCGAGTGATTTGGATGCCTCCGGATGCTTCCGGATACAATTCGGTAGGATTCCCATTGACTTCAATGGGAGACTGTGTTCCGAACGAGAACACAGGCTCCCATTGACAAAGGGGTGGTTGCGGAAAATTGTGCACCCTGTGGCGGGCACCCCATGGTGCCTGCCACACTGTGCATGGTTGGAAAGGGGGGTCCCATGGGTACCCCCCTGGACCTGATTCGGAGGCCCCGGATGAAGGAGGGCCTGCTACGGGCCCCCAACGTCAGATTCCGACAGCCGATTCGATTCGGAACAACCGATTCGGAAAGACTGTCCGAATCTGAGATCGTAATCGCTCGGCTAGAAACGACCGACTCGGTTACTCCCAAAGCCTTTCGGATTAGAGTCGGACAGTTTGAACGCTTCCCAGCCATCGTAATCGCTCGTTGGGAAATGTGTCCGAGTAGGTTGGAAAGGCGGGTCTCGAATTGGATTCGACCGAAACGAATGCCGTTCGGAACCTTTCCTAATGACATCGTAATCGACCCCAATATAGTTATCTGACTGATCATGTACGTTATGGTGTTAATGGAGAATGAACCCCTGGTTTTAAGAGGTATCTGGCAAGAGTGCATTCTCGCTCCACTCCTGTTTTCTTTATATATCAATGGGTTGGATGCTTTTTTACAACAAATAGCTGCTGCCCCCCCTCAAAATAGGAAAACGTCTAGTTTCAACCCTACTGTATGCCGATGACGCGGTATTGATATCACGGACTGATAAAGACCTACAATCCTTGATCGAAGGCTTTAATACATTCATGGAAGAAAGGGATATGAGACTCAATCTATCAAAAGCCTTCGTGATGGTGTATAGTAAAGGCAATGTAAAGAAGAGGATTAATCGAATAAAAGGGCAGAGAGTAGCAGAAGTTGGTAATTTTATATATTTGGGCCTTCATTTCTCAAATAAGAATGTATGGAATTCACATCTAAAAATTGCAACGATGACATTTTCTAGATCTATTGAAGCAATTTTTAGATTTGCGGCAAATATTTGGGAATAAACCGATACGTGAAATATTACAAGGATATAAAAGCAAATACATCAGTAGTGCCAAGTACGGGGCTGCTTTGTGGAGGTTGTTAACAACAAAAGCACTTCAAACTTTGGAGAATACTTTTAAGTAGGCTCTTTGCTGCACTCCGCTCTACTTCAGCATATATCGTTCAGAACAAACTAGCAACCCCATATATAGAAGACAGTATTTACACTTGTGCACTTTTGCCTTGGTATGAAATCTGGTGCAAAACTGGAACAACTTTTTATTATTAGGGATTGCTCGTTTTTTGATGGTAGCGATAAAATCCCTTGGTTTTCCTATGTGAAAAATCTTTTAAAAATCATAGATATTAATTTTACTCTCCATGACCTATATAGTATTTTAAATTGTGGCAAAAAAAAAAAAATATGATTGTTATGGGCCAAAGAGAGATTTTGAGGGAAACCTGTGAGAATATTAAACCATCTGTTGAGTATTATCTTAATTGTTATATGCCTAACGTTATTCAGAGTTATGTAACGACTGTAACAAGTATACAGGACAGGTTTTACCTCACTAGGCTTCGGTTGTGCACTTTACACTTTATAGCTGTATTTCCACGAATGGAGTTTGGGCTAAGAATCTACCAGACTGCACCTTGCAATGGTAAATTTGAACAGTCTTCTTTTTTGTTATTTTTACCATGACATTATAAAACGATTTTTAAAACCATTATTTATTGCTAATATATTGATCTATTTTAAAGATGCTTTTAATTTCTTATGTAATTTAAATACAGTAAAAGTTTGCTTTGCAGTCACTAAATTTAGTACGTGTGCAATAAAACGAAGGAAAACATACACCATAAGCCGGCTATTGCCCAGAGTCACAAGGTGCTGGGCTACCCTGCCGCTACGCCGGGACTCAAACCGTGAGCCCCCGTGTTTTTGCGTCAGCCGCCCTAGCCGCTGCACCACACCTCTTCCCATCCGAATACAGACTAAGGGCCATATGTAGGTCATTTCTATTTACCGATTCCTAAATACCGAATTTTACCGATTCGGTATTTAAGAATCGGTAAATAGAATGTAGGTAAACATTCGGTAAATTTTACCGATTCGGTAATATTTGTTATTACCGATTCGGTATTTACCGAATCGGTAATAAGGAATACCTTTCCCATTCATTCCTATGGGCCTGGAGGCCCATAGGAATGAATGGGAAGCCATTCACTATTACCGATTCGGTAAATACCGAATCGGTAATAGGGGGAGCATATTCAAGGGTGGCAGGGTGTCAAATTGACACCCTGTTGCACCCCTGAATCGTGCATGTGTGCACATGTGGCGCACATACATGCCCTAAGGGCATGTATGTCTGCCACATGGCACTTTTAAAAAAGCACAAAATTGCTTTTTAAAAGGTATTCGGTATTTACCAACAACTTGTAGTTGGTGGTAAATAACGAATCCTTAAACCAAAAATGCACTCACTTGAGTGCTCCCTACATAGGATTTAAGGAATCGGTAATTTACCGATTCCTTAAAATAACGAATCGGTAAATTACCGACTCCATAAATCCGGCCTCCTACATCGCAAAGGGCTAAATACCGGTCGGTAACGGGAAATTTACTGATTTTCGTCCGTTACCGACCGGTATTAGCCCACCTACATATGGCCCTAAGTGAGCTGAACTGAGTTTCACTACGTTTGAGGGACCTGTACTTTTCCATTTACCTGCCTTGTTTACTATTTAAAGGAGGGAGTTCAGAGGGGTCTGGGTTTAGCAATCAGACTGGATAGTTGTGCTTGGCAAAGAACACCTTTTAAGCGCGAGGCTGGGAGGAGGGAGGAGTCATTTCTACAGACACCTCATTTAGATACATTATTGGCTCTCTCTGATTCTGTAACGAAGCTGTGCATTAAAAAGGCGCCATCTTTCCTACTTTCAACCAGAGAAGAGGATTTTCTTGGCCCTTGTTGGCGCCCAAGTCTTGCAGCGAGTTCATTATGAAGAGGTAATGTGGCCGATTGAATGATGCGCCCTTTGGTTCCATTCCCGTGTCCCTACTTGGCCAAATTGTGTGATTTTAGTCAAATTAGTTTATTACTTAGCTCCTCATTTCCCTTAACTGCCAATGTTAGAAGCACTTAAAACCCTTTGCCTGGCCCATCTAGGCACTATATTGAAACTGGACGTCTGCATTTATAAAATAAATGTTACGTGAAGACGGATGAGAAGTGAGGGGTCTCTTTATAAGGGAGGAAACATTTCCACCATGTGGTGGCTGATCCTGACAATGGTGGTACAAAAGGGGATGATGGACGGAACGCTTGAGCCAATCAAACACTCACCCCCAGTCAACTGATCTGGGTTTAATCCATCATCATTCTTTAGCTCACTCCACCACCCCAGTTCAGACATGGCCATATGCAAATCAGTCTGACCCTGTGCCTCATGGGAACAGTCCAGCCCGAACTGCCAAGCCATGTCTTCCCTGGACCGGAAACAAGCATCCTAGGACCGGTTTCTGGCATTCCAGCCGTCATCAGCCAGGCTTGCTTGAATCCAGTGGCAAAGTGAGCAAGGGACCCACGTCTGGGCATACCCCCGCCAACTTAGGGCGAACAAAGCGATACAAAAGGGGATGATGGACGGAACGCTTGAGCCAATCAAACACTCACCCCCAGTCAACTGATCTGGGTTTAATCCATCATCATTCTTTAGCTCACTCCACCACCCCAGTTCAGACATGGCCATATGCAAATCAGTCTGACCCTGTGCCTCATGGGAACAGTCCAGCCCGAACTGCCAAGCCATGTCTTCCCTGGACCGGAAACAAGCATCCTAGGACCGGTTTCTGGCATTCCAGCCGTCATCAGCCAGGCTTGCTTGAATCCAGTGGCAAAGTGAGCAATGGTGGGACACACATCAGTACTATCCGCGGAGCACATAAGGACTTGTGAGTAAGTTAACTTATGCCAATTGTGAGTGAGGCAATCACACAGACACATTTTAAGGGTCAGAGCACTGGCACTGAGGCCTGGTTGGGGCCTGGTTGGCAGGAGTCAGTGCTCTCTCAGAGTTGAATACCAGCAGCATCAGTCAAAACTTTGTCGGTGATCATGCAAGAATGGGCATTGCCTTACAGTGCTGGAAATGAAAGTAGGAAATGCTTACAAAATAGGCAAGTTTTCAATATCTAATGAAATTAATTTAGGCAATGAGAATAGGGAAAGAAATGGAATTCCGAAACCAAGGAGATCGAGAAGAGAAATCTCGACAAGAGAACTTTGCAAGTCAAAATCTGAGAATCTCTTGACTCTGTCGAAACGTGCTCTTTTTTTATCCTAGCACACATTGAAAACAAGAATTCTGTACATTTTGTTTACAGATAGGCAGGCAGTACTTGGGTAAGTGTCTTGAGAGTAATGCAGGCCACTTTAATTGGGAAATAAATATGCGCATGAAGTCAGACAATTCATGGCGGGCAATGGGGAAATCCCTAGTTATTGACTGAGCCCCGGGAAGGAGCAGACGGGGCTCTACTACCAGCTATGAGCTGGACAGCCTCACCTAGTGCCTAATTTGAGCCGGTGGTTGCCAGCAAGGGCCATCAACACTCATTTTTGGGGACCGACACCTATTTTTCGGCATGAGAAATTTCCTGTGAATAAGAGCAAGAGGGAAAAACACACAAAGCGAAAGATAGAGGAAGACAAAGATGGAAAAGACATCACAAAGGAAGAAAGCAGCAACCTGCAAGAGTGACATACAGGGGCGTGGGTGTTTGGTAGTGAATTAAAGAGGCATGAGGGAGATTCAAAACTACTAGCCTTGGCATTCAGCGCACTGACATTTAATTGCACCGGCCGCGGGCTTCTGAGCACAGCTTTGGGCACCGGCACTCTTTCTTTGACAAATTAACCACTGGGCGCACCACCACCTCCCTTCAGCCTTCCTTATCGTGAGGCCTTGTGAAAACTGTCCAATGAAAACTGTCCACCACCCGCTTCATACATGGCGGGTGTTTGGCATGCAGTTAAGTGGGCAGAGGTGGCATGCTGCCATCTGATTGCCGTTGTCCCTTCCTGCTCCTTCCTTGGTGGCCGGTGTAGTGTCCTCCCCAGCATCATAGCATGTAAATGATTATACCACACCCGGAGTTTGGTATTATATGTCTTTATTCCTCAGTGTGTAACCGTTAACTGAACATTCTACATCATGAATTCTATCAACCACACCCAAGAACTTACGTCACTGTTCTGCCGAGTCCATCAGGAACCAAAAGAGTCCCTTCATCTCAAACTTACAAGAAACTACACCTTCTGTTTACTAAATAAAAATACAAATAATACATATATACATCACAACTCTTCTTTTTTTTTAAACTTTATTTACCTTTTTTATTATTATGCACACAAAAGAAATGACATTTCAAAGCACCATGACAGTTATTACAACAATATTTGTGAAAGAATAATCCATACTTGGTCTACACACCAATCACAAGAATAGATACGATCAGAATTGTGTACCTTTGCACACCCTCCGAGACTTAACACCCCCTTATTGAAACCTGTCCGATAACATAGCTTACACATTTCTGCATGTTAAAAAAAATCAAGCAGTCTGGTACAATACACATCTTTAAACATGAGTTTAACCCACACCAGTGGGAACAATACCCGCAGGCTGTGTTGTTGGGGGGGAAGTCCTGGTCCGCAGGAGGTAATCTTTCAGTGGATACCAAATATCTTTTGGCCTGGAAGTGAGAGGCTGCAAAGATGCAAACAGATCACAGTTGGTATTCCAGGCCTTAGTCTTAGGGGTAAACCTGCTACCCCAGTGAATCGCAATTTCCCTCTTCGCTAAAAGTAAAGCAATTGCTGTGAATTTTCGCAATTTCTTCGGGAACTCATATACATAACCCAACAGCGCAACCTCGGGAAGAGGAGCTATCTCCTGCCCTATCATGAGCGTTAAGACCTCCAGTATTGACCTATTTTTGCGCAGTTCCATGTCATGTGGGCAAAGTCGGCCCGAGGGGCCCCACATTTTGGGCAGCAATGTGACATGTCTGGGTCTATGGAATTAATTTTTGCCAGAGACATGTATGCCCTCCACAGAAATTTGAAGTGGAGTAACTTATGTCTGCTATTAAGGGATACCTCCTTTGTCTGAGCACAGCAGAATGCCCACTGCGAATCTTGTATTGTATGTCCCAGATCATGTTCCCACGCTTCCCTAACTCTGGCATCTCTGCCGGGAACCAGAGCCATTGATGCTCTATAGAGTTTTGAAATCAAGTGGTCTCCCTCTTTACTTGTTATCAAGAACGTTAATGGTGCGAATGAATCAGGCTCCAAAGGGAAACTAGCAATCCTCTCTCTGAGCGCTCTGCGAACTCTACACAAGACAAACTGATCCATAAATGTAGCACCCCGGAACCGCTCACCTTCTGTAGCATTAAACACATGTCCCCCGGGAAACAAGTCCCCAAACTTCTCCAGGGAAAAGGAGTCAAAGGTGCGCTGTACTAATCTCTCCTCCGTGATGGGGAGCCAAGGGTTTACATCACAACTCTTCAATAAGTCGTTATGGTGCTCTTATCAATCGCCCAGATTTTGTCATGTGAGGCTGCGGAGATACCGGAGAATTGTCCATGACTGGCACTGGTGGCAAAGACACGGATGCAGTCGTTGGGCTCTCAGGCTTCTCAGGTGGAGAAGTCTCACTTCTGACATCTGGAGTTGGCGAAGGTTGAGGTAGGTTCTTGAAATATGAAGAATCTTGCGTAATGGACTTTCCAGGACAGTCAGCAGTCACCATGTGTCCCTTACTAGTCACAACCCTCAGTGGGCCAGCATCAAAAGGAGCATCAGACTTGCGTTTTAGTTTCTGTCCGACAAGGTCTCGGTCTCCTTCTGTAAAGGCAGTGTTCCTCGCACATCGGCGTTTGTCTGCATGGGTCTGTATTTTGTGTTTGTGATATGAATCTGATTGACAAAGTTAACCATCATCAATCAATCTTTTAGTGGTCTATTGTGGCAACTTGACCTTCAGGGCTTTCACCTGTAGTCAAATGGAGAATCGACTGGTATGCATGAAAAGCAGAATGAAGAGCTGATTTGATTTTAAGCTTTTCCAGTGCAGCACGCTGAACAGTCTTTTTTATGGTCCTCAAAAAAGGCTTAACAACGCCGTTTGCTTGTGACCAAAGAGGGGTGCTTTTCTGATGCTTGACATTCAGGTGAGTAAGAAAGTCTTTGAATTCTGGACTGTTGAAAGATGGGCCATTGTCGGACTTCAGAACTGAAGGAACACCACATGTTGCAAAACTACCATCTAGCCTCTCAATGACTTTTTCCTGAGCGATAGAGGAGAGGTCTACCAACGGGAAAAAAGAATACTCATCAATGACTACCATTAAATGATGTCCATTGCCAAGGGGTCCAAAAACGTTAAGAGTGATTTTTTCCCAAACATATTTTGGAAGATCAGACATGTTCAATGGATGCTGGGTTGTATTGAAAGATAAACAGTTGCACAAATGACAGTCCTTTAATTCCCTTTCAACTCTTTCATCAAGATGAGGAAACCAAACTCTGTCTCGGAGAGCTCGCTTAGTGGCGATAATTCCATGATGTCGTTCATGTGCCACTTCAATGACTTGCTTTCTCAGACTCTCCGGTATGACAATTCTCGAACCTCATAAGACGATACCTTCTTGATTATCGGAAAGTTCATCTTTCACACTTTTGAACTTCTGCTATTCACTGTCATTTCTAAGAGGCAGAATGTTCTATTTCCAGGATTGATGTGCAATAATGTCTTTGAATATTAGTATATCACTGTCAGTGCTCGTGGCAGCAATGATTTGTTCCACTGAGATAGCGTCAGGTGTACTGGACTTTACGATGAAGTTAATGTAGACTTCAGCTATTTGGAAATGGTACTATGATATTGCACTGGCACTCATGAAAAGTAGTCAGCAGGTTTTTGATCTTTCCCTGGTCAGTGCACAATAGTGTAGTCATATTCCTGCAGTCGCAATTCCCACCTCTCAATGCGAGGGGGAGTCTTGGCTTTAGGATTGTCAAAGATGGTAGCAATGCTTGATGATCTGTGACAAGAGTGACATGCTTTACTTATAGAAACGTGAAAATGTTCGCAAGCCCACGCCACAGCTAGGCGTTCTTTTTCAGGTTGTGAATAGGCACTTTCAGTTTGGCTCAAACGTCTGCTAGCTTAAGCCACACTATGCTTTTAAACATTTGGATGTCTATTGTGTTGGGAAAGAACCACGCCCAACCCTACCGGGCTGCATCAACAAAAACTTTGTATGTAGCTTTGGATCAAAGTACTCCATTTCAGTGTCATTCTGTATTGGATGTTTTAAAAAAAAAAATCTTTTTATTAAACATACATCAGTTGCAGTGTACAGTTTTGCTTTAACAAATGTCCGATATTACAAATACATTCATCCATACATCATGGTCTATGATCTTTTATTGCAGCAAGCATAACGGATCTACACTCTCTCTCCAAAGTATCCCAGGACGACTAACTCCCTCCCACCGTAGTAACCTATCCTCCCTCCCTCAAGGATTCCTGTATGTCTCTCATTGATTCCACACTTTTTCCCACTTTTTGGGGCAGCCCCTGCTCTCATATATTGTCTTTTCTGCTGCACAACACCAATCCAAATCTGTTTTCCATTGGCCTATCGTCGGGGGAAGCGCAGCCCCCCCACGCCCTAGCAACATTCCTCTTGGCCACCATTGCCGCCACTAATAGCCAGATTTTCTGATATTTCGGCCAAGTCTTGTTCCCCGTTACACAGAGTATGTGCCACCTGGCCTCCGTTAGTACAGTCTGTCCAGTCACTTCCGACGTTACCCGCGCCACCCTCCCCCCAAATTTCTGTATAGCAGGACATTCCCAAACAATGTGGAAGAAGGTACGTCTTTGATCACAGCCTCGTAGACAACGATCCGTAGGGGTGCGCCCTAGTTTGTGCATGAGTATGCTAGTGGAGTATGACCTATGTAAAATTCTTAACTGTACTAGTCTAAATCTCACCCTAATTGCTACTTCTCTTGGGCTCTGTATGGCCTCTGCCCAGTCATCATCCTCTAGTAAACCAACGTTGGTCTCCCATGCCTCCCGCAAAGTCCTTAGCAAGTCCAGGGAGTTGTTGATAATCTTTCTATATGTACAGGATAGTGCCTTTTCTGGGATTGGGTCTAATATGAATCCGTCCTCCAGTGGACTATATTCAGGGAGTTGTTCCTCTTCTCTCACATGTCTACAGAGTGCATGTCCTAGTTGTATGTACCGGTATCTTTCTGTTGCGACTAACTGATATTCCTTTTGTAAATCTTCGAATGAAATTATCGCCTGGCCCCTCCATACATCACAGTGGTGTACTATATTTAGCAGTTTCCACTTGCCGAAGCCCTGCAGTTTGCCCACCTCCCTTAACATATCACTGTCCCATAGCGGGGTTCGTTCAGTCAGTCTGTTGTCTCACCCTAGGAATTTGTTATCCCTTGTCCACACTTCCAGCACAGTCTTCGTGTGTGGGAGCATATTTGCTCTTGCTGCCCTCCGATATAATGCTCCTGGGTATCCTCTAGACCCCATCACCCAGTGATCTACCCAGTATGCGGGGTCATTTCTGTCCGCAAATATCCAGTCATTAATCGTCATTAGTTGTGACGCCCAAAAGTACTTTTGGAGATCTGGTATGGCAAGACCTCCCTCTTACACCGCTCTCTGAAGTTTGGATAACGCAATTCTTGCCCCACCTCCATCCCACAGTAGTTTCCGCAGTTCACTATCTACTTCCCTAAAGAATCTTTCAGGTACTGGGTATGGGGTGTTTTGGAGGACGTACAACAGTCGTGGTAGTGTCATCATCTTGAATAATACTGCTCTCCCCATCAGGGAGATCGGTAATGTCCTCCAGTGGGCGACATCCCGCCTCAGGCGTTCCATTTGGGGCTGCAGGTTTCCTTCCATAAATCTCGTTTCTGTCTTAGCAATAATTATACCTAGGTATTTAAAACAATCTTTGACTTGGAGCTCTATACCCCCACTGAGCACCGACGCGGGACCGTCCGAGAGCATGAACAGAAGGGACTTGTCCCAGTTGATCTGGTATCCTGAGTACCCCCAAATAACTGAAAAATTTGTAGTAGCCTACTTATTGTAATCTGTATTGGATGTTTGATTTACTTGAAGCTTTGTTCACATTCATGTGACCATTGAAATGAAGTACTTCATTTACTTAAGTCTCTTAATGGGGCACTTACTGTGGCTAAATCACGGATGTACCTAGAACAGTAGCTAGCCATGCCAAGAAACAAATGTAACATGGGAATATATTTGGGGGGGAAGGTGGCTGACAAATCCTGTACTTCAGCCAGATCTGGAGTCATTCCTCCATCAGAGAAAAAAGAGGCAAAAAATGTGAGTTTTGTTTCATGTAACTCACACTTCTCTGCACTCAAAGTGAGTCCTGTATCTGCAAGTAAATGGCACACTTGTGTAAGAGCCTTATCATGTTCCTTTTGTGTGGCCTCAAATACCAATATGTCATCACTGTAATTGAAAGCACGCATGACAGGCTGTATTATGTGGCGGATTACATCTTGAAACAGTTCTGCAGCTGATGACATGACAAAACGTAATCTCTTATATCTGAACAAACCAATATGAGTAGAAAAGGTAGTAATGTACCAGCAATCTTCTTCTAGTTCCAACTGATGGTATCCTTTGTTCAGATCAAGGTGAGAGATGACTTTGGCACACTTCAGGAGGTTGATCATATCGGCAATGTGTGGACCTGGATGTAGTTCTCTTTAATTGCCTTGTTAGCTTGATGTATATCAACACACATGAGTACAGCTCCATGACTGTCCTTCGAAAAGCACTACCACTATTGGCAAAACCCATGGTGCCGAACCAGAAGATCGCTCAATAATTTCATGCTTCAGTAATGTCTCAAGTTCTTTTTCAAGAGCTTCCTGTAAATGAAATGCAATTCGACGGTGTCGCTGAGCAACAGGTCAAATGAGCTCATTTTATGCAGTTGCACATTAATTGTCTTAAGTTTTCCTAATCCATGAAACGACTGTTAGAAATGGGGGTCTCTAGTTGGCAGAGGTATTTACCTTTGTCCAAATAGGAACCCTTGCTTCTAGTCAGGGTAAGGGGGATACACACTTTAGATAACCCTTGCTCACCCCCTTGGTACCTTGGCACGAGCAGACAGGCTTATCCAAAAGGCAACGTGTAAAGTATTTGTACCAACACTCACAGTAACACAGTGAAAACACCACAAAAGGACACCACACCAGTTTAGAAAAATAAAATATCTTTGTCTAAACTAAACAAGACCAAAACGACAAAAATCCAACATACACAGTTAAAAATATGACTTTCAAAAGGTTTCAAGAATTTGTACCATAGAAAACTATGGATGCGTGACTTTTACACAAAGTACCTGAAGATGCGTCAAAATTCACAAGGCCAAACAGCTGCAGAGAAAGGAAGCGTTGGAAAACACAGCGATGCGTCAGTTCCTGTGTCCTTGGGGAGGCGAGGTGCCAGTTCTGCTGCACACAGGAGAAGTGATGCGTCTAATCCGGACTGTAGGGGGAAGTGAGGCGTCGAAATCCAAGACGGTTCTGGTCTGCGTGTGATGCGTGGAAAACTTGGTGCACAGGTACGATGCGTGACACACCGGAGGTGATGCGTCGCTTTGCCAGGCTTCGCACCGTCGGTGCTGGGGGCTGCACGGCGAGTCTTCGCGTCACCTGGCGAGACTCGGCGAGGCTTCGCGTCGTCTGGCGCCGGTTCGAGAGACTTTGCGCGGCTTCGCGATGCTTAGCGCCAGTTCTTGCAGAGATTAACTGCAAAACCCACCTCTGAGGTCCTGTAACTGGAAGGAGGCACCTCAGGCAAGGGTAGGACTCACAGATGGCAGAGTCCAGCAGCACCAGCAGATTTGCAGGAAGTCTTTTGTGTCCCTGAGACTTCAGAACAGGAGGCCAGCACACTTCAGGCCCTTGGAGATCTCCTTCAAGCAGGGGACACAGCACACAGCAAAGTCCTTCTCCTTTCCTTGGCAGAAACAGCAACTGCAGGCCAACCCCAGACACACAGCAAGGGCAGTACTTCTCCTCAGTCTCTCCAGCTCTTCTCCTTGGCAAAGGTTCCTCTTGAACTCCAGGAATGATCTAAAGTCTGGGGTTTTGGGTCTGATACTTATACCCCAAAATGTCTTTGTTCTCTTTGTGCAAGGGGCTCTGAGCCCAGTTCAAACCAGTTCTGGGGGCACTCTGCAAGTGCACAACACCATCCATTGTCAGTGTGAGCCTTGGCTCCAGACACACCACAGGGGGGCGGAGCCAGCATTGTGGAAGGCAGGCATATCCCTATTCAGGTACAGGTGCTACTCCTCTCACCACTTCAAATGCAGGTCAGGCCTATTCACCCTAGTGCTGACTCATCCAGACTCCTGGAGCCACGGCACCTTCCCAGCCCCTGTCACTCCAAAGCCAGGCAGTCAATCCACAAACAGGCAGAGGCACACAGGAAGGTTGAACAAGAAAATAGCCACTTTCTAAAAGTGGTATTTTCAAACACACAATTAAAAAAACATCTTTACTAAAAGATGTGTTATCAAATTCTGAGTTCAGGGATACCAAACTCCATTTTTCCATCTTATCCCTATGGGAAGATATGCTTGTAAAATGTTACAAAGCATTCCTCATTCTGTCCTATGGGGCAAGATAGCCTTTCAATAGTGAAAAACGAAATTGGCAGTATTTCACTATCAGGACGTTACACACACCAGTACATGTCCTACCTTTCACATACACTGCACCCTGCCCGGGGGAGGGGGGGTACCTTGGCCCTACAATAGGGGTGCCCTATATGTAAGAAAAGGGAAGGTTAGGGCCTGGCAAGTGGTTGCACTTGCCAAGTCGACAAGGCAGTTAACAAACTGCGCACAGGCACCGCAGTGGCAGGCCTGAGACATCATTTCAGGGCTACTCATGTGGGTGGCACAATCAGTGCTGCCGGCCCACTAGTAGCATTTGATTAACCAGCCCTGGCACACTTAGTGCACTTTACTAGGGACTGACCAGTAAGTCAAATATGCCAATCATGGATAACCAATCATGTTCACAATTTACACAGAGAGCATATGCACTTTAGCACTGATTAGCAGTGGTAAAGTGCCCAGAGTCCTAAAACGAACAACAACTGGTCAGGAAAAAATAGGAGGAAGAAGCAAAAAGTTTGGGGATAACCCTGCAAAAAGGGCCAAGTCCAACAACGACCATGAAACTGACTCACTATTTCGTGATGTGCATTTATGTTGTAATTTACCGATATCAGTCTCATTTCAGCAGCAGTACTGAAACTGATTAAACAGGCACTTGACGAAGTACCTTGAAGTATGTGAATTAGTGGTTGTACGTTCATCTTTTTGTGCTTTATGGTTGCTACAAATGAACCTTGACTTTTTAATGGCGTCGATGTAGCCCATTTATACACTTTAATCTTTGACGATGTGAGACGGGGCACTGGAGACAGTTCGTTGTACTTCTGTCTCCACAGGCATGATGTTTGGCGAAGCACCACTGTCTATGATAAAAGGTATGGAACAGCCGTTCACCTTTAGTGTGATTTTCGGACAGTGTCTAAATGAATTTCGTGACTTCATGTGTCTATCTTTCTTCGACTCACATTTTTTCGTGCATGTTGCCAATCCAACATGCGCATGTTTCTCTTTGGTTAACATCGGCATCGCACATCCATCTGCTTCAATGTCGCTTGACAATGACGTTGAACAACTTTTGGATGAAGATTTAGATGACGATCAATTTAGTTTAGTTTCTATTTGCCTCAACTGATATAGCCACTTGGTCTTGTGAGCGTGAATAGAACGTCGCTTCTGGAACGTTCGGACATCCATTTTGTTTTCTCGATGTGAAGGACTTAGTTTTTCCATCGCTTTGCAAACAAAACAAAACAAAATGGTTCTCTTTCCCGCAGCCCTTGCATACTTGTCCAGTGGCGGGACATTTACCTTCATGTGGAAAAGAAAAGCTGCATCTGAAGCATAGTTTCTTTCTCTTTGGAGACATCCCTTTGTGCTGACTCACTCTGGGCTCCTCCAGCTTCCATATCAGTAGCTTGTCGGTCTGCACGTTCTTGGCTTTGCAGCCATGAGTACTCGCTCCAGACTGAGATTTTCCCAGCATTCGTCACCTGAATGAATCGGAAAGGCAACCATTTATGACTCTGAGACGGATAGCTTCTTCGTCATTGAATTCATTGAACTTACAATGTATGATGAGTGTATCAAGTGTTTCAACAAACTCGTCGATTGTTTTACCAGCTTACTGCCTTTCTTGGTTGAAAATGTATCTTTCGAAATCAACATTCAGCACTGGATGGAACTTGTTATTTGACACCTCTTTGATTTGACGGTATGAGACTTCATCAGCTTGTGATATTTTCTTTATTACTTCCTTTACGCTTTCACCTGCAAGATTCTTGAGATAGTTGATGATCTTTTTGTTAGCTGCTTCTTCCAATGCATTAATGAAATCATTAAAAGTTTAGTTCCAGGCAGTCTATCTGGCGCCAATATTCTGCTTTTTGGCGGTATTGAATGTAAGCACTGGTTTTAGGAAAGCGGCTAGTTGTGGAACTTATTGACGTTGATAGTATGTGCCATTCGGACAGCACTTGATGGTCACTTACTTCTGTACCTTCTGGAAGTACTGGCTCAGTATTTGAACTCAGGTTGTCTGGCACATTCACTGGATGCGCAGTGCCCTCTTTTACAGCAATTGTGCCTCTTCCATGTGTTTGTCACCATTTTCAATCTTCTGCATTGTACCTGGTTTCCACTGCCGTTAGCGTTTCTCTGTATCTGGCTATTTCTTTTCTAGTGCTTCCTTGCACCTGGCTATCGCTGCTTTTAGCGCTATCGTTCCATATGGCTTATGGCTCTGTGTTGTGTTGTGGCGCAGTACCTCTTTCACGGCCTCACCAGCAGGTACCTGGCTGATAATACCCAAATCTCTACGTAAGGCCTTTGTCTTCTTGGAAAGCTTTGCACTGGCTGGAGTGCACATACTCCAACCGTGGATCTTCACTTCAAATGAGGCTCATGTGGCATGCACATGCACTTTGCGGGACCATGGCAAACTCTCTGGGAGAGCGCTGTCGGTTTTCGGGTTACATATCCCCTTTCTCGTCGCCAGTTGTAGCGTCCTCCCCAGCCTCGGAGCATGTAAACGATTATGCCACACCCGGAGCTTGGAATTACGCGTCTTTATTCCTCAGCGTGTAACCGTTAGCTGAACATTCTACATCATAAAATCTATCAACCACACCCAAGAACTTACATCACCGTTCTGAGGAGTCCATCAGGAACCAAAAGGGTCCTTTCATCTCAAACTCACAGAGCACTACATCCGGGAGGCAGTTCCTTGTTGCAGGAACAAGGTTTTAAATGGGGTCTGAGGGTAGCCCTCCATGATATCATCAGCAGAGTCAGAGGACCTGCTCCAATGCACAGTTAAAGATGAGGGATGCCATATCATTTGTTTGTAGTTTCACTGACTACTTCCTGTTGTGTCTCTTGTGATATGTAGTGAGATCAATGAACATCATATTTTTTAAGCTTTGACGGCGGTCAGTGGCTGTGAAGATATAATATAATTCTAGTCTTTCCCCTCACATAGAGCTACATGCTTTTCTGCTGGGTTAATGTATGTTGTTAACTTTCCTTGACACGTCTTCTGTTGGCCAAGGACGTGACCTTCTGAGGCTTGTTTCACCTCTCCTTCCTCCTGGATACTGATGAGAACTTGTGGGAATTCTTACGAGGCTTTTGAAATCTCATGGAATGACACACATCTAAGCAGCCATTTTGAGGTATTGAGGCTTTTAAGCACCCCTTGTGCTGCGAGGCACTGCTTTGTAACGAGGATTGTGGTGAAGTGGCTCCTTGCACTCCTGGTTCCTTTTTCAAGAGGCGCCCCCCGCCATCTCACCAGACACTGCTCACGAAGAACCAAAAAGCTCAGAGTATCTGATAGAAGAGGCTAACTTCGAGTGCCTGCATCTGGAGTCAAATCCAGTCCAATTACCTCTCCGATTATCCCTGAGAATGCACAGGCATTACACTGCTGTGTGTATACATTTATTCGCGAACATCAAGGCTGGATTGGGTTATATTCTGATCTGGGTTAAATGGAGTTCAGAGGCAAGATCTAAAGCAGGAACCTATGAGATAATTGAAAATGATCCATATATGGGAACCTGCATTATATCTGATAGGGGCATTGGAGCATTGACCCGACAAACTGATGATGTAAGAGGTCGAACTGTGTAAGGACATTTGCCTGAGTAAAGACATCTGCTTATGTTAGGACAGTAACATGAGCAACAGGCCCCAGAAAATCTTATATTATATTGGCAATACTTTGGGCATTTGCTCACAGACAAGGAGATAGAGTAAGATACCATTAGAAGGTGATGAAGACCAAACAGCAGGTATTCATGTTGTAATAAATGGAATCTTGCAATACCTGTGTAAAAGCCTGTCTCTAATTTTCTTAGTACAGGCTACTTCTGATGCACCTACTTGCCTGTAGTGAAGAAATGAAGAAATGATGTAGAAATATGTAATAACTATTTACAGTTTAGTTTTGATGTCACAATGCCTGCTGCCAGAACCAGTAGCCGAGGGGAAAGGCTGGACACTGAGCACAATTAAAGATAGTTTCAAAAACCAAAACAAAACATGGCTTTTCCTTCTTCTGCTCTGTTTTTCAAAATAAGCAGTGATAAGCAGTAATGAGATATTTATGGCAACATGTTTATTTATTTTCTCCCTTTAGGAAATTATAGAATACAAAATCTCTGCATGTGTCTACTTATGAGCTACAACTTTTTTTAAAACCAGACTAGTATTAAACAGATTCTAACATATTTTCAAAACAAATATCTAATTGCTCTTTGATGTTTTTGTACTATATATTTTACATAAAACTCTTCATGTTTGCAAACATCTCATATCTTTCTTATGATGGAGTAGCACACCAGGGATTAAAGCTTTTTGTGGGAAAGGTGATGGTGCAACTATGTATTATAAAGAATAAAGTACTCCTGCTAAATGTTATAAGGATATTGTGAGTCACCTTGAAACTCCACGGCCTTTTAAAGAAACCCGCCCTTCCGCATCGTTCCTCTGTAAGGTCACAGAACTCCTCTGTGACTTGTAATATCCTTATAATGTATGGCAGGGGGTACTTTATCCCATATATAATCTAAGGAGTTTTAGAGTAGATATTTGAGGATTGTCTACAATCGTTAAATACTGTTGTCCTCCCTTTTCCCCTTAGATCATGTCACGTTTCTATGAATTTTAGTGTGAGATTATGAGAGCATTGGCAAAGCTACTCCCACTGCAATCCATAGCTTTCCTGACAGTCCCTGAAGCAGGCCTGAAGCACCTCATTGCTTGATCTTGCTCCGAAACGAATGAAGATGTGTTCTGTTGCTGGCATTCAATGCACGCTAGCATTTCCATCCAGCATTTATTCACCTGGAAGTCATCATCTAGGCTCTATATCCTGATGAAGATTATCTGAGATGGGAAACAAAAGTTGTGCCTCGTCAGCATATGTCAGAGGCAAGAGACTATACCAATAGAGTGTGACGTACTTACGATGCCCTGTTCCTTGTAAGGGATTCCCAGTCCAATGTTTATTTAAGAGCCCATTGGACCCATTTGGCACTGTTATCTGTTGACAGCTCTGTTACCCAGACATTTCAAGCCACACTTTATGAAATCAGTTAAATATTAAAAAAAAAAAAACCTTAAACACTTTCAACAAATTTAAGTTACACTCTGTTGCCACATTTTATTTTGACTCCCCTGTCACAAGTACACAACTTGTCACAAACCTGTGAGTAAATGTGCAAACAGTTTTTGTGGACCTCGGGAATGATAAGATAGTGATTTGATGGTGCAAGCTAGGGAAGGCAAGAAAAAATTTAAAAGTCAGAATTCCATCCAGTATGCATAATTGCAATATATTCACATCTGATTATCTAACAAGCATTGGCATATCCTATTGATCTGGCATTGGATGTGAACATTGTGATTTTTTTTTGTTAAAACTGTACAATTTGACTTGTGTGCTTTTTAAGTGTAGATGTACATTTTGCAAGAGCAGAATGATGACACACAGAGAGGTAAGCCAATGGCTGAAGAGGGCTGACCCTGTGCCCTATGACGTATACTGCAGTGAGCGCAAAACAAAAGTGTGAATGACACATGGACGAACCAATGGATGAAGAGAGCTGGCAGAAAGCACCTGTAAGTAGTTATATATATAACTGGGCGTTTCCTTGCTTACAACTTGCGAATAGTTAGCGTTATTAAGTAGCCTCATCTGTAAAATGATTTACAGTACCTTGACTCATCAAGGATATTAAAAATGCCTGCTGTGAAAGTTCCCATTTCAAAGTCCTGAGTCTCAGAGTCCTGAAACTGTATTTAACAGGGCTCTGATGCACACGCCCATCCTCAGGATCCACCGTTATCAGCCTCAGAGAGACCTTTGTCCTTCAAACAGGATTTACTCAAACATCCTCCATTGAAATCCCTCTCCTTCAGCAGCAGGAGGTTTGCAGCCAGAGGTCCTCTGCTTTACAACACGCTTCTTGATCAGAGACCAGTGCTTAATTTGAGCCGGTGGTTTCCAGTTTTCAGCACCGGCACTTAATCATCAACACGGGTGCTTTTCATGAGCACCAGTTAAGGACACATTCATTTATGGCATTGGAAGATTAAGTGATTTGGCCATAATCACAGGATGTTGAGCCAACACCGAGACTCGAACCTGGTTCCCCAGCGCTTAAGTCGGCAGCTCTGGCCATTACGCCACATCACCCTCCACTTTCATGGTTAGTAGTTGGTTCTGTTTCAGGCGCCGCTAACAGGAGAAATGGGCTGGTGCAAGCCGCCTCCTGACGAGAGCCCCTGCACTTATTGTTTTACAAATTAACCACTGTTAGAGACTGGGCAACCCTTGAACCCAGAGATGAACCCGAGTATCAGATTCGTATCAAAGCCAGTGGTCCACCTCAAAATGTCAAAGAACAGCTGGACAGGTACAGGGTCAGAGTGGGACAAAAACTATACCCAGGCACCTAAATAAAAGTAGCTACCATTAGTGAACCTGATAGCTAAAAGTGGCCCACATTTGCAAACTAGGAAAGTTTTGAATTTGTGAAGACACACTGTATGGGTATTTTGCAAGGTATGAGGGATTGCATGCATGTGTGTTTGCTGCAGGCACTGCTTGTGGTAATATCAGGGAACTCAACAGTAAAAACCAGTCCACCTGGCCATAAAACAGGCCACAAACTGCTAAAAAACCGGCCCGCACACTGGTCTGTCAGATCAGCCCGTAGGGCAATGCCTGATTGCCCTATAGGCCAGTCTGACCCTAGATAGGTCTGTGTACTCTACATAAACCAAATATTTCAGACAGAGTTTATCTCAAGTGTATATCATATAAATTATCAGACCAGCTATGGTGTACTGAACTGTATTACATATGCATACATTGACCAAGGTAGATAGGACCCTGCGAGGGAGGGGCAGGTGCCCTATAGGGTACAATGTACTTGTGCAAGGTGCACAGATATGCACAACTGACAAGTGGTGAAGTGCAAAATTGCAGAAAACATTTTTGTTTCTGTGAAACACAATTGTCTGAAACATAATACATAGCTGGATAATGGCTGCGTGTTGTGCAAAAGTTCTGAAGGATAAAAGGAAGCCGGTGAAATGGAGGCAATCTATTGAAGTCCCAAATAGCAGTTATTAGATTCTAAATTGTCCAGGAATATAAATAACACAAAGATTGGAGAGTGCAAAATGACTTCTGATTCAGGAGGAAGCATGAATTATCCAATCTGAGTGGGTGCAAAGGCATCCTGTGGTGGACATGCAAGCTCCTTTGTGCAGCGGGGAATTCTTTATAAGGGCAGAGGAACGTCGCCCCCCCACCACCCGCTGCGAGCCGCGTTAAGAGTTAAAAATAAAATGGCAATGAAATTATTTCATTGCCATTTTATTTTTAACACAACGTGGCTCGCAGCAGCCACCAGCCTGCCCCTGAGCCAGGGTAAATGGGGGCGTGTCCTGACTGTCCTCTGCTGCCAATTGGCAGCATGAAGGACTGGCCAGACACTGCAAAGTACGCATGTCAGTTAGGCCGGCTGTCTTACGATGTCCAGCCTGACATGCGCACTTTGCAGCTCTCCACTCAGCTGTCTTAGATAGCTGGGTGGAGAGTAAGCATAGGCCTCCAGGGCCTGAAGGAGCCTCAGTGCAACCAAGTCCATCCAATCCTGGCACTCCTCTCATGCTGGTTAACAGAATGAATGCAGTGTCTGGATTGGTTAGGGAAGCTCTTCCTGCCACAGACTGCAGGAGAACACCTTGGAGGATGTGTCGTAGCCTGTGGGTAAGTACAACGTACTTTTATTTCTATTAAATGTGCAGTGCATGTGTTTGTGTTTAATTTTGGGCTTAAGGAGGGAGGGGTTGTTTGCATTTGGGCTTTTGGACAGAGGGGTTGTTTTAAATTGGGCTTTTGGAGGGATGGGTGGTTTAATTTTGTTTTTTGGGAAGTGGTGGGGCACTTTGCTTGCCTCACCACTTTCAAAGGGTACCAGCCACTCCTGCCTATGTGTGGGCACATTACTAGGCGCTAATATTGTTGTGAGTGATGTCAGAGACGTTTTAAGGCATGGTCGAAGTGGGCAATTGCTCAGGGCTCCAACCTTCCAAGGGCCCCCATCGGAAAGTGAAATTCTTCCCTACCTCCCATCTGTCTATTTATCCAACTTAACCTTTAATGTATTATTTCATTTTATTTGGCAAATGGGTAATAAAATACAAAGCAGTTCTGACAGGGCCCTGTAAAGTATGCCTTGCCCCCCAAATTCTTAAGACGGCATTGAATGACGTGGAAACCGTCAACATAGTAGTGCTGTGTCGGGTGTGTAAGATGTTCTGTCCAATGTGCTGTGTTGTGTGTTCATGCCTAGGGTTTCTTTAGGGTAGGTGCTTTTGAGAGCCCCACAATAGTCACCTTTATGGTATATCTGAGCTGTGTTGGGTGTCTGAGAGGTTTTGTCTGATGTTTTCTGTTGGACGTTCTTATCGGGTTTTACTTTGTGACCGATAAGTTACCCCAGAACAGCACAACTGTATCATTTCTCCTAGTTGTTCATTTCCTCAGGGGACAAAGTTTGCACAAAAACATAATGCACATGTGGTAACTGTCCTGCCCCTCTTGCTCCCATTTCCGCCCCTCTCGGCTTCGCCTCCTTGCTGCCCCTGCCCACCCAATGTGTGGGTTCCCAGAGTAATATTATTCCACTGTCAGCACTACACCCCAGGTCTTCCCTTGTGAATCTCTGCTCTCTAGATTCAGAGGCCAGATTATTGCAACATCAGAGGGGCTCAGTACCACTAGAGCCCTTCAGTAATGGAGCCCTAAATGTGTTTATTTTATATAATTGTTACCATGCTGCTCTTAGGATATCCCCTCCACTCCAGTAAAAAACTCCAGATGTGAGAAGGTCGAGTTCCAAAGCCCCCCGCCCCTTGATTGGTCCCAACTGGGTCACAAAAGAGCTTTCATTGCAAAGACTCAGGATGTTTACTCATGTTGGATTAATGGAACAGTAAACAAGTGATTGATGCTTGATGGTGCCTTCAGCAGCACTGGGATGTGTAACAAGATGTCTGCCTGTGAGATGGGCAGATGGGCGGCCGCTCTGGGCTATCAAGAGGCTGCTGAAATTTCCTACCACACTGCCATGGATGCCTCATGTGAAGGTGTCTCAAACACCAAAGGAGAAAAAGAGGCTGATAGAGGCCCCACATCTGTCTCTAATATAACATCAGAACAGAAAAATGACGTGGTAACCTGTTAGGGAGCATCTGAAGAAATGATTTCAAATGCTTCTCTTGCTCTTCCTGCTGCTATATCTCTACTGTAACGTTTGGCAATTCCAAGAATTGGACGAGGTGGGCTCACTCACGTAACGTGACATGCTTCCTCATTGGCCTCCTTGTCCCACCCTGGTAAGATGGTTCTACCAGGGCGGACTCGACCTCAAGTTGGGCTGTCTTAAGGGAGTTCTTCGAAATTAATTTTTTTCTGGATAGATCACTGAGAACTAGTTGAGGCTGTTAAAAATACCTTAGGGTAAACCACAAAGTATCTTTTATTTAGACAGTACCCTAGATTTGACAAAAAATATCATAACGTATTCTCAGAGGACATTAATGGGTGCTATGGCCCTATGGCCTCATGTAACATAACATAACCTACATATTTTTAAAGTGCACGTTGACCCAGGTGTATCTTGACCCTGACTAACAGATGTTTACTGTTACCGAACTTAATGGTACTCGTTTTATCGACCTCAGGAGGATGAAAAGCTGAGTGGACAAGTTGGGATTTGAACCTGTGACCACGAGGTTGAATACATGCCTCTAGCGTGGACACATTAGTCCACTAAACCACCAGACCCGTGAAGGTGCCCACATGCTCTGTACACCAGCCAAGCCTGGACAAGGCCGAGCAGCTCTTACCACGTCAGAGAGAAACTCCCTATGTTTGACTTAACCTCTTTGTACATATTTCAACTATTTTCATCATTCACAGATGATAAATATCCAATCTGTCAAGATCTGAAGATTCCAGAAGCTACTCACTGTGGTCCAGGCCAGCACACTAATGGCCTTAATAGTACTCGCTGGTAGAAATTCCAGGTACAAGGCTGTCAAATGTCACGCATATAGTGGGATCCTAACACATGTTAGACTAGCCCTTCATCCATGCAGAGTCAGGGTCTTGATACGGTGGGCCACCAGATGCCATGCGTGGGTCCATGTACCTGTAGTTGTCATCGGGTAAGGCTACCAGAGATGGACACCACACAAGGCATACTGACTCTCTCTCCCACCTCCTTTCTCTCTCTCTCACACACTCACACACAGCAACATACACCCCCCACACATGCAAACTCATACACACACACACACACACAAGCACACACACACACACACACCACACACACACACAGGGGCACAACACCTACACACACAACACATGGACACAGACACACACACATGCGTACATACACACGTGCACATGCACCTTTCCAATTACATGTATCCTCCTCTTAACTCGCCTCTGCTCCATCTTGGACATCTTTGTGGCAGACCGCGCGGTCCTGCAGTCTTAGAACATAATGCCCTGGCCTGACAGGTCTTCTGGGTCTGTGTGGTCAGACCTCTGATGGAGAGCTGAGGGTAGTGGTGCATTCCAGAACCTTTGCAGTAACCCCTGCCCCATTAAGCGTGAGAGGGTATTTTGGTGTCAGAGGGGGTAAAACTCTGCGGTGCATAGTGTTGGACATGAGCAGTAACCCTTAAGCTATTAGTAGGGGTATTAACACAGGCATAGCTGTCCAGTCACAGTGTCTCCAGTTTATTTAGGGCCACAGTAACCATGAACTCCCTTCCGCTGTTGTACAGATGTCTCTGGATGTGCTCAATATCCGTAGGGACTATAAATGGCGGATCCCAATTGGAGGTTCCCAAGGAAAGCTGAAGTCATGGATCCACAGGGAAGTCAGTCTCCTCTGGCACGGGCTTCAGGCCCTAGTGGCTTCTTATAGACACACTGAGCATTGGCAGAGCCCAGGACCATCTCTCCTGTCTACAGGGACCCTAATCCTGGTTGTTCTCCTCAGGGGCCTAGCCTGGTCAGTAAGATTGGGGGAAGTGAGCTTCAGATTTCCAAACAATCACGCTGGCACCTAGGGGTCTATTTACCAAATTCTCATGCAGAGCAGCAGCCAAAAATGCTGCACTGAGTGAGAAGGAGAGAACGCCATATCTACAGAGACATGGCACTCTCCTCCCCTTTCCCTAGCGCCGGCACACAATCAGGTAGCCGTGCGTCACACACACACCTTTGCACCATAGTGCAAGGGTGGCAGCGTGAGTGTAGCATAGATTTTGTATGGGAACGGTACCCTTCCAGTACAAAATACAAGGCTTAGTCTAACTTTAAAACTTTTCCCACTTTGTAAGCGTGCTGTACAGTGCTGCGCACATGCAAAGTCAGGAAAGGAAGGAGAAATAAAAGCATTTCTCTTTGATAGTGTCTATTTGAAATGGGTGTTATCTTTTTACGCAAAACTGTCTACTTTTTTTTAGTAAATAGGGTTTTGCATCAAAAACTTGAGTGGTTGCCTGGGAATGCCAATGCACCATCCATGGAACACCCCCTAGGTGCTGAGTAATGCAAAGCAGCGCTGTGCATTTTTTTTGCAATACTTTCAAGTGGATTTCCAGCACAAAACAAGATTTGCACTGGAAATGAAATTTAAAAAAACGATTTTGCATCGATTTGCGTCACTTTTGTGACGCAAACACTGCACAAAATCTTATTAAATGTACCTCATAATATTACAATACATTATACGACAAGCAGGGGGCAAGAGAGGGGAATAAGGGGCAGTGGAAAGGAAGAATAATGCAGATTGGTATTGCTACTAAGGGCCTGATTATGATGGTGGGTGAACCACCACCGACAGGCCGTCGGTGGCAGTCCGCCTGCCGACAGCCCCAAAGTCTGACCGCCGCATTACAATACCAGCAGTCAGATCCACAGCAGCCGGGGGGAAGACCGCCGCCTCCGCCAGGATCAGTGATCCCGATGGGGCGGTGGTCAGATTCGTAGTCCCGAGTGGCGATGGTTTATGATATCCATTTCCGACAGACTTTTCATGGCAGGAAGACCGGCAAGGAAAGGCTGTCGGAAATGGAATTTGGGGCCTTCAAAAAGGACCTCGACCATTGTGGGCCACTGTAAAGTGGTCCATGGGCGTGCAAGAGGTGCTCATTTTCAGGGCGGCTTGTGCTGCAGCCCTTTTCGTGGGTCGCAGCACAAGCCAGAGTGAAAAGGAGCACTTTGTGAGTGCCAATGCGGTGGTCGCATTGTAATGCGGCGGTCAGACCGTCGCCTGCTTGTCAAGCAGTCTCCTGACTGCACTGACCACTGCCCGCTATCGTAATCAGTCCCTAAGTGGGAGAAAACACATAATTTTTTTAAATAATGAAAAAAAATCATTCTCTTTCCAAACAGAGAGAGGGAGTGCGCGTGTGTGTGCTTTTAGTCTGTGTGTGTAAACATTCCTGGTGAAATCCGACATACACCTCACCACACCTGACTGAAAGCACCTTCAGCCAACTATTTAGCATAAAATACATTTATTAGTGGGGTGTAACAGCCCAAACACCCCCCCCCGAAGCTACGACCCTGGTGCTTCTCCAAGTCAACAATGTGTCTCCTAACACAAATCATCTGGGCCACCCATAGCACCATGGGCTCTTTCTTAAACTAGTATTACATACTGCATGTACAGCTGCTCAGAGTCTCTCTTCCAGAAACCGGCTTTTTACCGACTCACTCATCAAACACCCTCCACCCCCCCCGACACACCCCAGACACCACCTCTCAGCCTTTTGACCAGTAACACTCACATGTCTTTCTAAGCGACAACCAGGGGTTCCCATTCGTCCCACACTGGCCCTGGTAGCCCACGTCCACACAAGCGAGGCAAGGTTCCAGAATTATCTCATCACCACAAGCTGCGGTGCCTCATGCTTCCCTGGGGGCACATCACACCACTTTTGGTGTGGAAGCACAATATGTTGTGATGCAACAGCGAGGCCATGAGAGCTGTGTAAGGTCAATGATGTCATAGGATTCAGAGCATCCGAGTTCTGGTGATTTCATTCTTTACACCTAACACTTACTGAGTACTTGTTACTTCCCGGGTGGCCAAACTGCTGGTGACTTGAACATGGCTAAGTGCCAGATCACCCAGCACTTGGGTCTCTGACAGTCCAGCCCCTTTTTCAGGAGGGCACCCTGCTTCCCTGTAACATCCTCCCAAAGGGTATCTTTCCCTGTCGTGCTGGGTAGGACCACGGCTCCACAGGGACTACCCACAGGCAGCACTACGCAAAGTCTTCCTTCTCATCTCTGTAAGAAGGCCGAACTCTCTGGACAGTTCACCCGCAGTGACCCCTGCACCCTCTGCAGACATACACACTTCAGACCCCTCCTAACCGCAGTCACTTATATCACAGACGTTGTGTCCAGGCATAACCAATGACTTCATTGTTCCTTCCTGACCATGAATGCATCGTTGCTCTTCCTCTTGGGCTTCCCAATGGTGTCTTGTCCACAGTTCTTCAAAACTCTGCATCTGCTGCAATCTCCCTCTGCACAATCTATTGACACTTTAAAAGCACGGAAGGGACAGCCAAACACTTCTACTAAGGAAGGCCACTGTGGGCAGGATTGATCGCCTCTCGGGGATCCTAGATTTCTTTACTAGGTATAGTCAATCTCTCCCTACCACACTCCTATGTGTTAGCTGGGCCAGGTAAACAGGTGGCTCAACAAAACAGACTGTACTCTGTGGTTGCCAGAAACCCCATCTTGCCATATTTTATGGTGCCTCCAAAACATGTCTACTCAAGAATTAGATGCCCAAGCCCATTGATGACAAAGCAAAGCTGGATTACACTGAAAGCTGGATTACACACAAAACTGGATTACACCCAAAGTAGGGTTGCACCCAAAGCTGGATTACACCAAAAGCTGAATTACAACCAAAGCTGGATTACTCCCAAAATTGGGTTACACCCAAAGCTGGATTACACCCAAAGTTGGTTTACATTGTCACTACAGGGAATCACCATTTAAATCCCATTGTGACTCATATTACTGACACATTGATGGCTTGTATCCCCCCATGGCATTAGTCCATTGCCCTCTTGTTTGGACCTTCCCCAAGTACATGACCAGTGTTTGTTTCCACTCAAGTGCTTAGTTGCACAGCATTTGCAAAGAACAAGTCCAAAGCGGACTATTTGCCCATCTGGTGGCCAGCTGCTGGCCCAAGGGAAGCAGTGGGTTCTCGCTTACAGACTTTTGCATCTGGGGGCTGATTTACAAGCCCCAATGACACTTTTGAGCCGCCGTTGCATCACTTTTGTGACGCAGCAGCGGCGTAAACAATGCGGGCAATTTACAACGTGATGCATCTAGGGAGATGCGTCACGTTGTAAAACCCTGCGTCACATTATACCTGAGTCAGGTATAATGTATGCAGGGTAGGCGGTCCCGCGCAGGAAAGCCTGGTAGAAGTGACGCAGTGAAATCTACAAGATTTCACTGCGCCACTTCTAGGATGCCACTGTGTCAAAACCCTACGCCTGCTTGAAGCAGGCGTAAGGAGTGACACAGTATGAGTATAGGCCTCACCATGCATTGCTGGAGTTGCGTCGTGCTTGCGACACAATTCCAGCAATGCGTGACTTTTGGGCCAACAGATGCGTCAGAATTTCTGACGCATCTGTCAATCCTTGCGCCATGGTGCGTCGTATTGTAAATACGGCACATCCATGGTGGCGCAAGGGTATCGCAGGCTGGCGCAGGGAAACTGACGCATCTCTACAGATGCGTCAGTTTCTTGTAAATCTGCCTCCTAGAGTCCTAGCCTTGTGCATGGTAGTCAATGGCCTTGACCAACACTGTGGGGCAGATTTACAAGCCCCTTGCGGCACTTTTGCGCCGCTGTTGCGTCACTTTTGGATGCAGCGGTGGCTTAAACAATGCAGCCAATTTACAACGTGATGCATCTTGGGAGATGCGTCACGTTGTAAAGCCTTGCGTCACATTATACCTGCGTCAGGTATAATGTATGCAGGGTAGGCGGTCCCACGCAGGAAAGCCTCGTAGAAGTGACGCAGTGAAATCTACAAGATTTCACTGCGCCACTTCTATTATGCCACTGCATCAAAACCTCACGCCTGCTTGAAGCAGGCGTAAGGAGTGACGCAATGTAGTGGGAATAGGCCTCAAAAAGCATTGCTGGAGTTGCGTCGTGCTTGCGACTCAACTCCAGCAATGCGTGACTTTTGGGCCAACAGATGTGTCAGAATTTCTGACGCATCTGTCGAATCCTTGCGCCATGGTGCATCGTATTGTAAATACAGTGCATCCATGGTGGCACAAGGGTTTCGCAGGCTGGCGCTTGGAAACTGATGCATCTCCACAGATGCGTCAGTTTCTTGTAAATCTGCCTCTGTGAATTTAAATATGATTGGGTAGTTGTGAGTCGAAAAGAGCACAGATGCAGCTCTAGGACATCTTTCCGGGGGATTGTCAAATCTAAGATCTTAAGAGGCAAGCCAATGGAAAATGACAAGGCAAAGATAACAGGAGTAGACCCGTTAACCCAGTTGAGACCGGGTAGTGGTGTAACAATGCAACTATGTCTCAACTGGGGATCATTTAACAAGGGCAGTTAAATAAGTAGTACACATCATAAGAACCGGGAGAAAAGGGAAAAAGGAGACCACAACGGGAGAATTGGGGTAAAGTTGTTGTTATTGTAGGTAGTTATAACAGCACTACTGTACAATTAAAGTGTATGGTGACCATAACACACAAGTGGGCACTGGGCGTGCTAGTGACAAGTGATGGCACAGTGACACAAGGTGAGAAAAATAGCGTGAACGGCGATAAAGTATAGCAAATTGTGGTCAATAAAAAAACAATTATATACAATAGGTGGTTGTAAATTGGCTAAAGTCAATTGACCACTACAGCGCCAAAGTTCTGTGCTGGGTAGTCGACGGCGTTTCAACCTGATTGAGTTCAGGTCATCATCAGGACATATGGTCACTTATTTTCAATAATAGTGCTGGGGACCGCAAAAAAACATTTGAATTGGGGCGGCCAGGGGTCCAAATGTTGAAGAGAGGTAGTCTCCAGAGTATTGCAAGAATAAGGCAAGGAATGCCAGCGCGGAAATCAATCACGGAACAACTGAGAGTCTGGAGAGTAAAGCACGAGGGCAGGAGGAAGGAATTCCTGGGGGGATCCAGGAGGTATCCAAGTGCAGGGTCTGGTCTGGTCAAACTGTGAAAGGCCGTGGAGAGAACCGGAATCAAGCCGGGGTAATGAAGCGCGAGGCGCGTCTAGGCTCTGTCACGACCGAGCCAATGAGTCGGGCGGGGGAGGAAGCAATCCTGTCAGTTACGGCCGGAGGACGAGTAAAGCGTCCATTCACTCGTGACAGAGCCTAGACGCTGGTGCCTTAGTTATATCTGTGTTTAAAATGTAGGCCAGACACAAACCCACAGGTTCTGTGCCAGTACATACAATCCTGAGCGTAGGACATGCAGGCTAAGTAGCACCAGTAGCCTCTAGCGAACACCACGTCAAATAAGCAGACAAGTCTTTAAGGTTGAGAAGGATCGTCCTCCTGGTCGCAGGTTCAGAGCCTGGTAGGTCCATTTAGCATTTCATCCTTCAGAGGTCAATAAAACAAGAACCATTGAATTGGGTAACAATAACCATGTTACTCAGCGCCAAGATATCATGGGGTGAACGTATTAAGTTTGAGGGACAAGTCCTATGTGTCAAATTTACTGAACGTGTGAAAATTTCCCATTATCTGTGCATAGTTACAGGCCAAGGAATGGTGGCGTGGCCCCCTTAAGCAACTTACAACCATTACAAGGTCAACAGCCCTGGCTTGCTGTGGAAGTAATGTTTAGGGTTGATTACAATATAGTGATACATATTCAGAGGGGACAGAACCACGCAGGCCATAATCATCAGGCCACCTGGGGGCATGACAAACTACTTTTATAGGGCACTGCTGAATATACCATGGGCACCTCGTGGCAGTCAAATGGGGATGACTTGTACAACAGACAAGTTGGCTGGCTCGAATCATACTTGTTTCACTTAGAAGGGATGATTTGCTTGAGTCATAGTTGCCTCTGACAATTATTCTTCGGCTTATAATTGGTTATTTAAGAGGAGTTGGGGGCAGGTCAGCTACCTCGCCTTGTATCGGCGGGATTGAGGTGTCCTTTGGGGTCGTTATGACCAAGTAGAGCATTATCGCCTTGTATATCTGGGCATAAAAGAATGCCGGCAAGGATACAGGGGACTATAGGGCAAGGTTTGCCTGTCCCGAGCATAGTATATGCAGGCGTGAGTAACGTTAATGGCCACCAGTTCAACTGTGCATCATTCGCCCTTAAGAGAGCAGGCAGTCCTTGAAGCCCTCATCCATCGAAGGTGTCTATTTAATTTTATTACACTTCTTGATCTGATAAAAGTATCACGGATAGGGGGGCCTAGTAGTCTTCCAGCGGTTGTGGCTTCACACCCAACTCATATCAGGGCACCCAGTGGATGAGGCACGATAGACATACAGTCACACAAACCAGAGGGACACCATTCAATTGTTCGCCACAGTTCATCAACAAAACTGCCTGGGCAAACATCTGGACGATGCAGCAAAGCAGGTGCACTGTGTATACAAGGGCATGTCACCAGTTGCTCATGTGAGGAAAAATCACCCGCCCTATAGCCAGGGCAGCCAGGCATGTGGTGGAAGTTGTCATCTAACAAGTGGGTTGCGGTGCAATAAGCCGGGGGGAACATGGGGTCAGAGCACAAATTGGCTACAATGTATTGAAGAACATTTGGCACTCCTTCTACTCAAGAAAGGGCAGGTACTCATACATGTGGTCCCCCTCTTATACGTCAGGTACACGAGGACGCCCGTGCTTAATGTCACATATCACATGGCAGGACAGTCACCAAGGGGGGACTGGCTATTGGCATGCCTTGCCAGGACAGTGATAGACACTGCACACTAACTGGAGCCTCTAGGGAGGATAAATGCTGGAAACACAGACTGGGGTGCGCTGGGCCCAAAATCCCCTCACAAAAGCTGCGAGGGCATCATGCTGCCAGGTGGCTTTGAGGGACGGGCAAGGGCAGTAAAGGGCTGTATTTCGTGACAAGGCATTTGCAGCAATGCAGAAGGGTCCCAGCGGATCCACCAAAGGATATCTGCAGCGAAACATGTAATTGGGAATCGTGGAGTCAGACACTATTACTGGTGTAAGTATCAAGGGTCCCAGGTGGACAGCAGGGACTGTGCATCCGTTACCGGACGACAGTTTCAGCAAGCATGGGGAGCTGCGTAAGTTGTCACTCCAGGAAAGGGTGAAATGTTTCACAGCAACTGCACGTGGGAGAGTGTCAATTACCTGTGCATAGTTCATTCAGATACACAGTATCATATTAATTTAAATAATCGCTGTCGTTGCAAGTTGCAAGCATGAGTTTCCCTCAATGTCAGCAACAGCTCACATTGTCAGCAATAAAGCTGCCTGGGAAGTCTGGGTGCAGTAACCACAGATTAAACTGAACAGGCAACAGTCTGGCAGGAAAGGAGGGATGTTGAATTTATTGCCCACTTAGCAGTATGACTATTGCACAGGAGGATGAAGGGTGATTCAAGGGACACAGGTGGTGTGACGGCAACGCAAGACTGTCAGCTTATGCTGGGTAGAAGGCTCTGTATCACCAACCAGAAAGGTGCCAAGTGGCAAAACCAGTAAATAAATTTAAGATATGTGTGTCTCTGGCCTTACGGCGGTGTAGAGACATTCTCATTTAGAGGTACGCCCAGGCGAAAATGGTGTGCTTCTTAAGGTTCTCATGACCAATGCGGTTTGTGGTATCTTTTCAAGGGGAAGATATAAGTTAGGCACTTAATCGCTTACAACGTAGCACATTCAGGCGGGCGTTTTTATTGCAAGTTGCAACCGGGAGATTCCCTCATTCCGTCAGCAGCTGCGCACATGGCCAGCAGTACGCAGCCTGGGAAGTCTGGGGGCGAATACCACAGATTAAACTGTAAAGACAAAATTACTGTACGAAAGGAGGGATAAATGGCAAGTACACGAAGACTCCTTTGCTTAATGTCACATATTCCATGGCGGGATAGTCACCAATTGACACTGGGAACCTTAGATTCTAATAGTATCATTGGTAATATACACACGACTCCCTGGTCATGTGGGGTATGTATGTCCCACCCGGAATTTTAAGGTGACTAGAAGGTAAGCTGAATGTGGAGTGGAATTTGTGGAGGGCAATCATTCCAGGGATAACGGAGTGAACTAGGTCTCTAGCTGGATTGAGCTCCAAGGGTCACGTGATCGAGCTTTAGTAAAGCAAGCCTGGCAGACGGAGGAAGTTGTCACTCAGAACAGGGTGCTGTGACTGCATTGGGGTGCGCAATACGAGCATTCCTGGTCACCATGGTTTAGCAATCAAAAGGTCCGGTGCAAATGTCTGGTCAACTGCAACGGAGTATGTGCCTACTCTAAGGGCAGGTTTTGGGTTGCTTGAGTTAAGCACAGTATTCCTTGCCCTGATAGCCTCTGTAGATAGGCTGGTTGTGGAAGCGGTCATCTAACAAGGGTGCTGCTGTCCCATAATATAGCTATGATAAGAGTAGAGCTCCCTTCTGGGAGGCCATCAAATTCCTACAGATAATGTGAGGCAGTTGTACCTCCCGGAGAAGGATAAATAGCTCCATGCGGTTTCCCAGTCGCAGTTTGTCTGGATGGGGTGCCCGGAATGAGATAGAGCAGCTCCGAACAGATCGGAGCAGAGACTGGCTGGGGGGGAAGGTTTCCCTAACATCTTGGTGATCCACTTAGGAGGCACCGACCGCACTGCAATGGGTAAGGGGGCATTGTTGCAAGCCATGAAGGCTGACTTAGGTGAGATCAGCAAATACATGGGTCAAGGTGAGCTCTGGTGGTATGAGATTATCCCCCGCAGAGTGTGGCACGGGGCTAAGTCAGAGGAGGCCGTTGAACATTCCCGAAAGAGAGTGAACAGTTCAAGGCATAAGTTTGCAGATCTGAATGGTCTGGGAGTCATCAGACACGAGCTGATCCAGGCCAATGTTGAAGGCTACTTTGATAAAGATGGAGTTCACTTGTCACAGGTTGGAATGGACCTGTTCCTCTTGGATATGCAGGAGGCCCTGGAAATAGCAGGTACAAATGTCCGGTCAACTTCAACGAAGTATGGGCACGCTGCTCCCTGGGCAGGTTAGGGTTGCTTCAGTTATGCATAAAATTCCCCGCCCTCATAGCCATAGTAGACAGGCTGGTTGCGGAAGCGGTCATCTAAACAAGTGTGCTGCTGTTCCATAAATGAAGGAAACAGGTGTTAGGCACAAAAGTGCTAGAGGGATAGCAACCACAGGTTGCAGGAGGTTGGAGCCTACATTAGCTTGAAGGGTAACACAGCTATGGCTAAGAGTAGAACTCCCTCCTGGGTGGCAGTCGAACAGTCCCGGAGAAGGATGAACAGCGCCATGCGCAAGTTCGCAGGGCCATGGGGCTTTGCTTCATCAGGCATGGGCTAATCCAGACGAACACCAAAGGTGATTGTGGAAAGTTGGGGGTGCACTTGTCACAGGTTGGAATGGACCTGTTCCTCTTGGACATGCAGGAGGCCCTGGAAATAGCAGGTTGCAGGTGAGAAATCAGCTGTATTGGTGGGGGGGCTCTTTAGGCGACGGGGGCCGCCTCCAGAGCTGTGGCGGAGTTACAGGGCGATCTGGAAGCATATGGATACAGAAGGGTACCTCTGCAAGAGCACAATAGGGGTGCCAGAGCCAAATACCAGGAGCCTCATGGGAGGTTATGTTATGTTATGTTATTGTGTCTTATAAAGCGCGACAGCTGCCCCAGCAAAGGGGCGTCCCGGCGCTAATGTAGGAAAGACTGACATAGCAACAAAGCAGGCACGAACTAAGATGAAGGGAAGAGAAAAGTCTTAATGGCCTTCCTAAATTCTAAGTAATTATTGAGTCCACGAATCTGCACAGGGAGTGTGTTCCAAAGAGTGGCAGCTCTGTAGCGAAAGGAGCGGCCGCCGGCACGAGCTCTACGTATCCGTGGAACAACCACCAAGTGCTGGCCATGTGAGCGGAGAAGCTGTGGTGGGGCATATGGCGAAAGGAGATTGGCCAGAATAGAAGGGGTGGCCAGTTTCAAAACCTTAAAGGAAGTACATAAGGTTTTCAATTCGATACGCCTGGCCACCGGTAACCAATGAAGGCGGCGGATGGCGTTGGACACAGAGCAAGACTTGCGCAGGCCTAAAAGGGTTCTAGCTGCTGCATTCTGTGCCCTTTGCAACCTCACAACCTCCGCCTTATTGGACCCTAGATAGAGGGAGCAGGCATAATCAAGTCTGGATAAAACCATCGCCTGAATGATGACCTGACGCGTAGACGCGTCAAAGAAGCCCAGCAATGGTCTGAGCCCTCGTAAAAGTCCAAAACAGGTCCCTGCTGTTTTTTTGGTTTGGACTCGATAGTTTAAGAATGAGTCCAACCAAACCCCTAGATTTTTTACAGCTTGTTTGGGGGAGGGGGGCTTGCCCAAGCTGGCTGGTCACCAGAGATCATTCCACAGACCATGGTCCCTACCTACTAACAGTACCTCTGACTTGTTGGAATTCAGTTGGAGGCAGTTGTCAGTCATGCACTCGGCCACTGCCGCAAGGTCGCCCCGAAACTTAAGGGCGTCCCGCTCGGTGTTATTAGAGAGTGCCACCACCAACTGAGTATCGTCAGCGTAGGAGACCATGGTCAAACCCCTGCTAATGGCTACTGCAGCCAGAGGTTGAACATAGGTGTTAAACAACAGGGGACTGAGGGAGGAGCCCTGTGGCACCCCTTGTTTAACAGGATATTCGCCAGAAGCAAACGGGGGAGCTGTTACCGAAAATGACCTCTCATGGAGAAATGAGGCAAGCCACTCCAGTGCCAAATCCGTAATTCCTACCTCCTCAAGGCGTCTCAACAGTATGTCGTGAGACACAGTATCAAACGCGGCGCTCAAGTCCAGCAGGATCAGCGCCGACGTTTGCCCCTCATTCATTGCTGACCAAAGATGTTCTGTCACGGCCAGGAGAGCTGACTCCGTGCTGTGACCTGGCCTAAAGCCGTTCTGGGAGGGGTCCAGTATGTTATTCAAGGCCAAAAAATCAGACAGAAGGGAGTTCACATATGCTTCTGTGATCTTTGCCGCCCAGGGAAACAGAGAGATGGGGCGGTAATTTTCTAATTTGGCTGGGTCAAGCGCAGGTTTTTTAAGTAATGGAATTACCTTGGCCTGTTTCCAAGCCCTGGGCACTGTAGCTGTACTGAGGGACCCATTTATCACCTGATTCAAGGAAGATAAGATTGTCGGCAATACTTTCTTGAATTGATCTGGTTTAAGCGGGTCGACGTGGGATCCCGACTTGATCCTACTACAGAATGCTAACAGCTGATCGACCGGGATCGGCGGAAAGGTGTGAAGAGTATCCGGCCGTTGACAATCACGTGCCACCGGCACATTATTATGTGTGATCGGAAAGGATCTGTAGATGTCATCCACCTTTTTAACAAAAAAGGTGGCCAGATCCTCGCACTGCTTGTTAGACTTGATGGTCGACCCAACAGTGGTTTGCTGGGATTGCAGACTGGCAAGTATTGAGAACGTGCTCTTAGAAGGATTAGCACTCTTGCGGATTTGGTTGGAAAAAAAAGCTGCTCGTGCCTGATATATGGCCTTGTGATACCTTTTGATTGCTGCCCGATAGATATCTTTAGCAGCCGGACTAAAGTCTCTTCTCCAAATCCGCTCTAATCTCTTACATCCCTTACGCATGTCGGCAAGTTCAGTCTTAAACCATGGTCGTGTTTTAGTTTTGCGATTGACTGACCATTTGATAGGGATTAAACTGTCTAATGGATGCCTTATCCATTCAGAAAATACCCTGTAAGCCTCATTAGAATCCTCTGGCAAATTCGGACGAGTAGCCAGAAGGCAGGCATCAAAATGGTCCCAGTTCAATTTATACCAGGGCCGTTTGGTTCCTGGAAGAATTACGTCGGCGCCCCGTTAGTCCTTCGGGCGGTTGTGGGCCTGAACAACCGGGGGCTTGCCTTGCTACGCTCCGCCCTGAAAGGGGCGTGAGTAATAAGGGACCAATGTGTCACGTGATCCGGTAAGAGGATCACCCCATAAGGTGTAGCACTGATTTGGTTCTCCACAGTGCTTGGCTCATCAGGCGGGCAGGGCAGCATAGGTTGGTTACAGCTGCCTGCCCTTGGATCGCCCGTAAGATAACCCACCATATTGCATACTTTTGTATGGAATAAACCTGCAGCAATATTTTCCCAAACAAAAGTTGTGTTGCGTATTTATTTATGCATGCATGCTCTGTTTGTTGTGTGGGTGGGGTGTGTTGCCAATAATGGAACTATGATCGCGTACAGGCCAGACAGGCACACTGCAGTCACACCTATTCATAGGCAGAAGTCGCCTCCAACAACATGTGGAATCCTCGTAATCAGACGGATTCACAAAGATTTGTCTGCGTATATATGAGGCTTACTCCTTAAATTCCAGGAGTAAGTCAGACCTGCTCGTGGTAGGAAGCTCTGTGACTCAGACCCAAGGGAGTACACATGGCCTTTCTTTCAGTTTAAAGAAGCCGCTTTTTGAAGGTTATTGGCTAGGATGTAAACAGAGTGCACACGATCTATATTTTCACAGGAGCACGCGGGGTGAGCCAGATAAGGTGACAGAGGAGTCTTCCTGCATCCTTTTCCTGTGTTCTCCCACAGCTCCAGCATCCTTGGCTGGGCAGCGGATGGGGCGGGACAGGAAGTGGCTGTATCTGAGCCAACAGCACTGGCCTCGTGTCATCGACTGGAGAGTGTTCCCGTGTCACTCAGCCCTGTGTTCATGTGACGGGTGTTCTGCCCTGTCAGCAGAAATACATCCTACACCAGCACTTCGGAGATGGCAGGAAATCCGACTGCAGTGCTTCTGTGGCAAAAAAGATGTTTTTTATGAAGGCACCATAAAATGAACAATTTTCACATTCTCGACCAAGCTATCAAATGCGCCTCATGACAAATACTTTCATGGGGTTTTCTACAACCCTCTCACACCGCAACAAATCAACCCCTCTCCAGCTTGTCCCCAATGCCCTCCCTCTTCCCCAAACTCTGCCTGTTCTGTACTTTTTCTAGCTCTACCAGCCCTTTACCAACCCTATTTGTGTTTATGAACCCGCTGGTGCTTCTTAGCCGTGGGGCCACCGATTCCACACTTGGACCGGGGCTGCTGCATCTCAAAAATTCCCTCTAGTAACTCTACTCCCCCACAGTCAACCTTTCCACCAGACATTTCTTCTCCTGCCCCCTTTACTGCTGTCAGAGCATTCCTGGGCAGTTCTGGTCTTTATGTCCACCTTGTAGTAAGTGTGTTCTCTTTTGAGCCAGTATATTCTACCACTTGCATCAATTAAGTACTTAGCAACGTTAATTAGACATCGTGCCATAGAAACTGTGATAGGTGCTTGTTTGGTGTCTTCAACGTTCAGCCCCCCCAAAATGTCTTCCATATTGACCCCCCCCCCCACACTTAGGTGCCCTCTTGGTCACTGCAGACATGTTAGATCCACCCTGGCCCTGCACACTGATGGAGTGCGATGGTGTTTTGAAATTTGTAGGGGTGCATCATAATCACAGATAGTCCGCACCCGCATATGTACTCTTATGTTGTATTAACAATTGACTATTAGAAGGTGTTCAGTAATAACATGTGAAAGTAAATGGTAGGGAAAAGTATCGTGTCATGTAAAGAGACAACGTAGCATTCATGCTATAATGTTGTAATTCATAGTATTCGATGTCATCTGCCTAACGAATCTGCTTACATGTAATGTGATGTGTATGATTTAACGTGCATCATATTGAAGTTGCGCATAGATGTGACTTAATTGCATTTAACATGTAGACTTTTGTAAGTGGCTTGGCGTTAACACGAATTCGATGTGCTTCTGTAATGTAATGAGGTATAGAGGCCCAAATGAAATGGTCACTTATGTGTGTATTTGAGAGGCCTATGTATTTCACTCTTATGTTGTCCGATTTCTGTAGGCCTGAATTGTATTTTCCCTGAGGGCTCTGAGCAGGGCTGTTAGACATTTCATGTGCATGTTGAATCTGTTCTGTTCTCACGTTTCTGTTGCAGGTGGAGAAAGTGGTCTTTGTTAGTTAGAATAACGTCTTTTGTTTAGGAGAGTTAGGCTCGGGAGGATGCGTTACATTTTGGTGAGGAGAGCTGATAGTTGGGACCCGGTGTTCTTTCTCATTGAGGGAGGCCTGGGAATCAAGGTCATCGAGCCAGGAGCTGGGAGCACCGACACCGCGTGTAAAATCACCTATGGGAAGTGCCCAGTGAAATGAGGTGATCTGTGGGCATGTTGTATGTTTTTGTGTTTTGTATTAGGGATAGTGTCCTGGGGTGGAGTCAGGAGAAGGGGTGAGGAGATCGAAGGACAGCGAAGGAGCATCTTAGAACGAACTCTGTAACTTTGGCTACTTGGCCATACAATGTGAGTGTACTTCTTAGGAAGTCTTCACGTGCTGACACCTTTTTCCTGATCTTGCCTTGGAAATGCTAAGTAGGGATGTCACGATAGTGGTAGTGTAGGGACAGACTAATGGTTTTTATTCATTCTCCGCAGATGAAGACCGAACTCGACGTGGGGGCAATCATTGCCTGCGTTCTGCTTCTGGAGATTGCCATTCTGTTCATGATTCATTGCATAAAATTAGCCCGTAGGTTTGGATTTGTATTAGTTCCCATGTATTTCTACAACCTCGTAATGAGGTGCTTGTATATCCAGTTGTTTTTGGCTTTGTAATAAACCCCACAAAATTGGAAGTCCAGAGTCTGTGATTCTTCAGAGTCATTGTTCTAATCAGTTATGATCTTATTAATGTGAATTGGTTCTCCCCTTTACGCTTCTTAGCAGGCAATAAAGGTCCGTCGGCCGTGAGTTCCACAGTAATTTTGTAGAGAGGAACTTGGCCCTTCTCAACACCAACATCTGTGTCCCTACAGTTCTCACTTCCACCCCTGGTCATGCCCTTCCAAGAAATCCCTCTTCTGTTCCTTGATGAAGTCCAAACCTGTTGTTTACCCTGCGTCATTTGCCTCTAAAAGGCTCAGTCTGACAACACGGGCAACACCTGGAATCTCACTCCATCCTATCCTGACCAGTGTATCGTAAGATGTTTACAACTGCTTTCTACGCCTTTTCTTACTGGCATGCAATACAGATCACTCGTCTATGCAGCGGCCACAGATCTATGCCTCCATATTCTTCCGCCTCCGCTGCCTGCTCACAGAATAACAAAAGAGCAGAGTTTACATTGTTGTGGCATCCTACTGGCCACCTGCCCAGATCCTGAATTCCATCTTCCTGATACCACAATTCTTTCCTTACATTAGCCCACCCTGAGAGCATCCACAGCTGCCCTCTAAATTAAACAAAAGGTTCCCATATTGCCTTGGGTCCTCGCTGCTGGCTACTACACACCTTCTGGCAGTGGTTAATTTGTAAAACAATAAGTGCCAGGTCCCTCATCAGGCGGCCACTGCAGCTTGCACCATCCATTGCCCTGCCAGTGCTGCCAGTGACAATACTAACACAATTACTAACCATCACACCCTATAAGTGTTACAATTCAGACTGTTCCAGGCTCCCAAAGCTATAAGAATGAATTGGGTGGCACGTATCAGTGATTGTTAATGTATATTAAATTAATAAACAACTGTTGTTGTGCTCATACCCAAATTTGGCAGACAGCGCCACCATGTGGCAGACTGTCACAAGCGCCGGTGTTAAGAATTAAATGGGGAGCCAAGCACCGGAAACCACCGGCTCATATTAAGCGATCCCTCCTGGTACATTCAAGACCCTACCTCTTACCAATGACTTCTTGTCTTCATGGTAGTACAACTTTCTGTGGCTTTCGCCCTTTACTTTCCCAGCTGTGACCCGGCAGACCACAGGATGTGGGGGAAACCCTATATTAGAACAGACTCTGCCCCTCTGTTTATGTCTCCCTTTTTGGCCTGCAAGACCCCTACCATCTCCGCAATCTCGGCCACCCTCTGAGAACCCTTTTTGTAACCATCTTGTTCTTTGTCATGAAAGTGGATGTCTTTCGGGGGAGGCCAGGGCAAAACACACTTTAATGGCATTGTACTAATGTGTGCCTGCCATAAGGTTGGTACATTAAACCTCTACGTCACCCATGAGGTCCTTGCTCCGGTAGCACTAAGTGGGGAAGGAAGCTGCCTACCCATCCTCAAGGGTCTCTTACCTAATGTACCCATAATGAAAAATGTCCCTGCCACGAAGAGGATCAGGAAGCAGGGCTTGAGATTCACGCTCCAGCAGTCGAGGTGGCACGATGGTCAGGTCCTGCCTGCGCTGAGGTTATTGCAGTGAAGGAAAGGTGGGTGCTATGTGAAAAGAGCTGGTGCTACCTGATAGAAGGCTGCACGCTTGTGGAGAGCACATTGTGCAATGGCGTCTTACCTGAGAACTACAAGTTTCAGAATTCCTGAACTCTCGCGGTGTTTGCAGATTGTGGTGGCCATCTTGAATTACTGGGTATGTCCTTGCTAGGAAATGGAGGTGCTGCATTGCTGTAGCCATGACTGTAGGAGAGTAGGATCTGCTTCTTATAGTTACCCCCACTTTTTGCTGATGTCTCACTGTTTTTGGCCTAGTCTGACTGGGATCCTGCTATTCAGGACCCCAGTCTATCTGCTTTCTCCTATAAATTGATTGCATGTACTTTAGGTACACTCCAGATTGGATTCTGGGGTACCCTTATCAGTCCCTAGTATATGGTACACCATGTACCCAGGGCATAGGTACCCCAGAGGCCTCCCAGGGGCTGAAGCATGTATTGTGCCACCCCTGAGAGGCCATTCAAAATGACACCACAGGTCTGCTACTGCAACCTGTGTAAGGAGGTGCATGCACCCCTTACATAGATATAGGTTACCTATATCTATTCTAAATCACCGCACATATAAACCTATCAGTCACCCCTGTGGCAGGCCTTATCAATCTTGAAGGCAGGGTGCTGGGTTTTACGTGAGAGGGTGCCCCTGCATGAGCAGAGCCCCTCTACAGCCTTCAGAATCTATTCCCTGGGGTTGTCTGTGATGCAGCCAACCATATATACTTAAGTGCATTATAACCTTGCGGTAAATGCTAACTTTAAAACGGCTGCTTAGAAACATGTTGTGTTTGGTGTCAAACACCTTGGAATCATACCTCCACACCAGTAACTGGTGTGGGAGGTATCATTCCTCCCTTGTAGTACCACTACTATGGGGGCACCGGTCTACCCGGTACCAGCTTTCTCGACCTGGGCAGCACAAAATGGATGCTGCCAGCCACAGACACGAGTCTGCCCTCCTGCTGCTGAGCCAAGCTCGAGCAGAGGAAGGCCTGACAATAGGTTTCCTGTCACAAGGAGGTGTGACCACCTCCCAGACAGTCTTTAGTGTATTGGGGCTGGGTGGGTGCCCTCTTAGAGTGCCAGAAAGACTGCACTGGGGGCACATTTGGTGTCCCCGTGCATAGTCCAGCTCAAACCGGTTGCAGGAGCCAATGGCTCCTGCTCTGGTGCGAAACTGGACAAAGGACATGGGTGTAGCCACCCCTCTGTCCTGACCCTCCCATAGGTGGGTCCCCAGAGTTAGTCCAACCCCTTACTTGGGTATAAAATAGGAAACCTGACTACAGGACTTTAGATTTTACCTGGACTAAACTCTGCAAGCAGAAACCAAGTACTTCGACGGTCTACACTTCGCTGGACGACAGAAGAATCTCCCTTGGAGTAAAGGAGTTACTCCCCTGCAGCAGCAGGCACCTAAACGCATCTGACCAGTTTGCATCACCCAAGCTCCTGAGGACTCCGAAGATTTCTGCAACACAGGAGGTGGGTTCCCAAGCATCCCTGAGGTCGATCTGCTCTCTCAGCAATCTTGAGACCAGTATCCCTCGTGGGGACCGTGCAACCTGAACCCCTGTGCACTGTGTACTTTTTCAGCAGCATATGCTTTTCGGCAATCCCTGAGGCTGTGCTTTGGACTATGTGTAGTCCCAACCCCGAGCAACATTTCGACCAAAGATCTCCGGCCTCCACTCCACGAGTGCTCCGTGGGCTGGTACTTTGTGATTCCGCTCAAGGTCCCTTTGCGATCCCTGGTCCGTTGGCCTGTGGGTCCTATCGAGGGTCACTTTGACTTTCCTTGGGCTTTCCTGGTGGCTCCAGATGTGCCCTGACTCCCCATAGCTTGGAGAGTCTCCTGGACCTTGCTGGTCTATACTATCACTTGTTTCCTCTGCCCGCGTGGGTTGCCTTTGCCAAGGCTTGTTGGTGTTCAATCCGGACACTGACCCCTCAGCACTCGACATCCTTCGTGGGACAGCTCACCTCCAGACTTTGGTCATCGTCGATGTCTCCTGGTCCCCGTGGCTGCAGAGTCAAGCATCTGATCTTCGCACCTGAAGCACCCGACATCGGTGGGCATTCGTCTATCGAGCCCCTGGTCACGTGAAGTGGCCCAGACTCTGTCCCCTCTGCTTTCAGGTTCTTCTTACTCCGAATCCAGGCTTGGATTCCCCCGGACACTTTTCATCTTCCTGGCAGCAGCACTTCTTCGCATCACGCCATTGAAAACGACGTAGGGTTTCCGACACCACTTGACCCCTATGCACCCGGCTCCTCTGGGATAGGTAACACGGGTACCTTGGTACTCACAAGGGTGCTGGCCTTAGAACCTTCTATGTTCCAAAGGGTTTGCTTGAAGTCCTCTCCGAAGTGTCCTTAAACTGTAATTTTCCAACCGCGACTTTCCCATAGAGTTGTACGGAGCTCGCGTCTGTGTTCCCACACTGCACCCGTCCTCTGTGGCTCCCTGTGTCACTCCTGTGGGTGGTTCCTTGGGGTTCCAGCAATTCTATGTGCTCTAGGCACTGTGTCTATTGAAGTCGTGGTTGTTATACCACTTTCTTAGTATATGGTTCGGTCTCCCCCTGGAGCCCGCTGTGTATTGTGCTATTTACTGTCGTTCTATTGATTTAACATTGTGTACTGTACATTCTTATCTCGGGTAGAGATTAGTAGAGAGTGTTTTAGTAATAAATACATATTTTTATATAACACTTGTGTGGTTCTCCTTTCATTTAGTCATTCAGGAGGTGATATTCTGGTAAAACAAGCTGCTTTACATTCCTTCAAGATTAAGCCTGAAGGCTGCTCTCCATAGCTATCACTAGGATAGCTTTCATAAAGGTTATCTTTGACCTAATCATCAATAAGGGTCGTTTGGACTGGTGCAAGGTGCCCACTTTAATTAGTGGACAGCATATACCAGGCCACCTTCTCACAATCATGGTTCATGATTCTTCTCTCTGGTACGTCTCCTCTTGAGGGTTTGCTAAATCCAGTTAAATGACAGAAACGTATTCTGGAAGTCATTAGTTATGGGCAAACAAACTTTGAACTAAGCTTGTAAGACAATTGAACTTTTGAACTGCTCTGCTAGACATTAACGCCACAGACATTTGGGACAATGACAGTCTTTTGAACTTGAATCCTTTTGTGAAGCAACTACAGGATTTCTTTGGGTAATGGGCCATTGATATTTCTATGTATATATTTTGGGAACTAAGGTATCAGTGATGTACAGTAAGTGATGTACGTGTTGTCAGGATAGGGATTTACAAAGTATTAATGGATGTTTCACTACTTTACAGTTGTATTGAGGTTATTAGAAAAGAACCACTGATTCTTGAAGGCGCCGGCGTCTGAAGTCAGAGGCAGTTATCTCACTGATAGGGAGGGTGCAGAGTCAGCATCACATTTGTCACTTACACCTTGATGTATTTCAAGTTCTGGAAAAGTCTGCTTCATGTTGAGTCAGAGTTGGCTACACAGTGATATTTAAAAGGTGCATCCTTTCATTGTTGAAGATGGACACTGGAGGTTGATGGAAGAGTGCATCGCTCCCGCTGGATGAATGAATGAATAAAGCGCACAGATACTCCAACAGGAGTGTCCCGGCGCTACAGAATCACACGGCTGCTGACACAAGAATGAATTAGCTTCCAAAGAGCCAGGTTTTCAACAGTTTCCTGAAACTCGGCAAATCCTGAGAAAGTCTGAGGGGCAACGGGAGTTTATTCCATGCCTGTGCCCCCAGATGGCTAAAGGATTTTCCTCCCCTGCGTGCCAATCGTACCTTAGGCACGGAGGCATATGCCCCCAGACTTGATCTTAGAGTCCTCTTAGGGGTGTACCAGCTAACACGCTTTCTGAGGTAACTAGGCCCCTTGCCATGGAGGGCCTTATATAAAACAGTACCAGCGCCTTAAATTGTATTCGCTCCCTAACTGGAAGCCAGTGAAGCGACTTCAGGTGTGGTGCCATATGGGACCTTGGTTTTAAACAAAGGATGGCCCTGGCGGCGGCATTCTGCACCCCCTGAAGCCGTTGCAGGAGGCAATTGGGCAGACCTAGGTAGAGAATATTCGCGTAGTCCAGTATTGATGTAATCAGTGCCTGGACCACAATCCTCCTGCAATCCAGCGGAAGAAGTGGAAGAAACTTTCTCACCATCCGGAGTAGTCCAATGCAGGTCCCAACCAAGGTCTGAACCTGGGCTCGCATAGAAAGTACGTCATCAACACGGATTCCCAGGTTTCTAACTGTAGGTTGAGCCACGCTGGGGGGAGAAAATTGTTCCGGCCACCATTGAGTCCAATCTTGCACTTTAGGCAGGCCAAAGAGGACAATTTCCGTTTTTTCGGAGTTACACTTCAGTTGGTTATCCTCCAGCCATCCAAAGACATCAGTGAGGCAGGATCTAATCAGATTGCCATCAAACTCACTGCCTCTGTTGCAAGAGAAAACCAATTGTGTGTCGTCTGCGTAAGAAATAATCTTTACCCCGTACGACTCCACTAATGTTGCCAGAGGGGACATGTATAAGTTAAAAAGAGTTGGGCTCAGGCAAGATCCCTGTGGTACTCCTACTTGTAGGCTGGGCATAGCGGATGAAAAAGGAGGGGACCATATCACCTGCACTCTGTCCTCCAAATAAAAGGTTAGCCAGGCTAGAGCTTGTCCACCAAAACCCATGCCTTTCAGTCTGTCAAGAAGCTTCCTGTGTCCAAGGTGCAGGGCCAGTGTCCTCTGACAGCCCCTCAGGCAGACACCTAACCTATGTGCATGTCACTGTACATTAGTCCTCATCCAGGTAAACCATAAAGCACTCGTACCCTCCGAACACTTGTGCAAGGCCTACACCATGGCACTGCTATGACAGGCCTGCTGGATTGGTTTCGTACTAGGCTACCATTGGAGTTCCATCTCCAGAAGATCTCTTGGGTTCTTTTCAAGACGTGTGGGATCCTTTCCTTCACCCAACACCTTGCAGAAGACCTGCAGCTCTGTGGTCCTTGGATACCTGAGGTCTGGGCCTGCTCTTGGCATCTCTCTAGGGGCCTTTCAAAGAATCTTGTTCTGCAGCTCTGTGGTCCTTGGATACTTGAGGTCTGGACCTGCTCTTGGCATCTCCCTAGGGGCCTTTCACATAATCTTGTTCTGCAGCTCTGTGGTCCTTGGATACCTGAGGTCTGGACCTGCTCTTGGCATCTCTCTAGGGGCCGTTCACATAATCTTGTTCTGGAATCAAAGAATCTTGGGCCCGATTTACAAAAGTAATCTGAGACAAAATCCTAACTTTACGACTTTCGGTATTCACAAAAGGCATTTAGGAGTAGTAAAGTTAGGATTTTGTCTTAGTTTTGGTCTTAAGACAAAATCCTAAATTAAGTTAAACTTAAGTTAAATTTAAGTTAGGATTTTGTCTTAAGACCAAAACTTAAGACAAACTTAAGACAAAATCCTAACTTAAGTTTAACTTAAGTTAAACTTAAATTCGGATTTTGTTTTAAGACCAAACCTTAAGACAAACTTAAGACAAAATCCTAACTTTACTACTCCTAAATGCCTTTTGTGAATACCGAAAGTCGTAAAGTTAGTATTTTGTCTCAGATTACTTTTGTGAATCGGGCCCCTTGTTCTGCAGCTCTGTGGTCCTTGGATACCTGAGGTCTGGACCTGCTCTTGTCATCTCTCTAAGGGCCATTCAGATAATCTTATTCTGCAGCTCTGTGCTTTTTGGATACCTGAGGTCTGGACCTGCTCTTGGCATCTCTCTAGGGGCATTTCACATAATCTTGTTCTGCAGCTCTGTGGTTCTTGGATACCCGAGGTCTGGGCCTGCTCTTGGCATCTCTCTAGGGGCCTTTCACATAATCTTGTTCTGCAGCTCTGTGGTTCTTGGATACCTGAAGTCTGGACCTGCTCTTGGCATCTCTCTAGGGGCCTTTCACATAATCTTGTTCTGCAGCTCTGTGGTCCTTGGATACCTGAGGTCTGGACCTGCTCTTGGCATCTCTCTAGGGGCCGTTCACATAATCTTGTTCTGCAGCTCTGTGGTCCTTGGATACCTTAGGTCTGGACCTGCTCTTGGCATCTCTCTAGGGGCCTTTTACATAATCTTGTTCTGCAGCTCTGTGGTCCTTGGATACCTGAGGTCTGGACCTGCTCTTGGCATCTCTCTAGGGGCCTTTCACATAATCTTGTTCTGCAGCTCTGTGGTCCTTGGATACCTGAGGTCTGGACCTGCTCTTGACATCTCTCTAGGGGCCTTTCAAAGAATCTTGGGCCCGATTTACAAAAGTAATCTGAGACAAAATCCTAACTTTACGACTTTCGGTATTCACAAAAGGCATTTAGGAGTAGTAAAGTTAGGATTTTGTCTTAAGTTTGTCTTAAGTTTTGGTCTTAAGACAAAATCCTAACTTAAGTTAAACTTAAGTTAAACTTAAGTTAGGATTTTGTCTTAAGACCAAAACTTAAGACAAACTTAAGACAAAATCCTAACTTAAGTTTAACTTAAGTTTAACTTAAATTAGGATTTTGTCTTAAGACCAAACCTTAAGACAAACTTAAGACAAAATCCTAACTTTACTACTCCTAAATGCCTTTTGTGAATACCGAAAGTCGTAAAGTTAGGATTTTGTCTCAAATTACTTTTGTGAATCGGGCCCCTTGTTCTGCAGCTCTGTGGTCCTTGGATACCTGAGGTCTGGACCTGCTCTTGGCATCTCTCTAAGGGCCATTCAGATAATCTTATTCTGCAGCTCTGTGCTTTTTGGATACCTGAGGTCTGGACCTGCTCTTTCCATCTCTCTAGGGGTATTTCACATAATCTTGTTCTGCAGCTCTGTGGGTCTTGGATACCCGTGGTCTGGGCCTGCTCTTGACATCTCTCAAGGGGCCTTTCACATAATCTTGTTCTGCAGCTCTGTGGTTCTTGGATACCTGAAGTCTGGACCTGCTCTTGGCATCTCTCTAGGGGCCTTTCAAATAATCTTTTTCTGCAGGCTTAAGCGTGACATACACTGGACTCCAGTTCACCGCACCACGTGGCTTAAATGCACCTGACGCTACTTCTAATTTGGAGAGATCCTTTCCCATAATGCACCCTGCAGTGAAGTCTCTACAAACAAACATCCTGTTTCTGCCATGTGATCTCTGCCAAACAATAGAGAACTTGACTCTGTGGTTCCTATGTTTTTTAATGTTTAAAAACCCATGGGGCAGTAACAGGCAGGTACACAGCTTTGGAAGTGGGGAGGGGGTTTGTAGGAAAGTAGTATCTGCTTCTTATGGTTACCCCCACTTTTTGCTGATGTCTCACTGTTTTTGGACTAGTATGACTGGGATCCTGCTATCCAGGACCCCAGTCTATCTGCTTTTTCCCTTAAATTGCTATGTATGTACTTTAGGTACACTCCAGATTGGATACTGGGGTACCCTTATCAGTCCCTAGTATATGGTACACCATGTACCCAGGGCATAGGTACTTCAGAGGCCTCCCATGGGCTGAAGCATGTATTATGCCACCCATGAGAGGCCATTCAAAATGACACAACAGGTCTGCTACAGCAGCCTGGGTAAGCTGGTGCTTGCATCACTTACTTAGATATAGGTTCACTATATCTATCTAAATCACTACACTTAAAAACCTATCAGTCACCCCTATGGCAGGCCTTATCAATCCTGAAGGCAGGGTGCTGGGTTTTACGTGAGAGGGTGCCCCTGCATGAGCAGAGCCCTCTGCAGCCTTCGGAGACCATTCTCCGGGGTTGTCAGTGATGCCGCCAGACATATAGGTTAAGTTGCATTATAACCTCGCGGTAAATGCTAACTTTAAAACAGCTGCTTAGAAACATGTTGTGATTGGTGTCAAACACCTTGGAATCATACCTCCACACCAGTAACTGGTGTGGGAGGTATGATTCCACCCTTCTGAAACCACTACTGTAGGTCACCGGTCTACCCGGTACCAGCTTTCTCGACCCAGGCAGCACAAAATGGACGCTGCCAGCCACAGACACGATTCTGCTCTCCTGCTGCTGAGCCAAGCTCGAGCAGAGGAAGGCATGACAATAGGCATCCTGTCAGAGGGAGGTGTGACCACCTCCCAGACAGGGTTTAGTGTACTGGGGCTGAGTGGGTGCACTCTGAGAGTGCCAGAAAGTCTGCACTGGGGGCACATTTGCTGTCCCTGTGCATAGTCCAGCTCAAACCAGTTCTGGGAGCCATTGGCTCCTGCTCTGGCACAAAACTGTACAAAGGACATGGGTGTAGCCACCCCTCTGTCCTGCCCCTCCCCTAGGAGGATCCCCTGAATCTGTCCAACCCTTTCCCATGGGTATAAAGTGGGTTACCTGGCTACAGGACTTTAGATTTTACCTGGACAAGATTCTACTAAGAAGAAACCAAGTACTTCGACTGTCTGCACGACGCTGGACGACTGAAGAATCTCCCTTGGGGTAAAGGAGTTAGTCCCCTGCACTAGCAGGCACCTAAGCACATCTGACTTGCTTGCATCTCCATAGCTCCTGAGGACTCCGAAGATTTCAGCAACACAGGAGGTGGGTTTCCGAAGGTCCCTGAGGTCGATCTGCCCTCTCAGCGATTCTGAGACCAGTATCCCTCATGGGGACCGCATGACCCGAACCCCTGTGCACCGCGTACATTTGCAAGTGCATATGCTTGTTGGCAACCCCTGAGCTTGTGCATTGGACTCCGAGTAGTCCTGACCCCAAGCAGTATTTGCACTGAAGAAATCCGGCCTCCTCATACTGAGTGCTCCGTGGGCTGGTGCTTTGCCGACTTGCTTGAGGTCTCCTTGCGATCCCTGGTCCGTTGGCCTGTGGGTCCTGGCGAGGGTCAACTTGTTTGTTCTTGGGCTTCCCTGGTTGCTCTAGATGTGCCCTGACTCCCCATTGCTTGGAGAGTCCCCTGGACCTTGCTGGTCCACACCGTAACCTGTTTGTCCTTCCTGCGTGGGTTGCATTTGCCAAGGCTTGTTGGTGCTCCAGCTGGACATCGACTCAGCACTCGACATCCTTCGTGGGACAGCTCACCTCCGGATCCTGGTCGTCCTCGACATCTCCTGGTCCCCGTGGCTGCAGAGTCAAGCATCCCTTCTTCGCACCTGAAGCACCCGACATCGGTGGGCATTCGACTGCCGAGCCCCTGGTCACCTGAAGTGACCCAGACTTTGTCCCCTCTGCTTTCAGGTTCCTCTCACCTAGAATCCAGGCTTGGATTCCATCGGACACTCTTCACCTTTCCGGCTGCAGCACTTCTTCGCAACTCTCCATTGAAAACGACGAAGGTTTCCGACACCACTTGACCCCTATGCACCCGGCTCCTCTGGGATAGGTAACACGGGTACCTCGGTACTCACTGGTGGGTTGGCTCTAGAACCTCCTATGTTCCAAAGGGTTTGCTTGAAGTCCTCGTAAAAGTGTCCTTAAACTATAACTTTGCAACCGCGACTTTCCCATAGAGTTGCACGGAACACGCGGTCGTGTTTCCTCACTGCACCCGTCCTCCGTGGGCTCCCTGTGTCACTACCTTGGGTGGTTCCTTGGGGTCCCAGCGATTCTACGTGCTCTAGGCACTGTGTCTAGTCAAGTCGTGATTGTTATACCATTTTTTTAGTATATGGTTCGGTCTCCCCCTGGAGCCCGCTGTGTATTGTGCTACTTACGAATGTTCTATTGATTCAGTATTGTGTGCTTTGTGTTCTAATCTCGTGTAGAGACTAGTAGAGAGTGTTATATTAATAAATACATATTTTTATATAACTACTGTGTGGTTCTCCTTTCATTTAGTCATTCAGGAGGTGATATTCTGGTAAAACAAGCTGCTTTACATTCCTTCAAGATTAAGCCTGAAGGCTGCTCTCCACAGCTACCACTAGGATAGCTTTCTAAAGGTTATCTTTGACCTCATACATCATAAGGGTCGTGTGGACTGGTACAAGGTGCCCACTTTAATTAGTGGACAGCATATACCAGGCCACCTTCTCACATTGGTGTGCAGCGGTTGGGATTCAAGCTTGCTATTGTTTTACCAGATAAATCTCATTGAGTGATTAACTGAAAACCACTAAGTATTAGGCACATATAATACATCAAGATTTGAATAAGTAAGTTCTACTGAACTTGGAGTTGGGTAAGTCAAGGGTCTAGCACACCCTTTCTCCAACTCAAGAGAGTTTAGTCTCCACTAGGTTAGGTAGGTGCCTACACCACATAACACTAGTATGTCTTCTAGAGGAGAAGCCAGTGGCTCTCTGCCAACTAGGTACAATGGCCTCTCATTCCAGGAATTGAAAGCCATGTGTGTGTCTAGGAAGTTGAGGACAGGGAGAGGTGCAAACACCCAACGTCTCATTGAGATTTTGCTCTTGGATGACCTTAGGAAGACCCCAGGGTCTGATGAGGTAGATAGAGTGGGTGGGGCAGGGAATGAGGAAAGGCCAGGAAGTGAAACCTTCTTTGACCTGGACTCAAACCCTGGCCAGGAGGATCAAGATGATTCTAACCTGGACAACATAGAGCTTACTTTAGGTGGAGGAGAAGGCCCCAGTGGCCCTCTCTTTACTCCACCAGGAAGAGTACAGAGTTTACCTAGGAGATCCAGATCTCCCTCTGTAGAATCTCAACACTCAGGAACTTCTGTAGGGACTTCCATATCAAATAGGAGGGAATCCTCTTATGATAGACAGTGCCAACTTCTGGAGCTTGAGAAAATCAAGCTTAGGCTCAAGAAGGAGCAGTTGGCCCTAGACAGGGAATCCCTAGAGCTCCAGAGAGCTACAAAGAGATTGGGACTAGAGTCCCATGGTGGCAGCAACAGTGTCCCTAGGGTTAAGGAGTATACTCATGATCATAGGAACCTGAACAAGATAGTCCCTCCCTACCAGAGTGGGGATGACATCCACAAATGGATAACTGCACTAGAGAGGGCCTGTAAGGTACAGAGGGTCCCTCAGGAGCAGTGGGCAGCTATCTTGTGGCTCTCCTTTGCTGACAAAGGTAGAGATAAGCTCCTCACTGTTAGAGAAGAGGATGCTGACAATTATTCAGTCCTGAAGAGTGCTCTCATTGATGGGTTTGGCTTAACCACTGAACAGTACAGGATTAAGTTCAGAGACACCCAGAAGACACAGACTCAGGACTGGGTAGACTTTGTAGATTGTGCTACTAAGGCTCTGGAAGGCTGGTTACTTGGCAGTAAAGTGAATGATTTTAAAGGATTGTACAATTTAATTATGAGGGAGCAGATCCTTAATAATTGCCAAAACCAGTTGTTGCATCAGTACTTGGTTGATTCTGATCTGACCTCTCCCCAAGAATTGGGAAAGAAGGCAGACAAATGGGTCAGAACCAGGGTGAAGCAGAAAACTCAGAATCAAGGTGGTGACCAAAAGAAGCAAGATGCTAAAACTCCAGATAAGGGTGGGGAGAAGGGTAAAGACCAGAAGTCTTCACAAGGGCCCCAAAAACCTGCATCTGGGGGGGAGTCACAATCTAACAAGGGTAAAAATAAAAAGAAACCTTGGTGCTTCCTGTGTAAGGAGAAAACCCATTGGACAAGAGATGCCAATTGTCCAAGGGCCAAGGATCCTCCTGCCAACACCACCACTGCCCCTAAGGCAACTGTTCCCCCTAGTTCAGCTCCAAGTGGTGGTACTGGGAACAAGGGTATAGTAGGGTTAACCCTGGGTACTGAGATGGGTTCTGACCTAGTCAGAATTCTAACTCAGGCTGTTTTGGTCAATGATGGAGGCATGGATATTGCCTCCTTATTTGTCAGTCCCAGTAACCTGGGCAAGTACAGACAACAGCCTTTGATAAATAGAAAGGAGGCCATGGCATATAGGGACACAGGAGCAAGTGTCACAATGGTGACAAAAGATCTTGTGGGCCCTGACCAGATCATACTTAGTGAGATGTACCAAGTGACCAATGCTAGCAATGTCAGGACAGACCATTCCTTGGCAGTTGTTAATTTCACATGGGGAGGGGGAGCTGGCCCTAAGAAGGTTGTGGTTAGCTCAGACCTCCCTGTGGAATGCTTGTTGGGCAATGATTTGGAAACTTCAGCCTGGGCTGAAGTGGAACTCAGGACACATGCAGAAATGCTGGGCATCCCTGCAGATGTGTTTGCCATGACTAGGTCACAGGCAAAAATGTCTTCCACTGAACAGGCACTGGATCCTGAAATGATGGACCAGGTGCCTTCCAAGAGAAGGAGCAGTAGGGGTAAGGCAGTGTCTTCCCCTCTGCCTCAGAGTGAGGATCAGTCTCCTGAGGGAGATGATCTCAGTCCCTGTGAAGGAACTGTCTCAGAGGAATTTGAACCTGACCAGGTTGAGTTCTTGGGGACAGGGGGCCCTTCCAGGGCAGAACTGAGCCAGGAGCAGCTGAACTGCCCCTATCTTGAACCCCTCAGACAGCAAGCTGCTGCTGAGTCTGCTGGGAGTGCCAGTGGGTCCCACAGGATCTACTGGGATGATGGACTTCTATATTCAGAGGGTAGAGACCCCAAGCCTGGTGCTACCAGGAGGTTGGTTATACCTCTGAAGTTTAGAGGTTTCCTATTAACACTGGCACATGACATCCCATTAGCAGGACACTTAGGCCAAAGCAAGACCTGGGACAGGCTTGTCCCTCACTTTCACTGGCCTCACATGTCAGAAGACACAAAGGAGTTTTGTCGCTCCTCTATCACTTGCCAAGCCAGTGGTAAGGCAGGTGGTACCACAAAGGCCCCCCTGATACCACTACCTGTGGTGGGGGTTCCCTTTGAGAGGGTTGGGATTGACATTGTTGGTCCCATGGATCCTCCAACTTCATCTGGGCACAGGTTCATACTAGTGGTGGTGGACCATACCACTAGGTATCCAGAGGCAATACCCCTTAGGACCACCACAGCTCCTGCTGTGGCCAGGGCCCTCCTGGGAATCTTTTCCAGAGTGGGTCTCCCTAAGGAGGTGGTATCAGACCGAGGTGCAAACTTTATGTCTGGTTATCTTACTGCTATGTGGAAGGAGTGTGGAGTGAATTACAAATTCACCACACCCTATCACCCACAATGCAATGGGTTAGTTGAGAGATTCAACAAAACCCTCAAGGGCATGATAAAAGGTCTCCCTGACAAGCTCAGGCGTAGATGGGATATCCTTTTGCCCTGCCTTCTCTTTGCCTACAGGGAGGTTCCTTAGAAGGGGTTGGCTACAGCCCTTTTGAACTTCTGTTTGGACATCCAGTTAGGGGTCCCTTATGTTTGGTTAAGGAGGAATGGGAGTTACCTCTCAAACCACCTAAACAGGACATAGTGGACTATGTACTTGCTCTCCGCTCCAGGATGGCTGAGTACATGAAGAAGGCTTCCAAAAACCTTGAGGCTAGCCAGGAATTACAGAAAGCCTGGCATGACCAAAAGGCTGTTTTGACTGTGTATCAGCCAGGACAGAAGGTGTGGGTGTTGGAGCCTGTGGCCCCAGCAGCTCTCCAAGACAAGTGGAGTGGGCCCCATACCATTCTTGAGCAGAAGGGAGAGGTTACCTACCTGGTGGACCTTGGACCTCCCAGGAACCCCCACAGGGTACTCCATGTGAACAGGCTCAAGCCATATGTGGACAGGGCAGACATGGGCTTGCTCATGGCTACTGATGAGGGACAGGAGGAAGAGAGTGATCCACTCCCTGACCTCCTCTCACAGAACCCTGATGATGGTTCAGTTGATGGTGTAGCCTTGGCAGGCAGCCTCACTGAACAGCAACAGACTGATTGTAGGAAGGTCCTCAATCAGTACAGACACATGTTTTCACTGACTCCAAGTCAGACTACCTGGTGTACACATGTGACAGTCTGCCTGTTAAAAATAAGATTTACAGGCAACCTGACCATGTCAGGGACTGTATCAGGACTGAAGTCCAGAAAATGTTGGAGCTGGGAGTGATTGAGCCCTCAGATAGCCCCTAGGCTAGCCCAGTAGTCTTGGTACCAAAACCTCCCACCCAGGGTGGTAAGAGAGAGATGAGGTTCTGTGTTAACTACAGGGGACTCAATGCAGTCACTAGGACTGATGCTCATCCAATTCCAAGGGCAGATGAACTTATTGACACTTTGGCCTCTGCCAAATTCTTGAGTACATTTGACCTGACAGCTGGTTACTGGCAAATCAGATTAGCTGAGGATGCTAAACCAAAAACAGCATTCTCAACCCCTAGTGGGCACTACCAATTTGTGGTGATGCCTTTTGACTTGAAGAATGCACCTGCCACATTTCAAAGGCTGGTGAATAAAGTTCTCACAGGTCTGGAAGCCTATAGTGCAGCTTATCTTGATGATATTGCTGTCTTTAGCTCCACCTGGTCCACCTGAGAAATGTTATGGAGGCCCTGCAAAAAGCAGGCCTCACTATCAAGGCCACCAAGTGCCAGATAGGGCAGAGTAAGGTTGTGTACCTCGGCCACCTTGTGGGTGGAGCCCAGGTTCAACCATTGCAGAGCAAAATCCAAACCATTATGGATTGGGTTGCTCCAACTACCCAGACTCAGGTCAGAGCTTTCTTGGGCCTGACTGGGTACTACAGGAGGTTTGTTAAGGGTTGTGGATCTATAGTGACCCCCCTTAAATGATCTTACCTCTAAAAGAATGCCTAAGAAAGTTTAGTGGACAGTTAGCTGTCAAAAGGCATTTGATGACCTGAAGCAGGCCATGTGCCCTGCTCCCATTCTGCAGAGTCCTGATTATTCCAAACAATTCATTGTTCAAACAGATGCATCTGAATTGGGGGTAGGGGCTGTTATCACAATTGAATGAGGAGGGTCAGGATCAGCCAGTAGCTTTCATAAGCAGAATGCTGACCCCCAGAGAGAAACGTTGGCCAGCTATTGAGAGGGAAGCCTTTGCTGTGGTTTGGGCTCTGAAGAAGCTGAGGCCATACTTGTTTGGCACTCACTTCATTGTTCAGACAGACCATAAGCCCCTCTTATGGCTAAAACAGATGAAGGGTGAAAACTCCAAACTCTTGAGGTGGTCCATTTCCCTACAGGGGATGGACTATACAGTGGAACATAGACCTGGGAGAAACCATGCCAATGCAGATGGACTCTCCAGATATTTTCACTTAGAACATGAAGACTCAACTGGTCAAGGTTAGTTTAATGTCCTTGCATTTGGGGGGGGAATTGTGTAGGAAAGTAGTATCTGCTTCTTATGGTTACCCCCACTTTTTGCTGATGTCTCACTGTTTTTGGACTAGTCTGACTGGGATCCTGCTATCCAGGACCCCAGTCTATCTGCTTTCTCCCTTAAATTGCTATGTATGTACTTTAGGTACACTCCAGATTGGATACTGGGGTACACTTATCAGTCCCTAGTATATGGTACACCATGTACCCAGGGCATAGGTACCCCAGAGGCCTCCCATGGGCTGAAGCATGTATTATGCCACCCATGAGAGGCCATTCAAAATGACACAACAGGTCTGCTACAGCAGCCTGTGTAAGCTGGTGCTTGCACCACTTACTTAGATATAGGTTCACTATATCTATCTAAATCACTACACTGAAAAACCTATCAGTCACCCCTATGGCAGGCCTTATCAATCCTGAAGGCAGGGTGCTGGGTTTTACGTGAGAGGGTGCCCCTGCATGAGCAGAGCCCCTCTGCAGCCTTCGGAGACCATTCTCCGGGGTTGTCAGTGATGCAGCCAGACATATAGGTTAAGTTGCATTATAACCTCGCGGTAAATGCTAACTTTAAAACGGCTGCTTAGAAACATGTCGTGTTTGGTGTCAAACACCTTGGAATCATACCTCCACACCAGTAACTGGTGTGGGAGGTATGATTCCACCCTTCTGAAACCACTACTGTGGGTCACCGGTCTACCCAGTACCAGCTTTCTCGACCCGGGCAGCACAAAATGGACGCTGCCAGCCACAGACACGATTCTGCTCTCCTGCTGCTGAGCCAAGCTCGAGCAGAGGAAGGCATGACAATAGGCATCCTGTCACAGGGAGGTGTGACCACCTCCCAGACAGGGTTTAGTGTATTGGGGCTGGGTGGGTGCACTCTGAGAGTGCCAGAAAGTCTGCACTGGGGGCACATTTGGTGTCCCTGTGAATAGTCCAGCTCAAACCAGTTCTGGGAGCCATTGGCTCCTGCTCTGGCGTGAAACTGTACAAAGGACATGGGTGTAGCCACCCCTCTGTCCTGCCCCTCCCCTAGGAGGGTCCCCTGAATCTGTCCAACCCTTTCCCATGGGTATAAAGTGGGTTACCTGGCTACAGGACTTTAGATTTTACCTGGACAAGATTCTACTAAGAAGAAACCAAGTACTTCGACTGTCTGCACGACGCTGGACGACTGAAGAATCTCCCTTGGAGTAAAGGAGTTACTCCCCTGCACTAGCAGGCACCTAAGCGCATCTGACTTGCTTGAATCTCCATAGCTCCTGAGGACTCCGAAGATTTCAGCAACACAGGAGGTGGGTTTCCAAAGGTTCCCGAGGTCGATCTGCCCTCTCAGCGATTCTGAGACCAGTGTCCCTTGTGGGGACCGCGTGACCCGAACCCCTGTGCACTGCGTACATTTACAAGTGCATATGCTTGTTGGCGACCCCTGAGCTTCTGCATTGGACTCCGAGTAGTCCTGACCCCGAGCAGTATTTGCACTGAAGAAATCTGGCCTCCTCACACTGAGTGCTCCGTGGGCTGGTGCTTTGCAGACTTGCTTGAGGTCTCCTCACGATCCCTGGTCTGTTGGCCTGTGGGTCCTGGCGAGGGTCACCTTGTTTGTTCTTGGGCTTCCCTGGTTACTCCAGACGTGCCCTGACTCCCCATTGCTTGGAGAGTCCCCTGGACCTTGCTGGTCCACACCGTAACCTGTTTGTCCTTCCTGCGTGGGTTGCATTTGCCAAGGCTTGTTGGTGCTCCAGCCGGACATCGACCCCTCAGCACTCGACATCCTTCATGGGACAGCTCACCTCCAGATCCTGGTTGTCCTCGACATCTCCTGGTCCCCGTGGCTGCAGAATCAAGCATCCCTTCTTCACACCTGAAGCCCCGACATCGGTGGGCATTCGTCTGCCGAGCCCCTGGTCACCTGAAGTGACCCAGACTCTGTCCCCTCCACTTTCAGGTTCCTCTCACCTAGAATCCAGGCTTGGATTCCACCGGACACTCTTCGCCTTTCTGGCAGCAGCACTTCTTCGCAACTCTCCATTGAACACGACAAAGGTTTCCGACACCACTTGACCCCTATTTGTATTTGTATTTGGTTTGTATAGCACCAGAATCGACTCCGAGGAGTATCTCTGCGCTTTGGACGTGAAACAGATTCAAATACAGTACTGTCAAACTTAAAAGCAAAACAAAGTAGTTTTAAGTAACTTTCTAAAGTGAAGACGGTTCGAACATTCTCTTAGATGCAAGGGAAGTTCATTCCAATATTTTGGACCAAGATAAGAGAGAGCTTTTCCTCCTAGTCTTGCTCTCTTGATTCGGGGAACCTTCAGCAGAAGTTTAGTGCTAGAGCGTAGAGATCTTGGGGGATGATAGAAAGTGAACTTTTCTGATAAATAACTAGGGCCAAGATTAAACAATGCCTTATGGATAGTACAACAGACTTTACATTTTATCCGTTGACGTATGGGTAACCAGTGGAGTTTTTGGAGAAGAGGGCGGGAAGCTGATCTGGGAGGCACGTTCAGAACCAGGCGTGCCGTCGTATTCTGAACCACCTGAAGTTTATTAATAGAAGTTTCATTGGCAGAGAGTAGCAGACCGTTACAATAGTCTAGGCGACTTATTATGAGTGCCTGAGTCAATGTCCTTCGAACAGAGTCTGGGAGCAAAGGAAAAACTCGTCGAAGTAGGCCCAAAGTATGGAAACATGTACCTACAGTCTGGCCAATATGTTCCTTAAATGTAAGGGCATGATCTAGACGGACTCCTAAGTTCTTAACAGAAGTTTTTGGAATGGGGGTTTTTCCAAGATTAATAGGCCACCAATTTGGTGACCATAATAGAGGAGCCTCTCCAAAAAGTAATACCTCAGTTTTCCCAACATTACATTGGAGAAAATTATTTTTCATCCATTGGGAAATGGCATTCATGCGCAAAGAAAAGGTCTCTTGAACAGTGGGAGTAAGTTCGTTGAAAGGAAAGAGTAGCTGCGTATCGTCGGCATATGATATTGGAATAAACCCATATTTTCTTAGGACATTGGCCAAGGGAGCCACATAGATGTTGAATAAAGTAGGACTCAAACAAGAGCCCTGTGGGACTCCCTTGGACAGTTCCATGGGCGCCGACCGATATGAGCCAAGGTTAACCGTCTGAGATCTACCAGATAGAAAACTTGACATCCACTGAAAGGCGGAGTCTCTTAGACCAATTTCTCTCAACCTTCTGAGCAGAATTTGATGGGAGACCGTGTCGAATGCGGCAGATAGGTCCAATAGCACCAGAATCATAGAATGGCCCTTGTCCTATGCACCCGGCTCCTCTGGGATAGGTAACACGAGGTACCTCGGTACTCCCTGGTGGGTTGGCTCTAGAACCTCCTATGCTCCAAAGGGTTTGCTTGAAGTCCTTAAACTATAACTTTGCAACCGCGACTTTCCCATAGAGTTGTACGGAACACGCGGTTGAGTTTCCTCACTGCACCCGTCCTCCGTGGGCTCCCTGTGTCACTACCTTGGGTGGTTCCTTGGGGTCCCAGCGATTTTATGTGCTCTAGGCACTGTGGGCCATATTAGCAAGAAACTGCGATAAACATCGCAGAGCGCGCTTAGCGCGAAAATAATTATCGCCTGCTATCGCTGTTATATATCGCCACGCTAAAGCTGTATTAGCAACAGTTAGCACCATGGCGATATATAATCCAGCGATAGCGGGAGAAATGGGCCAACATCGCTACAAAACCAGCGATGTTGCATGGGGGACGGGGGAAACCTTGCTGATACGACCCTGTGGTCGTATCAGCAGAATCCACCCCCCCATGTTAAGTATGCACAAGTCAGGTTTTGGGCAGGTGTTAAAAATCCAGCGATGACCCCGGTTAGCGCGACTTTTAGCGTCGCTAACCGGGGCCAGGGCCTCATTGCTAATAGGCGATAGGCCTGTTAGCGGCTGTTTTCCTGCTCTTGTGGTCGGGAACGCCTACTTTGCATGTCATTAACGATAAATATCGCTGACATGCAAAGTGGCACCCAACACGCTCGCTTTCGCGGGAAAGCTGTCGCTAACAACTGTTAGCGACAGCTTGCTGATAGGGCGATAATAATATCGCCGCTTTAGCGGCAAAAAGTGCCGCTAAAGCAGCGATATTGCCCTTGCTAATATGCCCCTGTGTCTAGTCAAGTCGTGATTGTTATACCATTTTTTTAGTATATGGTTCGGTCTCCCCCTGGAGCCCGCTGTGTATTGTGCTACTTACGAATGTTCTATTGATTCAGTATTGTGTGCTTTGTGTTCTAATCTCGTGTAGAGACTAGTAAAGAGTGTTATATTAATAAATACATATTTTTATATAACTACTGTGTGGTTCTCCTTTCATTTAGTCAATAGAGGAGGTGATGTTCTGGTAAAACAAGCTGCTTTACATTCCTTCAAGATTAAGCCTGAAGGCTGCTCTCCACAGCTACCACTTGGGTAGCTTTCATAAAGGTTATCTTTGACCTCATACATCATAAGGGTCGTGTGGACTGGTGCAAGGTGCCCACTGTAATTATTGGACAGCATATACCAGGCCACCTTCTCACAGGGTTGGGATGTGACACCCCCACAACCTAAATGCATTCTTGGTTTCCCAGTTGAGTCTATGGGCTCTGAGGAGGGTCTGCTATATTTGCGTTGATTTTCCTACAAAACTGATGAAAAGAGTCTTTCACTAAGAGAAGATGTTTTACATTGTTAATTTTTGGGTCTGGAACTTAAAGATATATAGTGACTGAGTTACCAAAAAGTAGAAAATCTGCACCCATAGAAGTACTCCCATGGACGGGTGCAAATGTACTACTTTCTGTGATTCACAAACATTGGCAGTAATAGGCTTGGAAAGCTGCACCAGCTTCAGCACCTAGACATACTATTTGCAATGTCATGTGACATTTTGTTCAAGTGACATTTTCTGAGTTTACTATTTCCAAACTGCAGATTGTATAAACAGTACATTCCCTCAGTGGGAAAGGTGCATTGCAGTTGCACTTTTTTTCTCCACAGGGAAAACTCTTCCACTATACCCCCATATAATTTTGGGGTGTTCAGGTTCCCTCCCACCCTAGCAGGGTTTACTTCGTTGCTAGAGCAAATCACTAACAATTTTCAAGGAGGGAAAGTGTCCGAGAGGAGTTTATGGATGCCTTCTAACTCGCAAGCAGGTGGGCATTCAATCAATCAATATGTATTTGTAGAGCGCGGCTATTCACCCGCAAGGGTATCCAGCCGCTATGTTGCTGGGCTCAATCGAAAAGCCAGATCTTGAGTCTCTTCCTGAATTCTGCCAGAGAGGGTGCTGACTGGCGGTGGAGAGGGAGGCCGTTCCAGGACTTGGCCGTGAGGTCGGAGAAGGCACGGCCTCCACTGAAGCTTTGGTGGATGCGTGGTGTCTGTGCAAACCCACTGGCAAGTCATGGTTGAGTCCTCCACCCCACACAACTTGCATGGGGTTTCTAATGCACAGTTGTACGAAGTTGTGACGTACAATCATGCAGTAGTAAATGCTAGCTATCCTTTGTGGGATATGTGACGGGCATGAATATGCGACGTTACATCGCGGTGTTTACACCGCGATACCTTTACAACGCAGGCATTACAATGCAAGTCGTTACAACGACTTGCGCTGGAGGGCGCTGGACTTAGGAATAGTATGATTTACTATTCCAACTCCAGCCTACGTTACAGTAGGGAAGGTGTTGGAATAGTAAATCATACTATTCCTTAGCTTAGAGCGCCATCCAGCGCAAGTCATTGTAATGACTTGCGTTGTAATACCCGCGTTGTAAAGGTATTGCGGTGTAAACACCGCGATGTAACCGATGTTTCCCGACGGGCATACATTTTTGGATGTAAATTTGACTCTGTGAGTAGTTAGTATAGTATGAGACAGAGGAGTTTAGTGTAAATATCACTGGTCCTCTTTTCTGTATTTTTTGGGTGTTGTGGAGAGCAACGTGGGACAGTAGGACAAAAGAACACAATAGTTCCCTTGGTATTTTGCACTTATTATTGCAGCGCTGGACTCGCAGCTAAAATCGGCCCTGGAAAATGTGTTAACCCCAGTCCCTTATTGAACTGAGCAAGCACAACAGGAGACCCCAACCCTCTCCAGGAAGCTGTGGGTTATCCCACCAACAAAATCGAAAACAAATTTGGGGCTTAATGAATCATTTGACAGCACAATTTTCTAAAAATATTTATTGGATGGAGATGCGTGTGTCCTAGAAAGCTACACCCGCAGATTTCTGACCTCTTATGGGTGCTGGGCCTCTTGGGCAACTCACCCCTCTAACAGAACATATGTATTTGTAAAGCACACGTTCACCCAGAAGGGCCTCTTGGCGCTGAATAACAGATGTTTATTGTTACCAACGGTACTCATTTTATCAACCTCAGAAGGATGAAAGGCTGAGTGGGCCAGCTGGGATTTGAACCTGTAACCATGAGGTCAAACACAGGCCCCTACAGTGGATGCATTAGTCCACAAAGCCAGCAGATCCGTCCTAACCCGGCTCTACCCTACCTCCCACCGCTTTGCTAGTTGGGAAATTTGAGATTCACAACCCCAAACCTCATTGACTAAGCTACGTCCCTAGTAACAGGTCCCAGCTGACAACAGGAAAATCCAATATTGAAGAAGCCTCTGCAGAGCACAAGCCTCATTAACATCTGTTCTTAATACCTGCATATATTAGCAGTAATCTTAGGGGGGCTAACTGTACCTCTGTCATGGCCATTGGATTTGTTTTGTCCCTGAGGTTACCGTCAAGCCTTGACTCACCTTCTGGAATAAAGTGTTCTCATACTTGGCGCATTCATTCGCGACCTACGGCTCACGTCATGGTGCAGGGCGCTCCTGTAGTTTTGATTCTTGCGGTGGGGCTTGGATTGTGACTTATCCTTACTGCTGGTCCTTTGGTGGGGTCTCTGAGTTCCCCCGTCCCACCGAGGACTTGTACCATCCTGCGGGAGATTTACTGTAACTCTGAAGTTCACCTCCTGTGATTGTGAGTTGTACCTAAAACCCTCCTTGGAATGACCTCTATGGGGCATTTATCTTGATAAAGCAATCGGTTTTCATGGACAAAACAATGGGGTATCCTTTTCTCAGCATCCATGGGGTACTGACTAAACTCACAGGTGGGAGAGAGGTAAAGGGGCTATTCTTTGGATTTGAGGTGCAACTTTGATATAGTAGTTCAGCCTCACACTCAGTAATCCAAAAAGCCAAGTTTGCAGACATGACTGACCTCCAACGTTACCAGACTTTATTTTTTATTTTATTTATTGCAGTTTTATATAGTGCAAACTCGACCCAAAGGCATTGGACCACTTTACAAGAGATTAAGTGATTTGCTGAGAATCACAAGATGTTGAGCCAATGCTGAGACTTGAACCTGGTTCACATATTTCTCAAGAGCCTTGGAAATATGCGGAAGGACAGCCTCTTTCCTACACTCACACAGCCTTATTTCTGCAGGAAGATCCATACGAGTACCCATCCTTGGCCGAGGCACCCCTTGAACAAGGATCATCTTTGCCTGCCGTAGAAAACATCATTTACATTAGCATAAAAAAGGTGGCCTGCCAGTTAAGCCTGTCCTCCCCAATTCATGTGCTCGCACAAGGGGCAAATGTAGGTCCCATAGAGCTGTTTCTGATGACAAGGAAGTATAAGGTTGACAAGCTGTTACTGGTGAAGAAAGAGAGAGAAAAGTAGTGCCATGAAGGCAAGGCTGTCGCCTCATTGATGCAGCAAAACCACTGGTGTTCCAGATTTATATTCCTGCTCTTTTCTTTAGTGGTATCCAGCCCTCTCCTACACTCCTTCTCTACCCTCTTACTTCTCGCCTCTTGATGGTCTTAGGAGAAAGTATAGGAGATACCATTTGGTCCATTAAGATTAACCTCACCTTGAGGAACTAAAGTTTGTCTCTACTTTCAAAAGGATTACATAGGTGGCCAACTGGTGGTTTTGTTGCACCAAAGAGGACACAACCTCTGGACAGAGAGTGATAATGCATTGCAGATCAGTTGCCCTTCTATGTCATCTCTCACACCTTATTTCTTCCAGGAGTATCTTCATCACCAGGTTCTTCTTCCACGTGTGGTGGTGTTTGTGGAGGGCAGGATGTATGTCGTGGAGGTGTCAGATGCAGAGGAGGTGGTGACCCATTGCCTGCTGCTGGGAGCCTATAAGATGTGATACTGGCGGTGGTAATGGTCTTTCATCGTCCGCATCACTGTCTATCTGCATCCAGATATCCACCAGAAAATCCTACTTGACAGCACTGACTCATTGAGAAAGGGCAGAGTCTTCTTTACCATTACTAAGGTGCCCCTACCAAGAAGGTTAAGGCACAGTTTCAAAGCGTTAGAGTATGCTAGCGGTCCAATACTGCACCAGATCATGAACCGGACAGCCTCCATCCGGGGAGCAGATGGTGTCCCATGTCTTGCAGTTCGTCTTCCTGCTACTTCTGTGGTTGGCATATGGCATCTGGATAGGTAGGTGGCAGCAACGCTGAGCTATAACACTGGTGTGATGCTGTGATTTCTTCCCAGGTAGATAGCAAGGACTGAACTTTCCAAGGTGAGCTTCAGTTGCGTAACTCGATGAAGACTGACACTCGGCAATGGTTGCTCATCACAATGGCTGTATGTCCCCGCAACACTTCCATTGGCAGAGAGAAGTACCTCCACGTCCTCAATGAACTACAGGGTGCTTCTGCATTTCCTCAAACTTGTGATTATGGTGATCCTGCTGTTGGCAGTGGTTTAACTTGTGTTGTTATGGCTAGCTGTGCTATGGCCCCAGCTGATAGGGGTGGGTCTTTTACTCCTGCTGGTGGTGGTATTGTTGGTGGTTTTGCTATCATTGTTTTGTTTTTCGATTAGATCTTTGGCAGCTGCACAGCCCCTGCTGTTGCCTGTGTCTTCTCTGGTTGTCTCCTCCTCCAGTGACGTCATCATAAAGAAGAGTCACATTATTGCCGCTGTCCACATCATGTTCAGGCTGCAGCCGTGCCTGGATGCTGTCAATCATTGTGACGCTGATCACAGGATGAGCCTGAAATATAAAGACGTGGAAAGGAAGTTGCCATCATCACCGTCTGCTCCCCGGATGGAGGCTTCTGGTTCGTGATCAGGCGTTTTGTACATGGCAAGATCTACAGCCGCCTCCTGCTCCTTGTTTTGGTCGGTAGGGTGTCCTTGTGACCACAGGATGTTCAAACAAAGCACCATTAGGCCAGACCCAAACCCACCATTAAGAAACCAAGGAAAAGGGTCTCTTTTGTGGTGGGTGTATCTACTGTAGAGGTGGTGGTTGATGTTGACACCGTGGGTGGTCACCCACAGACTGCCCTCTTTGCCGGTCCCGGCCTGACGCTGAAGGTGGCCACTGAATGGGTTTGCTGTTGGATGACTCTTCCTTGCATGGTGTTGCCTGGCCTGTGATTGGTGTATCTACAGTAGAGGTGGTGTGGTGCCAGTGGTGTTGACACTGCGAATGGTCGCTGACAGACTGCCCTCCTTGCCTGCCCTGGCCAGACACTGAAGGTGGCCACTGAAGGGGTTTGCTGTTGGATGACTCTTCCTTGCATGGTGTTGCCTGGCCTGTGGTGGGTGTGTCTACGGTAGAGGTGGTGGTGGTGGTGGTGCCAGTGATGTTGACACTGCGGATGGTCACTGACAGACTGCCCTCCTCACCTGCCCTGGCCGGACGCTGAAGGTGGCCACTGAAGGGGTTTGCTGTTGGATCGCTCTTCCTTCTATGATTGTGCCTGGCCTGTGGTCCGTAAAAGAAAATACGTTTTTAGAAATGAGACTCAAATAAAAGTTTTACACAATGTGTGGATTATCATGGAGATGTCGTTTACATTCAGGGTGTAATAGACAGAGAGTAAATCTGCGAGACTTCTGCGTGACTTGGAAGGCAGAGGGTCCAATAAATAAGGACATACCACATAACTCAGATATTTCAGGGGGAAACAGTTAGACATAATGCTTAACCTGAACAAAAAGGCCTGTGCCAGGAACCAGTCACATTTCTTCATACATAAAAATGAAAAGAGGCCGCGACCATCTGTTTGCCAAGAAATACAAATAAACCTTCGTCCTAGTTCATCCCTGAGGGGAATGTGCTGCTCAGGCGCAGCATCCTTTTGATGAATTCTGCCTCAATCATTTTCATCTTTCAGCAGAAGTTATGGCCAATGATGATTAAGAGATGCCACAAAGGGTAAACATGCCTGCCTGTCCAGCATGGTTTGCATCAGTCGGTGTATACACAGGTAATGAAGCATTACTTCTCACTACCGATACCACATGCTGGTTTGTGTTTTTTTGACTGTGCTGTCAAAATGTTACATGTCACAAAGACCACATAGTTATATTTTTTATTTTCATACCAATAAACGCTTTTTTTTTTTTCTTTTCTTTCTATGGGTATCAGGACAAACTTGCTTTGTTTATATTTTTCATGTATAGTTTGTATGGTTTTCTTTCTCCCCTTTTTTTCTGTGTTTTCATATGATGTGAGTTATTGATAGCCAAGTAATCATGGTTTCCTTGCCCTTTAGGGAGTCCCCCAGATTGCCAATCACTTTTCAGATTCCACCCCCTTCCCCCACCCTTCCTGAAGTTCAATGTACTGTCTCACATCTCCCGTAGAACGTACATTTTCATTTCTAGGTAGGCGAAATCTAGAATGGCTCCAGATAATGGATTCCTTTTTTGATCATTGTTGTTTCTTGTTGCGCTGCCTATAACTTCATGATCATTCAGTGAGTTAAGCACGTGATACTGACATATGTTTGTTGCTTACTAGTCACGGGATGACTCAGCCTTTCATCTTTCAATGGTTTATAAAGTTAAGTTCAAACTAAATGTGTATGGGTCCTTGCTTGTTTAATCAATTTGTTCACTGTCGATGTGGAGTAAAAGCAAATGATTTGTCTTAACATATATGTCCCTACAATCAGTGCTTAATTTGAGCCAGTGGTTTCCGGTGCTCGGCACCAGCACTTAATTGTCAACACCTGCGCTTATGACAGTCTGCCACATGGTGGCCCTGTTTGTCTAATTTAAGGATGAGTATTCTAATAGTTGTTTATGAATTTAATAAACCTTAAAATGACTAATACCTGTTGCACAAGCCATTCTTATAGCTTTGGGGCCTGGAATAGTCTTGTCACACTTGTATGCTGTGATGGTAAGTAGTTGTATTGGTACTGTTATTGCCAGCGCTGCAGGGGCAATGAGTGGTGCAAGCTGCAGTGGCCTCCTGATGAGGGCCCTGGCACTTATGTTTTTTACAAATTAAGCACTGCCTCCAATCCTCCCCTTACCTGAGTGTGAACTGCTGAATTTGGTCAAAATGTGAAAAAATTGTCACTTGATTATCCCGCTGCTTTGTTTGTTGTATGGGGGGATTTTAATGAAAAGCCAGCATTTATGGAGTTTGATGAGTCAATGAAAGAGTTGCGGTTGGCATTAAACATTCCTGACTGTACCTTCTTGGCAAGTACCAGAGAAGGAGATGTGAAGGTACTGCCCTCTTTAGTCCAACATAATTTGATCAGTGTTAACGGTCGGTGTAATTATGACATTCCTGCCACTAGAACCTTTAAACATGGTAACAGCAACATGCCCATTGATTATATGCCTGTCCTAATTCATCAATTTCATTGTGTGAAAAACTTTAGAGTTCGTGATTTGGGCTGAGGAATCACTTTGCGCTTAGCTTGGAGCTTAAAGATCCTTTTTCGACTGGTGCAAGCGCTACCTTGTCCCTTGAGGTAGCTTACCATAGGAGAATTCGAGTTGTGATGGCTGAAGACACTCTGAAGGCTCTTTCCTCAACTAAATTCGAGCATTTAGATTTGGAAGCAGGTCAAGAAACGTGGGCTGGTACTACAGATTGACAAAGCAATTATTAGCCCACTTTAAGCTGGCAAAGGGGGCCCGTAGCAAACCAGCGGCACAAGAGGAAAGGGCAATAGTTTGTTTGATGACGATTGTTGGGTGGGTGGAAGAGTGGTAAACAGAAGACGTTGACGCTTTAATTTAATCCCAAGTAATGCCACTTTAAGAGCAGCCATGGAGGCTTCGAAGACTGCTTATCGAAATGTATGTGCTCACAAGAAAAGGGAGTTTTATAAGTCAAATTGGTAGCTGATGTTAGCATGTAGTAAGCACTTCTGGTGACTAGTGAATTCTGTAACCCTCTTATCACCATCTTCCCTCGAGGCTCATATAAGTGAGGAAGATTAGTACATGTTCATTTACTCACTTTATAGTGGTGGAAATTCTGAGAATTTGCAGGCGACTTCGGCCAGCTTACAAGTTCATACAGAGGTAATCGTAAACACTCAGATGGCAGCAATGCTGTCTGAAATAATCTTTAGTGTGAAAGTCTCAAGAGCGGGTGGACCTGATGGTCTTCCATCTGTGATCTTTAAGAAGGATCCTAGGAAGTGGGGTCTAATCTTGAGTGGGTTCTTCAGATGGGCAACGTACTCAGGCATCCTCCCGGATTCACGGAAAGGAGCCATAGTGAAGTCAATTCATAAAAAAGGCAAAATGGACCAGCCTGCTAACTATTGTCTGATTTCACTGCTTGATATTCCTTCTGAACTCTTCGCTCAACCCCAATGAAAGCACCTAGCTGCATGGGCTTTTGACACTGGACTGATCCCTGTGGAGCAAGGAGCTTAAGGCCAAAACACTCAACTATGGAGCACAGTTTCACGCTGTGGGAAGTCGTGAGGAGGTCAATGGAGCTGTTAGGTGACCTTTGCTGCTGCTTCGTTGACGTCCGAGCTGCATTCAACAGGGTGGACAGAGGTATACTTTTGTTGAAAACTCCACCAGTGGAATATATCGGGCCCTGTTAGGTCTCCTGATGAAGCTTCATAGAGATAACTGGGTTCAGGTCCACTGGACGGGTTAGGTCGCCTGTCAAGGAAAATCCTGGTAGAGAATGGCTGACGTCAGGGGTGTGTTTTAGCACCCCTGCTGTTTAGTCTGTTTATTGTGGACCTCTCACAGACGTTAAGTGCCACGCATAGTTTTTCCCCTAAGATTGGGGGTAGGCATATTAGTTGCCTTATGCACGCGGATGATCTGGTGGTGATGGATCTCACGCCTACTGGACTCCAATGAAAATTAAATGCACTTGTCTTGAAAATAAACTAACGATCAACGTTGATAACACTCAAACATTGTTTTTCGCAAGAAGGATAAGGAGATTTACTTGGTTTTTGGGTAATGCACAAGTGGAGCAGGTCAGAGAGTATAATTACTTGGAGAATGTTTTTCTCAGATGATCTGAGTTGGGATAAACACCTGGCTTCCTGGAGGCTTGTATTATCAACTGAAGTGAATGGTTTGAGAAGGTTTGATTGTAGACATGGCAGTTATATCTTTGAGCCATTAAGTAAAGTTATACAGGGTAAATTAATACCCCAGGCCGTATATAAAGCGGAGGTGTCGGCAATGGATAAACAGGTCTCATGGGACGGCTTAGAAGACAGCTCTTTGAAACTGCTCCTTGATCTACCCAAAAATGCAATGATCCAAGCTGTAAGGAGGGATTTGAGAACTGTAGCCTGCAGGGCTCTGGCGGATGCAAGAGCCACGTCCTTTAATTTTTCAACTAAAAAGGGAGTACCTGGTGATAAATTATCAGTGCTAATTGTACCTGAAGTAATGTCAATCTTCCCCGCTAAGAGAAACCCTGTAACAGTAATGTTAAAGCGCCTGAGAGTCTCTGACAAGCGCCTTGAAGTGGGCAAGGCAATACAAATTAGTCAAATAAAGAGTACCCTCAGGCGATGTGCTGTCGAAACTGGCTGGAGGGAGGACCTTCAGTACCTGAAGAACAGGGGCTCAATCATTCCCTTCCTAATTTCTCAAGAGAGCATTGACCTTTTCCTGTACTTATATAAAATCACGTATAAGTTTCTGAGAAATCAAATTCTTCGGCTGAGGGTTGGAATTGACACTGGATGGCGGATGCCAGGGCTTAAAGCAAAAATAGCCAAGAAACATGGTCAGTGTTCTTGTAAGAGGGGAAGAAAGTATTCAGTGAGCTACCTATTGAGGGACTGTGTATTCTTCTTCGAGGAAAGGAAGAAGATTCTCTGGCCTGTTTTTAGAAAATATGGGATACGGTTGAGATAAAAGGGCCTAAACTTGATATGTGGCCTCTTTTTTCAGGATGTAGCCATCGCCATTGGCCAATATCTGCCCAAAATTATACCACTTATGCTAGGCCTTCTATCTCTTAGTGTCTCAGACCCTTGTTGGTACCTCTCTCAGGTCGGTAGTGATGTTCTGATCTGGTAGGCTGATGTCAACTATATTAGGAGGGTGCCCCGATTAGGACACTGGTCTTGAGATGGGAAATCTGGCTTTGTTAGGGAGGTTACATTGAACGTGACCCTTGTGATTGCACTAATTTGGCTTTGCACAAAGCACTTTATAATGCTCTCTAGTTGGCAAAAGGAGTTGCATGCTGCTGGTTCATTTTTTACTCCTTCAAATCTTTTAAATATGATGTGTGGTATAATGTGCTGCTGACCATCTAATGAGTTCTAGTGAGAAGAAATTGTAAATGTATACTGTTTTATATTCATTATAGGTCGATGATATGTGTTGGCTGAATTGATTTAATTAAGCGTTATGTATTGCTGATTTTATGATATTTGTAACTGTATATGTTAATGAATTGGGGAATGTGCAATATGTCTATTTTTTTTTGCGCAAAATCTGTTTATTGAGTTTTCAAAAAAACTTTACAATATAATTGCAGTTGAAAAACAACCTTCATTAGGCAATTGCATAGTAGTAGCAGTACGTTTAGGTTCACGTACAAGCATTACAGTACAACTGACCAAGGCTCCCAGGAGGGAGGGAGTCTGAGGCGCACATACCTACTCCTAGTGAGAAGCCCAGAAGAGCCTTAGCAAGCGCCTGTGCAGCGCGGTCTCTTGTTAAAATATCCTTCATTAGACATTTGCACAGAAGTAGTAAAACATTTAGGACTACATACAAGCATTACTGTGAAACCGGCTGAGGCTCCACGGGAGTGCGCCCATAATGTACGCGTGTACTCCTCTTGAGAAGCAGAGGTTAGCCTTGGCGAAGGCCTGTGCACTTTGGTCCCACGAAGGGGCATGCCTATTTGGAGGGTGAAACTTTTTAACTCATAAATTCATGGGGGGAGAGGGAAAAAGGAGAAGGAAAGGATCCCCAACTGGTCTCCCTGATCAGTGATGGTATAGGAGAGAAGAGAAAAAGGGCGGGTGGGGGGTCCTCTTGTAAATGCGAGCCAGCTAGCCCAAAAGGGTATTACCCCAGTGTGTCAAACACGTGGAGTGCTCGCAGCCAGGGAGGCTGAAAGCATAGGTATTCTAAGCGGTACATATAGTCAATAAGAGTTGTCCAGAGGCATAGGAATCTCTTGTCCGTGAGTGACAGCTTGTGCACCATCTGCTCCATAGCGATGGTTTCCCAGAGTTGTGTGAACCATGATGCTGTGTGTGGGGCTGAGGGGGACTGCCAGGCCTGGGCTATAAACTGGTTGGCTGCACCGGTCATGTGGCGTAACAGGTAATAATCCGCATGGGTCATGGCAATCAGAGACTTGGGCGAATGCCCAAGATGAGTATGTAGGAGTCATCCGGTATTGGGTAGCCCAGAACGCCCTTAATATGACTCAGGATCTCCTTCCAAAAAATCTTTAGGGAGGGGCATGCCAACCATATGTGATGGAAGTTGCCCACGTAAGCTCTACATCTCCAACATGCAGCAGAAGCCACAGGGAACATGGCGTGAATACAAGCTGGGCGATAATGCCATTGAAGCATAACCTTGTAGGCTGCTTCCTGCTGGGGGATGCTTTTATGCGTTCATGGGATTTCTCACCATAGCAGTTCCCACTGCTCCTGGGTGATATCTGGGGTGTTGTCTGGAGTCCATGTCCATTGGTAGGAGTGACGGGGAGGAGGCATGACTGTTGTAAGGGATTGTATATCTTAGACACCAAATCCGAGTGCCATCAAATATATGGACAAGTTGCTCAAAAAGAGTAAGGGAATGGATGGCGGCCTCTGCATTGGGGAGGGGGGTGAAGGGCCCAATGACAGAGCTGGAAATATTGATGACGGGCAGATTCAGGGAGGCGGTAGTCTTTTCTGCACTGGTCGAAAGACTTGATTGTCTGGCCCTTGAAGAGATCCTACAGAAGTCTCCAGTCACCTCCAACCCCACCCAACCCAAGCCAGAAAGGAGTCCCGGGGGAGGGCAGGAGAAAAGTCAGGATTACGTGCGATTGGAGTGTTTGGGGATGGGACGGTGGGCAGCCCCCTTCTAATAGTGAGTCTATCCCATATTTCCAGCACTGCGAGCATCAGGGTGGCAATGTAGGCACTACGAGGGCAGGATTGCTTTGGCAGCCAAGCATAGTCCCAGAGCGGCGACAAGTGACCGCTCTGTCCATGTGTACAAGTGTTTCTCGCTTTCACGCACCGCCTACTCAGAAAGGTAGTGTAGGTGAGCAGCCCAGTAGTAATCCTGGAGGTTGGGGCAGGCAAGCCCTCCTCGATGCCTTGGGAGCATGAGAAGCGCAGCGGTTATGTGGGGGCGTTTCCCTTTCCATATGAAAGAGCTAAGATCTGCCTGCATCCGTTTAATGTCTTCAGAGGGGATGGAGGTGGGCAGCGATTGAAATAGATATAGAAGTTGGGGAAGGACAATCATTTTCACCATGTTAATATGGCCCAACCAGGAAATATGAAGCAGTCTCCAATGCCGGAGGTCCTCCAAATTTGCGTTTCGCATAAGTATTCAAGAGGGCAATCGGGCGATAGGATGAACAAAGCGTTGGGTCCTTGCCCGGTTTGGGAATCAGTGTGATTTCGGAGTTGAACATAATCAGCGTAAGGCAGGAGTCATGAGTAAATTAATTATAGAGAGGGAGCAGGTGATCTTGCAGTTGAGGCAAAAAAAACACATATAAAAGGTCGGGGTGTGGCCGTCAGGGCCAGGGGATTTGCCCTTGAGGATCTCTTGAAGGGCCCTGCTGAGCTCGTCAATTGTAAAAGGCTCCTCCAGGTCACAAGCCAGGGAAGACTCCAGTGGCTGCTAAGGGCAGCTCTAGAGATATGTCGCTATTTCAGTTGGATCTTCACCTCCGGGGGTGTGTAGGTTCCTATAGTAGGCTACAAAAGCCTCATGTTTATCTGCCTCCCTGATAGCCCAACCAGAGTTGCCCACCTGAAGCTTAGCTATATATGATTTAGCGTGTTGATGTCTTAGTCAATGTGCAAGGAGGGAGCCCACTTTATCCCCACCCTCGTTAAATTTTTGCTTGAGAGCGAGAAGGGAATGCTCAGCTTTATTGACCCGGTGTACCCGGAGTTTGCCCTGTGCAATAGCTAGTTGTAGCTTGACCCGTAGCATAGGGCGCTGTTTATCAGTATGCTCTAGCAAGAGAATTTCTTCTGTGAGTTTCGATTCAAATAGGCGTGCCTCTCGGGTCCTGGCTATAGAGATGGAGGTTATCACTCCATCTCCATGTATGGTGGCTTTAAACCCATCCCAGAGGACATGGGAAGGGCTATCGTGTAGAGAGATGAGTGTAAAGTATTCCATGATGGCATCTTGGATAGCTGCCTTGTCTACTGGGTCTCGCAACAGTTAAGGGGGGAGACGCCAACGTGGGGGCACATGTGAGAAGTTAGCGCATGGTGTCCATATGAGTTCGACGTGCGTGATCCGAGATGGAAATTTAAGGAGAACTGCACGGAGGATAGAGCGTTTAATAGAGAGGAGGTGACAAACAGAAACTCGATGCAAGAGTAGGACAAGTGCACGTGTGAATAAAAAGAATAATCTTTTGTGTCTGGGTGTAGATAACGCGTCAACCAGGTCCGCATCCCGGATCTCCTTAAGTGTCCCGGACATCTCTCCCGTGCCCTGTACATGTGTTTTGTTCCAATCTAGATCGGGGTCCTAAACCAGGTTGAAGTCTCCCCCCTACTAAGATATCGCCCTTAACAGGCTTCAACTGTTCCGATAGGGTTTGACGTAGCAATGTGTCTTGCGCCTGAAAGGTTGAGAAGTGTTAGGATATCCCTTCCCCTCTCCACAGTCAGAGTGGGAAATCTCCCACCCAGGTCCCTGGTTAATTTAGTGACTTTGTATAGAAGCCCCTCTTACAAAGTATGGTGACCCCCAGGGTCTTGAAGTCAGTGCATGCCCATTGTGGGTGAGGGTACTTAGGGTGAGCCATGCGATGACAATCAGTGTGAAGCAGGTGGATCTCTTGTAAAAAGATAATGTTGGGGTCGCGTTGCGCCAAGTTACGCCAGACCTGGCGCTGTTTGCTAGGAGAGTTAAGCCCCGGCCATTGAGCGAGAGCAATCTCAAATCATGTGTAGTGGTCATAGAAGAGAGCAAGTGCTCGGCATGCATGTCGAGAGAGGCGGAACCGCCTCCCAGGTGGGGGATGGTGTAGCGAGGTTATCCCACATTGCCATGACATAATGGCCACTGCAATGGCGCGGAAACCCAGTGGGGAGAAGGTGGGGTAGAAGGACATACGGGGGAAACCAAAAGGGCCAACGGGGCCCAACCATGTGAACCACTCAGGGAAGGAGTACCAGACCTTATCAAGGTGTCAAGCTCAATGGAGCAAAGTTCGTACAAGGGGGCAGGAGGCCAGGAGCAACGCTGATTAGAAATACACTCAATACGCTAATCCTAAAATAGGAAAGAAAAAAATGTAATAAGTAGACAATAAACAGTTGGAGTCCGAGCCCCGCTAGGTGAGCCGCAGTCCGGGGAGGCCAGAGGGCAGCGGAGACAGTGCAGAAAGGGGAGTTAGAGGTGTTCAGTATGGATTAGTTGTCTTCGGCCGAAGAATGAGCATGTTCTGTTGGAGGTGGGCAATGAGGTCATCTACTGTAATGGGAAAATCAAGCTGGTCCCTCATCTGGTCTGTTAATCTCGGGGGGGGGGGGAATATCCTGAAGGAACTCTGCAATGAGGGCCTCTGATAGCTGTTCCTTCCGAGTGTAAAGTGTAGAGAAATAGTGTGCAAATTCTGTGACAACCTCTGCAGGAGAAGTACGTAAGACACCATCCATACCCCGAATGATTGGAAAGGTGGCTGGGGATCGCTCAGTTTGGCATAGTCTATGCAGCATTTTACTCGATTTATCCCCCCACTGGTATATTCGATGTTGCGATGCTAACCAAATTTCTTTCGCTTGTTCCATAAGGTGTTGTTGCAACTGTTACTGCGTGAGGGACAGATTTCGCTGAAGGGTGGGACTGGGATTATGTATATATCGTGTTTCTAAAGATGTATGCTGGGCCTCCAGCTCGGCTCATTGGGCGGAGCGCTTACGTTTTTCATTTACCCGTTAACTGATATCCACCCCCCGGATTGTGGGTTTTAAGGCTTCCCAAAGGGGTTTCTTTAGACGAGATTGAGCCGACATTCAGGACTAGATACTCTTGGATTGCCGTGCCCAGACACTGTTGGTAATCGGGGTCTCGAAGGTGCCATGGGGACATTCGCCACCTAAAGCGAGGCTTTCGAAATTGTAGGAGTAGTGTCACCGTGACCGGGGAGTGATCAGATTTTTTTTTTTATAGTGTTTTATACAGCGCGAACTAGACCCGAATCGGGTATCAGAACGCTTTACATGAGCACCAGTTTCGTTACAGAAGGACACATTCATTTTTGTTAGGCACGGGGAGATTAAGTGATTCGCCCAGAATCACAGGATGTTGAGCGTCGTTGCCGAGACTCGAACGCGGTTCCCCAGCTTCGAGGTCGACCGCTCTAGCCGTAAGGCTACATCCTCTCCCCGATAACCCTCTGGGGAGATGCAAGACCTGGAAGAACCTATGGATATAGCTTCGTGGTGTAAACATATAATCCAGACGAGACATGGATCCATGGACCGTGGACATGTATGTGTAGCCTATCTCAGCGGGGTGATATTCACGCCATATGTCGGACCACCCCAGTGTGCCGGCAAGTAGGGATAATTTTGATGCAGCGGTGGGAGGGCCTACCCCGGATCCACGCCTTCTATCAAATGATGACATAGTGTCGTTCCAATCCCCTCCCAGGAGAGTTAGTCCCTCCGGGAGTTCACTCCACAGACGGGTGATGCTGTCTACGAAAGTGGTCCCCAAAGGCGGGGGTGCGTAAATGCTACCCAGACTAATTTGTTCACCATAGAGCGTACCCGACAGGAGAACATATCTAGCCCCGGGATCCACCCAATGTTTGGTATGAATGAAGGGAACACGTCAGTGAATGAAGATAGCTGTTCCACTGGAACCTCTTGTGAAACCAGCGTGATATACTAGTTGATACCCAAACCTGGCCAGGCAGGGAGCTTTATTGCCCAATAAATGGGTCTCCTGTAGGAGAAGGATGTCTGCTCCGTATCGCTTAGCCTGTCGAAGGATAGCACCTTTATTAAGCAGCCCTCGGACATTCCAAGTTACCACTGTCAGGTCGCCCAAAGGGGAGATATTCGCCTGAGTAGCCATGTGCCGTTTGTAGGTATATCATGGGTGACAAGCTTAATGAGAGATGGGATGTGTGTCTGCGCATGTAAAAGAACTAAACTCAACATAACTCTGAACCCCGAAAACTCCCCCCCTTGCCTCGTCCCCCCCCCGATACTGCCAGGAACAAGGAGCATCTGTCGCGGTGAAGGGCGCCTCGGGCCCCAACCTGGGATCCCAGGGTCCCTCCTCCAATGGATCCCAAAATTCCCATTGAACATTGGGGTACAAGTGTCCGGGTCTGGTCAGCCACATTGCGCAATGTCCACCTCTACTTGGTGCAGGATAGGCGGAGCAGTTCCAAACAATGGACAGTCGGTAGGGACCAAATTAGTACAGATTAGACCTTGAAGTGTTCAGGATGCCCGCTCAGGGCTGGAGGAGCGACGGTCGGATTCGGAGCGATGTCGCCGCTTCGATTTTGTCCTGCATGGCCTGTTTTGTTGCGAGCCTCTGGAGGAGTCGGATTCCAGTGGCGGCGGGGAGTGAGGTTTCAAGTGAGCCCTCTCATTAGTCCAGGCGAAGACAGCTTCAGGCGAGTCGAAAAAATAGGTCTTCGAGTTATACACAGCACGTAGCCTGGCAGGATAGAGCAGCATGTATGAGATAATAAGGTCCTGCAGCCTCCGTTTTGCTGCTGTGAAGGACTGCCTTTGCTGTTGCACTAGACGGGTGTAATCTGGGAAGATCATTATCGGCCTGGAGTCGAAGAAGAGTTTGTCTTTATGTGATCTAGCAAACTGTAGCACTGCGTCTCTGTCTGCATAATTAAGTAGGCCCATTGATATTTGATTCCCTGAGTGCATAGGTGGTCTGTTACTGGTTTAAAGTCCTGCTTCTTCTTCGGAGTCAGAGGGGAGAGGTCTTGATAGATCTGCACAGTGTGGCCTCGGAATACTATGTTCGCTTTACCCCTCGCCGCTCGGAGTACCGCCTCTTCGTCTTAAAAAAAAAAAAAGCACCCTGGTGAGAATGTCCGGGGGTGTGTCTGACCGACCTGGAGCGGTCGCGACATGATGTGACCTATCAAGAACCCGGAAGCCTCCCTTCTGCTCACCCCGGATTGCCATCAGAAGGTCCCTAATGAAAGACATGATGTCTTCCCCCTCCGCCCCGTGGGGAATACCTCTGTGCACAGGTTGTTGCGTCACCCCCGATTTTCCAGGCCTTCCTGCTTGGCCTGAAGCTTGATGTGTTGCGCTTCCAAGGCACTGACCCTCCTCCAAAGGGGTTCCTGGTCCTCCGCGCTGGAGTCAACAGTGCGTTTCAGGTCGTCCACCCGGTCTCCCACCGCGGTGATGTCCTTGCGTAGGTCAGTGAGGTAAGTCTTAAATTCCATCTTCAGGGAGCCTATCTCTATCAGGATATCAGGTGGATAGCAGCAAGGAATTTCTCCAGATAGTCTTGTGTGATAGCTAGGGTGGGAGGGGGGCGTAGAGGGCTGCGAGTCTGGTTTTTTTCTTTCTTTCCATGCCGGGTGTCGCCGTTTTAGCCCAAAGGGAGACCATCGAGCTGTCCCTGGCAGCCTTGCCCCTGGGCATAGCAAGGAAGGCTGGTATGTTGCACACCCAAGGGGAGGCAGCTAGAGAACTGCAGGCCAGCACACCCCACTGGGTACAGGCAGATGCGAACAGAGGAGGAGCGAAAACCGTTGCAGCCGAGGAGGCGATGGCGCTTTTAGTGCGCTATGGTGAGGGAGCAGCGCAGTTTAGGGAAGGCCACTAGAGGTGCAAGTGGGCCCAGCACCACCAGTCCAAGGGGTGTAGGAGCAAATAGGTTCAGCCCAGGTTTACCCCAAGGGATGCTCAGTTCATGCAGGCAGCACACCTTGCTCACCGCCAGCCCTTATTTAAGGCCAGCTGCAGCAAGGTGATAGGGCCGTGAGGGCTAAAGGCTCCACATCAGCGCCTGACCCCCCTCTGATGTGGTGTTGTTGATGGGATCGCGCTGTTCACCCCGAGGGCCGGAGACGTCCAAAGGGCTGCAGTTTTGTGTGCAGTGGTCGTGAGGAGCCGCCGGGCACTCTGAGGGGACGGAGGGACCAGGCTAAATCCAGAACAAGAGCCTCCACAGGAGGAAAGTCCGCCCACAGGGAGACCACACAGCCGGCAACAAATCCCTGGTGGTCAGCGGACGCAGGCAGTCCAGAAGCGTTCAAAGCCTCCCTGGATCCTAAGAAAGAACATACCTGTTGATCATGGCCCCCAAATGGTTACGGGGAGGGGGCCAGCTGCCGAGGGGGGATGGGGCGCTGCTGAGGCCTTCCAGGCCGCATCAATTGGTTTGGCAGCAGCAGAGGGCCCTGCGCCGCCCGCCAATGATGGTGCCTCCAGTGGCTGGGAAGTGTGCAGGTCACGCCTGTGGTATCACGACCAACCTCTCTTGGGTAAATCAGGTCCCTGTCGCCACAGCCCCCCTGCGGGGCGCAGGAACCCAGCAGAGCCTCAAGTGGGCGTGACTCCCCTCGTCACCCAGGAGCACAGGTGGCCCCTGCGATGGTCCATTTCACCAGTGATAGGGAGGAAGGGGGTCCCGCCGCAAGGCAGAAGGCCCCCAGAGAGGCTGGGCTTGCCTCCAGCGAACCCCTTCGCTTACTGCCACTCTGGGAAAATGGCATCACCGTCCTCCTCAGTGCCCGAGACCTTCACCGCACAGGGAGCCAGTCAGAGTGAGGAATGTAGAATGAGTCCCAGCCGCAGCAGAAGCTTGCCGCAGCGCCCCAAATCTGTATGAGGCCAGTATGCCCCTCAGCGTGCTCGGAGACTCGGAGCAGGCCAGGGCAAGATGGCGCTGGTACTCCGTGCTGCAGCGAAGTTGGACACACACCACCAGGGCCGGACTGGCCCTAGCGAGCACCTGGCTTTTCCCTGGTGGGCCGCCAGGGTGGGGGCCGGTTTTGGGTCCCTGGGGGGCCGTTGTTGTTACCGGGGGCCTGCAATATCTGCGGCTGTCCGATGCCCCCGCAGGGGGCCACTAAAGAGGGCAGCCCTCTAGTACCAGCTGGGCACCCCCACACCCCCGTAGGGGCAGGGACTCAGGGAGGAGTCCCCCAAGCCTTGTCACAGCGCGCTAGGCGAGCATCACTTCCGGGGCGCGAGGACAGGGGGAGGGGTATATAGGCCTCCCCCACCATCTTGTCGTCCTCTTTCGCGCGCCCGGACACGCCGTCTGCAGGTCGTCTCTCAGTTCTGCGACACCGTCGGAGATAGAGTCAAGGCTTTTGGTGAGTCTGGGCCACCTGGGGCAGTTCCCCAAACCTCCGGGACATTTGGGCAGTTCCTCTCGCCTCCCCACATAGTCCTTTGGGTTGGATGCCACTACCCCCCCCCGTGATCGAAGTCCGTGCTCACTGTAGGGCGCGTTTTGTCACGGGGGGGTTAGGGAGTCGGGTTGCTTGGGCGTGCGAATGGGCCCGCCGGAGGAACATTTGCCAGGCCTGGGGGGCGGGGACTGTCCCGGGACCCGACTTGTAGAAAGATCGTGTCCGTCGGCGTAGCATTGCCGATCGCCCTGGCCGCATACATGGAGTCGGCATTGGTGATTTTCTGCGGTGAGTTGTTTCCCCCCCCTCGGTTGCCGGTTGCTCTTGGTTGTTCGGGGCACGTGAGCCGGCGCTATATGCCGAATGTTGGTGTGCAAGGGGGAGGCGGTGGTGGTTGGTCGCGCACCACAACGTGGAAGTTGGCAGCAGTGCTGCAGTTGATAGGGGTGTGATAATGCCGCCGCTTGTACCAACGCGTGTGCGGTTCGGAGGCGGCTTTAAGTAAAGGAGCAGGCGGTGCTGGAAAGAACTTTTAATCGCGGGTCGGGCTGCAACTTTTGGATCAACTTGCGGTGAGGTTGCCCGGATGCGACCCCTCGTGTTGGTTGCCCTGCTGGCAGGACGTGCCCCCGCTTCCACGGACATCGATGACCAGGAATGCACAGGGCTGCTAGTGGGCCGCGCGGTGGCGCAGGGGTCGGGACAATGAGTGGGAGGCCCCCACCCACCGCGCTCCCTATGTTTAAAGGGGGGGGGGGGCATATGGTCAGAGCGCCCATGCAGAGGTAGTGGCTGGATGCGCTTTTAAGCAGGAAAAGCTTGAAAGTAGTTGCAGGTCTTATCTGTCTTCCGGTGCCCTCTTTACGAGGGGCAGCAGCTCCTGGCCCAGTCTAGCGTGTAAGCAAGCTGGGCACGGACAACGCCGTCTGAGCAGGTTCAGGCTACGGCTAGGCAAAAAATTTGGATGTTATGCGATGCACGATTTTGAAATGCTTCCGTTAGCGAATGGGTAAGTGTTTCATTGCTGGCGGGTTGTTGCTCGGGTCAGGTATGGATGGGCGGTGTACGGGGTAGCATGTCGCATGGCTGCCCGCACCGCGTGGTTTCGCATATGCGGTTTGTCTTGTACAATGCGGTCTCAGGCCGAGCATTACGCCGAGGTAGGGCGGCTTGGTTAAGTGCGGCCACTGCTCACGGCTCTGTTTCAACCGGCGGAGGGGGGCTCAAGGGCACAGCGTGAGAGGTTCGCGGCTGAAGAATTGGTGTGGGGCTGAGGTTAAATGCGGTCTTTGGACACGCGGTCGTGTCCCTAGTCTGGCGTCGGTGCCCCCGCTGTCGTGACCCTGCCGTCGCCGGTGTCCTGGTGAGGGAAGGGGTATTGTGTTCATGCTTCTTGGCAGGATTATGGGATATGAAAGTTGTGGCTCCGTCTTGGAAGAGGAGCGGAGTTAGAACACCGCCTTTGCACGGTGCTTGCGGAGCGACACTTACACAATGGCACCCACCTCTCCTCTGAGCACCCACCGCTCATTGGCAGATTGAGTGATCAGCGCGGTGGTCAGGAGATCCATGCTGCCCAGACTTGCAGTAAACCTTTTGTTCCGGACTGCCGGAAGCTAAATATCAGAGTGGAACTGGCCATTTTCTGATCATTTTCATAAGCTTGTGGCTGTGGCTAGGGGAGGGGTGGCGCAATGTGTACCACGGCTGTCTTCACCGTTTATCGGGACATGGTTGGCAGGGTGCAAGAAAGCAAGAGGGACTGGAATGATATTCTGCCTTTGCGAAGCCCTGCACCCTTGCAAGCAAAAATTGGTGGCTTGGCCGGTCTGGACACATCCGATAAACACTTAACTCCCAGCTGGTTTTATGAAAAATGTTCAGTCAAAGGGCAGCTTTCTCGAATCTTTCCAATTCATCCTCCCTCCTCTTGTTGTGAAATAAATCTGAAAGCAGGTAGTCATGGGGCAAGATAAGACAGCCTTTCTCTCATTCACTACTTTAATGATTTCATTGAGTGCCAAATTGGGTGAGCGAAACGTTTATTTTCTACTTTTCATTGGTATATGCATACTAGTGGTTAGAGTTATATATTGACAAATTGCAAGTTCACGGAAGGTTGCATTTCAATGAGAGTTGAAGTGGCTGGGGGGACAAATATAAAATACATATTTACACAGCATGCATGGTCCGGTTGTCCCGCGGTCTGGCTGTGCACGGACCCCAAGAGTGGCCAGATGCCCGATGGACCCGGCGCAAGTACGAGGAGTGCGCGGTCACGATGTGCTGGCCCCCTACGTGCACTGTCATTGTGGGTGCGGACGCATGGGGGCTGGCAGGGGCTCAGATACAGGGCCCTCTTTCCGGTTGTTGCAGGTCCTTCACGGTTTTGTTTGCGGCTCTGGTGACGCGTGTGAAGGGGGTGCCACATGGGGGCAGTCGCTACGCGGATGTTGGAGACACAATTTTGCATAACGACAGAGAAGTGAAAGCAGGGCAAACGGAGGCTTGAATAGAACAGAAGTTGGTGACACACAGGAGTGTCTGGGGGACCGACTCAGAACACAGATTGCGCGGGCGATGATGTGGCTTGTCGGTGGGTCCGTGGTATGGTCACGTTTGAGAGAGGTGGTGAAGCGCACACCAGTGCATGGCAGTGCACTGGTGTGCACTGCCACTTGTTGGTCTAGGGAGGCCTTCGTCACAGTGCAGGGTCAGACCTCACACGTACCAAGCATTTTATTGCCGTTATGACAAACGCGTTGCATCCGCTTTCTCTGGGTATACACCGGTTGTAGCGGGTTGGTTCTCGGGCCTCCTGGCGGGGCGATAGATCTGCAGGGGAGGCATTAGCATGTGGGACCTAGCTGCCACCTTCACGGCTTTTAGCCGAGTCCCGGTTTGTGGCGTCGTTAGCGGTGAGCTGTTTGCAAGGACTCCCCCGTTTGGGCCTGGCCCTCTTTCTCTTTTCACCAGTTTCATGTTTCCATCGTGAATAGTACTGCCACTTTGGGCAAACCTGTGTTGGCATGTTTGTGGACTTGGGTTCACGCAACGACTGCAACGAGAGGTACGGTAGCGGGGGTGAGGGGGCCGATAGTGTTTGCTTGGCCAGGCGTTGGCTGGAGGGGTCGTGTGATTTCTTCATGGGCTCAGCTGTGCAGGCTACCCTGCGCCCGGGTTTTAACAGACTAGGACACGTAGCGAAATTGGTGGCAGGCAGGCGCCAAGAGATGGGTCTTCCGATACATTTACACCTGATTTAGTATCCAGGCTATGGAGTGGCTGCGTGACACTCTGGTGTTGAAAGTGGTCAGTCGGTTGGCTGGCCTCCTAGATCTGGATTTCTAGCTCGGGCCTGTCCAATGAAGGGTTCAAGTGCCAGATGTCGGCCCTGGGATACAATTTCACAGGCCTGGGGAGCGGCAGAACAGAAAGCGGCTTGTTTCAACCCCATGGTCACAGGTTCAGATCCTGGTGGGTCCACTCAGCATTTCATCCTTCTGAGGTCGATAAAACGAGTGCCATGGAGTTGTGTAACAATAAACATGTTATGCAGCGCAAAGATTCCATGGGGTGAGCGTGTTCCCAATTACAGCCCGAAACGGAAATTGGGAAGGAATTTGGTGAATAGTGAGCTCGCTCCGCAGTGTAGTATTAGGAGGTACTTACTATGTACTGTGCAACCCAACTTGATGGGAGGGGGGTAGTTTACTTGTGCATTATCAACCATAAAGCCAAGTATGTATCGCGGGGCTCTGCTCACACTAAAGTGGGCCAGGATCACACAAAGCATAGGATGAGAGTGCAGTGTCAGTCATGGCGATTTATGAGAATATTCCAGAGGTAGCGAATATGACATCACAGACTTTGATCAGTGATAATATCATGGTTCATCTTTTGTCCCAATATAGACAATAGTTACGGACAGGCTCTCTTTTGAAAAGAATAGTTATTTTGTCTCATTCGAGTGCCGCACGTGCCTCTTTCGCAGTGTAACGAGGTCTGACTCTTTAAGAGGATGAGCCCTTCACCCCCACCTGGGGCATGTGTCACCAGAGGAGTCTCCAGTGGTCATGGGGAATTCTGCACAGTGCTTGTAGAATGTCACGTACCAGTAAGGGCATGTTACTACCAAAGTTGGGGTCAAACTGGGCTGGAGCAGTAAGTTAAAGTTAAAGCACAAATAGGCTACAATGTATTAATGAACATTTGGCATTCCCAGTATTCAAGAAAGGGCAGGTATTGATACATATTGTTCCCCTCCTGTTATCACTGTCTTGTCTGCTCCCGGGTATACTGCAGAAGTTTGGGAGGGCATGACTTCACCTAGGGTGGTGACTGGCTCAATTCGATGGACAAATCAAAAATGTTTCACATTTACTAACGTGTGAAATTCTCAGCTGCCTGTTCATAGTTTTATTCATATGCACAGTATTATTAATTTAAATAATCGTCGCATTGACTAGTGCGACCAGCGGACGTTCACGCACCAAGGCATTTGGTTAATTTACAAACATTAATTCTTCCCTCCTCCCTGACAATAATACCAAGGGGAGCAAGAGGTAAATCAGTTGATATGTGCACTCTTTGGGTGACCCGGGTTCCTATTATAAATGAACAACATTATAGTTTTATTAAATTAAACACAGGAACAGGTGGTGTACAAGGTCATTTATTTTGAGGTCCTCTTATTTGTGATAAGGGAGGAAAAGTGCATACCATCGACAGTTCCGATGGCTTAGGGAGCGGCGAATGCTTGGTCCGCTCGCATTGGCAGGTGATTTATGCGTGGGCTTAGCTTTGCATGCTTCCCGCTGTCGTTTCACTGACTCGGGTAGGCAGTGGATAGTGTTGCAAGCATGCACTCAGAGATGGGTCCTTCGATACCATTATCAATCTTAAGCTCGGTCAGTGTACAGGCCAAGGAATGGCGACATGCCCCCCGGGTGCTGGGGATGGTTTGTGGTTGGGGCAGCTTTTCAGATGTTTGTCGCAAGCTTGCACATGCTGTTGTTTCCGCAGAGTTTAGGGCAGGTTAGCATCCCCACCTTGTCTCCGCGGGGTTGATGTGTCCTCCGGTCAGCATGATCAAGTAGACCCATTATCGATTGGTATAGCTGGACATAGGAATGCCAGGCTGGAATCCAAGGGATTATAGAGCAAGTGTTCCGTTTTCTGAGCCTAGTATATGCAGGCGTGAGTAAGGATGGTAGCCGCCAGTTCAATCTTGCATCACTCAGACAACTGGGACAGGAAGTAAGGCGGGCTGGATAACTCCTGCTTCTACCTGCATTGGCACATCTGTAGGAGTGACTGTCAAAGGGATGGCACGTAAGCCAGGTAATGTTAGCACCCATCCACACCAAGCCGATTGTTTAAGGTCACCCCGGGCCGCGTTACACAGCCCAGTATCAGGCCCTTGGGGGTCAGTGCCATGAATTACTAAAGTGAACTGAACAGGAGGCGTGACCGTGGGTTACGCTAGCTGAAGTTTGGGGAAGAGCTAAACTCCACCCATGGTCATGGTGTAGTCTTAAGTAAGTTGGAGTTGTCACTCTTATTTGACCAGGGGTTCGATGCTACACGAGGGCATCGCTGCGGCCAGAGCACTGTCTTTGTGTTTCCCAGGGGGCAGCTAGTGAAGGCAAGGTTCTTCCCAAACCTGGCACCAGAACACAAGGTAGTCAGGGCCAACTTGTCTGTTGGGTGACTTGGGTAGGCACCTGGGTAGTTGTCACTCCACGAAGGGGTGAGCTGTCTCCAATAGTGGGCACAATACACATAGGTGTGTCTGTTTGTGGTATCTCCTAGCGGACCCACTGAAGGTGTACTGCAGCTAAACAGGGAATGGGGAAACTTGGTTTGCGTCACTGTGGCAGTTTTAAAGCATCCAGGGTCGGAGATGGACAGTAGGTACTGTGCATCTGTGATCCGACGGCAGTTAGGCAAGCGGGGTGCGCTGCGTAAGCGGTAATTGCACGAAAGGGTGAGGTGTCTCCAGTAGTGGGTGCAAGACATACATTGTTTCAAACCAGCTTTGATACCATTAAGGTGTCCACCAGGGTAGCAAGCAAAGGGGTCTGTGCATACATCTGGGCAACGGGGCAAAATAAGTGCACCCCAGAACCAAGGGCATGACTATGATCCTGCAGTTAGGGGCAAACGCCTGCCCGGTGAGTAATACATGCCACGCTGGGTGGTGACGCTGTCAGCCAACAGTGGGCTGCCGTCCCAAGTAACGGGGACACAAGGTGTCAAGCACAAAAGGCTCATATGTAAAAGAACATTTGGCATGTCCAGTGATCAACAAAAAGAAAAATGTAACTGAGCAGGTAATTTTCCACCGCTGGGGTTGCCCTGGGGTGGGCAGTGTGAACGCCCCTGCCCCCCTATTCAGGGGCCCTCGCAGGAAGGGTTCTAGCCTGTCGACTTTTCCTGCAATTAAGGTCAAATGCCCTGCCCGGTTAGCTATATTAGCCTCACTGGGCGGGGGTGCTGTCAGCTAACACAGTGTGCTGCGTCCCCAAGAAAGGGGGGAACAAGGTGCCAAGCACAAAAGGCAAGGCGGGCAGTGTGAACCCCCCCCCTATTCGGGAATATTCTGGGTTGAAGGGCAAAGTAGGACGTAGTCAATACTTAAGGTTAGGCACCATATGGCAGCCAGTGGGCACTGCACTAATCAGACGGATTCTCTAGCTGGTATCCCTAGGGGGGTTCACCACGAAGGGAGCCGTGCTGGCGAAATTCCAATAAGAAATAAGGGATGCACGGCAAGGGCAGGAGGGCACCCTGGCTCATTGTCACACACGTCTAGTTATGGACATTCCTGTGCGTCATGAGTTAGAAAGCAAATGGACGGTGCAAAGGTTAAAGTATAATCCTTCTCGCCCAAATAGCCAAAAGTAGGCAGGTGGGTGTGGGAGCGGTCTCCCAACAAGCAGGCAGCTGTCCCTTAAGTGGGGACACAGGTGTGCTAGACACACCGTCCTAGTAGGACGGCAGCTAGGTGAGCTCAGCAAATTCAAGGGGCAATGCGAGCCAGGGAATCTGATCTGCCCCGCCCAGAGTTATCACGGGGCTGAGTTATGTGAAGCAGTGGAACTTGCCCGCAGGAGGGTGGATAGTTCTTGGCACAAATTCACAGGGCAGAAGGGCCTTTGTGTGGCATTAGACACTAGCTGATCCAGGCTATCGGCAAGGGCTATTGTGATATAGATGGGGTTCATCTATCACCAGTGGGAGGGATCTCTTCCCTGGCTTTGCAGGAGGCCTGGAAATGAGAGGTTGCAGGTGAGAAAGGATCTGTTTTGGTGGGGGGCTCTGGCGGCGACGGTGGCCACCTCCAGAGCTGTGGCGGAGTTACAGGGCGATCTGGAAGCAGAGGGGTACAGAAGGGTACCTCTGCGCGGCACCATGGTGGGTGCCAGAGCCAAATCCTAGGAGCCTCATGGGAGGTTCCTGGAAAACCGTGTCGGCGCCCCGTTAGTCCTTCGGGCGGTTGTGGGCCTGAACAACCGGGGGGTTTGCTATGCTACGCTCCGCCCTGAAAGGGGCGTGAGTAATAAGGGACCATGTGTCACGTGATCCGGGAAGAGGATCACCAGAAATGGCAGCACAGATGGGGTTCGCCCCAGTGCTGCTTGGCTCATCAGGCGGGCAGGTGGCCCAGACGGGTGCCTGCCCTTGGATCGCCCGTAAGATAACCCACCATATTACATAACGGTGTATGTAATAAACCTGCAGCAATTTTACCCAAACAAGAAATGTGTTGTGTGTTTATTTATGAGCATGCATGTTACGTTGGAGGGGTGGGGTAGGTTGCCAATGCTGGTACTATGCGGCTGTCCGATGCCCCCGCAGGGGGCCACTAAAGAGGGCAGCCCTCTAGTACCAGCTGGGCACCCCACACCCCGTAGGGGCAGGGACTCAGGGAGGAGTCCCCCAAGCCTTGTCACAGCGCGCTAGGCGAGCATCACTTCCGGGGCGCGAGGACAGGGGAGGGGTATATAGGCCTCCCCCACCATCTTGTCGTCCTCTTTCGCGCGCCCGGACACGCCGTCTCCCACCCTACCGCTTACCCGGCGTGGTTCGTGGCAGGCAGGAGGCAGAGAATGTTGTAATGTTGTCTTTTTCGTTGCAGGCGGAGTTACAGGGCGATCTGGAAGCAGAGGGGTACAGAAGGGTACCTCTGCGCGGCACCATGGTGGGTGCCAGAGCCAAATCCTAGGAGCCTCATGGGAGGTTCCTGGAAAACCGTGTCGGCTCCCCGTTAGTCCTTCGGGCGGTTGTGGGCCTGAACAACCGGGGGGTTTGCTATGCTACGCTCCGCCCTGAAAGGGGCGTGAGTAATAAGGGACCATGTGTCACGTGATCCGGGAAGAGGATCACCAGAAATGGCAGCACAGATGGGGTTCGCCCCAGTGCTGCTTGGCTCATCAGGCGGGCAGGCGGCCCAGACGGTTGCCTGCCCTTGGATCGCCCGTAAGATAACCCACCATATTACATAACGGTGTATGTAATAAACCTGCAGCAATTTTACCCAAACAAGAAATGTGTTGTGTGTTTATTTATGAGCATGCATGTTACGTTGGAGGGGTGGGGTAGGTTGCCAATGCTGGTACTAGGCCCCCGGTAACAAAACCGGCCGAAACCGGCCCTTGCAAACAGCTCGGCCGCACCCCCTCAACCCCCTCAGGGGGGGGCCGGGCGGCCGAGCAGTTCGCCAGGGCCGGTTTCGGTTCCCAGTCCGGCCCTGCACACCACACGGTGTTCTAGCTGGATCAAGAGACTCCGACCCAGGCCCCGCAGCTGTCGCTACACTCAGGAGACACTCTGGCCCCAACTGGCTAAAATTAAGGCCACAAATAAAGCTTTTAGAGGTATTTATAGCCCAAGGGCTGTAAGAGCTATGACGAGCCGCGTCGTACGCCCTTCCCGGTCAAGCCACACCCCCGTGCAATATTTCTAAAATAATGTATTTCTTGGAAATAAAGCAAAATTGAACTAAACTATAACGTTGAGTGCCATTCATTATTAGGTCATACTCAGTGAGTCATGTACAGTGCTACGAAACAGCAAAACAAGCGCTTTGTTATACTTCATTGCCCCAGGCTTCTGGCTGGGATAACAGCAGGCCATGATGGTATATGCGGGCGCCATAGACATATCTCTACTTGGTTGACTCCCATAGTGTTTGAAAAGATGCCTGTATGCAGAAGGTTTGCAGTCACGGAGAGATGGGGGTACTTACCAATGAAAGGAGCGTAAGGTAGTTGCATAAAGGGGACCATGGGCACTCTTGTCTTGCATGGCCCTATGAGCCCATGGTTTCAGATGGAGGAACCCATTGGGCTGTTTGTCTTGAGGCCACTGGAGGAAGGACATTGAAAGGTGTCTATGTTTGTTTGAGCAGGCCTATGGATTCCATGAGGGCCAGCTGAGAGTGAGGGATGGTACAGTCTGTGAAAAAGAGGGACTGCAAATCCATCAATTCTTTGCAATAATTGGGGCATATGTACAGACAGTAGTGAACAGATATGCATCGTGGCAGAATGATTTGTCCTCAAGATATTGGGACTGGTGCCTATGCCCCTCTTGTGTCACCTGTATTGTTTGTGACTGGGTGTTGTTAAGGGACACTTCCCCTTGTAAAGGAGGAGCTACACACACGTGCACGAGAAGCCATTAACATCAACAAGTATACCATTCACAATGTAGCATACTCCTGCATCACCATGATATCTCAACATCAACCACATGCATTACATCCCTGCACCTTCTCTGCATGACGATCACACAACCACAGTTTATCAGAGAATGATTCCTCATGTGGTCCACCATGGAATCGCGTCCTGGACAACCCCCAGCACTGCAGAGAGTGCCACGAGGCCATGCACGTGACAGACAGTGCGCTATCCAACCCCATAGCACAAGGACAGATTCAGGTCCCAGGTCCTTCCTGGCACCCTCGCAGAAGGACCGCCTGAAGGTGCACACGTCATTGGCCTTGAGCTTCACTGATGCGCTTTCTCCATCCTTTGAACCCCGGGCCTCTTACCTCCGGCTGACATAATCCGGGGGTGGCTCCTGCGTCCAGCAGAGAGGCCTGGTCACCCTGAGAGGTGACAAACAATGAAAACAAGTGCAACCACTCTGCTGCCTAAAGCAAGCATTGGCGAAGCCCACAGGCTCTGCCAATGTCTGTGTTCATCACACTCTGCGGCATGCCGATGCTGTACAGCCTGAAAAATGGCGCAATGGCACGGTCAAATGGGTTAGTAAATAGAAATAAAATAAGAAGTGTGAAAACACTTTCCTTTGCATTAAAATGTTTACAAATAAGTTAAACAACACTGCAAGAGTTGGGGAAAAGAAGTAGCGGCTAGAGGCGGGAAGCAAAGGGGAGTGTGCGGGGAGGAGGGAAGCAGCACAAGGGAGTGTGCGGGGAGGAGGGAAGCAGCACAGGAAGGAGAGCAGCCCAGGGGGCGGGAGAGAAGCACAGAAGTGAGAGAGCAACACAGAGCGCAGGGGGCACAGGGAGAGAGAGAACAACTCGGGGCGCAGGGGGGCACAGGGAGAGAGAGAAACACAGAGCGAGGGGGGCACAAGGAGAGAGAGAACAACTCGGCGTAGGCGAGAGAAAGAGCAACTGAGGGCGGGGGGGGGCACAAGGAGAGAGAGAGCAACTCGGGGCGCAGGGGGGCACAGGGAGCAGGGCCGGACTGGCCATAGCGGGCACCGGGCGTTTCCCCGGTGGGCCGCTAGGGTGGGGGCCGGTTTTGGGCGTCTGGGGGCCGTTTTTGTTACCGGGGTTCCGCAATATCGGCCCCCTGTAACAAAATCGGCCGAAACTGGCCCTCGCAAACTGCTCGGCTGCACTCCCCCCTCCCCCCAGGGCGGGGGGGGGGGGGGGGGGGGGGCCGGCTGAGCAGTTTGCCAGGGCCGGTTTCTGTTCCCAGTCCGGCCGTGACAGGGAGAGAGAGAAACGCAGAGCGTGGGGGGCACAAGGAGAAAGAGCTACTCAGGTCGCAGGGGGGCACAGGGAGAGAGAGAAACACAGAGCGCAGGGGGCACAGGGAGAGAGAGAACAACTCGGCGCGGGGAGAGAGAGAGCAACTGAGGGCGCAGGGGGGAGAGAGAGCAGCTCAGGGCGCAGGGGGGCACAGGGAGAGAGAGAAACACAGAGCGCAGGGGGCACAAGGAGAGAGAGAAACACAGAGCGCAGGGTTCACAGGGAGACATAGAACAACTCAGGGCGCAGGGGGGCACAGGGAGAGAGAGAACAACTCAGGGCGCAGGGGTGCACAGGGAGAGAGAGAGCAACACAGAGCGCAGGGGGCACAGGGAGAGATCAACTCAAGGCGCAGGGAGAGAGAGAGCAACTGAGGACGCAGGGGGGCACAGGGAGAGAGAGCAACACAGAGCGCAGGGGGCACAGGGAGAGAGAGCAACTCAGGGCGCAGGGGGGCACACGGAGAGAGAGCAACACAGAGAGAAGGGGGCACAGGGAGACAGAGAACAACTCAGGGTGCAGGGGGGCACAGGGAGAGAGAGTGCAGGGGGCACGGGGAGAGAGAGCAACTCATGGCACAGGGGGCACAGGGAGAGAGAGCAACTCAGGGGGGGCACAGGGAGAGAGAGAGCAACTCAGGGCGCCGGTAGAGAAGCACAGAAGGGAGAAAGTGCAACTCAGGGGGCACGGGGGAGAGCAACATGGAGCGTGTGGGGGCACAGAAGGGAGACAACTGGAAGCATGTGCACTCTCATGGCGTGATTAGGCGAAAAAGAAAAAAGTATTTCCTTAAAGGTGTGCAGTGGAAAGACACAAGCACAGCGTCTATGCTTCAGTTGCTGGAAAAACACAAAGGAACAAGGCAAGCCATCCAATAAGAAGCACACAAATGAGAGTGACAATAAAACCAACCAATGGTAAGCAATGGGCGGGCCCACTGTAAGATCTTCGTAAACTGACAGCTAGGCTCGACCTAAAATACACAGGGTAACTCTTAAATGTAATACAAAATTACCTCCTCCCCACAACAGTCACCTAGTGAGCTTCAGCTCCCTCACAGAACCCTCCAAGCAAAATTCAGTGCTCCAAACCTTTCCCATCCGTCCCTAATATGGCCAAAATCGTCGGTTAACCCTGTGACTGTCTGATCTGGAGTGCAAATCCGGCATCTCAAAGTCAGACCACTAAGTTCCTATTGAGAAAGAAGAAATGTCACAACCACAGTAATGGCCAAAAGAGGGTGGGGTGTGGCCAAGATGGCGGCGAGAGCGGTCGCACTGCCTAGAGCTCCGCTTCGAGCCTGCTGGCAAAATCCTGTCCTTACCTTGCCCTAGGCCGAATATCCCCTGAAATTTCGGTGGCGGAAGTCTTCCCGCACCATCTTCCATGCTCGCCGGCGCTGTCGAGCGACCTGCGGGGCTGCTGTGAGCCCGAATTCTGAGTGCTCCAGCGCTGTGCCCGCGAGGCCAGAAAACTCTGGACGGAGACGCAGCGACTCGGCGCAGGCCGCCACCTACTCGGCCTGCGCATGCACTGCAGCCATCGTTGGTGACCGGGGGCTACGGCAGCTCCCGGCCCTGCTCCTGCACTGTCAAGGACCCGGGCTGCGCCACACACGATCCTGTCTCGGAGGCACGCTGCAACATTGGTGAAACTGCCCCGGAGCACAGGTACAGTGGGCCACACGGCCTGCGACCGCGATTGACTGTCTTCAGGCGAGGGAGCCTCCGGAGTGGCGCGAGATCAGAGGGACACCGAGACCCACCCTATGGTGGAAGCGGGGGCAACATAAAGGCCTCAGCTTAGTTTCCTCGGCCCTTCCTCCCCTCACACTGTGCAGAGCGACCTGGGCCTAGGCCTCCACCCTTCAACAGCTACGCACGGGCGGTCTGCCTGGTCCCCATGCCTGCCAGTACCGGACTATCCGCCCACACCTCTTTGGGGGCTGCAGGGGTGTTGGTGCGGCGGAACTCAGGAGCACACTTGGGACCCTTGCGTGGTGGGGAGCCGGCGGGGCTCCGGACCCGTTATCCTACCAATACTTAGACCTCGTGGCTCTAGACCTGCCACTGGCGCCAACTGGGGGAGGGGCCCTCTGAAGAACCTCCAATACCACGGACACTGGGGTGGCCCGAAGCACAGGGCACCTCCTGAAAAGCCTGCTGAATAGACTTAGAGCATACCCACAACCAGGCTGATTGCGACACTTTGCCCTCACGCCCCACCATCTTCACGTGAGTCGGCTGGGGCGCGCTGCTCACTCATGGGCTTGTACTGGGGGACCCACCGTTAAGGGCCCACGAACTTGTCGCACAAACCCTCACCCCGAAACCATCCACCACTGTCGGTTCTCTATACCTGGACCCCTGCCTCCAGATAACGACACATTGGGTAAGCCCAGAGCGGAGAAACCCCAGGCGCAGCCCCCGGAGGTGGAGCCGGCATCCCCGAGCATGAAGAGTGCAGAGCACCCGGGGCCCTCCAACCTAGGGGACCGCAATGACCACTCGCACAGATTCGATGAGGTACTGGCGGCGATACTCGACATTAAAACCACCCTAGGCGCAAAGATCGACTCACTGAGTATAGATATGGGATACCTCCGGGAGGACCACAAGAAACTGAAGGGCAGGGTGGAGGAGTCCGAATCTACATTGGCGTCACTGCATCCCACGGTGACCGCGACGGCCACCCAGCTGCAGTCCCTCCAGCAGGAGGTGGACTTTCTGAGAACACACGTGCAGGACCAGGAGGGGCGCTCATGCTGGAACAACGTGCGCATCGTGAGTCTCCCCGAGCAAGCGGAGGGCCCCAAAATAGAACTCTATCTGGAGGAATGGTTCTCCCAAGACATCCTGCAAGGCAAGATCTCGAAGTTCTTTTCGATAGAACGTGAGCACAGGGTGCCAGGGCCCGCCCCCCCCGTCCGGGAGCTTTCCCCAGAACGGTGGTGGCGAGGCTGTTCAATTATCGCGACAGGGACCACATATTGCAAGTCACTCGGGCTCGGGGCCCATGGCAAGTTGACAACTCCACGTTCCATATACCCATATATACTACACTTTATCAGTACAACACAGTCGCTCCTCCTACCTGGAGGTTAAAAAATGCCTGAGGGACCACGACATCCAGTACTCACTGCAATACCCGGCGCGCCTCCGCATTCGCCATAAGGAGGGTACAGTATTCTGCAACACACCTGAGGAGGCGTGGAACTGGATTGACCAGCAAGGCTTTGCACACGGACCACCCACAATATCGATGGACTCTCCCCAGGCCTGGAAACTAGTGGAGCCCCGTAGGGGCCGCGGCAGAGGTCGGATACGCCATCCAACGAAAGCCCAGTTGGCCCAGGAACGTGCACAGGCCATCAAAACAGCGGAACACATAGGTAGCCCCACATCCTCCCAAAGACTGGACTCGGACACAGCAATGGATCAAACACTGCTCATCATGGCCTCACAGCTCGAGGCACTGTCGGGGCGGCCCGACCCTCACCCCGCAATTGCACTGGGCTGAACATTCCAGAAACCTACCAGGGCTCCCACTGCAAAGACTGGATGTTACGAGCACACAAGCTTGGCACCAGGCCGAGTCATGAGAGGCGGCACCCCGGCAATGTCAACTAGTCCTGCTGCGCCCTCGTCAGCGAGTGATAAGTAGCTGATATAGCACTGATATTGTTTATATTTGTGTTATGTTATTTTTCTGCCTATTTAAACTGCATTTTACTGCGAATGGCCAATTGCCCGTTGGCAAATCAGCCTGGGATGGGACTTTGGGGAATCTTCTTTATAATATCGATCTCTCTATTTGTCCGCGTAATGCAGGGAGTGTGGGCTGTTTGTACACTTTTAGCACTATGCGCGCGGGGGTGGGCTGCGGGGGGGCGGGGTGGGGCAGGGGGGACTGGATGCTTGAGGCCTGTCCTGTACCGGACATCCTCCTCACAACTGGATAAATGGTGGCTGGAGATTATGTCTTGTTGACCTGAAACGTGAGGGGCGTGGCGGGCTGTGCTAAATGACACAAAGTGTATCAATATATACGCAATCATGGGATCACGTTTGCATTATTGCAGGAGACGCACCTCACCGCACAAACACTTGCATCACTCCGTAAGCACTGGAGGGGTACGATCCTGGGCACTACGTACTCAGGATATGCCAGGGGCACGCTCATTTTGGTGGCACTGGGGACCCACTACAGGTCACACACTCTAGAGCAGATGCACAAGGCCGTTTTGTTACCATGGAGGGCCTCCTGAATGGGTCCTCACTGGCATTGGTGTCCCTATACGCCCTGAACACAGGCCACTCCTCATTCCTACAATCGCTCATGCCGTCCTTACTCGTGGACCCCACGGTCCCCATGTACTGGGGCAGTGATTTTAACGGGGTGCAGGACCTTGACTTAGACTGCTCCCGCCCACCCCTTCCGGGAGCGCAGTCCATCAAGCTGGCACAACACATGATGGAGTGGGTATCTAACATGCAGGTACACGATGCATGGCGCAGCAAGCATCCTCTGGCACGCACTTATTCACGCTATTCGGCATTACATAACTTATACACTCGGATAGACATTATATATGCTCGGACAATGCCCTACACAGCATACTGCAGGCAGACTATTTGACACGTGCGCTCTCAGATCATAGCCTGCTACAATTGAGTTTATCCTGGGGTGGGAGACGACCTGAGATTTCGACTTGGCGATTGCCGTGCGTCGCACTTGCTGACTCATCCTACCGCGCCACCCTTTCGCGCTCCATCGACTCTTTTACTTTTCGACGACTGCTTGCACTGCTTCGTCAGTGGGGGTGGAATGGGACGCCTTTAAGGCTGTCCTTCATGGACATGCCATCAAAACCACGTACGGCGCCTGAAGGTCGCTGATAGATGCGCTCCAGACTCACGAGTAAGAAATACGGAGATGCGAGCATCTCATTCCTAATGACCCTCGGGTTGGTCCCTCTCTGGCCCAGGCCCGCCTAGCATACAAGGGCGCAATGGACGACCTCTGGGCGTAAGATTACAAGACATACTCAGCACGCAGACACAAGGAGGGAGACAAAGCAGGCAAGCTGCTAGCGTGGCTACTGAAGTCCGATACTTCCCAACCCCCCATTACTGCCATACACACCTCCGCCGGGACTCTTGTGAACATGCAGGAAGCCATTAATCAGTCCTTCCATGAATACTACACAGCGCTGTATGCGGCCCCCGCCGTGCATGACCTTGCCTCCATAGAGGGCTTCCTTGCGGCGATTCAACTCCCACAAATCAACCAGCACATTACGACTCCCTAGAAGACCCCATCGCGGTAGATGAGATCACGGAGGCAATCGGGCAGCTGGCAACTGGTAAGGCGCCGGGAACAGACGGCTGGCCATCAGAGTTTTACTCTACCTATTCTGAACAACTAACACCTCGGTTGGCCAGTATGTACGCTGAAGCCTTTGATAAGGGTGAACTCCCGCTCACTCTGAGAGAGGCGACGCTAGTGATCCTACCGAAACCAGGCCGTGACCCTCTCCAAATGGCCTCATATCGCCCCTTCTCGATGTTGAACGTCGACTACAAGATCCTCGGGAAATTACTGGCGAATAGGTTGGTCGCGGCTGTCCCTTTATTGGTCCATGAAGACCAGAATGGCTTTATACCGGGGAGAAACACTGGCCTGAATCTGCGTCAACTGTTTGCATTGTTGGAGTGGGCGAAGGGGGAGGTGGAGATGTCCTGGATAGCATCCCTAGACATCGAAAAGGCGTTCGACACTCTGAGCTGGGGTTACCTGCTGGCGGTGTTAACAGGGTTCGGCATCGGCCCCAACTTCATACGGTGGATACGATTGCTGTATCACAAACCACAGGCCAGGGTGAAAAGGCGGGTCGCACTTTCTCCTCACCTTTTCCGATAGCGCGTGGCACACGCCAAGGTTGCCCCCTATCGCCGATTCTCTTTGCCTTGGCCATGGAGCCATTGGCCTGTAGACTGCGACAACGGGTCACGGAATGGGGCCTACATGTAGATCGTCGGTGGCACATAGTGTCACTGTATGCGGACGACTCATTAATCTACCTGCGTGGCCAGACTGAGGTACTGCCGTTGATAATGGACCTCTTAAATGAGCATGCACAGGTCTCCGGACTCCGAGTCAATTGGTCTAAATCGATGGTAATTCCGATGGCACCTATGTCACCAGCCCAAAGACAAGCTGCACTGAACACGCCGCTGGAATGGGCGTTTGACACTTTTAAATACTTGGGGGTCCAGGTCTACCATTCAGGGGTGGATACTATAGATGGCAACCTGGGACGGGCCATTACCAGGGCCCGATCGACTCTCCAGTTCTGGCTGGGCCTCCCCTTGTCTCCCATGGGACGGGTGGCCATCTCCAAGATGCTGGTCCTCCCGCGTCTTTTGTAATTTTTTTATACACTCCCCCACCGCCTGCCTCGGAAATTCTTTAAGGAGCTGGAATCCCTTTTAATCTCCCTGATATGGGCCAGGGTGGCTCTCCATAAATTATATCTGCCACTATCGGATGGCGGCCTGGCTGCCCCAAATTATGAGCGATACTATGCCACAGCACAACTGCAATGGTCAATGAGATGGCTGGCTAAGAGTAACCTCACCAAGTTGGTCACGGCTGCCCTATCCTGGGACCACCCGGTACTACTGAAGTGGTTGTCAGGCACAGCTACTTTGACCCAGAAACATCAAGGCAACATCCTAATGGCAGCGGCTAGATATAGCTGGTCCAGATACGTGCTGCCCAAGGGTCGGAACACTCCATATGCCCCTGGCCTGCCTCTAGAGGTACTCCCGGGTACGTTCACTTGTCACAGACGCCTGGAACTGTGGCCCTGGAAGGAGAGGGGATTGGACACATGGGGAGACATGTATGTAGACTCATAACTACAAACATTTGAGGAGTTAGTAGACGCCTACGAGGTACCGCATGGCTCATTCCTGTTACACGTCCTGCTTACACGCCACTCCCTACGAACCTGGGATAATGACTGCGCCGAACCTCCCACATCGCACCTTCTGCAAACGCTGCTAACGCATGGACAGGGTAGGCACGCCGTAACGGCCATTTACACCTCTCTTAGATTGGACGATACACCCGCACTGACAACATTAGGTGCGTACTGGGATACCGAGCTGACCACCACTATCTCTGATAAACAATGGGTGCAATGTCTCAGCCACCCAAAAACTATTTCGACCAACGCCAGGTTGAAGTAGACCCAATTCAATTACTTGCATCATACGTACCTCACACCCCATAGGCTGGCACGCATGTACCCCACTACTGCTGATATATGCCCCAGGTGCCGAGAACCGGGGGCCACATTTACACACATGGTATGGACTTGTACAAGTATTCAAGCGTACTGGACTGATGTAGCCACTATACTCACAGAGGCAGCGGATACCCAGGTGGAGGCGAAGCCTACTTATTTCCTATTGGGTGTCACGAAACGCAGCGCTTCTCGTAAGGTCCTGAATAAATTTCTAGACCTAGCCCTGGGCCTTGCCAAACGTAAAATAGCCATGGCATGGGAGGCGCCAATGGATCCCAACATATATTTGTGGTTGTTTGACCTTCGTAGGGCACTGGTGTCGGATCATACGAATCAGCTAGCGAATGCAGCACAAGCGTCAGCGCCCCCGCGACCGAATCCCGCTCAATGGCAAGACTACCTGACACTAATCGAGGCCATGCTGGCCGCGGCACGCCCTCCCTCTTAGCTCCGGTCATTAGCACGGGGCCCTTGGCTCTCTCAGCTTCACGGGACCCGCATCTGTATACATACACATCCCTGGCCGTCAGGCGCACTGGGCCCCTGCTTGCCTCCTTCTCCCTTCTCCTCTCTCCTCCCCTCCTCCTCTGGCTCTCCCCTCCCCCCTCCCCCCTCCCCCCTCGGCGCATTCTCCACCAGGCGGACCACCGCACCCAATTAGCTACATATGTGATGCCCACTGATATGCTCCACTGACAAGTACACTTTAGCCTGTGCAGACATACAAAGATCGACCTTTAGTTTTTCTGTTTCATGTTATTTCACTTTGTTACTCATGTTCGATTCAATGATGGAATTGATCTGTGTAATAATGACGGGTTTCCCTTTTGTTCCTACGACTCATGTAACTGTTAGTAAATGTACTATGTCACGGAAATGTGAGGCGGCACGACTAACAAAGTGAACTTTCTTTCTTACTGAACGGGATTCTCCTGGCATCCCACCTACGCCATTCAAATAATTGTCATTATAATGTCAATGTTGGATTATGTCGTCATGCAGATGCTAAGGATATCATTTTGTCAAAAACAATAAAAATCATTAAAAAAAAAGTAATGACCAAAAGAGAAGGATCTTAGAGGTACATTTTTTTTTAAAGCTGGTAGCAGCTGGGCAGGTTTACATGCAAGTTTTTTTAACCATGCCTGGAAAAGAGCAATTTGTCCCAAGTGCCCGATAATTGCCTCTAATCCACCTTCCTAAGCCTTTTGTAGATACTAGATGCAGATGTCCCCAATTTCTCTGTCCTCCAGCTGAAGGAGGTCACGAGCTCTTGCAAGGGGCCTTAAGAAGTTTTTATTTTCTGTCCATAGACACAGGACTAGGAAAACAAGCATTGGCATAGCCAATAGGTCTCGCCTTTGGGACCTTATAAGTATTTAGTTATGCAGCACAATATCCTTACTGCAACAACATTAACTGTTGCATGGCTAAACACTTATAAGGTCCCAAAGGCGAGACCTATTGGCTATGCCAATGCTTGTTTTATTTTCCTGCCCTACCCTGGACCCCTAAACCCTTATCCTTCGGATACTTGGTATTCCTTTTTGCGATGCCGTAGATGTGTAAAAGTACTGACCTTTTGCGACTGTTCCTCCAAACTTTTAATATTTTATTACTAAATCGCAAAAAAAGAATCTTTCTTTAGTTCTCTTTCGACGTTTTGGGGTTTTCTGATGGGGGGGGTGTTCTCTGATTAAACTGCTCTAAAACAAAATCAGCAGGGGGATGTGAAAGAATGCAAGAACCAGGAGTAACGCCGCACATGAAAGCACCACTAAAGGTAAGCATATCACGTTTGTGCACTTCACAAGTGCAAACAACAGACTCACTTTGAGGGGCGCTGACCTGTGGATAACGACTTGCCACTTGCCTGCTGCAGGCCAAGCTGACAGTGGTCGCGCGGGATGCGTCCTGCGTCGCCACCCTCTGGGTTACAGATTAGGGGGCAGGTTTAGATTAGCTCGCACTCTTGAAAGCAACACAGCCGATTCTGGAAGAAAGGCTGCAGGCTTCGCTCTACAAGGAGCTGCTCTGCACCCGGAGGCTCTGCTCCCGGCCATTCTTGCGGTTGCATTTTGTTCGCTGTTGGTGGTGGATAATGGGGGAGGAGCAGGTGTCCATGGCAGAGGCCGCGTGACGGACACTTTGACGCGAGGCAGCTGCTGTTCAAGTCTAAAGTTACAGCTGTCCAGGACGCGGGCTTCGAGAGCCGTCCCACCGCCGAACCGGGCACAGTCGGAGCCGCTGCCGGGCTTGGATTACCTTCTTAGCACCCAGACTCCGGGTGCCGCAGACAGGCTGAGCAGGCCTGGGCTGCTGCTTCTGTCGAGTCTGGTGCTTGCGCCTGGGTGTTAGAGAGAGGGATGCGGCGTGACCTGCGCGCGTGAACAGGGGACCTCGACCCCCAAGGAGCGTCGACAGCATGCTGGGCTTCCTCACGGAGCTGCTGGTCAGCCTGGTCCTGCTGGGCTTCTTCCTGGTCAGCTGCCAGAATGTGCTGCACATCATCAAGGGCTCGGTGCGCTTCGTGCTCAAGCAAGTGCACCAGGAGCTGGACAAGGAGCTCGGCGAGAGCGAGGGCGCTACCGATGACGAGGACACCATGACGACGAGGGTGGTCCGGCGCCGGGTCATTGTCAAGGTACAAGAATGACGATACCCCTCTGACAAGTTGAGTCAGAGTGTGAGAAGAGGGCACTAATAACAACTAGCGCGCGCGGCAGCAGGGGGAGGGGGCCTGCGCGATTCCCTTGCGGGAGCGTGCAGCAAGGCGCGATGATTGGGACCATATGGCGCCACCATATGGCGCCGCGCGCTCCCGCAAGGGAATCACCAGACGTGCACGCGTTGCCATTGCAAGCAATGCAGCGCGTGCACGTTTTTGCCCCCAAAGCTGTGCCGATAGCTAAAGGTCTCTCCTATGCAGCGCATGCGCGCTGCGTAGGCGAGACCTAAAAATCAATGCAGGCTTCAGGCCAACTTCTTTCTTTTGTAATCCATCACCAATCACAGACCTAGGCCAATCAGAGCTCAGAATTTTAACATAACATGTGATGTCAGTGGGCATCTTGGCACTGAATAACAGATGTTTATAGTCACCCAACTCAGTGGTACTCATTTAACGACTTCAGAAGGCTGAGTGGACCTGCCAGGATTAGAACCTGTGACCATGAGGTTGAACACAGGCCCCTACAGTGGATGCATTAGTCCACTAAGCCACCAGACCTGGCTTTGAAGGTGACTCTGAAGCCTGCCAATACATAAACACACCTGTGCACCTAGAACTCAGGCTATCCTTCTGCAGTTCTTAAGGTTCCAGCAGTGCTAAGAGACATTCACTAGAACTACAAATGGATGTATCATACATAACAGCATTCAGTCCTAGCACTGCGCCCTGCTGCTCTACTCTACACTACCATTTTCTACTGAGCACATTTTTATTCTTATTTTTTCCACTGGGGAAATATTTTCCTTGTGGAGAGGAGAACCCCTTTCCCCTACGAAGTTTCCCTGGAAATAGATTTACTCCAGCCCTTGTTGGAGCAAATGTTCAACCATTTACCGGGTGGGAAGTGGTCAGAGGGATGTTTGTAAACTACCAGACACTTAGGTTCTAGCAGGCAGTCATAAACTTGCAAGGCGTATCACACTTTGTAACGCCCACTCTCCAGCCCCTAACAGGGATTTACTCCTTTGGAATATAACGTGGCTGTGGGGTAATATTCAGGGCCACTGGAATTTTTAAAATGACAAAATAAACTGATACTATCACAAAATGTGCTGCACTAAACCACATAATTCGCATGTTCTTGCCTCATAATTTAGTAAACCCTGCCACAAAATGTGGTCCTCTCTTGCCTCATAATTTTATAGTTGGTAATATTATAAAGCACTAAAAGGATGTATGAGCGCAAGGTATCCGTTTGTAAATTCTTTGCGCTCGTAAATCCAGCTATTTGCTTAGCTTTTAGAGTGCAAACGGACTTGTGCTTTGGGCCGTGGACTTGTTTTACATCAGCTGTCAGGTTGTCCATGCTGGCACTGCTCGTAAAATCTGTTGCCGAACCTGTGGGAAAGCTCCTGGCAGCTGCACGCGGAGGCAATGCCATACTTACCTCATATTCGCTTGCATGCTCTTCACACGGGCACGCGGGCAGCTGTTGCCATCTTGCACTGTTTCTTTTTGGCAGGAGAGGAGATAGTGCCGTTTTCTTGACTTTTTTTTTGCAAATTTATATAGCTCGAACTCGACCAGAAGGTATTGGAGCGCTTTACCTGAGCACCAGTTACGTTACACAAGGACACATTCTTTTTTAGGTCTCGCCCTGAAGCCAGCGCTTCAGCGCTGGTCTGGGCGAGACATTTTGTAAGTGGGCTTTCAGAAATGCGACCACATTTTTTTGGGCTTGCCTAGAGCGTGCGGGTACGCGCACAATGACGAGCAGAGGCGCCATATGGCTTTCCTCTCTCGTCACGGTGCGCGCACATCGTACATCACTCGCCAGCCTGTTTCCTTTTGCCGTCGCGCGCGCGCACCACTCGCCTCTTCCTCGCGCGCGGCCAATGCTTGTTTTGCATTAGGTTTCACGTTACCCTGTGCCGAGATCTGGATGGTTTGTATTTTAAATGGCCAGGTGCGCCCTCGGTTATTGTTCAGCACATTTGCCTCCCTTATTTTTTGGTTTCCCCGCTGCCCTCTTGCTGGTTTATTATGATGAAAGCAACGAGGCTCGACTGTGGTAGGTTTTACAGTTGCTTCCAGTATTTTAGACGAAAGCGCATCTTCCATTACCTGCAAATATTTCAGTTTCATATTAAGAAAATGCAGCCATTAATACCAGTCTCGCCTCTGATGAGAAGATAGCGAGCTTTCATTAATGGAAAAGAAGTTAGGGGCACATGCATCAAAGGTTTTTGCGATCGCAAACGGTGCGATTCGCAAAAATCGGCCGTTTGCGATCGCAAATTGGCCTTTGGAGATGCATGAAAGTAGTTTCCTATGCGCAATTTAAGAATTCGCAATTAATTGCGAATTCCTAAATTGCGATTGCATTTAAGGAATCGCAATTTGCGATTCCTTAAATGCAATGCTAGAAGCACTTTCAAATAGCGATTTCGCTATTTGGGACCGCAAATTACAGACAAATCAAACTTGTCTGTAATTTGCAAAAACTTCGAAAAATGCTCTAAAATGCATTTTTTTAAGTTTTAGGTTACACACACACATGCCCTTGGGGCATGTTTGTGCGCAACATGGGTGCACATCACAATTTCAGGGGTGCAACAGGGTGTCATTTTGACACCCTTGCACCCTTGAAATTGCATGAGCAATTTGCGAGTCGCAATTAAGGAATGTTTAGGAATCGCTATTTTTATAGTGATTCCTACATGCATAGGCTTTTGCGATTCCTTAATTGCGATTCCTTATTAATCGCAATTAAGGAATCGCAAAAGCCTTCCTTGATGCATGTGCCAGTTAGTATGGAACGATTTACATTCTAGTTTAATAAATTCATTAGCCACTAGGTGTCGCTGCCCTCTGCAGTTGGTCTTTATTCTGAAAACGTTTGGGTCGTTAAAGTCAGTTTGTCAAAGTGAGCGAAACAGTTTTATTTAAATTTATTGAGTTTCAACCTGTTTTCTTCTGAGAGAAAACGGGCTCAGGGCACCACTAAAAACTGATTATACACGAAGAAAATGTCAATGACTACTGTGTGCGTTGCACCTAGATTCTTAATTTGACATTTTATTATGTGTGCCGTTTCTATGTTTTCATTGTCCTTATGTGGGGCATTGTTACCCATTAGGTGTGAAATGTCATTGCGATTAAATAGCTACAATTCTGAAATTGCTCCTTCTGTGCAATGTAATGGTATGGAACCACTCTGAAAAGAGTTGGAGTGCTGTACACCCTTGAATGTTACCCCATTATTAGAGACAGTAGTAAGTGATCAGCCATGTACTTTGAATATATCATATATCCCCTGCTAACTTAAACTAAACAGATGGGAAACTAGACTCTTTCTGCCTGGATGAATTTCAGCCAGCTAGGCTTTGACTCTACAACACACTCTGGCTCACTCTGGCATGGCAAGCTTGTGCTCTAAGTGCAAATCTTAGACTTTCGGCCAGGAGATGGACAAACCTGAGTGTCCAGATAGGGCTGGGCTATATTTTTATATTTCGCAGTAGCGGGACGTGAATTGTGATATAACGCAGTGACGTTTTGCCAGTTCTCTCACACACGCTGGAAACCCTACCATGAACGATCTGGAGGGCAGCTCATAACATTTTTGCTCCCACCCCTAGTCTTGGATCATAAATGTTTGGTGGGTTTCAAAGGTTTTCATTAGATGTGGGCGAGCCAACACATTGCCAGGGCGAGCCAAGCCAGAGCCGAGCCTATGGTCTGGCTTGGCTCTTGGAGCCTGTGCACGAGCCGGTCCTTGACAATGTTTGCCACGTAAATCATACAAAAAACACAACGTAAAAAGGATAATGTCGCTTCAAAATTAAAATAAAATTGCATTTGTTGGACATCTGAAAGCTTTAAAAGCACTTCATAAAGATATGTACTTTGTACTGCCTCTTGGCCGACTCTTATAAGCAATAGTGCTTTATTTGTGATATAATAAGTGCTGGTGCCCAAACTTTTTCCTCAGAAGCCTTTGGCCGCCATGCCAGATACCAAGGATGTCTAGCCTTGGTCCATCTCATCCCTCTTTCTTCCACCACCCGTACACTCCCTGCCCCTTTATCTCAAATTTGCAGGTTCCTTTTCATTCCTGCTTTCTCCCTTTGCCACTGTTTTTCTGTCATTCTCTTTCTCTTTCTTTCCCCCTTTCCTGCCTCTCTCTTTCTAGTTCTGAAGTCCAGACCCCAAAGAGAGAGAGTGCTAGTAGACTTCAGCTGCTACCACCGGCTCAAGTTAAGTGCTGGCAGCTCCTGAATCTGTGACCCTATAATATGACTGTCCTAGACAGTCCATTCATTGCAACGCTCTCACGTTTCCCACAGCCATGTCTGATCAGTGTAGGTTTTTACTTTGCATTCTATGACGTGTAGTCGGATTTTATGATGGTATAAACAAGACTGTATGTCCCAGAATGCAAAGCAAAAACTGAGACGGGTACACCTACATATGTATGGACCATGGAAACTTGAAAGGTCGTATTGACACCGGCTGCATGGTCCCAAGAGGTAATGAGCAGTAATCACTTCAGACTCCATGTAATATTGAGCATCCATCATACAAAGCTGTAAGCTGCCCTGTGCCCCCTTGAAACCCTTCTTAATAGAGTAGCTCCTCAACTCACCATCTCTGTGTGGTAAGAGATGTAGCACAGCTGCAGGGGTCTCAGCCGGTCCAATGTGTAGGCTCGAATATTTAATGCTCCTAGACAGGAGTTAGTCACTTGTGATGGGCAGCACTACAATCCCTCGAGTTGATTTTTCTATGCTACCGGGCTGGGGACTGGAACTTCCTTGGTCTGGGGGCAGGTGAGGGACCCAAGAAGGATGGGGGAAGAGTGGGCTGGGGGCCCGAAAGGCCCTCCAGTGAGCTCTCTACCCACTAGTATGGACCTCTATCCCGGTCTCAAGGGCACATTACTGGTCAGTGAGTGCAGAGCCAGGCCTGTATAATAGTGCACTCCCATTAAAAAGACAACGTAAGTCAGTTTCCTGCAGGAAGCAAAGCTGATGCACACAGTCACTTTTGCTTTCTCGTGGGTGCAGCCTTCAGGATGCCTGCGAAGTGCCAAGAATTTACGTGATAATTTCCACTCCTTCCGGAGATGCTAGCACATTACTCATTCGCGTTAGACTTACACCAGATGCGTGGCACATGTCCGGGCTTGTTGATAGAACAGCAGGGGACATTGGTGAGGCACGAAAAGTGCCTGATGGGAAATAGGAAGTTACATTTTGGGTGATAGACGTGTGTGATTAACGTGCGTACACGTTTGTCTGTGTGTGTTCATATCTAAATAAAAACACGTGATGGAAACTCAGTCAGACAAACTAAGCACACACCATTTACCAATAGCGAAAGGAGGCATGGCATTAGGATAAAGTCGCGCAATGCAAACCTCTTTTACAATGTCTAATTATAGAGTGAGATCTTATATTACATTCATCTTTATGTAAATATGCGAATGAGTGAATGTGTAGAAACCTTTGAATGGCACACAACCGAACTGAATTTAGTTGTATAGAACAATCAAGTGAGTACTGGAAAAGGGTGCCCAGCATAGACTGCCATGATACCACTGCATCATTCAAAATTCTGCTCGTGTCCCTTCGAAATTCTTCTTGTAATGGCGACCAAGGATATTGTGCTGCATAACTAAATACTTATAAGGTCCCAAAAGCGAGACCTATTGGCTATGCCAATGCTTGTTTTTTTTTTGGTAGGCACGGGGAGATTGTGATTTGCCCAGAATCACAGGATGTGGAGTCGACCTCAAGGTTCGAACCTTGGTTTCCCAGCTCCAAAGTCGGCAGTCTAGCCGTGAGACCACATACTCGGACTTGCTGAGCACCCACGCCGCGGCTGACAATCACTTCTGGTGACGTTACGCCATCATTCACCCTGAGCGTGGCGACACCTCTGGCGTGTCTGTATGTGGCACTTGTACAGCCTAAACCTAACTGAAAGGCAGCGGGGGTCGAAGGCAGATGCAAAATGAGAGAGTGAATCTGGGGTCAGGGGTGGTGTTGTGCTGTGTGTGGTTAATGATTGTTACACAGCATAAACCACCCCACAAACACAGCAAAAATACCACAGAAAGACCTACACACCACACAACCATTAACGGCACACACAGACATTACTCCATGCAGCCAGACCCTAGAGCAGAGGTCTTCAAACTTTTGTCGGCTGAGCCCCCCCCATCTAAACCTTTTTACACGTCGAGCCCTCCCCACCCCCCTCACCGCCACCACCTGACAAAAAAGTTCTGGAAGCTGGTACTCTGCATCATTGATGGCCGTTCCCTCCTGCAGAGCCCGGGTCATATAGGGCAAACAATATTAAATAAAGTAAGAGGGCCATATTATCAAGAACGGGCGATAACATTATCGCCGCTTTAGCGGCAGGAAACTGCCCCTAAAGCGGCGATAAGGGGCTTGATAATATGCCCTATAGAATACCAATAGAAGCCCAGGTTCTGGTGTGAAGGACATCAAACCTGGGCTTCTATTGGAATTCTATAGGGCATATTATCGAACCCCTTATCGCCGCTTTAGGTGCAGTTTCCTGCCACTAAAGCAGCGATATGTTATCGCCGTTCTTGATAATATGGCCCATAGTGTTTAGTAAACTGAAGTTTTTGTAGTGCTTGTGCTTATTATTAGTTCAAATGAAAAGTCTCCAAGAAAAAATTAGCACAAAAATTACATTGGTGCTTTATTTTTCACATAAAACACAAAATTTAGGATAGATTAGTAAAAACACTCCCAAAACACAGGTGAGGGGTGTGCCTGTTTTTCTCCTCAGAGACAGTCAATGTGTGGATGGATTCTTGCTTCTGCCATCCTTAGGTTGTGCTCCACTTCCAGTCTTGAGCAGTACCTAGAAACGGGAGCACTCACAACATTTTGTAATATATTTTTTGCAGTTTTATATAGCACGAACATGACCCAAAGGTATTGGAGCGCTTTACAGGAGCATCTTTTACATTACACAAGGACACATTCATTTTTTGTAAGCACAGGGAGATTAAGTGATTTTCCCAGAATCACAGGATGTTCAGCAGACGCCAAGAATTGAACCTGGTTCCCCAGCTCCACAGTCATCAGCTCTGGCTGTTGCGCCACATCCTTGCCCCTAAACAAGGTATCAGAAAAAGGGGTTCCACAAAACATGCTTTATGATACAATTGAAAAATCCATGATTATGTGGAGTGTGGCCAGGTGTTGCTGTGCCAGTAGGAGGCCAGCCACAGTTTTCCAAGAAGGCCTAGTGGACATTTACATCATACACATGAGATATAAGTGATTCAAGAGGATATATACATCTTTATTCTCTAGCAGCATCAAGAGTCCATTTGTTAGCATTGTTGGCTTATAAAGAATATCGCCTTCCAAAGCTTCAGAAATAGCTGCACAAGAAAGCATTTAAATTTTGTCTACGAAAGAAGTGAGGACAGATGGTAGGCATACTTCACAGTTTTTGTTATATTAGGCTTGTGGACTCAGCTCTAGGAATTGGAACATGTTTTGTTAAAAAAGCACCAGCGACTTTAATCAAGGTCAAATTCATTTTTCGTAAGTCACTGGTAAATTAAGTGATTTTGCCCAGGATCACATGTTGTTGAGCCGATGCCAGGACTCAAACCCGGGTCCCCAGAACCAAAGTCAGCACCTATGGCATTAATGCCAAATCTGCTCCTCTTTGAAACATCCAACGTTCCCACTAGTAGTGGGTCGAAGGGGAAAGGAGTGAGGCATTAAAAAAATAATACAAAAAGCTCTTTACTCTTACCTGCCAGAGAATGGAATCTTCAGGAAGGATACAACTATTGTAAATTCCTTGCAGTGAAATGCAGTAGCTGTGAGGGTACAAACCAGGATAACCTTGAGGGGGAAGGGTTCAAGAGCGAGGCGAACTGCAGCAATCAGATGTTAAATTCAGCAACCACGAGGCAAAAGGCAACAGTGAAGAAGTGCTGCTTCATCAGCAAAGTTGAAGTATTTTGCAGCTTTATGTATACAAAATTTGCGGCACTCCCTGGCATCTCTCCTGCTGTCCCGTTCATTGGAGGAACGTCAGTGCTGACGTCAAAGCAGTGCTCTGCTGCAGGAACTACATGCTGATTGGCAGTTCTGAATGACTACTCCAATCAGAGAGCCCTAACTCGAGATGGGGGTATGAAAAACAGGCAGCAAACGTACTTCCGACATGGGAAGCAACCAGGGGCGCAACTAGACCCGAACTTCGGGGGGGGGGGGGCAAAGACTCCCAGCCAGGGCTGGACCTAACACTGTTCGCGCACGGTGTAACAGTCTTTTTGTGCACCCCCTCTCCCATTTCCTCCTTCTCCATGAATTCCCTCACTACCACTCACCAACAATGCACCTCATCTCTCTATATCCCCTTTCTGACCAACATTTCACTTTTTTATAGGGCTACCCTTAGTTTACTAACACTCAGTTCTGTGATCTGCATGGTACACGTTCATTGTAGCAGGCACATTAGCCCTCTGCGCTGTGTGGGTGACGAGTGCCCATGTGAGTGCACGGTGAGCGATGCGACAGTGTGAGAGTAGGGTGAGAGGAGTGACTGCAGGGTGAGTGAGGTGACCTTATGAATTTGGGTGCGGTTGTAAGTGCAGAGTGGGACAAATGAATGTATGGTTAGTGATGGGCTTGTTTGAGTGAGATTGCAGAGTGAGCAGTGAGGGGGACAGGTGAGTGAAGTGTTACATGAGCAGGGTGAGTAGTGTGCTCGTGCGACTGCAGGGTGAGGTACAGGGTGAACAGCGCAAGAGCATTGTGAGTGTAGAGTGATCACTGTGAGTGCAGAGTGACCGCAGGATAAGTGGAGGGAGAACGGTGTGAGTTTATGGCGAGGGGCATAAGTGCAGTGTGGTCACTGTGAGTGCAGGGTGAATGGTGTGAGTGCATGGTGATCAGTGTGAGTACATGTGATCCCTGTGAGTGGCGGGTGAGTGTGAAAGTGAAGGGCGAGAATGAGGAGTGAGTTGTGTGAATGTAGGGTGCCTTCCCAGACACAGTTGAAGTTACTCAGCATGTTATTGAGGGCTGGCATAGGGTTTCAGATATAAGTTACACTATTGCTTTTATGGCATTATTCAGGGTCCAGGGATCGAGGGTGGAGGAAATAAATATTGTGCTCATCCTGCAACAAACTTCCAGGCTTGCGATTAGGGTTGCCAGCTCATTATATTGATGTCCCAGACGGTACAAAACTAAGCAGTCCCCTAAAGCCTATTTTCAGCACTTATCTCTGCATACTTGGAACAGCAAAAATAAATAGAAAGCATTTTAAATTGTGTTCTAGAGCTGCCTGAATGATCCATGACTGATAATTAAAGGGAACAAAGATTGAAAAGTCACATTACAAATAAATACATACTATTTTATTTATAACCCTATTTGTTGTCAAGACAAGGTTTTTGCAGGGTCTTTAAACAACACATGGCTGGCATTTTTCTTTAGGTAACCCTACTTCTTATTCCTTTTCATGAAATGCATTCTCACACTAAGGCAGTAAAAAGTAAAATCCAAATGTAAGGAATAGGCAGAGTGGGGGCCCAGGGGGTACTGGAACCAGAAAACAAACAGCCTCTGTAATCAGTTTACAAAGGTATGTAAATATACAAATGGTCGTTAAAGACTTGTGAAAAACTCGGGCATGCCGGAGATAAGACTCCAGACGCTGCCCAACCAAGCCCCCAGCAGCTCGAGCTGCAGCAGCAGCCAGGGCTGAGACACTGGACGGTGGGGGCTGAAGCCCTTTCAGCCTAATGAGTGTTGTGCGCCTGGAAGCAACAATGGAAGGTGAAGAGGTGGGGTGGAGTGCGCGCCCCCCTGAGGGGATGCTGCGCCCCCACAGTTTGAAGACCTATGCCCTAGAGTCATCATACATGCCAGATTGTGCTCACAATCACAGACTGCTCTCTGAGCATGCCCAGGCGTGGTACTCCACAGGACATGATGCTGTGGTCACCTGAAAAACACAGGCAGTCCCACCTGTTTTACGAGATCTGTCTGTCTCAATGCTACCCACATTTAAAGAGGACAATTTACTGCAACTTGCCCCCTGCTGAGTGATGTCTCCAAAGAGATTGAGATCAGTGATTCGAGTTGACGACAGCACATAGGCGGTCCACATGATTCCCTTGCCAGCCCCACCCCCTTCAATGCCACTGCTGGTATCTTGCACTAGAATTACTCTCCTAGGAACTAAGTTTCTGATTTAGAGGAGGGTTGTAAAACACAATCTGCGAATAAAATGCCAAATCCTTCACAGCACCTTGGGCGGTTGAACTGCCCCTTTTATGTCGAAGCCTATCAGACAGCTCATTGTCTGGTTTGCTAACGACTTCTTGGGGACATTCTGAAAGCTGACCTAAAAATGCATTCCGCCCATTGCTTACCATTGGCTTTGTGGTTTGTAACTCACATTTGATGCTTTCTATTTAGTGCCTTTATTTGTAATAGGCTGTCCAGCATGTCTTTGTCCCTCCTGTGGAGCAAAGCATGTTTACAGTATTCTTTCACAAGTGCCCACTTTCTGTAAAAAGGCCTTTAAATTTTGTTCTTGTTACACTTGCTGTGCATTCAAAAACAGAAGCCAAATGCCAGTTTCGTCTTCCGAGGGAGCTTGGTGTTTACTTTTCTTGCTCTGACTTCAAAGTGAGAGGATTTATCTGACTATCTGAGGGTGTTAAAGGAAAGGTTTTTTCAAGCACACAACAAAATATAAATGTCTGTAAATGAACTGTACAAATATTTCAGAATATATCAGAATTAGGAAAGAAAGAACAAATAAAGCACATCTTTTGTAATTCTGAAGTGGGCTGGAAATAAATATCTTAATATGATCAAAACAAATCAATACAGTAGGTGATGCCATTTCCACACATTATCGTTTGTGTGCTGTATAGTTTTGTCAGTAAAACTGTATGAGAAAATGTAACGGTCTTTTCAGTTGAAAATGTGTAGCTCGTAATGGCAGTCCGCTACCACACGATGTATGCTCCACTCTATGCCACTCCACTCAATGACACTCTACTCCACACTATACCGCTCTACACCCCTCCAATCTATGCCACTCAATGCCACTCCACTCTACGCCACCCTATGCCACTCCATGCCACTGTACGACATTCCACACCACTCTACACCAGCCTACTCCAATTTACTCCACTCTACGCCACTCTCCTTTACTCTATGCATCTCTACTCCACACTGCTCCATTTTATGCCACTCCACTCTACGCCACTTCACTCTACGACAGTCTATTCTTCACCACTCTACACCATTCTTTGACACTCCACTCTACGACACTCCACTCAACGACACATTATGCCCCTCTATGACACTCTTATGCCACTACTCTCTACTACACTTCATGCCACTTTACTCCACTCTATGACATTCAACACTATGCCAGTCGTTTCTATGACATTACTCCACTCTACTCCAATATACTCCACTTCACTCCACTCTACGCCCCTCCACTCTATGCCACTCCACTTTATGCCACTCCACGACACTCTACATGACTCTATGCCACTTAACTCTAGGCCACTCTACTCTACGCTGCTCCACTCTATGCCACTCCACTGTACGCCACTCTACTCTACTCTGCACCACTCTACTCTACTTCACTCTACGCCACTCTACTCCACGAAACTTTAATCCACTCTATGACACTCTACGAAACTCCACATTACGCCACTCCACTCTACTTCACTCTAAGTCATTCCACTCTACACTTCTCCACTATACTCCACACTATGCCACTCCAGTCTTTGTCACTCCCCTCCAGTTCACTCTACGCCACTCTACTCAATATCACTTCACTCTACGTCACTCCACTTTACACCACCCCACTCCACTTCACTTCACTCCAATCCAATCCACTGCACTCTGTGACACTCCACGCCACTCCACTATACATAGCTCCACTCTATGACACTTCTCTCCACTCAACAACACTCTATAACACTCCACTTCATAAGACTCTACTCCACTTCACTTTATGCCACTCCGTGATGCTTTACTCCACTCTACGCCACAACACTCTACAGCCCTCCACTCTTAGACACTCCACTCTACTCCACTAAATGTCACTCCATTCCACTCTATGCCATTCTACTCCACTCTACTCCACTCCACTCTAAGCCACTCTACTCTACTCTACTCTATTCAACTCTACTCCACTCTTCTCTACTCCACTCCACTCTACTCCACTTCACTGCACTCTACCCACTCTATGCCACCCTACTCTACTCCATTCTATGTCATCCTACTCTACTCCACTCCATGCCACTCTGCTCCACTCTATGCCACTCTACTCCATCCACTCTATTCAACTCTACTCTACTCCACTCTTCTCTACTCCACTCCACTCTACTCCACTTTACGGCACTCTACCCACTCTATGCCACTCTGCTCCACTCTACACCACCCCACTGTACTCCACTCTATGCCACTCTACTCCACTCTACATCACTTCACTTTACATCAACTTTTCTCCACCATATGACACTATGACACTCTACGACACTCCACTCAATGACCCTCCACTCTATGACCCTCCACTCTACGACCCTCCACTACACTCTACTCTATGACACTCTGCTCTTTGACACTCCATGACACTCCACTCTACAACACTCTACTCCACGATATTCTACTCCACTGTGCTCGACTTTATGCAACTCCCCCTATGTCACTTTACTCCACTCTACACCACTCCACTCTACGACACACTACTCCGCTCTGCTCAGTTTTACTCCACTCTACGCCACTCTACTCCACTCTACTCCACAACACTCCACTCTACTTCACAACAATACACTCTGCTCCACGGTACTCCACTCTACTCCACAACACTCCACTGCACTCTACTCCCTGACACACTACTCTACTCAACGACACTCCACTCTACGACCCTCAACGGCACTCCTCTCCACTCAACGCCACTCCACAATACTCCACTCTACCTCACTCCACAACACTGTATTCACTCCATTCTACTCCACTCCACTAACTTTTAGCCATGCTGAAAAGCAGCCACTCAACAAGCCTAAAACACATTGGCAAAGCCAATGGCTCTTGCATAGGCAAGAATTACTGGCTTTGCCAATGCTTGTTGATGTTTCCTCTATGGAGGATGTTATGTTGTACGCCAAGGTGTGCCAACTCCACCATGTTTAGCAGAGTTTGGCTGAGTTAGCCCCCATGAAAAACTACCATAAAAGTCTGGCTAACTTTCACAGAAAGGTTGTGTCTGTCTTCTGATTGTGTGGGGAAAAACCTGCAGCATGTTCGGTAGACAAGGCATGCAGGCACTTAAAATATACCCCCATTCCTGGGGTACATTTCCAGGGCCCAGTCCAGAATAGTGGTGGAAATTCCTCCCTCTAACTCAGAAATCGGCAGAATTTCCACTAGAGGGCGGCATCCTAGAGTGGCTCCTCTGATGGCAGAGACAGACACATTGAGGGAGAAATCAAAATTCCTCGGAATTTGCACCACCTGTGTCAAAGCAGGAAAATCTTCACCAGCCTACTGGTCACGAGCTCCTCGCGCATCCCACCGGTGAATAAATGTCGGTGGTAGTTTGTCAAAATGAACATCATTGTTCTGCAAGCAAACAACCAAAGTCTGTACCTTTCGCTTTTTACTGGTGCAGTCACTAAGGTTGCACAGTTTCTGAGAGAGCTCCATAAACTCATCAAAACGAATCATGTGCAATAACATTTTCCAATAAAACTTACTCTGCTTCACTTTTAGTACAACCACTGTCTTTATGTGAAGGAGGCGCTCTAAAAGAATACTAGATTTTTAGCTTGGACCTGCAACCCTGGAATTTCCACTGAAAGCCCTGATTGCTTACAGTATAGGTAACCTGGCTGCTTCCTGTCTGCTTAAAGTAAGCAGGAACTCTCCAGTGCCCCTCCCCCACCTTTAGTCTTCAAGCCCAGGAGCAGACTCCTGAGAGACACCATAGATCACGATTTGGGGTTTTTAATCTAAAAAACAGCTGCAGTCTGCGGTTCCTGCTCTCCGGGTCAGACTCACATCTGGAAGTCTCATCTGTCTGAGGCAACAGGTAGCCCGCGCCTCCTGAGAGGTGCGGGTGTCAGATTGTTCACCTCACATGGGCTTTCAGCCGATCGTGCTGCAAGCTGTCTGCAAGTGGTGTGTGCAATCCCCCTGTAAATTGTGACGTGATCTCTAACGCGCACAGGCTACCAGTTTCTTCCAGCATGTGTCGGTTGTTCTGTTTAGGTCTTGCTTACCAGACAAAGTACGTGCTGTCTGTTGCAAGACAGTGTGGGCTTACCAAGAACATACAGGGGTTTGGAGTCCACCCATTGCTTATCATTGGTTGGCTTTCCTGTCACTCTCATTTGCCTGCTTCTTATTCGTGTCCCAGCTTGGCAATCATGTGTTTGTCCCTCCCATGGAGCATAACCTCTTTACCATCTCTTTTATTTGTCTGGCTTCTATGCTTTCATTGTTTACTTTTCAAGTACTCATTTTTTTTCCTGCGAGTTAAGCACTCCATGTTAGTGCAAGTGTTTTCCTGCTCTCCCTTGTGTACTTCTCTCCCCCTGCATTCAGTGTTGCTCTCTGTCACCTGAGCTCTTCTCTCTATTTTCCTTCATGTTGCGCTTGCCTTCGTATATTTTCCTTCCATTGTTTCCTCACCTGTGTGCTTCTCTCCTGTCTGCTCCATGGTGTTCTTTTTTGCTGGATTGCTCCCCTCCGAGTGCTGTACTTTGCTCTCTCTCTGTCTTCAGCTTTCCCCCAATCTGTGCTCTCTGTGTTGCTTCCCTCTGCTCACGCCCTCAATGTTGCTCTCCATCGCCTGTGCTCACGTGTTGCTCTGACACCCCACCCCCGCCTCCTGTGTTGCTTCCACATCGCTATGTTGCTTCTGCAACCAGGTGCAAAAAAAAAAAAACTTTCACACTGTTTTTGCTTTTTAGTTACTGATTGACTTTGGATCGGTTACTACAAAGAAAAAAAAAGTGGCTACATCAGTTTGTAGGCATATGCATGTATGGCATGTGCACCTAGAAAATGACATGGCCGGCCCTGTCAAAAGCTCTTTTAAAAAAAAAATTCTTTAGCCATGCTACACAACATGAGTGATGCTGTGCAGCATGGCTGGAAACCGTTGACAAAGCTAACAGAGCCTAAAGACAAGATCAATTGACCTTGCCAATGCTTGTTTAGGTTAAGCTGGTTGTGAAATACCTTTTGTGGGAGTTACCAAGAATTTAGTGGGGCTTCGAGTCAGCCCACTGCATAGCATTGGTTGGTTTTATTGTAGCTCTGTTTGCTTGTTTATTATTTAATGGCTTATCTTGTCCCAGTTTTTCCATTGTGCGTTTGTCTCTCCCCTGGCGTGTTGCCTGTTCACCATCTCTCTGATTGGCTGACTGCTATTCTTCCACATGTCACTTTTAGGGAACTTTTTTTGTTTTTGGATAAGCACTCTATGAGTGTATGTGCTTTCTAATTGTCTCCCTGGTGCGATTCTCTCCCCCTGAGCTCCGTGTTGCGCTCTCCCTTGTGTCCCGGATCCCTCCACCAAATATCCGCCCATGCTCCATGTTGCTCTCTTCCTTTTCCTGCAAGCTCCCCCTTGTGTGCTTCTCTCCTGCCAAACTAGCTCCCTTCCCTGCCCACTCTGTTGCTATTTCTGGTGTGCTTCTCCCCCACCACCTGCTGTTCCGTTGCCCGCCACACCTCCCCTAGTCTCTTTTTTAACACATTTTATTTATTGGGGGAGGGTGGCTCTGCCTTAAAAAACACACTTCTGCACTGCTTCTGTTTTTTTTTTTTACTTATCCATTTCAGAATGGTAAGGTGTCTACATCATTTTGGCCATGTTGCACCAGTGGCGGCTGGCATGTAAGGAGGGTGGTGAGGCAGGGGACAAAAAGAAAAGTAAAAAAAAAAAGTAAAAAAAAAATAATCCCACTACCTTCCTGGCGTGACGACCTCCTCCTCGCTGCGGTCTACTCCAGGCAGGCAGGCAGGCTTCAGGAAACTGCAGTAACCAATCCTGGCGCTGCTCTCATGCTGCATTAGAGCAGGATCAGGAATGGAGGAAGAGGCCTCTCTCACCGCTCCCAGGGACACTGGAGCCCTATGCTGTCTCTAACCCACCTGGGTTAGAGAGGTTTAAAATGCGCATGTCTGGCTGGTCATGGCAAGACAGCCGGCCAAAAAGAAATGAGCATTTTAAACTGAAAGTGCCCTGCCCATCACTTTTTTCTGCTGCTGCCTGACTGGCAGCAGCAGAAATCAGAAAGCCCCGCCCCGTCCCAACGCTCGGCTCAAGACGGAGTTTTGAAAAATAAAAATGGTAATAAATGAACTTTATTACCATTTTGTTTATTTTTCTATCTCTAGGGGCAATATTTTAGTGGGGCAACGCTCGTCCACCTTAATGGATGAGCCGCCCCTGTGTTGCACAGCCTCTTGCAGAGGCAAAGCGAATGAATCCTAAAAGCAAGACCTACCGACTTCAACATGCTTATTTATGTGTTGAGAAGCTGGCTGTCATCTTTATCTGTGTGCAAGCTACTGGTCTGCGCATGCGTTCACAGCCAACTTCCAGTTTTAGTAAAATCATTTAAAATTTGAGCTGATTGCATTCAATTTGTGAGGGCCAGCGAGTGAGTGTAAAAACTGAGGTCTGTTTTAGTAAAGTTTTTGTGCAATTAAGCTCCATTTCTGTACCTATAAACCAATTTATTCCTATAAAAAGAATGTCCTGGGCCTTCTGTCTGTCCTCATAATCTGCTTCTCAAGGATAAGAAGGCAGATCGCTGCATATGTTCTACCTGAGCTTCGGAATGAACGAAACCTTCTTGCGGGGAGGAGGGGGTTAATTTGAAAAACTTTTTTTAAAACTTACCTTCGCCTTCGGTCCCGCTTGCGTCTCCTCTCTCTGCTCCGAGTCCCAGGAAGCTGGCAGCCACCCTCTCCTCCCATAAGCCAATCACAAAGCTGCAATGTCAGTGTTGTGATTGGCTGGGACGCCGACCTCACAGGCGTCTATGGGGAGGCAGTTTTCTCCATGGAGGCTGCATGCAGCCTACATGGAGAACTCGGGAGAGTGCGTATGACTGGTTTGGTCGGCCCTGGGGCCGACCAAACAGTCATCGCCCACAACAGTGGGCAAGCCACTCCTCCCCTGCCCTGCAGCAGTAGTCATAATACCATTTTATATTTCTGCGAGAAAGAAGTGGGGCGATGCTCCTCCACCCTCAAGGAGGAGCCGCCCCTGATCAAGTCGTGGGCAAAAACCATGTCAATGCACAATTCTGCACTATTCGCTCATAAAGGTGAAGAGTCCTTTGGAGCACTGAGTACGTTTAAAGCTAAAAGGTTGCCTGGAATGAGTTACCTGCGACTGTAGGGAAGGAGAGGGTGGCGGCCTGAGCCACAAATGTGTGCCCTCCTGGCGCAGTCCTCTTAAACCGGAACCTCTGATCAGCTGATGAGGTCACCATAGTCGTAGATCACTAGACAGCGCCAAATTATGAGAAAATTACGCAAAATGACCTTTCTGTTAGGGGCGGGGTGAAGGCCACCAGCATAATATATATCCTGGAGCCCTGAACATTCTTGAACCATTCCTGTATGTTAAGTGTCTGAATGGCAGAACCAGCTTGTCTCTATGGCAGTATTCTGGGGCTGTTGCAGATCACCCTGGTATGCTACCCTCGACAAAATGATCAAGAATACGGGGGCCTTATCTGAGATCCAGGCAGGAGGGGGGCACCTGCTTAGCATTCTCAGCTGATGGTGACAGGACTTCAAATCTGCTTCAGTTTAGTTGGGAAATCCAGGTCTTCATGACCTCATTCCCCGGGACATGCACCAGCCTGACCGCGGTAGGATGTGGTACTAGAGCATCAGGTCGAAGGTGGAGGGATCAAAGATGTCCTGATTCCCCAGGACATGGACCAGCCTGACCGCAGTAGGACGTGGCAGCAGAGCATTAAGCCAAAGGTGGAGAGAACAAAGATGTCCTGATTCCCCAGGGCATGCACCAGCCTGACTGCGGTAGGACGTGGTACCAGAGCATCATGCCAAAGGTGAAGCGAACAAAGATGTCCTGATTCCCCAGGACATGCACCAGCCTGACTGCGGTAGGACGTGGTACCAGGGCCCAGGCCAACGGTGTATGGATCAAAGATGTCCTGATTCCCCAGGGCATGCATCAGCCTGACCACAGTAGGACGTGGTACCAGAGCATCAGGACAAAGGTGCATGGATCAAAGATGTCCTGATTCCCCAGGACATGCACCTGCCTGACCGCAGTAGGGCGTGGTACCAGAGCATCAGCCGAAGGTGGAGGGATCAAAGATGTCCTGATTCCCCAGGACATGCACCTGCCTGACCGCGGTAGGACGTGGTACCAGAGCCTCAGGCCAAAGGTGGAGAGAACAAAGATGTCCTGATTCCCAGGACATGCACCAGCCTGACTGCGGTAGGACATGGTACCAGAGCATCAAGACGAAGGTGGAGGGATCAAAGATCTCTGCTGCAACCACCTCTTGGAATCGGAGCTTTAAATACCTGGTGGTTGTCTGGTTACTACACCTGTAACACAGCTACAGACGTTGTAGGGGAAGAAGGCCGTCAACTCTTAAAAAATATTTCCTCAGCGAATGCAAAAAATGGAAACCCAAAAGGAGAGCTAGGAGCAAGTAGATTAACACACAGGGTGAAGAAAGGCTCCATCAAAGGAGTGTGTCTTTGATGCTGGTGGTGCAGTTGTCATGCAAAGTGAGTAATCAGCCCAAAAGGACGTTATCTACCTAAATAACTGCTCTCCTGATATCCACTGGTGACAAATTGTTAACAAGATCAACCGTGCTGGATGTCGCCGACAGGTCTAACACACTGACGGCACCGATGTCATTGTGATCAGGTATGTGACGGAGACAGTTCGTCAGGGCGATCAGTACAAACTCTGTCCTGGATCTAAGAAGTCTGATGGACTAAGGAAGATCCGGAGCTGCAAAGTAAGTGACATCTTTGTAAAGGTTCTAAGTAGGGTACGGCAGACTAAATCGGAGAGAATTAGCTCATTCTAATCGAGGAAGGATTTTTTTCTAGAAGTAGCGTTACAACTGCTCTCTTGAAGTCTGTTTGACAGAATTTACCGAAGCCCTCATGAACTGCTGTAGAGTGGATGCTGATACTTCCGGGCCCTACATAAGATCTTCCTGGGACAGTTGTCATAGGAAGAGTCAGAGCAGCAGATCCCTTGAGAGGGTGTGCATCTTCCAGTGTGACTTGAATGGCCTCAAACAACAAGGGACAGAAGAGCTCACCAGGATTCTGCTTTGTGTGACGCAGTTAATTCAGGTGTTCCTAATCCCACCTGAGAAGGGAACTGGCATAACTCAGGGCCATTAACAGACAAGATGTTCTTCGTGATATAAACCCAGCTCATCAGGTAGGTGCGGGTGTGAGTAACATTAGTGATTGATGTAAGAGGGCATATCTTTAGAAAGATGCAAAAAATATTCTTAACAGTGTTAGGAGCCTAATCAATCCTAGTGATATAATGAGCTCTTTGAATATGATCAATTTCTATTTTTTATGTTGAATGAAATTATTTGCCTGGTTCTAGATGGTGCTGAGAATACAACTGGCGTTACAGATTTGTATTTCCAATTTGACCCAATGGGGTGAACCATGAGATCTATTTGCATTTGTTCACTACGGGAAACATCCTTTACAACGCATGCGTTACAACGCATGTCATTAACCCGCATTTTTTACTCCGTTAAAAGTTTTACAACGCAGGGCTTTACACCGCAAACCATTACAACGCATTCCCCATTACAACGCCCCGGTGGAGTTAGAATAGTAAATTGCGTTGTAATGGATGATGCATTGTAATGGATTGCGTTGTAAAGCCTTGCGTTGTAAAAGTTTTTGCGGAGTAAAAAACGCGGGGTAATGGCACTCGTTGTAAATGCGTGCGGAGTAAAGTGTCCTATTCGTTCACTACTGGTTGGGATTTGGCGAAAAATATCTGTTGTGGTGAAACTGGGTAAGAAAGATGTACAAATTATTGAAAACAATATTTACTGTAAGCGATGCCACCAATGTGGCAGTGAAGACGGAAATTTCTAGATGGGAAGAGGGCTAGCCAGAAAACAGGTTTTTTTATATTGCTGCTGTTGGATTCAGATCAGGGAAGAGGGACGCGGTTGAATATCTGGTAAACGGATCAGATGTTAAAGTGAGATCCCATGTGTGACTACTCTTATTGGTGGGCTTTAATGCCACTCTCGTTTGCCTGCTTCTTTTCCTTGCCCCAGCTTGTCCATCTTGTCTTTGTCCCTCCCTTGTAGGATAACCTCTTTGCCATCACTATGAATGGCTGACTTCTATCCTTCCAATGTCAACTTTTTTTTTTGTTGTTTTTTTTTGTTTATTGATTTTCAATGATGTACAAACAAAATGCAGACATCTTGCTAAACAAAACAAACAATGGCGTGTGGCAATATCAATGACATTCTAATCATGAGACCGAGCTATATCTTAAAGTGATTTCAAAACCGTGGGCATATTGGTGCACGGCACATTCCCCAACTACAGCAGTTATCATTTAATGAAAAAATTCATGCGAGACAGCAATCAATTGGACAGTAGTATTGCAGTTCCCCCTCCCTATACCCACCACGTTCTATGCATACCATACAGATTCTACCATTCCCCACCATAGACAGACACTCAGGTCAACCTGGAGACATCACTCAGGATCCATGACCGCTCCGGCGATCACATTGACGTCAGAGCCTTCAGATCTGGCACGGACCCAGTCAATAAAGGGTTCCCATATATCTTTGGGTCTGGAGTTAGGTGGCATCAGTTCCCAGAATATAGCCAGCTGAGTTCGACCATATGTAACCTCCCTTATCCAGTCCCGGACATTGGGTCTTCTCTTCTTCCCCCAACATAAAGCAATCTGCCTTTTGGCAAACAACAGTAGCAGAGCATGTAATTTGCGTTTTTTAACATGTGTGTCTCTGACATATCCTAGCAATCCAACCAGTGGAGATGGAGCCAATGCTAAGCTCAGAATCTGATTTATGGATTCAAAAATTTGAGCCCAGTATTCCATAAGTATCGGACATGTCCATGCCATATGAAGGAAGGAAGCTTCAATTGCTCCGCACCTCCAACAGCAGTCGTCTTCTCTGACTCCCATTTTAAATAGACTAATTGGCGTTCTATAGTAACGGTGAATGAATTTAAAATGTATTAGTCTGAGTTTATAGTTAGGCGATAAGTCTGTCATCTGGGCACAACAATATGTCCACTGATCATCTGACAGAGGGGGGTCCATTTCACTATTCCATTTAAGGCGGGTGGCAGAAACAGCCCCAGGTGCATCATTTTGCATATGAAAATACAGTCTGGTAACCAGTTTTCTCGGTGATGGTGTAGCCAGCAGATTTTCCAGGGCAGTAAGTGGGGTGGGCTGGGACGGGAAGTCCGCGTGTAGCTCCCCACATGCTGCACGGAGTTTATGGTATAGAAAGGTTAATCCAAAGGATAGCTGTTGGCCGTCCACCGCTCTAGGAGGGTCCCTGAATATTCCGCCTGGGTAGAGATCGGCAAAGGTGCGAAGTGACATGAACTGCTCTGTCTTTTTAGAAATTTCATCCATAACATTTGGAAGCATTGGGTTTTGCGCCAGAGGGATGGAGGGTGCATACAGAATTCGCGCGCCTGCTCTTCTACGCAGCCCATCCCACGCCCATCGTAGAGTCTCGGGAGTGTCTATGCAATCTACTGGGCGTTTAAATTTCTGGTACACTGCAACGCGGAGTGGAACCGGTGCAACCGCATCCTCTCGACAGCTACATGAGGCTGAAATGGCATCTGGTGTACCCAATATTGCAAGAACTGCGCCTGTGCGCACAAAGCGTACAGTTTCATGTCTGGGGCACCCAGCCCTCCCTGCCTGGTCGGTAAAGATAATAACTCCCAGGAGACCCTGACGGGTCCTCCGGCCCATACCAGAGTTGTCAGCAGAGATCGCAGTGTACTGAAAAAGGATTGAGTAAGTATAAGTGGGAGATTCACGAATAGATACAAACATTTAGGCAATATAATCATTTTGGCCAATGCGATTTTCCCTGCTATGGAAAGTGGAAGTTTAGCCCACATGGATACCTTTTCCTCTAACCAAGCAATGGCTGTCCCAAAATTCAGATTCCAGAGCTCTTGCAGGTCTCTGCTTATCCAGATGCCCAAGTATTTCACAGCCCCATTTTCCCAACGCAATGGGAACTCCGAAGTAACTGCCCTTGTATTGTCAGTGAGAGGAAAGACTACTGATTTAGACCAATTGATGGTTACCCCTGAGATGCCTCCGAATCTAATGAGTTCCCTTAACATTTTATCCAGGTTACAGTCGGGGTTCAAGATATATAGTGTTATGTCATCTGCATAGAGCGAAATCGTGAGACTTCTGGTTCCGAATCCTATGCCTATGTCAGTGTGGTGTTGCCTGATACGAGCAGCTAGCGGCTCCATGGCAATGGCAAACAGTAGAGGAGATAATGGACATCCCTGCCTGGTACCTCGCGTAATTGGGAACGGGGCAGAGATCATATCATTCACCCGCACCCTAGCCAGTGGCTCAGTGTACAACAGTCATATCCAACGGAGGAAAAGGGGGCCAATTCCCATACGTGCCAAAATGCCAAAGAGGTAAGGCCACTCAAGCGAGTCGAATGCCTTAGTGGCATCCAGGAAGACCGCCGCTGCCTGAAGATCAGGGTGTAGGTAATGTAAGACTGAAAAAACCGTTAGAAGGTTATAGGAGGTGGACCTACCAGGTATAAAACCCGATTGATCCGGCAGCGCTATTGCGGAAAGTAAAGGTTTCAGTCTATTTGCTATTAGTTTTGCCAAAATTTTAACGTCTACGTTAATAAGTGACAGTGGTCTGTATGAGTCTAGCTCAGCGTCAGGTTTACCAGGCTTTAAAAGAGTAATGATGATGGCTTCCCTCATTGACTGAGGAAGAATCCCCGTGTCACAGGCCTCTTCATAAACCGCGAGGAGTTTGGGTGCCAGTTCCTCAGCATATGTTTTGTAAAACGCGGTCGTCAGGCCATCCGACCCAGGAGCTTTATCCAGAGGCAGGCTGTTAATAACCTCCTTGACATTGGTCACTGAGAACGGTAGGTGCATGTATTCCCGGTGTCTGTCATTGAACCACACCAACGCCACTGAATCCAGGAACTCCTGCATGCCTTCTGGGCATCCAGTTTGTGTAGCCGTGTATAGATTGGTATAATACGATGAGAACTCATTTAAGATGTTTGGGGAGCCCCTGACGGTATCGCCATCTGGGTTCCTGATTTCGGGAATAAAGGCCTTAGAGCGGGGGCCACGAAGCATACCAGCCAGCGTTCTCCCGGTCTGTCCCCCTCTCCATATCCTCTGGCTACCGCATGCTTCCCCAGGAATCGCACCTCATGCTGCGCTTCCTCCTCATATTCCACCAGCTTAACTTTCAAGTCGGCTAAAAGGGCATCTTCCCCTCCTGCTTGTACACGGGTTTCCAGATCCTTAATTTGTGACTCGATATTACACAAAGTCATTCGAATTGCCTTAAGAACACCTGCCTGGCGGGAGATACATTGACCCCTGATGACCACCTTGAACGCTTCCCATAAAGAGGCCTCAGTGTCAACTGAACCTGTGTTAAGAGTGAAGTAATCATTTATATCAGTGCGTATCTCTTCTTTAAATGCCTCGTCCAGGAGCGCCTGTGGGGGCAGTCTCCAAGAGAAGGCCTTTTGTGTAGTGTTTGGCAAGGATAGAGCGAGCAAGCACGGTGAGTGATCTGACAGGGTTCTCGATAGGTGCTTGACATCCACCACCCAGCTGGCCACGTCCCTCGTCAGCAACCAATAGTCTATTCTAGACCAGGCGCGATGGTGTTCGGAGAAACAGGTGCCCTCTTTAGTCAGTGGATTTCGGAGTCGCCATATGTCTATCATTTCGCCCTCTTCTAATATGGTGTTTAATACTTTGTTTGTTGCAGGGTGATGTGTCCTAGCCGTGCCCCGTCTGTCTAATTCATCATGTAGGATAGCGTTGAAATCTCCGCCCCAAAATGTCGTGGTGCAGCCCGTGGCTCTAACTTTAGCCCAGACGTCCTGAAAGAAGCTAGGGGAGTCTATGTTGGGGCCATATAGTGCTACGATCGTCAATAAAGTGCCACCTAAATACCCTAGGAGTATGACGTACCGGCCATCAGGGTCAATGTATGTTTCCCTCTCTCTCCAATCTATACCTCGCCTCATCAACACCGCCACTCCTCTTGAGAAATTCGAGTACACTGACATGTAGGTCGAACCCCAGCGTCTATGTCTGAGTTTCGTCGATTCCTGAGAACGGAGGTGGGTCTCCTGCAGCAGGCATATGTCGATATTGTGTCGCGTGAGGTATGCCTGAACTAATCTCGCCTTCCTACTGTCATTAAGGCCTCGTATGTTCCATGTTAAACAATTCACCTTAGTCTCGTGGTCGTCTGTGAGGTTGCAAGTGCATCATCTTTGTGCCCAATTCGGCATACATTTCTGCCAATGTGCATAGTAGTAGTGTTATCAGTCAGCGGCCACACTGCCACAAACAAACCTAAAACGAACCCAACCCTGATCCCCCCTCCCACAGCAACCCCCCAATCAGGTTGAAGCAGTAACCCCCCCCAATAAAACTCAAAACAGACAATAGCAGGGAAACCTCCCATGGGGGCGCAAGAGTACCGGCCTCTTACCCTACCGTAGCAGGGTGGCCGAGAAACTGCAAGAGACTAAACCTGTAATAGAACTGATCATACATAACAGATGGTTGTAAGGTAGCATATATGATTACTATCTTTTATCCTGTGGTTACAATCATTCACCTTCCTTAACTGCCGCAGCCAATGTGGCTAAATAGACAAGCGAGTGTGAGTGTAATTGAGGCCTATCGCATGTACATCTGCGTATCATGACATGATAGTATAGGTATACGTAAATATGATGCACACATTTTTACAAGGAAGGACTGACTTGAGCTTACTGAACCTGGATACAGTACATGGCGTTGACCAAAAACACAAGCAGTGGTGTGAAAGAGACCACCACAGCTCACAGACTGTAGTCGTCCTTTATTCAGTCATTGTCACTTAGCTGCCGTCCCACTGTGTCTTCTGGTCCCGGGTTTTTCTTCTTCTGCTTTCCTCCCACTTGTTTAGCGAATTTCAAGGCAGATTTGGAGTCAGTAAAAAAGTGAGCGGAACCATCATAGGAGACTTTGAGTTTAGCGGGGTAGAGCAAGGAGTAAGGAATCTGCGCCTGTAATAGGATCTTCTTTGCAGGTAAGAATTCTCTTCTGGCGGCCTGCACCGCTGGGGTAAAGTCCGGGTAAAAGGCGAGTTGATTTCCCTGGTGGGTTATTGTGCCCATTGTGCGGGCCTGTCGCAGCACCATATCTCGATCCTGATAGTTCAAGAGTCTCGCCATTATGGGCCGCGGAGGCGCCCCCACCGGAGGTCTCGCTCCCAGAGTGCGGTGTGCTCTTTCCACCGCAAAAACTGGAGATAGATGGGCCGCAAACAGGTCGTGAAGCAAATCTGTCACATAGACTTCCATCTTTGTGATTGCCGTCGTCTCTGGTACTCCCGTGATGCGTAGGTTGTTTCGTCGCGATCTGGCCTCTAAATCTTCATTCTTGGCGCGGATCACGTGTAGGAGTCTGTCCATCTGAGATATTTGGTCTTTGGTCTCCACCTGAAACTCATGCAAGTCGGTATGTTTATTTTCTAAGACATCTAGCCGGTGTTCATGTTCTCCGACTTGTGTTTTCACGGACTCCATTTGTGTTGTGAGGGTGTCTAATTTGGCGTCTATCGTCCGTAGGCTAGAGCGCATCTCCAACATAAGCGTGCGCAGATCTTCTCCCTGGTCCTCACGCTGTCCATCAGTTGACCCCCCCATAGCAGACTCCGAATCTGACTCTTGTTGCCTGGTGGATCGGCGTTGTTCAAAACTTATTTTGGGCTGTTTGGCATCCTGTTTGCCCATGGTGGAGTGGTACTTATGATCTATTCCTTCCCCGCACGCACCCCTCAGGAAACCCCTCTTCGCAGGCGTCGTAGACTATCCGCACAGTACGTGGGACTATAGTACCCCAGGGTGACCAGTATGTTGTGGGATACACCAGTCAGCGCCTCCAGTGCAAGTACACCCACCTGTGTCAGGACACGTCCGCGGTCCCACCTCCAGGTGCCAACAGCAGCAGTCCAGAATTCCTAAGGGCTTGATGATCACTTCACTGCCACGGGGTTTTACGCCTCTGGGCCTCAGATATGTGGTTGTACTGGGCCATTGCCATCCGACCCGGGTCTAACATGTGCTTCCGTGATTTTTCGCACGTCAGTGCAGCACAGTACAAGGATGGCGGAGGGCCAAGCCTTTGGTATCACATCCACGCAAAAGGCCCCAAGCTCAACAGGGGTAGCTTCTCCATCTCAGCTTCAGGCTCTGCGACAGCACACAACGGCGGCTTAGCAATTCGGGGCTATCCTACCCGTTATAGTGTGATCGCCGATGCTCCCGCGATGTGGACAGCAGCGTCCCAGACGGCTCAAAATGGCGCCTCAAGTTCTACCTCTCGATGTCTTTTCGCAGGGCCCCCACACAGTCGCACCAAATCCCAGTCGTGGGCGCAGGTCCACTTGTACCGCCCACAGCCACACAGCGCCACGCTTCAGGGTCGATCGATTTCTCCGGTGGGGCCCGCGCTGTTGCATTGGCCCGCCATGGGGCGCACGGCGCAGCTCTGCACGGGTCGCGCCTCACCCTACACTTCCGTTCATGCCCTCCGGGGAATTCCTCCCAGCAGTTCGGCTCTGCCTCCGGGGTGGTCTCAGGGCGCAGCGTCGGGTCTCAGCGCAGCTTACCCGAGGATGTAGGGTTGCCAGCTCCGCTCGGTCACAGCAGCTTCGTGTAGGCCCACAGCGAGACCGCGGCCTAAAGTAGCCAGGGAGGTCGGGTCACGCCTCCGTCAGCCACCTCCTGCATCTGCCGCGCTGCACTCCGGGGCTCGCAGGAAGGCGGCTAAGGACTCGCCCCGGCTCAGATTTCGTCCACCAGTACCCTCATGTCAAGTGCTTGCCACTTGGTCAGGAAGACAGGATTTGCCTCTATAATATGTCCGGATAAAAGAACATGCGGATCTCGGCCGACGGAGCTCACTCAGAGAGCAGCCATTCCGTAGCTCGGCAAGCCACGCCCCCCAATGTCAACTTTAAGGGAACTTTTTAATTATTTTTGGTTAAGCACTCCATGAGAGTGAAAGAATTTTCTAGCTCTCTCCCTCTCTCGTGTGTTCCCCCCAAATACCTTCTCCTGTTCGCCGTATTGATCTCTCTCACAAGTACTACTCTCTCTTATACGTCTCTCCCCATCCTTGCTCCATGTTGCTCTCTCCTGCGTGTGCTTCTTCCCCACATTGCTCTCACCGATGCTGGCCTCTCCCCCAGGCTATGAAGCACACTATCCCCAGGAGAGCCTAGGGGAGGGAACTAGAGGCATAGGGCACTAGGAGCAGGCAGCCTCCAATATCAAATGTTTACCACATACGAGCCGCTCCCAGTTTAGTGACCAAGGTTTTTTCACAGTGCTTTTTTAGAAAAGTGGAGACATCTCACTAAAAGTTACGGACTGGTCTCACACACCACCTGGTGTCATGCTTCATCATTGGCCAGTCCTCGCCCTCCAAAAACTTGGTTTGATAGAGGGCGGGCATACACCTGACGACAGGGATGCACTTCTAAACTAAGTGGGGGCCCGTGAAGAGAAAAAGTGAGTGATTTTTAAAAAACCATTATGGTTGCCTATTAAATTTTAATGTGAGTGGCGGCCATATGGTATTAAAAACAAGTGGACGGTGTGTTTTAGGAAGAAATGTCCTTACACCGCTATATAAATGATGGTCAACATGTTTCTGCCTTGTGGCCCGGTTGGGTCCATGGCATTCATCAGGACCTAATATAAAAAGGGCTCCGTTCTTACCCTACTGCAAAGAGTAAGTACCACTCCGTGGCGTGATAATTATCACTGTCCACAAAAAATATATTAGTCTTGTGGCTCCTTTACGCCACGGGGACTGGCCAATGATGAAGCATGACACCAGGTGGTGTGTGAGACCAGTCCGTAACTTTTAGTGAGATGTCTCCACTTTTCTAAAAAAGCACTGTGAAAAAACTCTCCCCCAGGCTACCATGCTGCTCTCATTTGGTTCTCTCCCACCCTCCACATCCTTCTCTCCATCCTTTGCATTGGCAAAATGCACTTGAAAAGACTACAGGTGCCAAAGGTGATAGCTATTGGCTTTGTCAATGCTTGTTGATATATCCTAGCGAGTGATACTCTGCCACTCAACCATCTAACATGACCCCTGCTGGTCCTCCTGCATTTTAGCCCAAGGTTCAATTCTGGCATCACACAGTGGACACAACAGTCTTAGGAACCGAACCGAACACAATACCTGATACACATCCTCATAGGACGAATTAGGCCCTCAGTGACCCGGGGGTACCGGTAACTCTGGGAGTGGGAATAATCCAGCCCATTACGAGATGGTCCCTGAGGGTCTACTAAGAAATGAGGAATTACTGGAGGAAATGGGTAATTCCAGGTCTGATTACCCCACAGCTGTTACCAGCCGCATCCGAATTAAAAGGCCACTCGTAATGGGGGCCTGGGACTCCTGAGTACGACTCAACTTCAGACCCATGAGGAAACACACATCCCAGGCAGACACAGCGCTCCGATGTCATACTAATGGCTGATGGGCGCTGTACAAGTGTTGATAACATAAAATGTGACATAACTTTAAACATTGACGGCAGACAGGGACTTACAAGCTGCAGTAGCTTCCCTGCTGCGTTAAATGCACAAATACAGATCTCTGTCCTCAGCTCATGAAGCTCTTCACTGTAAACTCAGGCCCAGCGTATTGGTTTTGCCAGCACTAGCTTGGCCTATGCGCCTCCCTGGTAGAGAGAAAGAGTGGGGCTGAGCATCAAGGAGACCTGCTGACGTGTTCCCTCCTCTAACAAGGTCATCTGAAAGAGCTGTGGATGGTGATTGAAATCAGAGGCAGGAGCCTGTACCCTGAAGAGTTCACAGCTTCCCCAGATGTGTGTGTTTTGTAATTTAAAATCCACACAGTAATCAGCTGTAAGCCCAGTTATCAGGGACATCAGTTTCCCAGGCGCCCGGTGCAGGCAGCATGGCTGCTCTGGATCCAGTTTGCTGACAAGGTGTTTTTCTTATTTAATGCTGTTAAGCGCAGGAATTCTGGGCGACCTCAGGAAGGATCTTGTAATCTGGGCCAGCTTCGAAAACAGTCTGTCGCGGGGATTTAAGGCCTGGACTACTGTCAGGGGAGAGATTTGTCGACTTTACAGTAGCCTGTGCGAACACTAAGCGCATACTGGAGAAATCAGAGCTCAAAATGGCCGCCCACGCGCTAGGGGTTCAGTGGCTCACAATTTACCTCCGCGGAAACCACGTCTTCCTATTAATGTCTTGCGATTTAAATTGGGCCTGATTCGTGGGTTTAGACGCTTTTTGAGCACTCTCATTTGGGGTTGGGCCCTACACTGTTCATTCCTGCAGTAAGTGGAAGCAGGTCACTTTGTGAATCTGCAGTTTCACAAATCTACGTCTGCCTGCCACAGAGGAAAAGAGAAAAGCAAGAGGCAGCCAATCAAATGCACAAAGACCGAGAACTGCCTGGTTTGTGGTCAGTTTGGGAGCTTGCGGCTGGCAGGCTGGAATGAGAAAAAAAGGAGAATTTCACCCATTTTGCATTTTGCAAAATTATTTCACCCAGCCCTACTGCAAATATTGGCAGATATGTGACTTGAGGGTTAAGACCATAAATGAATTTCTTAGGGTCACCAATTGTGTTCGAATACGGATGTCTGGATTAGAACCAGTTTCTCCTGACTCTACACTTGGGAGTGTAGCCACAAGAGTCAGCTGGTCCAACATACGCGTGCTTATGAAAACAACTCTGAGATTGTCCCTCCCTAGCAGGAGATCATGACGATGACATTGATGCGAATTGAACAATCAGTGACAGTGATTATAGCTTCATGGCGATGCCCATTCGGTATCTTCATTCACACCTGCTGGAGATGTCTTCTCTTCTTTTAATCCACCTGCATCCCTACATCAACAGACACAGTGTGCTCCTCACAACAGGAGATTGACCGGTGAGTCTCTTAGAACTTCAGGGATCAGTCGGACAGATTATGATTTGCTAACACATTTAGGGTGCTAGAGAAAAGGTGGGCGAGCCACTGAAAGCTTGAGCCAGATCCTTGGCTCTGGCTCAGCTCGATTTCATTTTGCAACCTCGAGACGAAAATGAGCTACACTTTCACAGGAGGCGATGTGGCCTAGTGGCCACATGGGGTACCAGGCTTGATTCAGGCTCAAATCTTGGTCTTTGCACAACTCCTGGTGAATCCTGGCAAATTTGCCTGCGCCAAACAAAAAGTGGAATCTAGTCTGTTGTGAAGGGTTCTTATATCCTTGGGCAAGGTTTGTGCTATGTAATACTGCCAAAATTAAAATGGATTTCTGCCTATCTCCCATGCTTTAATCTCATACGCCACCAATTAAACACCTTTGATGTTCCAGTAGAGGAGGGTCACAGAACACGGCAGAGAGGGCCACCAGTCCTGACTGAAGGAAGATCTTCCTTCATAACAGATGTGTTTATAATTCTGCACTGAAGAACATAGCGGAGTGCACAGAACATGAGGATTAACAAAAGGCCCTGACCTACAGGTGCATGGAGGTGTTTCACTTGGAGTGAAGTGTAGGCCAGTAATTGACCGCGTTTATGCCTTGCATCATTTACTCAGCTAATTGCAGACTGAGCACACAGATGTAGTCCCTTATAAACATGCAAGTCGTTAACTTCTCATTCAATAATTTACTCATATAGGATGGACCTGAAAAATCCTTGAACTGCCCCCCTCAATAATACGCGCCGCCCGCACCCCTAGCTCCAGCAGGCTTTAGACCAATATCCAACATTTATTATTAGGAAAACCAAACAAAACAAACAGGACCAATTGGAAAAAGCCTTAACCACACCACAGCTGCTTTACTTGGAATGGTGTTATCTGCAACTCAAGAGATAGTAGGGCTTCAGGTGAAACCAGAAAACTAAAGTGTCCTTGAAAGGTGCAAGTGATGAACTGTTGTCGCTGATGGGCTTTGGGGTCACTGTGTAGTCGGTGGTTTTGTGCCCCTAGCATTGATTGACATGCTGGATGGTAACTGAAACCTCTGAAGAATCCATGAAGTCACCTCAGTTCAGAAGTAGAGACTTTCTATTACTGGCTTGACTGCAGGAAATGCTGATGAGGTATAAAGCGCTGACAACAGCGTACAAGCCACGCCGGGAGGACAGAGGGGACGCAGACAGGACGCACGTCACGCACCAGTCACTTCTTAAAGGGGACAGGTGAATTAGGGGCAGGGAGAATAAAGACAGCTCAGAAGATAGACACCAGGTTCGGGGTGTAAGTCAAAAAGCGCTATTCACAGAAAAGGAGCTAGATGACAGAGGGAGGGAAAAGGGCACAGAAAGAATTCTTCAGGGGTGGAGAGAGAGCGATAGAGCAAGACAGGAGGAAAGTGAACCACAGGAGAATTAAAGGAGTCAAGTATGGGTTGAGATGTACGAGGGATGAGTTATGCACAATTGTTATCCCATCTTGTATAGTGCCGATATTGGCAAGCCCCCGCTTAGCAGTAATTAGTCACGCTGAGCAAAATAAACAGTCCACACAAGTTTTTTTGGGGAAAACAGTTTCCTGCAGGTTTATTACATACAAGGAGTATGCCAACTTGGTGGGTTAACTTACGGGCGATGCAAGGGCAGGCAGTGGTGACTAACCTAAGCTGCCCTGCCCACCTGATGAGCCAAGCTGCACTGTGGCCAATCCAATCGTGAAATTTATGGAAGGAATACATAGCGCTTATCACTATTGACCACGTGTGTTCCCGGATCACCCCTTCCCGTCACCTTCACACCTAGCAGCCATCTTAACGCGCCTCTACCTCACCAGCAAAGAGAAAGAAGGCTACTGTACCAGGAGTTCTATTCTCCAATGGGATCCTGTGTGTACCTAAGGGGACCCCGTCAGCGTGGCTGCCTGGCCACTCCTTTCGTTGCCCAAATTTGGGTGCCCAACTGACCACCGGACTTTCACCGCACGACCCTCTCTCGGACGGAAACAATGGGTCTCCCGTGACTATATCCCGGGGTAGCAGCACCAAGGTAACACGGCGAAGGGATTCACTACCTAGCCAATTACGTGTCTGACTTCAACCACCAAACCGACTTTGTTGTCCTCAGTTGGCGCACTTCAATCTTATAATGACTCCTGTGGGACCCATAACCACAAACACTACATGCCTTCCTAGCCGTTCTGGAAGCCCCCAAGCCATCCGTCCGCGCACAGAGCTGCCTGCAACTACTCCGAGCCGCAGTGAAGGAGGCCCAACCGTGAACCGCTCGCCTCGCACGGACAAGCAACCCGGAGCCTCACACTACGCCTCCTGTGCTCACCCGCACATTGGTGGCGCAAGACAACGAAGCGCAGCACAGGGCGAAATAGGCAGAGGCTACAATGCTCCTCCCGCCACTCCATCTGTTCTGCCAACCGGAGCCTTCCCGACCAAGCCCCGTGCTCACCCCACCGTCACCGCCGCAACTGCCCGAGACCTATGCTCCGAGTTGTCATCCCCAAGCTTCGGGTGGAGGGGCACCGCTGCCTGCACGGACCCTCTGTGCGGTGTGAAACCGGTCTGGGCCAGCCCTCTCCACAAGAGCCTGTCTCTCCAGGTCTGATCACCCCGCGCCCAAATACATCCATTTAGGCACATGAAAGCCAAGTGACCCAGATAGGCCCCAAGAGCTCACGCCAAAGCCGGGCTCGAACCCAGCTCCTCAGGTCCCCATGCGACCACCTCACACCCCGAGGGCTGTCCCCCATTACGTGGAGGTAGGGGTTCAGACTCACCGCAGAACCGAAGAGGCCATCCAATGACGCAACACATCCGACACCACACCGCACGACGGGGGATACACATAGATGCAACCCCCACACCGCCGACGCCAGACCAGCACCTCCGGACAGCGTGTCCAGCGGGGGACAAAAAGGGTGGCCAGTGGGTGGGGGCAGGTATAAATACCGGTCCCCAGCCCACCGCGCACTGGAAATGCGGCTGTCCGAGGCCCCCGCAGGGGGCCACTGAAGAGGGCAGCCCTCTAGTACCATCTGGGCACCCCACACCCCCTTAGGGGCAGGGACTCAAGGAGGAGTCCCCCCAGCCTTGTCGCGGCGCACTAGGCGAGCGTCACTTCCTGGGCGCGAGGACAGGGGGAGGGGTATATAGGCCTCCCCCACCATCTTCTCGTCCTCTTTCGCGCGCCGGACACGCCGTCTCCCACCCTACCGCTTACCCGGCGTGGTTCGTGGCAGGCAGGAGGCAGAGAATGTTGTAATGTTGTCTTTTTTCGTTGCAGGTGGAGTTACAGGGCGATCTGGAAGCAAAGGGGTACAGAAGGGTACCTCTGCGCGGCACCATAGGGGGTGCCAGAGCCAAATTCTAGGAGCCTCATGGGAGGTTCCTGGAAAACCGTGTCGGCGCCCCGTTAGTCCTTCGGGCGGTTGTGGGCCTGAACAACCGGGGGTTTGCTATGCTACGCTCCGCCCTGAAAGGGGCGTGAGTAATAAGGGACCATGTGTCACGTGATCCGGGAAGAGGATCACCAGAAGTGGCAGCACAGATGGATGGGGTTCGCCCCAGTGCTGCTTGGCTCATCAGGCGGGCAGGCGGCCCAGATGGTTGCCTGCCCTTGGATCGCCCGTAAGATAAACCACCATATTACATAACGGTGTATGTAATAAACCTGCAGCAATTTTACCCAAACAAGAAATGTGTTGCGTGTTTATTTATTAGCATTCATGTTACGTTGGAGGGGTGGGGAAGGTTGTCAATGGTGGTACTATGACGCCGTAGAGGCGCAAGACCCGAGGGGAGACTTCCAGAGGAGGGGGTCCCAGTGACAAGGCACGGGGAGGTGCCTGAAGCGGCAGGAAGGGAGCCGCCCTCTTACAGGGCCCACTGTGTGCGCCGCGGGCAGCTGCAATTTCTGTGTTTTTATTACTTATATCCGAGTTAATTCCATCCATCCTCATGTCGTTCAACCTCTTTTCATTTCACATGATATACTGTTCTGGCCTATATATTCCCATGGTTCAATGGCAGTCAGTGCGGACAAACTGACTCTTAGAGCTGGGGGCTCAGTGTGAACGCTATAGGCCTCTGTGGTGGACATTTCAACACTCTGCTACCTCTGCGGGGCACGAGCCGCCATCTTGTGTTTACAAGCCTTCCCGCTCTCCTGCCGCCGGGAGCTGTCATCAGCTCTGCCCCTGGCTGTGGAGGACGCACGTGCGTAAGGTGACACTGTCCTGGGGCCCCTGGAAGAGACTCACTGCCCACCCGTTACAGCCCTCGACCCCAGCTCCAGGAGGGACCACACGCAGCCTAAACAGACCTAGCAGGGTCTTGTTAGGCCTAATGTTTTCACAGAAGGGGAGGTCGAGGAACAAATGTGACAGTGTCAACAGCTCAGTTCACATGTGCACAACACACGCAGTCACGTAGGTATCCGAGATGCTTCACTGAGGACAAAGAAAATCAGGAGGGGCGAATAATCCCTCCGTAATCCCATAATGCATCCAGTTTTACCCTGAATCACAATAACATTAACACAGAACACTACAACCTTAAGACACATGATGAAACCGGAAGTGCATGCGTGAGCAAAACGCGTAGATGGAACAGCATTTGTACTATAGTTTATAATCATTACCATACCTCGAACAGTGCCACTGGATTATTTCTTGATAAAGAACTGGCAGATTACATTTCATACAGAATGAAAACGTTCTGAGGGTCAGCTTGGGAGGCACGTGCCAGCTGCAGCTGAATCCAGGCTGAATTTAAAAGCTTCCTGCAGAGTGTACAGACGAAGTAAAAAATACAAAAAAGTTCCAAATATAGGGGCTCATTTACAAGCCCCTTGTGCCACTTTTGCGTCATTTTTAACATGGGAAAAAGGACGCAAAAGTGGCGCAAGGGGCTTGTAAATCTGCCCCATAGTTCCCGCCACTTTTCCACTACAAAGAATACCGTAAAGTGACCATGTATGAAAAGTGCAAACGACGATTTACCTCTTCCTTGCCCCCTCCCTCGTGATTTATGGGGCCTCCACCCAACGTACTGATTTGATTTATACGAATTCAACTGAGAGTGGCTAGAATTGTGGATATTTTAATCCCAAGGATTAATTTATTTTGTCAATTGCGCTTTGTTACCCAGTTTTGTAAGTATGTCACTATCATCCACCTTAATGCTAAATTGGAAGGGGCGGCTTTTACCTGAATTTGCACTATGTCAAACTCACTGAGTAGGGCGATAAATCATTCCAATGAAAGTCTACTTCTTAATTAAGTCCAAATTATAATTTTCTTAAATTTCGCCTTGGAAAGTGACAATGTTACAGTGCAACTACAAGTTACAATTAATATGGAAGACTTTAAAGTCGGCCATTTTGTTTTTCAAGCTGTGCAATTTACAGTCAGAGCTGACAATGCTGTGCCAAGTGAAAAGTGGTCGACCATACTTTTCATACTATATATAAACATGACCTGCATGTAGCAAACCTCCTGGCTAACTTCAGCATGGAGGGGCAGGTGCAAGGTCTTTTAGACAGATAAAAACAACCTTCGGATCATTAAAGTGGAGGGTAGGCTAGCATTGCAGGCCTTTCTGGAGCATCCAGATACTGCACTACTTGTAATCTGATTTATACACTTCATTCACTGATGAGGCACCAATGCGATTTTGCTGATGAGTAGCCTGCTCCCATGAACATTGTGGGTGGTTGGAAGGGTGTGGGTTTATAGTGTGGAGCATGAGTGCAGTGTTTTGATGACTACAGCTATACTGGTATTGTGGCATATGTCACTGCACCCAAGTGTGCATTGGAGAGAAATGGAGTGAGAGAAGGGAGCTTTACTTTATAACAGAGGTCTTCAAATTTTTTGATGCCGAGACCCCCTTGTCAAACGTTTTTAGGCGTAAGGACACCCATCTGACAAAAATTTCTAGAACCTGGTACTCCTCATCATCGACAACTATCGACAACCATAACACCGCCAATTCCCACAGCAAATAATTTTTACGGTGGGGAAATAATATTAAACAGTGTTTGCAAGCCAAAGGTCAGTGAGCGTGGGGGGTGGTCAAAGGTGTAGCTAAAAACAAAGGGACTCATTTATGGGGAATTGGTGTTAAGCAGCGCCGCAATTCATCTGGCTGAGCTGCCCCATGCCAATGTGAAAAGGCAGGAATGCACCGTATTTATGAAATACTATGCATTCCTGTCCTTTTCCCTTGCGTTGGCGTACAAATTGCTGCCTAGCACCAACATACGCAGGATTGTTTTTGTACAGAAAGGGGTACCTTCCTTCACAAAAACAATCCAGAGAGGCGTTTTCCTCTTTCTCTGTGGGCTGCATAAGCCCACATAGAAAGAGGAAAAAACGAGGAGAAATGAAAACATTTCTCCTTGTTTCGCCTCTGCTGGGGAGGCATCATTTTTTGGAGCTGCCCCAGGTTTACGTGATTTTGTAAATATCGGGCAGCATCAAAATCCATGGGTGATACGTGGGAACCCCACGCAAAGCCTGTGGAACACCTACATGACGCAGAGTAAGGCAACGCAGTGACTTGGTCTGCTATGTCTTACTCCATATCAATGAGGCCATGCAAAGTCTTGCAGGGTGACTTTGTACCGCCTCTTAGGTTCGGTTGAGACCAGAGCATCAAGAAAAGTGATGCTCTGGCAGTGCAAAACTCTCATAAATAAGCCCCAAAATATTCTGTACGTTTTTTAGGTTTCTCACCATCAGGTATATACATATAAAATAATGGGCAGCGTAAATGAAAAATAAATAAAAAAAGTTGTTACTCAGTGGGAAATGCACTGTAGTACATTATGAAACCTCTATTAGTTAATGCACTGCAGAGGTCTGTGTGTGTAACCAGAGAGCCAGAGAATTAAATCTTGATTGGTGCAGTGGCGAATAGTGATATGTATTTTTAGTGCTACGAGGTCACTGCCTGTGACATAAAGCACTGTGAATATGTAAGTCATTATTTTATACTTGCATTACACACAGTGTAAGATAGAATGCTGCAAAATGTGCAAATAGTTTTATGATAAAGTGGTGCTTCCAAAATGTAGATTTTAGTAATACCAGAGCGTATGTAATGCAATTTTTTTTACATTACTGTCCCTTCAACACCTCTTTTGGGGTACTAAGGGATGTGTAAATGCAGTTACAATTAAAAGCAAGCACTTCCCAGCCCAGTTGTTAACTCTTTGCACTACCACTCAAAAAAACAAATCTTTGTCATCACAAAGCTTGGAGTGATTTGATCAATTAAAGCCAGAACTGCTCCCAAGCCCACTTTACACTTGCAGATTAACTGATAGGCACATTTGCATTTCATTCAGGCGAGCAGCTGATAGCAATCTAAATTTGCCATCCCAGGATGGCTGTCTTTTTCCAAAAGAAAAGCAAATGTTTTGGATTGCAGGGACAAGTGAAGTTTGGAAATGGGCGACCCCCTCCCAAGGACTCCACAGCCCCCCTGGGGGTCCCACCCCACAGATTGAAGACCTCTGCTTTATAAGTGGAGAAGTGTGGCTCAATGGTTAGAGCGGCAGACCCTGATGCAGAGATCTGGCCCGGGACCAGGGTTCAATTCCCGCCTCGGCGGGTCTTGGGCTCAATTTCCTCAGACCTGATAATTCTCGCCTCGGTGCCTATTCTAATCATGGGTCCAACTCTGGGCAATAGCTTGCTTAATCTCCACAACGGCCCCACCAGCGCTGGGATACCTGGCTTCACCTTGGGGGTGCCCAGGAGTGGACATTTCACAGGGAAAAAGACAGGAAGGGTTCCACAGCGGTATGCGTACAGCGCCAGGACACCCTAGGGTAACAGTGCGCTTTACAAGTACAAATTTCATTTCATATAAGGTATTAGTGTGTCTGGGTGGAAAGGTATGGGTTGCAAGTGTGGTCCAGTGGCATAATTAAACTTGAGTTTGGAGTCATGCATTTTTGGTACCTTGGTGCTTGTTGGATTATCTTGTTGCTGTGTAGATTGGTGGCTGTGCTGATGCATGCAGTGAAGTGAAGAAGATTAAGAGATAGCTGTGCATGTCATTATGCTGGATCTGATGGAGAGGTAAGAGGAGCTAGGATCAGTGCTTAATTTTAGCCGATGGTTTCTGGTGCCCGGCACCGGCACTTAATTGTCAACACCAGCACTTATGACAGTTTCCCAAGCGGTGACACTGATTGTCTAATATAGAGATGAACACAACAACAGTTGTTTAATTATTCAATATACATTAAAAAATGACAAATTCTTGCCTCCCATGCCATTCTTATAGCTTTGGGGGCCTGGAATAGTCTGAATTGTCACACTTGTAGGAGTGTGATGGTTCGTAGTTGTGTAGGTACTGTCATTGGCGGTGCTGGCAGGAACAACAGGTGGTGCAAGCTGCAGTGGCCTCCTTACGAGGGCCCTGACACATATTTGTTTACAAATTATGCACTGGCTAGGATGGGTAGCTGAACCAAAGGCATCAAGGAAGCCCGGTATTAAAAGTGCAGCGACTCCAATTATGTTCACTTTTATCTTCAAGTCATCCCCTGATGGAAACCAGAGTGGATTTGTACCTCTGACAGTGTGAACTCGGTTCATTGTTCTGAAAGTAGCTCTCGTTCTTCCAGAAGTCAGAGATCGCAGTGAAGGCAGCTTTTGTGTCACTCAGTTTTCCTAAGGCCTTTGGAGAGTAGCCAATGGCTGGGTCTGCTGGATCGAAGTCGGAGATGCAGGAGCCTTATGTGTGACATTCTTGATAAGAGTTCTTGATGTGGTAGTGGCAGTCATCGAGAGTAGGTTGTACTTGAAGTTTTGAGCAGGAGAGCGCTCTAATGGTGAGCCGACTGGGCCAATTATCTTGACCAATTCCTTGAATTTACAGTAAGAGAACAGACCGAAGGAGGCCAGGGTCTGATCTCACCAGAAGATATTGTTCTATTCATTGTGGTCTGACTAGGCTGCAAGTCGACATCTTTCAACCCACTTGCTATTTTTCCAGGATCTTTGCTTTTGGAACAAAGCGGTCTACAATAGTGATACTGAAACCTTGGGCATGAGGGATCTTGGTGATGGGTTGCCAAATTCTACGAGAAGCTGATGTAGTTAGTTCCTTGGGTGGGCATTTGGTGGTGTAGATCTATTAGGGATGGTGACATTTTTCTGCTTTCTTGACTGAGATTTGGAGATCCTTTTGAGTCACTTGAAGCATGTTCTGTTATCTTGGGGTTTAGGGGTCTTCAGTTGGTGTTATACCACCGTGATTCCCATCTTCAGCTTCTTTTTGTCTTCTTTGAGCTAGGGTGTCTTACGTAGATAGTTAGGGCACGTGGAAGCTTGAGGGGAATGTGTCTGTTCAAGCTTCTTGAAAGGCAGATGTAAGGTTTACCCATTCCTGTTATTGGTTGTGTGGTAAGATGTTGGAGATGGGAGTCAAGTCAAGTTCCATGAGGTCAAGTTTTCTCCACTCTCTGTAGCTTGTCCTGTTGGACATTGTTGATGGAGTATTCAATCTCATGGGAAGGTTGGCAATGAAGGGGATGATGTGGTGGTTGCTCAAAATGATGCTGAAATTTTGTTTTACTGTGATTAATTATGGCATAGAGATAATTGCGCACATGCTGCGTCCAACTGGAAGTGAAGGTCTAGGCACAAGTTAGGAGAATTTGGAGGCTTCTAGTATCTTTTCTATTTATTTATTCTCAGCTCTGATAAAACATCCATCATCAATTACATAAATTCCCAAATTTACAAACAACTCTAAAAATACATAAAAACATACAAAGTAAGTAACAAAATTAGTTAAAAAGAACTAGCTGAAGTAAAATGAGTCCTGTTTCCTGACTTAACATTCCTTCCCAGCCAGAACGGGCTAACATTGTTGGTCCTCATAAGCGAGATAACAGGCTTTTTAGGGGATTTTTAGGGGATAATACAAGAACATTATGGTCAGCTGAAAAGCACAAAAGTCCCTACAGCTATAAAATAAAATTTTACATTATAAATATTTTTTTATAGAATTATTGTAGAAGTAGGTTCCTGGAGCCCATGTTCAAAGCTTTACATTGTACGATCCAAGCCGAGCATACAAATTTAGAAACTGGAAAGACCTCAGTGGGATTCGTATTGGTCTCAAAAAGAGAGCAACATAATAATGTCTCTAGAATCATCATGACTGAACTTGTGAAGGCAATGTTTGGTCTGTTGAACTAGATCTCTCAGGATATAGAGGTTGTTTTCGTTTACAGTGATGTCAGAGATGGCATCCGGGAAGCTATCTGCAAACAGCAGCGGCTCCTCCGCTATGGCGGAGGAGCATCGCCAAACTTACCAGCAGCCGGAAAAATGAAAAATAAAATGATAATAAACTCTTGTTTATTATCATTTTATTTTTCTCTCAGAGCTGAGGCTTGGGGGCGGGGCCAGGGTGGTGACTTGACATGCTGGAGGTGGAGGTTTGGGCACTGCCTTCACTGCGCATGCGGATTTGGCCGGCCATCTCAGACCGGCCAAACCCACATGTGCAATGAAGCGCTCTCCAACCCTAGCGGTATTGCTGGGTTGGAGAAAGCAGGCAGAGGCTCCCAGTCTGTGTGGGAGCGCAAATCATCGATGTTCAGGCCAATCCAGACGCTGCTTTCAGCAGGATGAAGGCAGCGTCAGGATTGGCCGCAGTGCACTCTGGGAGCCTGTGCCTGGAGAAGGGGGAAGCGCGATGCAGCGAGCAGATAAGGGTTTTATTTTATTTATTAGTGTCTCCCCCCATCCTTGTTCTCCACCTCTTCCCCACCTCACCACTCTGCCAACTTGCCGGCCGCTACTGTCTGCAAAAGCTGTTTTCTTTGGTGTGGTTGTGTATACCTGTAATCGAAGGTAAGTGATGGAGAGGAGTGGACCAGAAGTGATTCACACCTGGTCAAGCTTGTGGTCTGTAAGGAGTCCCTTGGAGATGATTGCAAGTCTTCCCCTGGTGTTCTTGGGGTAGTTTCTGGGGGAGATTCTGTATACACGGGAGAACACGGGATACGTTGTCTTCTAAGCAGGTTTCGGTGATGAAGAGTAGATCCACTCTGAGTGTGCCATCAGGTTGAAAATGTTTAGACAGTTCTTGTCCTCAATCTTGCATATATAAGGAGGCATCTCAACCGGGGGAAGGCCGTGGTATGTACGGAGGATGGATGATTGGTGGTGAGCAAGGAAAGTTGGAGAGTAGTTGTCAAAGGGGACGAAATGGTACTCATGTTAGAGGTGGAAGGCCCATCTTCCTGGAGCTGAATTATGGACCGTGTGATGTCACAGCATACTGGTCTAGCAGCTATCTAGATGATACACTGAGGATAAGATGTGAAAACATCCCGCTCTGGGTGAAGTACTATGAGTGAAGTCTCCTTTAGCTAACTATAACTATCAAAAAGATTTGCTTTCTGTGTGCCTGCGTCTTGCCTGCTTTCTGGGATAGAAGAGAACAGTTTCATCATTGCAGCATCAAAATGCTGTAATTTTTAGGTCTAGCCTAGTGTCAGCGCGCGAGCGCTGCCCTGCGAGGCATGCTGTATTCAGAATATGGCTTTAAAGACCTCCAATCTTTTCGATTGGCTCTTGTTAGTGCTCTTCAGCAAATGTATGATTTTCATCGGCGGACATGGTTAATTAGTCCTGCCTTTTGGTCTTTTGGAGTCTGCCCTGGTTACGTGTCCCTATACTTTTTAGGTCTCGCCTGAGCCAGCGCATGCGCTGCTCTGGCGATAGTTTTAGTAAGCAGGTTTTGGAAGTGCAAACAGCAGTTTGCTGGCGACCAGCTTGCGTTCACGCGAGCGCGCACGCGCGATCAGGCGCCATATGGCTTCCCTCGCCATCTGGCTTCCCTCGCGATAACTTTCACTTTCGCGGCCGCGCGGCCGTGTCAGTTTCACGGCCGCGCGGCCATTGCTTGTTTCTTTTCTTTGTAGTTTTAAACAGCGCGAACTCGAACCGAAGGCATTGGAGCGCTTTACATGAGCGCCAGATTAAGTCATTTGCCCAGAATCACAGATGTTGAGCCGACGCTCAAACCTGGTTCCTCAGCTCCAAGTTGGCAGTTCTTGCCATTACGCCACATCCTCTCCGATTTATGTTTTTAACGTTCTTGATGCTTAAATTATACTTTATGTAATCTATTGTGTATTCATTTATAGCCGAATGTTTCTGCCTATATTTATTTCAGGAATCATGAAGGCAACGAAGGAAGTGACGACTTGTTTACGAATTTACTGAATAAGTGAAATAAAAGTGGATTTTGCCGATTTTTCTCAATTTTTTGCCTTCCTTGACATAAAAATTGTGGTCCTGGCAGCAAAGACTGTTAAGGTGGCAATCCTAGCTAACGGGAGAGCATGCCTTCTGTGTAGGGCTAGAGGATTAGGACATGGCTTAGCTTAACCAAGTGCATAGTGATCGCGTAATCAAAGGGCGGGAAACGTTTTAGTTTTTTGGGGGGCACCTTCACAGTTGCGGTTTTGTTGGAATCTCTCAAAAATGTGTAAGGGGTTTCTTGCCTGGTCCTCCAGATAGTGGTCGCCATGGCTCCTTGTCTCAGGGACACCATATATCAAGGCCTGGTTGTTTCTTAATATTACATTATTTTCATGTGTGTTTAGGGTGACCAGCCTGCTCGTTTTTTTTTGTTTTTTTTTTGCAGGGTTTTCCTGCATTAAGGTGTTCTGTTCCGTTGCCTGCTCTCCACTGGTACATGCCGCCAAAAGTCAATTTTTCTGCTTACAGCTAGCTGCATAACACAGGACGCATCAAGTGGCTTGCCAGAATGTCGTCATCTCACTATTTCGATCATCTAGGAGTTGTTAAAAGAACTGCATGTCTGTGGGAGGGAGGAGCTGCAGCACAGGAGGAGAAGTGCACAATGCAGCTTAAGGGAAATAGTTGCCTTTAGAGATGGTAATAAGGAATGTGGAGATCCGCAGATAACATTGAACGTGTGAATGAAAACCATGCTGGGGGCATATGCTTGGTATAGAATTTCAGTGCTTGTTGTGCTCAAGCCATCACGTTGCTCCTTCCATCATGGCGACTCCCTTCCCCGGTCGAGTTTACTCCTTCGTTTGTCATTGTTGGTTCTTGGATCGAAATTGACACACCTGCTTGCGGCTTGTTTGCTGAGCTGAGAGTTTCACGTCACTTGATGCAAGACAGGCTTTCTCTAGTACTCGTGAGGAGCAGCACGCTTTTGAACATTCTTTTTCTCAACTAAGATATATTTTTGACACGCTAACGTTAAAGTTGAATTTCGTGTCTTGTTACACCCGCAATTCTGGAGGTAACAGTCTTTGATTGCCATCAGAAGGCTGAATTGGTGATTTTTCATATCGGCTTTAAGTTGAACCCGGCTTTAGTCAGGCTCCACACACACAGGTAATTTCCTGGGAATTTAAGAGTGCTCAGCTTGTTATGCGCATGTGAACCGAGTGTTCAACTAGCATCCGTTTGGCTCCATGACAGAGTTTAGACACTCCCTGTACCATGGCGGTGAAAGTTCACTGTTTAACGAGGCTCCAGAGGCGCGTCCTCCGCATAGCCCAGAGAGGTAGGATTCTACTTTTCAGGCACGCCTGTATCTGCATCAGTCCACTCTAGTTTTTACACAAGCTCTTTAACATGCACTTCCGTTGCAGATTACGCTATTGGTTTTAAACTGTTCATTGAGGAACTTCACTACACTCATCGCATAAACCTAGAGTTACTACTTTGGGATTATGTACGATTGGTTTTCCACGTGTGGTGGATTAGTATTCAATCACTTGGTCTCCTCTTGGTTGATTATTTGGCGTTTAAACAGTCTGGCACTGCCACACGAGGTGTTCTTACTCTGCCTGTACACTATGTCTCCAGGCTGCTTTAACTCTTCTCCGGCCGCATTTCTTTCTCCACCCTTCCCTTTCTTCTCCCCCTTATCTCTGCTCTCCGCTCCCCTTTAACGGGCTTCCTTTTCATCCACCCCTTTCTTTCCCTCTTATCTTCGTTTCCCTTTTCAATACCCGTACCACTCCTCTTGCCTGCAGGGCCTTAATTAGGGCAGTTTAGGTGTTAGTGGTGTCTTCCGGGAGGTTGTGCCGTGGGCGTGACCGAGGAACAAACCAGCCCGGGGAGAGGAAGCAGACAGGCGGACTTTTGGCAACTGCGAAACATTAAACTGTTGCATGGCTAATAGAATTTTGTTGCGCTACTTACAGTAAGCCTATTCTCTACATAATGGCACATTCTTGATGCTCATTTGGCTTTTCCTCCTTCACGGTGGCACATATTTACGTGCATTGAGTTTGATATGGTGAATTTTAATTCTTCCTTCTTTATGGCCCATAATTAACGCATATTGATTTCACTTCCTCAATTTATTTATTTATTTATTTTATTTTGAAGGTTTTATATAGCGCTAGCTCCACCCGAGGGTATCAGAGCGCTTTACATCAGCAATGGCAATAAACAAGAAAGCAGCAATAGCAATGTACGAAACAAATTCTGCAGATGATCAGACAAAAATAGAAGGAACCATTTAGAGTACATAGTGAGAAGGGTGCATATAAGATAAACAAAACACCATTTGAAAGAACAAGAGTGTCATTATAGATAGCACTTTTACAGTGTGCCAAGGAGGACTCATGGGACATCGTGAGGGTGAGGGGGAATATAATGAGGGGAAGGAGGGTGAGGAGGGTATGAGGAGGGGGTGAGCGGGTGTGAGGGGTAGGCGGGGTTGCCTAAGGCAGGAGGAGGGAAAATAGTCCGAAAGGAGAAAAGGGAGTTAATTTCCCCAATATTTAGTGAGGAGGTGTATTTTAAGGTTTCTTTTGAAGTTGGCATAGGAGGGGTTGCATCGGAGGTCTTTGGGGAGGGCGTTCCAGATGGTTGGGGCCTTGCCAGAGAAGGAGCGGGATTGTGAGGCGCTTTTTTGAGTAGAGGGGGTATGAGAAGAAGAGTGTTGGTGCTTCTCAGCGTTCGGGCGCAGCCAGCTTTTTGAGTTTAGTTGAAAGGTAGGTTGGAGTCTTCTGATAGAGGGCTTTGTGTGTAATACAGGCAATTTTATAGGAGGATCTACCTTCGATGGGCAGCCATTTGAGGGTCTTGAGGGCAGGTGAGATGTGGTCATAACGTTTACAGTTTGTTGTAAGTCTGGCTGCGAGGTTGAGGACGGATTTGATGGAGTACCAGAGAGAAGGGCATTTCCGTAGTCGATTTTGGATAGGACAAGAGATTGGGTAATTACTTTGAAGTCTTCCGCTGGAATAAAGGGTTTGATTTTTTTGAGATGTCGGAGTGTAAAAAGTGCACTTTTTGCTGAATTTATAACATGGGAGTTTAGTGTAAGATTATTGTTGATGGTGATGCCGAGTGATTTGACAGATTCAGCGAGGGAGAGAGGGCAGTTAAGGGCATTAAGGTCAGCGATCCATGTTTGAATGGGGAGAGGGTTGTTTTTGGGCGAGAAGAGGATGATCTCAGTTTTGTTAGGGTTGAGTTTAAGATGGTTGTTGTGGAACCAGGTTTGGATCTTGGTTAGTGCTGGGTTGAGGTGCAGGATGTCGGAATGGGATTTTATTTTATAGTACAGTTGGGTGTCATCAGCGTACAGGTGATAGTTGATTTTGGCTTGTTTAAGTATTAGGGTGAGGGGTTCCATAAAGAGGTTAAAAAGGGCAGGAGAGAGGATGGATCCTTGCGGGACACCTAGGGAGACAGATGTTGGGCTAGAGAGGCAGTTTTGAATTTTAATTTGTTGGGTTCTATGTTGGAAGTAGGAGGTGAACCAGTTGAGGACAGTTCCATTAAGGCCAAAGCGATCTTTGAGTGTATTGAGTAGGGTTGGGTGGTAGACTGTGTCAAATGCAGCGGTGAGGTCAAGAAGGATGAGTAGGTAGGTCTCACCCTTGTCCAGGGCAAGGTGTATGTCATCGACTATGTTGAGCAGTGCAGTTTCAGTGCTGCAACCTTTGCGGAAGCCAGATTGCAGGGGGTCTAGAAGGTTGAATGTGTCAATGTGTTTGTCCAGTTGTAGTAGGGCGCACTTTTCTAGGCTTTAGAGAGGAGGGGGAGGTTGGAGGTAGGGCGGAGATTGTTAGGGTCGTTGGGGTCAGCCTTGGGATTTTTGGGAATGGGAGTGATTTGTCCGAGTTTGAGGGAGGTGGGAAAATTCCCTGTTGAGAGGGGGCGTTAATGATGTTGGTCCAGTATGGGACAATGATGTGTTTGAGATCTTGGACGAGTGTGGAAGGGAGAGGGTCTTTAGTGTGGGAGGACGGTTTGAGTTTGGATAGGATGTTGAAGACTTCCCGTTCAGAAACTGAGTGGAAATTATGCCATGAGGCGTTATTTTTAAGCGGTGTGAAAGTAAGGGGGGGTTCAGGAGGGGTATTTGAGGGGAGGAGGAGTGAGGGAGATGGGGGTGTTTTCAAGGGGAGTGGAGGATATGGTGGAGTATCCAGGGGATGTTGAGGGGTGAGCGAGGGTTGAGTATCAAAGAAAGCACGGTCGATTTTGGCAATTTTTTCCGTGAAAAAGTTGGCAATTTCTTCACATTTGTTAGTGGAGGCTACCGGGTTGAGGGGTGCAGGGGAGGTTTGGTTTCTAATAATGTTGAACAGTTCTCTAGGTCTGTTTTTGGCCCGTGAGAGTTGTAGACGAAAGAAGGATGCTTTTTCGGAAAATATGTGTTTTTTGTAAGAGGATCTTGCAATTCTAAGGAGAGCAAGATGGGATGGGGAAGGGTGTTGTCTCCATGTTCTTTCTGCCAATCTAAGTGAGCGTCTTTCATTATTAAGGTCTAGGGTAAACCATGATTTGGAGGGGGCATTTTTTAGCGTTTTACTTTTCAGAGGGGCGAGCTGGTCTAAAACCTCTGAGACGGTCTTATTAAAGTGTTCAGTGAGTTCATTTGCATTTGAAAAGGGGGGGGTGAGACTGAGTTTGGATTGTAGTTTAAGTTCCAGTGCGCCGGGGGGGATTTGCTTAAGATTTCTGGTCACAATTGTAGTTTTGTTGTTTTTTTTAGGGGCGGGTGGTGCTGGAGGGGAGATCGTGAACAGAATGAGATGGTGGTCAGACCAGTCGATAGGGATGATGTTGGTTAAGGATGTCAAATCAGGGTTGGAGTTGATGGCGTCAAGAATAGCTCCTTTGGCGTGGGTAGGGGAGTGGCAGAGTTGCTTGAGGTCACTAATCTCAAGAAGGTTATTGAGAAGGTTGATTGTGGGATCATCGGGTTCATTCCAGTGCAGGTTAAGATCTCCTAGGAAGATATTTTTGGAGTTGGAAAGTAGCGATTTAGTTAGAAGGTCCGATAGTTCTTCGGCAAAGGGAAGGGGTTCACCAGGTGGGTGATAGATATTATGCAGTCGGATTGGGGGGAGCTTTTCGTTTTAAGTTCGGCTCCTAGGTATTCAAAGGTTGTGAAGTCAGTGTTATTGATTGGGGAGAGTTGTAGCTCTTCTTTAAAAATGATAGCTATGCCTCCCCCTATTTTTTCCGGTCTGTCTTTTCTGAGAATAGAGTAGCCTGGGGGGGCAAGAAGGTCAAGGATGGGTGTAGAGTGATCTTTGAGCCAGGTTTCAGTGAGGAAGGCGATGTCGGCATCTTCGTTAAGAATGGTTTCTGAGATTTCGGTCGCATGCCGGACGGCTGAGCGGCAGTTCACGAGCATGCAGGTAAGGGGTTTAGTGTTGGTGTTAGGGGAGGGGAGTAGTTCAATGGTGGTGAGTTGGGGGGAGGGTCTGGGGGAGCTAGGATAGTCGGGTATTCTGTTAGTCCCCAAGATAACAGGAATATTGGAGAGAGGGGGGGACAGATCTTTGGGTGGGGGTTTGTTGAGGTAAGTACTGCAGAGGACAGAGAGGACGGAGGCGGAGTAGGTATTCGAAGTTCGAAGGGGTCTGTGCGAACGGGTGAGGAGAGGCGTTGTTAGCCAATGCTTGGGGTATGGGTGTTTTCGAGGGCTAGCACGTGGGGCAGAGGGCCAGGGGGGGCGGGCTGTGTGTTTGTCGGATTTGAACCGATTGAAATCTTTTCTGAGAAGGGTAAGTTCAGTAACCAGGGTAGAGAGATTGTATTCCAAGTTACGAAGTGTTTGATTGAGGTTGGTGAGGAGGGAAGTGGAAGTGGCTGGAATGGGGGGGGAGTTAGGGGCGGATTGGCTAGGGTGAGAAGGTTTATGGCTTGGAGATGTTGGTTTGTCAGGAGGGGTTGATGTAGGGGATACAGTTTTTAATGGGGGAGTGGGGAAGGCCAGGGGAGGGGGGTGGGGTGTGGGCCAGTGTTGGGAGGGAGGGATGGGCGTGTTGTATGATGGACTGGTGGGGAGTGGGGGGAAAGGGGGAGAGGTGATGGGAGAGTGTGAGGCGCGGGGGGATGTGGTAGCGACGTAATGGGTGGAGGTATAGTTTGTGGAGGAAGGGGCGAGAGTATGAGGTGTTATGGTCGTTATTGGATGGTTTAGAGGGGGAGGAGGGGTGCTAGGGAGGTGATAGGGTGCTGGAGGAGGGCGGACATAGGAGGACATAGGGGACATAGGAGTTTGGAGAAGTGTATTAGGGGAGGAGGGGGGGGCTATGTCCAGGGGGGGAGGCAGAACAGGAGTAAAGGAGAGGGCTGTGTCATTACGGATAGGAGTGTCTTGGGGGTGTGGGGTTTGTCTCGGAGAGGCGGAGGAGAGCTGGGAGGGGGCAGTGGAGGAGGCTGGTGTGGGGAGGGGGAGAGGGTTGCGACAGGGGAGAGTTCAAGTGAGGGACTGTCGTTAGGGAGAGGGTTAGGAGTTGGGGCGGCTGTGTGGAGCCAGGAGGGGTTTTGGGATTGGGAGGGTGTTGGGGGGGGGAGTAGGTTGTGATAGCTGGTCCGAAAGAGTGCTGAAGAGGAGTTCAAAAATTGTGAGGTGCTGCTCTGAGGCTTGGATCAGGATGTTTCCAGTTTTGTAGATGGAAATGGTTATTTCACCAGGGAAAAGAGAGGTTGGAGAAGTGGCAAGTTTGTAACTGTGGGGGATTTTGATTGTACTAGATACTGGGAGGTGGCGTATAAAGGTGCTCTTCCATTTGGAGGGGCGTTTGGTGTAGAAAATATAGTTAGTCTTAATGGGGGACGTGGGGCTGTGGTAGTTGTCTTCGATTAGGGTTTCAGGATGCCGGATTAGGAGTTTGTGTTTAAGATTCTTTTTGGCATTTTTTGAGAGGTTGGGAGGGTAAGGAATGGTCCAAGAGTTGGGTCCATGTTTGGTGAGGGCGGGGTGTTTGACGGTTAGGGCAGGAGGAGGGCATGGTGTGTGGATGGTATTGAGGTGGGACATGATGATGCGGTTTGTCTGGTGGAGCATAGGAGAGCAGGCAAAGAGAGGTAAGGGGAGAAGTTTTGAGGAGGGAGGATTGGGTAAGAGTGCGGAGGGAGAGGGTGTGGAAATAGGGAGGGGTTAGTTTTGGGAGTCACGGTAGCAAATCCGGGGGGGTTGTAAGAGTGATGTGCATTGGCGGGGTTGGAGGGGGATGAGAATTTTGGGCGAGGTAGGGGCGGGCAGAGGGATAATAGGATTTGGGAGGTTGTCAATAAAGAGTGGAGAAAGGCAGGGGTTGAGGCCCAGGATGGTGCTTGGCGCTAATAGGATAGGGGGGGGGCAGTGGTTGGTGGTAAGGGTTGAGAGGAGGTATGTGTGAGGGTTAAGGTGTGGTTAGATTCAGAGTTCGAGTAGGCAGTAGTGTTTCTCAGTGGGTGGAGGATGGGGAATACATTGTTAAGCCGAGAGGAGTATAGAGCACATAGGGAGGCGGGTGGAAATGCAGGTAGTGAAAAACAACAACAGTAGTGGTAAACATCAGATCAGGGCAGACATTTTAAGACGTATACATAGTCGTAAAACCGTTACAGGTGGGTTACAGTGCATATGTCTGTGGGTCAGATTAGACAGTGAGGGTGGGTTGAGTGACAGTGAGTGAAAGGGGAGAGATTATAGCTTGTAGGTTATAGAATCAATACATTCAGCTTAAGATATATGCGGACTTGATTAAAGAAACAATGAGGAGGTGTAAGGAAAAGGAGAGCTCATAGGAGGAGAAGAGGAAAATGAGAGCTAAAGGGGAGGATATCATGTGGGAGAGTTCAGCACAGGTCGGTAACGTGCATGTGGGAGGGGTTAGATGGGAGGGTGGGGGATAGATGCCTGAAAAGGATAGAGAGAGACCGGAAAAAAAGATTAGGGTAAAAGCTTAATAGCACAGAGTAGATACGTGGGAGGGATCAAAATTAGCCGCAAAGGTATAAAATGGTATTACAGTGTCAAGGCAATCACAATAGAGTTTTAAGGGGTGAATTAGGAATTCACGCCAAGAATTGTTAGGCGATGCCTGATAGTGGTGGTGATCCTGAGATCGATCGGAGGTAGGGGGAGGTCTTCAGAGCAGCCGGCGAGGAACCGTGTTGCTCTGCAGTGGAGGTCGGCCCGGGTGAGGTCCGGGTGAGGCATCAGGGTCAAAAGCTCACGGGGCCATCACAGGTGCGTTTTCCGGTATGCAGCGGGGGGGCTACTGTTTAGACCTATCAGGTCTCAGGCGAGGATCAGGGGGGACTTAGGTGGGCCCGGGTGGGGCATCAGGCTCTAAGGATCGCGGGGCCGTCCCAGATGGGTTTTCCTGCGTGATGTGGGGAGCCGCTGCTGAGACTTACCACGTCCCAGGCGAGGATCAGGAGGGGCTTCAGTGGCCCAATTCTGGTGTCGGCCACTAGCGAGGCTTGAAGGGGCCCAGTAGGCCTAAATTCCTGCATCGGCCTCAAGCGATCTCAGAGTGGACCGTGGGCCGGGGTCTCAGTGGGCCGTTTCAACGGGTTTCACGTGGGCAGCGGTGGGCCGCTGTTCGGACCAACCAGGTCGGGGGGGTTCAGTGGCCCAATTTAGGCGTCAGTTTCAAGCGAGGCGGGGATTGAGGGGTCCCGACAGGCCTCATGCGACCAACTTCAGGTGAGTTTTCCGGCGTGCTCCGGGGGGCCACTGCTTGGACCCACCAGGTTCCAGGCAAGGATCAGGGGGGGGCTTCCGTGGACCAATTCCGGCTTCGGTCACTGGCTAGGCTTGATGGGGCCCAGCAGGCCCAAAATCCCGCCTCATCCTCGAGCGGCCTCAGTCTGGACCGCGGGTGGGGCAGCAAGGGAGCCGTTGTTCGGATCGACCAGGTCCCGGGCAAGGATCGGGGGGGCTTCAGTGGCCCAAATTAAGCATTCGGCCTCCGGCGAGGCGAGGATTGAGGGGACCCTGCAGGCCTCGGGCGATCTCGGGGGTTCTTAGGGCAGTTCGCAAGCGAGGGTCCCAATCCCGTACCAGCGGGATTCACGGGCAGCAAGGGAGTCGTTGTTCGGATCTATCAGGTCCCGGGCAAGGTTCGGGGGGGCTTCAATGGCCCAACTAAAGCATTCGGTCTCAGGCGAGGTGAGGATTGAGGGGACCCTGCAGGCCTCGGGCGACCTCGGGGGTTCTTAGGGCAAGCGAGGGTCCCATTAGGTCCATATATGACATCCGGTAGCAGTTCAAGGGATCATAGACCTACCGGGCTCATGGGGCTTTAGCGGTTTTCGGGCCTCGGGTAGATTTGGCAGGATTTTGGTAGGCGTCGATCATGAGGTCACAGCGGGCCCAGCTTCAGGCATCGGCCTCCGTGAGTCCCCATAGCAGTCCTCTCGTTTGAGGTATGGTCTTGTCGGCGGTCTTTAGCGGTTTTCGGGCCTCGGGTAGATTTGGCAGGATTTAGGTAGGCGTCGATCATGAGGTCACAGCGGGCCCAGCTTCAGGCATCGGCCTCCGTGAGTCCCCATAGCAGACCTCTCGTTTGAGATATGGTCTTGTCGGTGGTGGCCTCCGTCGAGGCGAGGATAGAGGGGTCCCGGCAGGTCACAATTTGGGCTCCAGCGACCTCGGGGCAGTTTGCAGGCGAGGGTCATATCAGGCCCAGTTTTGTCTTCCTGATCAAGGGGTCCCGAGGCCACGTCACCGGGTTTCAGGCGAGCAGCTGGGAGCCACTGCACGGTTCCCTCAGAACCAGGGTGCCGGTCGGGGGCTTTCGAAGGGCCCAAATCAGGCGTTTGTCTCAGGCGAGCAGCGGGGAGCCACTGCACGGTCCTACCGTGGGGTTATACAGCGGTTTTCAGCAGGCTCTCTTGCGGTGTCGGCCTCAGGGGGCCTCGGTCAGGCTTTGCGAGATTTTTTTCGAGTCGACGATCGTGAGGTTACAGCGGCCCAACTTCGGGCATCGGCCTCAGCGAATCCCCAGGGGAGACCTCTCATCCGAGGAACAGTCGGCCCAATTCGGGGGCCGAGCAGCAGTGCAGGTCTTTGGCGAAGATCTAGGGGCCCCTATCGTGGGCGGAATCGCTCGTGACTCGAGAGCCAGGTTGTGAGGAAGGCCGGTCCGGATGAGTCCCCGCACAGTCTTGGTGTAAGTCGTTTTTCAAAAAAAAAAAAATAATAATTTTCTCGGAGTTCTTGCAATGATTCTTTCTGTGCTTGTCTCTGGTGATAATGTGGTGGTCGGATGGGTCGGATGGCTGGGTAAACAGGGGATGAATACCGATTTAGTATTCCCCAACCCCGGAGCTCGGCGGTAGAGCTCCTACTCGGCGGCCATCTTGCGATGGGATCTCAATCATTAGTGGACCTACTTATTGTGAAGCGATTTCTACATGCAGTGATTCTCACATGGCGCTTCTTTACTTGTAGAATCCACTATCCCTTAGTGGATCCTCCGAGCAACTACCTGGGTGGCTCACCCCTGGCACCCTTAATGTTTGCGTACTTCCTACCTCTGGGTGAGACCCTACGCCATTTCCTGGACCTGTACACACACGTGCTTCCTACACCCTCTCTCTCTCTTCCTCCACCCTCTCTCTCTCTCTCTACCTCTCTGTCTACCTCTCTCTCTCTCTACCTCTCTGTCTACCTCTCTCTCTCTACCTCTCTCTCTACCTCTCTCTCTCTCTCTCTCTCTCTCTACCTCTCTCTCTCTCTCTACCTCTCTCTCTCTCTACCTCTCTCTCTCTCTCCCCCTCTCTCTCTCTCTCTCTCTCTACCTCTCTCTCTCTATCTCTCTACCTCTCTCCCTCTCTCTCTCTCCCTCTCTCTCTCCCTCTCTCTCTCTCTCTCTCTCTCCCTCTACACACCTCTCTCTCTCCCTCTACACACCTCTCTCTCTCCCCCTCTACACACACCTCTCTCTCTCCCTCTAGACACACCTCTCTCTCTCTCTCTCTCGCTCTACACACCTCTCTCTCTACACACCTCTCTCTCTCTACACACCTCTCTCTCTCTCTCTCTCTCTACACACCTCTCTCTCTCTACACACCTCTCTCTCTCTACCTCTAAGTGGCAGCCGGAGCCTGATTGCACTGCTTGTCCTTTAAAAAAAACAAAAACAAACAAACAAGCATTGGCATAGCCAATAGGTCTCGCCTTTGGGGCCTTATAAGTGTTTAACCATGCAACAGCTAATGTTGTTGCACCAAGGATATTGTGCTGCATAACTAAATACTTATAAGGTCCCAAAAGCGAGACCTATTGGCTATGCCAATGCTTGTTGGTCTTCTTGTGACTTTTTTGGTGCACTCTTTTTTCTTTAGTACGAGCGCTTTTAGCCATCTGTAGCACGCTTTAAACGCCCACAGTCTCTGAAGCAGGGAAGCACAGACAGATTTGAGGGGGTGCCATCTGTCACTGTGCCCTTCAGTCTGTGGTCCGGAGTGCCTGGGATTATGCACAGGGAATTTTCGGCACAGCCTGAATCAGCCTGCACCGCAGAGCGAGCTCGTGCTGTGCCAACAAAAATGCCCATACCCCCGCCATGTGCACAAATGATCTCCTTTACACACCATCCAGTTAGCTGCCCATAAGTAAGGGAAGAAAAACACAATGCCCAAGTTGTGGATCCAGAGTGCAGGGTGGAGGGACAGGTCTCTCTCAGCACCCTCTGCCTGTTTAGATTGAGGACCAGTCTAACCTTCCTGCGATGTATTACTTGTGAAGAGGGCGCACTATCTAGCACCTGTACTGAAGAGTTGTGCACCACAGCATGCTTACTGTACAAGGAACCACAGCGCCTCTCTCCGCAACACACCACGCTCCTCACCCTTAAAACTGCCCTCACCGTCCCGCCCGCTACACAAACAAATATGCACATACATTGTTCCCTTGCCCAACATGCTGCTCAATTGTTTTACTTGGCCAGCTATACGCATCTGTTGCCTCCTTGCTATGGTCACATTACAAATACTTGTTTCTATGCCGCTGAAATGCATCTTCCAATGCGGCTCTGTGGTGGCACACTAGAACGGCCCACCTTTCATTCTTAACAGGTACATTTTAAGAAAGATTGTGTTCTTTCAAAGTGTATTTTTTTGTGACAGCTCTGTAGCCCCGAAAGCCAATGATACATTGTTGTGACGCAAATTATGTGAGTCTGGTTCCACTTTATGCTAAGAAAAATAAAACACGGGCATGGTAATTTTAGAACGTACGCAACACTGAACAGTGTTAGAGGCAGGGCTTTAAGAGGGATGAAAAAACTGGGGGGGTCTCTCCAAGGGGTGTGGCCAATGTAATTAAGGGCGTGGCTGAAAATACGTAAGCTAAAAATCTGTGCTTAGCATAGGGTACTGCCCGACAGGTATTTTGCTGCTTCTGTCATTATATATATATATGATTATGAGCAGATAACTATTATATTATATTATATCTTTTTTCATATATATTTATATATTTTTTTTATAACTTAAACACTGTCTGGAGTTGTGGTATCTCAATAATGACACACACATGGTGGGATATGAATTAGCTGGTGGGATGTAATAATGTGATTACTCATTATAGCACTGTTTGTTTGATTTTAACTTCTTTTGATATTTTATCGTAAAGCCAGTGATCAGACAACTTTGTTTAGTGAATCACATCATTGTGCGGGTACTTCACCAGCATTTGACTACATCCGCTAACTACATGATATTAGAGCATTGACCATATATTATCTCATGAACTGTTGAGCTCAGCAAAATATATTTATATTAATATTTTTGTTAACTATATGCAAGCTGTCATATGCCTTAAATTACGGTTCCCTTTAAAAACTGAAAGTAAGTTGGGACGTTTTTTTTTTAAAGGGAGGGCGGGTGAACCAACCTCTTTTTAAACACCTTGCACCTTTGATCACATGACCCAGACGAAGGCCTTTGGCCGAAACGCGTAGGTCGTTCTGTTTGTTTCCTGATGCACCTGATATCTTGCACTTTGCACTTTTGAAACCGAATGAAGACAAAATACCTGAAAAAATAAAAATGATAAATGCCAAAGCGACTTAAACTTGCCTGAAACTCTTTGCTGAGGAAAAGTGCTGCCTTGTCTGTGATCTTCTGGGACTGTTTGATGGTATGGACTGAAGAATAAACACAGCAAATCCCTTTTCATATATATATATATATATATATATATATATATATATATATATATATATATATATATATATATATATATATATATATATATATATATATATATATATATATACACACACATACACACACACAAAAACTTGCAGAAGCCCAATTACCGATACTGCCAACGTTTTATTTCTGAGAAAGAAATACAGCATAATGTGCTCCCTGGCGCGTTTCAGCTTCTTGCAAGCCTTGATCACAGGTGAGTGAATTTCACAGTTCATAAACATCACTTCCTTATAAGTCCTGGCACCACGTGACTCTCTGGCATAGAATTAGCCTCTCTTTCCCAGAGTGCACCAAAAAAGTATTGTTCAAGTCTGGAGTGATCAAAACTGCTCTTGCTTCCATAAAGCTTAGCAGAATTGCTTTTGGGCAAGGGGAGCTGCATGTTTGCAGCTCCCTTTGCCCAAAAGCAATGCCAGCTCCCGCATTATATCTCTCTCCAAGCCTCCAAACACTCGAAAAAGGAAGACGGGGCACTCAAAGCTGTGCTTCTCAGTGGATTTTATTTCTCAAAACAAAACAAACACGGTCTCTCAGGACGCGTTTCGGCTACTGTCTTCTTCAACTAGTGAGTATATATACAACAAGTAACATTACACCTACAACAAGCCAGGACTATTGGCTTTGCCAATGGCTGGTAGTTGCATAAGATAAAAAAGCTGCACTATGCCTCCGTTGTGTATAATATTGAATGCGTTAGTTCTGAAATGATGAGACTGTGTAAGCACTATAACGAGTCTCTTTGAAGCTACATCAAAGGCAGTAAAGGATACTGCTGCAGGGATAAGATTTGATTCTTTTTTCACCGAGGGTGAGTGCAAAAATGGAGAGCCCGATCTGGACCCGTCTCAGCACCTGCTTTATAGAACTGCTGGTGCTGAGCACCAACAGGTCTCGGCCCACTTAAAGCCCTGGTTAGAGGTGACTGCTGAGAGGTTCGATTGGCAACTCTTGAACCAGGCAAACTGGGCAATTGGCACACCCGTGTTTCCAAATGGTGTTATTGTGGGAAAATGACTTGCTTCATTTACCCAGTGTTGGCAATGGGACACATCCAGGATTAATACGACGCAGCCACAATGGTAGCGTGTAAGCACTACTCGTACCACCTCTGCCTTCCATTGTTTTCTCTCCATCCCTTTCTTTCCTATCTCTTTAGATAGGTTAAATAATGAGTCCACTGTACACAAAAAAACAACTAAAAAACATTATCATTTGCAACACCAATAGCTCTAGCTTTCACGAATGCGAGACCTATTGCATTGCAAATGCTTGTTGTTTTCATAGGAAGAAACAAACAATGGGAAGAATAAAGCTGCATTCACAGTGCAGGTGCATTCATGCACAAACAAAGTATTACAGGTTCCTGGATAGCACATTGACCCAAAACACCCTTCACTGATGCATGAAAGGCGTAATTGGTGATCCATCTGTTTCTGCTCTAACTAATGATACCTTTAACTGTAAATCTTCTTTGACCAACATCCCAGGGAAAGAATAATCCACTTTGAGAATTGCAGACTCCGCACTTACATTCTGATTTTAGTCCCTCGATACTGATCCGCCAAACTGAGTCAAATGGAGATGTATCGTAATAGTGTGGAAAACAAGTCTGCACTCCTCAGGACAGGTCAGAGCAGAGTCTATGTATAAGTGGAAACATTCTAGGGTTAGAACATTCTATGAATCATGTCATTCCATGACAGGATCACCGTGAAAGATCAGACAGCTACAGCAGAAGATAAAACAAGTCATTACGTTTATTTGTGCTCAGCCCAGTGGATTATTCATATTTCACCTAATGCTCTTGGCTGTTTGAGTATGTCCTTGAATGTCCACTCGAGTGCTTGCATTGTTTGGATATGTCCTTCCACCTGCACTTGAGTGCTTTCATAGTTTGGGTATCTCCTTCCACCGCAATTGAGTGCTTGCATTGTTTGGGTATGTCCTTCCACCGCACTTGAGTGCTTGCATTGTTTGGGTATGTCCTTCCACCCGCACTCGAGTGCTTGCATTCTTTGGGTATGTCCTTCCACCCGCACTCGAGTGCTTGCATTCTTTGGGTATGTCCTTCCACATCCACTCGAGTGCTTGCATGGTTTGGGTATGTCCTTCCATATCCACGCGAGTGCTTGCATTGTTTGGGTATGTCCTTCCACCTGCACTCGAATGCTTGCATTGTTTGGGTATGTCCTTCCACATCCATTCGAGTGCCTGCATTGTTTGGGTATGTCCTTCCATCTGCACCTGAGTGCTTGCATTGTTTGGGTTTGTGAGTACTTGCATTGTTTGGGTATGTGAGTGCTCGCATTGGTTGGGCATGTCCTTACACATCCACTCGAGTGCTTGCATTGTTTGGGTATGTCCTTCCACCTGCACCTAAGTGCTTGTATTGTTTGGGTATGTGAGTGCTTGCATTGTTTGGGTATTTGAGGGCTTGCATTGGTTGGGCATGTCCTTCCACATCCAGTTGAGTGCTTGCATCGAACAGAGTGATAGACTAGTTCACAACCTTTGCTCTCTCTGCTCCCTCTGGCTCCCTATCCTGTGTCTTCCTCTGATGTAGTAATGATGCATGTGTTAGTACGGTATACCCAGACCCTTTTGGCTTTGCCAATGCTTGTTCAGTAAGGGTCTATTTTGGATGAAACCCCCTTCTTAAAGATGCATGGGGTAACTTGGGGTGAGCATCACATCTGCTCCCATTGCGTTGACTTGACGGTTTGCTGACCCAGAAGCAGATGTTTCCTGATGGTGCTCTGAGCTTTGGCCTCGCCATTGTTTTTGAGCCTGCTGGGCTCCTGTAGGATTCTTCTGACCTATGTTCCGTTTACAGGCGGCGCAGGGCGTGTGCAGGTCTGTGGATATGTGATGACAGGCCAGAGTTCAGAGGGCAATACAAACATAGAGGATAGATGGGGTGAAAACTTAATAAAAGACCTGATTCAATGACACGCTCTAATCATAGAGAGAGCAGGAAATAGAGCCTGTCATCAGATCAGCAGTGTGAGGAGGGAAGGAGGATTTCCAGTCTGCGGCGTCAGATCCCAGGTCCTCAGCTGGACAGGCTGCACAGGGGTCTGGAGGAATGGGGAGGCGAAACATTATCAACGGAAGCACTGGATGTGACGACAGCAAGGGTTTAGCACACAAGGCAGATTCTGTGGAGCCAGCTGACGACACTTTTAATTATCACCTCGACAAAACCTGCTGTCTGTTGGAGAGCAGACCGAAGAAATAAATTTCAATCAGTGCTTAATTTGTAAAAACATAAGTGCCAGGGCTCTCGTCAGGAGGACACTGCAGCTTGCACCACACATTGCCTCTCCCAACGCTGCCAATGATAGTAACAACACAGCTCCTAACCATCACACTCCTACAATTGTGACATTTACAGGCCCCGAAAGCTATAAGAATTGCTTCTGCGGCAGGTAATAGTAATTTTTAATGTATATTGAATTATTAATTAACTGTTGTTGTGGTCATCTCTAAATTAGCCAGACCGCGCCATGCAGTACGCGAGGAGTTCATCTCTCTCCTGCGGGATTACTTGTCAGATGGTGCACTATTTTAGCGCGGCGCCGGATTGACCAAAACTGATCCAGCCTCTAGGTGTATTCACACCACATGAGCAGCGTTATCTTGCTGTGACTCGTCCCAACCTCAGTCTTCACGCCATAGTATCTGATTGATGGTCTTGTGTTCCACTAAGGATATATACCGGAGCTGTGGATCCAGTAGTGCTTTTGAGTTCCTCCCTTACCCTCAAGCTTGAGGGAACCCTGGCCTCCATTTGTTAATGATTTGGCACTGGATGCACCCCTTGTCGCCCTACTATTGGTTGTTGTTTTAGCGCCCTGAAAAGGTGTGACAAAAATTGCAGGTCTTCACCGAAACGCGCATCAGCGCAGTTTTAGAGAACAAGACTTGATTACCGGAATGCTTGTAATCTTAATCAATAATGTTCTCATAAAAGGAAAACATTATTTGATACAAATGTGCATGTAAAATAATCTAATTTCCAAATTTTGTTTTTCTCCTTTTGGGTTAAGTTTTGTTTTGGTTATCAGTGTATTGTGTTCATTATTGGTTTTGTGTTATTGTTGTCTTGTTCACTGGTTTGATGTGGATGTGTGTGAGAATATTTGTTGAATGAATGTGGTGAGAGTGGAATGGGCTTTATGAATTTGGATGTTTAAGGGGTTTAGCTCCATGGTTTTTAAATGTTTGGTACATTAATCTCTGTATGTATATTTATTTAATTGTTGTAATGTCCTGCATTGAATGTATCCTCATGTGACGAAGATTTTAATAAATAACTTATATATTTTGGATGGAACTTTACATGAAGATATTGATGACTCTTCATATGTTTGATGGATTTACCTGTAATTGATATATACATATACATTAAGACTCCTTGATGCCTTGCTAAGCATCTCTGAAGTATGGCGAGATACTCCGCCAATTAATATGTTTACAGGCAGGTTGTTCTGTTTTTGTTGGTAACTTTACAAGTGCCAGTGTTGACAATTAAGTGCCGGTGCCGAACACCGGAAACCACCAGCTCAAATTAAGCACTGATTTCAATAACCGCTGCGATAGAAAAGTGAGAATTTTGTGTGAATTAAAAATCAGGCAAATTAACGACAGATGTGAGTGAAGTGAGGCGGTTACTCAAGAGCCTGCGAGAAACCGAGGAAGAAAGTCAAACACAAGGACAGACATTGAGACATGCAGCTCATGAACACAGATGGGTTGTAATTGAATACTTCAAGGCGTGGGCCTCAAGGTGCTATTTTGCATCCTCTACTCTTTTATGCTATATCTATATGCTCCCTCTCGCCCCTCTGCTGCACGCACTTGGGGCCCGATTCACAAAGGTACTTACATGTAGTATAGTTACAAGTGCGAAGTCTCCGCACTTGAGGTGGAATCTCAGAACTCGGGGTGGAATCTCCACACGGCGCGTTCTCTGCAGTGTGCTGCGCAGAGTTTCGGATCCCAAAAATAATTTCCGGTGGCCCCCACCGGCAACCACCGGCTCAAATTAAGCACTGAGACAACCATTACACCACGGTATTTCCAACCCAAATTGGACTGCTCTGCAATGCTATAAGAGACTGAACTTAGGCATTTCATCTGCACTGGATGTTTTTCAACTCACTCCAGCCCAGAGGGCATCATGAATGTCAGCGACAGCATCCTGATTTTTGGCCAAAACATCTTTGAACATTACAGACGCCTGATGGCGACACTGCACTGGTATGGCACGCCATGGCCTGACGCTGCACAAGCAGAAATGTGAATTCCTAAAGACTAAAGTCCGGTTTTACGGCTATGGTCAAAGTAGACCACCAGAAAGTCTAGAGACACCAGGGCCACAACCATGCTGATACCGAAATACACAGTTCGCTTGAGATGAACAACATAAAGTGGTAGTAAATCCCCAACCTAGTCACTCTTTGAACCCATGATGGTGATGACCTCCTCTCTACGCCCCTCCACTCTATGACCTCCACTGAACGCCACTCTACGACACTGCACTCCACTCGATGGCACTCTACGCCACTCTAGTCTACTATACTCCCCTCTACGACACTCTATGCCACTCTGCACCCCCAAACAACACCATTTTACTCCACTGCACTCTACGCCCCTCCACTCCACGCTCCTCCACTCTACAACACTGAAGCACAATTTGAAAATAGGGCGACTCTAAGCAGCAGGAACTCATGATTATCAAAAACTCACTGCTACATGATGAGTACATGTGCTTCTTCAAATCTGATAAAGAATCAGAGCTGGTTTATGGAAGCAGTGGTGACCTCTCCCCAGCCCCGACAGAAGCCAGCTGGTGTAGCTAGGAGTAGTCCTGTTGCAAGGTGAGGGGAGTGGTGAGTTGGAGACCAGTTGCTTTTGCAAGCAGAGCCATGTCAGACCCTGAGCAAAGATACTCACAGATCGAAAAGGAGGCACTGGCAATTATGTGGGGTTGTATACACTTCCACTTATGCTTGTATGGGCGCCCATTTAAGGTAATCACTGACCATATAAACTTTTTTACTGACTTTGCTGGCACAGCACTTCACACTCCACCACGAATTGAGAAATGGACATTGCAACTCCAAAAGTACCCACTCTTGTCCAACAAGCACGACTGCAACAATCCCACTGATTACCGCCACTGAGAATCCCAGCACCAGCATATATAATACATAGTATCATGCCGGCTCAGCTAATGAGCACTTGAATTACATCGCACAATTTGCGTGCCCTGAGGCACTGTCATTGGAAGATAGTGCAGGAAACATGCAGAAATAAATGTAGAGAAACGCAGACTCAACCATCACAAATTCCTTTATCATGAAAAAGATGAACTGAGTCAATTGTACCTCTGGGCACTGTGTCGACTCCGAAGTGAACTCACCTCCACTGACGGTGGCGCTCCACTGAGAAGTGACTACATTGTGATTCGCCAGTTCTTATGCCACCCCCTAGTTGATCTGGTACACCAAGGGCATCAAGGCGTGGCAAAGACCAAAGGGAGGTTAGAAAGAACCTCTGGTTACCTGGTAAATGGCATTTTTACATATGTACTTTTTGTAAAAAGGAATATGTACGCTAGAGTTTTTTGTAAAAATTGTATTATGGAAGATCACTTTGGTCCCATTATTGTTTTTATGTGTACTTTATTTAGGTAGAAAACCTTGGGTTTATTCTTGTTTTTATGTCTCTTTTACATAGGTATAATTGTGTTTTAAACATTGTGGGAGAAATTAATTTGTCCTGAAGAAGGAGGTTTTTATCAGTGGGATCCACCCAAACGTGTCGATGCACTTAGAAACACTAAATCTGATGAGCAGTAAAGGACACAGTGGATATTAATCTCTGAAAGATAACCTGTGTAATGAGCAAGGAGTATAACAGGTTAGTGATCAAAAAGACATATGTGATTGTCTATTGTACTCTCCCTATTTGTGTTTGCTTTTGTTTGTTTTCTTGAACTTAATGTTTTATGCATATACCTATTGAAGTATTTCCGATTGTGAACTAGGCTATAAGAGAGAAACATTCCGTCAAGTGTGATAAACAGGTTTTAATAAGGGGTATTTTTATGATCTAGGAGCGGTGACGGGCGGCACCAACTACACCCGAATGGACGGCCACCCCAAAGACTCCATGACTACGCCTGATGAGTTAGTTCAAAAGACGTGGACAGCCTGGAAAGATCAGGCCAACCTTCAGTCTCATCTGCTGCCCTGCCCTCTGTGGATCTCTGAGCAAAGTCCCTTCTGGAGGTCTGGATTTAGCCTTCTTCATTCGGTGTGATTCTCACTCGTGATGAGTGAGACTTGAAGCCTTTTGTCACTAGGTCTTGTTCGAAGCCTACTGACCCTGATGGATGGCAAAGGCCTCAATATTCTCTATGTCCGTACTGCCACCTCACCTCACTCTACTCGAAGTTCTTTCTATTTTGCAGGGAATTAACATCCTCTTTGTTCAACTAGACTTTACACCCACAAATGAAAAGAAAATACCCCACCCACTCTAAAATGCAATAGAAAAGATACCTTCCTGTTTGCCACCTGCATACCACATGGCCCCCTACAGCCCTCAAGGAATTAGGAAGCTGCCGGCACAGTCAGGAGAGCTGTGCTCAATTTAAAGACAAATCCCTCTTTCCACTCTCTTGCCTTTCATGGGAGTTTCACGTGTATCTTCTTTCAGCTGTAAAGTCTCCCTCTTCAGTATTCTTGAATCTAGAGTCTGGGGCCTCATTTATGGGGATTTGGCATAGGGCAGCACAACAAGTCACCTGACTGTGCTGCCCTACGTTAAAGTGAAAGGGAAGGAATGCACCGTATGTATCCAATACAGAATATTCCTGTCCTTTCCACCTGCGCTGGTGCCATTTTAGCAGCCTATCGTCAAAGCAGGCACCCTTTACACATGGTGCAAGGGTGCCTCTGTTGCATGTAGGATTGTTTTCGTGCAGGAAGGCGCACCTTCCTGCACATAAACAATCCTGGTAGGCTGTTTCCTCTTTCTATGTGTGCTTCAGAAAGCAGCACACATGGAAATAGGAAAAAAAAGGAGAAATAAAGTTATTTCTCCTCGTTGCGCCTCCCTTGGGGAGACATAAGGTTTTGGCGCATCCCCGGGATTGCATGGCTTTGTAAATCTGGTGAAGCATCAAAATCCATGGGTGTTGCGTGGGAACACCCACCGCAACTCCCATGGAACACCTCCCTAGCACAGAGAAGGTAATGCAGCGATTTGCGCTGTCTTGTCTTACTCCATATCTATGAGGCCAGTCAAAGCCACGCAAAGTTGGCTTTGCGTGTCCTCATAAATATGATTTTGTGATTTGCGCCGCCCGAGCGTCACTGCGCAAGGGGCTCATAAATAGGCCCCCATGTGTTTAATATCTGTATGCACAAAACAGCCTCAACAGGTCTCTTTTAAATCTCAAGTGAAATCCTACATTAAGTTGCTGTCAACCACAGAGGGCAATTATGAGTAACTAGGGGCAGCATGTGCTTGTTACCCCTTCACTCCCATTGATAGCTTGGGACTCAGGGGTCAGGAAGGCAGGAAGCTTCTTCTTGATCAAACAGATCAAAAATTTGTATAATTGTTGCAGACTGGGTGCAATGCCATGCTAGACAAGTTACAAAATTTACTTTGGAACACCTTTACAACATCTTTAGCTGCTGATTACTGTAATTATCCATCTAAAAAGGTGATAGTGTTGCCCAGACAGTGTGAACATCCCAGTTTCATGAACAAGGGGAAGTGCTAGTATCTTCAGCAGGAAACAAGAAAGAGGGTATAGAGAATTATTGGCTTACTAGTCATTTTTGTATTTTACTATTTACACAAATTCATGTTCACATCAAAAATATTGTTCTCAAGCCGCAGTTGTTTCAACAGGGTACTCGGACTTTAGAAGAATCACCAACAGGTTGCATCTCTTTTTTGAGTCCAATGTCTTGAATCCTAGAGTACCTCCTACTGAGACAGGGAAACAATAGAAAATTGTACTATACTGTTCTGCAGAGCATTTTTTTTGCAAGTCTCCACATAATTTCCTTTGTGTGCTGTACAATTTAGTCAACAATGTTGCATAATTTTTTGGGGGGGACGTTTTACATAGCTTGAACTCAACCCGAAGGTATCAGGGCACTTTGCATGAGCACCAGTTGCGATACAGACAGACACATTCATTTAGCTAAGCACGGGGAGATTAAGTGATTTGCACAGAATCACAGGATGTTGAGCATCCCTGCAGAGACTCGAACCGGTTCCCCAGCTTCGAGATCAACCGCTCTAGCCGTTAGGCCACATCAGTGTTGTTGTTTCCACTGCTTTCCATCCTGTAGGCCCACCATCAGCACATAGGAGAGGCTGCAGAGAGGTGAAAGATGTGACTAGGGGATATTATCAGTGTCATAGTGTGCATGATGTCATTTCTGCTGCTGCAGTCGTTTTGTTAAACCAGGGTCTGGGCAGGGGGTGGGGCACTGTGCAGTGGTTATACACCTTTTCCACTGGTGAAGGTTTTAACATACCGTTGGGTCAGCCTCCCCCTCATCTTGATGCTTGACTATGCAGCGAGCAGCTCCACAAGTCAGGCACTTGCAGGAACAGCCTTTGAGCTGCAGCACCCTTCTTCAGGAGCTCAGAACAGAGGCTTATAGGTTCAATTTAGGCCTCAATTTTGACCTCACAGCTGATTGGTGAGCTGCTACATAAAGGGAGTCTGCTCCTCACATCACTTACGTGAAATTGGCTTTTGTGTTTCTAAAGGGATTAGAGCACATGTGCGCAGTAAACCAGTGGCTTTGCGTTCCCAAGTTCATGAGTTTGCTGCGTGCACTCTTTTTTAGGTCAAAGCCTAACAGACAGCACAGCTGTCTGGTTGCTAAAGACTTCTTGCGGACATTCTGAAAGCCGAGCTAAGAATGCATTTCTCCCATTGGCTTACTATTGGCTTTGTGGTTTGTAACTCACATTCGCTTGCTTTCTATTTGCTGGTTTTATTTGTTTTATGCTGTACAGCATGTCTTTATCCCTCCCGTGGAGCATAGCTTTTTTACTGCATTCCTCCACAGTGCTTACTTTCTGCAAACAGGCCTTTTACATTTTGTTTTTACCTTGTCACACTTGCTGTGCATTCAAAGACAGAGGTCAAACGTCAGGCTCTGTCTTCCCAGCAAGCTTGTTGTTTACTTTTCTTTCAATGACTTCAAAGTGAGAGGATTTATTTGACAATCTGGGGGTGTGAAAGGAAAGGCTTTTTCTAGCAGACAACATTCAAATGTCTGTAAATGAACTGTGCAAATATTTCAGAATATATTAGAACTAGGAAAGCACAAATGACACACATTTTTTGTAATTCTGAAGTGTGCTGGACACATGTATTTTAATTAGATCAAAGCAAATCAATACACTAGATGATGCCATTTCCACACATTATCGTTTCTATCAATAAAACAGTATGTCTGTGCAAATGTAATGGTCATTTCAATTAAAAATGTGTTGCCTACAATGGCAGTGCACTACCACAACATGCATGCTCCATTCTACACCCCTCTACTCTATGCCACTCTACGCTACTCTACTCCACTCTACACCACTCAACTCTACTCCACTCTGCTCTACTCCACTTTAAGCCAATCTCCTCAGCTCACTTCATGCCATGCCCCTCTATGCCACTCCTCTTTATGGCACTCCACTCTACGACACTCTACTCAACAACTCTCTACTACAGTTATTCTTAATCTGTAGTCTGTAGACCCTTGAGAAAGGTCCGTGATTCCTACTCAGGGAATCCACAACTTTCCAGAAAATTACGTAACATTAGTAGTGCTGGCTTTAGGGTGGTGCCATCGCACTGGGCCCCAAGTTCAGGAGCACTGTAGTGATGAGTATACTTGCTGGAGAGGTCTGAGTTTTGACTAGTGGAAGTTTTGATTCATCACAAAGAAAGAGGGTAAAAGTGCCTGCTGCAAAGCACAACGTTTAACATGCAGATCACAAATTTGTATTTCATGTAGATAACGCAGTGGGTGATGATTTTGTCATAGATATCCTTTTATTATTACATGTATAAAATACAATCCCTCTAATATAGCACAGTAACCAGCATCAAACAGCTGAACTCAAACTTCAAAGCATTGGATTAGAAACGCATTGTTTTTTCCCTGTCGATCTTTTTTTATTCTGAGATTTCTAAAAAGAGTGCCTTTGCGTAGTAATATTTTTTCATTAGGGCAGGCAACCCCAACCACTGCATTACATTTTAAATTCTGACTCTGTGTTACTCCAGGCCGAGCACTCTAAACATTCAATGCCTACCAGGATGATGATAGAAACTCATACACCCTCTAGCCCTCATTTTCGATACACTGATTTAATCACGTTATGAATCATAGACGTATAATATGTGTTTTATATGTGTGTGATGTAAAACGCTTTAACACCCTAAATTAGGAGTATCAGCGCTATAAAAAAATCGATAAATATGAGAGAGGGGCCAAGAAGAGATGAGGGGCACCGTTGGTGGTTGTTAGTGAGGGAATCTATGGAAAAGAAGGTCATTGTGGGGGTGTCAACAAAGATAACAGCCCGGCCGATTTCGGCGCTAAAGCCATCCCTGGATTGGTTAAGTATATATACAAAACAAAGCAAAATTGAACATTTTAAAATGCTCTGTAAATGTAAAGGAGTTTGAAAGTGGAGCTAAAAATTCGGTTGATATCCTTAGCTTGACTCGCGGAAACAGCACGATAATATGAAGATTAGTGGCCTCAATTAAAGCACTAGCATGCGCTGCCGAAAAGAGAGGATGCACTAATGGCAAAAAAGTACAACGTGATACAGTGGAACATAGCATATATAGCTTTGCGTTTTGGAAATAAACCCAAATTCTGAAAAGCTCAAACCTTCTTATTAAAATTATAATTTCAGTTTTTGTTTGTGAATTAAAGAATATATATTTCATAATTTCTGTATTTTTTGTGGTATGCTTGTTTCTGTAATTGTGTATTTTTTTGAGGTTGACATCCTAGAAATTGATTAGGCAGGGGTCCCCAGCTTCCACTAGTGATTCAGTGGGGGTTCACTGAAGTCAAAAGGTTAAGTACCACTGCTCTACAACACTCTATGACACTCTACTCCACTCTATGCCACTTCACTCTACACCACTCTAGTCCACTCTCCTCTACAACACACCACTCTACGACACTCCACTCTATGGCACGCCACTCTCTGACACTCCACTCTATCCCACTCCACTCTACGACACTCCACACAACTCTATTCCATGTCACTCCACTCTACAACACTCTACAACAATCTACTCTACGACACTGTACGCCTCTGTATGCCACTTTACACCACTCCACTCTATGACACTCCACGACAGTTCTCTCTGGGCCACTCTACTCCACTCTATGGCACTCCACTCTACTCCAATCTATGACACTTTACTTAACTCACTGCTACGCCATTCTATGACACTCCACTCCGCGCACCTCCATCCTACGTCACTCCACTCTATGACACTCTAATCTACTCCACTCTACTCTACTCTATGCCCCTCTGCTCTATATTCCTCTGCTCTATGCCAGTCCATGCCACTCTATGCGCTGCCACTCTACGCCCCTCCACTCTACGACACTCTACTCTATGACACTCTGCACCCCTCCACTCCACGGCACTCTACTCCACTCCACGACACTGTACTCTATGAAACTATGCCACTCTATGTCACCCCACTATACTACACTCCATGCCACTTAACTCCACTCTACAACACTCTACGCTATGCCACTCCACTCTATGACACTTTACTCCACTCTATGCTACTCCACTCTAGTCCACTCCACTCTATGCCACTCTGCAACACTTTACTCCACTCTACGTTACGCCACTCTACGCCACTCCAGTCTGTGCCCCTCCACTCTACATTACTCCACTCTATGACACTCTAATCCACTGGACTCTACTCTTCTCTGTTCTATGCCCCTCCGCTCTACCCCACTCCATGCCACTCTATGCCCCTCCACTTTACAACACTCTGGCACTCAAGTCTATGACACTCTATGCCCCTCCACTCTATGACACTTTACTCCACTCCACTCCACGTCCCTCCTTTCAACCTACGACACTTCACTCCTCTCAATGGCACTCTAGTCCACTCTACGTCACTCTACAACACTCCATGGCAGTCTACGCCACTCTTATCTACAACACTTTACTCCACTCCACTCTTCGCCCCTCTACTCCATGCCCTTCCACCCTACACCACTCTGCTCCACTCTGTGCTCCTCTACTCCACTCTCCGAACACTCTACTCTACTACAATACTCTACCTCCACTCTACACCCCTCCACTCTATGCCACTACACTCTACAGCACTCCACTCTACAACACTCTACTCCACTCTATGCCATTCCAGTCTCCAATACTCTACTCCACTGTACTCCACTCTACACCACTTCACTCTGTGCCACCCCACTCTATGATACTCTATGCCACTCCACTCTATGACACTCTATGCCACTCTACACCACTCCACTCTACATCACTCCACTCTACACCACTCTACTCCAGTCTACACCACTCTACTCCACTTTACTTCACTCTACTGTACTCTACAACACTCCACTCTGCTCCATGGCACTCCACTCTACAGCACTCACTCTACTGCCAGAGTCTAATATGGACTATATAAAAGAATTAACCACTTTGACGTCAACCTGAGACTCAGGAAAGACTATACAGGGTGAAGAATTCTCATGTGGAAGTAGCATGAACTAGCAACTGTAGCAAGATTTATATCTAGGAGAATACTGAGATTGTGAACTCATTTTGCAGGGTAGTGCACTGAGTTCACAGACAGAGGCCTCATTTGAGCACGGTGAAGAGACATCTGTGAGCAACAGCTCGGTCTTTGAAGGTTTCAGCTTTAGCAAAACATACAGCTGCGAGACAAGAGAGGTGGGCTGAGGAAGGGCACTGCCTTGAAAGATTAAAAATAAGCTGAATGTACTCTGTGAACATGTAGCATTTAACACCAAGGCCCCGATTCACAAAGGTATTTACGTGTAGCACAGTTACAGGTGCGGCACTTATTTTTCCATACCGGATATTTACTAATTGCAAGAGAAGGAAAATCACAGCTATCGCGAAGACGGAGGAAGATAAAGACAGCAAAACCATCACAAACAGAAAGCAGGAACAGAGAAAACAAGCATTGGAAATGCAATAGGTCTCGCCTTTGTTTAAGTTAAAGCTATTTGCTTTGCTAATGGTATTGTATTTTAGCTATGTCTTATTGAGTGTTTGTATGTGATATGTTGTGCCTTTATGTTGGTTGAATTGTAATTGTTATGTGTGTAGTAGTTTAACGCATAGCGTTAGAAGGAGAAGAGCAGTGTTTAAGGTTTGGGACGGAGAGTGAGTAGAAGAATAGCATGAGGTTAATGAAGTATAGTGAGGAGGAGAGTAGCATGAGGCAGAAGAAAGGGGAGTGGGGAGAGTAGTATGAGGGAGAAGGAAGAAAGCGTGGAGGAGATTAGCGTGTTTTTGAAGGAAGGAAAGTGTGGAGAGCATTTTGAGGCATAATGAAGGAGAGAGGAGTAGAAGAGTAGTAGGAGGGATATGAAAGGAGTGTGAGAAGTAGAGTAGTGTGAGGTAGCAGGAAGGTAAGATTATTTGCTTAGTATTAGGCATAAGGAAGTAGATAGGTGTAGAAGAGCAGTGTTAGGGAGATTGTAGGAGAAGGAGGAGGAGAATAGCAGTGTGATGCAGAAGGACTGAGAGTGATGAGGATAAGAGCAGTGGTAGGCAGAAGGATGGAGAGTGTTGCGGAGAAGAGCAGTGTGTGCTAGAATGTTTGTGAGTGTGGATGAGAGTACTATGAGGCATATGGATGTAGTTGTGTTGGTAGTTTGTGTTGGTAGTGTTGTGTTGTTGGTGTTGGTGTTGGTGGTGGTGGCACTGCGTTGGTGTTGTTTAGCTAATGGTGGTTGTTGATTTTGACATACAACACACGCAATTGAGGACACAGCCATTAATGCCCACACTAAGAATACCAAGATTAAGAATCACGCGCGGACTGGTGCATGGGGGCACAGGTACCCAGAGATACACACATACTCATAGGGACAAAAACCGCGTTGTAATCATTAAAATACCCAACCGGCTTCCAATTATATAAAGACACGACATGCATACGAATACTCGGACATCTACAACATGCACAGCCGTGTCCATAGAACCGAATAGAGGGGAACACACATATATACATGTATTTACAACACACACAAGCACACAAACAAGGATACACGGAGGGGTAGGAACAGAAGAACACCAACCATTCTTCCAGAGCTGCACACACACGCCGCAGGCTGAAAGCAGAGAAGCTGTACTTGGTGCAGATACCGAAGGGAGAGGCCTCGCACTGCGTGGGCGGAGGGTTGGAGGCAGAATGTTGGTGTCTGCACATTTTTTCTGCCTCACTATTGTTTGTCCTCTACAGCTCTCTCGTTTGCCTCCTAGTTTCCCCAGGCGGATCTGCTAACTGCAGGCATGAAAAGTGAAAGCAAAGCTATAAAGACCCCAGCTTGCAGCGGGAGAAAGCTTCCACGAGAAGGGTGTAAATGGGCCTAGCTCACACCACACTGTGGGGGCCACTGGCGATCCAGCGAGTGGGGAACTCTGGGCGTAGCGTGGTCCTGGGAGGTGCACACGGGCATCGATGTTGTTGTCTCCTTTTGGACTTGTCTCAGATTGAGTGATTAGTTTGGGGAGGAGGCCTTTCATTGTCCGAGAATCTGAAACCCAGAGTATACCAGGCTCTGGCTTGGTCGGGACCTGATCTTTGGGGAGGCCTGGAAAGAAGCTGCAGAGCCCTACTCCGGATCGGGAAAACTCACTACTGTATGCCACTCGCCTCCCCACATCTTCACGACGTTCTCCTTACACAACTATTGGTGGACTCAGATTTATGTGAGGCAAAGCGGTGTCCACGCCTGCACCTGGACCTGTTACGTTGTATGTTTTGTATTTGAGCAGTGGGATCCTTTTCAGTATTTGTTTGAAGTGCAAACATGCAATATAGCCATTTTAAAGCTGCGTGTGAGTGCGCGCGCGTGCATGTGCCATTGTGTGTTTGTAGGGCGCCTGATAACTTTGTTCAACAAGCATTTGCAATGCAATAGTTCCGATTGCATTGCAAATGCTTAAGTTTAAAACTGAGCGCGGCGCCGCTTGAAGGACACCGCACTCGTTTTTTTTAAACTTTAACCCTGTGGGGTTGCTTGAGAACTGCCTACGACGGCCCTACGTTATAGTCTGACCTGGGTACAGATGGGCACATGCCTCCCTGGCTTGGCATGATCATGGGACTTTCTGCAACCCATCCTGGCACAGAACCATTATCTCATGTGATCACTGTGCGACTGCGGGGTCACAAGTCTGCCGGTGAGATAGATGAGTGGGTTAAGCGCGTGCAGTACAGAGGTGTGTATATGCTGCAGATGGCTTGTTCGAGTCCGGCGGATGCGACTATCTGATTGGTTGGATTTCTGTGTAACCTACAGACGACGGGAAGTAAGTCCCGCCGGGCCGCCTGTCATCCTTCCAGGGTCGATAAAACAAGCATAATTGCGTTTGCTAGTATGACAAGTATTAGTTAAGGAGCCAAGAAGAAATGTGGTGTGTCCTGAACATGATCAAAATAACAATTATTTTGCGATTTTACGTACTCACTCAAACATTATTCGGAAAGGGGGGGGGCTTTTATTTATTCTGCTATTCCACGGCGGGGACTGGAGGAACACAAGCTGGTAAATGTCTGGCAAGCAGACTCGCTTCCAGCCATCTGCTCCTTGATGTGAGGCGGAGACTTCCAATCAGGGAAGGAATCGGGGCGGACAGCGGGAGCAGGGAGGGGGGTGAGGCAGAGGAGGCTCCTGGGTAGGGCTGACCTCATTCTTATGTCCCTCCCCCGTAGCGTGCTGTCCTTGAAGAATCTCCTTTCGGAAGGTGGCCTCTCAACTGGGAGGGAGTGAATTGGAGGGGGGTGACAGAGAAACAAATACTCCTGAGTGAGGTGCCCCCCGCACCCAAATGTACTCTCACCTGGGAGAGTGGCGGATATGTAGCGTAAACAAGAACACAAACAAAACTGAGCGCGGCGCCGCTTGAAGGACACCGCGCTCGTTTTTTTTTTAGCTTTAACACTGAGCGCGGTGTCCTTGAAGCGGGCGCTGCGCTCAGTTTTAAAGTTAAGAAATATATCAATAAACCGAGCGCGGTGTCCGTGAAGCGGCGCCGCGCTCAGTTTTAAAGTTAAAAAAAACAAACACCAACAGAGCGCGGTGTCCCTGAAGTGGACGCCGCGAAAATGTAAGTAAACAAGAACACAAACAGCTGTCGCCACGCCACGCCATTGTGCAAATGAAAAAGTAAACAAGAACACAAACAGCTATCGCCACGCCACGCCATTGTGCAAATGAAAAAAGAAAGTGCTCACCCAGTAATTTGAAGACACTGTGTCACGCTGCGGAGTAAAAGATCCAGTCCAGGTGGGCGGGGCCAAAAGTGGACAGGGTGGTAACCAGGAGGGACTAAAAAGCCTCAGTTACAATCAAAAGGCACCGTTTAGCATAATCAGTGACGCAAAATGACGCACACCAATAGAAATTATGGGCGGAGCCGAAACTCAGCTTCTAAAAGTATATTGATTCCAAGAAGCCCTCGCAGAGTGAGCAGCGCATGCGCGCTGCAACGCCAGGCGAGACCTAAAAATGGTCAGGGAGCGTCTGGTAGTGGAATGAAGACCAGGCTTGGTATTCCGGCGCAGACGTTTAATTGCACCGGCCACCGGTTTCTGAGCAGAGTTTCGGGTACCAGCACATCTAATTGGCTCCGTTTAGATCTGATATCAGATTGTCTATGGTGGATTTGAGGAGACTCTATTCCTTGTTAGCCTTTTTGAGAGCACGTTGCCAATGCACAACCTGATGGTCCCAGGTTCTTTGAGTTTGCTGAGCTCTGCCATTGGGAAAACCCCTGGTGTGGGTCCAGAGACTTTCTCAATCACCCCCATTTTATCAAGGTTCATCAGCTCTGCAACAACTGGGTGCAGATGGAAAGGCATTTACCTGTGCCTGAGGGTTGTGGGTTTTACTGTGGATCAGTATACAGTTTGGGGTGGGCTGCCAACTAACAACCATGTTTTCAAACAACTGTTGAAAGCCCTTGAGGATTAGTTCAATTTCTTTTGACTTGATGCAGAGGACAAAGTGTATCAAGTGTAGTTCTTCAGCAGCAGTGGGGCTTCTTAGGGTGCTTGTTGCCCCCTTGGTGGTCATGAACAAGTTTGCTAGGCATTTGACACTACTTTGACAGACATTTGTGCAGAGATTTCCTGCGACATGTTGGAGTTTCAGGCTACCATACTCAAATATCTGAGTGTTCGTCAGTTGTAGCATGGGGCGTGGTTTGAGCTGGTTAAGCTGGTCCTGACACATAATGCTGACGGATGCTGCTGCGTCAACCAGGGCGGTGACCATTAACTTATGCATTCTTATTCTGCAGATGGAATTGCGCCTCCTTTGCATGGAAACCATAGGAAAGGGATCAAAGATGTTCTCCTCTTGTCGTTATCACTTGTGTGTGACCAGGCGTAGGTGTCGGCCACCACTGTACTATTGTCTCACATCTCCCGGGCGTTGGTCCTCTTGGTGCACTCTTGGAAAGTGGTTCATGGGGCTACAGGGTATGCATGTTTTCCTTCTTGCTGGGCACTCAACTGTGGGGTGTGGTGGTAGTCCACAGTAGTCACATCTCCTTCATGTTTCCCGTGCTGGGTTTGTCTACTGCTGGAGGGTGGCGGCCTCTTCTGGGTGCACTCAAAGGGTTCTTCTTTCATGAATGGTGACTTCCTCTTTTCCGCTCGTTTGTTCAGCATTTTGTGACATCGGGCCAGGGCAAGTATTTCACCCATTAAGATTCTTAGGGCCAGATGTATACAGCTTTTGTGAATGGTGCCATTTGCGAACGAAAAAGGGAAATTTCCAATGTACAAAAGCCCAATTTAAGGTTGTATTGCTGTCCCTCCCAAGTAATAGAAAATACCACCCTTGCACACGGAGGCACAAACATGGCGAAGCAATAAAAACAACAGGAAAAGGACTTCACTCTCATAAAATGAGGCACATCAAAAGACTGTTCTCAGAATAAGGCATGGGGTTTTATTTGTGCAACACTCTCTAACAAAAAGGCTTTCCCAGATGTCAAATGAACAACTTTCAAATGTATATAAAGATATATATATATGTGCAAGCAATAATAACACACTTATAAGTAAGCAAATGCAACTGTTAAATGCATGGAATAAAATACATGAAACAAAATACAAGCAGATAATAATATGGACGTCAACTGCAAGAAACCAGAAAGATATATACACTAAATACATCAGATGATTATAACCACTAGAGACTTGAATGTGTACACAGACACACTCACACATCACAATACCAATAACCAAAAATAACACCTCAGATGATTATAACCACTGGAGTCTTGAATGTGCACACAGACACATTCACACATCACAAAGTCAATAATCAAAGAAAACACATCACCCGCTGCAAACACTGCATCTTAGCCGACTCCAGACTGGGGGATTCACAGCCGGGGTCAAGAGCCTCAGCAAGCCAGATTCCAACACTGAAGTAGATGTGTCCGTCATTCAGGTCCAAAATCCCGGATTCCAAGTCAACAAACCCCAGTTTTATAATCTCAAAGCACACAAGAAGTTTCCGAAAGGCCCTCCTCTGCGCCAAGGAAACTTACTGGAGTTGGCCACTCTCCATGCAAGCATTCCAAAGGCAAAAGAGTTCTCACGTATCCTTCTGCGCTCTCACATGTTCCAGACCCTTATCTTAACGAAGCTTGAAAACAATCTCCAAAAGTACAGAAAACAACCTTGAACGTGAATAGCCTAAACAAGTTGAGTGATCTGGGGGCCTGCCTGTGCGCAAAGCTCAAGCTAGACAGAGTCAGAATTCAAGATGGCATGAAAGCATGTCAAAGCCAATAGTAAGAACTTCACAATACTTCCCAATGTACAACATAATGCACATTTGAGCACCACTGCATATCACACTACACTCCGAGACCAAGAAGTACATTCCAAACCTCTCTCTCTCTCTCTCTCTCTCTCTCTCTCTCATGCTTTCAAATGCACATCCCACACGTTCTGTTCCTGGCAAGGCCGTTCTACTCTGTGAAAGCACTCCCACTCTAAAACTACAAGGAGACATGAAAGAAATCTTCAAGGAAAAGTGCACATGCAGGAAAAATTATGTTGTACATTCAAGAAACACCTAAAGTCAATTAAAACAATGGTAGTCAAAGGTCATCACGTGGTCCCAATATATGGGAGTGTCTCTGGCACTACAAAGGTTCAGTAACCTATTACTGAATTGCAAATTGGGTTTGCGATTCGGTATTAGGAAGAGGTGTGTTTAGGGGATGTGTGAATTGTTTGTGTTCAAAATGCGGTCGTAAATCATTCGCATTTTATTACCTACTCGAAGTAGGTGGTAAAATGCAATTGATTTACGACCGCAAATTGGAAAGGGTCCCCAAGAAACCCCTTCTCCTTTCCGAATGTTTGTAAAAACATTTTTTAAGAACAGGCACTTGTCCCACGGACGACTGCCTACTCTTAAAAAATTCAAAGAAAACATTTCATTTTTCTTTTTGAAACGCATCCCGTTTCCTTTAAGGAAAACGGGATGCATTAAAAAAGAAGAAACATTGCTTTATTGAAAAAGCAATCACAGACATGGAGGTCTGCTGACCCTAGCAGTCCACCATCCCTGTGATATTTGCGATTCACAATGGGTCGCAAACCGAGACCTACCTCATGAATATTAATGAGGTAGGTCTATTTGCGACCCACTGAGAATTGCAAAATATGTCAAAGACACATTTGTACATTGGTGTCAGGGGCGTAGCTAGGCCATAGGCTGCCCGTGGCGGCCCCTGCGTTTGCCGCCCTCGGCAAAATGATAGAAGAGCGGGGGGGGTGGTAGCGGTCGCGGCCGATTCTTGCGGCCGTAATGGCCGCAGGTAAGAGAGCGGGGGAAGGGGGGCTGGCTGCTGCCCCAAAACTCGTGCCGCCTGGGCGGTCCGCCCCCATCGCCCCCCCCTAGCTACGCCACTGATTGGTGTTTGTGATTACCAAATAGCAAATCGCAAAACTTCGCTATTTTGTGATGGCAAACGATTACCATTGTATATCTGGCCCTTAGTTTCCTTAGAATCAATCCACGCAGCCCCATCAAGCGGCAACCCTGGATGATCAGCGCCCCTACTTTCTTGCGAGGGTCATCTTACGTGCAGGTGCTCTTGGGTTCCCTGAGTCTTGTGTAGATCTTGCTGATGGACTCATCTTCCTGTTGCCCAGCTTAAATCGCTCAAAGATTGGGTTCATCACGGGGGTCAAAATGCGCATTTAGAGTGGCTATTGCTTTGTCAGACCTGTGCTCCCTCTGAGTGTGCAGTAAATTGGTTAAAAGCTTGAAGATTTCCTCCTCTGCGTAGTGTACAAGCATTGACTGTTTCACCTCACCATCCGTCTCCTTGGGAGCTTTAAAATATTTGTTTAAACGAACAACTCACAAATGGTAAGTACTGTGTGGTGTAAAAACAAATGGACACCAGCCTTTTGGTGACTCATCGTCTGAGCACCTGCACTCAGGCGACATTTTGTTTATCCCTTCAGGTGTAATCTGCTTTAGGGCAGTGGCATAATGCAAAATGATGGGGTCCCCCTGCAGAATGTGAGGAGGGGCCCCATAGTCTCCCATATCTCAGAGATATTCATTGGTATGGGCTAAATGGGGACCTTTCGATGGGTTGTGGGGCCCCTGAAGGGTTGAGGCTGCAACGGCATATGTTATACCCTTGTGTCAGGGTGCTATGAGTGTCAGGTACGTACTTACCTACCGGATAGCTTACTACACTTCACACTAAAGACTCAGGTCTATATTTGGAACTGCAGGCTCTGATGTATAGTAAGGCTTCAGAATCTGGACTTCAGACCGCGGTGTAAATTAAAGTCGAGTCCTACTGGCCCTGGTATATAGTCTGACCGGTGGACACTGGTGAGTGAACAAGGCCTGCAGGCTGTAGTTAAGCCTGACGGCTCGGCAGTATATTCAAGCCTGCAAACCCTGATGCATGGTGGAAGCTTACAGACCACGGCAAAAGACCTGGAGCTAGATGTATGTACAACTGGTCGCAAAATACTGATCACAATTTGCGACTTGTGTGGTAATTTACGAATCGACCTATGTACTAATAGGTCATTTTACAAATTACCAATTCGTAGAGGGTTGCAATTCGACCTAACTCATGAATATTAATGAGGTAGGTTGCAAATTGCGACCCACTAGGAATCGCAGCTATCACAGGAATGGTGGCCTGCTGAGTTCAGCAGACCACCATGTCTTTGATTGCTTTTAAATAAAGCATTTTTTTTCTTTAAGTGCAACCTATTTCCCTTAAAGGAAAATGGGATGCGTTTAAACAAAAAAAAATTGAAAGTGTCATTTCGTAGTCTTGAAAAATATTTTTCTTAACACTCACAATGGGGAAGGGGTCCTTTGGGAACCCCTTCCCGATTGCGAATGGGTTAACACCTCCTTTGAGGTGTTTATAACATATTAATGTTGTGTGACCACATTTCAGTGGCAAAATATTAATACATAGCAAACACAAGGAGATGATGGACGGAGCGCTGAAACTTTTCAGACACTCACCCCAAGTCACAGATCTGGGTTGAATCCATCATCGTTCTTTAGCTCACTTCGCCACCTCATTTCAGACCCAGCCATATAGAAATCAGTCTTGACCCTGTTCTTCATGGGAACAGTCCAGCTCGAACTACCAAGCCAGATCTTTCCTGGAACGGAAACAAGCATCCTGGGACTGGTTTCGGGGTAACTCCCCATATCAGCCAGGTTTGCTTGAATCCAGCGAGAAAGTGAGCAAGGGACCCACGTCTGGGCATACCCTGCCAACTTAGGGCGAACAAAGCAAACACAAGGAGTTGATGGATGGAGCACTGAAACTTTTCAGACACTCAACCCCAGTCACAGATCTGGGTTGAATCCATCATCGTTCTTTAGCTCACTTTGCCGTACCCAGTTCAGACACAGCTATATGCAAATCAGTCTTGACCCTGCTCCTCATGGGAACAGTCCAGCCCGAACTGCCAAGCCAGGTCTTCCCTGGACCGGAAACATGCATCATGGGACCGGTTTCAGGGTAAAACACCCCTCATCAGCCAGGTTAGCTTGAATCCAGTGGCAAAGTGAGCAAGGGACCCACGTCTGGGCATACCCCCGCCAACTTAGGGCGAACAAAGCAAACACAAGGAGATGATGGACGGAGCGCTGCAACTTTTCAGACACTCACCCCCAGTCACATTAATACAGACCACTACGATTCGTTTTTTGGAAGGGATGCCTAAACAATCCCTCTCCAAATACCAAATAGGTATTAGGTTGCAAACCCAAATTGCGATCCGGTAATGTGTTCTCGAATCGCAACTGGGATTCGATACATTATGAAAAGCCTTTGTATGTCGGCATTTGTGACTGTAAAAGGGACACATCTGGCCCCTAGTTTTTGGCTCCAAGGGAAAGAAAGGAGGCCTGCGGGTTTGGTGAATGCCTGAGTCTGCAGGGTCTGACGGATGGCCGAGCCCCCCCTCTAGGAATGCCTGAGGAGGTCTGTTCACTGTAACAATGACGTCTGCCTCCTATCCCCACTTGACTCCAGTCTGGGGGCTACCGCGGCCAGATGTGAACACAGCCCTCTTAGGTCTCTGGAACCTGCAGGGCAGCCGTTTATTGACGGGCCAGGAAATTGCTTCATTTTTTAAAACACAAACATCCATTTCAATTGCAACTCCTGCTAAAACACCTCTACAGCTGGCGACCAAGCCTTTAAAAACCGAAAGACCAAGAAAATGACTGCAAGGTTAAACAAAACCCTCAAGTCTAGGGTTTCAACCACATGCATTTATTTCATAGAAAACAGTAGTAGACTGCAAGCCTCGACATACGGCCCTGAACAGGATCCTTTTAGATTTTCTGAGTGAAAGATGCCTTTGAGTGTCCCAGAAGCCTCCTTCCCCAGTAGCCTCAAGCGCCAACTCGCAACTATGGCTAGTTTATTTATTTTAAACCGTGCTTAATAATGGGACTTTGTTAGCCCGTTTCTAAGCACTACAAATATTGACACATTATTAAATTTGCCAACTGGGCCCATTTTATTCGTGACACTTTCATTCAGTCTTCGCTTTTCATCCAACCACACTTTATCTGGGCCTTGAAAGGCCATTCTTATAAGGGAAAACTATAAATCTCAGAATCCAAAGTCCTACTAGTGAAACAAGCATTGGCAAAGCCATAGGTCTCACTCATGCAAGAGCTAATTGCCAACGTTTTTTAGCCATGTTATACAGCAGTATGGCTATAAGAAAAGTTGGAAAAAAAGCGCTATGACATGGCCACCGCTGGCTGTGTCATAGCACTTTTTCTTATGGCAGGTGGGGGGAAGGCAACACAGACAACGGGAGGGTGCGGGTGGAAGGGATGAAGCAACACAGACAAGGGTGGAGGGTGGAGTGGAAGAAGCAAAGGGGGTGGGAGTGGAAGAAGCGATGGGGTAAGAATAAATAAAATAGTGCCTGAAGCCCAGTGAGTAGCGGATGGAAAGCAGAAGGACACTAATAAAACTAAATCAATCACTACTCGGTCGAAATTATTAAAAAGGAAGTGATATTGGGAAGTGCTGGCCAATTACGAGGTTGCTCACAAGAGTGACAACGAAGTCAACAAATGGTAAGCAATGGGCAGGCTCCAATCCCCTTACAGTAAACAATACCTATTGCAGTGACAGTGCATGCGCTGCCTTCAGGCAAGACCTAAAAACTAGGCATGGTTGACGATGACAAACATTGCATGGGCCACTTATCAGAACTGCATAAGTGAAAATTATCCTTATACAAATATTCATATATTATAACTATATGTTAAGTAGGGTATTACACCATGTGTAGTAAATTAGAGAATTCTGCGGTTGTTTGTGAAATATTCTGCGGTTCATGTGCTTTGAATTGCAGTTTGGAATTAGTAATATATATATATATTAACGTTATGCAATATTTCACATCTAAATTTCAGTGTGTGCCTAGCAGACACTGTAGCATCTCAAAGGAGTCTGTAGTGTGCTATGGTCTGACCTATGCTGCAGTGCAGTCAACAGCGTGTTGATTTTATTGTACTTTAGCCTGCTGTAGAATTGTACATTTGTTTATGATTAATCACATAGGTAAAGATTTTGCTACGTACATTCCTAAAATGTTCACATCTAAGGTAATATTTAAATGATAAAAATTACTGTAGATTGGACATGTAGTTTGTCCAAATTGTGACCAGTATTTTGCGACCAGTTGTACATACATCTAGCTCCAGGTCTTTTGCCGTGGTCTGTAAGCTTCCACCATGCATCAGGGTTTGCAGGCTTGAATATACTGCCGAGCCGTCAGGCTTAACTACAGCCTGCAGGCCTTGTTCACTCACCAGTGCCCACCGGTCAGACTATATACCAGGGCCAGCAGGACTCGACTTTAATTTACACCGCGGTCTGAAGTCCAGATTCTGAAGCCTTACTATACATCAGAGCCTGCAGTTCCAAATATAGACCTGAGTCTTTAGTGTGTAGAGGAGAGTGGCATGGAGTGTCGCAGAGTGAAGTGCCATGTATTGGAGTGGCATAGCATGCAGTGGCTTACAGTAGAATGGATTGGTGTAGAGTATAATAGCGTAGAGTGCAGTGGCATAGAATTACAATTCAGCATCTTAGAATGCAGTGGTGTAGATAAGAGTATTGCATAGTAGAGTGCAGTGGTGCAGAATGGAGTGGTGCAGAGCGGAGTAGCATAGAGTGCAGTGGTGTAGAGTGGTGCAGAGTACAGTATAGTGGCATAGAGTGCAATGACATAGAGTGCAGTGGCGTAGAATGGAGTACTGCAGAGAGCAGTGCCGCTGAGTGGAGTGATGCAAAGTAGAGTGAAGTAGAATTCATTGGCATAGAATGCAGTAGTGCAGAGTAGAGTGGCGTAGAGTTCACTTGCGTATAGTGCAGTGGTGCAGAATGGAGTGGTGCAGAGCAGAGCGGAGTGGCATAGAGTACAGTGGAGTCGAGTACAGTGGTGTAGAATAGAGTAGCATAGAGTGCAGTGGCGTAGTGTGGTACAGAGTAGAGTATAGTGGCATAGAGTGCAATGAGATAGAGTGCAGTGGTGTAGAATGCAGTACTGCAGAGAGCAGTGCCGCTGAGTGGAGTGATGCAAAGTAGAGTGAAGTAGAATTCATTGGCATAGAATGCAGTAGTGCAGAGTAGAGTGGCGTAGAGTTCACGTGCGTAGAGTGCAGTGTTGCAGAGTAGAGTGTCATAGACTGAAGTGGTGTAGAGTGCACTAGTGTAGAGTTTGATGGTGTACAGTAGAATGTTGTCGAGTAGAGTGGCGGTGAGTGCAATGGCATTGCGTGCAGTGGTGCAGAGTAGAGTGCAGTGTTGTAGAGTGTATTGGTGTAGAGTGCAGTGGTGCAGAGTAGAGTAGAGTGCAGTGGTGTAGAGTGGCATACAGTAGTGTGGAGTGGCATAGAGTAGACTAGAGTGGACTGGTGTAGAGTGCATTGGCGTAGAATATTGCCGAGTATAGTAGCGTCCAGTGCAACGGCATAGAATTTAGCGGCGTACAATGCAGTGTCGTAGAATGCAGTGGTGTAGATTAGAGTGGTGCATAGTAGAGTGTAGTGATGCAGAGTAAAGTGGTGCAGAATGCAGTGGCATAGATTGCGGTGGCGTAGAGTACAGTGGCATAAAGTGCAGTGGCGTAGAGTGGTTTAGTGATGAGTGGCGTAGAGTGCAGCGATGTAGAGTGGAGTGATGCAGAGTGTAGTGGCATAGAGTGCAGTGATGCAGATTATAGTGGCATAGAGTGCAGATCATTGACATAGAGTGCAGTAGTGTAGAATATAGTCACGTAGAGTTCAGTGACGGTAGAGTAGAGTGTCATAGAGTGCTGTGGTGTAAAGTGACATAGAGTGCATTGGCATAGAGTGCTTTGGTGTAGAGTGCAGTGGTGTAGAGTAGAGTCGCATAGAAAACAGTGGTGCAGAGTACAGTGGTGAGGGGTAGAGTGCAGTGGCATGAAGTGCAGTTGTGAAGAGTGCATTGGCATAGAGTGCAGCGGTGTAGTGTGGAGTTCAGTGGGATAGAGTGAAGTGGTGTAGAGTGGAGTGGTGCAGGGTAGAGTGCAGTGGTGTAGAGTAGTGTGGTGTAGAGTGCAATGGCATAGAGTAAAGTGGTGTAGAGTGCAGTGGCATAGAGAGCAGTGGTGCAGACTAGATTAGAGTGGCGTTGGCGTAGAGTGCAATGGCATAGAGTAAAGTGGTGTAGAGTGCAGTGGCATAGAGTGCAATGGTACAGAGTATATTAGCGTGGCATACAGTGAATTGACATAGAGTGCAGTAGAGTTGAGTGGTACAGAGTAGAGTGCATTGGCATAGAGTGGAGTGGGGTAGAGTGCATAGCTGCAGAGTGGCGTAGAGTGCAGTGGCATAAAGTCGAATTGTGCAGAGTAGAGTGGAGTGGCCTCGACTGGAGTGGGGTAGAGTGCAATGGCATAGAGTGCAGTGGTGTAGAGTAGAGTGGCGTAGAGTGCATTGGCATAGAGTAGTGTGAGGCAGAGTAGAGTAGAGAGGAGTAGAGTGGAGTGGTGCAGAGTGCAGTGGTGCTGAGTGCAGTTGCGCAGAGTGCAGTGGCATGGAGTGGTGGAAAGTGGAGCCGTGCAGAGTAGAGTGCAGAGCCATACAGACAACACATTTGCAATTGAAATGACCATTACATTTGCACAGACATATAGTTTTACTAATAAAACTGTACAGCGCACAAACGATAATGTGTGGAAATGGCATTACCTACTGTATTGATTTGTTTTGATCATATTAAAGTATTTGTTTCCAACACACTTAAAAATTAACAAAACATTTACTTAATTTGTGATTTCCTAATTCTGATATATTCTGAAATACTTGCGTAGTTCATTTAAAAGTTGCTGTGTGGTAGAAAAAAAACACTTTCCTACCCCCAGTATCCAGCAAGATTGTTACATAAATCCTCTCACTTTGAAGTCAGCGAAAGAAGAGTAAACACCAAGCTCCCTCAGAAAACAGAGCCTAATATTTGACCTCTGTCTGTGAATGCACAGCAAATGAGACAAGTTAAGAACAAGATTTACAGGCCTCTTACAGAAAGGAGCACTCGTGGAAGAATACAAGGAGAGGCAGTGTGGAAAGGCTTTGCTCCTTGGGAGGGACGAACTCGCACTCGACAGCCTAAAACAAATAAAGCCAGCAAATAGAAAGCCAGAAAATGTGTTACAAACCGCAAGCGAATGGTAAGCAGCGGGCAGAATGCATTCCCAGGTAAGCTTTCTGACTGACCCCAAGATGTCTTTAGCTGTCTGGTATGCTTTGACCTAACAAGAGCAAAGAGGTGGTACAACTGACATTGGAAGATATGTCAGTGCTGTTTGGCCTGTCTGGCTTCGCATTACATGACTACCTATACGTACAAACGTGATATACACACATTTGCTTAGCAACAAAGTGCATTCTAGTTTTATGTTTATGTTAAAAACATGTTTATTCAGGGTTTATATATTGTCAGCCCAGTCCCTTCTGCTGGGGCCTAGCTGCATTACTCCCAAATTCGTTTTTTTCTGAAATTGAAGCCGCTAGGGGCGCTGTTTGAATGTATTACTTTACGTTAGAAAGTTCCTCGCAGCCAACCTCTAACTTGACATGAAGTAATGTTGGTGCAGGTTTGTTCGTCATCTGATACCTGACAGTTACCTTGATGCTGGTGGGATTTCATTTAAAAGGAATGTACAAAATCCTTTGTGCTTTTTTACTTGCACAATTATCTATCTGGTCCCGGCTATGAAAGAAGTAAACACTCGCTTTAGTTTCTGGATAGTATTTTAGGCGCCACTTCTCCCCTAATGTAAAAGCGCTTATGTGGGATTCCTTCCTGGACTTTGCAAGTAGTGCAACATCTGGTCCCCCCTGAGGTCGTTATTTACTCTGCGAGGGTCTGTACCAGTAATTGAGGCCTATACAGTCCTCCCCACGACGCCCCTCACGCGCACATAAACAGTCTAGCTTCGGGGGCCGTCCGTCTTCGCTGTCACTCACTCCCCCAGAGTGCCTGAGTCACACACATGGAACCCCAGTGGATAGGAACACGCGAGAGGGCAGAGGTCATGACGAGGCAGCTTTCATCAGGACTCTTAGCAAGCTTTGAAGATTTTAAACTGCATATCTGGCTCTTTGCTGTACCGAGGGAGTGTCTTCCGGCCTGACACTTGGAAGCTGTGATTCACCAAGGAGATGTAGGCAATACAATACTCAGGGCATTAGAATCATGAGGTCATAGGAGATAACATTATGCAGCAGTGTTGACTAAATTATGCTCAAAACCAAAGGCACCGTAAACCATATTGTGAGATTATAGGCAGAACACACAACAGATTAATATCTAGCTATTTTACATTTTGACACGCATTAATACAACAAGCCCAGTGGGTCTGGCTTTAATGTGCTAATGGAGCCTACAGGGCATGTACAAATGTTGTTTGCATGGGTTAGCACATAAAAACACAAAATGGACAGTCCAGCTTCATCGATGCAATGCAATGTTAAACCACAGAGCTTGGCATCAACTCATACTACAAGGAATAACTGTTCTATGATAACCCTCTAACTGGTTCAGAACTCAGTGGAGTTTGCAGAGCTAAATTTGTAAAAAAACAAAACAAAAACAAATTGAGAATCAGGCCTTACCTGCAGCACCATTGCTGGCTGGAGACCTCTGCTTAGGAATCCCAGCCCATGTCCTTCGCCGACTCCAAACTACCCAGAACGCCACCGCCAGACTCATCCTGAACATCCCACTAAATAACCACATCTCTCCACACCTCATCAATCTCCACTGGCTCTCAGTCCTGGAAAGATGTAAGTTAAAGCTACTCACCCACACCTACAAAGCTCTTCACAACACCGGTCCAGCTTACCTCAATCACCACCTCAACTTCTACCAACCCACCAGACACCTTCGATCTGCGTCCAGGCAAGAGCACACCTCCCTCGCATCAAGAAGACCAGAAGCGGATGACACTCCTTCTCATACCTCGCAGCCAAGACGGGAACAACCTCCCGAAACACCTCAGAACCTCACACTCCCTCATGGACTTCCAAAGGTACCTCAACACACGGCTCTTCCAGACGAAACAGGCACAATCTTCTCCTCCGCCCTTAGGCCTGCCGTACTCAGCACCTGGATACCCTCGCGGGTGTTAAGCCGAACTCTACAAATTCACATAACATAACACCAACTACCTATACAAATGGCCTGCCCATCAGCTGAACAGTCAGCATTAAAAGAAGGGGTACTAATACGCTGGAATGGTGTGGCATCACTGTATTGGTTGTCTTTCTATTTCAACGCTCGTTGGAAACAAAGGAAGGACTAATCTGCTGTCTCTTCTGCTCAGACAGGAACCGGCACAGTGCAGGGGGTGGCAAAGATTCAAGTTCCTTGAAATAAGTTCTAGTGGTGTCCACTGGCACACTTGAACCATTGGTAGTAGCTGTGATTCCAAATCTCAATTAATTAAAGGAAACACGTTATGGTTTGTACATGCAGTGCAGCACTCACTCCCTTCAGTTCATGACGTTATTTTCAGAGATGGGTAATGGAGGCACAAGTACTTTAAGAATGTTTTAGAAAGGTGCAGTACAGTAAGCTGTCACCAGATGTTCTTCTTGACTTTGATACAAGTCCTTGCTGTACCAGGAGGTAGTACCCCGGGCCATTACTAGACGCCCTAGAGGTGTCTACCAGAACCCCTCAATCACTTGACTCAAGAGAATTACCAACAGAGCAGACCCCCCTCGAATGTCTCATTTTGCTGAAAGGGGAAGGAATAAAGCCAAAGGATCTCTTTGATCTGTTGGTCTAGAAGGTACATGCTAGTTAAGGAGGAGAGAATGTCACAAACAAGCAATGGCAATTCCAGTCGGTTTGGATTTAATGTGCTGCACCCTGCACTCCCACAGGCACACCGTTCATCCTGCATTCACAAAGACTCACCCTGCAGTCACACAGGTGCGCTGTTCACCATACCAAGCAGGCACAACTCACTCTACACTCAGGCACAAAACTCACCCTGCACACACACAAACACAAGACTCACCCTGCGCACTCACAGGCACAGCTTTCACTCAGGCACACCCATCACCGTGCACAAACCTAGACACACATCTCACTCTACATGCGCACTGGCACATCCGTAACCCTGCATGCACACAAGCACTCCCTGCATGCACACATTCAAACGCTGCACTCACACAATACACAATGAACTCACACAAGAACTTCCCTCACCCTACATGTACACTGACACAAGACGTGCCCTGCACTCACACAGCCACATTCCTTACTGTACACTCACACAGGCACACTTTATTCTATTTTAGTAGGCCCGCGCCTCCTCTGCACTCACACAGCCACCTTGCTCGCCCTGCACTCAGGCACAAGGTTGCCGGCAGTGGAGGTTTCTTCACTTGGGCGGGGGAGCGTCGACCCCCCACCCGCTGCGAGCTGTGCAGGGAAAAAAAATGGCAATGAAAAGATTTCCTTGTCATTTTATTTTTCCAATGTGCGCACTGCAGCAGCCCAGAGACATGTGGGGCTGTCAGCAGAGGACAGGAGCAGTGGCTGGGTGGATGCGCATGTCACTTTGGCCGTCTGTTGTGCGCCAGCCAAAGTGACATGCGCACTTTGAAGCTTTCCACCTAGCTGTCTTAGACAGCTGGGTGGAGACCAAGCACAGGCCTGTAGGGCCTGAAGAAGCATCCAAGCCCGCCCACTCCATCCAATCATGGCGCTGCTCTCAGAGCATGAGAGCAGCGCCAGTATTGGTTAAGGGAGTTGGCTGGGTCCATGCTAAAGCAAGAAGATCGGGGCTGGTGAGGACGTGCTGCCAGGTAAGTGACATTTTTTTTTAGTTTATGTATTTTGTTTTCTGTCCTGTCATTTACTGTTCTTTTTCCGGGGCCACGCTATGCATCATCATGTATGTGCTTTTTTTTGTTTGTTTTTTTACACCAGCAGCGGTTTGCCCGCCCCACTATTCCCCATAGCTGGCAGACGTCACTGACTCACCCCATCGGCATGTAGACCCAAGACTCACCCGGCACACACACAGGCACAAGACACACCCCGTGTGCACACAGGCACAACTCACGCCGGCACACCATTGAAGCCTGCAGAATAAATTAAAACACATTTTTGTAGAATGCAGGCGCACGATCCCTCTGAGCTGCAGGGGATCTTCATTGAAGTGAGACTGGCAGGTGAAATGCGGTTTTGCACCACTTGCCCCGCAAACATGGGCGGTGTGTGGAGACATGGAAAAGGTCTGAGATTGGGGTGGGGGGTACGTCATCTCTCCCACTGGGTTGCACTGTAAGAACAGTTAGAGAAATGGCTGGACGTTGTGTTTTTGAAGGAAGGCATACATAGATGTATGGAAGGTGGTCGTCTGAATAGACATAGATGGAAGGGTCGCTGGGGAGCCTGATGAATGCATATATTGAGGAACGCTAAATGTGTGATGGGTGGTCAGTCAATGGAATGTAGGAGGGATGTGCATATTGAAGCAAGGTGGATGGATGAATAGATAGATGAATGGATGTGTAAACAGAAGTATGGATTAATGCTTGAATGCACGGTGAGAGGGTGACTGACAGATGAATGGTTGGATGGATGGACATGTATGTGCAAAAATGAGAAGAGAGTCGGGGAGTTAGCAGTAGAGACAGTGCACTTACTGGTGTTGTATGGCAAGGGGCGTTTCCTTCTTGGTGACAGCACATGGATGGAGTGATGGGAGAAGAAACAGATGGATGGACGGCTGGATGGACGGACCCACAGATTGAGTTTGCTTTCTGTGGGGTGGGGCTCGGTCATATGATAGTGTGCTGCCCTGACATTCTGCATACATTTTGCAACATGGAAATATGATGAAAAATGAAGGTAGAATAGCACACACTCCATAGATCTTACTGCGCTTGGATATTTTCTATCGCGCATGGAAATTAACTTGCAAACATGGCATTGTGGAGAATCATTCTTGATCAGGCGTAGGAGAAGGCAACATGTGAAACTTAGCGAACATATGAAAGGAAAAAAAAATCAGAATGGCACAAAACTCCAATAGTAAATTAAAACTCTACACACGCTTAAACATCAAGCTTGAACATCAGACTCACTGGGGTTTCTTCACACATGATCTACGCATGTAAATGTATTCCTACATTTTGCAGTATATTTACTATTTTTGGCTATTCAACATTTCCAAGTGTAAAGGTAATGCAAAGAACAGGCTTACATATCTCCACCACCAAATTCAGACGGTGGTGCCTAATTTCCAAGTGCAAAGTTACTAATAGTAACTTTTCACATGTAGGCGGCGGTCTAAACCATGAAGGCGGGGATCTCCCTATAGTAAAGTATTGGGAAATTGTAAAATGTTTATTAAACACAAACATTACTAAGACTATTTTTGTTACATATTAATGTCACTTAATTTCATATACTTACTTTAAATTTAGAACAAAATAAAAATATATTACAGCACTATTAACTTCATTTTGAATTAAATATTTATTCATTTAAAAAGGTCACATTGAATAAAAATGATTTAAAAAGATTTATTAAAAATATTCATCTAAAGTAAAATGTTTGTTTATTTTTTGTATGTAATAAAAGTTACTAAAAGTAATGTATAGATTTAATTTAAATGTATTTAATTATTTAAAAATCAAATTACGTTTTTTAAATTAAAAAAGCCTACAAAAATAATTTGTAAATAATATATTAACATCTTATTCTTATATTATTTAACATTAAACTAAGTTTACATATTTAAAAAAAAAATAGAAATAAGTACATTTATTTTAACATTATTTCCTATGGAGTTTTATTTTAAGTACCTGCCTCCATTACTTTCTATGGAAGGGCATTGCATTACCTGTGGTTGGCCATGTGTGTTGCTGGCTGTACTCCAGGGCTGAGCTGGACCACATTTATGACTGCTTTAGGTGCTTTTTGGCTGCAGTGACTATAGAAGTGCAGTTTGTATATAGCAATGGGCTTGCTTTATTGTGGGTGGGCGCATGTCCCTCCCTCGAGCCACTTCCCCCATCCCTCCCCAATTTATTACTAAAACAGTGGTGTTCATGTGCGGAGGCCTCCGCAGTTGAGGTGGAGATCTGCGCAAAGAGGAGGTGGAGACCTCTGCAGGTAGGTTAGGGAATTGTATTTTGTAGGCTGAAGATGCCAAAAGGCAGCACTAGGCCACTTTATAAATCAAATGAGTAAATAAATATTAACAGTGTTTTTTGAAGAATATTTAAAAATATTTACAAAACCTACAAATCACACGTGAGAGGATTAGAACAAGCACGGCGCCCAAGTCTTGCTCCGCTGCCATCTGTTTGGCCAGGAGGGGCCGCTAAACCACAGACACTACTTTTGTGTACAAAGGGCACTTTAATGTGTCAGGGCATTTACATATGGGAACTGAGACCAGGTTGGAAGTTGCTCACAACTCCACTGCATGATTTTTCTCGTAACTTTCTCCAGCAACAATAAGCTATCAACCCGCCCTCTTTAAAAGTGGTAGGAAGAAGTTTAGAGTGCACACCCACTCATTGAGCCAGAGGTGTTGATGGTTGACTCTTACTACTGCAGGCAAAAGGAAGAATAACTATTGGTCTTACGTAAGCAATAGTCCATCAAGGCCCCGTACACCTGATACGGCCCATTCCAGGATCATCGCTAGGATCACCACAGGTGAATCCAAACTTACGACTGATTGACAACACAGTGCAAACCTCCCCAATCACAAACATTTACAGTAACTCATCAAGGCACGTAGATGCAGAGATAAGAATATGATATCTAGACTTAACAATAATTACTTACATTCATGATATTTTGGCTGTCGATATTATTGCTACAATGTTCTTGTATCATGATATTTCTGTCATCTATATTCCTTCCTTCCTTGCTTCCTCCCTCTCTCCCTCCTTCTTTCCTTTCTTCTTCCCTCCCTATCTCCTTCCTTCCTTGCATTCCCTCCCTCCTCCTCCCCTCACTCCCTCCCTTCCCCCTCCCTTCCTTCCTTCCTTCCTTCCTTCCTTCCTTCCTTCCTTCCTTCCTTCCTTCCTTCCTTCCTTCCTTCCTTCCTTCCTTCCTTCCTTCCTTCCTTCCTCCCTCCCTTCCTTCCTTTCTTCCCTCCCTTGCTTCCGTCGTTCTTCAAACACTATCCATTGCCCATCTCTCATCCATCCATTCATCCACACACCCATTTCCCATGTACCAGCCATTGACTATTCACCTCCTTCCTGCCTGCCTGCCTGCCTTCCTTCCTTCCTTCCTCCCTCCCTCCCTCCCTCCCTCCTTCCTTCTTTTCTTCCTTCCTTCCTTCCGTCCTTCCTTCCTTCCTTCCTCCCTCCCTCTCTCTTTCCCGCCCTCCTCCCTCCTTCCTTCCTTCCTTCCTCCCTTCCTCTCTCCCTCCGTTCCTCCCTCCCTCCCTTCCTTCCTTCCCTTCCTCCCTACCTCGTTTCCTTCCTTCTTTAAACACTATCTATTGCCCATCTATCATCCATCCATTCATCCACCCACCCATTTCCCATGTACCAGTCATTCATTCCTTCCTTCCTTCCTTCCTTCCTTCCTTCCTTCCTTCCTTCCTTCCTTCCTTCCTTCCTTCCTTCCTTTTCCTTCCTTCCTTCCTTCCTTCCTTCCTTCCTTCCTTCTTTCCCTCCCTCCCTCCCTCCCTCAGCTGTCCTTCCTGTCCCCTATTATTTTTACTATTTATACACCACTGGTAGCAGGTATTGTAATATCCTTGTGCGTGGATCCCGTATGATATGCAAATGATCCCCATCTGATCCCAGGTGACCCATCCAAGCTTCAGCACAGCATGCTAAGGTCATCCACAATGGATGCCAACTCAGGGGCTTATTTACAAGCCCATTGCGCCGCCGGTGCATCACTTTTTTTGACGCACCGGCGGTGCAAAGGGCTTACCCATATTTACAAGGCCACGTAAAGTCACCCTGCGTGGCTTTTCATGGCCTTGTAAATATGAGCCGGGTTCACGCATAACTCTGCGTGAAAGGGGCGTTCCATGGGTTTTTGCTGTGGGTGTTCCCACGCAACATCCATGGAACCTGACTCATTCCCAGATTTACAACATATTGTAAACCTGGGACTGCAACAGAATCTTACGCCTCCCCAGGGGAGGCGTAAGGAGGCGCATCGAGGAGAAATACTTTTATTTCTCCTCGTTTTTTCCTCTTTCTATGCAAAAGAGGAAAATGCCATTCATTATTGTTTTTGCACAGGAATGTGTCCCTTCCTGCACAAAAACATTCATCCCCGCAATGCAGGCACCCTTGCAAAATGACGCAAGGGTGCCTGCGCTGGTGCATGGCAGCCAATTGTGTGCCAGTGCAGGGGAATGCACAGGGATGCGTCGCCTTGTTAATACACAGTATCCCTGTGCTTTGAAAATGAGGGAGCACGGTGCAACTAAATGGCTTGTGGCGCCACGCTGCGTCATTTTCTTGTAGATGAGGCCCTGAGTTTATTTTTGCAGTTGCATGCTGAAAGCGCATCTACACAGGTCCAGTTAATGATGAATTACAAGATGGTCTGAGAGCCGCTGTTTCATGTGCTTTTTCCCAGTCTTGGTGACACAGGAAGCAGGGACCTAGGTCTGCAGTTAAACTCGATTCTAATATCCAAACTGGGCTTCTCCTTGCTGCTTTGCCATATTGTTTACCCACTTTGACGATATCCAATAGGAAAAGGCAAAGATTCTGAAGTGAACTCGCTTTGCCACACCTCTTTGCAGCCAGTTCTGTAACTGTTCTGTGTGTGGAAGAGAAGCGTACAATGCTGCCTGTCTGTGGAACCGTTCTGTGTATGTGAAGGAAGCTTGCAATGCTGCCTGTCTGTGGAACCGTTCTGTGTATGTGAAGGAAGCTTGCAATGCTGCCTGTCTGTGGAACCATTCTGTGCAAGTGAAGGAAGCTTGCAATGCTGCCTGTCTGTGGAACCGTTCTGTGCATGTGAAGGAAGCTTGAAATGCTGCCTGTCTGTGGAACTGTTCAGTGAATGTGAAGGAAGCTTGCAATGCTCCCTTTCTGTGGAACCGTTCAGTGCATGTGAAGGAAGCTTGCAATGCTGCCTGTCTGTGGAACCATTCTGTGCATGTGAAAGAAGCTTGCAATGCTGTCTGTCTGTGGAACCGTTCTGTGCAAGTGAAGGAAGGTTGCAATGCATCCTGTCTGTGAAACCGTTCTGTGCATGTGAAGGAAGCTTGCAATGCTGTCTGTCTGTGGAACCATGCTGTGCATTTGAATGAAGTTTGCAATGCTGGCTGTCTGTGGAACGGTTCAGTGCATGTGAAGGACGCTTGCAATGCTGCCTGTCTGTGGAACCATTCTGTGCATGTGAAGGAAGCTTGCAATGTATCCTGTCTGTGGAACCGTTTTGTACATGTGAAGGAGGTTTACACTGCTGTTGCACATGCAGCACCTGTTCTGTGGGTGAGTTAATGTGCACTGCTGCTGCCTGCGCAGTTCTTCTTCTGTTAATGAGGAAACGTGCACTGCTGCTGCCTGTACTGTACATACTCTATGGGTTGAAGGGAAGCTTGCACAATTGTACACCACTGCTGCCTGTGCTGTACCTCTTCTTTGAGTGAAAGGGAAGCTTGCATCATTGTAATTGTATTTATATTGTGCATCACTGTTGCCTGTGCTGTACCTTTTCTCCGAGGGGGAAAGAAACTTGCAGCATTGTACACCACTGTTGCCTGTGCTGTCCTTCTTCTCTGAGGGGGAAGGAAGTTTGCACCATTGTACACCACTGTTGCTTGTGCTCTACCTTTTCTCTGAGGGGGAGGAAGCTTGCATCATTGTACACCACTGTTGTCTGGGCTATACCTCTTTCCTGAAGGGGAAGGAAGCTTGCACCGTTATACACAACTGTTGCCTGTGCTGTACTTTTTCTCTGAGGGGGAGGAAGCGTGCGCCATTGTACACCACTGTTGCCTGTGCTGTACCTTTTCTCTGAGGGAGAGGAAGCTTGCACCACTGCTGCCTGTACTGTACCTATACTGCGAGTCGAAGGGAAGATTCCATCATTGTACACCACTGCTGCCTGTGCAGTACCTTTCCTCTGACAGGGAAGGAAGGTTGCTCCATTGTAAATTACTGCTGCGTGTGATGCACCTTGTCTCTGAGAGGGAAGGAAGCGCGCATCATTGTACACCACTGCTGTCTGTGCTGTTCCTTTTGTCTGAGGGGGAAGGACGCTTGCACCATTGTACACAACTGTTGCCTGTGATGTAATCTTTTCTCTGGGAGAGAAGGAAGCTTGCACCATTGTACGCCACTGCTGCCTGTGCTGTACCTTTTCTCTGAGGGGGAGGAAGTTTGCACCATTGTATGCCACTGCTGCCTGTGCTGTACCTTTTCTCTGAGAGGGAGGAAGTTTGCACCATTGTACACCACTGCTGCCTGTGCTGTACCTTTTCTCTGAGGGGGAGGAAGTTTGCACCATTGTACGCCACTGCTGCCTGTGCTGTACCTTTTCTCTGAGGGGAGGAAGTTTGCACCATTGTACACCACTGCTGCCTGTGCTGTACCTTTTCTCTGAGGGGGAGGAAGTTTGCACCATTGTACACCACTGCTGCCTGTGCTGTACCTTTTCTCTGAGGGAGAGGAAGTTTGCACCATTGTACACCACTGCTGTCTGTGCTGTTCCTTTTGTCTGAGGGGGAAGGATGCTTGCACCATTGTACACAACTGTTGCCTGTGATGTAATCTTTTCTCTGGGAGAGAAGGAAGCTTGCACCATTGTACGCCACTGATGCCTGTGCTGTACCTTTTCTCTGAGGGGGAGGAAGTTTGCACCATTGTACACCACTGCTGCCTGTGCTGTACCTTTTCTCTGAGGGGAGGAAGTTTGCACCATTGTACACCACTGCTGTCTGTGCTGTTCCTTTTGTCTGAGGGGGAAGTACGCTTGCACCATTGTACACAACTGTTGCCTGTGATGTAATCTTTTCTCTGGGAGAGAAGGAAGCTTGCACCATTGTACGCCACTGCTGCCTGTGCTGTACCTTTTCTCTGAGGGGAGGAAGCTTGCACCATTGTACACCACTGTTATCTGTTCTGTACCTCTTTTCTGAGGGGCAAGGAAGCTTGCACCATTGTACACCATTGCTGCCTGTGCTGTACCTTTTCTCTGAGGGGAGGAAGCTTGCACCATTGTACGCCACTGCTGTCTGTGCTGTACCTTTTCTCTGAGGGGGAGGAAGTTTGCACCATTGTACACCACTGCTGCCTGTGCTGTACCTTTTCTCTGAGGGGGAGGAAGTTTGCACCATTGTACACCACTGCTGCCTGTGCTGTACCTTTTCTCTGAGGGGGAGGAAGTTTGCACCATTGTACACCACTGCTGCCTGTGCTGTACCTTTTCTCTGAGGGAGAGGAAGTTTGCACCATTGTACACCACTGCTGTCTGTGCTGTTCCTTTTGTCTGAGGGGGAAGGACGCTTGCACCATTGTACACAACTGTTGCCTGTGATGTAATCTTTTCTCTGGGAGAGAAGGAAGCTTGCACCATTGTACGCCACTGCTGCCTGTGCTGTACCTTTTCTCTGAGGGGGAGGAAGTTTGCACCATTGTATGCCACTGCTGCCTGTGCTGTACCTTTTCTCTGAGAGGGAGGAAGTTTGCACCATTGTACACCACTGCTGCCTGTGCTGTACCTTTTCTCTGAGGGGGAGGAAGTTTGCACCATTGTACGCCACTGCTGCCTGTGCTGTACCTTTTGTCTGAGGGGGAGGAAGTTTGCACCATTGTACACCACTGCTGCCTGTGCTGTACCTTTTCTCTGAGGGGGAGGAAGTTTGCACCATTGTACACCACTGCTGCCTGTGCTGTACCTTTTCTCTGAGGGAGAGGAAGTTTGCACCATTGTACACCACTGCTGTCTGTGCTGTTCCTTTTGTCTGAGGGGGAAGGATGCTTGCACCATTGTACACAACTGTTGCCTGTGATGTAATCTTTTCTCTGGGAGAGAAGGAAGCTTGCACCATTGTACGCCACTGATGCCTGTGCTGTACCTTTTCTCTGAGGGGGAGGAAGTTTGCACCATTGTACACCACTGCTGCCTGTGCTGTACCTTTTCTCTGAGGGGGAGGAAGTTTGCACCATTGTACACCACTGCTGTCTGTGCTGTTCCTTTTGTCTGAGGGGGAAGTACGCTTGCACCATTGTACACAACTGTTGCCTGTGATGTAATCTTTTCTCTGGGAGAGAAGGAAGCTTGCACCATTGTACGCCACTGCTGCCTGTGCTGTACCTTTTCTCTGAGGGGGAGGAAGCTTGCACCATTGTACACCACTGTTGTCTGTTCTGTACCTCTTTTCTGAGGGGCAAGGAAGCTTGCACCATTGTACACCATTGCTGCCTGTGCTGTACCTTTTCTCTGAGGGGGAGGAAGCTTGCACCATTGTACGCCACTGCTGTCTGTGCTGTACCTTTTCTCTGAGGGGGAGGAAGTTTGCACCATTGTACACCACTGCTGCCTGTGCTGTACCTTTTCTCTGAGGGGGAGGAAGTTTGCACCATTGTACACCACTGCTGCCTGTGCTGTACCTTTTCTCTGAGGGGAGGAAGTTTGCACCATTGTACACCACTGCTGCCTGTGCTGTACCTTTTCTCTGAAGGGGAGGAAGTTTGCACCATTGTACACCACTGCTGCCTGTGCTGTACCTTTTCTCTGAGGGAGAGGAAGTTTGCACCATTGTACACCACTGCTGTCTGTGCTGTTCCTTTTGTCTGAGGGGGAAGGACGCTTGCACCATTGTACACAACTGTTGCCTGTGATGTAATCTTTTCTCTGGGAGAGAAGGAAGCTTGCACCATTGTACGCCACTGATGCCTGTGCTGTACCTTTTCTCTGAGGGGGAGAAAGTTTGCACCATTGTACACCACTGCTGCCTGTGCTGTACCTTTTCTCTGAGGGGGAGGAAGTTTGCACCATTGTACACCACTGCTGTCTGTGCTGTTCCTTTTGTCTGAGGGGGAAGTACGCTTGCACCATTGTACACAACTGTTGCCTGTGATGTAATCTTTTCTCTGGGAGAGAAGGAAGCTTGCACCATTGTACGCCACTGCTGCCTGTGCTGTACCTTTTCTCTGAGGGGGAGGAAGCTTGCACCATTGTACACCACTGTTGTCTGTTCTGTACCTCTTTTCTGAGGGGCAAGGAAGCTTGCACCATTGTACACCATTGCTGCCTGTGCTGTACCTTTTCTCTGAGGGGGAGGAAGCTTGCACCATTGTACGCCACTGCAGTCTGTGCTGTACCTTTTCTCTGAGGGGGAGGAAGTTTGCACCATTGTACACCACTGCTGTCTGTGCTGTAACTTTTTTCTGAAGGGGAAAGGAAGCTTGCACAGCTCCGGTCTGTGCCACACCTTTTCTGTAAGTAGTATACAAGCGAGCATAGCTACTGCTGTGCTGCTCCTGAAGTAGTGTCCATTCATCTCACCATGTGCAGTGGTCTCAGCTACTTGGCACCAGCATTAACTGTAGTGCATCACTTGGAGGTTCCATATTGGACAAAGACATAGGGGCATATTCACAAGGAGCTATCGCCGAATTAACGGCACTTTATCCCAGCCAAAGTCGTGATAAATTTACCTCCCCATTCACAAGCAGGTGTTAACAGCCCACAGCACCAGTTTACCCGCGATAGCAGCCGCAAAAAACATCGCCACAGAGGACCCCCGCAAATATCGCTAATGAGATGCAGAGTAGGCGTTCCCGTGCCAAAAGACGAGACAACAGTACACCTCAACATTCACAACGACCAGCCACATCGGCGATAAAAACACAAAACAGGCGATAAGATGCGTTAGCACCAGGAAATTTACACCTTCTCTGACCTGGTGTAAAGTCGGACGGCAGCCAGCACCACAAAAGAGAGCACAGCCCAGGGCCACATCCGAAGTGCAACAGATGCCATGGAGCCACCCATCATGCGGCCCGGACACCAGAGAGGGCCACAACACCCACCTCCACCACCCCAGGACCCCAACCCACACCCGGAACACCCCTCCACCCCCCCGGACCACCACAGACGCAGCGCAGACAAAGACAGCGGAACCCCAGGAAACGTACCAGCCGCACAGAGCCAACATCTGACAATGTCACCGTCCACTACAGTCTGAAAGGGACAACCATCCTACGCATCCTGACCATCATCGCCTAACAGGCCTACGGCACCAACATAGCGGACAACCAACATCCCACCCCACACAAAGCTGACTGCGTGGCTGCACCTGTTGGCCCCTGGTACCCCCCAAACAACACCCGCCAGAGTCGGAGGAGTCACACAGCCAGCCACATCCAAGTCCCCCACACCTGTCCTGGACATCACCATCACCCTGGTACCCCAGTCCCCATACGTACAACACAATGCGCAGGATCCACTGGAGACCAAGCAAGGACCATACGCCATAGCAGGATGCACGCACGTGTTGGGGGCAATCCACAGCACACATGTACTACCTGTGCCCCCTGGTGACACAGCACACAATCACCTCAACAGGAAGCACACGTCTCACATCAATGTGCAGGCAACAACAGAACACCGTGGAACCCCCAACAATGTCGCCTTCAAATACACAGCCAGTGTGCATGATACCTTCATCCTCCGCCAGCCCATCATCAACCAGCGTTCCCAGGATGGCAAAAAGGGAAATGCACACCCACTTGGCAAGTCCGAAATGAACACCCCACACACCTCAACTCCACAACCATGCAACTCACAACTCTGGCAATGCACACGCCACAAAATCACAACCAACATGCACAACAACATGACCACCCACCAGACACGACAAAACAACTTACAATGGTAACCTGGGCAAGCCCTGAACATGAGCCATCAACGGCATGGCACCTCAGCCACATAATAGCCGAATGTGGGTAGAGGTGGCAACCAGGCATGTGTTGAGGATGCAGTAGAGCTATGATCGGGAAAGCACACAATGCCAAGAGTGGCGGAGATGTGCTGGACAGACCGCAGTATGCAGATCACACCCATATCCATGGTGACATACACCTCTGGCGTATGGAGTGCAGTGGACAGTGGACGCAACCATGCCACCCCAGCCAGTGGGGGAACTCGCGGAAATGTTGCCTGTGATGCCACCCCCTAAGCGTCACCGGAGTGGGATGGCCCGGCGTAGGCCACGCCAGCGTAGGGGTGTGAATAAAAAGCACGTAGGCCTGGGCTTGGTCCTCTCCCAGAAAGCCCCACGTCTCTGCCAGGGCGGCGCCTCCCACCCCGCCACGAGGCCGACGCCGTCCTCGTGAGCGTAGTTGCCTGCGATGCTGTGCGCCTGCCGGACACCGGCACGCTGGACCACGAACCCGTCAGGCCCGCCCCTGCGCAGCCAGGCCACACTGATCACCTGCCGACACCGGCATGTGTCAAGGAGGGCCCACCAGGTGCCGGCGCAAGCTCCAAGCCCGAGTCCCGCGACCTTGGCAGCCACCTCAGACCATCACGGCCTCCACGACACAGGCCCGCTTTATTCCCTTTTCGTTGACGTACTCCACTGCCGCCTTCGGCCTACTCTTCGGACCAGTAGGTCCTATATGTGAAACTGTGTCCTGAGTCATGAATGGCAGTGACCCCAAATCCCAGCCAGCGGCCACAGCACCAGACCCCCCCCTGATCAGTGAGGCATAGTTCCATATGGGCATCTTGCGACACGTGGTGCCACTAACCCTGTACAACGCCAGCCGGCTACACGTGGTGCCACTAACCCTGTTCAACGCCAGCCGGCTACACATGGTGCCACTAACCCTGTTCAACGCCAGCCGGCTACACGTGGTGCCACTAACCCTGTTCAACGCCAGCCTGCTACACGTGGTGCCACTAACCCTGTTCAACGCCAGCCGGCTACACGTGGTGCCACTGAACCTGAACAATGCAGGCCGGTGGGGCCATCCAACCTATGCCGGCGACACTAGGTGAATGGGCCGTGCTGACCGCTGCCTCAGGCCTACACCACGGTCAGGTAGGTCACACATTTGGAACTGAGTCTTGATTACACCATGGCAGTGAACATCATTTAAGGCAGAGAACAATTCACTATATTCCCTTCGATGTGGTGCCAACAAGTCTGTGCATGGCATCAAAACCACACGTGTCTGTGGGCCTACGTGGACCACTGCCCTGGGCCTACGCTGCGCACGAGTGGGATCACAGATTTGGAACTGAACATCGGTAATTCAAAAGGCAGAATACATATCATCGCACGCACGGAGAGGCGTAAGAGGATGACGCGTTGCAGTCCGGAGGGAACAGGATCATCGTTACGGAGGTGATTGAACACTACCGACAACTGCCACTGTGTCACTAACTCTGTGCCTCGCGAGCCAACGACACGGGGCTGTGGGCCACTGCTGACCGCTGCCTCCGGCCTACACTGTGGTCCAGTAGGTCACAGAGTCTTGATTTGGCAATGTTGGAGTTCACATCTGTGTACCGGCATCATCGCAGACTGCATCCCCTCTCAGCACCTGTGCCACTAAGTGCGTTCCCGGACATTCGTGGACACTCACTGGTCGTACATTGGTGGCGTTTGAGTCTATGGACTAGGGGCTAGTTTTCATCCTCATGTAGCTGATACCGAATTGTTGGTGAAAACGAGGGTTGCGCTTTCCACTCTTCCATTTGCTGCTTCCAGATAACATTAGACCTTCCGCATCATGCCCTGGAGGACACCTTCCACTGTCCCCCGCAACACTCCGCAACATACACCTCGGACATTGATGGGGACCCGCTCAGGTCGCATGGCCCATCTGACTGCACCGCAAGTCACCGTCCCGTGGCTGGGTGCCGGTGCTGGCCGCAGTGCATCCGGGGCCACTAACTCTGTGCTGCTCAGGCCTGGGACCCCTTCTTCTGAGACATTGAATGGCCTCTGTAGCGATGGTCTGGGGGTCATCAACGCCATGTGTCTGTGGCCCTGCGATGTCCGCATCCTCTGGCCTCAACTGCGGGCCACCAGGGCCCACACATAGCATCGAGTCTTGACCGTCCCAAACGTCGCATCACTGCAGGAGGCACACGCCACCACCGCAAGGACCACCTCCAACCGCCATCTGCCAGAGTTGAAACGGTGGTCCTGACAGACCTACGGAGTTGCTCAGACCTGTCGTGGATGCCATCATCGGCCTGATACCCTGCTCAGCACTCCAGGTGCCAGTGACTCAGTGCACCGCAAGCCATTGTCCGTTACTGATTGAGTTTTGTGCTTTTGTGAGGTTGCGCAGCAATGTCACCTCATGCAGTGGGGTAGACCTGGGACTATGATGAGGAAGATGTGTCATGTGTGCGGACGGGAGAAGGCACAGACAATGGGAGGGCAGGAGGCAACAGCCCCAAGGCAGGAATGCAGACTGGTGGTGGTAGTCAAGCTACACCCCCGGATCTATTTCTGGGTATTGCGCTGTGGACTGCGGACGCAACTGTCACCTCAGGTAGTGTGGGAGACCTGGGACGTTGATGAGGAAGTTGATGCAGGTGTAACACACCCCACTGCATCTGCATCAGGACTAACCCGAAGGGACACAATCCTAGCAATTTCCTCACATGAGCGCGCTCTTCTCTAGTGCCCCTACCTCAGTGCACTGCAACTCACGGAACCTCCTGACTGAATATTGGGTGACCTCTGTCCTTACTCCGGATCCCTCCATGTTGCTCTGCAGTTGACTCTGTTATGCTGGTGTTTTCTGTTTCCATTACACTGGTGTCCACTGTTCAGGTTGTTGCCAGCACCAAGCACTCCGTGCGGGCTGGCTTATACTCACCCCACACACATCCAGCACAGGCGTCACTGTACATGTGGCCCTGCCAATAAAGGGGCCGGGCGCACATGCCCGGAGCCAGTTCAACATGATATGTGCATGTGTCCCTGTGGTCTTGTATGCATGGGGGCCCTGGGCCCTACGACATTACATTATGCTGTGTACAGCGGACGCAGGCATGTCACCGCAGGCAGTGGGCTAGAACCTGGACATGTAGCTTTCTCGCCACCCACTCAATTCGTAAGGGGAGTGGACTGTGCCGTCGTACGCAGAGCCAACGTGGGTGTGTGACTGATATGTGTGTGCCCCTGGGCGTGGTTTTGTACTGGGTATGTGCATCTGCATGTGTCTCTATGGCAGTGTGGGTCTCCTTTGTGGGGTGTAGGTGGTCCCTGAAGGGTATTGGACACCCACGTATGTGTTCTAGTTCGCATTCCATGGGTTGTGCAACACCCGCACCTGTTGGGCCACCTCCTTTTGGCGTTCTGACACCTGGCATTGGGGTGCCATGTGTGGGTCGGTGAAGTGTTGTGAGCCAGCCGTGATTGCGGGTGCTTCATGCTGTGTGGTCTGTTGCAGGGGCTGGGTTCTCCTCTGAGTAGCTTGTCTGCCCTGGTGCTGGGTTGTGTGGGATGTCCATGGGCTGTTGTAGTGCGTCGGTGTCGAAGGTGTGGTGTTCATCTCGGGCATCACTGATGGGTTGTCTGTTCTGACCTGCTGGAGGTGTTGTTTGTCCCTCTGCATTGTGAAGGGGAGGTGCATGTTGGCATTGTGTTGCCGCCTTGTTCTTGTCGACATGCAGACTGTGTGACAATGTACATTGTGACTATTTGGGCGGTGGTGGCTATTTGAGTTGGGACAGTGTACATTTGGCCTACATGGCTGATGTGGGGTTGTAGCCGTAGATATGCATCTCACAGTTCCCTGCTCTGTCCAATGTGATTGTTCTGTTTCTGCGCCTGGGCGGACCCAGTTGTGTCCCCTGTTCTGCAGTGTGGGTGTTGCACTTTGTGCCACATTGTCATGGTATGTGCTGTGATTGCTATGTGTGTGTGCTGCAGTGTGCCAGGGGGATGGGGGACATGTCCCTGGGTAATTGTGGGTGTGCAGTATGCTACACCTCGTTGTGCATGTGTGCCATTGTGCCCATCACCCCCGTCCCCCCAGTCCCTGTTGGATCCTCACCCTGTTGTTGTTGTGTCGGGTCCTGTCGAGCTGTGTCCGTACTCCCACCTCCTTGCACCGTCTCCACACTGATGACTGTGGCCTGGGTTTCCTCCAGCTCCTCCTGTGGCGCAGGACTGCCACCTCCTGTCGCCTCCTGGATTGGCCTCCTCGGCACTCCGACTGCATTCCAGGTGGTCTGCTTGTGGGTCAGTTGCTGGTAGTGTTCTGTCACCTCCGTGACGCTGGTCTTGTTTTCCTGCGGTCTGCACCCCGTCTTCCTCTCCCTTTTCTCCTTGGCCTTCCCCGACCCCGTTGTTCCTTGCTGGTGGTCTGTGGGGGTTGTGGGGTTTGCGTTGGCCTCTGCGCTGGGTCAGGTTGCATCCATGTTGCTACGTGCTTTGGCTTGTTTCTGGTGTGTTGTTTCTGTGGTTTTTATGGTGCAATTTCCCGCCAGACGCGTGGGATTTGCAGGGCTGTGGCTGCTTTTCGCTACTTTTTGTACCGCGATTGGCCTCATCGCATGATTTCTCGCGTTTCGCATTTTTTCGGCGTGGCGTTGATTTTCACGCTGACATTTGACGCGTTATCTGGTGACTATCGCATGCTACCGCCTTGTTGTGGATTCCACGTTGACACTGGGTTATTTTCCCGCGATAGGCTGCGATATTGAAAGTTGCGTTACGCTACTCTTGCGGTAGTTATCACACACTCTTGTGAATATACCCCTCAGTGTACCATCTGTAGGGTCTAATGCTGTCTTTTGCATCTGATAAACAGTGGCAGATTGTATGATGGAGCGAATAAATGCCCAGCCTAACTCATCAATCAATAAACTGTCTGTTCTTTGTCCTTGTCTCCTTCACCACAAAACAAAAGTAAGACATCATGCAACAAAGCACATTACACAGAACCTGCCATAAACACCCACCGCAGCACATACACAACCCATACATGTCCAGCCTGGGATATTAATAGCACCAGCCACCAAGATACACCCAAAAACCCAACACAGCACTTTAGACAGATACTACCATAGACACCCAACACAGCACATACACAACCCATACTTGTCCAGCCTGGGATACCAACAGCACCAGCCACCAAGATACTCCCAAAGACCCAACACAACACTTTAGACTGATAATACCACAAACATCCAAGAAAGCTCACTTATGCCATGTAGTTGGCTATCATGAAGCTCCCAGCAGTTACCACTTACCATCATTAGGTCGAGCCTGGGCAGCGCATGCCCTGCTCTGTGAGGCATGCGGTATTCGAGTATGGAATTGAAGCTCCGCCCACTCTCCGCCCATATTTTTCATTGGCTTGTGTCATTGTCCTTTGTAAATGCTGGCTTCTGATTCGTTAATAGGCTTGTTAGTCCCTCCTTAATACCGCCTTGTCTTCATTTGTAACCTCCCATGAGGACTGCCCTTTTACTTCTGTTGTTACACGGTATGTCTGTAAGCACTATTTTCTTTAACGAGTTTCTCCTACTGCAGGCACGACATGCTTTCTTGCAACATTCAGCACGCCATGTGAGTTTTCACTTTCCAAGCAGTCCGGGAAAATGGCGGCCGCTTCTTTGAAATGAAATAGGTCTCCCATTTTCAAGAGTTTCAGCTATTGGCTTTGTAAATGACAATGCCTTTTATTTATGTGTTAATTAACAAAACAGATAAAAGGCATTGTCATTTTCGATGCCAATAGCTTAAACTCTCGCAAATGCGAGCCCTATTGCATTGCAAATGCTTGTATGCAGGTCGTGTTACCACTCATCATCATGTGCAGATCTACCACCTCCATCGTGGGCAGGGCATAGCACCAAAGCCGGAGAGATACCTCTATCATTCGCAGGGCATAGCACCAAAGGCAGCCAAAGCATTGCCCCTCGAACCGTGCTCACACAAGCACCCCTTGCTGGCAGGGTGACCAGACTTTAAAGACCAAAAAAAAGGGACATTGCATGAACATAGAAGTAGGACTATACTTTTGTATTAACCAAGGTGCACAGAAGGACTTAATTGACAGTGCTTGCCAACATAAAAAACACAGGAAATGATACGCTAAGCACAATTAAATGAAACGTTTACACACAGCATCATCTGTTTTAACTAAGTTGGGTTCTGATAAGGGCTGCTAGCTAATCCTGCACATGAAAACTTTCCCCCTTTTGCGTTCAGCTGTTCACCACTGAAAACTGGTAAATGTGCTAAACTTGCTATAGTTTGCCAAGACAAAAGGTGAAAAACTGAGATGGTCCCGGCAAATCTGGGACACCAGGTCACCATACTCACAGGGACCCCAAAACATCTTAGCTAGACTACACATCACAACCTCATGTACATGATGTGGCCCATGCGTTGTTACACACCGGTGCAACTCACTCCTTACACAGCCTTACCTTACACAACCTTACACAACTATCAGATGGACCTAGCTCAAAGTCAACACACCCATACTTACAACATAACTTTGTAGCAATGTGACTAGATAACCAATCAATTCAACAGCACTAACTCTTCAATCCGTGCTGTGACAGCTGCTTACCCCACGTTGTACGCCTTACATACAAAAGACACGTGACACGCATGCAGGCACATAGTACTTCCTCAAATCAGATCAACATCTCACTAACAAAACACAATGACACCAGATCAGCACCTATAAGGTCACTGAGAAGTCCCAGAACCACAGGAATAGATGCCTAGATTCTGGAAGCGCTGCAAGGCCGTACACATGGTAGAAATATACTCATCAGCGCTGGAAGTAGAAGTGCTGGTGGTGCTGCAGCACCCCTGAAACATCTGAAACGCCCAATGATGAAGCATGACATCCCTTGGGATGTGTGAGGGCAACAAGAGACAAAATCGGTGATTGTCTCTAGTTTGTGAGGTCAGAACCTAGACTCCTCTGTTCTCTCCCATTCCTCTTCTATGTGGGCAGTAATGGTGTCCCTATAGGAACAGTAACCCACTTTTTGGATTTATACTACTACGTGGAGCAAGGGTACTGGACCTCAACTAGCTCCTAGTCCCCCCTTCTTCTTTGATTAACAGTGCACACATGTAATACCTGTTCTTATACCACAAAAAATGTATAAAAAGAAATGTAAACAAAATAGGTCTATTTACACAACACCATCACTAACACATTGTTATATCTCCTACCCAGAGATATCAACAGTACACACAAGAATACTTCCAAATAATGATGTAAGTAGCACGAATATACCTCGTTATCACGCAGTCTTTTTCCCTGCAGGGAATTACAACGCGGTCGTTACAACGACCGCGTTGTAATTCCGCATAACATTACCCCGCAAGTCGTAACAACGACTTGCGGAGGGGGGGCGCTGGATGTTGGAATAGTATAATTTACTATTCCAACTCCAGTCTGTGCGGACAGTAAGGAAGGTGTTGGATTTTAAATCCAACACCTTCTCCCCCTCCGCAAGTCGTTGTTCCGACTTGCGGAGTAATGGTATGCGGAATTACAACGTGGTCGTTGTAACAACCGCGTTGTAATTCCCTGTGGGGAAAAAGTTTCATGGTAAACGTTGTTTACCAAGTAGCACAAATATACACTGGTCTCCAGGGGGAGACCAAACCATATACTAAGAAAGTGGAATGCGAACTGCAAAGAAGAATGGGACTTGGACCAGAAGACTCAGAGGAGCTGGGAGAACCAGGAACCACCCAAAGTATATACCCAGGAACCCCACGGAGGCTGTGTGTAGAGTGGAAACACAGCTGCGTGTCCAATGGAAGTAAATGGAGAAGTCGCGGTTGCAGTTTTAAAGAAGGACCCTTCCCAGAGGACCCCGAAAGAAACCCTTTGGAAGACAGAAGGTTGTAGAGCCACCCCATCTGTGGATGCCCAGGAACCAGGTTAACTGCACTAGGGACGCCAGGTGAAGTGATGTCGGAACCTGCCGTAGACGACAATGGAAGACTTTGGAGAAAAGGCCTCTGGGGAAGTCTCTGAAGAAGTCCGGTGAAATCCAAGGATGGATTCTTGAAGAGCAGAACCTGCAAGCAGAGGGGATTGTGGCTATGCCACTTGGAGGTGACCAGGAGGCACGATGCCCAACGATGTCAGGAGGTTCAGGAGTGAAGATGATGACCTTGTCGCTGCAACTGTGAAGGCCAGGCAATGCTGAGGAAGATCAGGAGCAGTGTACAAGCTGTCACACGTCGGATGTTGGTGTCTAGATGGTCGGTGTTTGGTGGGAGCACCAACAAGCCTTGGTAGCCACAACTGGTGTGGAAAGTGTAGAGATGCAACCGTTGGGACTAGCAAGGTCCAAGGGACTCACCAAGTGCATGAAAGTAGGAGCAGGACCCAGCAAGCAGAGAAGCTCACTGAAGAGGACCCAAGAGGACCCACATGCCGAAGGCACAAAAGTCGCAAGAGGACTTTAGGCAGCTCACCCAAGATGGAGGCCCACGGTGCAAGGGATGCAATGAGGACTCTGATCTCCAAGGGATGAGGTTTTGGAGGCTGGAGCTTCTTGTAGCTTGAAATCTCTGGACTGCAGAGCCAACAAGCCTTGGCAGCGGCAAGTCAATGTGTGTGTACAGGGGTTTGGTCCCAGCAGCTCCGACGAGGAATACTGTCTTCAAAATTGCAGAGAAGACAGGTCAGGCATCTAGGGAGCTGGAGAACCACCACCTGTGTTACTGGGCCTCGGGAAGTCCGTAGGACGACAGGAGCAACAGACTGGTCAGCTTCATTGCAGTGCCTGCTGATGCAGGGGACTGACTCCTTCACTCCAAGGGAGATTACTTTGGATGTCCTTGATGCCTACGGGTCTTCTGGAGACCTGGGTGAAGCACAGACACAGACGGCGCAGAAGATTTGAAGAACAGTAAGACCAGGAGCAGCAAGAGTCTTCCGTGATGCAGTCTCAGTTCCAGTCGAAGTCCAATGAAGTCCAAGTGTCCAGACGGTCAAAGAGTGTCTTGGTTTCAGAGGTGAGTCTTATTCCACAACAAATCTGAGGACCCACCCACAGGGGAGCCCTTAAGTAGTCTAGGGAAGGGATTGGAACAACTCAGGGGCCCCTCCCAGAGGAGGGGCTGGACAGAGGGGAGGATACTCCCATGTACTTTGTCCAGTTTCACACCAGAACGGGAGCCAATGGCTCAGTGAACTGATTTCAACTGGAGTATGCACCAAATGTGCCCTTCAAAGCAGTCTGGTGGTGCTGGAAAGTGCCCTCACCCCACCCCAATACATTAAGTCCTGTCTAGGAGGTGGTCACACCTCCTTGTGACAGGAAACCTACTGTTCCACCTTCCCCTGCTCAAACTCAGCTCAGCAGCAGGAGGGTAGAATCGTTTCTGTGGTCGACAGCAGCACCAGCTTGCTGGCAGTCCCTGAAAGGCTGTTACCGGGAGTCCAGGGGGCTCCTCTAAGGGGACCCCAGTACATGGGATCATGCCTCCAACACCAGAATCAGTGTTGGGGTATTATTCCAACATGTTTGATACCGAACATGACCAGGTTCAGCACCGCCATCATACAGTTAGGCATCTCGTAATCACTGATGTCCACTATATCTCTTAAAATGGCTGACCCCACTTACAAAGCCTGGAGAAGCGACTCTGGGGTTTGTAGGGGTGTCTTGCTCATGCAGAAGCACCCCTACACTTATAACCAAGCACCCTGCCCTCAGGACTAAAGGGCATACCATAGGGGTGACTTATATGTTTTAAGTGCAGTGACCTCAGAAAAAAGGACATGTATATCTGTGCAATTGCAGGCCTGTAGTCACAGGTTAAGTGGACTCCCATTGGTGGCATAATACATGCTGCAGCCCATGGAAGACCGCTGGTGTACCTATGTCCTGGTTACCCTATAACCATATACTAGGAACTTATAAAGGTACATTAGTAGCCAATTGTGGAGGTACAAAAGTACTTACCAGAGTCAATTTAGGGGAGAGAGCACAGTTGCTTAGGTCCTGATTAGCAGGATCCCAGCAGACTGAGTCAAAAACACACTGACACCAAGCAAAAAGTGGGGGTGACCATGAAAGCAGATCCTACTTTCCTACATATACCTTTCTGCCCCAGGGTTTGTCCCACTCGTATCCCTTCCTGCCAAGTGTTTGTCACACAGTTATATCGTTCTGCTTAGATGCTTGTCCCAAGCATGGTCCTTCATTCATATGAGTTTGTCCCACTCATATCCCTCTCTGCCTAGGGGTTTTTCCCACTTCTATCCCTTTCTTCCTAGGGGCTTTACCCACTTATACCCTTTCCTGCCCCGGGGTTTGTCACACTCGTATTACTTCCTATCCAGGGTTTCTCCCACAGTTATCCTTTCTGCCTAGGGGGTTGTCGCAATCATATCCATTTCTGCCTAGGACTCTGTCTTATTTATGCCGGACTCTGCCTAGGGGTTTGTCCCAAGTATATCCCTTTCTACCTAGGGACATATCCCTCTTGTAACTCATTCTACCTAGGGGCTTGCCTCACTCATATAATTTCTGCCTAGGGTTTTACCTTACTCATATGCCTTCATTCGTAGGGGTCTGTCCCACTCGTATCCTGGCAGAGTGGAAGCAAACACCGAACTTTACTCCTTCGTCTTTGAAAAGGCCTCCCAGGCCCTGTTTCGGGCTATTGGTCAAGGGTCAGAGGTTTCCCTCATAATAATAGTGATCGGACGTGGCTTACGATCTTTGGGGACAGCTCCCTTCTTTAAAATAACCTTGTGCATGAATCCTTTCAGCATTCCCAGTTCCTCCTTGAAAACCAAGAGCTACTCTTCCATCAGTGTTCTTCGCCAACAGTTGTAGTTGTTAAACTTGTTTAAGGAAGGGAGATGAGGTGCATTCTCGTGCACCAGAAGGTTGGGACATGACGACTCCAGCATGGAAGGTAAGATACTGGGCAGTTGCTGGAAGTCTCCCTCCCGGTTGATCCACGCTTAATAAACCTCTTACCTTTCCATATTTGCTTCTTTGGATCTTTTCACTGGCCACCGGGACTCCGGTGCTGGCATGCACGCAGTCTGCACTCAATCAATCAATTGATCAATCAAGGATTTATAAAGCGCAGCAAATCACCGGTGAGGGTCTCAAGACGCTGGAGTTGCTAGCTGCTTTGTGGTGATCATGGTCCTTCGAACAGCCAGGTCTTGAGTCCTTCCCTGAATTTCTGGAGCAATGAGGCAGTCCTGAGGTGCAGGGGGAGGTCGTTCCTCGTTTTGGCCGCCAGGTCTGAGAAAGAGCGTCCTCCGCTGTTGCCTCAGCAGATCCTGGGGTGTTTGTGAGGAAGAGGGAGGCGGATTGTAGGTGTCTGGTTGGTTGGTGGAAGGTCATGCGTTTGTTGATGTATGCTGGTGCTTCGCTCAGAGTCCCCCCAGTAGACTTCGACAGATGAATTTCCATTTGGGTGACTCAAGACACATGAGAGCTTTTTCTTTCTGGTTCAGTGGTAACCTGTGTCGGATGGCACCACGTGTACGCCTCTGGCTCATTCACTTCAACACGACGCTGGCACTGCCAAGACTAGAAGAAAGTCAGAAGGCAGAGGCAATCTGGGGCATCTATGAATATTCGTGTATCGTGTTCTGTGAACTGAACTTCCAAAAATAGTAATATACAGCACAGATGATATTTCAGGCCGCACAAGAAATGCTTCTGACGTATGTGAGTGTGAGTGTTTTCATGTGGTACAACCAGGGATGACAGCGAAACAAAAATATTGTCAGAACGATAAGCCAGCGCAGTCTGGGAAAAATTCACACACTTTAACATGGGGTGTCCAGCTAATGAGCAAGCTGCAAACAAGCCCATGGGGCGCCTACGCCCTCTCCCAGCACTCCGAGTTTGTACTGGACCGAGGCCAGTTTCACTGGTATCACATCTCCTTGCAGCTGAGCCAGACCTGTCACTTGGCAGAGGTTTCACCCTATCAGTGGATCTGTCTTACATACTGTGGGTGGGAGGGCAGACTTCCACATGTGGCCTCTGTTATTGCCCACATCTTGCATCAGTTATTCGAACCAAAGAAGCTCTCTCTCTCTTACACTCTCCCTTTCCCTGCCTGTCACTCTCTCCCTTTCTATCTCTGTCTCTGTTCCATGTCTGAGCTCAGATTCTCCATCTTTGGAGATCTTGCCAAGTGAGTCAGAGGGATTATGGGCCTCATTTACAATATTTTGACGCAGCGCAACGCAGCAAGCCTTCCTGCTGCGCTGCCATGCGACAAAAGAAAAGGGCAGGAATGCACTATATCTACAAGATACGGCGCATTCCTGTCCTTCTCCCCTGTGCTGTCGCACAATAGGCTGCCATGCGCCAATGCAGGCACCCTTGCGCCATGGTGCATGGGTGCCTGCGTTGCAGGGATGATTGTTTTTGTGCAGGAAGGGACACCTATCTGCACAAAGACAACCACGAGAGGTGTTTTCCTCTTTCCATGCGTGCTGCAGAATGCAGCACACATAGAAAAAGGGAAAATGCGGAGAAATAAAGGTATTTCTCCTCGTTGTGCCTCCCTAATGCCTCCCCTGGGGAGGCATAGGAATCTGACGCATTTCCAGGTTTACAAAACCTTGTAAATCTGGGAATGCATCAGGTTCCATGAATGTCGTGTGGGAACACCCACAGGAACACCTATGGAACGCCCCTTTCACGCATAGTAATGCATGAAAGGAGGCCATAGGAACAAGGCCATGATAAGCCACGCAGGGTGGCTTTACGTGACCTTGTAAATATGGGCAGGCAAATTACGCTGCCAGTGCATCAAAAAAGTGACGCACCGACGGCCCTAGGGGCTTGTAAATAAAACCCTGCGTGTTTCCACCAGGTGAGGTCAGACAAGCTGGAACCAAATTCAATGTATTATCTGGCATCATTTGTGTATCCCTGCATTTTTGGGGTTCACCCGGAGATCGCTCTTATGGGATACAAGAGGGTTGATGAAAGGGTCCATCTGGTGAATGATGTCACAATGGGTCTCAAAACCCCAGCTCACATCATCAAATAAACGAATATTCAAGAAGGACCGTTCTTGTTGGTTGTTGAAGATGCCCGACTCAAAGATGGCCTCTGCGGCTATAAGACGCGACTTACCGGCACTCCGTGGTCATGATAAAGTAGTAGGGGGACTCCTTAGCAGGTGTGCTCCACAGGAAATAGGACTTTTAGCAGAGGGCTGTGAGGGGAACCCATTGGGCATTGAAGTTTGAGTTCCCTACTCTGGCAAATGTCTCTCTTCTCTCCAAACAATGCATAAGCACCATATGTTACCAATGAGAAGATTGACGTACTCTACTGTATTGTGTAGCTGATTTAAACACCCACTGAGGCAACATTATGTGCCCTTAAACACAATGACATGTGAGGTGTGATGTTCTATGCACATGTTCAGAAGGGGGATCTCATTCCTCAGCCCACCTGCCAATAATGTGCGCACGCGCACACAACAGAATGTAGGCGCCCCTACATTGTGACCCTGGTAGCTGCTTGGGTAGCCGGAAGAGTTGTTCCTTCTTCAGGAATGATGTACACCAAACCCTGAAGACTCATAGGACAAGAGGCTTCCTGGATAGTGTTTCAGTGGCTTGGCAGATGCTGGGCTGTTGTTGCAGCTGCGGTAGAAGACCGTCTGTTGGTTGCCAATCAAATGGTTGTGGGGACAAAAATGGTTTGAACATAATTAAATTCTATCCCCACTACTTCCTGGTGGTAAATGGCGTGGTTGGCCTGCCCTCTGCCCATTAACAATATTAAAAATATTTTAGTTGTTAATCTTTGGGCACAGCTTTCAGTATTTGCTTTGCACTGAACATGTTCATACCTACCTTCTCCAATTACCTGTGGCTAGCCAATGACTTATGGGGGGAGTTGCTCCCGGATGCACAGACAGATTATAAAGCGAGAGTTTATCAACATGTACTGTGCATTTGATGGAGTTTTTTAAGGTAAAGGAAACGTAGGGTTACATATTAAGTGCATGATATGTGGACATAGTGGTGATAGTTATGCAGAGATTGACGCTATGAAGTAATTACTTTGTTACAGAAGGATATACATATTTTTAATCAGAAGAATTGCCTGATATACGGGTGGTGGCCACAGGGAAAGATACGATAAGAAGCCGATATTGGCATTTATATACATTTGTTTTGGACCATTAGTTAGGTTTGGATTATCAAATATAATTTTTGTCCGTATAGGATAAAAGGAGGCACTAGCAATAAATATTGGATGCTATACTCAAGGTTGTCTTTGATAGAAATGATGGGTTATGTTATGTTAAAAAAGATTTATGAAGCGCTCGTACACCGGTTAGTTTCATGGCGCTGATACTAGGGACATGCCGACCCGGAGCAGTTCATTCGTATGCTTGGATGTACAGCCATGTTGTGAGAGATTTTCTGAATCTCAGTAGGTCAGTGCTTGACCTGATTTCCAGAGGGATGGAGTTCTACAATCGGGGGGCCAGAGTTGCAAACCTACAGCCCCCTTGGCGCTTCAGCTTGAAAGTAGGGACAGTCAAAAGTTGGAGCTGGGCCGAGCGGAGGTTTCGTGAGGGGGTATAGCGAGATATGAGGCTATCTATGAATTTAGGGCTCCGGCCATTCAGGGATTTAAACACCAGGCAGCCAATTTTGAATGCACAGCGTTGGGGGATAGGGAGCCAGTGCAGCTTCCTAAGGAGGGGGGAGTAAGATTTAATTTATTGGGGATAATGTAGCTTGTGACTGAAAGGCTTTAAGTTTTTGATAAAAATATTGTGGTGAGAAACATGGCATGCCCTCAGCACAATGACACGTTTGCTCCGCCAACCTTATTTTCTTTATTTTCTTAATTCAACAATCACTCTTGTCCATTGGCTGTTCATATTGGTGATTTGACAGTTTCTGAATTGCAACTATGGAACTTCGACAAGCTTGCACTGGGAATTAACATTTGACACTACTCTTAAGCTCTTTTCTGGCTTGGGGTCTGTTTTGTCCACTTGTTGTCCCAAACACCATGGTGATAATCAAAATCGAGTTAGAACGACAATGTAAATAACTAAGGTTGATTATTATTTATTTTGTAGCCCTGATTAAGTCATTTGTGTACTTACCATAGACGAAACACATGTTGGCTACATTTTCATGTGGGATTTATTGGACACATGAAGATTGAAAATAAAGTGGAGTTTACAACTATATCAACTTCTGTGGACGCTTGTAATTTGGACATTGGGGCTCAGGATACTTTTTAACCTTTAAAATCTGTGTTTAACTTGACAGATTTGCTGGTGAATAAAAGACAGAGGTCAAATGTCAGGCTGTTTTAGTTTTTTAACAGGGGCATTGGTGTTTACTTTTCTTTCTGACTTCAAAGTGAGAGGAGTTTTTAAAGTGAATTATGTGACAATGTAGGGTGTTGGTTTTTGCAATACACAATAAAATGTAAATACCTGTAACTGAACTGTATGCATCCAGCAGTTAGAAAAAGAAAAATTAAGCACTTTTTTTGCAATTCTGAAGTGTGCTGGAAACAGAGATTTTAATAGGATCAAGACACTTACTTGGTACATTTTCACAGAAACCCGATTTCTACACATAATCATTTGAGTGTAGTTTTATCAGTAAACTGTATATCTGTGCAACTTCAGTGGCCATTTCAATGAAAAATGTGCTGTCTGTAAATGACAGTGTGCTACCACATGATGCTTCAGTTATATTCATAAATGGCCTCTCCTCATGTACATTAAAGGTAGGCAGGTCCCAAAAGTTTGTTGTTCTAAAAAATGGGTCGTGGTTCTAAAAAGTTTGGGAAGCACTGCCTAGAGAACGACTGATGCTTCAGAACAGCTGTTCTGTCAGCAGAGTGCAAATCTGACCGGTCTCTCAATAGAGCACTTGAGTCTTTGCAGATGGCAGTGGAACATCACACATCATAACTTGGTTTTATATAGCTTCTCATGCCCAAACAACATCATATTTCAACTTACCATCAAAGCAATGGGGAGGTGATTTCATATTTCAGCCAGCACCTTGCTGCAAGCTGTGCGGCTATTTCAACACAAAAGCACTACAGGGCGGCTGTCCAAGTCAGTAGGGGCGGTTTTCATCAAGTTATAGTTTACTGGACCCTCCACCGGTTCCAAAGCCGTGCTAGGGCGAAGGGGGTCTCATCTTGATACATTCGCAGCACCATATTTGGGAGGCCTTTTTCTTTCCCTTTGCATTGAAAACACTTGTGGCTGCTGAAGATGAATGACATTTACCTTAAATTGCCACATGTGAGTTGGAAGTGGATAAGTGGATTGCTAAAGTTCACTTTGACTCACAGGTGTGGGGGGGAGCAGGAAGTATTCTGAACAGAGTTCTACTGTTTTTTTTATTTTTGCTGTTACATAGTGCAACTCTTTCTAGAAATATTTTCACAGTTCTAGTTCTTTTCTGCAGTTAAAGCATCGCTTTTTTAAAGGTTTTGACTTAATGGTAGTTTGGCACCATTCATATCCAAAGGTGTATTTAGCTAAGGTACACCCGACCCCAGCCAAAGGAACAGCATTGGTAAAGCCAGTAGGTCTCATCTTCATAATGTGAAGGTCAACCTGTTGGCCTTGTTGGCCTTGCCACCAATGCTTCTTCATAAAGCACAGGTTGTTTAAAAAAAAAAAAGTAAAAGATAAAAAAATCAAAATACTGGAAACAATGCAAACTCCGGTCTTATGATATCTGAAATTGTAATCGTTCTAAATGTAATTGTTGGGACTGAAAATTCCTCTGTGTGGTAAAAGACCTGTACCCCTGCCCTGAGTGCCCATCTGTAATGCCCTCACAGTGGTTATAGTGGCAGAGAACTAGAGTAAAGCAGCACGAGCGCGGTGGTGGCAGCACACGGTGTAGTGATCTGTAGGCGTCAACAGGTCCTTTTGACCCTGTGTCACTGGAGTGAGGTCTACAGACTCACCCACCTTTTGTTAAAGTTCTGCTGCTGTGCACTTAACTCACCCTTGGCCAACATCGACTGTATGTCGAGTGCAGCACACAGCAGGAGTGGCATCTCTGCGTTGGATGTATGTGTCCCTGGGGAGGGCACAGTACAGGGAAAGAGCAGTGCAGTGCAGTACAAGCATGGTTAGTGCATGTACTGAGTGGAGAAGTGTGGCTCAATGGTTAGAGCGACAGACCCTGATGCAGAGATCTGGCCTGGGACCAGGGTTCAATTCCCGCCTCGGCGGGTCTTGGACTCAATTTCCTCGGACCTGATAATTCTCGCCTCGGTGCCTATTCTAATCATGGGTCCCACTCTGCAACTCTGGGCAATAGCTTGCTTAATCTCCACAACGGCCCCAACAGCGCTGGGATGCCTGGCTTCACCCTGGGGGTGCCCAGGAGTGGGCATCTCACAGGGAAAGGCCAGGAAGGGTTCCACAGCGGTATGCGTACAAGCGCCTGAGATACCCCTTCGGGGGTCGATTCGGGCGCTATACTACTACATTTACATTTACATTTATGTATGCCTGCAAGGAATACATTACATGACAGAAGTAGTGCTGTGCAGTGCATGCGCAGTGAAAGCATGCACTGGGTGTATGTGTGCTTGCGAGAAGTACAATACATGAAAGGTAAAGTGCTGTGCAGCATGCACATAGTGAGCGTGTGTGCTGGCAGTGTGTTTGTTTGTAAATAACACAACATGGCACAATACAGAAAGGCTACAGTACTGAGCAGTGCACACAGACTGAATGTGTGCTGGATCTATATGCGCCTGGAGTGGCACACTGCATGGAGGTGACAGTACTGGACAGTATATGTGCTGTGAATGTACACTGAGCGCAAAGTGTGCCTGCAACAGTGCATTACATGGAGGACCCTGGGTTCCATTTTGGGAGGCCCAGGTCTGCGTGGTGAAGACATGAGCAGTAGAGGAATCCCCCAGACAGATTTGTGTATTGCAGCATTCCTGTGAGCTGGGTGGGACACAAGAGAGAGACCCCCTGCACGCTTCAAAGAGTGCTCTTTGATTCAGTGATGGATCACTAGAAAGGGGCCGGGACACAGCTCAGGAAGGAGGTGGGCTGATAAGGGATTCATAAAGAACAGGGCTGGGAGCCCGGGATTAACATTTTGATGCACATATCACTGTGGCTGACATCCAGGTGTGAGCTCTAGTCACTCCCATGGCCTGTGTTGTGGGACTATCAGCTTTGAAGGCTCTCCTGCTGTGACAGACTGCCTTTCAAAAGGAAGAAGAGAGAGAGAAGTGTACACTTCAAAAGAAGCAGAACCCCAACATAAAACTTCAAACACCCAGACCCATAATCACATTTGGTGTCTGGAAATGGACTATAAGAAGGAGAGACTGAGACCCCAAAATGTGTCATCTGCCAAGCAGCCAGACGAGCTGCGTGAGAAGGGGAAGCTCTGCAAGATGTCTGCCTGTTACCAGGACTGGGGGACAAGGCTTGCTAGTTTCCGTGCTGGGTGAGGGGACGTCACCAAGGGAAATCAAGACCACCTGCCCTGTAGCCTGGAGCACCTGTGCCTGCCTGCTTGCCAAGAACAGTGTACCTTTTGAGGAAGAGAACAAAATTGGAGGGATCAGGTGCGAGGTGTGAGGAGACAGCTCAGCATCGATTGGGCAGTTGCCCATGTGCAGGAGTGACTCGGTGACCTCCCATATGCCAGGAGAGGGCCACTGTGGATTCAGCCGTACATAGAGTGCCGTGTGGGGAGTGCCAAACCTGTACCGCCTCATTGCCGTGACCCCATATGCCAGAGGGGGCCAGCGTAGAAGTAACTGTGTGACAAACTGCCAAGACTTGTGTGAGCCTTGACGGTGCCCTCATATGTCAGGAGGGGACCCATGGTATTGACGATTACACCAGAGAAGTTTACGCCTTGCCCACAAGTACTGTGTTTACCCTGTAAGTCAGGTGGGCTGCTGGTACTGAGTTTTGCCACAGATCAGGCCATCACTCAGGAAAATTGAATCTGCAAACTGTCATCGAGACCTGCCACCTGACCAACCCTGATAAAGCCTCAGGATGCTGTGAGGACTTTGCTCCGTCACTGGACTCCAGTTGGAAGCACGGAGGTCAACGCCCTCCCCCCGTGCAGGGAAACTGAACTTAGCGCACCCAGGGAAGCTGGGAGCACCTCTGATCACTGTTGAGACCAGCAGCTCCGCTCAGGAGATAGAGCCTGTGCCTGCCTATTGCTGCCGCATGTACCGCAAGCACCCTAACTCCTCCGTACAGGACCAGAGCTGTAAGTGCCTGCCGTCGGGGCACCCACTGAACCGCTGAACGCTTCCGTGCTGCTGGAGCAGGTAAGATGTTAACCGGGCTTGTCTGGCCCCGGAGGACTCACTGCTGAAGGTTCTGCTGCACCATAGACACTCTTGACTATTTCCTAAAGATTAAAAGGGGACTCTTGAGTAAGGCCTACTAGTCAGCACTCCCTGGACACAGCCACCAGTGAATGGGAAATAACCCTGATCACATTCGATGGATGAGGTCGGGACAGGGATTTGCCAGATAAACACTATAGCCCCACCTCAAGGGGATTGTGTTGTTGCTTACGAGTGTTGTTGTTTCTTTGAATGTGTAGAGTTTGAAATAAAATACTTATTTTTATATCTAAAAGCAAGTATTTGACTGGACATTGACTTACTGGCATTACTGAGTGCACTTTGAGTTATGGGACGTGTTCACTACGCTGTATCTACACTTCCCTCTGAAGGAAGCCTTTGACTGCTCGTCCACAGTTACCACTAAGAGGCAAGTACAGAAGGGGCACATGGCCCAGTCGAGCAGGATCTATAGTAGGTTGGATCCCATGACATCAGGAGTAAAAGACCTCAACCACCACGGATGGGCACTGTAGCCCTTGCGTGCACCGTGGCCCTCCGAAAGGGGTTCTGACAGTCATGGTTTATTTTTCAAATACATTTCACTCGGGAAACAGGACAGAATTTAAAAAGGATAAGGAAATATAGGAATTTAAAGGAAAATGCTTGCCATGGCGTAATTTACCTTCCACATGGTTCAGAACTGAAACAAATGCAAGATCCATTTGTTCCTCTTGGCCCAGCACAGTAGCCTAGGGATCAGATTTGTGGGCCTCCAGGAGAAGAAACATCTCCTTTTCAGTCATGCTAAGTACACCGTCTTCCTCACACGGCATTGTGTACAGCAGACAGCCCCTACCCCAACACTATAGAAGGATTTGTGTGCCAAGGCTTGGTCATTCAAGCAATGTGTGGAATGCAAGAGATAAAACAAAACAACCCTTAATGTCTGTTCTTTAGTCAGACCCTCACATAAATACACCGGTTGCTTGACTTTTACAGGCAAGCTGGGGAGGGTGGGAACCAACATTGAAAAGTGGGTGGCAGGGACTTGAGGCGTGAAACAGCACACAAGGGAGAGAGGTGGAAAACACATGCGATCTCATGGAATACTGATAAGGAAAGAAAAACGTAGTTAACGAAATGTGAGCAGTGGAAGAATAGAAGCCATCCAATCAAAAGGACAGAAAATCGGCTATGGTCCAGGGGAGGGACAAAAACAAGCAGAGGAGGGCAAGTCATTGGTCAATTAGCTAGCAAATGAGAGTGACAGTGAGAGTGACAGTAAGACAAACCAGTGGTAAGCTGTAAACCCGCTGTGAGTTTGTCATATCGTTCACACGAGGTCTTACGCCCTTATACATGAGACCTAAAAATGACCTTCATTGCTGCGTGTGCAGTATCCCTCTGCCTTTACTGTAAGCAGTGTATTCATTGTTTCCTTCTACCTCTGCCTCCTACTGCTTACAGCCGCTCTGTTCATCTGCTACAGATGGAAATACAAACATTGGAAACCAGCCAGCAAATGTTGCATTCACTACAAATGATGCGGAGGTTTGGGGAATTTCCATAGTTTGGGCAATTCAAAATTCCGAAAAAGGCTACACCCAAAGCCACCAACGCCATAGTCGGGATTTTACTTTAACCTTTGACCTTCATCAGCAGCACCCAGATGCAAACTGTCCACATCGCAGCTGTCTGTCCTGTCCAGCCACTTCCCAGGGCGCGGCTCCCAAATCCTGGACTGGGAGTCAAAGGTTCATGACCGTCTGGGGCACACATTCAACCCATGATTGGAGGCTTGAGAAGGTCACAGCTCCCTTCCCTCCCAAACACAGGGCACATGAACTTGAAGCCTTCATCTGGCCATCAAAGCATCTGATAGGCCCCCCTGGGAATTCACATCACTTGGGGGACATATTGTCAAAGGGCTGTGATGTCACAAAGCTGTCACTGTACAGATGAAACTGTTTGATTATCAATGGCCCTCTGTGAGTTTTAAGGTCAGGTTAGATCTTAAAAATGTCCTCCACAAGTTTCCATCCCTCCTTGTAAATGGGAGTGTGGGGCGAGCCACATGCTTATGAATCGTAAAGACTAGCGGGGGAGGTTTCCTCACAGCAAGCTATGTCTTAGTGGTAGGATCTGAGGAAAAGCAACCACAGGTCCTTGGATCCAAGTCCTTTGAGTACAAGACTCCATTGATCCCCCAACCTAAAGCCCCTCGCGACTGCTTCAGGAGAACTGTGCCAAGCATCTCTAGAACAAGAGCCAGCATCCATTCCAGTCAAGCCTCTTCTGGTCCACAAGTCCTTCCTTTGGTTAAGTTCATACCCACTACTGGGGCCCCACAGTCTCTTCCCAGGTCTCTCTTCAGGGCCACTGTGAGTGAATGATGCTGACTAGATCCGAAGCTCCTCCGGCCAGTCGTATCTTCGGCAGGACAACACCCTCCATAGAAGCCTCCATCGTCTTTTCCGCAGTGGCGGTCACCAGTGTCTTGAATTGTCTTACATGGTACCACCCACACCACACCTCCTCTGTGGACATTTGCAGGTGTTTACCTAGGGCCTGCTGATGCAGGCATATTCTCCTTCGGGTACATCGCCACCTGGTTGGCCAACATAAATAATGCCTACCACAACAAAAGAGAGTACATTGATGCCAAAAAAGCAACAAAGCCTGCATAACACTAAGAAGGCGATGATACACCCCCCTAGATACAAAGTGACTTTCACAACTACAATAATGCAGCCCTCAGAGGTGCTGTTCCGTAGAAAACTCAAAACATGGTTCTTTCGGTCTCCTTTGGGGGATTAGTGCTAATTTTGCTGTCTTGGATAGGGCCCAATTTTTCTCATATAGGGATGTCTTAGCGCAGGGACACTCCGTTGAAGTAACCATGCACTTTATAAGCTTTTTAATCTAATCTAATCAAACAGCAGACAAGCAAGCCGTGTCCGACAAATCCTAGACATAAATGGCCAACATTAATGGTTGCTGCTGGCCCACAAGAGGTGTTAGCAACAATTAGGACACATACGGACAGGTCACAAATACTGGTGCACATTACACACTGACTGTTTGCAACTTGCCTTTCATTTCAAGCTCACACCTATGTAATAATAGGCTGCATCGCAAAATGCCCATTCGCAGGGGGGCACAGACAACCTGCCTAATAAATATGTTTGGATTCTACTGTGCTCTTTTTTTGCAGCTGATTTGAAAAAACATAAAATGATAGAAGCCAGAGAAGGATAATAATATCAATGGATGTGGAAAGTTTGCTGGGACAAATGTCCACCTTACATTTTTAGATTGATGTCAGCCAGTGAACACATGGGACAACAGCGTGCTACAAAATAACTTTTTAATGTCACTCTGAATTTTATACTGATTTTTATGAAATTATTGTTTTAAATGTTTCAAAAACACTTACTGTGGTTTTTAAATGTGTCCTTATGGATACTTTTGTACCCGAATAAAGAATTAATTGGTTGATTGAACTTTTCAATTCATCTCTTTGTTTTATATTTGGCAGTGAGTATGACGCAACCACTGCAAGGGGAATATTACAATGTTCCAAAGTTAGGGTTTGGTATTTGCTAGGGAGAGAACAGTGTGAGTAGAATGTGATTCTTGCATTAGAAGAAGGGCTAATTTAGACAGTGTTGGGCAAGAAATCTTCCAAAAATGAGGCTGATCTGGTAATTCCACCAGAAGCAAAATAAATACTTATTTCAAGTTCTGTTAATTGGGGGACATTTCACTTTACTCATTCCTCCAGGTCCACCATTCTAACCACAAATAATCAGAGTTAAATCCATTGAAAAGGCAAGAGGTGAAACTGATGAATCTAGGCTGGAAAATCCACCCCAATATCAGCGGATTTACGTCTGTAAATTGCTGACATGACAAGCCGGTAGAAAAAGTTAAGTAGAGGAACCCTGGCATGGAGTGGAGACCACCCAACGTTTCCATGAGATGGTGAATGTGGGGTACTAGCAGTGTACATTCTTATCCAGGTAGAGTTCCGCTACCTTCACGTGTGACAGAGCGGCATTAGACTTTCACTGAAAATCCACCACCAGTTCACGGGCCCATTGATGGTAAATCCTGCAGCAAAAGCGGGCTTTTGGGCTTATCTATGCCAAGTTGTAGTAATGGACACCTCTAAATCAGAAACATTATTAGTTCTCTACAGACACCCTCACTGGGGTGGTTAAGCCGCCACTGGCAGAAACTGAGTTTCTGTTAGACAGTCCCTAAGGTGGACTTAAATTGTCTTTAGCTCTGTCATACAACAGTTTTTTCATCACTAGTAACCTTTGTATATTTATCAGGTGAATGCATTGTCGAATTGAAAGCCCACTGCAAGGCTTGGAAAAAAATGTGTCCTTCCCTCTGACTGACTTGCCGTTTGTTTTTTACTCCAGTGGCATTGACAAGCTGTGAACCCCACTGAACACAACAATTTGCGAGAATACTGACAGTGCTCCCAGTGCTTAATTTGTAATAAAAATAAGTGCCAGGGCCCTGTCAGGAGGCCACTGCAGCTTGAACCGCCCATTGCTCATGCCAGCGTTGTCATCAACAGTACCAATACAACTACTAACCTTAACACTCCTACAAATGTGATCATTCAGACTATTCCAAGCCCCCAAAGTTATAAGGATGGCTTGGGGGCAGGTATTAGTCGCTTTTAATGTATATTGAATTAATAAACAACTGTTGTTCTGCTCATCTCTAAGTTATGCAGACAGCGCCACCATGTGGCAGACTGTCATAAGTGCCGGTGTTCTCAATTAAGTGCTGGTGACGAGCACTGGAAACCACCTACACATATTAAGCACTGAGGCCCTTATTTATGAAGGGCTTACGCTGCCGTTGCGTCACTCTTTTGTGAAAGTGCGGCGGCGTAACGCACCATACTGCGCCCTATTTATAAAGTGACGCATCTAGGCAGATGTGTCACTTTGTAAAGGCCTGCGCTACATTATCCCTGCGTCAGGTATAATGTATGCAGCGTGGGCGTCCCCCATTAAAAAGCCTCGTAGAAGTGTGCAGTGAAATTTAGGAGATTTCACTGCACCACTCCCATGACTTCACTGCTTCACAATCCTTGCACCTACTTCAAGCAGGCGTAAGGATTGACGCAGTCTTTTCACATGGGACTCAACCATGGGTTATGACACATTGCTGGAGTTGCGTCAGTTTTCCAGCACACTCCAGCAATGCATCATTTTAGCACAACCAGATCCATCAGAATTCCTGACGTATCTGTAAATCCCTGCGCCATGGAGCACCGTATTTTAAATACGACACCATGTAAGGATGGCGCTATGAAAAGTGAGGCATCGCTGTTTTTGCCCAGCGATGTGTCACTTTTCATAGATGAGGCCCCGAGTGCTCCACATTTTCAGTGCCCTGTTCCTCAACAGGTCTCTGCTCTCCTCATAAAGGATCACCCAAAGTGAAACGCCCAACCTGATCGTGGGGGCTACCTGCTGCCCCTTCGCCCCAGTCTCTGAGGTGAATGGTGGTGTTGGCATGCTGATTCTAGTTTGGGGGTGCAGGTGTTTATACCAGTGCACCTTTGGAGAGAGTGTCTATTAGCCCCACTTGTTAACGTCTGCCAAGTTCCCCAAAAGTGGGGTCTCCAGACAATCCTTATTCGTGGGACAGATGTGGCTAGTGTATGTGTTGTACGCACACATTTCATGGTATATCCCAGTGAAAGGTGGTGTCCACTGGGGGATTGTGTCTGTTACACAAACTTTATATACAACAGTGATTCTGTCAAATCACTTGTCCCTTAGTGAAACGGCATTAAAAGTGCTTTTCATGTCGACCAATGAAGGCGAACTGCACACTAATTCGCACCAGGACAAGCTTTCACGCACCCTGAAAATATCCGGGCATCTAGATGAAGTCCATTTGAAGATGAACAAAGCTTGGCCAAGCATGAGGGTGAGCAGCGGTGGGGGTCTGGATCCCTTTCCCAGCTTTTTGGGACTGTCGTGTGACACAGGGCTGGCAATAGTTCTGGGCAATAGAGGAAAAGAAGGGCGCATACAAGTGAGTTACAGAGGCACGGGTCATGCCACCCTACCCACATGCAAAATACCAATGTTCCACAGGGAATTATTCAAAGAATATTCAGAACATCGGCCAAGAACCACATTGTATGTTGAACCCGCTTTATAGACGCAATAAATGTGTTGGGGTAAAGATTCCCAACCCCCCCATTTATTTTCATCGGAGAATCATATGATGTGGCACTGAATGATGGGCAAAGGAAAGGTAAAGTAGATGGCAAAGAAATTACGCAGCACATTATGCACTTCATGGGAAACTAGGGGCACACTGTATGGCACTTTTGTGACATTTTAACTAACCCCGGGCGGAGACCTCCGCTCCGCCCGCGGAGTGTGCGGAGATTTGCCTTCTCCGCGTTCCGCGGAGAGCGCAAATCTCTGCACACTCCGCAGCGGAGCGGAGTTGGCCAGCCCCCGCCTCCACCCCCACTATTAACAAGTAAGAAATCTGCAACATTCAATTTGAAATAACTTTGGCGCCGGTTGACGAATCTTCGCGAAATTTTCAAACTCTGTGGCCCGCTCCGGTCCGCTCCTACCCTGAAAGTCTCGGGGTGATTCGTCATGTGGAGGCCGAGAAAAAAGGGGGGTCCCAAAACGTGTTTTCCCCATGCAATTTTCCATAGGAACCTTTCATCGCAGCTACAGCCCGAACTGCTGAACGGAATTACACCAAATTTGGCAAAAAGGTAGCCCTTGGTTCAGTGTCGTGCCTTTTGCTTAAATGGTGTAAATCCGTTCAGTAGTTCCTGAGAAAATCAAAAGTAAAATCACATATATATCTATGGCCGAGTAGGGTCCGCGTACCCTCCCGATCACGAGCTGCATGCTAATTGGTTGTCAAGTGGCTGTCAACACTCCAAATCAGGAAGTGTTGGCAGCCATTTTGTCCTCGGTAGAACCGAGGGACAGAAACAAGTGCGCAAAGCGCAAAAAGGGGGCAAGGTAGAAACACCCTGACCCCCTAGGTCTGCTCAGGGGGTCCCACAAGGATCCCCTGGGCAGAAAAAGGCATTTTTTTTTTAAAAATCGGCGGGATGCGCTTAGGGTGCGTGGATCTCGCCGTGATTAAAAAAAACGAGGCACAGAAACACGTCTCCAAATGTAACAAGGGGGCAGGGTAGAAACACCCTGACCCCCTAGGTCTGCTCAGGGGGTCCCACAAGGACCCCCTGGGCAGAAAAAAGCATTTTTTTTTTTTTTTAAATCGGCGGGATGCGCTTAGGTTGCCCGGATCCCGCCGATAAAAAAAAAAATCGAAGCGCGGTTGCCCCCGGGTGGCCCAAGTCCCAGGGGCATGCGGGGGGTGGGTTTATATTTTATGTGGGGGGCCTCTAAGGCCCCCCAAGCCCCGGGGACCACCACCCCCCGGGGCTTTAAATAAAAAATGGTGCGGGAGGGCTCTCCGCCCTGTCATTGCAAACTTGCTTTGCTTCATTGAAGCGAGAGCAGGGAAACCTGCTCTCGCTTCAATGAAGCAAGCAGATTGCTTTTCCATAAGGGGAGCTGCATGTCAGCAGCTCCCCTATGGAAAGCAATGCCGGCTCCCGCAGGACGCGGGAGCCGGTGGGACCGTGCGGGGATTGGGGACCCCCCCACGGTCCCCAACAAGTGGCCAGGCCCCGGGGGATGGGGTCCCCAGGGCCATTAGTGGCCCGGGAGGGGGGGCCACGCAGCCCCCCTCCCCAAAATTCAATTTAAAAAATATAAATAAAAAAGGACAAAAAGGCCGGCCCCGGGGGATGGGGTCCCCGGGCCTTAAATGGCCTGAGGAGGGGGGCCACGCAGCCCCCCTCCAAATATTTATTTAAAAAAAAAAAGAGGGCATGCCCCGGGGGGTGGGGTCCCCGGGGCAAATAGAGGCCCAGGGAAGGGGGGCCACGCGGCCCCCTTCCCGTTTAAAAAAATAAAAATAAACAGGAAATCCTCAGGCCCCGGGGGATGGGGTCCCCGGGGACAAAAGTGGACGAGGGACGGGGGCCATGCAGCCCCCTCCCATAAAAAAAAAATAGACGAAAAAAAAAAAAGACCGGCATCGTGCCGGAGGCCCCGCCCTCCCTGCAGCACTCTGCAAACGTGCCCCTGGCGCGTTGTAAGAAGGGGAAGTAATTCCCCTTGAATACTGGGGGTCCCTGGGGCCAACTAGCCCACCAGGAACCTCCAATATGCGCCAGGAGCTGCGTTGCAGAGAGGTGTTCAGAGGCCACGCCCCTTTTACACCTCTCTGCAACGCAGCTCTGTGGCGCTTTTGGAGGTACATGGTGGGCTAGTTGGACTCCAGGGACCCTCAGGATTCAAGGGTACTTAATCCCCCAACTTAAAACGCGCCACGGGGCGCGTTTGCACAGTGGTGGAGGGAGGGGGCGGGGCTTCAGGGTCACATGTGTGCAAACAGGCCCCATGGCGCGTTTTAAGATGGGGAATAAAATCCCCTTCTATCCTGAGGTCCCTGGGGCCAACTAGCCCACCAGGCACGTCCAGAAAGCGCCACAGAGCTGCGTTGCAGAGAGGTGTAAAAGGGGCGTGGCCTCTGAACACCTCTCTGCAACGCAGCTCCCTGGCGCATACTGGAGGTACAGGGTGGGCTAGTTGGACCCCAGGGACCCTCATGATTCAAGGGGACTTAATCCCCCAACTTAAAACGCGCCACGGGGCGCGTTTGCACAGTGGTGAAGGTAGGGTGCAGGGCACGTTATAGTTAGAAATGAGCATTTAAAAACCTTTGAAATTCACTTAAAAAACCATAGGTTTCAGGCACGTTATAGTTAGAAATTAGCATTTAAACAACCTTTGAAATTCACTGAAAAACCATAGGTTTCAGACACGTTATAGTTAGAAATTTGCATTTAAAAAACCTTTGAAATTCACTGAAAAAACCATAGGTTTTAGGGACAGTTATAGTTAGTTGGACATTGCACTCGTACAAAACCCGTGAAATTCCCCCGTTATAGTTAGTTCAGCTAACTATAACTCGCGCCCCCGCAATGCACTGCTGATGACGTCACATATTACATCACTCATGACATGGTCAGTGACATCACTGATGACATCACTGATGACATCACTGATTACATCATCCATGTGATAATTTCATGCATCTTCTCACACCCTAATATAACTTTTGATACACCCACTCTAAATTACAGACTGCCATTCTCAAAACCATACACACTCCAATACCAATAACTACATACCCACTCACTGATTCTTAGGTCTACACACACACACACACACATCTACTCACTCACCCGTACAGTCACTCATACTTACGGTCACTGAGTACAGGACTATCATATGCACTCATACACCTATATAAACACTCACACACCGCCACTCATCCATAGAGGTACTCATACACCTAGTCAGTCATGCAAAAAATTAATCACACACCCATCTACTCACCTATACAGTTATACACACACCAACTCACTTACTCATACAAATACTAGCACATTCTTACGCTCTTATACAATCACTGATACAAGTACACACTCATCCATACAGCCACTCTCACAATCACACACTCTCACTTATACCCATTTATATACTCCAACACACATATATACTGCCTTTCACATATGTAGTTACTCACACATGTACCACTGAGATATACATTCACTCACTAACACACCCATACACACACTCACCCACCCATACAGTCCATCACAGATGCACTCTTGAAACCATGCACCCAGTGAATCACCCACTCATACATATATGCGCAGTCACACACACCCCACCCACACAAACACTCAGGCACCCATACAGATACTCAGACAACCAATCAATAACTCATATAGACACTCATGTAGCTATTTACAAACCCATGCAGCCACTTACACAGCAACAGACAGACGGATAAAGACATTCACACAGTTTAGTCACTAACCCATGCATTTAGTAAGATACGTTTAATCACTCACTTATAGAGTCAGTCACGCACCTACTAAATCATCCATCCAGACACTTATACACCCACTCATTCTTCAATACACCTTGGCATATATATTAAACATATTTAAACTTTATAGAAACACACAGTCACTGCATGATGTCATCAGTGATGTCATCAGTGATGTCACTGACCATGTCATGAGTGATGTAATATGTGACGTCATCAGCAGTGCATTGCGGGGTGCGAGTTATAGTTAGCTGAACTAACTATAACGGGGAATTTCACGGGTTTTGTACGAGTGCAATGTCCAACTAACTATAACTGTCCCTAAAACCTATGGTTTTTTCAGTGAATATATATATATATATTTTTTTGTATAACAAAGGACGCAGCACTCCAGAGCTGGATTATACTTAATTTAATCTTGTTACAACACTCCAACCAACGCGTTTCAGCCCTCTCACGGCTTTTCTCACGGTTAGTGAGTCCTTCTTTTGTTACACTTTTATACTCACATTAGCCTTAATGGGGCATTGTGGGAAATGTAGTGTTTTAAAATGTTTCACCAAACTTTATACATTCTATTTACAAAAAGAAACATGCGCCTTTGTAAGGTTTTTTGTGTCATAACCTTAACAGAATCTCTTGATCTTTTTGTTTACATTTCCTTCGCGCCATACTATTTCAAACTGCTTCTGTAAACCTGCATTACGGATATTACATTTACTGGTATAGTATCTGTTTATCCATTAATAATACATTGCTAACTTAGTACAATGTCTGATCATGAACAATATTGTAAATGCTCTGGTGCTACTGATTGTTCTTATCTGTTGTGGGGTATAGTACCCTAACATGAAAACTCATTTTCAGAGTATGCTAGCAAAGTTCAATTCGAATCTTCATTTTACACTTCTGCAGTTCAATCTAGATGCACATATAGTTCCTCATCATTATTGATGCCTTTAGGGGTCTTTGTCCTGAGTCGTATGATAAATCGTGACTCCATTTGCCGCAGTTTCTTGACTCTGTCTCCTCCACGTTCCCCTTAAGGTATCATTTGAATTCCATAATAGTTCATTGCTCTCCAATCTCCTTTTTGGCATTGTGCCATGTGCTTTGCAGTTGCATATGTCATATCCCTATTCTTCACCGCACGGATATGTTCAATGATGCGTTTTTTGAGCATGCAGGTCGTGCTGCCAATATACTTCATTCTACAATTGCACTCTATTATGTAGATGACAAATCGGGATGTGCACGAGATGTTCTGATCAATGTTGATCACGTTTCCATTAGGTTCCATAATTGTCCCACATTTTTACCTATTTTACAGGCTGTGCATAGGTTACATTTTCTGAAGCCTTTCTGTTGGTCTGTTAGCCAATTTGTTCGTTGGCCTTCTTGAAAATGGCTTGTAACAAGTAAGTCCTTCAGGGATTTGGTTTTTCTGTAGGTCACCACTGGTTTCGTCCCCAAGATTTTCCCTATGTCTGGGTCCCCTGAGATTAAATGCCAGTATTTTTTGATTTTATTGATAATTCTCCCACTTTCTTTACGATATGTGGTGACAAATCTAGGTTCCCCTTGTTCCATGTTGTCCTTGGTTTTTGATTTTGGTATTAATGTTTCCTCTCTCGGTTTGTTGTCGATTCGTCTTTTACATTTTTTCAGTGTTGTTTCATTGTATCCTCTCATTCTGAGCCTACTCATTGTTTCCTGGATCTTTTCCTCTGCATCCTCCTTTTTAGAACAATTCTGCTTCATGCGCATGAATTCCCCATAGGGGATGCTTTCTATCAATGGTTTCGGGTGAAAACTTGTCCCGTGTAGGATGCTGTTGGTTGCAGTCTTTTTTCTAAATAGTGTGGAGTGTATTTGATTGTTTTCAATGTACACTTTAGTATCTAGAAAATCAATCTCCTTCATGCTTGTTATGCATGTGAATGACAGGCCAATTTGGTTGGTATTCAATTTCAGATAGTACTCATTGACATCCTGTTCTGTGCCATTCCATATTAAGAATAAATCGTCAATGTAGCGGACCCATAATACGATTCGTTCTAGATCTTCCTGGTTATCCGCACTCCACGCTATTGTTTTCTCCCACCATCCCATTGTAATGTTCGCATAATTTGGGGAAAAAGAAATGCCCATGGCAGTGCCACATTGCTGTTTGAAGAGCTCTTTGTTAAAGAAGAAGATGTTATTCGTGAGGCATATCTCAATCATGTTTAAGAGCATTTGGGTGTGTTTCAGTTCCGTGATGTTACACTGCTTTAGGAAATAGTTACACGCTTCTAGACCCACTTCGTGCCTAATGGACGTGTATAAGGACACCACGTCTATTGTTACCAGAAGATACTGATGGCTCCAAGTTATACCCGTTAAAATCCTAAGGAAATCTCCAGTGTCTCTTATGTACGAGCTCATATTTTGAGTAATTGGTGCAAGGAATTTGTCTACGTACTGTGATATATTCTCGTATAGTGAGTCGCATGAGGAGACAATGGGTCTCCCAGGTGGATGTTGAAGCGTCTTGTGTATTTTTGGTACAAAATATATCGTTGGTGTTACCGGGAAATCTTTAGTAAGAAATCTTAGTTCGTCATCGCTGATGAGATTATTATTGTGCCATTGCTGTAGATATAAGTTTAAATCCATTGTCATTTTGTTTATAGGATTATTTTTTATTCTGCAATAGTTAGTCATGTCATTTAATTGCCTAAGTGCCTCTTTGACATATTTCTTTGTGTCCATCAGCACGATGTTTCCCCCTTTGTCAGCGGGTTTTATTGTGATCTCTTTGTTCTCTAGTAGCTTTTTAATTGCTTCCCTTTCTTTGTTGGTTAAGTTCTCCCTTTGATTTGAATTCCTTGTTTTGGGCATTTTTTCTAGTTCTTCGATTATAGCATGCGAGAATAAATCAAATTTATTTCCAGGGGACAGAACAGGGCAATATTTCGATTTCTTTTTTAATCCACTTTCAATTCTTTTATCCGTCTCAATATTTAAATGTTCCAGTATTTGTTCCTCTGTCATCTGATCATCATCCAGATTGTATAAAAGGTCAAACATATTTTTGAGGTCAGGCATTTGGTCTATCGTCATCACTGGTTCATTTGAATCATCTTGACTTATGCCTTCCCCTTGTTTGATTACTTGTTTGTTGGCATGTATCTTAGCCAATTTCAGCTTTCAGAGGTGTATATATATATATTTTCACTGAAAAACCAAAGGTTAAAGTAACGTTATAGTTAGGTGAAATGTTCAGTAACAATGTAACATTTTAAACTCTAAAAACCACAGAAATTTACAAGTTATGGTTATAGTTAGCTCAAGTAACTATAACTTGTGCCTTAAGGCAACTAGAACTCGCGCCCCCACCATGCACAATGATATTATCAATGATGTTATAGAAGATGTCATGAGTGATTAGCAGTGCATGGTGAGGGCACGAGTTATAGTTACCTTAGGGCACGAATTATAGTTACTTGAGATAACTATATCTATAACTGGTGAATTTTGGGGCTCAGTGCATTTTTTAGGGGGAAGGACAGCAAGCGGCCCCCTCCTCGGGCCGCTTTTGGCCCTGGTGACCCTATCCCTCAGGATCCACCACTTTAAAAGATGGGTGGCCTGGTGTCCACCCAGGACACCCACCATAGACTCGTTGGGGGCCGCGGGATGAGCCCTAAGGCCCCAATGGACCCAGCTGGCTCCCCCGCATCCTGCAGGAGCCAGCTGCTTCCGCCTACAGGGAGCAGTTAACAATTCTGCTCCCTGTGGGCAGGAGCAATATTTAGATCTGTTTCCAAGGGAAACAGATCTAAAGTCCACTCGTAGTGGATGGGGGCATATTTGAAGCTCCTGCCTGCTGAGAGCAGACTTGATGTTTGCTCCCGCTTGTCGGGAGATAAAAATGCTCCCAACAAGCAAGAGCAATCACAGGTTTCCCTACATCATGGTCCAGAAGCGTACGTTTTTGTGATTTGGTATAAATCTGTTCAGTAGTTTTTTAGCAATTAAGGCTCAAAAACTTTGTATATTTCATGCTGGGAAGGATCCACGGAACCAACAGATTTAAAGATGAGATCTGATTGGCTGCCAGCACATCAACAAGGATGTGGCAGCAGACATCTCGGGACTCAGTCCCATGTCCTAGAAAAAAGGTAACAAAAAGGTATATTGGAGCAGGGTAGGGATACCCTGACCCCCATAGACTTGGTGGGGGAGTCCCAGAGGGACCCTACCTGGGGTTCAGGGCCCAAGAGTGGCAGAAAACCTTATTAATAGGAGGGGGCACGTGCCCCCTTGCAACTCTGGGAGGCCCGGAGACCTCAGCCCAAGGGGCCAATATTAAAAGAAAGGGGATGAGCGTGCGCAGCCTCACCTCCTCAAGTTTAAAAAGGCCCAGGGACCTAATCCTGCAAGGCAAATACAAATAAAAATGAGAGAGGGTGTGCAGTCTCCTTCCCTGACCCTCTACTCTCTGGGGAACCTATCCCACAGGGCCGACATCATTAAAAGGGCATGTCCCTCCCAGAAACCTATGGTCCTCCTTCCATCAACTGGCTAGAGTTCCAAAAATCTGCCGGGCTAGAACTGGTGGAAGGTCCTTTTCCTATCTGGGACCGGTGCCTAGAACAAAATTACTCTGGAGCTACTTACGACAAACTAAGCAATCCATCTTTAAGAAAAAATTTAAAACATGGCTTTTTTAACAAGCTTAGCAGGACGATCTGTGTCTTGTAGGTAACCTCTAATCCAGTGCGGGACATTCCTGGGAGTATCTGTGAGCTTTATAAATCTCATATCATCATCATCGACGTGCGGCAACCCTCCCCGAGCCTCAATATGTCCTTAGGACACCATCCCCATGCCCCAGGGAGCTAACATCCTGGGACACAGTAGTTTCCCTCCCCGTAAGAGCTTGGGCGTGTAAACAGATGTCTTCTCCCACATGGGGAGGGGGGGGGGGAGCATTTTTAAAGCTCCTGCCGGGTGGGACAGACAGATTTGCCCTGCCTCTAGAAGTGGGCCATGCCAGTGGTGGAAGTACGTGGCGGCCTCCTAAGAGAATGTTTGGACACTGGCACTTCTTTTTACAAATTAAGTACTTCTCCATCTTCCCAATCATACAGGCTTCCCATGCAGGAATAAGGGAGGGTGTCCTCTCTAGGACCAACCGGTTCCACCTGAGAACACCGGGCATGCAGGCACATTTGTGAATCCAGGGCTTGCGCATTTTGCGTGGTTTCAGTTAATGTGCACTTTTGCAGTAGGTAGATTCGCACACTCGTCAGTAAAAGCCATATAGAGGCTTCAGCAAAGACAGAACACTGCTTTGCCAAATGCCTATCTCCCTGTTGGTGCAGGGGTCGCTGCTTCTCGTGTGCCCGCTTGTGTTTTGTGCTGAGCCTGTCCCAAGATGGTGCTTACGGATAAACCCAGTGGTTTTGACTGAGATAAAAAATGTTTACATAAAGTAACGAGTCAAACAAAAGGGGGAGAGAGAGGTCAGGTTTACAGGGGAGTCGGCCTCCTCCCTTACATGAACAACCAAGAAGAGTCCAACCGTACTCAAAGTAGCTATCTTCCCAGTGACCTTTATAGTATTAAGGAAAACAATAAGTATTCTTAAAATAACCCTCACCCATCAAAATGTCCCTTGGTGGCATGCTTCATCATCCGGTTCTTCCCGCCCTGCTGCGGGACGGGGCGTGCTACTACCGACGGAGACGTGGGAGCACTTTGTAGGGTATGGACTATAAAGTGAATGGTGTTATAAGAGTGGGAGGGTGAGACTAGTGGATTAGAAAAATGCCTGGCTTCATGGGAACTAAGTTTTACTAAATCCTGTAGCTGGTATTATTAACAAGCATTGGCATAGCCAATAGGTCTCGCCTTTGGGACCTTATGTGTTTAGTCATGCAACTCATTATCAGCCAGTGTCATTGCAGGGTGAGAAATGGTGCACCACCACAGGCTGTCCCTAGAGGTTCCTGGATAGGAATCTACAGCGCTGGGTGCACTGTTTTGTTCTACCACATACCATTGCACAACTCCAGATTGAAGGAGAAAGCGGAGCCTTTAGTGTTTGATGCAAGATTATTGTGTAATGGTAAAGCACGGTATCACCTGCAAAAGTATCATGGCGGGCAGTCAGCCATCAGCTTGAAAGCAATGATGCCATGACAGATGAATGGAGCCTACAAAGAGTATCTAACCTTAGCTGGCCTGCAAGATGGCCATACAGAAGAGCCAACCTACTCTTACTACTCCACAAACGTTTATTAATATCACTAACAGACAAACAAACAAAAAAGGCAGCTCTACTCACTCAAACTGGTATTTAATTCCAGTTGGTATATAGAGAGAGGGCTTGATGAAAAAGTTAAATCTCCTTTTTGTGCAATTACAAGTTATACCTCTAAATGCCTTTTTATGTTTCCACCGCTGGAATGGACACTTACGAGTATGAGGAGGAAAAGAAAAACTCAAAGCAGCTGGTGATCAAATGTACACATTTAGAAGTCTTAAAAAAGTTAAACAATAGGACAAATAAAAACCATCACTATTGACTACATATAGACAACTTGTGTGTTGAGACAGATGCGTTCCCTTGATGGAGCGAGACTGCCTTGAAGATACATGTTTGAGGGCAGCTGCCCCCACAGAGAAAGAACTTCTCACTTCAAGGCCTCCCTTGGCACTAGAAGCCTATGTGTAAGATGCCATTGCAATATTTGGGGAATATGAGTTTAATGCAAGCGCATTTTTGCACTTTTTCTCAAGGATTTTTATTTTCAAAACCCTGGGGCATATTTACAAGCCCCTTGCGCTGCCGGTGCGTCACTTTTATTATGTGAGAAAGTGATGTACCGGCCGCGCAGGGGCTTGTAAATAAGCCCCCTTGTTTTCAATGTAATTTTGCCACAAAACCGATGTCTTCAAATAATGTAGAAAGTGCTTTGACACTGCACGATAGTCTAACAAACGGCAGGCTGGAGCAATGAAGTCACTGGCGGCCGCGACGTGGGCATTTTACGAGTCTGTCCCGGGGCACTGACCAAGGCTGTCCTGACAACAGCACAAAGCGGGCAGCCCCACCGAGCATGCAGTGAGTCGGAGCACTGCGGGGCTGGGCCACACCTGAGCTCTCACCCTTCTGCCTAGGCGTGGAGGCACGTCCGGTTACTCTGCACATCCTGCCCGCCATGCACTTATCCCGTACCTGCCCAAGTGTACCCCACGGAACAGCTGCCATTGTACTTTTCGTGCTCAATTTTTGTTTCAAGCCCGCCCGAAAAGCTTTATAGCTGACAGTATATAAAGTGAGATTTGAGGTGTTATCAAAGTAGTAACAGAGCAGTTTTAAAGAAAGAGGAGAGCAAAACTAAAAGAAAGCTTGCTTTATTCAAAGAAGGCTGCGGCTACGCCGCCGGTGCCGCGATGAGCAAGGGGGAAAGAGCAGAGGAAGCGTGGGGGTCATGTTGCGGCACCTCATTGAGAAAGGGAAACGAAACGATGCTCGTTCACGCCCGCCCCGTAAATCTTAACCAACAATTGTCGTACTGCCGATTAAAAAAATAAAAAAAACGCAACAAAAGAAATGTAAAGTTGTTTGCTGGTTGCAATACTGCCAATAAAAACAAAATATACAACAAAGAAAAACACATGAAATGTAAAGTTGTTTACAAGTTGCTGAATTGCTGATCAAAAAAGTCCATATTCAAAGAGGCATGTGGTACAACCTTTTGGACGCCTCGCTGAGCCGGGGAAACTCTCGTCTGAATTGAAAAAAAAGGTCTTGAACAGAAAGTAAAATAGAAAAAAATTTGGGGGCATATTATCAACGGCCAGCGATAATTATCGCTGGCCGTGATTAGCGACAATAATCCTATCGCAGGCTATCACTGGAATTTATCGCCCTGGTAGCGCGTTATTAACAACGCGTTTCTCCAGGGCGATAAAAATTCCAGAGATAGCGAGGTTATCGCCGTTTTGCAGGGAACCACGCTGGTTTTACAGCGATTTTCCCTTCAAAACGGCGATAACCTTGCTGATACGACCCACAGGGTCGTATCAGCATAATCCACCTCCTATGTCTAACATGGGTAAGTCAGGATTTTAGCAGACGTTAGATTCTGGCGAAACGGCCGCTTTCGCCAAAATCTACGTCTGCTATAATCCTGTGGGCTGCCTTGTAAATATCGCGATGTGAACATCGGCGATATTTGCAACGTAGTCCATCCGGGGTACGCCCAGTAACGCCCACTTTACATCTCATTGGAGATGCAAAGGAGGCGTTGGGAAAAGGGTGCTAACATGCGATTATGCATGTTAGCACCCTCTTGTTGATAGGGCGATAGTTTTATCTCCGCTTTTTGGCTTTTTAAGCCAAAAAAGCGGAGATAAAGCCCTTGTAGATATGCCCCTTGGAGAGCTAACTATGGGAAAGACTTCCTTAAATACCAGTTTTGCAAAGCGTCCTTTCACATTGTATTTTGCTTCTACTTCATACGCACTATTTTACCAGAGACATCATAATATAGTAACCATGACCATATGCAGTAAAAGCAAGTGGTCATAACTAAAATGTCCTATACCAAAAAACCCCATCAGCCCACACAAGGCACATTGTTGTTAATCTTCAGGAAATATGTCTAAATTGAACAAACGCTCACCAGATGCTCTTTCTAAACCCACATTATATCTATGATTTCACCAGAGTCTGTTCTTCACCACTTTCTGGGGTTTCAATGGAGTTCAAAGGTCTCAAGTTGTCACTTCATGTTAACCAAACTTGTGTCATGTTACTTTTCCTAACCCTTGCATGTTGGTGACTCAGTCTCCATGGAGAGGTGGGGTGGGATTTGTGGTTCTGTTCTGGCCGAACGCCACAGAATGGTCTACCATTTTGTTAAGTTCTGATTTGTCCGCCCACCAGAGGTTTTATGGTTTGCTTAAGATCTTTTTTTACCTGAATGATTTTCCCCGATACATGGCAACTGGCAATTGTAGATGCATTATGTAGAGTGCGCTGTACCGTAATGAGAAACCTCTTCCGCCAAGCTGTGGACTCAGGAAGCGTGGATGCTGCATTGAGCCTGGATCGGTTTACACTACATAAAAAACCTTAATATTAAGGCATAGGCAAAGGGACATAAAAAAAAGACATTTATTTTTTTCTTGATGCTCTACTATGTCAGCAAATAAATAAGTATTAATAGGCGAGAAACAAAAAGCAGAGAAAGGCATGTAAAATACTATTAATAGGATAATAGATGGGGAATGAAAACGTAAAATCCACATCAAAACACAAGAAAACAGAATGATCGGGATGGGGTGCGGGGAGTAGCAACATGAAAGAGGAGCAGGGGAGGAGGGAGGGAGCAGCAACAACACACAGCGGGAGGAGCGCGGGGGTGGGTCGCTCAACACGAAGGAGTGAGATGGAGTGTAGAGTGCCTTGTACTCTCAAACTACAAGGCAAAAAGAACAAGTGATGCCACACGCAAGCAGGATCGCGATCGGCGGTCTTCACTTTTGAAGCACTGCACTCGTGCTTGTGGCGGCATCCACCTTGCGGGAGCGAGCAGCGGCCATATGTTTGTAATTAACGTGGCCGCGCCGCTGTTCGCTCCCGCAAGGTGGATGCCGCCACAAGCACGAGTGCAGTGCTTCAAAAGTGAAGACCGATGGCTAAAGGCCCTCCTATGCAGCGCATGCGCGCTGCCTAGGCGAGACCTCAAAAGGGGGAAGAGGAGAAACACACGTTAATGAGTGTGTGTCTCACGGTCTCGTGTTTCAAGCCTATCCCCTAAGGCTCTTCATCAGGACCAAGCTAAATGATCCCATGTACCACTCCTAGAAAAAAATACCCTATTGGTCTTCTTAATAAATATTTAGGAGAGAAAATTTCATGCAAACACAATACCTACTTGGTATATTTTCTGCGAAAGATCTGGAAAGATAGGACATTGTGTCATTATTTACATATCAATAAAGTGATATTCAAAACACATCACCGTCAGTGGAACAAGAGTGATATATTTTTCACTAGTGCAGGACTAATCCTTACAATAACCATGATAGTGTTGTGCTGCCCTTTAAAAATACAGACAAGACAACACAAAACATTTAACATAAATCACAACTCTCTGAGGTAGTTACTGCATGCTGAAGGAGAAGCCAGGGTAGCTACTCCCTACATGTGTACATCGATATGACTAGTTTGATGCATGGAAACGAGGAACCAATCAGTTTGAATAAACAAAAGTGATGCACATGTGAAACAAAGCATTAGGTGTTTAAAAAAACATACATGTTTTATGCCAAAATGAGGCCTCTTGAGCTCAACATGGGAGGGAGGGGGCGCTTGTAGTCACACAGACCTCAAAGCTGCACCCTCGCCCTGCATACTCTGCCTGCCCATGGCTCCGAAGATAAACGTGTATGCGGAGACCGTCCTGCTAAATATCAGGCGGTCTCGTTATCGGCGTCCTCGTGTTAGCGGCAACTAGATCGCTAACTGCACAAGGTGGCCGCCCGTTGGTGACACCACTTCCTGGATTCCATGCCTACTGTGCTAACGGTTGGCGCCTGCTAACTGGCAGCGTGAATTTGGTCGGCCCCAATCAGATGTTTAAAAATAATGTAGAAAAAGCAGAAAAACTTAGATAATTTCTAACAATGTGCAGAATAGTTATTTTTAGAAAGTGGGCAAAAAAAGGAAGAAGGACGGGCAGTTCGTGCCTGTGTCTTCCAGGTGGTTTAACCGCAGTTCGATATTGGAGAAAGGGATATGAAAAATTATTATTTTGGCAAAAGGAACATTTGTAAATAAAAAGTGAAAGAAGAAAAAATCCCCAATCGGCCCTGGAGAAAGGGGGTGCATCTCTACATATATCGTCCCTTCTAAAAAAATGAAGCAGGGTAAAATCATTTTTTATATATTTCTGATTGAGAGGACTACGGATGGGCTAGAATATAGGCTATTTCGGGCTTCCCCGACACCATAAAAACCCAGGATAAATGGTTACTCGTTGTTTAGCTTACATGTAGTGGTGATGATGGGGATGCCCCCACGTTGTAGAGTCTTAAGTTCCATGGGGACCATTTGTCATGCCTACTCTATGTTAGCTTTTAGAAAGCGGCTAATGATCACTTGGGACCACAGTCGTTGAAGGGACTGTCTCCTGCGCCGTTTGTTAATGCTTTTCCTGCCATTACTATAGAGAAGGATTGCTCAAGGATAGTCGTAGGATTTCAATTAGTTGAATCAAGCAAATTGGTTCCACAGTATGCCCTCATTCAGTCCGTTGGTGTGTGTTTTCAGACAAAAAACCCAGCGTTGTTCTTTCTCAAATAGCTGGGAGACATTGGAGACTTGTTCTAAGATGGTTCACCGGAGATCCTGTGTCGTGTGTCTTTTCTCGATGTAATGTGGTCCTATATACTTGATTTCTAGGACGGTACGTTATAATCCCAGAACTTTCTGCTTGCACAGGTATCTAGATTCTGTCTGGCTAGGGCTGGCAGACATTCCTTTTCGATACTCACCAGTAATGCATGGAATCAGCTTCCGCTATCTATCTGCGTCATTTCACAAGAATCGCTCTTTAAGCAAGAGCTTAAAACTCATCTAGTCTCCCTTACCTTATAGCTTGGCTTGAGATAATGCCTGTACAGATATAGCACCAGGACACTCATCCGAGTAGCTGTCGCTCTAGAAATCGCATCATTCATTCACTATAGTCAGCTGTCTCGACGTGTAAACTATAAATGTTCATAAAATGGTGCTAGATGGCAAAAAAGTGCCTAAAATGAGCTTGTGTTAGGGGAAGGGGAGCGCCGGGTTCTTGGGTTTCTGCACTGCTGGGGGAAGGGGAGTGCAGGGTTCTTGGGTGTGTGCACTGCTGGGGGAAGGGGAGCGCCAGGGTATTGGGTTTCTGCACTGCTGGGAGAAGGGGAGTTCCGGGTTCTTGGGTGTGTGCACTGCTGGGGAAAGGAGAGCGCCGGGGTATTGAGTTTGTGTACTGCTGGGGAAGGGGAGCGCTGGTCGCAGCCAATCCTGAAGCTGCTCTCATGCATGAGAGCAGCTTCAGGATTGGTCGCAGGGCAGTCTGGGAGCCTGTGCCTGTCTGCAGTAGAGAGGAAAGGAACAGAAGAGCGCGATGCTGGAGGGCGGCAGGTAAGTTCTTTTTTTATTTTTTTTATTTTTCTCCGTCGTCCCCATCCACTTCCCCCCTACCTCCTCCTGCCCTGTCTCATTTTCCTGACACGAGGCTGCGATTCACAGGCAAAGATGCCCTCCATCACTCTGATCTACTGCATTTGGAAGTGCACTATTTTGCTGCAGTTGTATCTTGACAGTGGCGTAACATAAGCCCCCGCAGTGCCCGTGGTGCGGTGGGGGGCGAACTCCGGGAGGCCCACTCCAGCACTGGCAGGACCCTGGCCAAAGAGCTCCTGACTGGGTCTGGAGCATGGGGGCCCCTGGCATGTACTTTGCAAGGGGGGGTCCCCTCAAGTTTCGTTACGCCACTGTATCTTTGTGTCTCTAGGGCTTTATTGCATTTTTTTTAGGTTTTGGTTGCTTCCCTGAAGTTTTGTGATACTCCGCTGTGCTCACCAAATTTGTATTTACTGCTTAGAGAATATCACTGTAAATGTGCATGGTTTTAGTCAGGGCCACTGTGATTACGTGTGATACGTGGTGCTTGCTGTTCGCGAGTGCGAATTGTTTTTGTTGCTGCTAAATGCTTCATTGCACTTTGTAACTATTTTTAAAAATCTATTTTAATACTGTTCTTAAAATCAACGGTTAATAGTCTTTTCTGCCATCCGTTCCTGACCCTGCGGTGTCCATATGTTAGAGCGGGCCCGCTGTACTCTGGGGTCAGCTCTCTAGCTTCTTTCAATTTTTGGCCATAAAAGTCACGCTGGCGCGAGCGCGCAGCATGTGATACGTGGTGCTTGCTGTTCGCGAGTGCGAATTGTTTTTGTTGCTGCTAAATGCTTCATTGCACTTTGTAACTATTTTTAAAAATCTATTTTAATACTGTTCTTAAAATCAACGGTTAATAGTCTTTTCTGCCATCCGTTCCTGACCCTGCGGTGTCCATATGTTAGAGCGGGCCCGCTGTACTCTGGGGTCAGCTCTCTAGCTTCTTTCAATTTTTGGCCATAAAAAGTCACGCTGGCGCGAGCGCGCAGCATGTGATACGTGGTGCTTGCTGTTCGCGAGTGCGAATTGTTTTTGTTGCTGCTAAATGCTTCATTGCACTTTGTAACTATTTTTTAAAAATCTATTTTAATATTGTTCTTAAAATCAACTGTTAATAGTCTTTACTGCCATCCGTTCCTGACCCTGCGGTGTCCATATGTTAGAGCGGGCCCGCTGTACTCTGGGGTCAGCTCTCTAGCTTCTTTCAATTTTTGGCCATAAAAAGTCACCCTGGCGCGAGCGCGCAGCGTGTGATACGTGGTGCTTGCTGTTCGCGAGTGCGAATTGTTTTTGTTGCTGCTAAATGCTTCATTGCACTTTGTAACTATTTTTAAAAATCTATTTTAATATTGTTCTTAAAATCAACTGTTAATAGTCTTTACTGCCATCCGTTCATGACCCTGCGGTGTCCGTATGTTAGAGCAGGCCCGATGTACTGTGGGGTCAGCTCTCTAGCTTCTTTCAATTTTTGGCCATAAAAAGTCAAGATGGCGCGAGTGCGCAGCGTGTGATACGTGGTGCTTGCTGTTCGCGAGTGTGAATTGTTTTTGTTGCTGCTAAATGCTTCATTGCACTTTGTAACTATTTTTTAAAAATCTATTTTAATATTGTTCTTAAAATCAACTGTTAATAGTCTTTACTGCCATCCGTTCCTGACCCTGCGGTGTCCGTATGTTAGAGCGGGCCCGCTGTACTCTGGGGTCAGCTCTCTAGCTTCTTTCAATTTTTGGCCATAAAAAGTCACGCTGGCGCGAGCGTGCCGCCGGCGCGCCAAAGGCAAGCCCGTCTGCGCCCGTCCGCGCACCGGCCACACACAGCGCCAGCCATGCTGCTGGATTGGGAAGGAGCAATGCGGGGAATATGGGCTACCGCTATACAAGTAAACAACTACAGGCTATAGGTGAGTTGGGAGGTGGGGCCGGTGAGTACAAACCGGCAGAGACTGCTGGATTGGAATCGGACTTTGCAAGAAGGGATACCCTTAGGTGTGGCCTGCTTAATGTTAGATCACTGCCAAAGCATTATTTGGAGATCCAAATGTTGTTGGAAACACATGATCTGGATGCACTGTTCATGACAGAGACATGGACGCACCCTGGATGAGATTTGGAGTTGGGGTTGACCTGTCCACCGGGATACAAAGCTTTTCATAAGCCACGATTTAGTGGCAGAGGAGGCGGGGTTGGGATTATTTTTAAAGAGAAATGGGATATCACCTCAATGGATATTGATGAGGTGGAAGGCATTGAACTTCTAGGTTTTGCGCTAAAAGACCACAAAGGACATGTGCTGACCGGCATAGTTTGTTACAGGCCTCCTGGGGCAGCTAGTCCTCAGCAACAGCAGGATTTAACTGACGTCTTCAGTAATATGGCGCTCACCCACACTAGATTGCTTATTTTGGGAGATTTTAACCTATGGCCCAATGGGAGCCTGGACTCAGGTTATAAAAATCTCCTCCAATCCTGTGAGAATTTGAATCTGCGACAATGGGTCACAGAGCCAACACATAAGGGAGGGCATGTTTTGGACCTAATTTTTTCCGAAAAAAATGCCATAGGGGTGGAAAATATCCTGCCTGTGGGATGGTCTGACCATTACTTGATTAAATTCCGGGTATATAATCCCAGGATGAACATCTTAACTACCAGTGCGGCAAAGAACTTTCAAGGTAGGGACTGGAATGGACTTTTGAAAAAGGCAACATTATCCCCTGTATTCTTCACTAACAGGTCTTTTGATGCTGACAGACAGGTGGAAGAGAACTATGTGGCCTTTTGTGAACAGATAAGCAAAAGGCTTGATCAGATAGCCCCCCTCAAAAATTTAAAAAAATCAGGTAGACCTTCAACCCCATGGTATAATGAAAAATTGAGAAATTTGAAAAAGGACTGTAAGCAGGCAGAACGGAAGTGGAGAAAGGCATATACAGATGAGGATAAAACCGTCTGGAAGGTGACAATAGCTAACTATAAAAAAGAAATCTCCACTGCAAAAGCAGAGTACTTTGCAGATATTATTCTGAAGGCGCCTAATAGCACTAGGAGTATTTTTAAAATTGTGAACGATATTGCCAATCCAGACTGTACACAAAGTAAGATTCTTCCGACACAAGATCTTTGTGACAGTCTAGCAACCTTCTTTGGGGATAAGATTAGTAAAATCATTGATGGGCTGAAAATGGGCAATACGGTTAATGAAGAAGATCATAGTGGTATGGCCAGGAGGTCACTCCAAATCAGAAGGAGAGGTGGGCAGATGCGGTTAATCTGGGCCTTCTAGATCACTTCGAGATACCTTCTGAGGAGGATTTTAACAAAGTAGCTCTAAGTGTCTCCTCAGGATCTCCTACGGATCCACCACCTCATAAAATATGGAAAGAACTAGGTTCAGAACTCTTCCCGGTACTCCGGCTGATTTGCTGTCAATCTCTGAGCAGTGGACTGGTACCGACCTGCTGGAAACAAGTAATAATAACACCCCTTTTGAAAAAAGCTACGCTTGATCCTGCATGTCCAAAAAGCTACAGACCCATTTCTCTTCTACCCTATCCAGTGAAGATCATAGAGCGTCTGGTTAGCAAGACACTCTCCCAGTTCTTAGAGGTCAATAATAAGTTAGAGGATGTGCAATTTGGCTTCCGTCCAGGACATGGGACGGAGACTGCCTTAGTGACCGTTCTGGACGATCTTCGAATGCGAGCAGACAGGGGACAATCAGCTATACTGATTCTATTGGACCTGTCTGCCGCATTTGATACGGTTAACCACAAGGTCCTTTTGGCGAAGCTGGAAGGAGTTGGGGTGGGGGGCTTGGCACTGAAGTGGTTTCAATCTTATCTGGACAATAGACGACAGGCAGTAGCACTTCCCCCCTACCAATCAGATTTTACCAACATCCAGTATGGCGTCCCTCAGGGGTCCGCGATTAGCCCGATATTGTTCAATGTCTACATGAGCCCTTTGATTGCTGTCATTAAGTCGCACAATGTTAATCTTGTGAATTATGCAGACGATACACAACTTATCCTGTCGCTGGAGGGAAATCAATCCATATCTCTGGAAAATTTCCATGCCTGTATGCAGGATACTGCACAATGGTTAAAAAATAATTCTTTGCAACTTAATGGCGACAAGACGGAGATCTTATGCTGTGCAGTTGGAAAAGTTCCACTTTTACTCCCAACTGGTTTTTGGCCTATTCCTACGGTCACACCACTGATACCTTCCGAGACGGTGCATAACATGGGAGTTAGTTTTAATGACAAGTTGAGTCTAGAAACTCAAGTAAATAAAACAGTCGGGAGCAGCTTCTCCCTTATTAGAGTGCTTCGGAAGATTCTTCTGATGTCACCAACACAGGCCAGAGCAATGATAGTAAGGAGTGTCATCTTGTGCCGGCTGGATTATTGCAATGCTTTGCTGCTGGAGTCCCCAAGGTATTTGATTGGGAGACGCCAGAGAATCCAGATAATGGCGGCCAAGCTAGCCCTAATGAGACCACGACGTTCATCAGCCTCTCAGGCTCTTACGGAGCTCCATTGGCTTCCAGTATTTCAGAGGATACATCCGTAGTCTTCGCTCTTCCTCAGCTAAATTGGTGAAAGTGCCCAGTTTTAGAAGAACAAAATCGGGAGGAAGAGCCTTTAGCATTGCAGCGGCGCAGCTCTGGAATAAACTTCCAACTGACCTCAGACAGATGGAAGACCTGCTGCAGTTCAGGAAGAAAATAAAGACTTGGCTTTATCCCAGAGCATAATTCTAGTCCTCTTTTACTCCTTCTGGAACACTGTCTCTCTTATAGCACCTATAATCGGCAGGGCATACGTATCCCAGCGCCAGGATACCCGTAGGGTTATAGTGCGCTTTATAAGTTTTGATAACATTAACATTAACATTATACAATTCTGCTGCCGCAGTGTTTCTGCATAATTATAAATTTGCCACTTTGCCACATAATCCTCCATCTGCTGCATAATTTGCAGATAATACCAAAAAATGCTGTTCCAAACTCAAACGGATCAAATGTTACTAAAAAGGTGGCGACACATTGCCGTGCTGTGGAAGAGTCTTTGTAAAAGTCACCCGGTCCCCTTTCAACTGCACATTGCTGTATTTGAGTATTAAAGTGTTATTCATGAGGTGAATCTTTGTCTAGACAGTGTTAACATGAGTAACAAAGACAAAATAATGCAGCAATATTGTGACAAAATGCACCAAATTACGTCACATAATTTGCCTTTTCTTACCACATAATTTAGTCAACGCTGCCGCATAATTCAACAACAGGCATATATATTCCTTTGGTGCCCACACACCCCCAAGGGTATCTTTCGGCACTATTGGCAGAAAACATATGCTTATTGTTACCTAATTCAATGGTATTCGCTTCATGAAAGGAAGGACTCAGCGGACCCGCCTGGTTTTGAACCTGCGACCATGGAGTGTGGCAGTCAAACAACAAATAACTGCAGTCGATTCTAAGTGTAATGAGCCTTCAAACCCGGCCACTGTACACTTGTGAATTCGGTAATTCTTTATCAAGCTGTTTTTTCATCTGCAGACTCCAAAGAAGTTACATTTTTGTTATGATAGCATAATGAGCAAAACTTGTGTTTTACGTATAGTGCTACCACCTCTAATTGCCTAATACAGATGTTGCTATCAGCCAACGTAATGACTCTCAGTTTACGTCTTTCGAAGCTTGAAAGGCTGAGATGGCCCCTCCAGTATACAAACTCATAGCCTGCAGGTTACACACACACAGATATCAGCAGGGTGCACTGAACTCACACACGATAACTGGCGCATCTACTGTGATGTAGCAAGCTGAACTGCTTCGGGCCTCTTTGCTTTTAAGATAACATTTTCTCAGTTCTAGGTTCTGTTTTTTAACCATGATTCTAAGCAGGAGCAGTGGTTAATTTGTTAAAAACTAAGTGCGGGGACACACGTCAGGACGCAGCTTGCACCAGCCCATTTCTCCTGTTAGAGCCCCCTACAGCAGAACCAACAACTAACCATGAAAGTGAGGAGAGGATGTGGCGTAATGACCAGAGCTGCCGACGTCAGAGCTGGGGAACCAGGCTGGAGTCTCGGCGTTGGTTCAACATCCTGGGGCAGACTTACAAGCCCCCTGCGCCACCAGTACGTCACTCTTCGTGACGTACTGGTGGCGCAGGGGGCTCCTCCATATTTACAAGGAGAGGAAAAGCCACCCTGCGTGACTTTGCCTCTCCTTGTAAATACGGCCCCTTCACACGCAGCACTTTGCGTTGAAGGGGCGTTCCATGGGTGTTGCTGTGGGTGTTCCCACGCAACACCCATGGAACAAGACACATCTCCAGATTTACGAGAAATCGTAAATCTGGAGATGCGTCTGAATGCTACGCCACCCTAGAGGTGGCGTAGCGAGGCGCAACGAGGAGAAATGTTTTCATTTCTCCTCGTTTTTTCCTCTTTCAATGCGCGCTGCATTCTACAGCATGCATTGAAAGAGGAAAATGCCTGTAGTTATTGTTTTTGTGCAGGAAGGTGCCCCTTCCTGCACAAAGACAATCTCCCCACGACGCAGGCACCCTTGCACCATGGTGCAAGGGTGCCGGCGCCAGCGCATGGCAGCAGTTTGTGCGCCAGCGCAGGGGGAAGCACAGAGATGCGACATATTCTTGTAAATATGTCGCATCCCTGTGCTTCGGAAGTGCCGCAGCGTGGCGCAGCCAAAGGGCTTGCGGTGCCACGCTGCGGCACTTCCTTGTAGATCTGCCCCCCTGTGATTCCGGACAAATCCCTTAATCTCCCCGTAAATGAATGTGTCCTTAACTGGTGCTCATGAAAAGTGCCCAGGTTGATGATTAAGTGCCGGTGCTGAGCACCGGAAATCACCATCTCAAACTAAGCACTGAGGCAAGAGTATTGTTAATGTCCAGTATTGGCATATAACGGGCTACCAGTGGCTGTGAGGGGTAGGGCTGCGGCTCCTACCCCACTACACCCGAGGACACATGCACTACTATTACATACATACAGTAACGTCACTGTGTAGGGAGGAGCTGTGACAATGCTGGGATGCATTAGCCTCGTAACCTTCAAGGCTTGTTGTAACCCTCACACTGTCAGGCCTTTCCTACAGCTGTCCTGCTGGCATGGCGCCTCCCTCTAATATGCGCAAGTAACACATGTTTGCAGTTTCATGTAAACAGATGTTACTGGTGCCAAAGGCACAGTAAATTCTTGGGGATAGGTAAGTACACACACATGCCATCAGCCCCATTATTCCACTAATGAAGTCCTTCCTCTGTTGCTGATGATCGCCATGGCGCGTCACAAAAATTACTTCTGGTCTTTTCCGCGCCCGGGGCCCCATCTGGAGCCGCCATGTTGCCTTGAGGCAGACAGTCGGATGAAGAGGCCATTTTGAAGACCAGTTGATGTTTGCTGAGCGGTAGGGGTTTAGCTTTAGGAGGTGTTTGTGGTGTGACACCCCGCAAATAAATGCATTCTTGGCTTGGTAGTTGGGTCTAGAGGCCCGGGGTCGGGTGTGCTATAGCTGTGTTGTTTGCTTATCACCCCAATTTCACTAAGAGGTTTCAACTTATTCATTTTTTGGATCAAGAACTTAAATATATATAGTGACTCATTTACAAAAAAAAGCCATAGAAGTACTTATTGAATGGGTGCAAATGTACTACATTTTAGAATTCACAAACATTGGCAGCAGCCTCGGTCCATGCAGGTAACAGCGGTGGTGCAGTGGGGCCGGGTAAGGGGGGATTTCGAGGGACGATGCCGAGGGAAAATAAAATAAATAATTAATTTTCCCTCTGCATCGTCCCTCGAAATCCCCCCTTACCTGGCCCCACTGCTGTTACCTGCACGGACCGCGGCTGATTGGCAGTAGTAGGCTTGGAAAGATGCACCAGTCTCCGGTTTCCAGGCATGCTACTGGCAATCAAACACCCAAAAGGTGATGAGACGAATGCTTGCAAATAGTATAACCACTGGCATCCCTCAGGGTAGCATTTTAAACCATTGTTTTTCACCCACTGTGTCACTCCAGACAGAGGGCATATCTAGGATTTGGCAGATGGAGTAAAGGCAGAGTGGTGCAGCAGCTTAAGCTCTCCATCCTGCCTTTACTCCGTCCACCAAATTTAGAGATGACCACCAGCCCCGCTGACATCTCTGTACATTGGCAAGAACCATTGTCATGGCGGTTCCTGCCAACGCAGGAAAAGGATATATCTGGCAACGAAGGACAGTAAAAAAAAAAACACAACATCCCACCGTCCACTCTAGATAGGGCGGACTGGCGAATGCCTTACCTCAACGGCACCTACTCTGTTGGACCGTCGGAGTAAGTTTTATACTAACAGAGTGAATTTTACTCTGTTGGTGTAAAACTTGAGCTCCACCCAACTCAAATTCAGGTGGGCAGACCTTCAGTTTGTCGAACAGGGTGCTCCGTCATCGATGCAATGGAGTCACTTGGAACCCCTTGGTGAAAAATATCCCCGTAGTTCACTGTTACCCATTTATAATTCTATATACGTCTTCTCTGCACTCTCCTCTTCTGTAATCTACATTTAATGTCCCTGGACAGACATAAGCTGCACATCACTTGTCCCACTGTGGACTATTTCAACTATGGCTTAGGAATAGTTTTACCATTTTCACCCCTATTTGCACTTTGATGCCTCTGCATGGACCACATTTCCACCAACAGGGCCTCGGTACACCTTGGTGTGGTCCATGCTTGACAAACTGTCGTAAATAATGAAACCTTCAGTCACCTTCAGGTGCAGGAAAGAGAAGAGCTTTATTTATCACCAGAGCCCTAGAGCAACACCAGAATCAAGTAAGAAAAGTAAGAATGCCAGAGGAATTGAATCAAAACATTCTACACTTCTACTGCGGCAGAGAACTGCTCAGGGAAAAAGCACACTGTTAAACATATACACTACTACAGGCTCTCCCTTCCCTGCAAAAAACATCATCAAACAGCAGACAAAATGTATAGGAATCATGGTAATAAGGATGGGAAGTTATAACAAAGCAAAATAGAAATATATGAATATATCCTGCCCGCACTCTCCAGGGCAGGGAACACAACTTTGCTCCCACCTGGGCGGGAGCAGTGAAAAATGCAGCTCCCGCGGGAGCAAAGTGACAGAGCCAGCTGCGGCCAGCACCTCAATGGGTGCTGGCTGGGGCTGCGAGGGCCTTGGGGCTCCCCCATATGCCCCCAACATTAAAAAATAGTCTGGGTGCCCTGGGAGGGCACCTGGACCTCTAAACATTCTGCAGTTCTGCTGGAACATTGAACTACACAAGAAAGTAACACACCATTAAGCATGTACACCCCTACACAAACCACATACTAAATAAATAAACTAAAACATCTAAGAATGATAGAAGCAGTTCTCTAATCCATTTCATGATTGATAGTTACTTGCCAGGCACTAGAAGACACACACAGCTACATTTAACAAATGACAGGAACTCCCAGGGAAAGGGCCAATCACTCTACACAGAAAACCCTACTCAGGACTCCCAAACAGCAGTTCCAGTCGTGAAGGGGGAATAGCAGAAGATATGTGTAAATAGTTTTAGAAAGGACAAGCTCGCAGCAGTGAAATAAAGGAAACATAAAATGATAATAACTCGATGTTATTATCATTTTATGTTTTCCTGCTGCTGCAGCTTTGCGGGCGGGGTGGAGCTAGGCTGCTCACACAGGAGCATGGGGAGGAGTGGTTTGCTCACTCCAAGTGCGCATGAATGTTTGGCCGGCTGTCTCGGGCCGGTCAAACAGTCATGCGCACTTTGCATGTTCCCTACTAGGCTGCATTACAGCCTGGGTGGAGAACATGCCCAGGCTCCCACTGCCTGTCTGAGCACTGAACCACAGCGCTCAGACCAATCACAATGCTGCATTGTGATTAGCTATGGGTAGCCTGGTGCTTCCTGCTTCCTTTTCTGGCCGGGAGAGACAACAGAGGGACGACGGAGGAGACACGCAGCAATCAGGTATCTTTCTTTTTTTTACACCCCCCCACCGCCGTCTGCCCGCTCCCGATCGGTGCCGGCCGCCACTAAATTCAGATAACACAGATATCTCTCAAAATACGCTATTATTTTAAGGAAATGATATAAGGCTTTATTTTTATTTATATTAGGGAAATATACTTAGTAACTTCATGAAGTTACTGAAGGCATAATCTTTATTCTTATTACATTTCATCATTACTCTGTAACATCTGTTTCTCTCGGGGTCTCTGTGCCTTTATTCAGGGATTTGGTTGGGGTGGGGTATTTTTAAGGCTACAGCCAAGCATGCTGTCATCTTTTGATTGGTCTCCATCACAGAGTTCAATTTCTGATTCAGTTCCTAATAAGTGGAACATGTGTGCTTCTTCACTGGTGGTGTGCAGGGGTCTCATGGGTGGTCACCGTCTTGCTTGGGCATCAGGCACCCAGTCTTAGGCAAAACCAAGGGGCTTATTTATAAGCCCCCTGCGCCGCCAGTACGTCACTTTTTCGCATATTAAAAGTGTTCATGGAAGTCAACAGGGAGCAGCAGTGTGCAGAAGCACCCAGGCCTTCATGTGGACACCAGTGGCCATCGCCACTGGAAATCACTGGGCAGGCTGAGCGGTGGTCAGAGGCTCTTGACCTCTCTGCGCTCGGTCCTTCTGAATACCTCATGGTAACACTCTAGAAAGATGGACTTCTGCTCTAGGCTGAAACAAGGGGACACTCCCCACACCAGGGCGGTTTATCTATTCCTCTTCATCAGATACCACAGTAGCAAAGCTTTTCCCTCAGTCCTGGGGTATGGTCCCTAAAACTGTACCCCTCCAGGAGACAGCCAAGATTCTGCCTGTACTCCTAGCCTTCCTCCATACAGATTTCCAGAGCTTCAACAAGTAAAAGCGGAACAATGGATAGGCCAAGAGGGTCTCCGGATGCCCTGTGTCTGAGCAACTGAACAATGGGGGCTTATTACAAGCCCCTTGCACCTCTGGAGCGTCTCTTTTTATGACGCTCTGGTGGCCCCATATCTACAAGGCCATGCAAAGCCACTTTTTGTGTGGCTTTTCATGGACTCGTAGATGTGGTATAAGGCAGTGCAGCGCAAAACGCTGCATTGCCTTACACTGCGTCAGGGAGGCGTTGCATGAACTTTGCGGTAGGTGTTCCCAAGCAACACCCATGGGTTTTGATGCATTCTGAGATTTAAAAGGATTTGTAAACCTGGGAATGAGTCAGAACTGTACACCTCCCCAGGTGAGGCGTAACGAAGCGATATATATATTTATTTCTCCTAGTTTTTTCCTCTTTCGATGTGTGCTGCACAATGCAGCACACAAAGAGGGCAGGGCAGCGAAAAGACTTGCGGCACTCCCCCTACGCCAAATCATTGTAAATGAGGCCCGTAGATTCAAAGCTGTCCACAACTTCTAGGGGAGCCAATCATGTCAAAGTTCACTTTTCTTTCAGGTGCGCCCAGTTACCTGGCAACCACCTCCAGGGGAACTGTCACTCTCAGCTTTGTGCTGGAATCCAGAGTCCTCTGTCCAATCAGGTGCCATTGCTGGGTTGTGCCTCTCCACTAGAAGAGGACACAGGAAGGGGGGATGAGCAGGTAGCCAATCTCTGCTGCAGTTGGGTCACCCGTGGCCATTCTTGGCCATGCCCTTGGTCGAAAAGTTTGTTTAAGTGCTGCTCTTCAGGAGATGCGCCTTCAGTTAACTGCCACGGACACTGAAGGCCCTCCAGATCCGACAGACTGGGGTGAACATACAGAAGCAGCAGAAGGAGAGGCAGCGCCTACTCTGACCTAGGGATCCACAGGTCAGACTAGATCCCGGATTGTTTTAGACGGAATGAAAAGAGCCACACTCCGGGGGAGGGAGGAGGGAAGGGGCTGCCATGTTCATTGTTGATGCAAACACAAATACTAATGAATGTTGATTTAAATACTAAGGGGCCGATTCACAGAACTAATCTGAGATAAAATCCTAAACTTACTACTTTTGGTATTCACAGAAGGCATTTAGGGGCCGATTCCGATTCGGGCTGGAAATCTCTCCGACCGAGCCGGACCCGGAGAGAATTCCGACCGAATCGGACCCCAGCAGTCCGACCGGACGAGTACGATGCATTCGCATGCAATCAGACTCGATTCGGTCGGACTCCCATTGAAGTCAATGGGAGCCGGTCGTACGACGCGTACGCGGGCTCCCATTGACTCAATGGGTGCGAGGCGAACAAGGGCGCCCCTACAGTGGGTACGCGTCCATGCGCATCGCGGCGTACATGCACAGGTAGGGGGACCCATGGCTCCCCCTGTGTGCGACTCGCGCACCTACGCGTTTAGGGGGGTCCGACGCGGACCCCCAAAGTCCGGCTCCGACAGCTCTTTCGAGCCGGACGGCGCGAGTCGGTCGGACTGCTTGCGGCCCGCATCGTACTTACCCGGCCGGGAAACGTCTCCATAGCGCGGTGCGAGTCGTGTCCGTGCGAGTCGGTCGGAGCGTGTTGAAGCCGCGTACGAGTCGGTCGGCGATTTCGCGGGCGCATGCATCGTACTCGCTCGGCCGGATCCGCGTACGATTCGGTCGGGAAACAGGGCTCCGAATCGGATCCGGTAAATCCGAATCCGATTCGGAGCCCTACCGGCCGAGATCGGAATCGGCCCCTTAGTAGTAGTAAACTTAGGACTCCTAACTTTACTACCACTAAATGAAAGTTGTAAAGTTAGTATTTTGTCTCAGTTTAGTAATAGTAGTAGTAGTGGAGCTCTTTAGGTGAGCACCAGTTACATTACACAAGGTGACATTAATTGTTTTATGCACGGGGTAATTAAGTGATTTGTCCAGAATCACAGGATGTTGAGCCCCAGCTCAATAGTCGGCAGCTCTGGCCATTACACCACATCCTCTCCCCATGCTGCAGGAAGGTGTGAATCAGGAGAACAGAGAAGGATGACATGCAGGTAGATGGGGAGACACCAGCGCCTACTACCACTATTCCATATGGAGGCGATATAGAGATATCAGGGGACGCCCAAGTATGCATATGTCACCTCTCTTCCACCCACACACTCTCTTCACACCATATCCAATCTGAGAGAACCCGCTACATAGTTCTGCGCAGTAAGAGTCTGTAGGCAGTCTCCCCTCTAGAGTGCAGGCAAAAAGGACTGTTCCCTTTTACTATAATCAGTTGCCACCAACCATTACTAGTGTCACATTTTATTCACAAAGAGGCAGACTGCCATCTTAAAATGCATATCACTTCACAGAGTGTCCCTATCAAAGCTGTTGTTGAGTAATACATGACAACCTGGTAGAGTCACTGGCAAGAAACTTGGGACACTTGTCTCCTGCACAAGAAAACACCCCGGGTCAGCCAGAATGAGAAAATGAGGAGCAGGTTGTTGCATGGACTCTGTGCCAGGCTCTTTCACCCTAAATGTGCCATTCTCGAGTACCATTGCAAAAGGAACAAATGATGGACGGAATGCTGAACAATGCAAGCATTCACCCCCAGTCACAAAGATCTGGGTTTAAACCATTGTTCTTTTGCTCACCAGGACCGGTTTCGGGGTATCACCCCTCATCACCCAGGCTAACTTTAATCCAGTGGAGCAGTGAACACAGGACTCAGTCTGGGCATACCCTTCCTGACGGAATGCTGAACAATGCAAACATTCCCCCCGATTTGCTCAACACGCCACCCCAGTTTGGACCCAGCCATATGCAAATCAGTCTTGACCCTGTTCCTCATGGGAACAGTCCAGCCCGAACTGCCCAGCCAGGTCCTCCCTGGACCGGAAACAAGCATCCTGGGAATGGTTTCGGGGCATCACCCCTCATCAGCCAGGCTAGCTTGAATCCAGTGGCACAGTGAGCACAGGACCCAGGTCTGGGCATTCCCTTCCAACTTAGGGCGACAAATGCAAAAGGAACAAATGATGGACGGAATGCTGAACAATGCAAACATTCTCCCCCAGTCACAAAGATCTGGGTTTAATCCATAGTTTATTTGCTCACCATGCCACCCCAGTTTGGACCCAGCCATATGCAAATCAATCTTGACCCTGTTCCTTATGGGAACAGTCCAGCCCGAACTGCGACGCCAGGTCCTCCCTGGATTGGAAACAAGCATTCTGGGTGCGGTTTCGGGGAATCACCCCTCATCAGCCAGGCTAGCTTGAATCCAGTGGCACAGTGAGTACGGGACCCACGTCTGGGCATACCCTTCTCACTTAGGGCGACAAATGCAAAAAGGAACAAATGGTGGACGGAATGCTGAACAATGCAAACATTCACCCCCAGTACCCTGAATCTGGGTACTATGGCACTGAAATGTTTACTTTTTGTGCTTCCCCCTCCTTGCACAGACCCCCTAAACATCAGAGGCAAATATGAGGCTGTTGAGGGGATGGGTGAGCAAGGGTTCGACACTGTGATGTCATTGATTTCTCTCCCTCAACCCCAAGCATTTTGCTGAACAAACGTCCATGCACCACATTCATTCTCTTTCATACAGACATTCACTTAACTCATAAAGTGTCCCTGGGGATGAAGGGGCCACAGGTTAGCAAAGCATCAACTTGGTCGTTTCACTCGGAGTGGTGCAGGCACCTGTCCTCCAAACATGGGTGCCTTAGAACATACACACAGCCTAAGGTCTCCTACGTGCTTCCATGTTTGCAACATGTATCATAAGCATGTCTAACATATCCCCGCGGTGAAAGAGAATGTCATAGGATGTCCAGGTTGGACGATGTCCAGACAATATCATGTACTGACCTTCCTGGAGCCTAGACTCAACTACAACACACATCTAGATGGTTCACTAAGAAGGAAGACACTAAACACGGAAGGTCTGGTGAAAGAGTTAGATTCTAAACATATTACAACTGGGACAATGCAGACATGTGGGCCCTGCTCTTAAGAGTAACCCCATCACTACAAAACAGTCCAGGGGTGATTCTAGGGCAAGGCTGTTTTCGGCAGCTCCTCTGGGTGCCAGCAGCATGAGGGAGGGTGCAGTCCCCTCACCCTCCTTGGACGGGTAGCATAGAGGGACACCCTTGTACCATTTAATAAACCAGGTAAGGCTGTTAGTCAGCCATGCTCCTTTTAGAATAACCATTTAACAATTGACATGTTTTGGTGTCATGCATCTAAACATATTATGAATATTAACTAGCATTGGCAAAGGCAAGAGGTTTGTTTGCATTTTGAACTCCCACTTAAACATACAAATCCTGCTGAAATGGAAAACAAGCATTTGCAAGGCAATAGGTCTCACATTTGCGAGAGTTTAAGCTATTGGCATTGTAAATGACAATGTCTTTTATTTATCTGTTTTGCTAATTAACACATAAATAAAAGGCATTGTCATTTACAATGCCAATAGCTCAAACTCTTGTAAATACGAGACCTATTTCCTTGCAAAGAAACGACTGCCATTGTCCCGGGGTCCTTGGAAAGTGAAAGCGTACAGCCCCCTGAATATTGCAGGAAAGCATGTCGTGCCTGCAGTAGGAGAAACTCATTTGAAAACCAGCATTAGATTGTGCTGTGAAGCGTGAAGCATGAGCGTGCACCAGGATCCGTGCGCAAAAATCAGCTGTGTGGGAAACCAGCACTAGAGTGTGCTGTGCAGCGTGAGACACGAGCGTGCACCAGGACCAGTGTATTAAAAACAGCCCTATGGAAAACCAGCATTAGAGTGTGCTGTGCCGCGTGAGACACAAGCATGCACCAGGGTCAGTGTATAAAAACTATCCTTAGTTTGTGCTGTGCAGCGTGAGGCATGAGCGTGCACTAGGATCGTGAGCGAAAACCAGCCGTGTGGGAAACCAGCATCAGAATGTGGTGTCTGCGTGAGGCATGAGCGTGCACCAGGATCCGTGTGCGAAACCCAGTTGTTTGGGAAACCAGCATTAGAGAGTGCTGTGCAGCGCGAGACACGAGCGTTCACCAGGACCGTTGCATTAAAACCAGCCCTGTGGAAAACCAGCATTAGAGTGTACTGTGCAGCATGAGACACGAGCGTGCACCAGAATCTGTGCATGAAAACCAGACATGTGGAAAAGCAGCATTAGAGTGTGCTGTGCAGTGTGCAACATGAGCAGGCACAAGAATCCCTGTATGAAAACCTGCCACGTAGGAAGCCAGCACCAGAATGTGTGCTGTGAGCCACCAGCGTGCACCAGGATCCCTGTACGAACAAAGGCAGTAAGGGAATTAGTGCCAGAATGTGTGCTGTGCAGCTTGAGAAACGAGCATGCACCAGTATCTGCGTACAAAAACCAGCCATGTGAGGAACAAACATCAGAATGTGCGCCACCAGCGTGCACCAGGAGCCATGTATGACAAGCATTTGCAATGCAATAGGTGTTGCACTTGTGAGAGTTTAAGCTATTGGCATTGTAAATGACAATGCCTTTTATTTATCTGTCTTGCTAATTAACACATAAATAAAAGGCATTGGGGCATATTAGCAAGGAAGTGGCGGAGAGAGGTGTTAGCCGTCTTGGCTTAACGCCTCTCTCCGCCACTTCGGAAACGCCAGGCTGCACCATATTAACAAGGATATGGTGCAGCCTGGCGTTTCCCCCTGCGATGGCGCTAAGTTACACAACTTAGCGCCAGCGCAGGCACCCTTGCACCAGAGTGCAAGGGTGTCTGCGAGCAGGGAGGTTTGTTTATGTGTAGGAAGGAGTTCCTTCCTGCACATAAACAAACCTAAAATGCCATTTTGTAACTTTCTATGTGTGCTGCTTCGTGCAGCACACATAGAAGTTACAAAATGGCATTTTGAAAAAGCATTTTGCTTTTTCCATGTGTGCTGCACAAGGCAGCACACATGGAAAAAGCAAAAACGAGGAGAAATAAAGCATTTCTCCTCGTTTCGCCACCTTAAGACCAGGATTTTTCTGGTCTTAAGTTCAGCGCTACCACCTATTATCGCCAAACTTGATAATAGGTGGCAGCGTCGACTTCAATGGGTGTTGCGGTGGAACGCCCACCGCACCACCCACTGCACGCCCCCTTTCACTCTAAGTTTAGCGTGAAAGGGGCCCTATTATCAAGGCAGTGTTAAGCCACTTAACGTGGCTTTAAGCCACGTTAAGTGGCTTAACGCTGCCTTGATAATAGGGCGCTGACCCTATCGCCACCACAACGTCACAAAAAGTGACGTTGTGGTGGCGAAAGGGGCTTGATGATATGCCCCTTTGTCATTTACAATGCCAATAGCTCAAACTCTTGTAAATGCGAGACCTATTCAACTAAGCGGCCGCCATTTTCCCGGGCTGCTCAGAAAGTGAAAGCACACATGGTGTGCTGAATGTTGCAGGAAAGCATGTTGGGCCTGCAGTACGAGAAACTATTGAAAGAAAATAGTGCTTACAGACTAAACAAGCATTGGCATAGCCAATAGGTCTCGCATTTGGGGCCTTATAAGTGTTTCGGCAGAGCTATTGACTTTGCCAATGTGTTTAAGCTGTGCTGTAGAGAAGTGTGGCTGCTGTGCAGCATGCTGAAAAGTTGTAATAAAAAAGTGCCAGAAGCATTTTTGTTACCTTATATATGACCGAGAAGGCATTATGTCCAACAGAACGACCATATTAAAAAATGTAGTTTGTGAGAGAGTGTCTGTGAGAGTGTGTCTGTGAGAGTGTGTTTGTGAGAGTCTGTGAGTGTCTGTGAGTGTCTGTGAGAGAGTGTCTGTGAGTGTCTGTGAGAGAGTGTCTGTGAGAGAGTGTCTGTGAGAGAGTGTCTGTGAGAGTCTGTGAGAGAGTGTCTGTGAGAGTCTGTGAGAGAGTGTCTGTGAGAGTCTGTGAGAGAGTGTCTGTGAGAGTCTGTGAGAGAGTGTCTGTGAGTCAGAGAGTGTGAGAGTCTGTGAGAGAGTGTCTGAGTCTGAGAGTGTCTGTGAGAGAGTGTCTGTGAGAGTGTGAGAGAGTGTCTGTGAGAGAGTGAGAGAGTGTCTGTGAGAGAGTGTCTGTGAGAGAGTGTCTGTGAGAGAGTTTCTGTGAGAGAGTGTCTGAGTCTGTGAGAGTGTCTGTGAGAGTGTCTGCGAGAGAGTGTCTGCGAGAGAGTGTCTGCGAGAGAGTGTCTGCGAGAGAGTGTCTGTGTTGGGGGTGATGTTTGTTGTTTCAATATTATCTCATTTACTTTCCCCCGACTGTGAGGGCAATACCTATTACACTTATTTATCTATGTATTTTAAATTGCACAAACCTAGCTCCAAGAATAGGCAGAGGGGGTTTTACAGAGAAAATTCCTAGTGCAGCAGAGAACCAGAAACAAAAAATGTGGTATAAAGGATATTATTGTGCGAATGGGGTGGGGGTAAAAAATAATGTAACGCGGATATATATTTAGAGCAGTATTGGACAGTTACCCTTTTGCCATACATATGTACATCGTATACATATTTACAATATGAGGCACGGGGAGATACAGTGATTTGCCCAGAATCACCCAATTTTAGTTACTCTCTGAAGCTGGGACTAGAATGCTGGTTTTCAAGGTGGAAGGTAATAAATGGAACCACTTGAACAAACGTCACTCCTCTCAGAGGGATGCTTGACTTTACACATCTATACAAAGTATGGGGCTTATTTAGAAGCTCCTTGTGCAGCTGGTGCATCACTTTTTCCCATATTAAAAGTGATGCACCGGTGGCGCAAGGAGCTTGTAAATAAGCCCCATTATTCTTCATCAGGGCTATGGGCACCTTTACTGTTACAATCGAAACATATAACATCACCTCCGGAGACTGAGAGAATACTTACATCAAATTAGCAAACGCAATGAATCTCTTTGCCAGCCATGCACACCAAAACGGTTCTGAAATGTGCATCTCCCTGTGAGCTGTGGACAATCATTTCCTCAGGGATATACTTTGAGTTAAAATGAACACTACACTACTCACTTCCTTTCATTCGTCACTGTCCTGCCCATAACTGGCGAAGCAGCCTTCATCAGGACCCTTTTGGAGCATAAGTGAATCCTGGAGCTGTATGAATCACTAAGGATTCATTGTGTACCTCTCACTAATAATATGAAGGCCCGCCATTTAAAAAAATATATATTTGGGGGATGGGCGTGAGCGGGGCCCCACTCGCAGACCCAATTTGGTCCCCGGCGACCCATATCCCCTGGGACCAACTTTAGTTACCAGAGATAACCATAAATGGTGAATTCCAGCGGTTTTATGAGTTGAAAACTCGTTGGCATTGAAATTATCCCCTAACTGACATGCATAGGAGAATGTCAGCTACACATATGCATGGCAGCTGCCTCTATAGGTGGTGCTCACCACAAAGTGCTTCAACAGCTCATCAGGGACAGTAAGCGCTATATAAATATAATTTACCATTACAATACTGTTTGCTACAAGACGACTTAGAGGCTCGGCGTGAAACATGCACGCTGACAAGACGACACGCACGTGCCCACATTCAGACACACAGGCACAACCCCAGGAATATAGAGATACAGACAAACAGACGCAAAGATACACATGAAGACACAAATATTCACACACAAACAGACGTGCACACTCTGAGACGTGCTCCCGCAGGCACTCAGTTACAGGAGTGCTCGCACAACAGACAGGCACAGACAGAGGCATGGACACAGATACTGGCACGCACGGGAACACGTATAGATAGACTAGTGCAGCTGCACACACACGTGCACCCGCAGATGCACAGTTACACGCACGTATGGGCACAGACACTGGCACGCGGGGAGAGACTGGTACAACCACACGCACACATTCAGACATACATGTGCAGAGGCCCGTGTACACGCAGGTACATGTAAATACAGACGCATACATGCGGTGGGACATCTTAGGACCTAACTCTGTTAACACTCCCGGCTCACCCCTCCTCACATCCCGCAGCACAGCCGCCCCCGGGTCCCTCTGAGGCTGAAAGATGCGCAGGTCAGGGGCAGCGAGTGTCGGAGTCCGCTGGATATCCCGAATGGGACCGAGCATCGAGTGCTGCATGCTACAGTCAGTCTTCTAAACGCCTGTCTGCCCACAGAGAACGAGACTGCGCAGCGCGATGTGTGCTCCTGGGAGCATAGAGACTACCAGGTGGAGGTGGTTGGGTGCCAGGGTGCACTGCGCTGCGCTATCCAACATCGTCCATATAACTTGTAATTATATTACGCACACACCCAGAGTGAGTTATACTATACCAACTGTCCGTAATAAATAAATAAAGATGTATGTGTGAATGTGTGTTCGTGAATATACTAAATGTATATATTAACTTTAAATACATTTGGGAATATATATATATATATATATATATATAAATATATATATAATGGTAATATATTTCTGTATTAAGCATAGATATATGTGTGTTTATAATGTATTTATGTACAATATGCAAAATATATATTTTATATATACATATGTATGCACACACAAACACGTTTTTTTACTAAATGCAAACTAAAGTATATACATGTAAATAATTCGGATAGTGTGTACTTGAGTCCGTGTGTCCGAGAGCATTGCTCATTTGTTTAGCTTTTTCTAAAATCGTTAAAAGCCTGTAGCTAATTTTAAGACACCGCTGTCACTATCATATTGTTTTTAAGTCGGCTGGTATGCAGAATATATATATAGGAAACAGCAATAAAGATTTGATTTGCCTGCATTTTTGGTGGTTCGCGAGTCCTTTGTGGCGGAAGGAGCGTTGGGAACGCTACGAGCAGACGAGGGACTTCTGGTGATATATATATGTACATACACACATCCATATATATATACACACATATATATATATATATATATATATATATATATATATATATATATTTGTGCGTGTGGGTAATGCACAAACAGAATAAAATATGTATTAAAATTGAAGCTCATTGCGCCCACACAGCTGGTAATAGCCGCACCCCTCATTGCAGACAAGATCGGGGTCTGCGGGTTCCCGAATGTCCGCCGGAACATCCAGACTGCTGGCTTCAGCGGCTCCAGACAGAGCCCGAATAGCGCCCTGATCTGGCGCCGGCTCTACAAGGGCCAGGGGGTGCGCAGATATTCGTGCTGGGAGAGACTCTTTTAACAGCCTTAAAAGAAGGTCGGGAACCAGCGGCGATGTTCCTTTGACAAGAAGGTAAAAGGGCAGGGCGTGCACACGTCTGTCCCCCATACCCCCCAAACGAGCCCCCCAAAATTTGAGCATTTATCATATAGTGATTGCCTACCTCGTCTAAATTCAGAATGAAATGCTAACTGGTTTATTTTGTTAATTATTTTTTTTTAGAAGGAAAGCAAATAGGAGCGGCATTGTCCGGTTATTAGTGCACGTATTGAAGCGTGCGCACAGACGGAGAGGAGCCCAGCCGTGCGCGTGCACATCTACTGTCCTCCGGATGCTGTCTCTTCCAACGCGTGGTATGTGTAGCAGCGTTTGTTTCTTGGTAGCGGACGGTGTTAAACATACAGCAGCCGCGATAGCAAAGTTTGGCTTTCAGTAGCTTTGACAAGGAGCCTAATGGAGGGAGAAAAGGAGGAGCGAGGGGGAAGAAGGAAAGCAAATAGGAGCGGCATTTTATTAAAGCCAAAGCGCATATGTCCTGTCATTAGTGCACGCAGTGAAGCGTGCGCACAGACAGGAAGGGAGCCCAGCCGTACGCGTGCACATCTCTTGTCCTCCGGACTCATTTAAAGCGCTCTGATAGCTTTGGTTCTAGTTCGCTCTATATACAACTACAACAAGCACGCCTCAGCAGGGGGACGAGGGGGCTGCGCGATTCCCCTTGCGGAGCGATAATTGCTACCATATGGTGGCGCTCGCTCCCGCAAGTGAATCGCCAGACGTGCATGCGTTGCCATTGAAGGCAATGGAACGCGTGCACGTTTTTGGCTGAAAAGCCATGGCGATAGCAAAAGGTCTTTTTGCCTATGCAGCGCATGCGCGCTGCGTAGGCGAGACCTAAAAAAGACTCACCGTGTAACAACCAAAGTAAAAGGGCCAGTCCTCATGGGAGGTTACAAATGAAGACAAGGCGGTACTAAGGAGAGACTAACAAGCCTGTTAATTAATCAGAAGCCAGCATTTATGAAGGACAATGACACAAGCCAATGACAAATCTGGGCAGAGAGTGGGCGGGGCTTCTATTCCATACTCCAATATAACATGCCGCAGAGCAGCGCATGCGCTGCCCAGGCTCGACCTAAAAACAAAATACAAAATGACTGCTTCTGTGTGTAATGCATATATGAGATAAAGGATTTAATGTGTGATGATTCAAAGTACTTTTTGGCTGTCAAATAATTCATCATGCATTGAAATGCAAGCAGTCCTTAAACGGTGGAATGAGAAACCAGACAGCCAATAGCCTGAGGTGAGAGACAAACACTCCTCTGGGTGGCGCCAAAGTCCACTCTATGTATTTTTTAAAGCATTTGTAGGATTATGTGATGTGGACAGCTGCACTGTCAAGCAGACCTAATAATGGTTGTTGCATTTCTAGTGCCATACACATGTGGAATGGGTTATTTGCAGCATTATGATTCAGCATGAGTCCATTTAGATTCTGGGGCAGCTAGGTGGAGGGAAGTCTGGGTCGCACCAAGTCACCCTGTCCCATTACAAGAAATTAAAAAGACATTGGTTCTGTCAGTGGCAGTTCCCACTGGCTTCCAGAAGCACTGGCTTCTGCCTGAGGGAATGAAAAAAACAACCAGTGGAAAGTGCCCAGGAAATGACGAAAAGCGGAACTGCAGATATTAATAAATAAAGCAGGTAAAGAGCTTGTGAGTCACAGATGTTTATCTTCCGGTTTGGAAAGGCTCCGCACATCCACAGGCAGGTATCCGAGTATGTGCTAAAATTACATATGTGTTTATAGACTGCGCAATAACTTGACGGAACCAAGATGCTGCATGACATCCGAAGCCATTCCTGCACGTCACCCCGGTGTATCTTGGCACGCAATCGAAAAGGCCAGGTGGGAAAGAGAAACATTAAGTGACATCTAGAACAGGTAAGAGAACGAGCTGTGCGCACGTGAGCAGCCTGCGCCCCCCTGTACTGAAACAACACATCCATATGGCCTGGTACTGCCTAAGTCCCCCTTTTACTTTAGACCCAAGACCGCCCTTGGATGTGGACTCCCTCCCTCCTCCAAGGCAAGCACTTCAAACCACACTATTTTGGTTTTGGGGTAGTAAACCCCGGCCGTATATTATTACAAAATAAAAAACCATTAAACTTATTGTTTACATTATGTACAATTACGCAGAAAGTCCAGTTACATTGATAGGTACAAGATGTTACTTGGCTAACCTTAACATGTTTCTAATACATAGCCATTCCTACCGTAATCTAAAACATGATATACTTTACTTTCTGCGTATCCCTGCTAGAGCCTACGGCAAGGTCAGTGACTGGCAGCCCCAGATCCCGGTAACTACAAAAACTCCACTGGAGTAAGATTGCGTAGGGGGTCCAGCTTATCGGACGGATATCTCCCCCGGGCCCCCCCTACGCCCTGAGCCTTAACTCCATAACGGGGCGCTGCAATTCTGCATCCTTGCGCCCTGGTGCGCATGCGCGTGCGGGGTGGCCGACCAGCCTACTGGAAAGAGTGACTCCCTGGCCCCCGCACCCTTTCGGCCTACCGACCGGCTGTAACTGCTCCTGAGTTCCATGGTGCTGGCCGCTAAGGACCGAAAACTATGCTTACCAATCATGACCTTACCGCCTGACCAGGGAAACACATACTAAAAATACGACAATATTACCTGCAAACAAAACATCATATACTGACACTTTTATTACACATTACCAACGCATAGACACACAACTTTACATTAAACATTACCTGCAAATGAAAAACATATACTGACACTTTCATTACACAATACCAAAGCATCAACAACACAACTTTACAGTAACCATTTCTACTGAGATACCTGCAACGTAAAACTTAAGAAAACAAAGCCAAACATGTATGACAGCAACAGTGATATGAACTGCCTGCCTTAGGGGATGGTGGGTGGGGAAAGCTCGTTACGGGCCGCTGGTTGCCCGGACCCGTGGGAGATGCTGGCGGCTGGGGCGAGAAAACAGGAGACTGTTCTCGTTCCCCCAGCCCTTTGCAGGGGGTACTGGGCAGACCGGCTTAACCCGGCCTGCCCCTACGATTCGGCTTCGCGCTGAACCGGAAGCACTCAAGTGCTACCGGTTCGCGCCCTACCGGCCACTGCTATTGGCCGCCCAGGAGAGGTGGGGCGCCGCGTCACTAGTGCGCGCGGCGACCCCCCCATCTCCTCTGAGCCGGGGGACCAGCGCGACCGCCATAATGGCGGCGGGCTCGAGTCCGAGCTCCGCCCGCCCCATATGGCCTGGTACTGCCTAAGTCCCCCTTTTACTTTAGACCTGAGACCGCCCTTGGATGTGGACTCCCTCCCTCCTCCAAGGCAAGCACTTCAAACCACACTCTTTTGGATTTGTGGTAGTAAACCCCGGCCGTATTTTATTACAAAATAAAAAACCATTAAACGTATTCTTTACATTATGTACAATTACGCAGAAAGTCCAGTTACATTGATAGGTACAAGATGTTACTTGGCTAACCTTAACATGTTTCTAATACATAGCCATTCCTATCGTAATCTAAAACATGATATACTTTACTTTCTGCGTATCCCTGCTAGAGCCTACGGCAAGGTCAGTGACTGGCAGTCCCAGATCCCGGTAACTACAAAGACTCCACTGGAGTAAGATTGCGTAGGGGGTCCAGATTATCGGACGGATATCTCCCCCGGGCCCCCCCTACGCCCTGAGCCTTAACTCCATAACGGGGCGCTGCAATTCTGCATCCTTGCGCCCTGGTGCGCATGCACGTGCGGGGGTGGCCGACCGGCCTACTGGAAAGAGTGACTCCCTGGCCCCCGCACCCTTTCAGCCTACCGACCGGCTGTAACTGCCCCTGGAGTTCCATGGTGCTGGCCGCTAAGGACCGAAAACTATGCTTACCAATCATGACCTTACCGCCTGACCAGGGAAACACATACTAAAAATACGACAATATTACCTGCAAACAAAACATCATATACTGACACTTTTATTACACATTACCAACGCATAGACACACAACTTTACATTAAACATTACCTGCAAATGAAAAACATATACTGACACTTTCATTACACAATACCAAAGCATCAACAACACAACTTTACAGTAACCATTTCTACTGAGATACCTGCAACGAAAACTTAAGAAAACAAAGCCAAACATGTATGACAGCAACAGTGATATGAACTGCCTGCCTTAGGGGATGGTGGGTGGGGAAAAGCTCGTTACGGGCCGCTGGTTGCCCGGACCCGTGGGAGATGCTGGCGGCTGGGGGGCGAGAAAACAGGAGACTGTTCTCGTTCCCCCCAGCCCCTTTTAAGGGGGGGTACTGGGCAGACCGGTTTAACCCGGCCTGCCCCTACGATTCGGTTTCGCGCTGAACCGGAAGCACTCAAGTGCTACCGGTTCGCGCCCCTACCGGCCACTGCTATTGGCCGCCCAGGGGAGGTGGGGCGCCGCGTCACTAGTGCGCGCGGCGACCCCCCCATCTCCTCTGAGCCGGGGGACCAGCGCGACCGCCATAATGGCGGCGCGCTCGAGTCCGAGCTCCGCTTCGCCCATATGGCCTGGTTCTGCCTAAGTCCCCCTTTTACTTTAGACCTGAGACCGCCCTTGGATGTGGACTCCCTCCCTCCTCCAAGGCAAGCACTTCAAACCACACTCTTTTGGATTTGGGGTAGTAAACCCACGCCGTATTTTATTACAAAATAAAAAACCATTAAACGTATTCTTTACATTATGTACAATTACGCAGAAAGTCCAGTTACATTGATAGGTACAAGATGTTACTTGGCTAACCTTAACATGTTTCTAATACATAGCCATTCCTATCGTAATCTAAAACATGATATACTTTACTTTCTGCGTATCCCTGCTAGAGCCTACGGCAAGGTCAGTGACTGGCAGCCCCAGATCCCGGTAACTACAAAGACTCCACTGGAGTAAGATTGCGTAGGGGGTCTAGATTATCGGACGGATATCTCCCCCGGGCCCCCCCTACGCCCTGAGCCTTAACTCCATAACGGGGCGCTGCAATTCTGCATCCTTGCGCCCTGGTGCGCATGCACGTGCGGGGGTGGCCGACCGGCCTACTGGAAAGAGTGACTCCCTGGCCCCCGCACCCTTTCAGCCTACCGACCGGCTGTAACTGCCCCTGGAGTTCCATGGTGCTGGCAGCTAAGGACCGAAAACTATGCTTACCAATCATGACCTTACCACCACAGGCCACAATAGTTGCCCGACTATCTGGCCTCCCCCTCTGCTACCCAGAAGGTCATGTCCTGCGCCTTGCGCCCTCCAACCATGCCAGAATGTCCTCCATGAAGGCCTGATTCCCTTTAGTTGGGAGGTGAACCCCATCCTGCAAAAAGAACTGCTCGCCCCGGATGTATCCATGTCCTATTGACTTCAATTTGGGGGTCCTGAACAACTTCTCAAACTTAGTGTTGATCCGCTTTACCGCGTGATTCAATGCTCGTACCGACTCACCCCCTCTCCACTGAAACCTTGGAATCATGTGAGACCAGACTATCATGGCATCGGGGCACCTCTTTGCCAACCATCCCACCTCAGTGAGTAGGTCCTCAATGACCACCCTCCGCCCCAGGTGCACCAAGTCATTACCACCTAAATGTAAGATCCAGATTGCAGGTGGCCCCTTACTTCCTTTTAAAGCGCGGTTCACCAGCTCCCTGAATTGCCTAATGCGCAGTCCACCCTGACCATGAAACACTATTTTTGTTCCCAACTGACGCGCCCTGGCCTCATGGGCCCCTGCAAAGAAAGCTTTTAGTCGACGAACATACGAATGACCTACGATCCAGATCTCCTGGTCATCTTGGGCCCAAGAGTGAACCTGGGCCATCACCTGTGCTGTACATTCGTGAACCGTTGACTGTCGTCCCCCTGAGTGACATGGTGATGTCTTTCCTCCTAGATGGTGGACCACTGCAAGCTTCTCCCCTGAGTCACAGGATGAAGAAACTGCAAATAAATCAGGAAAAGGAACCAAGCGTCAGTGCACCTCCCTACCAATGGCTAAAGCATATGCAGTCGCACATAGCGTCTGTAACAGTTAGAGGACCACCTACCGATCCTTTTTACCTGTTCCTCCTTAAAACCCCTGGCCACTGCTTCCGTGGCAGCCCCAATCCTAAAGGAGTGAGTCCCAAAGTTAGCAGAATCCAAGACAGCGTTCTGCATGGCCAAACCCATGACCCTCTTAAACTGGAAAACAGTGAGAGGTGAACCATCCACATGGACTAGAAGCGGCCCCCCTGTGGCCCACGTTCGCTGTGCCATGAAGGCCTCCAATCTAGCAACGGGGCAGCATGTACTACCTACAGCCCTGTGTAGCACTATGCCCTCACCCCTTCCTTCTTGATCAATCTTGGACTTAGGTAGGGAAATCAGTACAGAGTCCCTGTTTATCTGGACATGTCCCACTTGCAATCCCCCCTGCCAGACCCTCTTGTTCCTTGTCACCAGCTCCCCTACCCTGAAATCACCATAAAATGCCAGGCAGAAAGCTGCTTAAAACAGAGTAGCCTCCCTATCAGAATTACAAACTCGCTGCAGAGCTTCCATTAGTTTAGCTAGTGTTTGTAACCCTATGGGTTTTCTCTCATCGAGCTGCACCCCTTGTAAGCGTTGCCACCCCTTCAAAGCCTTTCGCACTACAAAAATGCCCATTGGATCCCCCTTGCCCTTAGTCTTGGCAAAAAAGGAGATGGCTGTAATGTGACGCCTAGCCACCGCCACTGAGCGCCCCTCGTCCCTCATGAACCTCAGATAAGCGACTACCGACCCTGAGTCGTGCCATTTGTGCTCCCAACTGTCCCCCAAAAACTGACAATATGACCAGAACGCCCCTTCATAAGCTCTCCTGGTCCTGGGTGCTAGGCTGGCTGCCATGAGGTCCGATAATTGGGGGCACCAAGCTGCCAAAGCTGTTCTGGGAAAGGTGTGGGGTTCTCTGCTGCTTCTGGGAGGTGGGACCTGAATACCTGCATCTTAAAACGAGAGAGTGCGTCAGCGGCATGGTTTAATATACCCTGCACGTGTTTAGCTCTAAAGAGTAAATTCAGTTTCATACACCGCAATACAATCTATTTTAATAATCGCAGGATCATTTTGCACTTTGCCGTTTAGTTATTAATACCCTCCACCACCGCCATGTTATCTGACCAGAATATCACAGACCGATCTCTCAACTGTTCAGGCCAAACGGACAGCGCCACCAGGATAGGGAAGAGCTCAAGGAAGCTTATGTTGGTTGTGATCCCTGAGTCTATCCACCAGCCCGGCCAGCGCTGCGCAACCCCTTCTGACCCCAGAATAGCACCGAACCCTTCGCTACCCGCCGCATCGGTCCTCAACCCCATCTCGGGACTGGACCTGGGCGGGCTAGGCCACACCACCCTACCATTGAAATCGCACAGAAATGCCTTCCAAATGAGCATGTCCTGCTTGACCTCGCTGGATAGCCTGGTGTGATGGTGTTTCTCCTTGAGACCTGACATAGCCTGTGCGATGGTGCGTGAAAAAGGGCGTGCCATTGGAATGATGCGCAGTGCAAAATTCAATTGTCCGACCACTTGCTGCAATTGATGCAGAGTGACCTTCTCTCTAGCGAGGCAGTGCTGCAGTGCTGTCCCAAAATCCGTCACCTTCTCAGCAGGTAACCTAGACACCCCCTGCACTGAATCCAACTCAATACCCAGGAACTCAATCTTTGTGCTAGGACCCACCGTCTTACCTGGTGCCAGTGGCACACCGAACTTCTCCATGAGTGCGCAGAACCTTCCCAATGCTGCACTGCAATCCCCTGAGCCTGGCACCCCCAGGAAGAGGAAATCATCGAGGTAATGTAACACCCATTGGTGTCCCGTGTCCCGCCTGAACACCCACTCCAAGAAAGAGCTAAACTTCTCAAAGTAAGCACAGGAGACTGAACAACCCATTGGCATACACTTGTCCACGTAATACTTCCCCTGGAATTGGAAACCCAACAGGTGAAAATCCAGTGGGTGCACTGGCAGTAGGCGAAAAGCTGACTCAATGTCAGACTTCGCCAGCAACGCCCCTTGACCCAGACCTCTAAGCATGTCCACTGCCTGATCAAAAGATGCATATTTTACACTACACAATGTGTCTGCAATCGCCTCGTTCAAAGAACTCCCTCTGGGTGCCGAAAGATTATGAATCAATCGGAATTCGCCCTGCTCCTTTTTGGGAACCACCCCCAGTGGTGAGCAAACAAAGTCTTTCATTGGGACATCGTCAAATGGACCTGCCACTCTGCCCAGCCTGACTTCCTTCTCAATCTTTGTTGCTGCTACACCCTCATTGCTCCTGACTGAAAGTTGGTTCCTGCAATGTGCCACTCCAGTGTAACCCGGCGCCGGGATCCTAAAACCATCCAAAAACCTTTCCCTGATCGTCCTTGCGGCGTCTGGGCAATTGTAAATGTTCAACCAAGGTATCATGGCGCTAATATTTATGGGGGATCTGGCTTTCGCAAGGGGTACTCTCTCATTCCTGTTTTTTAACTCCCTTCTCTCTGGACTTTTTGAAACATTTGGATTCGGGGGGTGATGTGTTGCCACAGAATGAACAGTTGTGCTTGAATTTACATGTGCCCGCGGCTCTAGTACAAGTTCGCCTATTAAAGTCAAAGCACACCCCTTTTTTTCCTGTGCCCCCCGCGTTTCCTGAGGTGCCCCCCGCGTTCCCTGAGGGGCCTGCACGAAAGGGCTGGAACCTAACATTGTCATGCGCCTGTCCCAGGTGGTTGTCAGATGACCCTTGGACTAAGTGGTTCAAATGAATGAACATGTCCGTTTGACCCCATCCTAATGATGGATCCATTGCCTTCGCCCTCCTAAATTCTTTATCATACTCCTTCCACCCATTGCCCCCATACCTGGCATGAGCAGTAGTAATTCTGTTTTGGTAACACGCCATCTCTGACCCCAAAGCTGGAAAACGTTCAAGCATGATTGCCATGTAAATCGTAAAACCTTGCACCCAATTAGCTAAAGTCTCTTCCACCCTGTATTTTAGAATTATGTTAGCCCATCCCTAGGGTGCGTCCATTCTTTGTTTTTCTTAGCTTCCTCCCTCTCTGCCTCATCTATCAACAGGGAAAACATACTCACATATGCCCCCTTCCAAATTTTTTCCCTCGTTTCCTGTGACAAGTGTCGCCCCAACTGATCTCTATTTGAGCGCAGTTCCCCCAAACCTAAAGGTGGCAATGGTTTAGTTATACCTGCTGGTGCTGCTGTGTCCGCCGCCTTCGGAGCTTCTGGATCCACTGGTGCGCCTACAGGTGCTGGACCTCCCCCACCACCTACTGGCGCCGCGCCCACAGGCTTGCACCCCCCGCCGGTACTGCCAGCCCAACATTCGGCTTAGCTTTCCCCAGCTGTGCCATTATTTGCCTGGCCTTCTCCCTTGCATCCCCCCCGCTGCCTGATGCCCCCGCTGCGGGGGACAAATTCCCTACTGTCTCGAGCCACGGGAGCACTGCTGCCAGATTGGACACGATGTCTGGCAGGTCAGGCGTGGCCCCCCCTGTGCTTCCCATTAGAGGGACTGGTGGAGCCTGTGGCTGGTCCCCTACCGGTAACGTGGGTACTGGCGTAAGAGGCTCCCCATTGCCCTGTGGGCTTGGCATAGGGACAGTTGGCTGAGGTATCACCTCCCTAGGAGCCGGCTCTGTGGCACCCCTTGCCCCTTTCCCACCAGACCTGGGCCTACTTCTTTTGGATAAAGGCGGAGAGAAAGTCTTAGGAGGTACTATCGATCGCCTGGGCCTCCCGTCCACCCCATCAGGACCATCCACCTTCTCTTGCAACCGCGTCAAAGCCTGACCCATAACTTGCACCTGTTGCATCAGTGCCTCCAGCATAACATCTGTGCGGGAACGTTTTTCATTATGCTTCACCTTAGGGGCCATTGCGTCTAACTAGCGCTCTTGGGGATATGACAAATCGCCCACACCACCGTGACCCCTTGCCCACAGGTCTGAGACACTGCCCAAACCCTTACCTGGCAGTCGTAGCAGCCACCAGCCGACCACAGCACCCCCGCAACCAGAGCCACGCCCACCAGCTAACCCAGTGGGTCAGGTGAGAAACTCAAACCCGCGTGGCTCCCAGAAGCGATGAAGATGCAGGCCTGCCGGTGCTGCCGTCAACGAAACCCTTCGTGAGCAGTCCTGCGCTGATGCCCCCGACAAAAACTGGGCGTTTGTTTGCAGAGAAGAGACGCGTACTGCTTGCGCCTCACCAGGCTGCCCTTTAGTACCTGGAAAAAGAACGAAAAACGACCAGTACCAAGCACGTATGCAAGCGTTCTTTTACAAACAGCTGATTGCCTGCACACTCGTCCTTCAGCGCCCCTTCACTGTCCCCAGCCACTTGCACACCGCTAAAGCCAGCTGGTTCGACCACACACGCTGAGAATCACTGCTGTGCGCCAAGCGCGCTTAAAATATACCCCCCAGTAACGGCAATTGTACCCAAAAACGTGTTATGCACCACACGCTCCCGCCGCTCTGTAGCACAAGCGCGTTTTAAATAACTGCAACAGCTGTGTCCAAATGCCCCCAAAAGGAGTGAGCGCGGTCACCTGATAGACAGCTGATCCTCCCGCTGCCGCTCGAAACGCTCTCGCCGATCGAACTCCACCAGCTGATCCTGATTACTCGAAGGACCGCAGCTCCGCAGCTCCTCGATCGTCCAGCTGATCGTTCCTCCGACCTGGCGATACCCTGACCAACAGCTGATCCTCCCGCTGCCGCTCGAAAAAGCTCTCGCCGCTCGAACTCCACCAGCTGATCTTGATTACTCGAAGGACCGCTCCGACCTGGCGATACCCTGCAAGACAAAAGAAAAGCTTGTTACGGGCCGCTGGTGGCCCGGACCCGTGGGAGATGCTGGGGGGCGAGAAAACAAGAGACTGTTCTCGCTCCCCCCCAGCCCCTTTTAAGGGGGTGTACTGGGCAGACCGGTCTAATCCGGCCTGCCCCTGCGTTTCAGCTTCGCGCTGAACCGGAAGCACTCTAGTGCTTCCGGTTCGCGCCCCTACCGACCACTGCTAATGGCCGCCCAGGGGATGTGGGGCGCCACGTCACTAGTGCGCGCGGCGACCCCCCCCACCTCCTCTGAGCTGGGGGACCGGCGCGACCGCCATAATGGCGGCGCGCTCGAGTCCGAGCTCCGCCTCGCCCAAGATGGCGGCTCTCGCCATGCCCTGTCGTGTAACGAGCAGGGTAAGTTCAGTTGGGCTGGAACAATGCTCAGAGTGGGGGTGCGCATAGCTGCCAAGGTTTCAGATTGCCGTGTGTGACATTTTCATAATTAATTATGAGTGACATTTTAACAACTATGAGTAACACTGTTACGAGAAAAACCAAGCAATGAAGATGAGGGAAACATGTAGGGGCATGACAGGCAGCTTAGAATGAAGTAAATTTTAGCAGCCATAGCAAGTTACCAACTACTAAATGCCGGACTCCGAGTGAGGCACTTACTAAAGCAACTCAACTATGGTGCTGAGTTAAACCATCCTCAGAAGGATTAAAGGGACAGCCAGCACCGCTGGAACCTCAACCAGTTCTGCCAAGTACCACACATTAGGTGTTAGACTAACGCATTTCAGTGTGGTGCTCCGCATCACCGCTCTGAAATGCATTGCCACGCATAATGCATAGTCTCAGAGCTGTCACGGAAAGAGCACTGCAAACTGTGTGAGGCATGATGGTGCTCGGCTGCTTAATGTTCCAGCACACTACCTGTCTGGGCCGCCCGCAGTCGCACAGTAAATTAAGTCCCTGTGCTCTGGTAGTAGCAGGACATGACGTCACGTCCTCCTGCTGCACTACGGCCAGTCTGAGACTGTGTCACTGAACCTCAATGGGGCAGGCCCCGGCTGTGTAGCTATTGGGCGCTACCGGCCAGGCCCTGACGTCAGGCTGTCTAGTGACTCAGCCCCACGGCGCCGCGGGAATCAAAAAAGATACATTGTAGCAGCACTGACTGCCACTCTGTGAGGCTGAGCCTGAGCTGCTTGGAAGATCGCTTATTTAAGCCTAAGGGAGCAGCCTGTGCAGGCACTGGCCCGTGCTGCAGCTGCCGCACACAGTTTGCAGTGCTCTTTCCGTGACAGCTCTGAGACTATGCATTATGCATGACAATGCTTTTCAGTGCGGTGATGCGGAGCACTACACTGAAATGAGTTAGTCTAGCGCCTAATGCGTGGTACTTGGCAGGACTGCCGCTGGCGACCTACAGGACCATGGATTGCTTTTTTATTATTATTTTTAAAAAAAATGTATTGCCATTTTAAGAAAGTATACAATCAAAGTGCGATTGACAGGGCCATGGATTCCATTACCATCCTTGCCCCGAGTTAGGCACCACCCACACCCTGGAAGAATTCTACTTCCGGGGCACTTCTCCCACAACTCTCTGTCTACTTTCACAGCTCTCCAGCCTGCACTGGAGGTCGCTGGATCCTCTCCTCAGAGCAGAGCATGGTACATATTTAAACCCGAGAGAAATGTAATTAATCTCCTTGAGGCAATTGCTGATAGGCAGAGAGCAGACTGACTGTCCGACTGGCAGTGCCAGGGAGGGAGTGTCCGAAATGACGACGCTATGGCTGCCTTTTGTAGGGGGCCTTGACACCGTGTCCAGCTCTCGCTCTCCGCCCCCTCCTGTTGGGTACCAGGACTCAGATGAGCACCTGTTATCTGAATCCCACTGACAGGTGTGTGACCTTGCGGAAACCCACTCACAATATTAAAAAATACAAAGATATTTAAAGGATGAGGGTAAAGCCCGTCACCTCCCTACAGCAACCTAAAGCGTAAAGCACACACACTTTCTTATCACGTTTTGCTCCATTTGATGAAAAATCCAACATTTTCAAAAAATGTTCTGCAATGATGTATTGTACACCAACACCCAGTGTTCAAAATCAACAATGACCAACTCTTCTATGGGCCTGATTTAGATGTTGGCGAAAGGGTTACTCGTCACAACGGTGACAGATATCCCGTCCGCTGAAATATAAATTCCATAGGCTATAATGGGATTTATATTGACGGAGTAACCCGTCCACCAACATCTAAATGAGGCCCTATGTGAGGCTTTCAAGGTCACTAGTTTCTCACTACATACAAACCAAAAACAACATGCTCACACCCACTTGGCAGACGCTTGTACCCAATCTTCATACACATAACTACTACCACACTCCACCACTCCATATCGTTTAATGAAGTGCTGATGTAAACCGGGGTGCGGTGCTCACTTACTCATTCCCTTGCCTTCCACTCACTGGGTTGTGATGGTGTCAGTGGCCAGTGTGATTAGGGGCGCTCCTCAGCTAAGGCGGAGGATTGTCCCCCCACTGCTCTCAGAGCAGAGGAAAAATGAAAAATAAAATGATAATAACATTGTTATTATCATAGCTTGGCGGCTGGGTTGGGGCGGGGCTGGTGGCACAGAGAGGAGCGGTTTGTGCACAATAAGTGCGCATGACTTTTAGGCCTGCTGTCTTGGGCCGGCCAAACAGTCATGCGCACTTTGCATGTTCTCCACCTGGCTGTAATACACAGCCTGGGTGGAGAACATGCACAGGCTCCCAGTCCCCCTCTGAGCGCCGAACTACGGCGCTAACCAATCACAACACTGCACTGCAGCCTTGTGATTGGCTTAGGGGAGCCTGTTTGCTTCCTGCTTCCGGGATCCGCCAGGAAGAGGAGCAACGACGGAGGAGGGACGGCGGCCGTGAAAAGGTAAGTGGCTTTTAAAAAAGATTTTTTTTTTATCCCTCTCCGGGCGTCTTAAGCAAAATGTGGAAGAAGACAATTATGATAAATTGTTGGACTTGTCTTTGATCCTGTTAGGGCCTGGAAAATGATGTGGGCCACTTTAGGAGTCGAATACACTTCACGTACTTTCCAGTCCTGCCTATTTTCACATACTTCTACACAATTCACACTAATTGACCTCCTCACAAGCACAGCATGCGCACAAAGCACACATTTATCTCCAATCCTAACAACTGCAGGCATATCTTACTCACACCAATTCATAAACCTAAAACAAAACAGACACTACGCCATACGCTCATCAATGGCAGGCACAAGCGACTTGGAGCTCTTGCAATCAGCCACAAGTCCTCCTGGCCTTGCGCTTTCCAGGAGACGACACCCTCAGCTTTCCAGAGCTCCTCTCCTGTCCCCATCCCTCCCAGTCACATTCCAACCAATTGACAAACCAACACAAATAAAACAATGCTTGCTCTTTTGAAGGATCACTGACAGAATATCGAAAACACAAATATTGTGTGGACAGAATATCCTGTCAACAATATCGAGGACCAAAATATCGAGAAGGTGAGTGCAAATCGGTAAGTATAGACTTACTATTCTGAACTCCACGTCTACGTACCTTGAAGATATATATATCATCAAGGTACATATATGTGGAGTTATATATAGTAAACCGTTACTTACCTACAGAAACTTATCTTAACAATATTTTTGTCCTCGATTTTTTTGACACAATATTTTGTCCCACGATACGTGAGTTTTCGATATTCTGCCCAATTACCTCTCTTACATCATCAGTCTCATAAATGCCACCTCTGTGCATCACTCCAGCAACATTTCTTGAGAACTCTCAGCTCTTTGGAGACTCATCCACAAACAAAATTAAGTGAATGTTATTTAACCTACACCATGGGGTTCCAAATATTAAATAAATAACCAAACTGGCCAACACCAACGACAATACCATGACCTATTCTGCTTCTCTGAGAGTTGTCTCAACTGATATACCTTGTCACTGAAAGTGAGGACAAACCTCTTCTGCTCTTCCTCCTCCATATCACACCCAGAGGCCATGGTCACCTTTAACTTGGAAAATAACAGTTGCTCTGTGTTGAAGAGTTTCTCATAAACACCATTGAACAAGACCTCATCACCTGCAGCGTCAAACACGGAAATGCAAACAATGTCAACACTCTTGGACTCACTCAATCCCACTAACGGTTACTGTAGATGTGCATCTCTCTGTTCAAAACCAAAGTTCTCAGCAACTTGGTGCACCCAAGAATTCACTGATAGCAATTAAACCTTCAGAAAACAAGAAAAGAAAAGTCACAAATTCAAATCACTAGTCGATCTAGGACATATAAATCTCTCTGCTCAGCTCACAGGAAGCTCAAAGCACAACCATAACAACTCACATCAAAGCAACCATCACAGAAGCCTCCAACAAAAGCATAGCCCTCTTGAGGTCTATCAACCAATAAACTCACAAGATGGCTGAGTTGATATCTGGTGTGACTTGTCAGTCAGGAGTTATAATCATAAAAAGGTAAACTCAGCCTTTTAGCCTTTCATCCGGCTGAGCTCCATAAAGTGATCACCATTAAACCATGTCATTTACAGTTGATAGGGGATACAACCTGAAGGTTTATATGAAAACAATATATAATCATGTCAATCCTCTCCTAGGTCCTAGGCTCCCACATAAACCACTCAATCAACAAAGGAAACAGCATCAGTTAATTCTTCATAGTTAAAACTGACAATATCAAAAGAGACTTCGAAAGCACCCCAGCCGAGCCAGAGCAACAGGAAGCAGCCAATGAGTGTTCCTCTGTCTGATGTGATGTCTCATAAGGAATGTTTAAAGCTGCAGTTGCTTATTCCATAGCTGTGTAATGCTGCACCCCTTATGCTTCTCAAATGCTATGTCCAAAGGAAAACTCCACTTGTATCTCATTCCCTGTGTGCTCATCTCAGAGTTTTCAGACCCACCCAGTGAACCCTAAATAGACATGTTCTTCTTCCAGCAGGTATGAGAAAGGCCCACCATGAACACCTAGAGATCTGGCTCCTCAGCTTCTTCTTGTAGGCCTTACACCCTTACATTCCTCCTCTAAGAGCAATTTTTCAATTCCTCACTCCTGAACAGGGCCAGCTCAGTCTGTGCCCAGAGACATGAGATTTAGGGGCATATTCACAAGAAAATGTCAGGGGGCAGAGCTGCGCCAAATTTGGCAGCATCACGGTCCAACATTTTCAAACCGCAGGGATGCGCTGTATTCACAAGAATACGGCGCACCCTTGTGTTTCCCCTAGTGCTGGCGCAAAAAAAGCTGCTGCCATGTTGCAAGGGTGCCTGCGCTGCAGGGACGATTGTTTATGTGCAGGAAGGTACACCTTCTATGTGTTCTGCAGAATGCAGCACACATGGAAAGAGAAACAAGCATTGGCATAGCCAATAGGTCTCGCCTTTGGGACCTTACAAGTGTTTAGCCATGCAACAGTTGATGTCCTTGGTGCAACAACATCAACTGTTGCATGGATAAACACTTATAAGGTCCCAAAGGCGAGACCTATCGGCTATGCCAATGCTTGTTTTATAGTTGATATAGCATTTCAATGTCTACGTTCTTACAAGCACCTTAACACTGAAAATGTTTCACATTTCTTTTAATATTAGTGTGGAAGCTCCAGACAGCAAATTGTGTCTTGAATTTCAGGAAATGTTGTCTCTAGTGTTAATTCAAGTTCCTGCAACATTCAAAATATTGGTATAGGAAATGTTTATTACGACTATATTATCGAAACTGGAGCATGAGCTCAAAAGGACATTATTATGCCTGATTGTATGCTGAAGGCAGCCACTGTTATTACAGAAGGGCCACAATTGATTGCGGATACCCTTCGGCACCAATGAATGCACATGCACAAAGTTTACATGTGTGCATTCTGGTGTAGAAAGTACCACTTTCGCATGCAGATAATCACCACACAAATGAAGAAACCCCCTTGGCGATCATGCATGCGCCCATTGCTGGGTAGGGGAATGGGGGCACTGAAGGGGGGAGGGAATTTATGTTCCGTAAGTAATTCTGTGCTTTTTACAGTTACTTTTCTGCATCCCCTGCCATGAACATTTTCATTTTTCTCCTCGATTCTGGTTTACTCTGCTTCAAATCGGAGTCCCTTCTCCCCTTTCCTAATCAGTGCATTGGGATCCCACCGTGACCTGCCCCTGCATTAAAAAAAACTGACTGTAATTAAGTATAACAAGTCATGCCACAGATCCTGTGTACATTCATGCCCCTTGTGACCCCTGGCGTTGCCTTTGCGGCTCCTAGCGCCAGCAGTGGCAAAATCAGTGGCAGGAACAGAAGCAGCTGGTCCTTATGGATGTTGGTGGGGGCTTCACTCGCCTCGTTTTTTGTCAATTTTTATTATACTAATAGCAAATAATCTTAGGTTATTTAAAAAATGGAGTACAAATTGCTCGAATGTGACTTTTCCTGGCAGCTGAAGTAAGAAAAAAAATGCTTTTAAATGTATGTATGTATGTATGTTGTGTGCGTGCTTGCAGTTTTGAGTGTGTTTATGTGTGAGAGTGTATGTGTGAATGTGTGTGCATGTCTAGGCGGAGTGTGTTTGTATGTGTAAGTGTGTGTGTATGTGTGAATGCATGTGTATTGGTCAGACTCAGACTATCAGTATACTCAAATGTATGAGTGAGTGTAAGTGAAGTTCAAGGGGCATGTGAAGTCACTTCCACTACCCCTGGCATTTTGATGAAGTGACGTCCATGCCTGTGTTCCCAGTGGCTTGTTTTTTTCTCGCAGTAACTTGATTCTTTCACTCACATCTCCTGCAGAATGAACACTGAAGTCCTGAATTATATTTTAACCCGTCTTGCTGCCATAATATTACCTTGTTACACGCGATGTACGCTGTTTCTTCTCTGAGTCACAAAAGCTGACCAGCTATACTGTACTGTGCCATAAAGCCACCGATAAGGGGAAGCTAGTGAACCCGATACTGTCAGGAATAAAGCAATCAATTAAAAAAAGGTAAAAAATGCCAAGAAATGTTCAAAATGGTATCAAATTGTGTGCCTATTGAAATTGAAATTGTCTTGATAGAAGGTCGTGGCAATGTGAAGACTTCGAAGACCCATTTAGTCAAAGCCTCCGGGGAATTCCCAGTAAATAAGCACTGTTTCCTCATGCACTGTTGTGCCCTGCCTACAATGGTGCATGAAGAAATGGCTCCGCGCGGTCACAGTTGGAAATGAAACTAGCAAGTGGACACGAACGGATTTAATTGCTAAGTGTCACATGTTTGCCATTGGTTAGCAGACACTGCAGTTCTTGGGGGCCCATGACCGTGGAACTTGGTTGCACTGTACGTCCATTATTGTGACGTCACGGCTTCAGAGCGTCGTGACTTTACTGTGACCCATCAGAAACCATGTCTGCCCTGCCAGCAACTGCCACGCTGAGTGTAGAGCCCAGGAGAGAGCAGCGCGCGGCTCTTCCGGTTTAAACCCTGGCCACCAAGAAAGACTTGTAAGTCTTAGAGCTCTTACGCATTAAGTTAACAGGCACGTTTAAGAAGAAGACGGGTGTGATTACTGATCCCTACTTAACACGAAGATAAAGAAAATATAGAGCAACTGTGGGGCTTTTTCACCCAGTTTATTGCTTCCATGCCGATTACCGGTTCATCTTGAACGCCTCCAATTGAAATTGTAACTGAAACAAGAGAGGAGCGGGGAAGAGAGGAGCAGGGGCGAGCAAGCGCGGCAGCCTGCTGAGCTGACCACACGCTCGTGCACCATGGCCTTTTGCTTGCGGTTACCCGCACGGCCGCCATGTGTTTTCAATTATCGCGCCCGCGTCTGGGCACGATAATTGGAAACAGATGGCGGCCGTGCGGGTAACCGCAAGGAAAAGGCCATGACGCACGAGCGTCTGGTCAGCTTTTTGAAGCCCCTACATAAAGTCTTCGCCAGAGCAGCGCTTGCGCGCTACTCTAGGCTCGACCTAAAAACGAGGAGAAATTAATAATTTCTCCTTGTTGCGCCATTCTAACACCTGGTATTCCATGGCGTTTGTTTTTGACGCTGCCTCAGCCTTGTAAATCTGGAGCAACGTCAAAAAGCAATGGGTGTTGCGGTGGAACGCCCACAGCAACACCCATTGCACGCCCCTTTGCCTGCAGCGGAACGGGGCATTTTTACAAGGTGGCGTTAAGCCACGCACAGTGGCTTAGTGCCACCTTGTAAATATGGAACATGGCACTGCGCCACCGGAGCGTCAAAAAAAGTGACCCTCCGGTGGCGCTGAGGGCTTGTAAATATGTCCCATAGTGAGTCCTAATCTTCACCCAAAGCATCTGCCTTAGAACCAAGGCAATCTCTGAGCTCCTGAAAACTAGGCCTGGGCGCTACTTAAATTACTCCAGCGTAATTTGTGTAATTTTAGTGAATTCTTGAAATGATGCCATTACGCCACGTTGTGTAATTCTGCGCCGTTCGTGGCAAAAGCTTGCAGTGAGCGCGTGAAAATAACGCAAATGGCCAGAATGACAGTGACTGTTGCTTGTGCCACTTTTTTGTGCTATTGTTTGCTGTGAAATGCATCAATATGTCAAAAGTTGACGCACTTCACAATAGAATATATCGCTAAATGAGAGATTTGTATTTTGCATAATTATGTGTAGTTTTACATAATTTTCCCCAAATTTTTTGTGATTACATGAAACTAAATGATGCAAATTTTGCACTTCCCTACTGAAAACCTTTATGCAAGGTCTTTGATTTTTATACAGACTGGCCTTTCGTGTCCATACAGATGGCTTATGATGTTCACTACTGACTGGCCTTTGAAGTTCATACAGACTGGCCTTTGATGCCCATTATTGACTAATTGTATGATGCGCTTGCAAACTGGACCTCTGATGCTCTTTACAAACTGGCCTCTGGTGTTCATACAGAGTGGCCTTTGATATTTATTACTTACCTGGCCTAATACAGACTGCACAACTGGGCCTGTATTATGTATCAGGTGCATTGTTTGCGCCACAGTACACTTTTAAACAGGTACGCTGGGCGCAAGCATGAACAGTGTGCCAGATTATAGTGAATGCGCGCTCCTGGGTACAGCACATTTAGTGAAATATGGAGTGTCTGCTTTAGTCAGCCGCTCCGTGTTTCTCTGTGCTGGTGGCATCCATGTGCACCTTAGTGAAGTTGAGATTTCCCTGCAGGCGGGTGCAGTGAGTGAATGCAACCGCTTGCAGGCGGCGGTCTGGTGTCTATGAGACCCCCTTTGTCCCCTCCAGAGGGCTTCCCTCAGGGACGCACTGACAATGCACCACTTTTTAGTGATGGTGGCTGATGGCTTCTTTGCACCCATGTCCATAATATGGCATGGGCGCAGAGGCAAAGAGATGCCCTCATTAGCATGAGGCCACACCCCATTCAAAGGAGGGAACGACCTCTAGATATAGGTGGAGCTACATATGCGCCAGCGCAGTCAGTATTACAGAAGAGGCCTCACAAGCGTCTGCGTCCCCTTCTGTAATACCAAAGTGCCCCGGGGGCACAGAAAGGAGCGCACACGCCCATTGCACCCCAAGGGCACTTTGTGTAATATGTCCCCAGATGTTCATTACAGGCTCTCTTTTGATATTCATACAGACTGGTCTTTGATATTTACACAGACTGGCCTAAGTTGTCCATACAGCATGGGCCATCGGTGTTCGCCACTGACTAACCTTTAACTGATGTTTATTACTGACTTGGCCTTGTCTTTGATACTCATTTAATGTTTATTTCTGTCTGCTCCTTACTTATTGGGTTTTGATGTTCCATAATGACTTGGTCATCATTAATGACTGACCTACTGACCCAAGTCCATTGCTGTATATTACTTCACGGTGCTATCGATTCCGATCACTCTTTGTGGTCATTGATGCGTACTTCCATGGACCATAGAATATAACGCCTTGGGTCATTGATTCATGTGATATATGAGGCCATTGCTACAGATGGCGACCAGGTTTTTGCCTTTAGTAATACAAGAAATACATTTCTGGTCCTTTACACTGCATGCAGGAAAGACCAGGGTAAGCCTTCAGTCATAGAAAAACAAGCTTTTTAGGTCTAGTCTAGAGACACTTTAGCTGGCTGACCTGGCTCACCAGTGTCATGTAAAAATAATCATTATAAAAATACATGCATATATAGATAGCTAAAGGGGTTTTGCTTCGCCCTCTTTGTCCGTTGGCCTGTACAAGTGTCATTCACAGTTTGCATCCACCCACCACAGCATAAAGCATGGGACAGTGAGTCAGCCCTCTTCAGCCATTGGCTGTCTGGCGCTGAGTGACAGTATTTTGCCTGATCATATGTGCACAGCTACCTGAAAAGGAATGCACTTCAATGCCAGGGATGATGTCTCTGGACTGTGGGGGCAGTCCTTTACTTGTATTATTATTACATTTTGTAACTATGTAGTGTCTTGTGATTGCCTGCTGCCGTGGTTCATTTTTTTGTACTTATTTTCCTTTGCAAACATATGCACACCACGTTTAGATAGCAGCATTTTGGCCTTTTTTATTGCTTGTAAATTTTTAATTTCTGCTCCATAGGCTTGAAAAAAGAAATTAAAGAAGCATTTCATTTTTGCCAAGATCAGACCTATTGGCTCTTTTGTCTTGGGAGGTAGGAGAGATCATGTGTGTAATTCAAAGCATTTTTAATTGTTCTCAAAGTACACAGTTGACACAAACATTGTTTTTTTACTACGTGGGGGTTAGTTACCAAACCTTGTTTGTACTATGTGTTCCTTTTGTAAAATAAAACATTGATTACCTGTTTGTATTAAATGGTGTGTTACCATGGCTCTGAAGTGTTTGCAATACATCTATGCAATGCCATGTTATGAGTACTGTATACTGTGGTTATTATTTGCCTCAAACTGCAGTTCTATGTTGATAGCCAAATTATAGGCCATGGTCACCGGCCCAGAGTCCTTTTTTCTAGGTTGGCTGCAACATTGAAGTCTGTCTTCTATGTCGGTGGTCACATTGAGGTACTTTTTCCATGTTGCAGGTATGTCATCGGCATATCCTGTATCTGTTTTCAGCTTTGGACATCTGGTCACCCTACCGCAGGCTCTGCGTCCAAGGTTGGAACACTGCTCTCAAGCACCTTGTTCCCTCTCATGTATGGCATGCCAAGCTCAACACCTGGCCAGCTTTACCCTCAGGAATAGTCAAGCTCAGGGTCAATGCTCAGGGTCAGAGGCACATACCCATGAAGCAATGAGTGCACGTCTCAGGCTGTCCTAACCAAGACCATTGAGACCAGGCCGCGTCTGTTTCCATGGAGGCAGCAGGAGGAGGTGGAGGTAGCACACCAAGCGACCAGACCAATCTGGTGGGACCAGAGCTCAATGCTCTCAATGCGGAAGCTCCAAGCCGTGTCATTGCTGATTTAATAAACAATGAGGGCAACTTCTTTTGTGGAATATGTACAGCTCGTCCAGTTGTGAAGATGCGCCGCCGCGGAAAGGCGGATCTACGATGTCTTGAAATGCGAGACATCGGATGAGCAGATGGAACTTTGGTGTGATGGAATATGTGCAAGGCATCAATTGCTGACATTTTATCAATCCACTTGGAATTTTATTGTGTTTATTAAATCAGCAACGACACGCCCACTGGGGTGTAATTATTTGCAGAACTACCTTTACCACAATGCGCATGAGTCACATGATACCCACTGGGGGCGAGACTTCACCCACCAGGGGTGGACCTTTTCTAAAGTTTAAAAATAGGTGACTGCAACAGTGTCGTTCTTGATTTCTGGCCTGTGAGCAAGGGCGGAGAGGCCCGAAACGCGTAAGGCCGCATTGAATGGATTCATGTCTGCATTTGGTTTCGCTGCAAGTCTCATTAAAAGAAGTAAAAATCCATCTGGGAGTGCGTCTTTAATGAGGGCAACTTCTTTTGTGGGATATGTACGGCTTGTCCAGTCGTGAAGATGCGCCGCTGCGGAAAGGCGGATCTACGATGTCTTGAAATGCGAGACATCGGATGAGCAGATGGAACTTTGGTGAGATGGAATATGTGCAACGCATCAATTGCTGACATTTTATCAATCCACTTGGAATTTTATTGTGTTTATTAAATCAGCAACGACACGCCCACTGGGGTGTAATTATTTGCAGACCTACCTTTACCACAATGCGCATGAGTCACATGATACCCACTGGGGGCGGGACTTCCCCCACCAGGGGTGGACCTTTTCTAAAGTTTAAAAATAGGTGACTGCAACAGTGTCGTTTGCTTGATTTCTGGCCTGTGAGCAAGGGCGGAGAGGCCCGAAACGCGTAAGGCTGCATTGAATGGATTCATGTCTGCTTTTGGTTTCGCTGCAAGTCTCATTAAAAGAAGTAAAAATCCATCGGGGAGTGCGTCTTTAATGAGGGCAACTTCTTTTGTGGGATATATATATGTGATCAAGATCGCAGTGTGCGATCGAAACGCGTCTGGGGCGGACACTCGTCTGTTTCACTTTGTGGTGATATAAACAATAAAAGAACTGCGAAACCTCTTTTTGGATTCTGTGGAGATTTCATTGTGGTCCGTACCTGCTTCGAATCCCCCCTCAGTGCAGAAGGTGGGACAGGACTGTGGATTTTCATATATATATGTATATATATCCATAAAACACCCTATCAGGGGTAGCAAGCGCTATATAAATGGAATCCTTTTTCCCTCTTCTATCCCTCCATTATGCTTCTCAATCCAAATAACTGACTAACATATCCACCACTCAAAGTACTTTCATATTTCACTATACTAATTCACCACTAATCCTTTATAGGTTCCAGAGTAGTGTGCTACTCGCTAAACAGGTGCTTCAACACCCCATCAGGGGTAGCAAGCGTTATATAAATTATAAACCTTTTCCCTCTTCTATCCCTCCACTATCCTTCTGAATCCAAATAACTGACTAACATATCTACCACTCAAATTACTTTCATATTTCACTATACTAATTCACCACTAATCCTTTTTGGGTTCTGGAGTAGCGTGTTACACGCTGAAAAAGCGCTTCGACACCTCGTCAGGGATAGTAAGCGCTATATAATGCAATTACAATACAATACAATACTATATATGCAATACCAAATTCCCAAATGAGTTGAATGTTGAGGAGGAGCTGTATGCATTTCTTTAATAATAGCTGAAAAACACAACTTCCCTAATCAGGTGCTCAATTTGTTATACAGCCTTATTTTAACATGCATAAAGGGCCCGATCATTTATTAATGTTGGTATGGATCAACACACTGTAGAACTGTATCATTCAAGCAAATTAAGCATGTATAAAAAACATAAGGGAGTCAACAGTACTGCTCTAAGGCATTTACTAAGGGGTCGATTACAATGTCGTTCAGAAAGCATTCCGACCGAATCGGTCTCGGAATCGTTTCCGACCAAATCAGATTCGAGGAGTCCGACTGACCAATTACGATTGTTCCGAATACGATTCGGTCGGACTCCCATTGATTTCAATTGGAGCTTGTGTTCCGACCGAATACAGAGGCTCCCATTGAAGAAAGGGGTGGGTGAGGAAAATTGTGCACCCTCTGTGGCGGGCACCCCATGGTGCCTGCCACACTGTGCATGGTTGCAAAGAGGGGTCCCTTGGGTACCCCCACGGGCACCATTCGGAAGGCTCCGGGTGAAGGGGGGCCTGCTACAGGCCCCCAAAGTCAGATTCTGACAGCCGATCCGTATCGGAAAACTGATTCGGAAAGGCTGTCCGAATCTGCCATTGTAATCGCTCGGTCGGAAACGCGGACCGTTGACCTGTACGAGTTGGCTCCGAACGACTTGGTTCCTCCGAATGCCATTCGGAACCGAGTCCGAAAGTCCGAACGCTTTCCGAACATCGTAATTGGTCGTTCGGAAAACTTTCCGAATCAGTCGGAAAGACGGGTTCCAAATCGGATTCGGCAGACCCGAATCCCATTCAGAGCCTTTCCGACCAACATCGTAATCGACCCCTTAGATGTGTATTAGATCGATATTTAAATCGTGATTAACAAGATGAATTGACTGGTGATACTAAATATTCATTAGAACAAAGCAGAATTTATGGAGATAGTCAAAATGACAGGCATGCAGTGTATTATTTTAAGTGATTGGTTGTGAATTGACATCATGCATTTAGGCAGAAAGTAATGAATTCAGTATGTGAAATGACTTGAAATGGGGGTGCATGAAAAGAAAAACAGTATTCAGTTAATATATTCAAACATTGCAAATTTTTAAATGACAGTATTTTGATTATGAAATTCAAAAACGGGTTTGTTTATTGCAATATTGTGAATAAAACGTTGAATGATTTATGTTATTGTGGACCACCTCAAAGAAAGAATCCCGGAGGCAGAGTCTTTTGTTGTTGAAACTGTCACGTGGTTGTATTTAAGAAGGCCACTAAGACGCCGTGCGTCATGTGAGCAAGGTCACAGTGGTGACCGAAACGCGTTATGGTGGATGTGTTAAGAAAATAAACAAATACAAGTGGAGATTCTTTGTGTCTGTGCCTGGTCTTTGGGATTCAAGGAGTACGGGAGGTGATTATATATACACACATATATAAATATATATATACTGGATAAAGGCCAGATATTCAACCGTAAGTGGTTTCACGGCAGTTGCACTAAAGGCAGCTGGAGAGGTCCACCAAGCGCAAGGACACTGCCAGATGTTAGGATCAAAGACAACTGGAAGGCTTGAATCGGATTGGCCAGTGGCAACTGGCGATCATGCAAGACTCATTGACTGCTCTTCTCCCCCTGGTGGGGAGCACATTCTGACCTCACAATTACTGCTCTGCTTTAGTTGAACTAGTTTAACTACAAAAGGAACACGCTTTGGAATGCGAGCCATGTGTCCTCGTTCATTGCCTTCAGTGCCAGCATAGCATCCCTCCACGCCTTCCCTCAACAACCAGCACAGGATGATGCAAATTGTTGACACATGTCTGAAGGAACAAGTCCTCGCTAATCAACAGCAGAAGTACCAATAATGTATGGTTAATAAGACAACAGTTAATCCTTTCCTCGATGAAACCCACATCCCACATGTTTTCTGTTAGATTTTCTGCAAAAAATGATGCTATTTTTACACAGAAATTGAGTTTAACCAGCTTGGCATGATCCGTGTGTCCCACATGCACATTGCTGCACCACATAGATGTTGGCGGTAGATAGTTCCTTGAGGCTTCTCTGTGGGTTCCTGGAGATGTCTAAATTGAAAAGTACTTTCTGCCCTCAATAGCTTCGAATATTCTCTCTCCATTAAGAAACACTATAAGGAACCCTGATACTTAGATATCTCTTGATTCTTTTGTCTTTTATCCGTAGTACCTGTAAACAGTGCTGTTTGAAATGTAACATCTTGTTCGTATGTCTCCATGTATGTGCTCCGACGTCAGCAAAGGCCTGGTCCACGCTGACAGTGTCCTAACATAAGATAGCTGGACCTCTCGTTAGCCCCTCAGTCCTTTCTATGGGTGGCACCACCCTCAGAATGCCAGGTATCACAATAGGTAAAATGGAAACTCCGAGGGCTTAAGAAGGGAAAATAACCATACACACAGTAAGAGAAACAGAAAATACACTCCCCGCACCACAATCTTGTTCCTTTATTGGTGTCCATTAATCATGAATTCTGCTCAAATAATAACACTGGCCTTTAATGCCTTGGACTGGAAATAGTGTACGACATAGACAGGGCCACTGGAATTATGCGATTGTGCGGCTGCGGTGATTTTCGCATATTTATAGATTTGCCACATATTCTACATATGCCTCATAATCTGCAGATTTTAAGCAAAAAAATTGTTTCTAGCTCAAACGGTTCAAAAGTTACTAAAAATGCAGCGACATGTGTTGCAGCGTCCTGGAAAGCCCTTTGCAAAACTGGATTGGTCACCTTTCTGTTGCTTATTGCTATATTTGGGTATTAAACTGGTACTAATGAGGCAGCAGCTGCCCGTACAGGTAAGAGTGGTGGGGAGGTGGGGCCGGGTGGGGAGGGATTTTGACAGACGACGACGAGGGAAAATGTATTATTTATTGTATTTTTCCTCATGGTTGTCGAATCCCCACCCCCCAACCCGGCCCCACCGCTCTTACCTGCACGGGCTGCTCCTGTAATGAAATGCAACCAATGCCCAGACAGTGTTACCAAGTTTAAAAATGACAAAATAATTAAGTAATACTATTACAAAATGTGCTGCATTATGCCGCATAATTTGCCTTTTCTTGCCGCATAATGTGCTCAAACCTGCTGCATTATTCCAGGGGTCCTGGTCATAGATGCCTTTCAAAGAGGCCCTTATTATTTACAATTCCATAGCTGCCAAGTGTGCACTCTGCATATTTATGGCACCTCTGAGTTTTCAGTGTGGCTATGCGTGGCATTTGCCTACCTCATGTGTGACACTTTGAGTGACACTACATCGCAAGCTGTTGGGCATGAAATTCTCGGTAGGTTTTGGCTTTGAATTCAGACACTGTGTTCGGTGCTTATGATGAAAAATACTGAGATTTCAACTGAAGTCATGTGACTTGTGAATATCACAATAGTGTGCATGGCTCCCAATTCTGTTTCTGACGCCATCCTTCTCGGTTCTGCAGAGGGCCCAGATGAGCACGAGCACTATTGTTTACATGCTGAGCATTCACAAGTTTTTATCACAGTTTTATAGACCGCAAGCTCAGACCAATGGCAGCGCTCCACGTGAGCACCAGTTACATTACACAAGGTCAGATTCATTCATTTTTAGGCACGGGGGAAATTAAGTGATCTGCCCAGAATCACAGGATGTTGAGCCAATGCTGGGACTCTAACCTGGATCCACAGTTCCAAAGTAGGCATCCTGGCCGTTAGGCCACATCTCCTCCTGTTGTTCTTGAATCTGCCTGAGAAGAAGCCTTACGCACTCAGAAAATAGGGAGCCCTGCAAATGTACCTTTGTGATGTGATCGGTGAATGCTTAGCAACTCTTTCCGAAAGCCACGATGGGTCCGTCCTTGCTCCGCCTGGCTCTCACACACTGCTGACAGCCCTGAGATGTGTGTGTTACAGAGATAGAATGTTACTTGATGAGTGTTCAGACCCTCCCTCCCATGGGTCCTCTGTACCAACTCTGCTGTCACCCTTGACCTTGAAGACATTGCAGAACCACAAACCTCCACAGGAGGCGGTGGTGAGCCGACTCCCTCACCTCCCAGAGGACAATGTGCTGTCATCTCTGCTGTCTGTGGAGTGGGGTGTGAGCATAGATGGTTTAAGGCAAGGGTAAGTGGGCAATTGCCCAGGGCCCCCACCTTCCATGGGTCCCCTTCGAAAGTGAATGTGTTGTTTATCTTTCACCCGCCTATTTCTCTAGCTCAACCCTTAACATATAATTTAATATTGTTTGGCATCATGGGACCTATATAAGCAGCAAATGGGTAACAAAAATCAAAGTTCTTCCGAACTGGGGCTCCAAAATATTTCTTGGCCCGGGGCCCCTTCAAATCTTTACGATGACACTGGGTGTGAGTAGTACCCCCAATGGCTGGTTTCTGTAGCTTTGGTGCAATGCCCCAAGTCTTAACCTAAGGTCTGCTACTAGGTATCCAATCTGACTGAGGGCTCCTGGTGTAGGGGTGTAAGGAGAAAGATAACATGCATTGGCAAAGCCAATAGGTCTCTCTTATGTGAGAGCTATTTGCTTTGATAATGTCTTATAGCCATGTTGTATAGCAGTGTGGCTGCTGTTCAGCATGGTTAAAAGTTAGTGCTGTGGCATGGAGTCGGGTGGTGTAGAGTGGAGTGGCGTAAAGTAGAGTGGAGTGGCGTAGAGTAGAGTGGAGTGGCATAAGGTAGAGTGGCGTAGAGTAGAGTGCAGTGATGTAGAGTGGCATACAGTAGAGTGTTGTACAGCAGAGTGGCATAGAATAGAGTGGCGTACAGTAGAGTGGTGTAGAGTGGAGTGGTGTGAGTGGCATAGAGCAGAGTGGAATGGAGTAGGGTAAAGTGTCCCTAGAGTAGAGTGAAGTGGAGTTGAGTGGCATAGAGTAGAGAGGCGCACAGTAGAGTACCACACAGCAGAGTGGCATAGAGTAGAGTGGTGTAGAGTAAAGTGGCACAGAGTAGAGTGGCATACAGTGAAGTGGCCTAGAGTGGAGTGGTGTATAGTAGGTTGGCACAGAGCAGAGTGGTTAGAGTGGCATAAAGTAGGTTAAAGTGGGGTAGAGTGCATAGAGTGGAGTGCAGTGCAGGGCATAGAGAAGAGTGGTGTATAGAACAGTGGTGTAGTGTAAAGTGGCACAAAGTAGAGTGGCATAGAGAGAAGTGGCTTAGAGTGGAGTGGCATACAGTGATGTATAGTAGGGTGGCACAGAGCAGAGTGGCATAGAGTAGAGTACAGTGGGGTAGAGTAGAGTGAGTTGAGTGGAGTGGCGCAGAGTGGAGTGCAGTGGCACAGAGTAGAGTGGGACAGAATAGAGTGGCATAGACCGGGGTGGAGTAGAGTGGAGTGGAATATAGTGACTTAGAGTAGAGTGGAGTGGTGCAGAATGGAATGGCATAAAGGAGAGTGGAGTGGTGTAGAGTAGAGTAGAGTGGCATAGAGTAGAGTGAAGTGGTGTAGAGTGTCATACAGTAGAGTGGCATAGAGTAGAATGGCATAGAGTAGAGTGTTGTAGTGTAGCGCAGAGTGAAGTGATGTATAGTGGCATTGAGTAGAATGCTGTAGGGTAGAGTGGCATAGAGTAGAGTGGAGTGGTGTAGAGTGGCTAAGAGTAGAGTGGAGTGGTAGAGTAGAGTGGAGTGGCATAGAGTGGAGTGCAGTGGCAAAGAGTAGAGTGGTGCTGAATAGAGTGGCATAGACTGGAGTGGAGTAGAGAAGAGTGGCATTTAGTATTGTGGAGTAGAGTGGTGTAGAGTAGAGTGGAGTGGCATGGAATGGCATAGAATGGAGTGGAGTGGAGTAGAGTAGAGTGGCACAGAGTGGCATAAGGTAGAGTTGCATAGAGTAGAGTGGCGTAGAGTAGAGTGGTGTAGAGTAGTGTAGAGTGGAGTGGCATAGAGTAGAGTGGAGTGGCATAGAGTGGTCCACCAAGCGCAAGGACACCGCCAGATGTTGGGATCAAAGACAACTGGAAAGCTTGAATCGGATTGGCCAGTGGCAACTGGCGATCATGCAAGACTCATTGACTGCTCTTCTCCACCTGGTGGGGAGCACATTCTGAACTCACAATTACTGCTCTGCTTTAGTTGAACTAGTTTAACTGCAAAAGGAACACGCTTTGGAATGCGAGCCATGTGTCCACATTCATTGCCTTCAGTGCCAGCGTAGCATCCCTCCACGCCTTCCCTCAACAATCAGCACAGGATGACACAAATTGTTGACAGATGTCTGAAGGAACAAGCCCTCGCTAATCAACAGCAGGAGTACCAATAATGTATGGATAAAAAGACAACAAATATTCCTTTCCTCGATGAAACCCACATCCCACATGTTTTCTGTAGGATGGTCTGCCAAATATGATGCTATTTTTACACAGAAATTGAGTTTAACCAGCTTGGCATGATCCGTGTGTCCCGCATGCACATTGCTGCACCACATAGATGTTGGCGGTAGATAGTTCCATGAGTCTTCTCTGTGGATTCCAGGAGATGTCTAAATTGAAATGTACTTTCTGCCCTCAATAGCTTCGAATATTCTCTCTCCGTTAAGAAACACTATAAGGAACCCTGATACTTAGATATCTGCTGATTCTTTTATCTGTCCTACTCGTAAACAGTACTGTTTGAAATGTATGTATGTCTCTATGTATGTGCTCTGATGTCAGCAAAGGCCTGGTCCACACTGACAGTGTCCTAACAAGAGATGCCAGGACCTCTTGTTAGCCCTCAGTCCTTTCTATGGGTGGCACTACCCTCAGAATGCCAGGGGTCACAATAGGTAAAATGGAAACTCCAGAGGAGGAGGGCTTAAGGAGGGGAAAGAACCACACACAAGATAAGAGAAAAAGAAAATACACTCCCCCATATCACAATCGTGCTCCTCTACTGGTGTCCCATAATCATTAATTCTGCTCAGATAATCACACTGGCATCTAATGCCTTGAACTAGAAATAGTTTACGTCAAGCATGTCAAACTCGCGGCCCACGGGCCTCATGCGGCTGACAATGAATAACCCCTCCCAAGCGGCGAGTCACCTCCCCCTCCCTTAGCCTTTTTTCCAAACTGCGCTCATTGACCCTTCACACACACCAATGACAACTTGTTTGGTGCCAAAAAAGGTTGCAGTTTATTAACACGTAAACATTTAAACATTTTCCTCTTCATGGTCATACATAGATTTCCATTTGACTCATTAACTGATTTGCCATAATAATTCATTTAGTCCGGTTTCGTTTTGTTATCTGCTCTCAGACAGATCACTTCCTGGGGAGGGGCCCAATTCCCAAGGCCACTGTTGTGTGGGTTAGGCTTCAACTTGCTACCGATTTGGTGGGTGTCCGTCCGGACTCTCCCGGGCCACAAGTGCCGTCCCGCTTGCCTTCAGACCCATTATGGCCCCTCCCTGCTCCTCCAGGTCCCTGCCGTGTGGCATCCCAAGGACCCCCTGTGAGCACTTCATCTATCCAGCCTGCGGCTGAGTTCTAACCTCTCGCTCCTTTGGTACCCCTGCCGTGAGGCATCCCAAGGGCCCTGCGGGAGCCTCCCATCTGCTCTGTCTGTGGCTAAAATGTCCACTGCTGGCTCCCTCAGTGCCCCTGCCGTGAGGCATCCCAAGGGCCCTGCGGGAGCCTCCCATCTACTCTGTCTGTGGCTAAAATGTCCACTGCTGGCTCCCTCAATGCCCCTGCCGTGAGGCATCCCAAGGACACTGCATGAGCCTTCCATCTACTTCTAGCAAATTCTCTGCTTTTTCTATCTTTCTAGGTTTTTTACCGCCACGCTACCTACGGTTTATCGATCGGAGGGAGCTCCCCCCTCACCCCGCTATGCTCGCCCACCGTTTATGCGAACCCCCCTCGTTCCAGCAAACCCACAATGTTGAGCCGGAACATGTCCATCCCTACTCCTGTCAGGTGCACACCGTCCTCCTTGCGGTAGCCTGGCGACCTCAAGTTTATGAAGCCGTGCCTTATAAACCCCCAGCCGTTGGCCCTGCATATCTTCGTCATTGTAATATTTGGTTTACGTCTGGATTTCTCCGCCGCCCCCATCTCTATGGTCCCCCTCCAGGACTTCCACGCTATTTATTTCCGAGAAGATTATCTCGGCCAGGCGTACCAGCTTCGCCACTGCGGCTAGGCATTCGTGCATTTTTACTGGCAGGCTGCTCCTACCCAATGCGGCCCGGTCGTTGCCTCCTAGGTGGCCTACCACCGTGGTCCGGTTTGCCACCCGTCCTAATGTGTCCCGCACTGCAGGTAGCAGTTGGTCCCACTTCATGCCCTGTGTACCCTAGCGAATGCCAGCGCGCCCGCTGCCCTAGACAGCTTAGCCTCTAGTTTCGTGGAGCCTACCACGTCTAGTGCCCATCTTATGTTTGTAGTGCTGCAAAAACATGGGCCGCATTAGGGCGCTTGCTGATAGTTGTGGGAAATTACCGCGCTTGCTCCTATTAGCGGAATATTGGCGGGTTTTGACCCCGCAAATGCTCACTAATGATTCAGCTATCCTTTCCCAGCCCCAAGTGGGCTACCCATGTGAGGCCATTTTTCAACCGGCAGCGTAGCTTTGCCATTATTACCATCCAATGCAGTGATTTCAGCTGCATTCCCCTTATGTAAATTATTCGTGGTCTCCCTGCCTCCCAACTTGAAGGCCACTGGAGCCTGATTTGACATACCCGAAAGTTACGCTTTTTCCACTCTTTAGGCTGATGCTTCAATCCCTCACTTAAACAGTTACACAGGTGGGAGACAGGTGCCTATATCGCACCCCAGCCTACGTTGAGATCAGACACCACCCCCCCCCCTCCTTCATGGATCTTGGTGGCGCACATTTTGAGGTTATGCTCCTAATTGCATTCTGTTGGGTTCTTTTAAACTAAATCTCCCTTCGTCCATTGAAAACAACCTCTGATTGTCTTCAGCTCAATCGCTGGATGTGCTCAGCTTTAATATATACCCCTAAGGAGGGCTGTGTGCTTCCTTTAGGACAGCGTCACTGAGATCATTTGTTGCCTTCGTCTGAAGCCCGGGGCTGACTAAGCATCTACACGAAAACCTTCCTAGAGCTTCTATACTTCCAAGAAGTCACATATTGATCCACTCCTACCCGCATGGTCAACTGTGGCTCCCGTGCCAAGATCTAACTGAATGAACCTTGTCCCGTGGAATTTATCTGTACCGCCGATATGTATATGTACCCTCAGCTGCCTGCTGGTACTAAAAATGTCCTTGTGTGAAGTGTCCTTCTTTCCGAGGACTGTCAGGTTGCACTTGCTTATATGGCCACTGCCAAATACATAGCTGAAAGATGAACGCGCTGTCCATATCTGAATGTTGCTGGGTTCCTTCCCCTATGGTAGATACTTGTGGGGTTATTTTGAGTTTGCCAGAGTGTCAGCATTGCTGGAGAGCGGCACCGGTTCTGCCTGCAAAATGTGTGTTTTCGTCCACTTTCTTTAGAGTTGGGGAATGTTGTGTTTATGCCAGCAGACTCTGCAGGTTATGCTGGTCTGACCCTATGGCATGCCATAATTTGCCGATTTCAGGACAACGCGAACCACAGTGGGCGGGATCCCTACGTCTGTGGTTGTATTGTGTTGAAGACACACCTGAGCTTTATTCTCAATAATTCTCGCGAATTTCCCCCGCTAAGACTGGATATCCAACCTATGATCTTGGGATTTCGTGTCAACTTGTAAAGGTTCCTACCATCCAGATCCCAGCACTGTCTGCATTCTGGCTATATCTTTGTTTGCTTATATAGCCACTCAGCAACCGCCTTCTTTGTATTTCTATTCGTTGACGCATTGCATGAGGCATATAACCATCTGGCAAGTAATTTGTTTAGCCCAGCCCTCTGGGCTTCATATACCCCCTCAACAGTATCCCGTGACGTATACTGCTAATAACACTGAGAGATCCATTCTGTGGTGGGTGTGGCACATTGCTGCCAAGGTTTCTGAGTGCTTATGCGTGACATTTTCTTAATTTCCGTGCCGTTATGAGTGACATTCCATGATTATGAGTGACCCTTTCTCCTATGATCTTGTGATTTCATGTCAACTTGTAAAGGTTCCTACCATCCAGATCCCCGCCCTAGTGACTCATTTATCCCAGTCCTCTGCGCTACATATAACTCCACAACTGTATCGCGTAGCGCTTACTGCTAAAAAAAGAGAGATCAATGCTGTGGTGGGTTTGGCACATAGCTGCCAAGGTTTCTGATTGCTTATGTGTGACATTTTTCTTAATTTCAGTGTAACTATGAGTGACATTCCATGATTATGCGTGACGCTTTCTCGCAAGCAACATCAAGCGAAAATGCTGTGGTGGGTCTGGCACATAGCAGCCTAGGTGTCTGCTTGCTTATGTGTGACATTTTCTTAATTTCAGTGTAATTAACAGTGACGCTCAATGACAGTGGCGGCTGGTGAGATTTGAAAGTGGTAGGGCGTAAAAAAATCATGTCCTGCAGTGATGTTGCCTCGCTAGACATTATTTTTATTTCCCTGGCGTTGTGAATTTGCATACTTTGCCTTTTTACAGCAGCTATATATCTGACAGAATTTTTTTTTTTTAAACAGATGTGCCAAGGATATTTCTCCTTTTCAATATGCAATACATTCCTTTTTACCAGGTTTGGATCAATATGAATGACAAGGTGAAAACAGAATATATAACTTAAACATGTAAAACACTTTCTGATTGCTCGCAACATTCCGGCCCACTCCCTCCACTGTGAATGGCATTTTCTAGTCTCATCAGGATTAAAGCACATTAAACTGAAAATACCCTTCACAGCTCAGAAATGGATTTTCCTTTTTCCGATGCTGCCAGCTACATATCCGTCTCACCAGCAGAAAAAAAACACAGGGGCATATCAACAAGGCCCTGCGATAATTATCGCTCAGCGCACTTAGCGCGAGTATAATTATCGCCGGCTATCGCTGGATAATATCGCAGAGATGGCGCGTTATCATCAATGCCTATCTGCAAAGCGATAAAATATCCAGCGATAGCGGCGAAATGCTGCAATATCGCTGGTAATCCAACGATAAAATGTCAGCGATAGGGAATCCCTTGCTAATAAGCCATGGTGGATTTAGCATGACAATCCACCCCCCATAGGGCAATATGGCTAAGTCAGAAATTAACCTGGCGTTAGAAACCAGCGTTAATTGGGTCTTTGCGCGACTTTCATGAGTCGCAACGCGAGTATGGGGCATCCTTGATGATAGCGCGAAGCTGCGTTATCGATGTTTTGCCATGTAGTAAATGTGAGGAACGCCTACCTTGCATCTCATTAGCGATGAGATGAAAGGCGTTAGTGAAATGGGTGATGACACAAGGTAACACACGCTAAAGCCTGTTAGCGTGTCCTTGTTAATACCGTGTTAGAATTATCGCCGCTTTACGGCCGAAAACGGCCGCTAAAGCGGCGATAATTGTCTTGATGATATGCCCCACAGTCACTAGCAGTTTTTACAGCACGCACCATACTTCATCAAAAACCGGTGCCAGAAAATGAAAACCTCATCTGCCGGAAATAAAATCCGGAGCAGGTGCTTGGAATGTCAGAACGTATGTAACACGGACTTGCACAGGAACGCCGCGCTATCAGTAAAACGCCAAACGCTGCTATTCATCGCGTTTATACTCGCAGAAGATTTCATGCAATCATGTAGCAGTATTAATTATGCGATACAAAAGGGGATGATGGACGGAACGTTTGAGCCAATCAAACACTCACCCCCAGTCAACTGATCTGGGTTTAATCCATCATCATTCTTTAGCTCACTCCACCACCCCAGTTCAGACATGGCCATATGCAAATCAGTCTGACCCTGTGCCTCATGGGAACAGTCCAGCCCGAACTGCCAAGCCATGTCTTCCCTGGACCGGAAACAAGCATCCTAGGACCGGTTTCTGGCATTCCAGCCGTCATCAGCTATTAATTATGCCTGCCAATGGTTATTTTGCATATTGCCAAAATGCCAAATTAAATGACACGGATATGCAGTTCGGCGCTAAACTAGAAAGAGCCCTCTCAGCTAATCTTGCTGTGCATTCCGCCTCACAAGTATTCTTTGCAGACGACGCGCGCCGCGCTGCACAAGTTCATGCATGGATCAATGATTATTAGTGATACTTTCGCGCAAGGTGAGGGTGTTATTGTTTGTCCTACAATAATCTCCACCGTTCTAGTCCGCTGTACCATTAAATTTTAGGGGCATATTAGCAAGGGCACTATCGCCGCTTTAGCGGCACTTTTTGCCGCTAAAGCGGCGATATTTATATCGCCCTATCAGCAAACTGTCTCTAACAGCAGTTAGCGACAGTTTGCGGGCATTAGCGCCCGTGTTTTTACCGCTTTGCATGTCAGCGATATTTATCGCTAATGACATGCAAAGTGGGCGTTCCAACGAACAAACCTGGGAAACACTCGCTAACAGGCCTATCGCCTATTAGCAAGGTGGCCATGGCCCCAGTAAGCGATGTGAAAAGTCGCGCTAACCGGGGTCATCGCCATTTATTTAACACCTGCAATTAGCAGGTGTTAGCCATACCTAACATGGGGGGTGGATTATGCTGATACGACCACAGGGTCGTATCAGCAAGGTGTTCTCCCTTCTCCATGCAACATCGCTGGTTTTTCAGCGATGTTGGCCCATTTCCCCGCTATCGCTGGAATATTCATCGCCATAGCGCTAATCGTTGCTAATACAGCGTTAGCGTGGCGATATATTCCAGCGATAGCCGGCGATAAAAAAAATCACGCTAAGCAGGGTTAGCGATGATTATCGCCTCTTCTTGCTAATATGCCCCCTAGTTTTATGCAGGCCGTTAGCAGGACCCCGTGCATTATCTGTCACGTTTGCGTCACACTGTGGAAGAAACAACGTTGGCGGATAAACGTGCCATGGTGCAGCCTGCACTATGCATTTTGCGCCTTAGTACTATGACGGTAGTTCCATGCCTTTGGGGGCGGGGGGGGTGAGGGGGGGGGGCCTGGGCAAATGTATTTTAGGGGCCCTTGTGCGGAACAGCTTCGGATTTATGAACTAATTTAGGCTCTTTCGTGACCTCTCTGACTGGTTCCTAACCGTGCACAGGAAAACTCCCTCCAAATTCTAAATGTGTTTACATCCCATACTCGGGGATAGTTATTCCGTATTGTAGCGCCGCAGCAGCTCACTACTATTACTGCACAGTCTCTGTGACACCCTCCCCTTTTTCCGTATGTGGGGCCCTGCTTTGATCTAAAAGTAACCTTTTTATGGATGTTGCATGAAACGTTAACACAACATCTCTCTGCGGAATGTCTAAGCTGGCCTCCCATACACCATGGACATTAAAATAACAAAAGGACAAACCAGTATTTAAGCAGACTGTTTAAGGAATATGCCAGGTCATTAGGGCCAGCCTCTGCAGCACGGAGCTTAAAACGTCTCTGTTGAGGACGTTTTGTTTTGCTTACTTCACTGATGGCAACCCTGCTTAACGCATTGCTGTCGTCCCTACTGACAAACTTAGACCGGCGGGTGACCCTTACATCACTATTATCAGTAGCCCGGGATGCTTCCCATTTAACCCAAGTAGATCCTATTACAGGAACGGATGGAGCCCACGGACCAGCGAAACTATTTAGGTTAATTTGGTTGTCCTTATGAAGGCAAAGAACGAATGCTGGGTTAGGTTAGCGCAAATCTATAGTAGGCCTGGGCGCCCCCTTACGGTGTGTGGATGTTGCCAAAGTCGTGTGATCCCGATGCTTCTTTTTCCTTCCCTTTCATAAGGAAGGACTCGAGAAATGGCTGCCATAACTGGACTGGGAGTGGGCATGGCAGCATTAGGCCCTGATCAGACTGGGTTGTTACAACATCGATAAAAACACAATGACAGGGTGATGCTACAGAGAGCAGCATTTGTGCTTGGAGAACTATACTGGCAAGGTTTTATACTAATATTGTTTTTATACTGCACGTATGCTGTTACTAAGCATGTAATTAGCAAGTTCACTACTGCGCAACAGAATGTTCCTCGATTCGCACACCTTGGAACCATGTGTAGGTTTGAACCTCTGGATTGCTGCACGTTTCAGTGCTGAGCGTCCAACTCACTGAGCCACCCTGCCAGGAAAGCCGCAGCCCTTTTGTGAGGTCGGAAGGATGACGGGGCCAAGCTCCTCCTGCTGGGATTCGAACCTGTGACCGCAGACTGCACTCGGACAGCTGCATCAAGCGCTGCACCCGCAGGGCCGCCTCCTATTGTGCCATCCTTGCGCTCTGTCCCCGGCCCATCCCGGGAGACTGTTTCTCTCTCAGCCTCTTTCCCCGCACCCCTCTCCTGCCGCTCATAATAACTTTAACAAGCATTTGCAATGCAATAGGTCTCGCAGTTACACGAGTTAAAGCTATTGGCATTGTAAATGACAATGCCTTTTATTTATGTTTTTAAAACGAAAACAAATATAAAAGGCATTGTTATTTGCAATGTCAATAGCTCAAACTCGCGTAAATGTGAGACCTATTGCATTGCATATGCTTGTTTAAAAGATGTTCTCTGCCTGCACTAGTCTAGCCCTGCCCATGGCACTTAATTCGTCAAAAGCATAATTAGCAGGCCCCAGGGTATTTCACAAGAGGCCGTTCAGATTGCACACCATACCAGTGCTTCCAAGTGCCTGTACCACTGTTACCGTCAAACCATCACACTGCAACAGTTGTGACAATTTGGATTATTTCATGTCACAAAAGCTGTTCAGCGAGACACGCTTACCAAATACCTGTAACTATTGCAAATACAACCACGTTTGGCTGGTACCCCGTAACGGAAATGCGAATGTACTTGTTTATAAAATTTAATAAAACACTTGAAATCAAAAAAAAAATGGCCTGGACGAAGTATTGTCATCTTAATTTATACTGAATGTTAAAATGCTTCAGATACACCACCTCACAGTACTTGGCTGAACACATCTTTATTCGCGCCCCATTAGATCTGCTGTAGGTGCGAGGGTGCCACCACCCGCATCCTTACTCTTTCCTAGTCGCTCCCCCTTCGGCTGAGTTTCCGGCGGGAACGGCCATATTTCACGAGTGTGTTTACGTTTTTGCTTTGGAATTCTGCGAGCTGTGGCAGCGCTGCGAGCCCCGGAGCACGGAAGGCGAGTTGGCTGAACAGGTGAGGGCGCAGCCCGGCATGCGGGCAGGGCGTGCCTCTAGCTCAGCGGGGCTGGCAACACCTGCGCAGGGCAGTGGGCCCGGCGCAGCGTTGTGTCACAGAGCTTTTCAGAAGTGATGCACGCTTCCTATGGGGCATCTCAGTTTCCCCGCACTGTGACCGAAGCTGCCAGGCACCATCCATAATAAAGAGGGCAGAGGGAGTGCGTGGAGGAGGAAGGAGAAATCTGAAAGAGGATGAGAGAGCGGGCGCTGTGATGAGATATAAGAGGCGGGAGGCGAGGGTGGGGGGCAGAGAGGAGCGGATGAGGAGATAAAGTGCCGGTCTGAGTTAATGAATGAGGAGAGCTGGGGGTGGTGGGGGAACGGAGGTACGCCTTGTGGCGTGTTAAGAAGCACAGGACGCCACCATCAAAGGTTCGCGGGTAATTTGATGTGACTGATTCTAACACCGTCACCCTGAAACAATGCAGGAGAAAGCAGGCAGGCCTCCGATCTGTGTGCAGCTGGTCTCCCTCATCGCCATTGTCTCATCCGGCTTATACAGCATCCTGAAAGGGATCTCCTTCGGCTTCTTCAACTGGTGGTACATCCTGGGGACGGTGTGCATGGTAGATGCCGCCTTCGCCTCTTTCCGCATCTATGAAGTCTGCCTCCAAGCGGTGGGCAGGGAGACTGCAACGGAGCTCAACCGCAACCCTTAACGAGGAAGTTTGGGATAGAGCCGATCTCCTGTGCCCCATCTTCTTGCTGACGTCGGGGTTACTGATGACAAGGTTAATTCATACTCGTCAATTCGACAGATTTGTGAGGTAGGATATCGCTTTTTTGGCAAACCCAAAGATTCCGCTGATTCCAATGCCTTCCGGAAGCTGCAGGTTGAGTTGAAAGCCAGCTCCCAGAGGAAGAGAGAGTCCCGGAAAGCAGGGTAGTATTGCATACTTTTCTGATGCTTCTGAAGTTACGGACTGACGTCACTACAGCACGAAGGAATGCTTGATGATGAGATGTGTAAACAAAGAGAAAACTGCCTACAGCGCATTAACGTCAGGTCACTCAGTCATGGCATTGTTAAGAAACTGTCGTCATTACGCTACCGCCCTGTCTCCTTTTCGGACGGCCCATCCGGACTGGATCCTTTATTGCTTCACGGCTTGTTTACTAGAGATAAGAAATTGCTTCACGACAGCCGTGAAGCAGACGACCAGTCCGGATGGGCCGGACGAAAAGGCGAAAGGGCGGCAACAAAAGCATCCTTTTCAATGGGAAGCCAGCGTTTAGCATAAACGCTGACGCGACCCAATGAAAAGGATGGGCGGGGCTTCAAGTCCCCTTCTCAAATCTACTCATCTACAATATCTCTCGCCGAGCGAGCAGCGCATGCGCTGCAACGCTAGGCGAGACCTAAAAAGGGGGCCTACTTTGTCAAATCTGAAAAATGCAGGAAACACTGACACATCGTGCATTTTTGTATTAGTGCTGAGGAAGCTGTACTCTGCTGCCCGCGCTGCTACTTTTTATCAAGATACAGTTGCCAAAGCGCGAAAGAAAAAGTACGCTTGTTATACAAACTGCATTCGCGCCACCCAGGGCTTCGGCCGACCCTCTGCGGCAGCGCACTGTCTGCTGAAACCACCCTCAATGTGGGCGGACGCCTGGGGAAGTGGAGCGAGGCGCCCAGCACTGTATAAAATAACGTGCGATATTAACTCACTTGCTTAAGCGGGTTAGTTCAAGTACGCGCATGCGCAATATTCATGACAGAGGAGCTCGACAGCTGTTCCAACATTTAATGAAGAAGGCCGCCCCTTCCCTACACCCCAAGAGCGAGGCCCTCGTCTAGATTATAGCGGTTTAAGTGCACTAGCGGGCATAGCCCATGCAGGTTGAAAATGCAACTCTGGCGGTAAGAATTCTAAACTTAAGAGGTAATGGCCCGCCATGTTTAAATGAAAAGTGCCTTATGTGCTCACACGTGGGATCAAACCCGCAACCTACACACATCTCGTCTGGCGCTTAACTCACTACATCGCTTACGACTTAACAAAATTTAGCCTATCATTCCTCACTGCTTTTGCGCCACCAGATCTGCCCCTGCGTCCGCCTTAGGGGTTCCGGCCCATGCTTACCGCCGCCAGGTGATTGCCCCTCAACTCAGGGGCACCGCCGCCCGCACCGACCCACCGCGTGGTTCGTGACCCGGCCGGCCCTCCTGCCCTGCAGCCGGTGGCCCTCTGCTCTGAAGCCGGTGCTCCTGGCCATCCTGTCCTGCATATCTGGTTCTCTGTATGCCGCAAGCTTCGCCCCCGCCGTGGAGCCGGGTCGCTGTTCCTCGCCTCTTGGAGCTCTCTCGGCGCCTTCTTCCCGGAAACTTCTTCCTTTCTCTTTATGCCGGAGGGGGTTCTATGCTCAAGGGGGCCTCTTGCCCCCTTCTTAACCCCCTCCATGGCTTGTGGCCTCTCCCCCTGATTGGGGAGGACCAGACCTAACCTGAGGCGACCAATCGTGGTCGCCCCTTTTTCCCGAGCTTGCGCCCCGGCGGGGGGGAGGGGGGAGCTTCCTGCCTCCGGGCGGCGTTTGGCCCGGGCCTCCATTGGGTCCGGCTTTGCCTTCCCCGGCCCGGGCTCCATCTTTGCAGCCCAGCCAATATAACGGTATGTAACAAAGGTTTTAATAAGAATTTCGTAGCTTCATTTTTAGGACTCGCCTAGCGTTGCAGCGTGCATGCGCTGCTCGCTCTGCGAGGCGTCTTGTTAGGTCTCGCAAACCTGCGTTGCAACGCGCATGCGCTGCTCGCTCTGCGAGGCTTTTTGTAATCGGGTAGATTTCAGAAGGGGACTTGAAGCCCCGCCCATTATTCCTATTGGCTGGCGTCAGCGTTTATGCTAAACGCTGGCTTCCCATTGAAAACGAGGCTTCTTTGTTACCGCCCTGTCTCCTTCTCCGAAGGCCCATCCGGACTGGATCTTTTCCTTGCGGCTTTACACAGTGGGCTTTATCTGGTGGGTGAGCACTATTTTCCAGCTTGTTTACGATGGCGTTGGGCTGCTGGCCGGCGCTCTCCCTCTTACTTTATAGGTCCAAACACATTACTCCTCGAGCCGCAGATTTGTTCTCGAACCCCGCTTGCCTGCTGCCGCTCTCATTCCCTTTATGCTTATTTATAATCTGCTCCAAGTGCCAGCACTACGGTGTTGCCTTTGCTCCCACCCCTCCAGCGTCCCTCCACCTCTCCCTTTCCTGGGTGTGTGATGAGAACAGCACGCTGAAAGCTGGTTTATGTGGGATTCTGCACTTCTTGTGTTGTCACTTGTCAATAGTGGCTGTGTAATCAGTAATCAAGTGCGCCTACGCAACGCATGCTCTTGCCGATTGGTGCAGCGCCTATTTAATTATTTATGCCTCGGTAGACGTGATGGTGTGTTTTCTGTGTTTGCGTGTGGAGATGTCGGAGTTTAGGTGTTTGCGACGTGGCCGTGCATCATGTGTGTCTAATATTTGAGTCTAATATTTGAGTATTTGTGTGTTAGTCGATGCTTGGCTTGTGTGCATGTGATGGATGACTAAGATGTGGTTTTGTTGTGTATCCCTGAATGTGCAAGTGTGTGTGTTTTTTGTCGGAGGGTCTAGCGCTATTGTGTTCTCCTTTCCGAGGTTCCAACAAAGTGTGTCCTCGGCCGGGAGTGGCGAGTTTCTTCTCTTGCGAATGAGATGGGGGCATTTAACCAGGGAGGGGTGATTGGGGCAGGTGGGGTGCCACGCTGGCAGCGGGGTGAATGGCAGTTTGGCCTCTGAGATACGAAGGCCACCTCTGCCCTGACGATAGAGCGGAATAGCCAAAGAGTGTAACCGCTTCTAACTAGTCATCCTGCCGAAGGTGTGCCAAATCCAGATCGTGGTTGGCACGGTCGCTATGCAACCCTTTGGCCGACGCCATCTCCCAGACTTTCCTGCATAGCTTCTGATATTTGCTCTTGCCCATTAGATGTGGTACATGAGCACTGACTTGGGGGTTTGCTCTAGGACTATTAAATCTCATGAGACGCCTAAAGGAAGTTGTTAGCATCGCCACTCGCAACTCTATAAACCTATTGTTTTATCTCTCCAAATAGTATGGTTATTTTATTAAGTACTTGTTACCTTATAAAAATATTTTCAAATATCAGACAGACACACGTGTGAGTTCTTAAATTTACAGCAGTGCGAGCTCCCTGTGTTTTATTGTAGCAGTACTCACAGGTGAGTGTTGCAGCCAAAAAGGTGACTTTACTTGACTTTTCTTCTGCATTGAGGCTCGGGGTTGAACGCCACTGTGCTCTAAGGCAGTGACGTGTCCCAGGAGAGGTGGAAACGTAACAGCTGGCTCCGCCCTCAAACAAGGAATTGAAACTCAAGGCATTCCAACGGGTGACGTGTTTGATCTATGAATAGCGAGTCAGTGGCAAACAAGCTGCGAGCTCAGAAGTGAGTGCACCGGAGGCCCTTGCACTAGAGTGGGACCTGAGAGTGCAGTTTTCAGTGAACAGGACAGTCAGTTTGGTGAGACAAATTACAGTTTTTTGTTTTTTGGCCGTGTCCGGAGAAAAATCCACTCAATCACAGCTGCCTCTTTGAAATTATGTCTAATGCCTTTAATTGTTTTTTTTGTTTTTTTTAAATGGTGTCTATTAGTTTCTGTTGTTATTATTTAGCGAGTAGAAATCCCCTTTTTCAGCTGGGCATGTGTAGTAAATGTTCAAAAATCCAGATGCTACAAATTGAGTAAATTGAAATCACGTGTGTCTGCAATTTCCACCAGAGTCCTGGCTCACTGTGCGCGTAGCTACCATAGGTGCTACATGTGCAGTGACACCAGGGACATTTGCTCAACAAATGAAGAGTGTAGGGCAGGAGTGTAGCTCAATTAGCTGTGTTTCTCTGTGCTTACGACACGGATTTAAACTTTTTTGAGGAATTATTGGAACTAGTACCGATACAAGGAACTACTACAGGACAAGATTGATTTGGGGCCTCATTACGATGTCAGTCGTAAAGGCTCCGAACGGTATTCATATTTTCCTAACCTGAGTCGGAAGCCATCTTTCCGACCGACTCTCAAACATTTCTGACCGACCGATCACGATGGAAGGTAACCATTCGGTCTGCCCGACTCGTTCCGACCGGCACTCGGAGACTCCGAGTCAGTCAGAGCTGAATCATACAGCTCTATGGACTACGTTTCCCACCGACGTATTACGATGTCGGATTCGGACAGCCTTTCTGAATCGGTTTGTCCGACACGAAAAGGCTGTCAGAAACTGACTTTCCCCCTTCACCCGGAGCTCTGTGGTTGGGGCCCGTGGGGGCACCCATGGGACCCTCTTTTCAACCATGCACAGTGTGGCAGGCACCATGGGGTGCCCGCCACAGGGTGCAAGGTTTTCCGAACCACCCCTTTCTTCAATGGGAGCCTGTGTTGTCGGTCAGAACACAGGCTCCCATTGAAGTCAATGGGAGTCCGACAGAACGATGTTCGGAACCATCGTAATCGGTCGGTCGGAAACAGTTCCGACAAGGAGTTGGTCGGAATGCTTTCCGACCGACATCGTAATGAGGCCCTTAATTGTGTTTATAAACTTCTGCAAATATACAATCTACCTCTGTCAAAATTAACTTCTGTAGCTACAGATGGAGCTCCTTCAATGACCGGAAAAACCAACGGCTTAAGACACAAGCTTGTTTTCTGATCCAGTATGGTTGCAAGATTTATCGTTCATGGTTGATATAACAAAACACTTATACGATTTAAATTTAAAACTGCAAGGAATGATTCAGATCATTACGAACATGTGTGACCAAGTTAAAGCATTAAATGTAAGCTAGTTCTTTGGGATAAGCAGATGAAAAATTAAGATTTAACACACTTTCAGACATGCAACATGAACAAATCAAGTTTAGGTGAAACTGCACCGTATCAAAAATAAGCAGAAAAAAGTTACGCCTTAGAACTGAATTTGAAACAAGGTTTGCAGATTTTAAATCTTTGGAAGACAAGTTTTCTCTGTTTTCTTCGCTTTTGTCAATAAATATAGAATCAGTACCTAATCATATGCAAATGGAGGTAATTGAGATCCAGTGCGATTCAGATTTGAAGGTAAAATTCAGTGATGTTGGCGTGCCTGAATTTTACAAATATTTGCCAGCCAGGTTTGAAAATACTCAAATTCGCATATGAAATGATTTCCATGTTTGGAAGTACTTATCAGTGCGAGCGGTTATTTACACTTATGAAAGGAAATAAGTCTCCTGTCAGATCCAGAATTACTGACATTCACCTTGGGTCAGTTTTTAAAGTAATCACTGCGATCAAGATTTCCCCCGAAGTAGGAAAGATTATGATAGTAGCAGAGAAGAGATGCCAGGTGTCAGGAAGAAAACATTAATTTTACTGTTCTTCTTGTTCTTTTTTTATTCTGTACTTTTCAAAATAAATCTACGTTTCTATGAAAATTGAAGTTTATGATGTTTTGCGGCCGACATAAACTTAAACCTTGTTTATTTGGCCCGTGTTAGCCTTTGAGTTTTCCTTTCAAAGAGGCACTTTTATTTACAATTCCATAGCTGCCAAGTTTGCACTCTGCAGATTATACCTCCGAGTTTTCAGTGTGACTATGTGTGACATTTGCCTACCTCATGTGTGACACTTTGAGTGACTACATCACAAGCTGTTGTGCATGAAATTCTCTATAGGTTTTGGCTTTGAATTCAGACATTAGGGACCTCATTACGATCACGGCGAGACTGCCACAGACAGGCTGTGTTGGCGGTCTCACTGCCATCGTAAGGCCATTTTCCGCCCGCCAAATTACAATGGCGGGCGGTTCCTTGAGCCCGCCGGTATCGTTGGAGGCCTTCCTATCCCTAAAATGGAGGCGTGCCTACCAGGCACCGACGTAGGGATTAGGATGTTCCCTCCCCGCCAGCCTTTCCATGGCAGTTCACCCTCCATGGAAAGGCTGGCGGGGATGGACATTGGGGGCCCGTAGCGGGCCTCCCTTCATCCTGGACCCTTGATTGTGGGAGCGGGGGATCCCCTGTGGTGCCCCACAACAGATCCCTGTACCAAGGATCAGGCACCGCATGGTGCTTGTCACGTAGTACAGGGATGTGTTACACATCCCTTTTTTCCATTGCAGCAATTTTGCGCCGCAATGGTAACCCTGGACAATGTGACCGCCACGGTGGCGGTTGCATTGTAATTTGTCCTGTGGGACCCCCAACACTATGTCGGGCGGTCCCCATCTCTGTTAGGGTGTCCGCCCGCCATCCTAATCAGGCCCTAAGTTCTATGTTTATGATGAAAAATACAGCAAAGTCAACTGACGTCATGTGACTTGTGAATATCACAATAGTGTGCATGGCTCCCAATTCTGTTTCTGAAGCCATCCTTCTCGGTTCTGAAGAGGGCCCTGGTGAGCATTAGCACTATTTTTTACTTGCTGAGCATTCAAGGGTCCCTCTTTTTTCACAGTTTTATATAGCATTATCTCACCCAATGGCAACATATTTAACATATATCTAGTTAAAAAAGTATTATACAGCTAATAATTTTAAATCATATTATAATTTAAAAAATATTAAATAATATAATAATATAACAAATCTATATATATATATATACCAATAGCAAAGAAGTATTTAAAAAGCAAACCACTTTAATTAAAATCAAAAAGTAAACAACATACATTTTTTACAATTTAATAAAAATATTTTACAAATAAAGAACATTAATAATTATAAATATTATCACTTTAAATTAACAGAAATATAATTATATAAATTAAAACAATATAAAATAAATTATTAAATAATCAAATTAATACATATACAATTCCCACTACAATTTATAAAATAAATTGACAAATTCTTATACTAATAATATATAAAGTTTACTACACCAACCTCACACAACACAACAGTAATAAAATTGTTACATCACACAAAGGTAAAATTTACTACTCTCACTATAATAAACGCAAAATTAGATAAAATATTGTATTGCGGAGCACTGCAATTAATACAACACTAGGAACATTTTTAGATTACAGAGAGATAAAATTTGCTATTCCCACTCCAATATGTGCAACAATAGGAAAAGTGTTGGATTGCGGAAGTGTAACATTTACTATTACCACTCCAATAGGTGCAACAGTAGGGAAAGTGTTGGATTGCGAAGGGTAGAATTTACTATACCCACTCCATTGAGTGTAACAGTAGGGAAAGTGTTGGATTGCTGAGGGATACATTTTCATATTCTCATTCCAATGAGTGTAAAAGTAGGGAAAGTGTTGGATTGCGGAGAGGTAACATTTAATATTCCCACTCCAGTCACAGCAACAGTAGGGAAAGTGTTGCATTGCGGAGGGGCAAAATTTGCTATTCTCACTCCAGTCAGTGCAGCAGTAGGGAAAGTGTTGGATTGCGGAGGGGTAAAATTTTATATTCACACTCCACTGAGTGTAACAGTAGGGAAAGTATTGGATTACAGAGGGTTTAAATGTTATATTCCTACTCCAGTCAGTGCAACAGTAGGGAAAGTCTTGGATTGCAAAAGTGTAACATTTACTATTACCACTCCAATAGGTGCAACAGTAGGGAAAGTGTTGGATTGTGAAGGGGTAGAATTTACTATTCCCACTCCAGTGAGTGTAACTATAGGGAAAGTGTTGGATTGCGGAGGGATAACATTTACTAGTCCCACTCCAATATGTGCAACAGTAGGAAAAGTGTTGGATTTCGCAGGGGTAACATTTACTATTCCCACTCCACTGAGTGTAACAGTAGGGAAAGTGTTGGATTGCGGAGGGGTAAAATGTTACATTCCTACTCCAGTCAGTGCAACAGTAGGGAAAGTGTTGGATTACGCAAGTGTAAAGTTTACTATTACCACTCCAATAGGTGCAACAGTAGGGAAAGTGTTGGATTGTGAAGGGTAGAATTTACTATACCCACACCACTGAGTGTAACAGTAGGGAAAGTGTTGGATTGCGGAGGGATACATTTTACTATTCCCACTCCAATAAGTGCAAAAGTAGGGAAAGTGTTGGATTGCGGAGGGATAAAATTTACTATTCCCACTCCAATGAGTGTAAAAGTAGGGAAAGTGTTGGATTGCGGAGGGTTAAAATTTAATATTCCCACTCCAGTCACAGCAACAGTAAGGAAAGTGTTGGATTGCGGAGGGGCAAAATTTACTATTCTCACTTCAGTCAGTGGAGTAGTAGGGAAAGTGTTGGATTGCGGAAGGAAACAATTTAATATTCCCACTGCAGTCAGTAATACATTAGAAACAAACAAAATTCTCTGCAAAACAATACATTAATTTCAAAAACAAAATAAAAAAATGAAAATATAAATATTGCGGAGGGGTAAAATGTTATATTCCTACTCCAGTCAGTGCAACAGTAGGGAAAGTGTTGGACTGCGTAAGTGTAAAATTTACTATTACCACTCCAATAGGTGCAACAGTAGGGAAAGTGTTGGATTGTGAAGAAGTAGAATTTACTATTCCCACTCCCGTGAGTGTAACTATAGGGAAAGTGTTGGATTGTGGAGGGATAACATTTACTATTCCCACTCCAATAAGTGCAAAAGTAGGGAAAGTGTTGGATTGCGGAGGGATAAAATTTAATATTCCCACTCCAATGAGTGCAAAAGTATGGAAAGTGTTGGATTGTGGAGGGGTAAAATGTAATATTCCCACTCTAGTCACAGCAACAGTAAGGAAAGTATTGTATTGCGGAGGGGCAAAATTTCTATTCCCACTCCAGTCAGTGCAACAGTATTGAAAGTGTTGGATTGCGGAAGGAAAAAAATTAATATTCCCACTGCAGTCAGTACTACATTAGAAACAAACAAATTCTCTGCAAAACAATAAATTAATTTAAAAAACAAAATTAAAAAAATAAAATATAAATATTTAAAAAACAAATATATTTCATAGAAAACTTATTTAAAATAAATGCATATTATAATATTAAATACATATCATAATTACAAACATTATTAAAATTTAAATCCCAAAATAGTTTTCATTGATTTTTTTAAAAAATTATTTAACAAAAAAATTATTTTCTAAATAATTTGTATTTTTTTACCACCCACAATGTACCCCTACAAAACATACAAGCAACACCTAAAACTTAACTTTAAAAAGCTAATTATTTACACTATTAGCATAAATATGTATCAAACTAATTATTAATAAATATAAAGTAAGTATTATTTGAATAAATTGAATTTACTTTCCACAAAATACCCCCACAAAATATACAACACACTTCTTAAATTTATGGGTAATAAAAATCAAAGTTGTTCCGAACAGTTGCTCCAAAATATTTCTTGGCTCGGGACCCCAAAATCCTTAAGATTACACTCGATGTGAGTAATGCCCCCATGCCTGGTTTCTCTAATTTTAGTATAATGCCTCAAGTCTTGACCTAAGGTGTGCTACTGGTTATCAAATCTGACTGAGGGCTCATGGTGTAGGGGTGTAGGGGTGTAAGGAGCAAGATAGCAAGCAATAGGTCTTGTATAAGTGAGAACTATTGGCTTTGATAATGTCTTATAGCCATGTTATACAGCAGTGTGGCTGCTGTTCAGCATGGTTTAATGTTAGTGGTGTGGCATAGAGTAGAGTGATGTTAAGTGCAGTGGAGTAGTGTAGAGTGGTATAGAGTAGAGTGGAGTGGCGTAGAGTGGTGTGGAGTGGCGTACAGTAGAGTGGCAGCGCATGACGAAAAGTGGAATGGAGTACAGTGCAGTGGGGTAGAGTGGCTTAGAGTACAGTGGAGTGGCACAGAGTAGAGTGGTGTAGAGTGGAGTGGCATAGAGTTTTGTAGAGCAGAGTGGAGTGGCTTTTAGTAAAGTGTCGCAGAGTAGAATGGCGTGGAATGAAGTGAAGTGGCATAGACTGGCGTAGAGTGGTGTGCAGTGGTATAGAGTGGAGTGGCGTGGAGGAGAGTGGAGTATTGTGGAGTGGCATATAGTGGAGTACTATAGAGTGGTGTAGAGTGGAGTGGAGTGGCGTAGAGGGGAGTAGCGCAGAGTGTGCAGAGTAGTACACTTGCGGGTGTAAAAAACTAAAGCGTCAAATGAGATGGCAAAGTGCAAATCCATGCAGTGTCATGAATTGATTAATTATATAGAAAACCCAATGTAAAATAAAAGTGCATCTTTTGGAAGCATTCTTCAAAACAAAAGCACATCTTTTGAAAGTATTTGTCATTCTTGTTTTCTAATTATGAAGCACATTTTAATGTGCCGGAGTGGTGTCTCAATATCACTAAGCCGCCGATAGAGATGGCACATAGGGTGAAAGCAAAATAAATAAGTGGGAAAACACATTGCATGTCCAGGAATAATATAAAAAAAAGTGTAAAAAAAAAATAGTGCACTGCAAAAAGACGAGGAAGAACACATGTTCTTGGTCCATGCTGCAGGGAGGAGCTACAGCAGGAAAGGTAGAGAAGCCAGCTGGAGCGAAGCAAGAGAATGGACTCCTCTGTTGGATAGTACATGACATTAGCAGTGCAGTGGGCCTTTCATGCTCCTGGGCTCTGGTGCCACTGAATCCGCTGCACTAACGCCATCTATGCTCCTGTGAGATAGAGAGGCAGACAAAGGGATGGTTGGAGTGTTTAGAGGCACTGAAAAAGTAGGGGGCAGGCAGAGAACGAGAAAGTTAGGTAGGGAGGCTGAATGGCCTGAGAAAAACAACAAAGAGATAAATTATAAAAACAATAAGAGATAGAATGTATAAAGGATTTTTATTTAAACAGAAATGCCAGGAAAGAATGACAGAACTGGAAAGAGAGAAGATGGGCAGAGAAGAAAATGATGGAACCAGTGAAAGCAAGCTTGAAAAGAGCAGAGAACAGGAGAGGTAAAGACAGAAGAGTGAAAATGGGTTAAATGATAGACAAAGGGGACACAAAGCAGAGAAAGGGTAAGACAGAGTCAGTGAGTGATAGAAGAAAGAAGTGGTGAAACATGATATAGAGATAAAGGGAAGCCCACAGGAATGCATGGTGGGGAGAAATACAGGAGGTGAAGCAGGGGAAGAGAGAGGAAAAGGAGGGCAACACATTAGTCGAGAGCATCAGTCTAGAGAACAGGGTGAAGGACATGGACACAGGGAGGAAGGTAAAAGGAAAGAGAACAGCAGAAAGCAGACAGTTGTGCAAAGGTGAAGAGGAAAATAAAGCGGGTGTGTCGCACAATTAAGATAGGAGGGAATTAGATGAGGAGACACATGACCATGGGTTCCCACTGTCTGCCCGCTTGGGTGCTCTCAGGGATGCCCATAGCTTTAGAGTCTAAGTGAGAGTGTTGATGTGCTCTAAGTAGTGGCTAATAGCTACGTCAATCAATGCTGCTGATCAGCTTAATCTGACTGCTAGTGCTCGCTGTGGGTGTGCAAAGGAGGACTGGCCCTGCATGAGTATTGTATCGTGTGGTAATATACCATTTGTATAGCAGTTACCACTCCTATGGGGAGCGCTGATGCGCTTACCCACACGACCAGCAAGCTGCACCAGCTGGAGTGTGTGGTTGACAGGGTGTTGTTTTTGTTTTGAGCCTACATGAGAAGTGTTTTGATGTCATGTGTGTTGACCACCAAGGTGCACTTATCGTATTATGGGACGCAGCGCTTGGCCGAGTAATGTGCGAGGGATAGAGACACAAATAATTTTAAGGACTGGCGAGGTTAGCCACTCGGGTGTCCGTACACCTAAAGCAGGATTATCAGGGAAGGCTCAGTTATCCGTACAGTGACGTGCCAGGCAGAGATGCTGTTGAATAAGTAAAAGGATACCAAAAGCACAAGAAGGCAAATTGGTGACATAGGCAGAAACCATGCATCATTTTATTTCATATATTTATTGACTTTTAAAAGGCAGGGACATTGGGCCCGATTCACAGAACTAACTTAAGACAAAATCCTAAACTTACTACCATTTTGGTATTCACAGAAGGCACTTACTCATTTTGGTATTCACAGAAGGCACTTACTCATTTTGGTATTCACAGAAGGCACTTACTCATCAATCCCAGAGCCCCTTGTTCTTTCTAGTTTACATAATGAGGCATCCGCCTCACTTTCTAGATATTCCTCCCAGAACAACCTCCACTTTAATTATTATTAGAACATTAGAATGTTGATCGCTCCATTAAAGAAAATTCAGTGCTCTACTGGCTGGTAGAAGCCTGGAGAACAACACTCTATGTTTTTTTTTCTTTTCACAGCTGTTGCTGTAAACAAAGACCTCTTGGAGCCCAAGGGGATTTCAGGCTCCGAGAGGCCTTTGCTTTTACAAATTAGATTACATTCTGCCCTCTGCTCTAATGGCCTTAGAGCCCGACGTAGCGGCTAGCGTTAAAGGCCCGAGCTGAATGAGATTTACTCTGCTTCCATTAGTTCGGCCAGGACAGCAGCACGGCACCAATTTTGTACTTACCAATTTGTTCAATATTAGCCCAGCTCGTTACTGACGGTTATCTAAAAGCACGCCAGATGGCGTTGCAAAGTTGCAAATTCTTTGCAAAGGTTTACTGGTTACTTTTTTATTGATGATTGTTGTAGCCAGGTGTTAAACTGGTACTAATGAAGTGAGCCATTTACCCAGATAGTATGTTAAAATTTCAAAACAATGAAATAATATTGCCTCACAAAACAGCACCACGCTTCATAATTTGCCTTTCCTTGCAGCATAATTTACTCAAACTTGCTGCATAATTTGGCTGACCATTGACGCATGATTCCAGTGGCCTGAGAAATATACAACAGATTTTATGTACAATATTTTAGTATGCACTGACACCCATCTCTGCCCCCCACTGCTCTGAGATGGAGCATCATCCAAGACCAGACATATCCACAGTGGGACCGTGATTTGATTTAGTGACACCTTCCATAACAATGTAGTGGCGCTGAGATTAGATGTCTGGCCCCTGCGTGCTGTAACACAGTTTTCTGCACAGCAATAAAACATATGCACATTGCAACTGAAATTTCAGCTTTAATTGCACAATATTTGGAACCATAAATTATTTCACAACTAGCTTTCTCACCGCTAAGGTGAAAATCAAAGCACTGCTTTGAGGATTTTCACCATTCCATTGGGTGAAATCTGATAATTTTGTCTTTAAATCTCTTTCCCTGCCTTGTCCCTCATCTCCTCTTTTAATGTTTATGCTTCTGTGGCTAAACACTGACCTCCAGTTCTGGTGAGTAACAAAAATAGAAGAATGTGGGAGACAGGAGAAGGATAGAGAGGACAGAGTGGTATGCGAAAGGCACTCTTCCAAAGTCCTTCACTGTCCCTACTTTTGCTTAAATTGGATTTAGAATAGTAAATCTGACTTCTTTAAAGTCCAACACTTTTTAGTGTTGTTTATTTTGAATTTTCTTTTTTTCTTTTTTTTCTTTAATACTGTTATTATTTCTTTAATATTTTGTATTTAAATATGTATTTTTTGTTTTTATATTTATTATACTTTTTAATTAAGTGTGATGTATATTTTTCATATGTATGTTTGTTACATTTTTTCTTAATTTTTTTTAATGTAAAGTTTTTAAAAAATGTTCATTGAAGAATCTATCTATCTATCTATCTATCTGTTTATCTATCTTTCTCTCTCTCTATATATATATATATCAACAAATAACATATATATAACAAACATATATATATATATATATATATGTATATATATATATATATATATATATACATATATATATATATGTATTCACTGAAAAAACCACAGGTTTCAGGGACGTTATAATTAGTTGGACATTTCACTCGTACAAAACCAGAGAAATTCGGCCGTTATAGTTAGTTGAGCTAACTATAACTCGCGCCCCCGCAATGCACTGCTGATGACGTCACATATTACATCACACATGACACGGTCAGTGACATCACTGATGACATCTCAAATGACAACACTGATGACATCACTGATGGCATCATCCAGTGACTGTGAGTGTTTCTCAAAAGTGTAAGAATGTGATACATATATGTACACCAAGGTGTATTGAAGAATGAGTGGGTGTATGAGTGTCTGAATGGATGATTTAGTGGGTGCGTGACTGACTGTATAAGTGAGTGATTAAATGTGTCTTAGTGAATGCATGGGTGAGTGACTAATCTGTGTGAATGTCTGTATCAGTCTGTCAGTTGGTATGTTAGTGGCTGCATGGGTTGGTGAGTAGCTACATGAGTGTCTATATGGGTTAATGATTGGTTGTCTGAGTAGCTGTATGGGTGCCTGAGTGTCTGTGTGGGTGGGTGAAACTCCCTGCATGGATGTGTGAGTGAGTGATTCAGTGGATGTATGGGTTCATGAGTGCGTCTGCAAGGGGCTCTATGGGTGAGTGAGTGTGCGTATGGCTGTGTTGGAGAGTGAATGGATGTCTCAGTGGTATATGTGTGAGTAACTACATATGTAAAAGGCAGTATATGTGAGTGTTGGAGTATATAAGTGACTATATGTGAGAGTGAGTGATTGTGAGAGTGGCTGTATGGATGAGTGCATGCTTGTGTCAGTGATTGTATAAGAGAGTAAGTATGTGTTAGTGTCTGTATGAAAACATGAGGTGGTGTGTGTATAACTGTATTGGTGAGTAAATGGCACTGTGATTGAGTCTTTGGGTGACTGACTAGGTGTATGAGTAACTCTATGGGTGAGTTGTGGTGTGTGAGTATCTGTATAGGTGTATGAGTGCATATATCAGAGGCTGTATTGATGAGTGACTGCGTGTATGAGTGACTGTATTGGAGAGTGAGTGGATGTGTGTAGACCTATGAATCAGTGAGTGGGTATGTACTAACTGGTATTGGTGTGTCTATGGTTTTGAGAATGGTAGTCTGCATTTTAGAGTGGGTGTATGAAAGGTTATATTAGGGTGTGAGGAGGTTCATCAAATATTAACCGGATGATGTCATCAGTGATGTAATTTGAGATGTTATCAGTGATGTCACTGACCATGTCATGAGTGATGTAATATGTGACGTTATCAGCAGTGCATTGCGGGGCCGCGAGTTATAGTTAGCTCAACTAACTATAACAGCCGAATTTCTCTGGTTTTGTATGAGTGAAATGTCCAATTAACTATAACGTCCCTGAAACCTGGGGTTTTTTCAGTGAATTGCTAAGGTTTTTTAAATGCTAATTTCTAACTATAACGTCCCTGAAACCTATGGTTTTTTCAGTGAATTTTAAAGGTTTTTAAATGCTAATTTCTAACTATAACGTCCCTGAAACCTATGTTTTTTTTCAGTGAATTTCAAAGGTTTTTTAAATACTAATTTCTAACTATAACGTCCCTAAAACCTATGGTTTTTTCAGTGAATTTCTGAGGTTTTTTTAAATGTTAATTATTAACTATAACGTCCCTGAAACCTATGGTTTTTTCAGTGAATTTCTAAGGTTTTTTAAATACTGATTACTAACTATAATGTAGTAGTAGCGTTTGCAGAGTGGTGCAGAAAGGGGTCTGGGCCTCCGACCAGCGCTCAGAAATTCCGCTGCGTAGAACTTACAGGAGGTACGAGGAGGACTTCTTGGCCCCCAAAGTCCCTCAGGAGTAATGTGGACTTTATCCTCCAACCCGTAGTGTGCCAGGAGTTGAGTTTTCAGAGTGGTGGAGGAAGGGGGCGTGGCCTCCGAAGACCTCTTAGCAATCCCACTGTGTGGGACTTACTGGAGGTAACAGGAGGAGTAGTTGGCCCTCAAGGACAACCTTGGGGGCCAACTACCCCTCCTATTACCTCCGGTAAGTCCCACACAGCAGGATTGCTAAGTTCTCATAGCCGGCCATGCCCCCTTTGCCCACCATTCTGCAAACACGCTCCCTGGCTCGCTCTTGGGTGGGGATTAACGTCCCCTTCGATGCTGGGGGTCCTTAGGGGCTAACTAGCCTACCTGACACCTCCAGTAAGCCTCAGATAGTGGGATTGCTGAGAGGTGGACACAGGCCACGCCCCCTTTCTGCACCACTCTGCAAACGCGCCTCCTGGCGCACTCTTGGTTTGGGGATGAAGTCCCCTTGCCTCCTGAGGGTCCCTGGGGGCCAACTAGCGCCCTCCCTCTTTCTCTAGTAAGCCCCACACAGCTGTATTGCTGAGAGTGGTCCGAGGCCACGCCCCCTTTTTACACCACTCTGCAAACGTGCCTCCTGGTGCACTGCTGCTCGGGAGATGAAGTACACTTTAGTCCTGGGGTCCTCAGGACACAAGAGGACCTCATCGCCCCACCAGTAGTGCGCCAAGGGGCGCGTTTGCAGAGTGGTGTAAAAAGGGGCGTGGCCTCGGACCACCTCTCAGCAATCCCACTGTGTGGGGCTTACTAGAGGTACCTGGTGGGCTAGTTGGCCCCTAAGGACCCTTAAGATTCTAGGGGACTTAATCCCCCAACCCAGAATGCGCCAGGAGGCGCGTTTGCAGAGTGGTGCAGGGAGGGGGCGGGCCGGCTTTTTTTTCTTTTTATTTTGGAAGAGGGACTGTGTGGCCCCCCTTCCCTTAATTATTTTTGGGTCCTGGGGACCCCATCCCCCAGGGCCTGAGACATAGTTTTTTTTTTTTTTTTAAACGGGAAGGGGGCCGCAGCCCCCCTCCCGAGGCTGATTTTGTCCCCGGGGACCCCATCCCCCGGGGCATGGCTATTTTTATTATTTAATTTTAATATTTTTAATGGAGGGGGGCCGTGCGGCCCCCCTCCTGAGGCCTTTATAGGCCCCGGGGACCCAATCCCCCGAGGCATTGCCTCATTTAAAAAAAAAAATATTCAGGAGGGGGGGCCGCGTGGTCCCCCTTCCCTGGGCCACTTTTGGCCCCGGGGATCCCATCCCCCGGGGCTGGCCCTCACGTTGGGGACCATGGGGGGATGCCCAATGCCCCAGCAGTCCCTGCTGGCTCCCCGCCTCCTGCGGGAGCCGGCATTGCTTTTGGGCAAAGGAAGCTGCAAACATGCAGCTCCCTTTGCCCAAAAGCAATTCTGCTTTGCTTCGTGGAAGCGAGATCTGAGACTGGGGTTGAGTGTCTGAAAAGTTTCAGCGCTCCGTCCATAATCTCCTTGTGTTTGCTTTGTTCACCCTAAGTTGGCAGGGTATGTCCAGACGTGGGTCCCTTGCTCACTTTACCACTAGATTTAAACTAGCCGGGCTGATGAGAGGTGTTACCTCGAAACCGGTCCCAGGATGCCTATTTCCGGTCCAGGGAAGACCTGTCTTGGCAGCTCGGGCTGGACTGTTCAGGGTCAAGACTGATTTGCATATAGCTGTGTCTGAACTGGGGAGGCGAAGTAAGCTAAAGAACGACAATGAATTCAACCCAGATCTGTGACTGGAGTTGAGTGTCTGAAAAGTTTCCGAGCTCTGGCCATCATCTCCTTGTGTTTGCTTTATTCACCCTAAGCTGGCAGAGTATGCCCAGATGTGGGTCCCTTGCTCACTTTGCCACTGGATTCAAGCTAGCCTGGCTGATGAGAGGTGTTACCCCGAAACCGGTCCCAGGATGCTTGTTTCCGGTCCAGGGAAGACCGGCTTGGCAGTTCGGACTGGACTGTTCCCATGAGGAACAGGGTCAAGACTGATATGCATATAGCTGGGTCTGAACTGGGTGGCGAAGTGAGCTAAAGAAAAATGATGGATTCAACCCAGATCTGTACTTGGGGGTGTCACAAAAATGTCAACGCTCGGTCCATCATCTCCTTCTGTTTGCTAAAGTAATGTTATAGTTAGGGGAATATATCAGTGATAACATTAACGTTTTGAATCAAAAAAACACAGAAATTCACCAGTTATAGTTAGCAGAGCTAACTATAACTTACGACTTGCCATACACTGCTTAGCACCTCACATATTACATCACTCATGACATGTTCTATGACATCACTTATGACATCTCAAATGACATCATTTATGACACCCGAGGGCCGAAATGTACAAAAAAAAGGGTAGGGGGCGGGCCCCCTCCCTGAGCTTTAAAAAGACCCTGAAGACCCCATCCCCTAGGGCCGCTGATTAACTGAATGGGGCGGGGGGGCCAAACGGCCCCCTCCATTAGCTGTTTTCGGCCCCTTGAATCCCATCTCCTGGGGCCCAATGCACTATTTAAAGGTGGATGCCCTGGTGCCCAAACAGGGCACCACCATTAACAATGTTGGGGACTGTGGGGAAGCCCCTAGCCCCCCTCAGCCCCAGCTGGCTCCTAGCATACTCCGGGAACCGGCATTGCGCCCACCTGAAGGGAGCAACTATTTATACTGCTCCTTCTGGATGGGACCAATCTGTTGATCTGTTTCCCTGCCCGCATCAGCGCGGGCAGAGAAACAGATCAAAAGTCTTCTCCCAGATGCCAGGAGCATTTTCAAAGCTCTCGCCCTATGGGAGCAGACTCAGGGTTTGCTCCCATTTTACGCGAGATTTGAAAATGCTCTCAACAGGCAGGAGCAAATATACGTTTCCATGCCCGTGCCGGTGCTGGCAGGGAAACTTCTGTGTCCCTGGGTGGACTTCCTGGTACACAGCATATGAGCCAGCCCCAGGGGATGGGGTCCATTGAAGACTCAGGGAGAGGGGCTGTGCAGTCCTCCTGCCTTTTAAGAAAGTTGGCAAACCTGGGGATGGGGTTCCCAGGGCCTTTTCAAGGCTCAGGGAGGGGGTCCGCTGGGCCCCCGTCCCCCTTTAAGGTGAATTTTGGCCCGAGGGTGGGCATCCCAGGGTCTATAAAGGCTCGGGGAGGAGGGCTGCGTGGCCCCTCTCCTTTTATGGACTTTTTCAGCCCTGGGGTGGGCTCTCTGGGGCCTGTAATGGCTTGCGGAGGGGGGCATCGCATCCCCTCTCCTTAATTAATAAAACTGGCCCCGGGCTAGCATTTTTTTCCTGATATCACAGAGTCCTGTGGAATTGCAGCAGAAACTTCTGTCCCTCTGGGTCACCCCCTGGGGCCTAGAGGGGGCAGGGTATCCCTACCCTGCCTCCTTATATTATTAGTTCGAGCGTAGGCAGCGCCTGCGCTGTCTCTCGAGACATGGAGTATCTGCTCTGGGGGCTTTCAGCATGCCCATCACTTTTCATTGGTTCCTTCCTGTGCCTTTCAAAATGCCTTGTTTTTCAGAGGTCAATCCTTACCATTTGTCCCTCCTTCTGCTCCGTTGTCCCCTCCAATGCTACTGGCCCTCTTACATATATAATTTTGCATCTGGACATTTACTTTAGTTTCAGGCATAATTTTTTGCATTGGTTTCTGGACATAACACCAGCGCACATGCCTTCACTCGCTCTGTTCCTATGTACCGTCACTTTTGCATGCTTAGGAGTGTCTTCGTTTTTTTTTCTGATTGCTCACAAATCTTTCGTAAGACCTGTGGGTCGGACACAAGAATCACATCACTCTAAAACACTATGTTAAAAAAATCTGTAGTCTATGGAAGATGTGACAAATTTTTACCAAGTGCAGAGTGTGACAGCTCGTTGAGAGTTATGAGATCAATCCAGATGACGGCAGTCCCTGAAATCGAAGCTTCTTCCACGAGGCCTAGAGGTATTTCCTGTTTGTAGTGACTGGAAAAATACATTTTTTCTTCATGCTGGATTGATGTCTTCATTTGCACTAGCTGGGAGGTTGATACAGAAGCTATTCAGAATGTTCTGGAATCTCAGACTCTCACCAAAAAGAAAACAAGCATTTGCAATGCAATAGATCTCGCATTACGGAAAGTTGAACCTATTGGCATTGCAAATAATAAAGCAACGCCAATAGCTCAAACTTTCAGTAATGTGAGACCTATTGCATTGCAGATGCTTGTTTTTAATTTACTACTGCAGGGGACTAAGTCCCAGAGCCCTGTAATGGCTGCCAGCACAATTTTTCTGATGTTGCTGGCAGCCAATCAGGGCGCACGCTCCCGTGGGAGTCAGTGAATTGGCCCAAAGGAAAAAAAGCTCCCTGGGCCAATCAGAAAGCTCTATTTTTAAACTGGCACCCCCACAAGAGTCTCTCAATTAGGCCATCTTGTACATAAACTCTAATGTCCAAGACATCCACCTTCTTCTGACTTGTCATCCATGTAAAATTCAGGCCTACGTCGTTGTTTAATGCATCTAAGTACATCATACATTTCTCAATTGTACCGTTCTAGATTAAAAATAGATGGTCAATATATCTTAGTCAAAGGACTATGTTGTCTCAATATTGTTTGTTTTCTGGTCCCCATGCATTTTCTTTGTACCACCAACAGATGGTGAGGTTTGTATAGCTTGGAGAGAAAGAAATCCTTATAGCTGTTCCGCACAGTTGTTGGTACAGTTCATGATTGAACAGGAATATATTGTTATTCAAACACATCTCGATCATAGTTAATAGCATTTTGGAGTGCTGTAGTGCTCCAATATTGCGTTGTTTCAAAAAATATTCACAAGTCTTGGGACCAATATCATGCCTTATCACAGTTCCCACTGGGAGCTGGACTTTAGGTTTGGAGACCTTGCAACTACAAGGAGGTCTGCAGAACCTTATGCTCTACAGAGATGTTCCAACAGTCCCGGAATCAGGATGACTGCAGCAGCCAACAGAACCATGCCCATTGCAGAGGAGGTGACGATGCAGACACTCCTGGCTGTCCTGGTCTTGAGCGGGCATATAGGGGCACCCAAGGTGTGCAGGCCTAGACAGGGGTGAGGGGGGGTTGTAGACTCACCACAATCCAGGAAAGTGTCTCTGCAGTTCCATGATCCAGGACTACCTTGTCTGTGCTCTTGTATCTTGTAACTGGGCTGCGGTGCTTAGTTTGCAAAATGATAAGCGCCGGGCCCAAAGTTTAGTTCAAAAGCCTGCGGCTGGCGCTATCAAATGTCAGGGTTTAGAGTACCAAGGGTGTTCAGTCCTCATTCCATCTCATGCCTCTTTCATTCACCACCAGACACGCTCTGCCTCTTTAACTCACTCTTGCAGGTTCTTTTTCGACCCTGTTTTCTCCCTTTGTCTGTTCCTCCTTCTTTCAACCTTTTGTCTTTTTCTCTCTGTTGCTCTGCATCAAAGTTTGTTTAGAAAAAATAAGTTCCAAAAAATGAAATCTCTAGTACCCTAAATCAGGCCATGAGTGGGATAGCGGCGTCCCCTGCCCCACCTAAGATGGTGCAAGAACGAGGCAAGTCTTAAATTAAGATTTATGAAGTCATGCAAGGCCACTTTGTTTGGCTGAGTGGCTCTAAAAATCTGGAATAAAGCAACGCAGCGCAAATCTCTGCGTTGCCTTACTCTGTTCAAGGGAGGCATTACATGGGCATTGCGTGGGTGTTCCCACACAACTCCCACGGTTGTTGACGCATTTCTAGATTTACCAGAATTGTCAAACTTGGGATGCGCCAAAAAGATAGCCTCCCCACGGAGGTGTTACGGGGAGAAATCTCTTTATTTCTCCTCGTTACTTCTTCATTCTGTGTGTGCTGCGTTCTGCAGCACACATGGAAAGAGGAATACGCCTCTCAGGATCCTTTTTGTGCAGGAAGGTGTCCCTTCCTGAACAAAAACAATCCTGCATGCAACGCAGACACCCTTGCACCATGGTGCAAGGGTGCCTGCGCTGGCGCTAGGCTGCCAAAATGGTGCAAGTGCAGGGGGAAAGGGAGGAATGCGCTGTATTGCCTTAAATACCGTGCATTCCTGCCCTTTCCCTATCACGCAGCGCAGCGCAGTGAGATGACTTGCTGCGTTGCGTGATTATTTGTTAGATAGGCCCCACAGTGCTTCACTAACCCCAGTATATGATGCTAGATTTGCATCAGTGACATGGGACTGTTTGCTGATGTGTCAGAGGCCTTCCCGTGAGTGGTTTGTGGGGTTGAACGGAGAGGGAACAGCTGAAGAGGGGTTTGAAACTGACAGCGCGCCATCCCCCTCCCTCCACACTGTAGTTATTAATGGGAAAGCCCTGATCCTGAGGAATGCCTCAGATCTCTTGATGGAAACGGAGCCTGCTGTAGGATGCTGCTGTGACGTTTTACCATCTGACGGATCTCATATTTTGAAAGTCCTATGTGACCCCACATCCAAGGGATGGCTCTCAGGGGCCCGGCAGCTGGGGCGGTTGTGCTGCAGGGGCTTGGACGCGGCCCCCCGGGGAGAGGATTTATTTTCAAATAAGTAATGCAGACTGTGGAAGGAGCCGTACTCCAGACAGCGCTGTGAAAATACTCACGGCCACAGGGGGCTCTGTGGTTCAAGAAGGATTAGAAAGGAAAAGACAAATGTCTTCCAAGACTAACATGTGCGTGCCTGCACGCGTCAAATCCACCATACACACACCTACGTAATTCTATTTATTTTTATAGTTTTATTTAGCGTGTACTCAGCCAAAGCAGGGCAATTTATAGCTCTTTAGGTGATCACCAGTTATATTACTCACGGCCACATTTATTAGGCCGAGCCTGGGCAGCGCATGCGCTGCGAGGCATGCTGTATTGAGGTATGGCATAGAAGCTCCGCCCATTTCCCGCCCATCTTTTCAATTGGCTCCTATTACTGTCCTTGCGAAATCGTTGCTGTTCATTTGTTAATAGGCTTAGTGGTCCCTCCTTGGTACCACCTTGTCTGCATTTGTAACCTCCCATAACGACTGGACTTTTTACTTGTGTTGTTACATGGTCTGCTTTATGTAGTCGGTGAGCACTATTTTCTTTAATCATCTTCCCCTATTCCACCCACGACATCGCAGTACGCCGCACGCTTTTATATTATTAGTAATGTACTTATTTAAATTACAGCGCGGTCCCCTTTAACTATAGCGGGCGCACTTATTTAATTATTTAATTCATGGTGCGCTCTGCTTTCACTTTAGCGGCTGCACTTATTTAATTTACAACGCAGGCCGCTTTCACTTTAGCGGCCGGGCTTATTCATTTATTTAACAGCACAGGCCGCCCGCGCCACAGAAACTTTCTTAATTTTTTTTTAATCTTTGGTTGAAAGCGCCCCATACACGCCTTAACTTCAATGTTGGCCGCGCCCTATTCTTTAGACGCTGCTCACTGTAACCTGAATACGGCGAGCAGCGTCTAAAGAAAGGGGCGCGGCCACCTTTAAAGTGGTCCTGCATTTGCGAGAGATAGAGCTATTGGCATTAGAAATAACAATGCCTTTTATATATGTGTTGCTTTTAAAAACACACAAATAAAAGGCATTGTCATTTAGAATGCCAACAGCTTGAACGCTCGCAAATGCGAGACCAATTGAATTGAAAATGCTTGTTTTTTTAGGCACGGGGAGATTAAGTGATTTGCCCAGAATCGCAGACTAAAGGTCCTGTGGAAGTGAGAGTGACATAGCTGAAGTCACTCTTCTCCAGGCCTGCGGTTCCAAGAGCCCAATGGGCCTGTAGAAGTGCGAGTGACATAGCTGAAGTCACTCTTCTCCAGGCCTGCGGTTCTAGAAGCCCAAAGGGCCTGTGGAAGTGCGAGTGACATAGCTGAAGTCACTCTTCTCCAGGCCTGCGGTTCTAGAAGCCCAAAGGGCCTGTGGAAGTGTGAGTGACATAGCTGAAGTCACTCTTCTCCAGGCCTGCGGTTCTGGAAGCCCAAAGGTCCTGTGGAAGTGCGAGTGACATAGCTGAAGTCACTCTTCTCCAGGCCTGCAGTTCCAAGAGCCCAAAGGGCCTGTGGAAGTGCGAGTGACATAGCTGAAGTCCCTCTTCTCCAGGCCTGCGGTTCCAAGAGCCCAAAGGGCCTGTGGAAGTGCGAGTGACATAGCTGAAGTCACTCTTCTCCAGGCCTGCGGTTCCAAGAGCCCAAAGGGCCTGTGGAAGTGTGAGTGACATAGCTGAAGTCACTCTTCTCCAGGCCTGTGGTTCCAAGAGCCCAAAGGGCCTGTAGAAGTGCGAGTGACATAGCTGAAGTCACTCTTCTCCAGGCCTGCGGTTCTAGAAGCCCAAAGGGCCTGTGGAAGTGCGAGTGACATAGCTGAAGTCACTCTTCTCCAGGCCTGCGGTTCTAGAAGCCCAAAGGGCCTGTGGAAGTGCGAGTGACATAGCTGAAGTCACTCTTCTCCAGGCCTGCGGATCTAGAAGCCCAAAGGGCCTGTGGAAGTGCGAGTGACATAGCTGAAGTCACTCTTCTCCAGGCCTGCAGTTTCAAGAGCCCAAAGGGCCTGTAGAAGTGTGAGTGACATAGCTGAAGTCACTCTTCTCCAGGCCTGCGGTTCTAGAAGCCCAAAGGGCCTGTAGAAGTGTGAGTGACATAGCTGAAGTCACTCTTCTCCAGGCCTGCGGTTCCAAGAGCCCAAAGGGCCTGTAGAAGTGCGAGTGACATAGCTGAAGTCACTCTTCTCCAGGCCTGCGGTTCTAGAAGCCCAAAGGGCCTGTGGAAGTGCGAGTGACATAGCTGAAGTCACTCTTCTCCAGGCCTGCGGTTCTAGAAGCCCAAAGGGCCTGTGGAAGTGCGAGTGACATAGCTGAAGTCACTCTTCTCCAGGCCTGCGGTTCTAGAAGCCCAAAGGGCCTGTGGAAGTGCGAGTGACATAGCTGAAGTCACTCTTCTCCAGGCCTGCGGTTTCAAGAGCCCAAAGGGCCTGTAGAAGTGTGAGTGACATAGCTGAAGTCACTCTTCTCCAGGCCTGCGGTTCTAGAAGCCCAAAGGGCCTGTAGAAGTGTGACATAGCTGAAGTCACTCTTCTCCAGGCCTGCGGTTCCAAGAGCCCAAAGGGCTGTAGAAGTGCGAGTGACATAGCTGAAGTCACTCTTCTCCAGGCCTGCGGTTCTAGAAGCCCAAAGGGCCTGTGGAAGTGCGAGTGACATAGCTGAAGTCACTCTTCTCCAGGCCTGCGGTTCTAGAAGCCCAAAGGGCCTGTAGAAGTGCGAGTGACATAGCTGAAGTCACTCTTCTCCAGGCCTGCGGTTCCAAGAGCCCAAAGGGCCTGTAGAAGTGCGAGTGACATAGCTGAAGTCACTCTTCTCCAGGCCTGCGGTTCTAGAAGCCCAAAGGGCCTGTGGAAGTGCGAGTGACATAGCTGAAGTCACTCTTCTCCAGGCCTGTGGAAGTGTGAGTGACATAGCTGAAGTCACTCTTCTCCAGGCCTGCGGTTCCAAGAGCCCAAAGGGCCTGTGGAAGTGCGAGTGACATAGCTGAAGTCACTCTTCTCCAGGCCTGTGGAAGTGTGAGTGACATAGCTGAAGTCACTCTTCTCCAGGCCTGTGGAAGTGTGAGTGACATAGCTGAAGTCACTCTTCTCCAGGCCTGCGGCTCCAAGAGCCCAAAGGGCCTGTGGAAGTGCGAGTGACATAGCTGAAGTCACTCTTCTCCAGGCCTGCAGTTCCAAGAGCCCAAAGGGCCTGTGGAAGTGTGAGTGACATAGCTGAAGTCACTCTTCTCCAGGCCTGTGGAAGTGTGAGTGACATAGCTGAAGTCACTCTTCTCCAGGCCTGTGGAAGTGCGAGTGACATAGCTGAAGTCACTCTTCTCCAGGCCTGCGGTTCCAAGAGCCCAAAGGGCCTGTGGAAGTGCGAGTGACATAGCTGAAGTCACTCTTCTCCAGGCCTGCGGTTCCAAGAGCCCAAAGGGCCTGTGGAAGTGCGAGTGACATAGCTGAAGTCACTCTTCTCCAGGCCTGCGGTTCCAAGAGCCCAAAGGTCCTATGGAAGTGCGAGTGACATAGCTGAAGTCATTCTTCTCCAGGCCTGCGGTTCCAAGAGCCCAAAGGGCCTGTGGAAGTGTGAGTGACATAGCTGAAGTCACTCTTCTCCAGGCCTGTGGAAGTGTGAGTGACATAGCTGAAGTCACTCTTCTCCAGGCCTGCCGGACTTTCAGTGTCTTGGAGTCTGGGGTGTTTGAAAAGAGTAAAGAACCTTGTAATCCATCAGATTTTGGACACCTCGAATGAAAGTAGCAGAAAGCTATAAAAACAGAAGCCCCGGGCATCCCACACCGGCCGGCCTCATACATACATCTGCCCCACCTGTTTGCACCCACCAGAGTATTTAGTTCACTTGAACCCTGGCTGCAGGTTGCCTGTCTTTGCTTTTCCACGAGATGGTGTCTCACTGTGGGGGCATCGTGCATTGATTTGGCCTCCATCGACTCCGAGCTTGTGAGCGACACAGGACTTCTCTGTCAGGGCTCTTTGTTAGCAGCAGAGCCGTGCTCTGACAGTGCTTTCATCCTTCTTCGGGTAAATAGTGGATACCTTCATGGCAATACCACGCGGTACTGAAAATCAGTTTTAGAAAGCAGTCCCCCACAAGGAGATGGGCTACCAGATGGCCTCAGATGCATTTCAGCAAGCAGGGTGCAGGGTGGTGACTCTAAAAAGAATCATTTGGGGAGCAGGTAATTCAGCGTTATTCACCCTTGTTTCACCCCAGACCCCGACCATGTTCCTCTTGGAAACCCAGGCAGCACTTGTCATCTGGAGAAAGATGGAGTCTGAGCTGATACCATTGACCTTGCAAAGCACTATGGGTAGCGAGGATTCCCTGCTTTTAATACAGCCTCCTTAAACTACTAAAGTACAACTCCCAGGCCTAGTACAGGCTTAGAGAAAGTGGCAGCTGAGCTCAAGGGAGTGCTTGCAGTTTAGTGATCAGAGTAAGTGGAACTAGATTCAGCAGAAAGCAGCTGTTATCTATCTATCTATCTATCTATCTATCTGTCTGTCTGTCTGTCTTACATGCGCACCAGTTGCATTTCAGACGGACACATTGATTTTTTTTTCAGCGCAGAGAGATTAAGTGATTTACCCAGAATCACAGGATGTTTGAGCCTCATGCCGGACTCGAACCTAATTCTCCAGCTTCAAAGTCGGCCGCTGTAGTTGGTCTTCAGGGTACCCCAGGGGCAACACCATACTTTCACAAAATGGAGCCTGGTAGGGTGAATCCAAGGGTACACTGTGCTCAGCAGGGAAGAAGCTCAGGGAACCGCTCAGAGGGAGTGGCCGGGGGTCCATATACTGTGCATCAGGCATGGCCATAATCACAGCAGATCTGAAAGGGAGCAGGGGAGCGATACTTTTAAGAAATTAGACCACACATGGGGAGGAATTATAAGCTCAGTCTTAGAAGAGAGGGGTCTTATAAAATAGATAACCAAGTTAGAGCTGGCACACAAATTCCTGAGACCAGAGAGGTCCCGGGCGGGTAGAGAGGTCCTCGAACGCGAGGTTTAGAAAGGACACGTCCTCCCTATTTCATATACTCATAACCATTAAGAATGTCCCTTCAACGAATTTTTGTTAAATCCTCCAGTGGCAGAGGAAAAACAAGAGGTAGATGACCAAGTTAGAGCCCCATTACTTCATTCAGGGTTCCAGCTACCAGGTAAGTCTTTTATACCAAAGTCCACAGACACTGTATTGGTTCAGCCTGCTTCAACATGAACGAGCTCCAGGACATCTGTTATACAGCTGTGCGCTTTATAAATGATTCATTCATGTCCTGGGGGTTTTGAACCTGGATATATTTTACCTCTTTGTGATCAGAGAACGTTGGTAAGTATGTTGATTCTCTAAAATGAATTTGACATTATCAGTGAATATTTGACTAATTTGTATTTCTAATCAGAATCCCTGTTTTCAAGCCATCTACCTGCGAAGGGAGAATGGGCCCAGCACATGCCAGGCGTTTAACATACATATTCCAGTGCTAAATACAGACCTCCACAGCAGGCACTCATACAAAGGCGCTAACATGTCAAACAGTTGACCAACAAATAACATAACCACAGAAGAAAAGACCCATGGGGCCCGATTCTTAGAATAAGTCACACATCTGTGCGCACAGGGTTACTACCTTACATGGGAGCAGATTTACTACTTTTAGGAATTCTCAAATCTTTTCCAAGTTTAACTTTTTTCTCTTTTTCTCCTTTCTGGAGAACACCCCATTGCCACATCAGTTTTGAGGTGTTCCCTTTCCTTCCCAGCCGCACTCCAACCGTTTCCAGGGCAGGTGCCTACAACTCTAACACAGCCATTGATTTACTCACGCAGAAAAATCAGTGTAAAGAAATCCTTTCACAAGTGCAAAAATGACTGTGGGTTGCAGAACTTGTTTTGCATTAATAAAATTGACTATTTGCAGATATAAGTCAAACTTGCTTACTGAAATAGTTTTTTTGAATAGGGCCCCATACTCCTTTGACTTGATCTGAAGTAATCTAGTCAGTTAAAACAGTTTTACTTATAAGTAACATCTACTCTTATGTACTAAGGAGAAGCTGGAATTAGTTGCACTACTCTGATCGAAGCCTTCTTCAGCCGGCTTCTATCTTAGTTGGTGAATTCTGTTGGAGAAGTGGTAAGGTGGCCCACAAGGCCCTTCTATTGGCGAAAATACACGGATTCTGGACTTGGGATGTGCTAATCCCTATTGCTGTGATGGTGACGAAGAGAGCTTGGAAGCAGGAGCTGAGATAAGCCATCCTGTCAAGCCAGGGGTGACGGCGTTTGGTCCCTGCTTCACTTCTGGTGTGCTTGCAGCGATAGAATGTTTCATCCTCTCACTCTCCTCCAGAATCTGAAGATGGAATCTTTCAGTGGCCGCTTCTCTGATCCTTAATACCTACAGCTCCTATTTCAGCCACATAACCCTCCATTGCATTGTTCCGCTAGAACTGGCTACTGGAATAGATTATTATTCACCATTGATTGAGCTGTTGTATCTTTGCGTCACGAGGACGGATGGCAAATTTCTTTTCACCACTATTGTGCACCTGGCAGTGTAGTTATAAGAATAATTTCCCAAGATGGCGGCATTCTGCTCAGTTTAAGGGAATAGGCTAAACGTTTATGCATCAGATCACAAAATGTAGGATTCCCACGTCTCAGAGTATTATCAGCACATTTGTAAATGCTCAGGTGTTTGCAGTGCCCCATAGAGCAGGTTTTTGTTTTCCGACATTGGGGCACCATATGCATGTTTCACTTGGCAGCTTACACCCTAAGCCCATGGTTCATCAACATGGCACAGATGTTAATCTCCAGAACCTGTCCAAAATCACAGGTGGAGGTTCTTGGCCCAGACACAAGGCATTCGTGTTCTCGCGCACAGTAACAAGGTGACCGAGTCTGCTTTCACTGGGAGAAATGTTTCCTTTCATGGCTGTGTGTCTGTCGGAGGGTAATGGAGTTTCCACTCAAGGGCCAAGTGCTTGCTGGCATTACCCAGATCTTTGTCTTCACACACAGCTTTCCACCTTGTGCTGACAGCAATGTGCGTCTCTGCAATCATAGGTCAATTCCAAAGGATTCTGGTAAACTGTAATCATTCAGTAATCCACTCATAGTGCCCACTGCTGCGAGTTCTTTCAGATCAGCATCCCTTACACGCTCCTGGTTCTGTCCAATGTGCCCCTTGGATTCACCGTCTTGCTTTCAGTGGCAGCTGCCAGGTATGGAGAGGAAGGGGGGGGGGGAGGGCAAAAACATGTAAACTAAATTCATGCCGACATGCATTACATTACATTATCGTTTTAAAGTTAAAGGGCCCGATTCACAAAGGCAATCTGAGACAAAAGTCTAACTTTATGACTTTTTTGTATTGACAGAGGTAATTTACGAGTCGTATCTTTATGTCCGCAGTTGGGCCGGAATCTCCGGCTTGAGCCGTACTCTCCACACCCGGGCCGTACTCTCCGGCTCGGGCCGGATGAAGTGTAATCAATGGGCCAGACTGCAATTTTTACAAAAAGGAACATTAAGAATGTGTGATAAATGGTGACAGAGGTCATGAAAATCAGTTTGGGCACAGAAAAGGGTGTGGCCGGACACTACATCATAGTACATGCAGTCTATAATTTGCGCTTCCCTCAGTGTTGACTGAAGTGTTAACCCCTTCGATGCTTCTGTCGGCCAACGGCCGTCGCGAGCACTACCTCGGTAGTGCTGCGCACGTCCGTTGGCCGACGCGGCCCCGCCCGCTTAATAGAACGTTCCGCACTGGCGCGGAACGTTCTAAGCAGTTAAGCGGTTAACACAGAGTGTTGACTGTTGTGTTGACACTACAGTCAACCCTGAAGGGAGCGTAAATTGTGGACTGCATATACCATGACGCAAAGGAGCAAACCTTTCTGGGATATGATGTAGTGTCCGTCCACACCCTTTTCCCTGGCCAAACTGATTTTCATGACCTCTTCTACCATTTATCACACGTTCCTAATGTTCCTTTTTGTAAAATTGCATTCTGGCCCATTGATTACACTTCATCCGGCCCAAGCCGAAGAGTACGGCCAGGGTGCAGAGCGTACGGCCTGGGTGCGGAGAGTACGGCTCAAGCAGGAGATTCCGGCCCGACTGTGGACGTAAAGATAGGACTCGCAAATTACCTCTGTGAATACCAAAAGTGGTAAAGTTAGACTTTTGTCTCAGATTGCCTTTGTGAATTGGGCCCAAAATGTTTAACTTTAAAACAGTAATGTAATGCATGTCAACGATTTAAGGCATAATAAACAATAAATACATTAAAAAAAATGAATTAAAACACACTTACCTTGCTGCACGTCCTCGCTACATCCCCGTGTTCTTCTCTCCTCGGGCCCAGCCAACTCTCCTAACCAGTCCTGGCGCTGCTCTCATGCTATATACAGCATGAGAGCAGTGCCAGAATTGGATGGAGTAGGCTCTCTCAGCACTCCAAAGAGCACTGGAGGCCTTTGCTTGCTCTCAACCCAGCTGTCCAAGGCAGCTGGGTTGAGAGGTTTAAAGTGCACATGTCTGGCTGGCCGTCGCAAGTCAGCTGGCCAAAGAGACATGCACACTTTAAAGTGCCCAGCCCATCACTCCTCTCTGCTGCTGCCAGTCAGCAGCGTCTCCGCTCCGTCCTAAAACTCGGCTCGGGACGGGGGTTTGCAGAGTCAGTGAAAAATAAATTGGTAATAATGTCTATTACCATTTTATTTTTCATCTGGGGGCATTTTAACTAGTGGGGCGATGCTCCTCCGCCTTAACGGAGGAGCCGCCCCTGCTTGCTTTTGAAGTTTAATACAATTACAGACGTGTTGCTGAACCTTTGCTGTTCACAATCAACCTGGAATCACAAATAAGAACCCCAACTCATTGGGCAAAAGAAGCTCGCCAGGGATGTACACTGTGGGAATACTGCCCCTCATCGAGCACGTGGCCGCCAGTGGACCACAGGCTCCTATTGTGCCTCGGCCTCTGTGCACCCACTTTGGACACAGATAGACCACCCTAAAGTTAGAAATGAAGCTCTTCACCTTCTGAGGCAATATGCAAAAATGTATCTGTCTATTGTGGAACATTCCACTCACGTCAGTGCTCCTGTGATTGGTCAGGTGGGTGTGTCATATGTCCTGTGCTGATTATTGTCGTTTTCCCTAAGTTAGCATGAGCACGTTGCAGACTGCCCTCTGCTTTGCGCACGTTACTATGAAAACTTATTTTGCTTTGTGCCACACAGTATTTTCACTCAGAACCTGCTGTTGTTTTCGCATTCTGTTCTTTCCTGGGATTTAGACTGAACACTGTAGACAAGATCAAACAACATAACCCTTGTTATTCTGTTCTGGTCAGGCCCTAGTACCTAGACAAAACACGCAAATGCAGCTGTTGTTTGGGAACACATACTTTTGTCATATAGGTATGCAGAGATAGGTAAGACACTCTTCGAGAGGGATCTTTCCAGGGAAGAGATGGTGACAGCACCTGAGATGTAGAACTTTCATCTGTGTATTGTAGAACCAAGAAAAGCCCACCTCAAGGAGGAGTGGGGGCTTGGCGGTGCGGGAATCACCTGAGTCTACTCTTACCCTCCTTATATAATAAAGTGGACCCGGAAACCTTCGTCTGCAGAGAGAACCACCTTTATTACAATAGCCCGGGCTATGGAACAGAGTCCCAAGCTAGTCAGAGACAAAACCTAGGAGGCTGCTGCTTTACTCCACAGCGAACAAGCCTTATATACATTTTTATTCCACTCTTTTGGCATTCAGTCCATTGTTCAATCAGGGCGGTGTTTGTAGTTGATAACATGATCAAGGCTCAGCATTCAGACCATTGTTCAATCAGCTTGATCAAGACTCGGTATTCAGACCATTGTTCAATCAGCTTGATCAAGACTCGGCATTCAGACCATTGTTCAATCAGCTTGATCAAGGCTCGGCATTCAGACCATTGTTCAATCAGCTTGATCAAGACTCGGCATTCAGACCATTGTTCAATCAGCTTGATCAAGGCTCGGTCAGTCAGACCATTGTCCAGATGACCTGATCACGGTGTCAAGGATGTTTACCAAGCAGGGAGCAGAAGATGAAAAACAAGCTTGTTTACACAGGGCGTAGGTGTCTCATGGCTTTCTGTTGATGAATTGGCTAACTGCAAAGGACAGGGGGCTTGGGTATGTGATAGTTTTTTTAGCGTCAGCAGAAATGGAGGCTGTAGGCAGGGTTTTGTCACGAGATGGCAAGGAATGGAGGAATGTAAGGAAATTAATAGGACCTAGTGAAAACTTATTTTCTTCAGACCCTCCTTTTGCCATTGAGTGGCAAAACATGTTCTTAGGAAATGTCTACCTGCATTAGGTCGCCAATCTCTTGTTGAAGCATTATCCTTACGTTGGTGTCACGTGTACTGACCGGGGAACTTTTAAGGGCCTGTGTACACATAGCACAAAGCATAGGCAAGCACTAAATACACAGGCAGCATGAGATGATGACTGCTATTCCCAAGGCAAAAAAAAATGAGGATCCCCCATCCCCATCTGGAAAGGAGGCCCCAAATCCAGCCCATGAGGGACCAGTTGTCTTGTTGTTGATGAATCTCAGAGGAAAGTTTATGCAGACGTGGGATAGCTTGATAGACTGATGGAGCGTTATCAGGTATGTAAATGCAGCAGCTGGAGCCGATTAGTTTACATACACCACCACGGTCAGCAAGGATGATGTCAAGTACCATTCGATGTTGTAGTGTCATTAGGCGGTCCGCCTGAAGCTCTGCGGTGATGTTGCCCAATGCCCCTGCTGTTTCATTAATGGTTGCCTCCACCACTCGGGTAAGGTGTCGTATGTTGCGGCTGTTGACCATAGGACCCAAGAACGGCAGGAAACCTTTGAAGAAGTCCCCCGCCTCCTGTCCTGCAGTGTCATCTGCCTCAATTACTCCCCTAGGCATACGATGGTGGAGGTGGGGATTGGTCAAGTGATGTGTCCCAACAGCAGTAAAGGTAGGGGGAAGAAGAAAGGCCAAATAACACACACCTGACCAATTTCCTGGAAGCCAGGTATAAGCAGACTGTCCACAAACAAAATAGGTATTTGGAGAAGCGATTAGGAGTGGTGGTGAGGTAATATTCAGTGTACTGATTATTGCGCAGTCACTGACTCCTACCTCCCGGGTCCCCAGTCCTTTTATGCACACCTGGCCATGCGTGTTGATCACATTGAAAGCCTGCAATTTGGTGGGAACTTTGCGTCTGGACCGAAAGCGGGAGATTATTCTACTTGAGGTGTTGAACACAACCATCTCATTGCGTTCAGCACGGGAGATGTTCAAGATGTCAGATGTCGTAGTAGCGCAGAAAGGATTACTGACATTGCCTGTTCTGTTTCGGGTGAAAGTGTCATAAAAACCGCCAATGATGGAGCTCGTTGTTCCATTGATCGTATATGCATCGGTGACGAGCATCCTCCAAGCCAGACAGGACCCAAAAACAGAAAATGGATAGACGAAATAGGTTACAGCGTGTGTCATAGAGTGTGGCATGAGCCCACATACCCAACAGTTCAAGGTATTAATCACAAGCTGATGCTGGTGCAATAATTGTACAAAAGTATTGTTCATGAATTCCAGGTGTGGTGGTAGTTCATGGGGTGACAAGGTGGCGTGGAGATGTTCTGCAGGTGTCGGTGTCGTAGCCAGAGGAGCTGGGGGAGAGGTCAGCAACAGAAACCATCCCACAACCAGCAGGGTGAGGAGAGCAAAAAGTATAACTATCGTGGAAAGGAAGCATTTATTGTTCAGAAGTTTGACATATTTCTTGTGCGCTTCAGACCCTCGGACCGCTGCCATTTGTGCTCAGCCTGTTGTCACTAGCGGCTGTCTGTGATTGGTGGTTGCTTCACTGGGTGTGGATACCAAGCGTCGTACGGACTTCCCATTGGTCCAGCATACCAGCACCGGTCTCAGCCGGAGATATCACAGCCCTACAGCCTATTAGACACCAGACAGAGTCAAGGGCCAGCCCCTTTTCTTGGTCTCAGGTTGTAGCGAGTGGAAGAAGGTATGGAGTGGTCTGGAAAGAGAGCTTCTTGTTCCTTTCTCTGATCCTGCAGAGGAGGGATGACTGGACCCCCTAAGATTCGATCAGTTTCGGCTTCCGTAGTGGTGTAATGAAGCTGAGCATCACTGAAAGGGACAAAGGTCGGTACTACTTCTGTGTCGCAATCCGGCAGTCCTTCTTTCACCCATTGGTCGTACGGGAGGGGAGAGGCACCCTTTTACAATGGGTAGCATGTGTCCAGTTCTTTCTCCCTTCGACTTTTACAGCAGTGCGGGTGGCCAGAAGGACCTGTCGGGGGTGCGACCAGCGGGGCTCCAGACACTTGGTACGCTGAAAATTTCGGATCACCACCCAGTCACCTGGTTGAATGGTGTGACCTGGGCCTTCACTCTTGTCGGGGATAGCAGCGTGTACCTGATGATAAAGAGTACGAAAAGAATCGGTTAACTGGTACAGGTAGTCAGTCAATACTGGGAACTCAACATCAGACAATTTCTTTGGCCTTGGTACGCCCCATACATTAGCTGGTCTACCGAATACCAATTCGTAGGGAGATAATCCTATCCTTGAGTGGGCAGTCGTCCTTACTGACAAGAGAGCAAGGGGTAGGGCATCTACCCAGGTAACACCTGTTTCCGCCACTATTTTGGCCAATTTTAATTTAAGTACCCCATTGTATTTCTCCACCAATCCGGCTGACTGAGGGTGATTAGCGGCATGAAACTTTTGTCTGACACCAAGCCCGGAACACACAAACTGGACCACATTGGCTGTAAAATGTTGGCCATTGTCACTCCAAATCAAACGGGGCAACCCAAATCGGGGAAAGTATTCTTTCAACAAAACTTTGGCCGTTGTAATAGCTGTGCAATCCTTGGTAGGGTAGGCCTCCACCCATCTGCTGAAGGCACAGACCACTACAAGGACATATTTCAAATTTGCACACCTGTCCATGTGGATATAATCCATCTGGATGGCCTCAAAAGGAAACGTAGGTGGGGAGAAGCCACCAGCGGGGGTAACTGTACCTTTTCCTGGATTGTGCATAAGGCAGATCGTACATGACTTAACCAATCAGGTCAGCATATAGGGGTATTTTTTCATTATACCATGTTGGCTCTAGTAACTTGCATATTCCCTTTGCACTGATATGGGCAGGGCCATGGGCCATAGTGACAACTGGGGGACATGACTGTCTGGTAACATCCATTGCCTCCCTTCGGATATACGCACCCAACATCCCTCTATCTCTTTCTCTGCCAGATGTTCCTCCCATGTGTGCAGTTCTTTTGCAGTGGCATGAGATTGAATCTCGACCACACTCTGACTAGTATTTTCCAACATTCCTCCTTCCACCACCCATCTGGCTGGTCCTGTCACAAACATTCCATCTGATTTACTTAGAGCAGTCTGTCTTGCTGTTTGGTCTGCAAGGGCATTGCCTTCCCCTACATCATCAGTCACTTTCTGGTGGGCTTTACATTTAATCACTGCAACTTTTCTAGGTAATGTCAAGGCGTCTAGAAGTCTGTGTATCAGGGGGCCATGCTGTATTCTAGTCCCATGTGAGGTGAGAAAATTTCTTTCTTTCCAGAGTCTACCAAAATTGTGAGCCACCCCAAAGGCGTACTGACTGTCCGTATAGATATTAACAGTCATGTTTTTACTGATTTCACAAGCTCGTGTCAAGGCCATTAATTCAGCCGCTTGGGCCGATGCTTGTGGAATTTGTGCTGTCTCAACTACTGTAACAAGAGTGGTGAGGGCATATGCAGCAGATGTAGTTCCATCCGATCTTTTAAGACATGAACCATCTATGTATAGTGTTCCCTCAGCGTCTGTTAGGGGTGTCTTGTAGGTCCACACGACCCTTTGTCTCTTCTTCAGTCCGTAATATGCAGTCATGAGGGTCAGAATTTTTCCCTTGTGTCTCAGTAGGGAGTAGTGTAGCTGGGTTTAGAATATTACATCTCCTAATGTCAATGTGACTGGAAAAAAGAGTGAGCTCATAACCTGTAAGTCGTGCACTGGTAAGGTGTTGTGTCTTGGTGTTGTTGAGCAAGGTATCTACTGCATGTGGGACCATTAAGGTCAAGGGTGAAGACATAACAATACCTGCGCTCTGGCGGACCATAAGTGCAGCAGCAGCAGTTGCGCGTAAACATCCAGGGAGGGCTCGGGCTACTGGGTCAAGTGTAGCCGAGAAATAAGCACAAGGGCGATGTTTGTCTCCAAAAATCTGAGTTAAGACCGCGCAAGCGCAGCCATGTGTCTCATGGACAAAAGAGAAAAATTGTTTGCCATAGTCTGGGGTGCCTAACACTGGAGCTGTACATAAGGCATCTTTGAGTGTCTGAAAGGCAGCCACATGCTCAGTTGTCCATGGAAAACCTCTTTCTGGCATATCTTTAGTAGTGAGAGCTAAAAGAGGTTTGACAATGGCTGAGAAGTTAGGGATCCATTGTCTGCAATAGGAAGTGAGGCCTATAAAGGCACGTACTTGTTTCTGTGTCAAAGGGGGAGGCATGGAGGTAATAAGGGACACTCGGTCAGCGGTAAGTTGTCTTCCCTCCTTCGAGAGGAGGTGGCCGAGGTAGGTCACTTTCTCTCGACAAAATTGCAATTTGTTCAAGGAAACCTTATGATTGTGGGAGGCAAGGTGGTGAAGCAGACGTACTGTTGCTTGTTCACAAAGTGGAGCAGACGTGGCTGCAATTAAGAGGTCATCTACATATTGCAACAGAGTGGCTCCTGCTGGGAGCGTCAGGGAGTCCAACTGATTCTTGAGAGCCTGACTATAGATGCTGGGGCTTTCAGTAAAACCTTGGGGGCGCGGCAGAACCGGAAACTCCGCCCTCCAAGGGAGAAACCAAAAAGATGTCTACTGTCCGGATGTATGGGAATGCTGAAAAACGCATTCTTTAGGTCAATAACAGAAAAATGAGTGGCGGTCGCTGGGACCATGGTCAAGAGGGCTGTGATATCAGGGACAACGGGATACTGTGAGACCGTAATTTTGTTGAGAGCCCGCAGATCGATGACAAACCGATACATTTTGGGGGCCGCGGGAGAGGGATCAATACATTTTTTAAGAACTGGAATAATTGGGCTGTTACACTCATTACCACGTGTCTCCTCAACTACTCCCGTCTTCATGAGATCTGATATTATAGATAATAGGGCAGCCTCACCTTCCTGGGGAAGGCGATACTGGCGAAGCCGGGGCAGTTGGGCACCTTGCTGGATACGGACAGTATACGGAGAAATGTCGAGAAGTCCTACATCAGTGTCAGAAGTGGCCCAAAGTGATGAGGGTAAGGCCTGCAGAACGGGAGGGAGGGGTCCAGAGAGGAACATAGTGGCGGAGGAATCTGGTGATATGGTAAGGGACACGCCATCAGGACTACAAGAAATGGTAGCATGTAAAGCCTTTAACAAATCCATACCCAGCAAATTTTCACTACATCCAGTCGTGAGAATCAAAGGAGCATCCATATGAGCTGGACCGAGATCCAGCGGGAGAGGCTTAGAGACGGGGTTGGTGACAGGGACCCCAGAAAAACCCACGGAGACATTGAGAGAGCCAGAAAGGGGTGCCTCCGGTATCAAGGTGTGCGCAACCGAGGATCTAGTAGCCCCGGTGTCTAGGAGAAACTTCTTTTTATCCCCTGCAACTGACATCCGGACATAAGGACCTCGCTGATCCACAGGAATCGGCACTCTTACATTACCCCTTTCCTGGCTTTCCTATGGCTGGTAGAAACCTGTCTCATCGGTCTCATCATAATCATCGTTAAAGTATGTCCTAGTGGCCTCATACCCGTTGTCAAATCTGTTAACTGTACCCTGGGGCGGACCCATACGGGGTCGAACATTAGGATCTGGTGCACGCCTCTGCCTAGGAGGTCCCATATTTCCTTCCCTTTGAGTTCGGGGCCTAGTTTTTCCCGACTGAATATTCTGGGCTAATACCGGGCATTCACTAACCCAGTGGCCATAAGCCTTACAGTAGGCACACTGGTCTTTATCAACGGGACCTGCCGAACTGATGGACTTCTGTAAAGGAGACTGAAGGGGGCACTGGGGCAGCCTCTGGAACTGGTCCGAAGGCGGACCTTGGCCTCAAGCATTTTGTCCCCGGGGTGGATAAGCTTGTTGTAACAAAACTTTCGTTTTAAGGTCCTTGTTCTTCCTAACCTCTTTGTCTTTATCTTCATTCTCTCTATTCTCATGATATTGGGCCATGGCAAGGATGCCTGCCATAGTCTGAGCTGACCACGTACTCTCAACCTTCTTAAGGCGGGCCGAGAGATCCGGTAATAAATTAGATACAAATTTATCAATAAACACTGAGCCCGAGCCAGGGGCTCTAGCGTCCAATCCACTGTGACTTTTGTACTCAGTTTCGAAGCGGGTGAAAAAATCAGCAACAGACTCATCCTTACGTTGTTTACATGCATTTATCTTATCCCAATTAACAGCTATTTCGGGCAAAAGGGTCTTCATGAGTTGCAACAGATGGCCTGGGAGAGCCAGAATAGCCGGATCAGGCTTAGTCCCTCCCTCTCTGTCATTCTCCATCCTCTCAAAGTCGGTCCAGTCACCATGCAAAGCGGCATTATGGTTGGCATGGCGTATTTTGTCCCATATGTCGGGTGGTACTACTGACCCGAATAATAAGTCAATATCCTCTAAGGTAAGGACACCAGAGGAAACAATCTGACCTAATTCCTGATAGTAAAGAGCCGGATTCTTACGGGGGTCTGGTAATTGGGATTTCAATTGAAGAACATCCGCTCTTTTCCATGGGACATGCACCCACATCCTACGCCAGTGGGCTGGGGCTGCTCCAACACCCTGGTTATTGGCGAGCACTGCAGGGATAAAGACGGGAGCTGTCTCTCTCATAGGCATAGCTTTGTCATTCGGAGATGGCGGAAAAGCCGTTGTGTCTCTGAACGCAATCATGGTAACAAGGGCTTCATGCATATCATCTCCCTGAACATGACCCTTGGCAATAGTTAGTTTTAAATCAATCAATCCCCGGGGAGTATCTATGAACAATGCTTCGTATCTTTTCATTATAAGTGTGCACATATACTCGGCCATGTCTGTTTGTTGTATGGCCGTCCATTGTCTAAACGTTGACCAGATATCTTTAACGCCATAAATATTACCATTATTTACCCAAAATGCACATTGTTTTCGCATAGCGTCCCTTTCACTACTCCCAGCGAGTTCAGCAGACCTCAAAGACTCCTTTCTAGGGGTACCGAAGAATCCAAACAGGGTATTGGGCATAAGGGAGGACCATCTTGTTCGGTCCAGAGTGGCATAAGAGTCACCAACAGGGGTACCAATAGACTGATTATCAAGCAGACGGGAATGGTCGGGGTTGGGTCAATAGGTGGGGCGGTATGAACTGTCGGAGGGAGGGGTGCTGGCAGGATGACGGGAGTCAAAGGATCAGGCAGTGGTACAATGGGTGGGGCAGCCTGAACCACCACTGGTGAGGGTGGAGCGTTAGGAACATTTTGAGGAAGAGCGGGATACATAGGAGCCGGAGCATAGGCAGGAGGTGGACCTTCAAGAATAGCATTCAACAACGAGTCCCCCTCTTCTCCTTCAACCTCAAGGTCCCTGGGAGAACGGGCGGGGTAACATTTTGTCGACTTAGCCCTATGATGCCTATCTACCATTTCAACCCCTTCCTGAACCTTATTTTCTAAATGCGCTTTCGCATGATCAGCCATAGACATCCTCTCTTTCTTTTTATTCAACGCTTGCTTTTTTCTCATTTTTTGATCTATTTCTTTCCTCCACAACGCGGTGGCGTCAAACATGGCTTGACGAGACCGTTTGCGGAGCAGCTGCTCCTCCAGGCTCGAAAGGGCCTGGAGATCAAAGGAGCCAAACTGTGGCCACTGTAATTCAACATTGCTTCGTTTCGTATATTTTACCCATAAGGAAGAAAACATGATAGCAGATGGCCCATATTTAACATACATCTCATAACTTGGAGTTCCTTCTGGAGGAAGCGGGCAGGCTGCCTCCAGAAGGGAGTCCTCTGTACATACGCAACAACATAACTTTCGGAACTTACTACTGACTGGCATATTTTTACTTCAGGCAGACAACAGTGGGAGAAAAATACTCACCTCACTGGCTTGGCTTTTGCAAAAGTCAATACAGACAGAAAACAGAGCACAAGTGGTGGATGATCAGTCCACCCTTACCCGAAAATGTTGTTCTCGTCTGCAGACGTAGGCACGAGTCCAGATCCAGACAGAGACCGCACTAAAGGGGGCACCAGCGGGACGCAGTCAGGTGGCCCAGACCGGATGGGGAAGACCGTGTGCAAGACTTCTGGTCTACCGGACTCAAAATGGTCCCTCGGGTAGGGTACCTCCGTCGGACTTCCACCACGGGCCCCCTCACGACCACCGGGCAAGACCTACGTCTCTGTAGTGTCCCTGTTCAGGCACCATTTGTAGAACCAAGAAAAGCCCACCTCAAGGAGGAGTGGGGGCTTGGCGGTGCGGGAATCACCCGAGTCTACTCTTACCCTCCTTATATAATAAAGTGGACCCGGAAACCTTCGTCTGCAGAGAGAACCACCTTTATTACAATAGCCCGGGCTATGGAACAGAGTCCCAAGCTAGTCAGAGACAAAACCTAGGAGGCTGCTGCTTTACTCCACAGCGAACAAGCCTTATATACATTTTTATTCCACTCTTTTGGCATTCAGTCCATTGTTCAATCAGGGCGGTGTTTGTAGTTGATGACCTGATCAAGGCTCGGCATTCAGACCATTGTTCAATCAGCTTTATCAAGACTCGGCATTCAGACCATTGTTCAATCAGCTTGATCAAGACTCGGCATTCAGACCATTGTTCAATCAGCTTGATCAAGGCTCGGCATTCAGACCATTGTTCAATCAGCTTGATCAAGACTCGGCATTCAGACCATTGTTCAATCAGCTTGATCAAGGCTCGGTCAGTCAGACCATTGTCCAGATGACCTGATCACGGTGTCAAGGATGTTTACCAAGCAGGGAGCAGAAGATGAAAAACAAGCTTGTTTACACAGGGCGTAGGTGTCTCATGGCTTTCTGTTGATGAATTGGCTAACTGCAAAGAACAGGGGGCTTGGGTATGTGATAGTTTTTTTTAGCGTCAGCAGAAATGGAGGCTGTAGGCAGGGTTTTGTCATGAGATGGCAAGGAATGGAGGAATGTAAGGAAATTAATAGGACCTAGTGAAAACTTATTTTCTTCAGTATGCTCAAGTACGGGGTCTGCTGCCAACACCCAGAGATCTTCTGATATATAATCATTTTGCTTCTGTAGAAGGGGAGGAGGGTTAGGCTACCCTGTCTTATATAATGACAGCTCCTTTTATGATTTATGAATTACTTACTATGCTGACTGTATTTGTGTTAGGCATTTTCTTACTTATTGTGGCACGTATACTGCATACTAGAGCATGATAGTTAAAATAAACATTTTAAACTTTTCTTGTGTCTCTGTCAGATCCTATTGTAGACTAGTATGAGTGTGAGAGCGAAAGGATGTGTCCAGCAACCGCGATTCCTGAGAGGGTCGGGAGTGTTATGTTCTGGGGTGCCTAATCACTTGTTCCTCTGTGAGTGAGTAGGAGGGCAAGTGAGACACTATAGCTAGTCGGTTCCTGGCTCATGGGTACTCAGGCGGTAGGATGACTCAGTCCCTGCCTACTAAGGTTCTATGATCCTAAGCATAGTTCTGTGACTCCGCAGATTCCCTGCAACATGGCGCTCCACGTTGGGCACCATGTTGCAAGGATTCTGCTGAGTCCCTGCCTACTAAGGTTCTATGATTCCAAGCATAGTCCTATGACTCCGCAGAATCCCTGCAACAGATGGATGGCCATGGTGGCAGCCATAAAGGGTGAGGATGTTTAGCAGGAAGGAGCCAGTGAGGGAGACATTTCAGGAGCTCTGAGGACCATGGACCTGATGAAGAGTCTGGCGCCCCTCACCCTGCTGCAACATGTTCCACTGGAGAAGGTCCTGCCAAAGTCAGGATCACCAGAAGTAAGGACAGGACCCAAGGGCAGCTGAGAATGGGCACTAGGGGCAGAAGGTCCCCTAGCCGCTCTGGTGGATAAACTGCCCCTGAGCCCCTTCATGACGAGGTGCCTTGGACACTGGATGGAGAGCAGTAAGTAGGCAGTCTGGGTGTAGGCTCTAGGCATGTCCTCTGAAGGGAACACACTGCAATGGACTATCAGCTTGAGCATGATAAGACGGCTGCATATCAGAATATTGTATGCAAAATTATCATCCGACATAAATATTGAGTAGTAAATATTGTCCCATTTAGTGTAGATATTCTATCAATAACTCCAATGGGGCGAAATTTTTGTAAATGATGTTAGGGCACAATACTTATGTCAGATGGTATTCTGACGATGGTGTTCTGGTTCCATAGCACAAGGATTGCGCGTGACAAGACATAAGGCTGGCGGATGAGGCCATCAGCGGAGCAGGTGCTTTCAAAGAAGACATTAGTTGCAGTGACAATGGTGTTGACCATCGCTCTATGCCTGTTGAGTGCAGACACCACTCCGGGTATGACTGAGACAAGAAGAGTGACAACTCACTACTGTAGCGTCCTCCCCAGCCTGGGTGAACGCAAATGAATACGCCACACACGGAGCTCTGGATTGTACATCTTTATTCCTCAGCATACAACCATATTCTGTTCTCTGATCACGTCATAACTGTTAATAACCACACCTTAACACCTTCCAGCCAGTTACGAACTTCCTCTATTGAGTCCGCCTAGAATTGCAAGGGTCCTAGCACCCAGAGTCTCATGACATTACAACTACCAGGGATGGCAGGCACACAGGAGCATAGGGATTTAGGCACCACCATGGGAGATTGTGACTCCAGTGGAGTCATAGGCAGTGTTGGCAGAAGGAAGCAGAGACGTGCAACAATAGCGGGCGGGCGGGACTCAACTGTGGTGCAGATGAAGAGGATGATCGGACCCATATGGCAAACTCAACATGACGTAGGTAGTCAACATGATGACATGTATTCTCATCAGTTGCCCTGCATTCCACTCCCACTGCAATCTATAGTACAGTGCAGTGCCCTTGAGGAGCAAAGGGAGAGACCGCTGCTGTTATCTATGAGGGCCCGAACGTCTGCCCCACACATACATGACGTAGTAATAATTGAGCATGAATCGACCACTTTATTATTCTAAAAGGCCAAGAACAAAAATTCATTGCTCAGGAAGCCGAAGTGTCTAACTTTCGACACAGTGGTTGGGGAGAAAGCTAGTTTATGCGGCCAAAGCCCAGTGGCCAAAGAAGACAGGGGTCTACTCAAAGTTTTAAGGTTAGGACAACTTCCTGTATTCAGAAGCTGGTTGCCTGCAGCGCAGATGCTGTACTCTCAACAGAAACAAGTCTTTGGAGGGTATCCCAACAAGCAGTTGGATGTTGGCTATGTACTTGGAGACATAATTGATGTGAGAGGATCATGAGAAAATTGCCTTTTACCTTTGACACAGGAGCTTGTTTACAAGCCCAGTACACCACTGGAACTTCACTTTTTTTGGCGTTGCAGCGACACATTGGGCTTACCCATATCTACGAGGCCACGCAAAGCCACCCTACGTGGCTTTTCATGGCCTCGTAGATATGGTGTGAGGCAACGCAGCGCATGTCACTGCGTTGCCTCACACTGCAATAGGGGGGCGCGCCATGGGTGTTACAGTCGTGTTCCCACGTAACACCCATGGCATTTGACACATTCCCAGATTTACAACGTGCTGTAAACCTGGGAATGGGTCAAAAGCCTACACCTCCCCAGGGGTGGCTTAAGGGTGGTTTTTGTGAGGGAAGGTGCCCCTTCCTCCACAAAAACAACCTGATTTCAACAAAGACACCCTTGTGCAAGGGTTGCGGCGTTGGCGCTTGGCAGCCATTTGTGCACTAGCGCTGTGAAAGAGGACAGGAATGAGCCATATCTCTTAGATACAGCGCATTCCTGCCCTTTTCTTTTGACTTAGGGCAGTGCAGCAGGAAGGCTTGCGGCGCTGCCCTGCGCCAAAAATAAGTAAATGAGGCCCCAGTTCCTGAGAGTTCCCAGGGATGCAGAGCCCTGTTCATTGCTCAGTGTCACTCCCTCCTCATTTATTTAAGTCTCTGTTAGTATCCATCTAACAGCAGACCTCGTGCACTAGCGGGAGTTATGTGCTGCGCAGGACAAGGCCATTTTTAGGTCTCGCGCCTAGCGTTGCAGTGCGCAGCTCTGCTCGCGCAGCGCTAGACCTCTAGAAAGGGCTTTTGAAAGCTGCCCACACGCTCGTGCGTGTGGTTTTGCTTTGGGAAGCCCACATTGGCTGGAGCGCGCTTTTTTTTTACAAAAACGGCACGCGATTGGGCAAAGGCGGGCGCATGTCCCGCCTTTGCTCCTCCCATTCCCGTCGGTGGCCAGCACGCGCAGCAGCGCGCATTCGCCTAGTTTTTTTAGTGTTTTTGCAACTTTCCGATGTCGATTGTCATTTGGGCTTTTTTTTGGTAGGATAGTCGTTGCTTTTGGGCTTGCTTTCAAGGGAAAATTTGCGTTGTTGAAGTCTTGTTTAAATGGATGACCAGTCCTAGAGCGCTGGTGTTTTAATTACCAACGAGCTTCAGTAGGTATGCACGTGTGTGTGCGCACTGCGAGAATATGAACGGCTAGTCGCTTGTTTGACTGGGCACTATCTCGCTGGTGATTGCAGAACGATCGAGTGATTTGCATGAGCGCATGGTGACACAGCACAGAGTAGTGTGCACTGCTTTGTGAGTTTTATTATAATTAGCAACACTCGCATTTATTTTAAATTACGCATTTTGAACCTAATGCATCGTAATAGGTTTGTGATTATTGAAAGTTATTTGGCTACTTAAAGATGGCCGCCCTAATACTCACACTTTGCAGGGCCTCCGGTTTCTTGTTTAACAATTGTGGACATAAGAGCGCCGTGCTGGTTTCACTTCCACTGTTGTGTTGTTTTCCCGGCTCCTCTAACCCCCTCCCAATCAGTGAACAAGCTCCAGCCTCACAGCAGAGCCAGGCGGACCAGAGAGAGGGCTGTGCTGCTTGCCTCAGAGCACGGGGCACTGCTGTCTGTGCCTGCCCTGCTCCTCGCTGTTGCCTCGGCAGTGGATTGGCTCTGGTCTCCCGGAACAACTGGAGGTATGAGCTTTATCAGCGCGGCGCCCATTTCACGAGCGCCACACTGGTTTCGCTTTTACTGTTATTTATTTCCCTGGCTCCTTTACCCCCTCCCTCCTAATTAGTAAGCAGGAAGGGCTGTGCTGCTTGCCTCAGTGCAGGGGACACTACTGTCTGTGCCTACTCCTCGCAGCTGCCCTGGACGTGGACTGGCTCTGGTCTCTGTGGAAAACTGGAGGTATAAGCTCTGTCAGCGCGGCGCCCTTTCACGAGCGCCGCGCTGGTTATGCTTTCGTTATTGTGTCCCTTTCCTTGCTCCTCCACCCCACTCTCTCTGCTCTCGCTCCCTCCTTCCTTCTCCTCCTCCCTTGCAGTCAGTGAGTCACTGGGCTCCAGCTTCCATGCTGTGTTTGTCAAGCACGTCCCTGTTTTAATTGTTTCATGCCCGCCGCTGTTTTAATTGATTGCTCTTCCGTCCCGTTATCAGATGAAAGACTCTAAGTTACTCTCTCAAGTTCAGCAGCTTCAAAATGGAAAAAATATTCACACTATAACAGTGCTTCCCAAAAAGAAATAACTATTCTGTGACTGGAGAGAGCTAATATCAGTGATTTATGGTTTTGTCCTAAGGAAAACAATGAAGATATTAATTTAAGGTACTTTAAGAGGTGACCAGTGGTATGCAAAGTTGTACTGGAGGGAATGAGGACGATACAACTTCACTTTTTCACCTCGAGCCGAGGCCTCTCTTTCACTTGCTAGCAAATATAATTTACAATTGCATATGGTAGACATGTCAGTTTTGAGTCTATTGGTTAAAAGTAGTAAGATAACATGATGTACCAATCACTTTCAAACTGCGCTGCCGAGTAGCAGGTTATGTAAATTATATATGAAACTCCATGTGCACGATAGTACAGTAAAAATGCACTGCTGCTGTTGGGTAGTGGAATTCTGATTATTTTTGATGCAAGCAATGACTTTGCTTATGCTACTGTTTCAAACAAAGCCCTTTTGTAAGTGAGCCTTTAAACTTTAATGCAGAAGATCCTTAGAGGCCATCTGTGTTGTAAACAAACTGAGTTCAGCTCAGACACAGGTGGAGATGAGCTATCCAGATGAATATTTTTACCAAGCTTGAAAAGTGTTTCCTTTAAAAACTGCTATGAAAACTGTTAGTATGTTTTCACTTGTTTGCGTTTTAGCCTCTATGACGTCTCTTACATTATTAATGTCAGGGGTATGCCCTGATTTATTTTCTGTTTTTAGTTTGTAAGGTTTTAGTGGTGATAAATGTTAATAAAGAGTTGCTATTGTGTGTACTGTATTATGTTTATCAATGTAAACTTAGGCTTTGTTCCATATTTTGAACTAATGATCATACATTTAAGAGTGGCAAAGGTAACATGGTCCTTACTGGTTTGGGTTCTATTTCTGAGGTATTAAGCAGAGCTACTGGCTTGTATGCTCATGTACTGATTATAATTAATTAAGGAGATCGTTTGTCATGTCTTCCCATCGGGAGCTAGTAGAAGAGATGCACACTTTTTTTTCTCAATATAATGCTCTTTTATTTAACTCCTGCTGTTGAGTACCCTGAATGATCCTCTCTTTGTGCCATATAGTGAACGCAGCCTGCTGTTCTTTTCAGAGCATTTATAACATTCAGCTACATTCTCATTTGAAATGAAATCAGTACTGTGCAGAAAGAGTAGCCATACAGAACTTTAGCCTACATTTACTATGGTTTATGCAAGCAATTGCATGGCATTGTGCAGTTTTGCACTGCAGCTGTGGGCTTATTGAATGTTAAGTAAACCACACAATCCTTTGTGTCACACAAGTGCGTGCGCAAAATGTTACGAAATAATGTATTTCCTCTGTGTATAAGTGCTGTTAAGACTGCTTCAACTCCTACTTGCTTCTATATGCTCTAAGTATTTATCCTGCTGTGCCCACTCTTATCTCTGCAATCGTCTACTCTTTCTCCTACATACTCCCACTTACTCCTACATACTCTTACAACTACTATTTCTTAATTCATCCTCAATCCTACTTCACTCTTATTCTGCCTTCCTCCTACTCTTTTTCCTTCTGTTAGTACTACATTTACAACTGTTTACACCTGCTTTTCCTCCTCCTTACAATTACTCTTACTCCTACTTATGCCTATTCATACTCCTACTCTTTAAAATGTTCCAACTTACTTCTACCTCAATCCTCCTTACCCCTATTCCTGCTTGCTCCTACCAACTCCTTCTCCTATACCTACTTACTTCTGTGTACTCCTACTTATACCCAATCTTATGCGTATGCATTTCTATTCTTCCTTCTACTTAATCTGCCTTACTGCTACTCTTTGACTTTGTGTGTGTATGTACACGCACATGTTCTAGGTGCTGTCTGTATGCTGAAAGGTTTGGTATTGGTGCATCCAAATATAGCACATAACATATAGCCGTTAGAACAAACAACACTTTCAGCTAAAACAAGCCCACTCTTTGACTTTCTTCCTCCCCGCTTCCCACCAATTTCTGGATAGACTGTCCTTCCCTGCGTTGACAGGCATGGGTTGTACATTTATTTCTGCCTCTGTCCCCTCTGCCACTCCTAATATGTTCACCACCATCCAACAAAGTTACATCCTGTGCCCAAGTTTTCCCCACCCTTCACTACTACCACGTTGTGACAGTGGTGTGGGTTTGTGTTTCTGTGCCCATGTACCCCTCCCTACCCTCAGTTGTTCCTCACCACCCTGCATCTACTCTATATGCTGCCCCTCCCCTTTCCTGTACATTACAGCTGCCGCAGTGCATTGGTTTATTGTTTTTAATCTGGTCACTACTCCCTTCTTCCTTCAGGTCTTCTCCACTAATATGGCAATGTCTTGTTGACCCCAAATCACTGTTGTCACAACTGATACATTCCCTAGGCCTCTCACGGAAATTGCCAAACTTTCAGAGAACAGGAGACTGGCAAGAGCCTCTCACACTTCGCCACATCATTATGTTTGCATAAGTTGGTGTGTTAAGAGTCAGACAAAACAGGTCAGCGTTTCCGAAATTTTTTGGTGGAAGCAATGTGTTTAATTTTGTGAATTTGCGCGCATTGAAAGGTCACCTTTCTTTGTAATTAGGTTTCATCATTTTTAGGTCTCTCGCCTAGCGTTGCAGTGCGTAGCACTGCTCGCGCAGCATGAGACCTCTAGAAAGGGCTTTAGAAAGCTAACCACACGCTCGTGCGTGTGGTTTTGCTTTTGCCTGCTGGTATTGGCTTTCGCGTGCTTTTTTTAAATAAATACAGCACGCGATTGGGCAAAGGCGGGTGCATGTCCCGCCTTTGCTCCTCCCATTCCCACTGGTGGCTAGCACGCGCAGCAGCGCGCGTTCGCCTCATTGCCGCGCTCCCTCCCCCTGCTCCTCTGTGGTGCGCGCGCACCACTGTTTTTAATGGATGTCTGTAGCATTCCTGAAAGAAAACTGTATGCTCTGGAAGAGTTGATGCAGCTGACCCCACCATCGCATGCAAGGGTCACCTTGGCGCTGATTAAGTTTTCAGAATCCGCAAACCGTGCTTATTACAGGGCGGCACATTTAGAGAATGATTGCCCGCTCTAAGAGTTTGTTTTGGTAATTTATTTATCATATTGATTTGTAAAGCGCTGGCTTGTGGCAACAAGTCTGTTCATAGCGCTTTAAGTGATGAATTGTTCAGAAGTAAAAAGCATACCCGGGAGTTATCAAAACTGAAAGGTAAGAGTGGTTTGGAATGAAAGAAGTGCTTACCTTTAGAAGGAATGTAAATTGTAAAAATGTTTTGGTTAATACCGTGTTTCACAAACTGTCCATTATAGGTCGACCTTGAAACCTTTGTGCAGACTACAGAATGAGCCTTCTGTTTAGAATGTTATTGATTTTTAGTAATTTGGGTTCGTTTTATGCTCTACCCTAATAACCACTTGAAGTATAACTATCAATGTAGACTACAGGGCAGACATAGCTGGGTCCGTCACATAGTGTTAGGTTGCCAAACGAGTGATCTCACTGCAATGTATTACTGCAAATAGCTGCTTTGTATTCTTCCAAAGGAAGCTAAACGAATGCCTTACACAAGAGATGCAGGAATACAGTTCCCGGTAGTGACCTACTGAGCAGCACAGAACAGGCATGGCTGAGTGGTGCTTGCTCACTGCTTGTTTGACATGTTGTTATGGAACCGCTTGCAGCGTACAAGGCGGAGTCTGCATGGGGCAAAAGCTCTTTCCTCTGTTCTCCTTGTGCCTTGTCCTCGTCTGCTCCACTCTCCTGACTTGGCTGCCCCTTTTGTTTTGAACCATCTCTTGCTCCATGCCCCTTCTCTTTCCTCTTTCTCATCGCTATTACTTATGTCCTGTTCTGCCCCTGTGTCTGCTTGGTGCTCGGCCCCAATTATTGTCCATTTGCTCTCTTTCCTGTCTCCTCTTTTCTCGCCCCATTGCCAGCTTCCTGTTCTGTCCTCTATCACCTTATGGCTCTGGACTCTAGTCCCCTCTCCCACATTCCTTACCTGTATACCGTCCAGCCGGTATCCCCTATCCTGTGTGTCCAACTGTATAGTGTATTTCCCACCCTTCTAAGGAAGTACGCTTACTTCAGTGGCTAACTCCTTGGTGTTTGACACTGGGAAAACTGACTTAGTACCTTCCCCACGGCACCAGCACCGGGACATGCGCCCGCCTTTTGCCCAACTTAGACTTTACAAGTCCAGAACACACTGTCTGAGAGGCAACCACTGCACAACCATTTGGTCATATACTTGAAGGGCCCGTCTTCCGGGCTTTTTCATGATACCATTGTGGGTAGAAAAACCTGTTTTCACCGGAATTGCAGTAGTGTGTTTGAATTGTGCTGCCATCCTTCTTTCCTATTCACATTTCCCAAGGAGGAATCATTTAATGGGAAAACCACCTGGTTAGGATGGAAAACGTGCATGAGTTGGTACCCAAGCACCAATACCTACGATTATTTCCACAATTAGAGTGCAAAACCCAGGGCTTTAAGTGGGCCGGGTCTCACCGGTGCTGAGCACCGGCAGTTTTAAAAGGGGGCCTTGAAACGGGTCTCTATCGGGCTCTGTTTTGTTCCCTGGCACAAAGTAATATCCAAGTATTCCCCAAGCTTAGTTGTTAAAAATATGCTTCATGGCTACAAACTTACACAGTCCACACATGCTTTCTTTTTTTAAAAGTCGCTGCTTGTTTGGTTTACTTTTGGCCAGTCACTCTCCAACAGAGCATTTTGGCACTCCGACACCAACTGCTCCCTCCATCCTCCCTTAGTAGGTAACAGACATTGCCATTTACAATGCCAATAGCTCTAACTTAAAAAAATGCGAGACCTATTGCATTTCCAATGCTTGTTAAAACTGTTCTCAAGCTATCATTTTTGCAATAGTTAATAGTTTTCTTTAAAATCTGACAACTACTTTGGTTATTAAGGATCGCGCCTTTTATTGGTTAGTGGGGACTGTAGAAGTCATCTTTCTGAATCAAACTCGAGGTTATTCAACACTTCTTGTGTTATTTTTTGTGCTGTTGCTATTTGTGGTGGTTGTTGGTGGTGGACACTCCCATAGCTGCCAAGGTTTCAGATTGCTATGTGTGACATTTTCATAATTTCAGTGTAATTATGAGTGACATTTCCACAAATATGAGTGACACTTTCTTGCAAGCAAAATCCTGCAATGAAGTCCATGGAAACAGACAAATATCAGAAATCACACTCATTTGTGCAACAAGAAAGTCGAACTCTGCAGCAGGTGCTTTTAAAGCTACTATTTCATTTCTAAATAATCAGCACCCTCCACCCAACCTCCGCTCCAGGTGCTACTGAACCACAAGAAACAAAGGGAACTCTGTGACAAAAGCAGCAACCCACTGAGCTATCCACATACAATACAGTTCTGTAATATGCTGGTAGACTTTCTTTATAGCAGGCATATTAACCCTCTGCACTACTTTATGGTGAGTAGAGAACACTGTGACCTCTCGCCAGTGGGAACATTAATCACCTGACTTATCTGTGACTTAGCAAGTCTCATAGTGCTGGGAAAAGAAACCCTGCTGCTTCATACTGTCAAGCAAGGGTATTTGACCGTTTGCACTAATAAATCATCCAAACTGCTAGTTCAATTAGACAAAACTCTGACCTTAGATGGCCCTGTATTTACAGCACAGACAGACAACTTTAGTGTGCACATTTGCAAGGCGCTATGCTGTGCTGGAGCCCCCTCGCAAATTCTCGTAATAAACATTTAAAATGTCAGCAGCAGTAAATTATTTTATTAATATGTGACTTACTAAGTCTCTAGATAGAATGTTCCAAATAAAAAACCTGCTGGCGTGGCACCGCGGACATCGTTAGCCTGTCTCTTCTTCAGAGTCAGAGCGAGCCGTGCTGCACTGCCTCAGCCTGTGCCACCTGGGCCCACCGGACACGGCTCCAACGTGTGTCCACGTGGGACCTGACGGGGACCTGGGGAACATCTACATGAAGCAGGTTTGGCGGTAGTTTAAAGAGATTATTTAGCATAACAAAGAAAGCCTTTTATAAAATCAGACCGGATAATTAATACATTTGGTTAAGAAGGTAGCAGTGCTTAATTTGTAAAATATTAAGTGCCAGGGCTCTGACCAGGAGGCCGCTGCAGCTTGCACCACCTATCACCCTTGTCATCGCTTCCAAAGCAACTACTAACCATCTCTCTCGCATGTAAGTGCGACAGTTCAGATTATTCCAGGTCCCCAAAGCTAAAGGAATGGCTGGGGAGGCAGGTAATAGCACTATTTTAATGTATATTGTATTCCTAAACAACCGTTGTTCTGCTCATCTCTAAATTAGATGAGCAGCGCCACCATGTGGTAGACTGTTCTGTGTATGGTGTTGCCAATTAGGTGCCAGTGCCGAGCACCAGAAACCAATTAAGTGCCGGTGCTTAGCACTGGAAAGCCCCGGCTCAAATTAAGCACTGGAAGGTAGGCGGTGCCTCAGCAGAGTGGAATTAGCGTCTCCTCGATCCCATTGTCCGGACTGCACCGACCCTCTCGTGCAGAGAAAGTGCGGGAAGTGTGTGAATCCGCTGCCCTTCCCCTGATAACTGTGGTGAAAGCAATTTGCTGCACTTTCCACTACCTAAATGCTGCGTTTTGCAAAGCACACGAGTGAACTATAGCCCTAACTCCACTAAGCAGGCAAAATTATTCATCTTACCAGAGGAGCAATTTTAACCCCATGATAAAGATCTGTGCCAGCCACCTTTTCCTAACTGTAGCCGCCCGCTCACTAGTCGCGCCACAGTATCATGAAGGTGATGTCATTAATCATGCTGCGGCGCGTGTTGGGTGAATTTCTGTTACTTTCTAGCAGCTTATAGCTGCAGACTCGCCCCCAAGCCTGCTGGAAGCAGCATGCACTGCGCGATGCCACTCGAGATGAGGCCAGCTTTAGCTTTAATAGTCAGCAAGATGCATGATTACTTAGCGCTGCTGACGAGGCGCTATTTTGCGTGACTTCGTATTTCAGTCCTGTGATGCGGACCACCACACTGAATGAAATGCGTTAGTCTAACGCCTGATGCGTGGTACTTGGCAGGGCTGCACTTCAGGGCTGCAATATTTCCTCTGCGAGGTGTCACATGTTCTGTAGGACCGCTAACCCTGGCAGCCATTAGGAAACTGGTGCATCGCTGCGTGTGGATCACGTGACCTGAGATGCATTCTGAGCACAAGGTGCTGTTGACCTCTTTCCAGGTGCTCTGTGTGGGAGCGACATGTGCAGGCTGGCACTAGGGCCCTGTACAGGACAGATGGGGAGGTGACCGGACACTACTTCCGGTCAGGGAGCGGGGGACTGGACATTCATTACCTGCACCCACGAGGTCGACGGAGGTGCCTGCGTGCACCGCACTGAACAGAAGAATAAAGGAACCTGCCTGTACTCACCAGCCTCCGTGTGTCATCCTTTCAGTCTGGGGCTTAGGGGACAGGACACTCTCCTTCTCTCACAGCCGCGACTCATTGATTGAACAACGCTCTATCCTTTTCCCACCTTCCCCAAATCTGTCCTCCTCTGCGCTGTGCAAATCATTTGCAAACTGGTGCAATGCACCTTCTGGCAATGGGGTTGGTCGGGCCGTGATTGCGGTCATGCAACATTCAGAGTACACGGAGCCTGTTTCCGGTCATTTTTTGGCTTCTAGGCTTCTAGGGAGCTGGCGCAGTAGATTTGGGAGTGATGCCATGCTCATGATCCCATACCATTAGGTTACATTTTCTTCCGGCCACAGACCAATTTGCATTCTTAGTCTGAAATGAGACTCAGCCTGGCAGGAAGCTTTGGAGAGTCCACCCAATCTGGCACGTTCCCGCTCTGCCGCGGATATCAATTCTCCTCTGTTCTTGCTACTGTGCGTGAGATCCTCCGCACACGGCAGCTATGCCTGCAAAACGTCTCTGCTTTGATTCTGACATCCGACCTCCCTCCTGCCTCCCACCCCAGTGTGACTCTCCCACCATCTCTCTTGCATCTATTTCTTTCTCTTCAAAGGGGCATTTATTACACTTTGTTTTTGCTTTCCCACATGTCTTCTCAATTTAACATCTTTATTTTGTACTGAAATAATGTAGTCAGTTGTAGCCATACTTATTCAAGAGAGAATTCTATTGGCTATATTTATTAAGAATTTATGACCATCTGGGAGTGTACCTGATGGTCATTGATCTGCTCAGATCCACACATTGAAATCGCCCATGACGTGGCTGCCATGTTCTGCTAAGGCAAGCGCCATATGGATGATGTCTTCGTCAAAGCATCCACAATGCCCGGAGGTCTGCAGGCCTGCCAACCCACACAGTGTCACGACTCGGCTCACTGGGCAAGGTCGATACAGGCTCTGACGATATTCCACCAACCTCGTCTCTGAAAGGGCAGGCAAGTGAACACGGATGTCCACCAACCTCCTCTCTGCGAGGGCAGTCAAGTGAACACGGATGTCCACCAACCTCCTCTCTGCGAGGGCAGGCAAGTGAACACGGATGTCCACCAACCTCCTCTCTGCGAGGGCAGGCAAGTGAACACGGATGTCCACCAACCTCGTCTCTGCGAGGGCAGGCAAGTGAACACAGATGTCCACCAACCTCCTCTCTGCGAGGCAGGCAAGTGAACACGGATGTCCACCAACCTCCTCTCTGCGAGGCAGGCAAGTGAACACGGATGTCCACCAACCTCTTCTCTGCGAGGGCAGGCAAGTGAACACGGATTGATGTTCATCACTGTGGCCTCCTCAGGGGAAAATGGGGATCAGAGAGAGAGAGAGAGAGAGAAGACAATACACTGCGGTGGCGCCTCATCTGCTGGATGCAGGGTGGAGTTCAGTCATTACCAGATAATCGATGGCATGGTTCAGAATAAAGGTGTGGGATCTTTGAAGAGATAAGCTATAATTAAATATGTGGTACGGATAGCCTTCGCAGATTGTTCGCATCAGACAGTGAACAAACCGACCACATACTCCAGGATGGAAGAGGTGTGGTGCAGCGGCAAGGGCAGCTGACTATGGAGCACAGGGCTCACGGTTCGATCTCTGGCGGCAGCTCAGCACCTTGTGACTCTGGGCAATAGCTCACTTAATTTCCACGACGGCCCCCAGCGCCTTGAGACCCGTAAGGGTGAGTAGTTCGCGCTTTACAAATACGGATTTACAAATACAGATTTATGACAAACCCTGGAAACTACCAGTGGACCCTTTCCAGCTTCAGGAACCCAGGAGACAGCAGTGTGTTCGGCGAGAAGGTAGTACCAGGTAGATCTCAGGTAACAGACATAGTCATACAGTCCTTTAGAGAGGGAATACCAACAGGGAAGGGAAAGCAACAAAGGTGCAGGAAACACTAACTTTGGATGAACTGAGAAACGGAGAGCAGCACAGCACAGTAAGTGGTATAAATCCCAGCTCTGCAGGTTCAGATCTCTAGGCCACTCTTGAGGAAGGGGGAGGAACGGCCTACGACAAGATTAGATCTCAAAGATAACCTGCTGTCTTGTAAAACAGCTGTTCAAATGTTGCTTTTTGTTTGACTAGTTTTTTGACTTACTGTATTACATCATGCTTCAAAAGGTTTTTAGGATTTATTAAGTTGGACTACTGTTTCAATGGCTTTATTTGTGTTTAATATTGTATTTGATGCAACATTTTTGTTTTAACCAATTAACATTTTTTATAAAATAAAAAGGTACAAACATTGGCAAAGCCAATCAGTCAGCTTAAATGTTTAATGCTGAAGAAAATAAACAAGAAATACTGCAGCAATGGAAAACAAAACCAAAAAATTGTTGCTTTCTGTATGCAGTGCAGCTATGAGATAAAGAATTTAAACGTGTGACAGTTCTGTGTACTCTTAAGATGCAAAATAATTCCTGATGAGTTGCAATGCCACCACTGCCTAGGAGGTGGAATGACACACCAAACAGCCAATAGCATGAGGTGCGAGAGTAGTGGCGGTTTCTTCATTAGGGTGGAGGATGGTCGCCCCCACCCCCCTGCTGTGAGCCGAACCGTGGCAAATGTGAAATATAAAATGGCCATGAAATGATTTTATTGCCATTTTATTTTTTACCAATGCGTAGCTTGTCCGAACCGAGTGTGAAGCAGAGCGTGTCCACTGCTGCTGATTGACAGCATGAAGGAGTAGTGGCCAGACACTCCAAAGTGCGCATGTCAGTTTGGCTGGCTGTCTTGCGACGGCCAGCCTGACATGCACACTTTAAAGCTCTCCAACCCGATCTGTGTTAGACCAGCTGAGTAGAGAGCAAGCACAGGCCTCCAGGGCCTGAAGGAGTGCCAGCCAGCCTACTCCATCCAATCCTGACGCTTTTCCCCTGCTGGTTACTAGTTGCATGAGAGCAGCATCTGGATTGGTTAAGGGAGTTAGCTCTTTGATTCGTGCTCAGAGTCACAGACAGCAGAAGAACACAGAGGACGTGGAGCTTGTGGGTAAGTAACTAAAATGCAAGTGTAGTGCATGTCAGTGATTTAGTTTCTGTGTTTATATTGCATGATGCTTGTTTTATTTAAACCAGCATAACCGTTAGCTACTTCGATTTCTTTTTTTTTTCCAAGTGGCTAGTTTATTCTCTCATTGTAGGCCTCGCCATCGGGCAGAATAAAGGCAAAACACTGCAGCATTTTTGGCTTTTGGGAAGTGGTGAGGCACTTCATTCGCCCCGCCACTTTCAAATGTTACCAGCCACCTCTGAGACTTACTTCTTGGAAGGAACCAAAGCCTAAGCCTGCTTTATGAATGTTTAAAATAATTAGTAACAGAAGACTTGCAGATGTGCTGTCAAGCCAGACCTGAAAATTAATCCCCCACTATTCCCCTTGAGTTTGTATATAATCATGATTTCACTATATATGAAACATTTGCGGCTGTCCGAGGCCCCCGCAGGGGGCCACTAAAGAGGGCAGCCCTCTAGTGCCAGCTGGGCACCCCACACCCCCGTAGGGGCAGGGACTCAGGGAGGAGTCCCCCAAGCCTGGTCGCAGCGCTATAGGCTAGAATCACGTCCGGGGCGCGAGGACAGGGGGAGGGGTATATAGGCCTCCCCCCACCATCTTGTCGTCCTCTTTCGCGCGCCCGGACACGCCGTCTACACCCTGTTCTGGTCCTCGCGTCCAGGACCTAGGATCGCCATACGTTGTGCTGCTGCTCCGATTGTCGTGGGGATCAGGTTAGTGCAGGTGCCCCCCCCCCGCCTCCCCAGGGTCCTGTTGTGGTCCTTGTGCGGACATTGGGGATTTACCTCACCCTTACCGGCCCGGAACTTGTGCGGCCCGCTCCCCACGGTTGTCCCCGTGCCCGGGGTTAGGGAGCGGGCCAGGGCAGTATGTGAGAGGGCGGCGCGGGCACCAGCGGAGATTTAGGATTAAATTACCAGCCCCCGGTGCCCGCGCGGGGGGGCAGGCCAGGTGCCCACCCTGGGTCTGGCCGGATTGGCCCGTTCGTGTCTGGGCGCGCGGGGGGGGCGGGAGGGGCAGCGACCTCGCAGCACCCTCTCCACCGCCGGGTGCGGCATCTGCTCCCGGCGCCGGGATCGTTGCGTACCGGTGATTTCTCGCGGTGAGTCCGGGGCCCACTGGGTCATTTCCAATATCCTGCTGCTAGACATGCGGTCCTGCCCTGAGGTTGTGCGGTCGGTCACCAACCCCCCCGTCCCACCACTTAAGGCCATGGCCAGTGTGGGACCCCTCCTAGCTGCAAATTCCTCGCCCCGGCTCCCGCAGGAGGTCCGCTGGTGTCGGTACCTGCGGGTGGGGTCGCTGGGGCTCACGAGGGCACCCGACCACAGCAGTAGCAGGCCCGCAGTCTCCGCCACAACTAACCGATGGGGCTCACATCCAGCTGACAAGTCCAAAACGGATAGGGCGGCTCAGAGTTCCTGCCCCGCTGGGGGCTATGTGTAACTGCTGCCCCCTCCCCCGGGTCGCCGGAGGGGGGTGGCGATTAGCTGTGCGCTCGCCTGAGGTAGCCCCCGTCAGCGTTGTCGCGGTGATTCGCCCCCCCTTTTCTCTTCTGGGGTGCTGCTATCCCGGCTGGGGGCACTCATGAGTTGCCCCCCACCTCCCGGCACATATTGTCTGCCAGCGGCCCCGACTGTGGCCCGCTGCTGGTGGGGCGCCAACATGCAGCGCCTTGTAGGGGTTAAAGGGCGACCACCTCGGGTTACTTGTCCTCAGCGATTGCGGGGGCACACCGGCGGCCGCCGAGTTCTTAAATGGGGCGTGCAGATGGTGCCAAAAGGGCTGCGGGCTTACCGCTGCGTGTCATGGTGGGGGCCGCCGACTCGTTGGCGGGGGCTCACCGGGCGGCTGTTTATAGTCCCTGGGGCCTCCTGGTTAGTGCCAAGGGGGCCGCGTGTGTGCCTGTGCTTCCCAGCAGTGCCGTGGCGCGCCGGCCCAGGGCTTACAGGCCTTGACCGGAAGGGGCAGAGTGCCCGCCCCTGTCCTTAAACGGCGGCGGGCAGGCGGCGCACCGTTTGTCTGGGTGCAGCCCGCGGCTGCGTTGGGGACGGAAGAAGCGGCGGGTCCTATCAGGAGGTGGCCCAACCCTTGGGGGCGGCACTAATGCCCGGAGGTCTGCCCGCGGGCACCAAGTGGTGGGCGAGGCGCTGGCCTGTGACAGAGCAGCCGACCTCGAGGGAGGAAGCAGGTTCGAGCCTAACATCCTGTGTTTATAAAGTATGACGTCCTTGTACTATGTAGCTTGTGCCCATGTAAAACGCTATAAGTTGCGCTATATAACAACCAGATAATGAGTCCCTAAAGCAATATTAAAAGCTGTGATGTCTTGGTTGAGTTCCCTACGGGTTGGGTCTCGCTGCACACTCACGACCAGTTTGGAAAGCGGGGTGTAGTAATTTAGGACCAGCGAACAACGGATCGGGGTCATGTTACGACCAACCCGGTCAGGTGCCTGCCTTATGGACAAGCAGCCTTGCTTATGCCGCGTACCGAGCGTCCTGCCGATTCGGTCCAGGGGTTACGGCCAGGCAGCCCAGATGGGACTATGAACCGGGGTCCTCAAGGGCACACCATCCCGTGGGTCTGGCCAGGTCAATCCCCACTACCAACTTGGTCTCCCTGATCGATTTCTCTTCTGTGGGGGCTCCGGGATCGAGCCTGCAACCGATAAACAGGAGCCTGGTTTCCAGGGCAGATGGTTAATAGGAGGTAATGTGGCCCATAGGCGAGCGAACGCAGCCGAATATCGCACTAAGGAGCCAGTGGAGTCTCAGCGTCGGTGTAACATCCTGCGACTCCGGGTGTCGGAAGGCAACGTCACCCTCGGGTATATACTGAAGGAACGTCCCTGTCCTTTTGAACGTAATAAAAAAAAAAAAAAATATTAAAAAATAAAAAAATAAAGCACCACGATGCCGGATCTTGCAGAAGACAGAGGGCCCGTGGGCCAAACGAAGTTTGAATGAGGGACCAGGTTTAAGCTTAGATTTTGTAGACTATAATATCCCCCCTCTGGGTCTTGGGTCTTGTAGTGCACACCTTGGCGCTGTCTAAAATCAGTGCACCACAGGTTTTAGTTACAGTGGTCAAGCGTGGCATACAGTGTGCATTAGCTCCACACTGGAAGAAGGGGAGTTGCCAGCACAAGATTTCGGCTGGGGATGAGGATGAAGGTTGTTCGTTCTACCATCGGTTAGGCTAAAATTGCGAACGCTCTTCCTGCTGGGTACAAATATCCAGGAAGTCCTTTGTCTGGCGGAGGACATAGCACATCACTTTGGCTTGGCACACACGCCCCCACTTGGTTCTGTGCACGTTTACTTAGGCTATTCTTTATGCCTCGCTGTCTTTGACTTTCTCATTGTGGTGATCCCATGCCCGCCTATGCAGCCCCTTTTAGCTGCTAGGTTAACCTGCGGGCCACACGCGGTGGTGCTGTTCCTCTGGAGGCTGGATGCCCGGATCGAACCTCAACCTGTCCCTGTTTGGCGCCGGGGGTGGCGCTGTTTGTGTCACGCGCCTCCAGCAGAGTGCTTCTAGGGGCACATGGTCTGCTTTGTTAGGTAATTTCGGTATGGCGCCAACTGCACACTTGAGCGACTTTGCCAGTATTTCAGGACATGCCAGTTGCTCCGGATACAGTAATTAAATGCTCCTTGTAGGGCTCTGCTCCTTTGATTAGAAGATGCGCTGCAAGTGGGTCTCACACCCATGTCACTCTTTGGCCCCTCTCTATACCTGAACAGTTTCCACTAAATTGCCTGTCCAGCAACTACCTTCATTGTGCGCCGCCCGAGGTTTACACTATTGGGTAGCGTATCTGCTTTCTGCATCATGCGGCGGGTGCTATTAAGCACAGTGTGTGGTTTCCCTCGTTCTGTTTTATTTGGGCCGGCGGCGGACAGTGCATCCCACTGCTATTCTGAAGGGGTGTATGGCGATTCTATGCTATGTTCTATATGTTTTGGGTATCGCAGTGTTACAGCACATGGGCTGCAATGCAATGGTTGGAGTGACATCAGACTTTGGTCGTGATAATATCATGGTTCATCCTGGTCCCAAGACAGACAATAGTCACGGACAGGCCCCTTAAACTACTTTGTACTGCCAGGGTGCCCTAAGTGGGAAGGCCACTTGGGGGGCTGGGTCCCCCACTTTGGTGTACATAAATGACTATGCCTCCATTCACCAATACCGATAAGGGGCATCGCTCCATCCTTCTCAGCTAAGTAGACATAAGTGGTTTGATATGTCCTTTGGCCTTGAGCGGGTCACTCAATGCTTTTCTTTCATAGAACTATTCTCGCCAATTTTATTTCGGCAGTTTGGATGGGGTATAGGTCTCTAATCCATCAATATTTCTTTGACGATCTGGTGACCCGCATTTAGGGGATGTCCATGGTTCTTGGCGGGGCTAAGTAATGTTTCCAGTACACAAAGACCCCGTTGCGTAAGGCCCCATGCTCCTTTGTTTCAGCCTTGTTTTGGTCACACCATATTGGGGGCCAGCCACTTACACGTATAAACGGTCGGTGGGCTACGTCACTAAGACTTTTCTCACACCCTAGACCTGGAGCCCCTATAGCTGTGTAATTCGGAGGAGAGTTGGTAAGACCACTGCCGCCAGGGGGTGGCTGCCCACTGTAGCACCAAGGGGCTAGGTCATGCGGGCCAGCACTCCTGCTTTTGCAGATGAGGAAGTTGATATCCTCACCGGTTAACTTTTCTGCCCAAGATTATGTGGGGGGCCGGATTTAGAACCGGTGCCCTCTGGTGAGGACGATGGGAGCTGGCCGCTTCTCTGCTGTCGGCGAGCTGTGAAGTTTCGGCGCTCACATGCTCAGTCGAGATGTCTTGTTTGATCATGGTGGGGCCAGCCCAAGGGAGGATTTTGCATGGAGTGGGAGTTGACAGTGGTGGTTCGTATGCACTGTTTGTTTTGGATGTCACATTTCAGCTGTCCTGTGTGCCACTTTGTGGCTGCTCGTGGGCTCACGCTGGGATACCTTAGCAAAGTCGGTATGGGATACATATGCTGGGTGAGGGACGCCAGCATGGCGGCACAGCACCTGTCAGTGCAGATGACGGATGGGTCGGCAGGCTATCACACAATTGGTGTCGCGGGTGACCACGCGTTGGTCATCATTCTCCGCCCCCATCTTTTCATAGGGAAGAGATATGTGGGGTACCTATTTGCTCACAGCCTGGCACAGTAAGGTGGGCGCAAAGCGGGTTGTTACCCATTAAATGTTTTAAAACATGCTTTGGGCACTTGCAGCAGTGAGGGAGCTTCCTGAGGACTTGAAGGTTAGTAGCACTCCCCTCCCCCAGTCAGCAGAATGGCCGCAGGCTCGGGCAGGTCAGAGGGGATTTCTGGGCGGTGCTTGTGGAAGGTCATGTACCATTAAAGGTATGTTCCACGAAAGGGCAGGTCACTGCGAAGGTTGTTCCAAAGTTTTGAGGTCAAACTGGGTTGGAGCAGTAAAGTCAAAGCACAAACAGGCTACAATGTATTAAGGAACATTTGGCATTCCCAGTATTCAATAAAAGGGCGGGGATTGATACATATTGTCCCCTCCTGTTCCCACGGTCTTGTCTGCTCCATGGCATACTAGCAGAAGTTCAGGAGGGCTAGACTTCACCTCGGGTGGTGACTGGCTTAATCGAGGGGCAAATCCAAAGGTTTCACATTTACTAACGTGTGAAATTTTCAGCTGCTAGTGCATAGTTTTATTCATATGCACAGTATTATCAAGTCAAATAATAGATGTATTGACTAGTACGACCAGTGGACGTTCCCACACCAAGGCATTTGGCAGCGGTGAGGGTGGCTAGGCTGTAAGGATATCAAGGTTGAATATGACTGCCAGGCATCATTAGCACTGAGTGGCTTGCAGCCAGAGGCGGTATCCGATGCAAGGGCAGCTGTTAGATTAGAGCCCTACTCAGAGGGACCGCCTTAAGTGCTTGGAGGTCTGTTGGCACCGCCTTTCAAGGAAGCCATTGTCAAGCGGGCTGCTCTGAGCAGGGCATTTGCAGGCGTAAGTAACAGTATCAGCTGCCAGTTCAAACGTGCATCTTTCACTAATTTACTCAGACTTCTGGGACAGGAAGTAAGGCGGGCTGGATAACTCCTGCTTCTACCTGCATTGGCACATCTTGTCAGGAGTGACTGTCAAAGGGATGGCACGTAAGCTAGGAAATGTTAGGACCCATCCACACCTAGCCGATTGGTTAAGGTATCAGGCCCTTGGGGGCCAGTGCCATGAATTACTAAGGTGAACTGAACAGGAGGTGTGACCGTGGGTCACGCTAGCAGAAGTCTGGGGAAGAGCTTAACTCCACCCATGGTCATGGTGTAGTCTTAAGTAAGTTGGAGTTGTCACTCTTATTTGACCAAGGGTTCAATGCTACATGAGGGCATCGCTGCGCTGCGGCCAGAGCACTGTCTTTGTGTTTCACAGGGGGCAGCTAGTGAAGGCAAGGCTCTTCCCAAACCTGGCACCAGAACACAAGCGAGTCAGGGCCAACTTGTCTGTTGGGTGACTTGGGTAGGCACCTGTGTAGTTGTCAATCCACGAAGGGGTGAGTTGTCTCCAATAGTGGGCACAATACATATAGGTGTGTCTGTTTGTGGTATCTCCTAGCGGACCCACTGAAGGTGTACTGCAGTTAAACAGGGAACTGGGAAGCTTGGTTTCCGTCACTGTGGCAGGTTTAAAGCATCCAGGGTCGGAGATGCGCAGTAGGTACACTGTGCATCTGTGGTCTGACGGGAGTTGGGCAAGCGGGGTGCGCTGCGTCAGTGGTAATTGCACGAAAGGGTGAGGTGTCTCCAGTAGGGGCGCAAGACATACATTGTTCAAACCATCTTTGATACCATTCAGGTGTTCACCAGGGTAGCAAGCAAAGGGGTTTGTGCATACGTTTGGGCGACGGGGCAAAATAAGTGCACCCCAGAACCAAGGGCAGTTGACTATGATCCTGCAGTTAGGCGCAAACGCCCGCCCGGTCAGTAAGAGATGCCACGCTGGGTGGTGACGCTGTCAGCCAACAGTGGGCTGCCGTCCCAAGTAATGGGGACACAAGGGGTCAAGCACAAAAGGCTACTATGTAAAAGAACATTTGGCATGTCCAGTGATCAACAAAAAGTAAAATTTAACTAAGCAGGTAATTTTCCACTGCTGGGGCTGCCCTGGGGTGGGCAGTGCGAACGCCCCTGCCCCCCCTATTCGGGGGCTCTCGCAGGGAGGGTTCTAGCCTGGCGACTTTTCCTGCAGTTAAGGTCAAATGCCCTGGCAGGTTAGCGATATTAGACCACTGGGCGGTGGTGCTGTCAGCTAACACATTGTGCTGCGTCCCCAAGAAAGGGGGGGGGACAAGGTGCCAAGCACAAAAGGCAAGGCGAGCAGTGCGAACCCCCCCCCCCCCTATTCGGGAATATTCTGGGATGAAGGGCAAAGTAGGACTTAGTCAATCCTTAAGGTTAGGCACCATATGGCAGCCAGCGCGCACTGCATTAATCAGACGGATTCTCTAGCTGGTATCCCTGGGGGGTTCACCACGAAGGGAGCTGAGCTGGCGAAATTCCCATAAGAAATAAGGGATGCATGACAAGGGCTCATTGTCACACACATCTAGTTATGGACAGCCCTGTGCGTCATGAGTAGAAAGCAAATGGACGGTGCAAAGGTTAAAGTATAATCCTTCTCGCCCGAATAGCCAAAAGTAGGCAGGTGGGTGTAGGAGCGGTCTCCCAACAAGCGGGCAGCTGTCCCTTAAGTGGGGACACAGGTGTGCTAGACACACCGTCCTAGATGGACGGCAGCTAGGTGAGCTCTGCAAATTCATGGGGCAATGTGAACCAGGGAATCGGATCTGCCCCGCCGAGAGTTGACACAGGGCTGAGTTATGTGAAGTAGTGGAACTTTCCCACAGGAGGGTGGATAGTTCTTGACACAATCTCACAGGGCAGAAGGGCCTTTGTGTTGCAGTAGACACTAGCTGATCCAGGCTAGCAGTAGGGCTATTGGGATATAGATGGGGTTCATCTATCACCAGTGGGAGGGATCTCTTCCCTAGCTTTGCAGGAGGCCTGGAAATGAGAGGTTGCAGGTGAGAAAGGAGCTGTTTTGGTGGGGGCTCTGGCGGCGACGGTGGCCACCTCCAGAGCTGTGGCGGAGTTACAGGGCGATCTGGAAGCAGAGGGGTACAGAAGGGTACCTCTGCGCGGCACCATGGTGGGTGCCAGAGCCAAATCCTAGGAGCCTCATGGGAGGTTCCTAGAAAACCGTGACGGCGCCCCGTTAGTCCTTCGGGCGGTTGTGGGCCTGAACAACCGGGGGTTTGCTATGCTACGCTCCGCCCTGAAAGGGGCGTGAGTAATAAGGAACCATGTGTCACGTGATCCGGGAAGAGGATCACCAGAAGTGGCAGCACAGATGGGGTTCGCCCCAGTGCTGCTTGGCTCATCAGGCGGGCAGGCGGCCTAGATGGTTGCCTGCCCTTGGATCGCCCGTAAGATAACCCACCATATTACATAACGGTGTATGTAATAAACCTGCAGCAATTTTTACCCAAACAAGAAATGTGTTGTGTGATTATTTATGAGCATGCATGTTACGTTGGAGGGGTGGGGTAAGTTGCCAATGCTGGTACTATGCGGCTGTCCGAGGCCCCGCAGGGGGCCACTAAAGAGGGCAGCCCTCTAGTGCCAGCTGGGCACCCCACACCCCGTAGGGGCAGGGACTCAGGGAGGAGTCCCCCAAGCCTGGTCGCAGCGCGATAGGCTAGAATCACGTCCGGGGTGCGAGGACAGGGGAGGGGTATATAGGCCTCCCCCCACCATCTTGTCGTCCTCTTTCGCGCGCCCGGACACGCCGTCTCCCACCCTACCGCTTACCCGGCGTGGTTCGTGGCAGGCAGGAGGCAGAGAATGTTGTAATGTTGTCTTTTTCGTTGCAGGCGGAGTTACAGGGCGATCTGGAAGCAGAGGGGTACAGAAGGGTACCTCTGCGCGGCACCATGGTGGGTGCCAGAGCCAAATCCTAGGAGCCTCATGGGAGGTTCCTAGAAAACCGTGTCGGCGCCCCGTTAGTCCTTCGGGCGGTTGTGGGCCTGAACAACCGGGGGTTTGCTATGCTACGCTCCGCCCTGAAAGGGACGTGAGTAATAAGGAACCATGTGTCACGTGATCCGGGAAGAGGATCACCAGAAGTGGCAGCACAGATGGGGTTCGCCCCAGTGCTGCTTGGCTCATCAGGCGGGCAGGCGGCCTAGATGGTTGCCTGCCCTTGGATCGCCCGTAAGATAACCCACCATATTACATAACGGTGTATGTAATAAACCTGCAGCAATTTTTACCCAAACAAGAAATGTGTTGTGTGATTATTTATGAGCATGCATGTTACGTTGGAGGGGTGGGGTAAGTTGCCAATGCTGGTACTATATGCAGTACCTATGACTGTAGTTTAGTCTGTCTCTAAGCGCGCCCTTATTTTAGAAAATATGAAACCTGAGTCACAGCGAGATGAAGCGACTTGGGATCACACAGGGTCCAGTCAAGTGAGGAGGACCACTGGGTCCAGGCCTGGAGTTTATCCAATAGAACTGCACGTTCTGCAAGCACAAGATGGCTGCCGTTGAGAGCAGCGGCTGTGCTGCATTGGGCAGGAGCGCCCTCTACGCCTCAGAGCCCGCGAGCTGCGATGCCTTCCTCCCACTTCCGGGCGGTCACTGTGACGTGGGGTTCTCAGGCCCCTGCTCAATGGCCTCTTGTCTGGGCCCTCCATGGAGAACGCTTTCATTGGCCTTCACCTGACTCCACGTCTTGGATCTGCGCCTGGGAGCCTTCAGGCACTGCACGCTTTACAATTAATGGAATCGACATTCAAAAACAAAATGACCGGGTCGTTGGCTCAATTCATTCTGCTTTTTTTCATTCATTTCCCACTAAACGTTTCGTCAAGGACTATTAAGGTTTCTGCATGCGTGCATTTTATCAGATGAAACAGTGGCCCCTTTTGTTCTACCCATAACCCCCCTACATACCTATTTACATGTTTTATGGATGTTATTAGATTGTGCCGCTTTCCCACCGCTTCAATGCATTTCACAATATAATAAAAAGTGTATGCAGCCCTGGTTGTCCCACAGGATGTCCTGTACCTCCTGTGAGCAGTCTGCATTGGCTTTACCCCATGCAGGAGTGGACATGTGCCCTGGTGCAGGTTGCTTTGTGTATTCCACTGACATAAACCATCCTCATACACTTGAACGTAGTTTGTGTCTCCAGGCGGTTATTGGGGTCCAGAAACCATCTATGCACAAGTCTCACACTGGTGCAAAGAGTGCACACACTGGGCAAGCTGGATGCAGGGATCCAGGAACCATCCATGCAAAAGACTCACACTGGTGCAGCGACTGCACACACTGAGCAGGCTGGATGCAGGGATCCATGAACCATCCATGCACAAGTCTCTCGCTGGTGCAAGGAGGGCACACCTTCAGCAGGCTGGATGCAAGGAGTGCACACACTGAGCAGGCTGGATGCAGGGATCCATGAACCATCCATGCACAAGTCTCTCGCTGGTGCAAGGAGGGCACACCTTCAGCAGGCTGGATGCAGGGGTCCAGGAGCCATCCATACACAAGTCTCTCGCTGGTGCAAGGAGGGCACACCTTCAGCAGGCTGGATGCAAGGAGTGCACACACTGAGCAGGCTGGATGCAGGAAACCATGAACCATCCATGCAAAAGACTCACGCTGGTGCAGCGACTGCACACACTGAGCAGGCTGGATGCAGGGATCCATGAACCATCCATGCACAAGTCTCTCGCTGGTGCAAGGAGGGCACACCTTCAGCAGGCTGGATGCAGGGGTCCAGGAGCCATCCATACACAAGTCTCTCGCTGGTGCAAGGAGGGCACACCTTCAGCAGGCTGGATGCAAGGAGTGCACACACTGAGCAGGCTGGATGCAGGGAACCATGAACCATCCATGCAAAAGACTCACGCTGGTGCAGCGACTGCACACACTGAGCAGGCTGGATGCAGGGATCCATGAACCATCCATGCAAAAGACTCACGCTGGTGCAGCGACTGCACACACTGAGCAGGCTGGATGCAGGGATCCATGAACCATCCATGCACAAGTCTCTCGCTGGTGCAAGGAGGGCACACCTTCAGCAGGCTGGATGCAGGGGTCCAGGAGCCATCCATACACAAGTCTCTCGCTGGTGCAAGGAGGGCACACCTTCAGCAGGCTGGATGCAAGGAGTGCACACACTGAGCAGGCTGGATGCAGGGATCCATGAACCATCCATGCACAAGTCTCTCGCTGGTGCAAGGAGTGCACACACTCAGCAGGCTGGGTGCAGAGGTCCAGGAACCATCCATGAACAAGTCTCACGTTGGTGCAACAACTGGACACACTCAGCAGGCTGGATGCAGGGGTCCAGTGACCCATCCATACACTGGTCTCACGCTGATGCAACAACTGCACACCTTCAGCAGGCTGGATGCACGGGTCCAGGAACTATACATACACAAGTCTCACACTGGTGCAACGACTGCACACACTGAGCAGCCTGGGAGCAGGGATCCAGGAACCATCCATGCACAAGTCTCTTGCTGGTGCGAGGAGTGCACACTTTCAGCAGGCTGTATGCAGGGGTCCAGTACCATCCATACACATGTCTCACGTTGGTGCAACAACTGGACACACTAAGCAGGCTGGATGCAGGGGTCCAGTGACCCATCCATACACTGGTCTCACGCTGATGCAACGACTGCACACCTTCAGCAGGCTGGATGCACGGGTCCAGGAACTATACATACACAAGTCTCACACTGGTGCAAGGAGTGCAAACCTTCAGCAGGTTGGATGCAGGGGTCCAGGAACTACTCATACACAAGTCTCACACTTGTGCAAGGAGTGCACACCTTCAGCAGGCTAGATGCAGGGGTCCAGGAACCATCCATGCACAAGTGTGATGCTGGTGCAACAATTGGACACACTCAGCAGGCTGGATGCAACAACTGCACACGCTCAGAAGGAGGGATGCGGGGGGTCCATACCATCCATACACATGGCTCAACCTGGTGCAATAACTGCACACTCTCAGCAGGCTGGATTCAGGGGTCCAGAACCATCCATACGAAAGTCTGATGCTGCTAGTCCAAGAACCATACATCCACAAGTCTCACACTATGGAAATGAATGCACATGCTGAGTGGAATGGATGCAGGGGTCCAGGGGCCATCCATGCACAAGTCTCACGCTTGTGTAACGACTGTACATACTCAGCAGGCTGGATGCAGGGGTCCAGGAACCATCCATGTACAAGTCTCACACTGGTGCAGCGACTGCACACACTGAGCAAGCTGGATGCAGGGGGTCCAGGAACCATCCATGCACAAGTCTCACGCTTGTGTAACAACTGGACACACTCAGCAGGCTGGATGCAGGGGTCCAGGAACCATCCATGTACAAGTCTCACACTGGTGCAAAGAGTGCACACACTGAGCAAGCTGGATGCAGGGGGTCCAGAAACCATCCATGCACAGGTCGCACGCTGGTGTAACGACTGGACACACTCAACAGGCTGGATGCAGGGGTCCGGGAACCATCCATATACAAGTCTCACACTGGTGCAAGGACTGCACATGTCCAGCAGGCTTGGTGCAGGGATCCAGAACCGTGCATACCCAAGTCTCACGCTGGTGGAACGACTGCACACATTCAGTAGTCTTGATGCAGGGGTCCAGAAACCATCTATGTACAAGTCTCACACTGGTGCAATTGCTGCAAACAGTCAGCAGGCTCTGATGCAGGGGTCCATGCACCATTCATGCACAAAGCTCACACTAGTGCAATGACTGTAGGCACTCTGGAGGCTGGATGAAGCGGTCCAGGAATCACCTATAAGTAAGTCTCACACTGCAGGAGTCCTGGAACTATTCACACACAAGCCTCACACTGGTGCAATGACCTTACATGCCCAGACGACTGGCTGCAGGGGTCACAAACCATCTGTACACAAGTCTCACACCAGTGCAAAGACTGCACATACTCAGCAGACTGGATGCAAGGGTCCAGGAACTAGTCATACACAAGTCTCACACTAGTGTAATGACCGCATACGCTCAGTTGGCTGGATGCAGGGGTCCAGGAACCATCCATGCACAAGTCTCACCCTGGTGCACTGACTGCACACACTCATGTAAAGCATGTTCGTGTTGTGCACTAGTAACCAGACAAGGGCTTCAATCCTAACTTGGGTCGCAGCGTTTAAGTGAGGATACAAGGCCTGTGTTTTACATTAATGTATTGCTGTTTCTAATGGGAAAGGTGTCGGTTAGGCCTGTAGTCCATCTGAGAAGTGTTTTTGTGTCATGCCTAAAGAGTGTTGGAATGCACTCCTAATGTGGCTCAATCGTGTAGCTGCATGTATGCGTGGAATGGAACGAAGAGTGTGAGAGAGAACGATGCATGTGGACATGCCAACCATGCAAAGGTTACGTTTGTTGCTTGCAGTTCACAATCATGCGCTGGGTACAGGCAGACATGGTAGATGCGCTGTACAGACGACCCAGGAGCAATCCACAGGCTTGACCTGGATGCAGGCAGACATGGTAGGTGCGTTGTAGAGACCACCCAGGACTGACCAAGGAACAACCCACAGTCAAGCACTGGATACAGGCGGACATAGTAGGTGCGTTGTAGAGACCACCCAGGAGTGCCCAAGGAACAACCCACAGTCATGCACTGGATACAGACAGACATGGTAGATGCATAGTAGAGACCAACGAAGAACAAGGAACAACCCACAGTCATGCGCTGGATACAGGCAGACAAGGTAGGTGCATAGTAGAGACCAATAAAGAAGAAGGAATAACTCACAGTCATGCGCTGGATACAGGCAGACATGGTAGGTGTGCTGTAAAGACCACACAGGAGTCCCCAAAGAACAACCCACAGTCATGCACTGGATACAGGCAGACATGGTAGATGCATAGTAGAGACCAACGAAGAACAAGGAACAACCCACAGTCATGCGCTGGATACAGGCAGACAAGGTAGGTGCATAGTAGAGACCAACGAAGAACAAGGAACAACTCACAGTCATGCGCTTGATAGAGGCAGACATGGTAGATGCATAGTAGAGACCAACGAAGAACAAGGAACAACTCACAGTCATGCGCTTGATAGAGGCAGACATAGTAGGTGCGCTGTAAAGACCACACAGGAGTCCCCAAAGAACAACCCACAGTCATGCACTGGATACAGGCAGACATGGTAGATGCATAGTAGAGACCAACGAAGAACAAGGAACAACCCACAGTCATGCGCTGGATACAGGCAGACAAGGTAGGTGCATAGTAGAGACCAACGAAGAACAAGGAACAACTCACAGTCATGCGCTTGATACAGGCAGACATGGTAGGTGCGCTGTAAAGACCACACAGGAGTCCCAAAGAACAACCCACAGTCATGCACTGGATACAGGCAGACATGGTAGATGCATAGTAGAGACCAACGAAGAACAAGGAACAACTCAGTCATGTGCTGGATACAGGCAGACATGGTAGATGCATAGTAGAGACCAACAAAGAAGAAGGAATAACCCACAGTCATGCGCTGGATACAGGCAGACATTGTAGGTGCGCTGTAAAGACCACACAGGAGTCCCCAAAGAACAACCCACAGTCATGCACTGGATACAGGCAGACATGGTAGATGCATAGTAGAGACCAACGAAGAACAAGGAACAACTCACAGTCATGCGCTGGATACATGCAGACAAGATAGGTGCATAGTAGAGACCAACGAAGAACAAGGAACAACTCACAGTCATGCGCTTGATAGAGGCAGACATAGTAGGTGCGCTGTAAAGACCACACAGGAGTCCCCAAAGAACAACCCACAGTCATGCACTGGATACAAGCAGACATGGTAGATGCATAGTAGAGACCAACGAAGAACAAGGAACAACTCACAGTCATGTGCTGGATACAGGCAGACATGGTAGATGCATAGTAGAGACCAACAAAGAAGAAGGAATAACCCACAGTCATGCGCTGGATACAGGCAGACATGATAGGTGCATTGTAGAGACCACTCAGGCGTGCCCAAGGAACAACCCACAGTCAAGCACCTGATACAGGCAGACATGATAGGTGCATTGTGTAGACCACCGAGGACTGATCAAGGAAGTAGTTGTAGAGACCACACAGGAGTGCCTAAAGAACAACCTACAGTCATGCGCTGGATACAGGCAGACATGATAGGTGCGTTGTAGAGAACACACAGAACTGACCAGGGAACAACCCACAGTCATGCGCTGGATACAGGCAGACATGGTAGGTACGTTGTAAAGACCACACAGGAGTCCCCAAAGAACAACCCACAGTCATGCACTGGATACAGGCAGACATGGTAGGTGCGCTGTAAAGACCACACAGGAGTCCCCAAAGAACAACCCACAGTCATGCACTGGATACAGGCAGACATGGTAGATGCATAGTAGAGACCAACGAAGAACAAGGAACAACTCACAGTCATGCGCTGGATACAGGCAGACATGATAGGTGCATTGTAGAGACCACTCAGGCGTGCCCAAGGAACAACCCACAGTCAAGCACCTGATACAGGCAGACATGATAGGTGCATTGTGTAGACCACCGAGGACTGATCAAGGAAGTAGTTGTAGAGACCACACAGGAGTGCCTAAAGAACAACCTACAGTCATGCGCTGGATACAGGCAGACATGATAGGTGCGTTGTAGAGAACACACAGAACTGACCAGGGAACAACCCACAGTCATGCGCTGGATACAGGCAGACATGGTAGGTACGTTGTAAAGACCACACAGGAGTCCCCAAAGAACAACCCACAGTCATGTACTGGATACAGGCAGACATGGTAGGCGGGCTGTAGAAGCCACCCAGGACTGACCAAGGAACAACCCACAGTCATGCGCTGTATACAGGCAGACATGGTAGGTGCGTTGTAGAGACCACCCAGAACTGACCAAGGAACAAGCCACAGTCATGCACTGGATACAGGCAGACATGGTAGATGCATAGTAGAGACCAACGAAGAACAAGGAACAACCCACAGTCATGCGCTGGATACAGGCAGACAAGGTAGATGCATAGTAGAGACCAACGAAGAAAAAGGAACAACTCACAGTCATGCGCTGGATACAGGCAGACATGATAGGTGCATTGTAGAGACCACTCAGGCGTGCCCAAGGAACAACCCACAGTCAAGCACCTGATACAGGCAGACATGATAGGTGCATTGTGTAGACCACCGAGGACTGATCAAGGAAGTAGTTGTAGAGACCACACAGGAGTGCCTAAAGAACAACCTACAGTCATGCACTGGATACAGGCAGACATGATAGGTGCGTTGTAGAGAACACACAGAACTGACCAGGGAACAACCCACAGTCATGCGCTGGATACAGGCAGACATGGTAGGTACGTTGTAAAGACCACACAGGAGTCCCCAAAGAACCACCCACAGTCATGTACTGGATACAGGCAGACATGGTAGGCGGGCTATAGAAGCCACCCAGGACTGACCAAGGAACAACCCACAGTCATGCGCTGTATACAGGCAGACATGATAGGTGCATTGTGTAGACCAGCGAGGACTGATCAAGGAAGTAGTTGTAGAGACCACACAGGAGTGCCTAAAGAACAACCTACAGTCATGCGCTGGATACAGGCAGACATGATAGGTGCGTTGTAGAGAACACACAGAACTGACCAGGGAACAACCCACAGTCATGCGCTGGATACAGGCAGACATGGTAGGTACGTTGTAAAGACCACACAGGAGTCCCCAAAGAACCACCCACAGTCATGTACTGGATACAGGCAGACATGGTAGGCGGGCTGTAGAAGCCACCCAGGACTGACCAAGGAACAACCCACAGTCATGCGCTGTATACAGGCAGACATGGTAGGTGCGTTGTAGAGACCACCCAGACCTGACCAAGGAACAAGCCACAGTCATGCGCTGGATACGGGCAGACATGGTAGGTGCGTTGTAGAGACCACCCAGAACTGACCAAGGAACAACCCACAGTCATGCGCTGGATACAGGCAGACATGGTAGGCGGGCTGTAGAAGCCACCCAGGACTGACAAAGGAACAACCCACAGTCATGCGCTGTATACAGGCAGACATGGTAGGTGCGTTGTAGAGACCACTCAGAACTGACCAAGGAACAAGCCACAGTCATGCGCTGGATACAGGAGGGCATGATAGGTGCGTTGTAGAGAACACACAGAACTGACCAGGGAACAACCCACAGTCATGCGCTGGATACAGGCAGACATGGTAGGTACGTTGTAAAGACCACACAGGAGTCCCCAAAGAACAACCCACAGTCATGCACTGAATACAGGCAGACATGGTAGGTGCGCTGTAAAGACCACACAGGAGCCCCCAAAGAACAACCCACAGTCATGCACTGGATACAGGCAGACATGGTAGATGCATAGTAGAGACCAACGAAGAACAAGGAACAACCCACAGTCATGCGCTGGATACAGGCAGACAAGGTAGATGCATAGTAGAGACCAACGAAGAACAAGGAACAACTCACAGTCATGCGCTGGATACAGGCAGACATGATAGGTGCATTGTAGAGACCACTCAGGCGTGCCCAAGGAACAACCCACAGTCAAGCACCTGATACAGGCAGACATGATAGGTACATTGTGTAGACCACCGAGGAATGATCAAGGAAGTAGTTGTAGAGACCACACAGGAGTGCCTAAAGAACAACCTACAGTCATGCACTGGATACAGGCAGACATGATAGGTGCGTTGTAGAGAACACACAGAACTGACCAGGGAACAACCCACAGTCATGCGCTGGATACAGGCAGACATGGTAGGTACGTTGTAAAGACCACACAGGAGTCCCCAAAGAACCACCCACAGTCATGTACTGGATACAGGCAGACATGGTAGGCGGGCTATAGAAGCCACCCAGGACTGACCAAGGAACAACCCACAGTCATGCGCTGTATACAGGCAGACATGATAGGTGCATTGTGTAGACCAGCGAGGACTGATCAAGGAAGTAGTTGTAGAGACCACACAGGAGTGCCTAAAGAACAACCTACAGTCATGCGCTGGATACAGGCAGACATGATAGGTGCGTTGTAGAGAACACACAGAACTGACCAGGGAACAACCCACAGTCATGCGCTGGATACAGGCAGACATGGTAGGTACGTTGTAAAGACCACACAGGAGTCCCCAAAGAACCACCCACAGTCATGTACTGGATACAGGCAGACATGGTAGGCGGGCTGTAGAAGCCACCCAGGACTGACCAAGGAACAACCCACAGTCATGCGCTGTATACAGGCAGACATGGTAGGTGCGTTGTAGAGACCACCCAGACCTGACCAAGGAACAAGCCACAGTCATGCGCTGGATACGGGCAGACATGGTAGGTGCGTTGTAGAGACCACCCAGAACTGACCAAGGAACAACCCACAGTCATGCGCTGGATACAGGCAGACATGGTAGGCGGGCTGTAGAAGCCACCCAGGACTGACAAAGGAACAACCCACAGTCATGCGCTGTATACAGGCAGACATGGTAGGTGCGTTGTAGAGACCACCCAGAACTGACCAAGGAACAAGCCACAGTCATGCGCTGGATACAGGAGGGCATGATAGGTGCGTTGTAGAGAACACACAGAACTGACCAGGGAACAACCCACAGTCATGCGCTGGATACAGGCAGACATGGTAGGTACGTTGTAAAGACCACACAGGAGTCCCCAAAGAACAACCCACAGTCATGCACTGAATACAGGCAGACATGGTAGGTGCGCTGTAAAGACCACACAGGAGCCCCCAAAGAACAACCCACAGTCATGCACTGGATACAGGCAGACATGGTAGATGCATAGTAGAGACCAACGAAGAACAAGGAACAACCCACAGTCATGCGCTGGATACAGGCAGACAAGGTAGATGCATAGTAGAGACCAACGAAGAACAAGGAACAACTCACAGTCATGCGCTGGATACAGGCAGACATGATAGGTGCATTGTAGAGACCACTCAGGCGTGCCCAAGGAACAACCCACAGTCAAGCACCTGATACAGGCAGACATGATAGGTGCATTGTGTAGACCACCGAGGACTGATCAAGGAAGTAGTTGTAGAGACCACACAGGAGTGCCTAAAGAACAACCTACAGTCATGCGCTGGATACAGGCAGACATGATAGGTGCGTTGTAGAGAACACACAGAACTGACCAGGGAACAACCCACAGTCATGCGCTGGATACAGGCAGACATGGTAGGTACGTTGTAAAGACCACACAGGAGTCCCCAAAGAACCACCCACAGTCATGTACTGGATACAGGCAGACATGGTAGGCGGGCTGTAGAAGCCACCCAGGACTGACCAAGGAACAACCCACAGTCATGCGCTGTATACAGGCAGACATGGTAGGTGCGTTGTAGAGACCACCCAGAACTGACCAAGGAACAAGCCACAGTCATGCACTGGATACAGGCAGACATGGTAGATGCATAGTAGAGACCAACGAAGAACAAGGAACAACCCACAGTCATGCGCTGGATACAGGCAGACAAGGTAGATGCATAGTAGAGACCAACGAAGAACAAGGAACAACTCAGTCATGCGCTGGATACAGGCAGACATGATAGGTGCATTGTAGAGACCACTCAGGCGTGCCCAAGGAACAACCCACAGTCAAGCACCTGATACAGGCAGACATGATAGGTGCATTGTGTAGACCACCGAGGACTGATCAAGGAAGTAGTTGTAGAGACCACACAGGAGTGCCTAAAGAACAACCTACAGTCATGCGCTGGATACAGGCAGACATGATAGGTGCGTTGTAGAGAACACACAGAACTGACCAGGGAACAACCCACAGTCATGCGCTGGATACAGGCAGACATGGTAGGTACGTTGTAAAGACCACACAGGAGTCCCCAAAGAACCACCCACAGTCATGTACTGGATACAGGCAGACATGGTAGGCGGGCTATAGAAGCCACCCAGGACTGACCAAGGAACAACCCACAGTCATGCGCTGTATACAGGCAGACATGATAGGTGCATTGTGTAGACCACCGAGGACTGATCAAGGAAGTAGTTGTAGAGACCACACAGGAGTGCCTAAAGAACAACCTACAGTCATGCGCTGGATACAGGCAGACATGATAGGTGCGTTGTAGAGAACACACAGAACTGACCAGGGAACAACCCACAGTCATGCGCTGGATACAGGCAGACATGGTAGGTACGTTGTAAAGACCACACAGGAGTCCCCAAAGAACCACCCACAGTCATGTACTGGATACAGGCAGACATGGTAGGCGGGCTGTAGAAGCCACCCAGGACTGACCAAGGAACAACCCACAGTCATGCGCTGTATACAGGCAGACATGGTAGGTGCGTTGTAGAGACCACCCAGAACTGACCAAGGAACAAGCCACAGTCATGCGCTGGATACGGGCAGACATGGTAGGTGCGTTGTAGAGACCACCCAGAACTGACCAAGGAACAACCCACAGTCATGCGCTGGATACAGGCAGACATGGTAGGTGCGTTGTAGAGACCACCCAGAACTGACCAAGGAACAACCTACAGTCATGCACTGGATACAGGCGGACATGGTAGGTGCGTTGTAGAGGTGGGCTATCAATGAGGTCAATTTGCCAATGTCCTGGTGACTCCAACACAGTGGGTATTTCTTGTTGCTGGGATTAGAGAGTTGTTAGTGAGGTAATACTGTGGAAGTTGAGAAGGCACCAAGAGGAGGATAAGTGTCAGAGGAAGGCTACGGCGTAGGGGTTCTTTCTCTAGGCTCTAAGGGCAGCACCAGAAGACAGGAAGATGCCTTTTACCTCTCTGCTCTTTACCTGAATACCACCACAAAATGTCCTGGTGGGAACGAGGGTTAAATAGGGTTAGGGAGAGATCTGACAGTGCAGGAAAGGCTCAGCTTTGTCACCATCTCCCAATGGGAGTGAGGGAGGATGGAGAAGTGTCTGCAAGGACTCACACTACTTCAGTGCAGGGGTAAGGGCCCAAAGCAGGGAAGACGTGGGGCGGTGATGCCACAGCACAGTTAGAGATGGAGAATGGAAGGACCGGTGGAGGCGGCAAGAGAGATGCTCCTACAGACTAGATTCAGAGCAGTAGGTGTAATTTCAACAGCTCCACTGTGGCACAGTGGCATAGAACCCGGCCAGCAGGTTCTACCGTAGCCTCTCTACACACTTCACAAGCCCAATGCACGTAGGAAACAGGAAGGTAGGGTCAGTTTCCATCTCCTCCTTTCCTCTCACACCAGAGAAGACTCACATCACAGGTACCTACTGAAGGGGCGCGCTGCTCCTGTTGGTGAGAGGTCTGAGAGGGGTCCACCAGGGTCATAGGACCACAATGTAATATCAGACTGATGTCATGGATTGATGGACTCGAGAGAAAATCTCTCTTCTCATAAATATACAAATCTTAAGATCTCTACTTCCAGTTTAACAGCATCAGAAATCCCCCTAAAACAGCAACATTTGATTTACTGTCATAGTGATAAAAAGTGTGTCACAATAGGTCAATTCTTTGTTATTTTGGAGGGTTTTCAGGCCAGCTGGTTACTCTGGCTGCTAAGTATGTGTCAAAAAGAGATCGGAATCTTATGTGAAATGTCCAAGTCTGGCCGGTCGTTGGCCAAACTTCTGAGTCAACTCTCCAGATGTTCCCTTGCCTCCTGCTTCTCCATCTTCGCTTGTCTGATGGTCTGCCTGAACATTTGGTTTCCTGTAAGAGCTTCTCACTGAGAGGAGAGGGAGCGATAGGGGCTATTTCTGTGTTCTACACGACAGAGTTGGAACTCACTCAGACCGTGCTACTCCCAGCAATGAGTGAGAGGTCGCGATGGATCAACAGCTTTTTGTGGCCTTGAGTAGAAAACAGATTTCATTTAAAAAAGGATTAATAGATGTAATTTGTGCCTTGAAAATTGCTATGTAAATTTTCCCAGCTCACTACCCCCTGCCCAGACCAAGGGGGTTTCCATAATTTGACCTTTTCCTCTAATGATGTGAAATGAGCAAGAGGCCTTTGAGTGCCACTCCTGAGGGCTTCTTTGCTTCTGCGCCCGCGTCGGTAAAACGGTGCAGGCGCAGAGGCAAAAGGATTCCCTCATTTGCATGGGGCACGCCACCATGCAAACGAGGGAACGCCCCCTTGAAGATAGCGCTGGCGCTTTATATACGCCAGCACGATTGTTATTACAGAAGGGGCCGCAAAAGCATCTGCGACCCCTTCTGTAATACCAAAGTGCCTCGGGGCATGCAAAGCGGGCGCAAACAGCTGTTGTGCCCCCGGGGCACTTTATGTAATACAGCCCCATGTGTCCATAGTAAGTGGGGTAGCTGAGCTCTGGATATAGTCTAGAGATTTGATTCAACCTTTCATATTTTCCAGGTCAATAAATTGAATACTGCTTGATAATAGTAACGCCTGTTGTTTAAAGCGTCAGAAAACCATAACACAGCACCAGCAAGCACTACAGAAATAAAAGAGGGCATTGGTGAGGCTGGCTGACACATGGCCATGTGAGGCGTGAACATGAACAGAGGAGCGAGCTCACCCTTTGCTGGGATGGAAACCAAAACCAGCCCTGGCAGAAATGGTCAAACTAACCCCACCCTGCAGGAGCCAGTGGGTAGAATGGGGCCATGTGGGCATGGGTGGGTCATGGCAGCCCGCCTTGCTAGTGGAACAGCCCCAGCCTTCGGTCCACTGGGATCATGCCAAAGTGGTGACCCGACCAGTACGGTTTTATCTGGCAGTTTTCACCACATCTGCTAGACTCAATCCATGGCCTAATATTCATTATTGTGCTTTACTTTTCCTTCTGTAGAACTCGGGGGCATATTAGCAAGGGCGGTATCGACGCTTTAGCGGCACTTTTTGGCGCTAAAGCGGCGATATTTCTATCGCCCTATTAGCAAGCTGTCGCTAATAGCTGTTAGCGACAGCTTTATGGCGAAAGCGACCGTTTTGGTGCCGCTTTGCATGTCAGCGATAATTATCGCTAATGACATGCAAAGTAGGCGTTCCCAACTAAAAGCGACTGGAAACAGTCGCAAACACAACTTCCCCCTATTAGCAATGCCCGCGAAGCGATAAAAAAAGTCGCGCTAACCGCGATTATCGCTGGATATTAACACCTGCTAAAAACTTGACTTAACCATTCTTGTCAATGGGAAGTGGATTGTAAGGTTAAGACCTCACCTGCCTATTAGCAAGCTTTTCATTAGCGCTGGGAATTTATCGCTGGATTCCTCGCGCTATTGTTGGGTTTCGCCGCTATCGCTGGATTTTTTATCGCCTTGGAGATAAGCGTTGATAATAACGCGTTATCTCCGCGATTAAATCCAGCGATAGCCGGCGATAAAAAAAACAGCGCTAAGCGCGCTTTGCGATAATTATCGCTATTCCTTGGTAATATCCCCCTCAGTGCTGCGAAGTTATCGCATGGGGACAGCAGCGCTCTACTGCAATTAAATAAAAGATCAATTAAGGACCTTGTATCTTATCAATGTATGCAATGGGTCTAGCTAGCGCTATATAAAACTCTCAAATAAATAAATAAATAAATGTACGATTTTAAACATGTTTGACAACTTTGGAACACAAATGCACTTCTTTGTAAATATTTTGGTGTCATGCCCACTAATGCAATAGGTTACAATAGCAACTTTACAGTTAAAACTTGTATCCATAACTTTGCTGTATTTTGTAATGTGAGAAGTACGCACTGCCACAATCCTGTATCGAAAAGAATGAAAAAGGATTGCCTTATGGCTCACACTTAAAAAGGAAAAAACATATTAGCCTAATGATTCCAAGTGGTCTAACTTGGAGACACATGTAATTCATCATTTAAATAGTTCCCGGCCTCTTCCGCCTCGTGGGGTTTGAGCTGAACGAGAGAGCCCCTAAAACGTCAGCCCATACGGATGGCGGGGTGTCCCCAGGGCGCGTGGCTACCGGGTGTTGTGCGCCTGTTTTTAATGGTTTTCATGTGTCTCATTACCATCAGGTCCACTTTCCGCTCCCAGCAGAGCGCGGATTGTAAAACTGCGGCAGTCCCAGCACTCATACGAGTTTATCAAACCCTGCACAGCCCACTTCCACTGATTAATTCAAGACCCCCCTTTGCTTATACACGTCATCCACGTGCAGGCAAAGTTCAAACCAGTGAAAGCAGAAAGAATTAATAGGAGCAGGCTAGAAAGCAATTGTGAGGTGTGATTGATGTGTGTTTGATGGCTGTGTACAGATGCAATCAGAGTGTGTTAGCAGCTGATGTATGCTTGGGCTGTTTACACAGGAGTTAATGGGACTGTGATGGATTCCAAGCATCTGATTTTGATAAAGCGTGAGTAATTATGTTATTTAAATATGGAAGCTGCGTTGGTCCTCCTGTGTGTTTTTTTTCCTCCTTGACAAGGACCCCTCAAACAGCAGAACGAATCGCTCTGTGTGGTCAGGAAACCTCACACATACTAGCCAACAATGTGAAAAGAAATGAAATTAAATACATTTTACTGTTTGGCTAATAAAAACATTATAATTTCTCTCATTTGTAAAACTAAAATCATTCAGTAATGGCCAATTAAAAAAACAAAACAGAATAATCAGAAAAAGAGAACGGGAAGATGCAAGCCGGCTCGTTCCTCTTCCCCTTGAATACATCAAAAACAAAGAACGAGCGAGCTACCAGTAGGCCCTATTGTCACGCATGTCACTCACTCATGTTCCAAGGGAACCGTTGGGTTATTTAAAAGAACCCTCACCCACCAACCTAGTTGGTGGCATGCTTCCTCATTGGGTTCCCCCCCAAGATGCCTAGCGCATCCCAGGTGTGCTGGGACGCCTGATTACACCAGAGCTGGATTTTTATTATGTGGTTGTGAATTTATGAGTGGTTTTAAAACTACATCAAGGTTGTACGTACTAATCAAGATTTTTATTAATGGATACCTTGGGTAGGTAAATTAAAAGCGGTGGATGTAGGGTGCAAGAATAATGGTCTCACACATCACGGTGTGAAGTCGACATGTTTCAGCCAATCATGAGTGCTATTAAGTCACTGTGGCTTTCTTCAGGACCAGGTGTACTAGGAACCAGCCTAGTGTAGTGTAGGCATGTGCACTAAGAAAGGTGTGCTCAGGGAGTCGAGATACAGTTCACTCCACTGTGCTATCACACGCAGGGCCGGACTGGGAACAGAAACCGGCCCTGGCAAACTGCTCAGTCGCCCCCTCCTGGGGTGAGGAGGAGTGCAGCCGAGCAGTTTGCGAGGGCCGGTTTCGGCCGATTTTGTTACAGGGGGCCGATATTGCCGACCCATGGTAACAAAAACGGCCCCCCAGGGGCCCAAAACCGGCCCCACCCTAGCGGCCTACTGGGGAAACGCCCGGTGCCCGCTATGGCCAGTCCGGCCCTGATCACAAGCACAGATCCGTGGTCTCCTCACACACAGTGCTTAATACTACAATTACATGCGTGTGAACAGGAGGGCAACAAGACCATGCCTTTCCGACATCTCATGTCTTTCTATGCCAGAGGCATGGTTCATTGATGAAGAACATACTACTCAGATGGCAGGGCATATGCGGTGCAAGCACATGTGCAACATAAAATCATAAAATCAGGGGTTGTGTAATCGTGACATGCAAATTTTGCTTAAAAAGTGATTGACAGAGCTTAGTCCTGTCTAATCCATACTTATGTCGCGTGGAGCAACGAATGCACCTAGGATCTTCCTGGAGGATGCTTCCTTCAGGAGGGATTGGGCTCAAATAGCCTGGCATTGCACAAGGGACTGGATCATGCTTATAATAAATGGGTGGGGGCATAAAATAAATTCAAAACATAAATACACATGAAATAAATAAAAAAAACACTTATCTGCTTGTGTAAACATGTCCTCCTCGCTTTGGTCCTCTTATTTTCCGACGTCAAGCCAGGGCCCCAGTTAACCTAGTTAACCAATCCTGCCGCTGCTCTCAGCCTGAGAGAAGCGCCAGGACTAGAGGGAGCAGCGTCTCTCGGCGCTCCCGAGGACAGTCCATGCCTGTGGAGGGTCTGAACCCATCTGTCTAAGATAGATGGGTTGAGAGGTTTATAGTGCGCATGTCAGGCTGGCTGTCGCAAGGCGGCCGGCCAAAGGGACAGGCGCACTATAAACTAGTGCGCAGGCAGCCCACCACTGCTGCCACTCAGCAGGCCCGCCCTTTCCTGAGTCAGGATGGGTTGAAGAAAAATAAAATGGTAATGAATTAACTTCATTACCATTTTATTTTTTTTCTCTGGGACTTTTCTGGGGGCATTTAAGTGGGGCGATGGAGGAGCCACCCCTGCGCGTAACAGCAAGATTTTGCACTGACCCTGGATAAAAAGGCTACAAACATGTTAATGAGCCATGCACACATCTTGACTGATATATTTGAGGAAGCTTAATGAAAAATGTGCATTATTAACACGTGAGCAGAATATTAGTTTACATTTCTTTTCACATGCATATGTTAAATTAAATTGATTTTATTGCCATTGAAACATTTTGTTATGGCTTTTTAAAGGGTGCTTTCCTGGCCTCTGTTAACTAGGATTTAGTTAGGCCTCAACGCCATCTTGTTCAAAATGGATGCTCACGCTTTATTGTTGTTTCTGCTGCATGTAGTCAAGCAAGGTGTGGATTTGCTTATTTTCTCATAACACTGTTATCGAAGAAGGCTCGCTAGCCCGGACTCACTATTGTAACATTTTACCAAGGTTCTTCTACTTGCAGTATTAGATTCATTCTAGTTTTTTCTGATACCATCGGATAATATTAGGTCAGAGCGGCCGAATCAATTTTTATATACTGGGTTAGGGCGTAGGTGGTAGGGCTGTATGACGATTTTAAAAACTGAATTCTGATTTGTTGACAATGTATTTCTTTGCTCACACTACAATCATTCTGCAGTTTTCATATTGTTCTACGGGGAGATTTTCTACATTAAACCCTCAAATGTTTGGGTGAGCCAGATAATCTTTGGGTTCTAGTAGGGATGCTGTTCGATTCCTTACTGACTTTGCTGCACATTTGGGACTCAGACTATTATTGATTTTGCCTGTTATTCTGTGTTGTACTGCTACTGAGAGCCTTCAGGACAATGATTTATGGTTTTGAGTAAGATCTGCTGCACCTGCATTTTACAAGTTTTCTAATTGTTCTCTTTTAAAATTTTGCAATAAATCTCCATGGTTCTCCTAAATTACACCACAAATTCACTTTTTGAGTCAGTCCTTTCTGATTTGACTGCATTTTTAAATGCTGTTTGTACCTTGACTTGGGACACATTGTCTCGTGAGATTGTGGTTTAACACCATCTCCGATCCACCCGACCAGTGGGCACGTTATTGAGATGTTTTCGAGATGTAGGATTTTAAGGGTTCACTGCGCCCCCATATACAATGAACTTGTGTTGCACTACTTGTTAGTGATTACGTTTATAAGGTTGACCAAGCCATTGGCTAAACGCACAGCTGTGTACTTAAAGCAGTAAGGCAGAGAGGAATGGCCTCCTTACACTTTCCATTTCTATTTGTTGCGTGCCGACAACGGTTCGCAGCGGCCCCTGCATCGGTACTCAACTCTGGGGTTTGTTAGTTCTTTTTTCAAGCAAGTTTCTGGATGTTTTTGTCAGTCTTCATCCGCATACTGCTAGTATTGATTGTAGCATTCGTTTAGGGCTTTCCTACCACTCAAGAAGGCCTAAAGCGCTATCTGGAACAATGAATGAGCAGCTACTTAGTTTTATATCTATGATTGCTGAAGTAGTGGCTTGTATTGCTATCTATTATTACTATGTTTGGTGTCGTAAGTGAGATTTGGTGGTGAGCTCTAATCATGTTGCAGGGGACATGTGGCTGCACATAAGCATGGAGTGAAGCAGAAAAATGCAGACAAGAATGTTGTTTGTGCATATACCTACGATGGGTACTTTTCCATACGCACCATCTGCTTGCGACTGTGTAAGAAGACACCCCTTTAACTGAGCCTGGAATGCATGATGAAGTTTGTAGCCTGGTCTGAAGATGGGTTGGAAGGTGAGAGTAGGATGCACCAGTCCTCGTAGGGTGGCTGAGAAGCATCGGGGAGAAATCGATTGAGGGTAACAGCAATGAGTTGCAGATGTACCACCCAACAGGAACTATGTTATAGTGGATCACACAGGAGACATCAACCGAGTAGGTAGGAGTGATTGCATTTGCCCAGGCAAGTGGAACCAAGAGGGAGACCGACAATACCCAGACCAACCAGGAGCACAATATTTCTATGGACCTATGCAAGATCAGCCTGCATTCAACCAATGGCAAGCTGCTGATCTGATCCCAGCAGCCAGTGCTGATCCTACAGTCTTGACACCCTGTAAACATCATTGGGAGACCCTGCTTTCCTCAACCAGGTATGGAGAGTCATTGGCATCCATCCTGATTGAAAGAGGTCAACTGGAAGGTCTAAGGGATCCACCCTGTAGCGGTGTTGGTGCTGCCCAAAGTAAACAGCAGACACTACAGTATACGAGTCCGTGGGATCTACGCAGAAGCAGTGATGGAGTCACCAATGGGAGATCCACTAACAACACAGTATACAGGTCTGTGGGATTTACCCGGAAGCAGCGATGGAGTCACCAATGGGAGGTCCACCGACACCGCACTATACGGGTCTGTGGGATCTACACAAAAGCAGCAATGGAGTAACTCAAGGGAGATCCACTGTAATGGGTCTTTGGGATCCACCCAGAGCGGTGGAGGTGCCGCCCAGACAAGCGGGTAATGCCAGTGAAACCAACGTGAGTAGGCATCAATGCGGTACACTGAAGAAATAATGTAGTTGGATTTAAAAGAAGAGAAGGCGAGGCAGGGAGAGGTTCCGTGGAAGGATTTGAGATGGAGGGATCAGTGTGGGACTTCTGATCCCAGCTCACAACAGGCCATAAAAGGATCAACAAAGACCAGGCCGAAACGCCACAGAAAGCCAAGCTGTCAGACAGTCAAGTTACTAAATGATATTTTAGGAGAACAGTTTGTGGCAAATGTGTGCCATGAAACTCTGTGCTTGGGTCTTGCACTGCCACACACATTCACTGGAGTTTGTGTGCCAGGAAACTCTTGCACGTTACACTGAAACCCCATAACTATTGTGATACCACATACATATTTTCAAGATATTTGATAGAGCCCCGCTCCATGGAGCTGCGATCACATCAAAGAGAACATTCTTTTGTTTTTAGAAGGGCAAGTAGAACATGGAACAGAAGGGGATGTAAGGTCTGAATGAGCGTAAACTTGTACTACAAAAATAAGGGGAGCTGTAAACTTCACATTCGGCAAAAAACACACTGTTCACTTTGTATGTACATTATGAGTCACCTGAAACCTCGGTATTTGCTATTTTGCTTTCACAAAGTGCAGCTCTTGGCATAGCCACTACGGAAAGTAATAGTTGAGCCTCCAATAACGTTCAGCGATTGCCTGAAACCCGTTTCAATATCTCAATCAATCAATCAAACAGGATTTATAAATCTCGGCTAATCATTTGCGAAGGTATCCAGGTGCCGAGGGCTGCAGCTGTGGGTGGATCAGTTGAACAGACAGGTCTTGAGTTCCTTCCTGGACTCGGAGGTGAAGGGGAAGGCCGTTGCAGGATTTGGCAGCGAGGTAGGAGAAAGAGCGTCCTCCACTGTTGCTTCGGCGGATGTGAAGGGTGTGAGCGAGAGAGAGGGAGGCAAAACGAAGGTGTCTGGAGGGTTGGTGGAAATTCATGCGGCAGTTGATGATGGGCATTGACTCTGGAAATAAAGAAATGCCAGGCATTCTGGTTACTCAGCATATATTCTTTTCTGGACCATTACAAGCATTTATGGAAAATACTGAAAGGAGTGCTGGTGATACTGCAAACAGCCTACTATTGGGAATGTCTTCGGTGTCTCCGGCAGCCCTGTGCTGCTGCGGAAGACATGCACTGAGCGGGCTATTCAGTGACATGATCCTCTGGGCTGTAACTCTCCGGGCATCAGCTTTCAATAAGGCCTTCTGCTTCTGGGACCTTCTTACCGCTTTAGTTGTAGACATGACCTTGGGCAGCCAGCGCTGTGACGTGTAAATGACAATTTGCAGCGCTTGCCACATCCTGTTCGTTCACGCACCCAATAAAAAGTGTGCACGTACAGAAAGATTCCGGATCAGAAGGGGCGGTCCCACAGAGCTCCTCCCCCAGGCTCACAGGCTCGAGACAAAGCCTGGTTGTGCCTCACAGACAGCTTCAAGAGCTCATTACCACATAAGAGAGACGCCAAGGGCCTGGCTTCCTCCCCAGGGAAGGAGGCAGTGTTTACTGCGGGTAAATGTTTCATCTGCAGCCCTGATCACAGCCATTGACATTCCAGACCTTCTGGACTCTGCGCTCGGAGGGGGTGGGTGGCCCTTTTAAGAGTTTAGTGTTGGTAAAACTGTAACCTGAGTTCTTCTGAAGCCCTCTCTACTCAGCCTTATGCAGAGTTGTCTTCTGCAGTGAGCTATGCTGCAGATGAATACTTAGGGGGATGTATTTGATAAACTGGCTGAAAAGTAGGACCGGCCTGGGAACTCAAAACAGACCTAGCAAATGTTGTCAGACCAGCCCCCATATAGTGCATAGCGGGTGCGTAGCAAGTGTGTGCAGAGAGTGAGCCTGACCACTTCAAGTGGTGCCCGGGGCGAGGAGGGGGGGAGGGTCCCTCCCCCAAGGAAATTTGGAAAACAAATGGCAACACTTTTTCATTCTGTTTCAATGTATTAACTTGTAAAGCATAGTAAATGACTTTACAATGCACATGGATACCCAGTCATCCCCACAGATATTCCTACAGAGAGCACACAGAAAATAACACAGACCAGTCCCCATACAATGTGTAGCAAGCAAGCGCAGATAGCGAGCCAGACCACTGCAAGTGGGCTTGGGGGAGGGTTATCCCCCCAACAAAATTTTAAAAAAAATGAAAAAATGGTGCATTTTACAACATATTTTTCATTATATACTCAAAGACATTCTTAGCAAGAACATAAAAAAAGACAGACCTGTACTCATCTGATATATAGCGAGCGAGCGCAGTGAGCGATCCAGGGCACTGCAAGAGGGAAGGGGTCACCTGAAAATATTGAAAAAAATGGCAAAAATGGCGCATTCTACAACACATTTTTCATTATATATTCAAATGCATTGACTTTTAAAGCACGGTAAATGATGACCTTACAAGGCGCCAGGATACCCAGTGTACTTTGCCTTGTTTGTTCTACTGGAATGTGTTTATTATTAGTTCCTATTTTTAAAACATTTGGAACCACACTCGCTGCAATCTAGGTAAGGCACTAAACTGCACTGAAAGGCCTCCATGATAAACCCTCTTTTTCTCTGTTATATATAACAGTGAAAAGCACAGTCCTAGGGCAAGACTTCTTTTTAGTGAGGGTTCTCTTTAGTGTAAAGTTATTTTTAAGAAAAGCCGAATGCGAGGAAGAACTTGAGCCTGTAAAAGAGAAGCCCCATTTAAAAATAGTATTTCTTTCTCTGGCTGCAGATTAGTGTCTTTCATGTGGTGGTGAAAGGACTTCAACTACCTTTAAGCAATAGTGCTGAGCATCATTTAGGAGGCAAAGAAGCTTTGCTACTGGTAAAGTTGTCAGATGCAGAAGCTAAAAGGCAGCCATGATGAGAGGAAGAGAATATGGGAGTGTGAGGGACAAATTATCATAAGTTAGAAGCCTCACAGAGCATCATGTGCACAGAGAGGGAACCCTTTACACAGTCAACATGACAAACCAAGGAGCATTTAGGCTGGCCACTGTGACCCTTCAGTTCCTCAGATATTGTGTACATGGTACACTGTCTGCCCGACTGTCGTGGCTTTGAAGCAATTCCACTTCACAGTCATCGTAGTGAGAGCCCAGGCATAACTGTAAAGTCCAGGGCCGGGGCCTACAAATTTCTGGCAATAATGATAAAGAGGCAGTATTACTTTAGTGGCCAGCTTACAACTGAGACCACGCCCGGAGCCCTGGGCTATTTATTAACCCTCATTACGCTGGTTCGGCGTACACCGGGCCAGCCCACAATATAGCACGTCCAGAGGGGTTCCAGCCAGGTCACCCCTCGCACAGTGGAAGGCATAGTACCTCCCAAAATTAGCAACACTACAGGAGACGTGCATTAGCATTGTAATACTCCACCATGAACCCTCTGCTGCAGACATGACGTGCACAGCATGACATGTCACACATAGGAACACTGAAAGTATAGTAATGTCACTCTTACGTGAACTGACAAAGTGGCAGTGCCAAATTGTCTATTTGGTTGTCAAGTGTAGAAATGTCAAGAGTGCCATTTCCACACTTTCAGTTAGCAGCTCTGCATTCACTCACCGTGGCAGTCACCAGCCTGATTGTGTGGCGTCTGGACTAGGTCTGCCTGTGCGGTGATTTCTTTCTCTGCTGTCCTGCATGGCCATCTGCAACCGCGTGCGTCGTTGTCCATGTTTGATTTCCACGATGTCAGTCGTCGAGGAAATAAAAGAGAGACAACAGTGCTGTGCAGCGCTGTTGTCTGTCTTTTATTTCCACTACAATTAGAAATAAGCAGAAACAACTAAGGCTACAACTCCCAAGAAAATCTGCACAAGAGAAATGGAGAGGGTTTAAGGTTGCCTTAAATAACGAAGAAGAATTTGGTGGAGAGTTGGTGGGAGAACTAGACTGCAGACGGTACTCACTTCCGGATTATATCCATGTCTTCCGGGCTGTTAGTCAGGGCTGGGTATTCATAAGCCCCAGATTGGCATGCAGTAGCTGCCTGGTAATGTTTTGGAAAGTTATATAGCTTCCCGTTTCGATAATTCTTCACTGTGTTCGTTCGCCTCACCTTTCTTGTTTTTTCCCCATTCGATTCCCTCGTGTTGTGGGGTTAGGCATTCTACCATCTTAGACTTGCAGATTCTGTGGCATCCTGGGCATGGCACCTGTATGTAGGTCGGTGTTGGATTCATCCAGGCACACAACACCCATAGGGCTAAAAGGGCTTCGGCCCCTCCACCCCCCCACCCCACGTGTGTGTCTCAGCCCGGGCTACTGCAGCCCGAGCTGCTGTGGGCTCAGCTGGGCAGTGTCTGGAGTCTTATCTCCGGCACACCCGAGTTTTTCACAGGTCTTTAAAGACCATTTGCATATTTACATACCTTTGTAAATTGGTACCGAAGCTTAGTTTTTTTTCTGGTTCCAGTGCCCATAGGGCCCCCACTCTGCCTATTCCTTACATTTGTATTTTACATTTACTGCCCTAGTGTGAGAATGCATTTCATGAAAAGGAATAAGAAGTAGGGTTGCTGAAAGAAAAATGCCAGCCATGTGTTGTTTAAAGAGCCTGCCAAGACCTTGGGGTATATTCACAAGAACGTGTGATAACTACCGCAAGAGTAGCGTAACGCAAATTTCAATATCGCAGCCTATCTCGGGAAAATAACCCCGTGTCAACGTGGAATTCACAACAAGGCAGTAGCATGCGATAGACACCAGATAACGCGTCAACTGTCAGCATGAAAATCAACGCCACGCCGAAAAAATGCGAAACGCGAAAGCGAAAAATCATGCGATGAGGCCAATCGCGGTACAAAAAGTAGCGAAAGCCAGCCACAGGCCTGCAAATCCCACGCGTCTGGTGGGAAAATGCACCATAAAACCTACAGAAACAACACACCAGAAACAAGCCAAAGCACGTAGCAACATGGATGCACCCTGACCCAGCGCAGAGGTCAACGCGAACCTGACAACCCCCACAGACCACCAGCAAGGAACAACTGGGTCGGGGAAGGCCAAGGAGAAAAGGGAGAGGAAGACGGGGTGCAGACCGCAGGAAAACAAGACCAGCGTCAAGGAGGTGACAGAACACTACCAGCAACTGACCCACAAGCAGACCACCTGGAATGCAGTCGGAGTGCCGAGGAGGCCAATCCAGGAGGCCAAGAGGCGCCGGCAGGACGTGACAACCTAAACCAGGTACAAACCCGCTGCCAACAGGAAGGCAGCAACGGCGACATGAGGTGGCGGTCCTGCGCCACAGGAGGAGCTGGAGGAAACCCAGGCCACAGTCATCAGTGTGTAGGCGGTGCAAGGAGTAGGGAGTACGGACACAGCTCGAGAGGACCTGATACAACATCAACAGGGAGTGTAACGAACATGGACTGGGGGGACGGGGGGAGATGGGCACAATGGCACACATGCACAACGAGGTGTAGCACACTGCACACCCACAATTATCCAGGATCATGTCCCAGATCCCCTTGGCACACACAGTCCACTCCCCTTACGAATTGAGTGGGTGACGACAAAGCTACATGTCCAGGTTCTAGCCCGCTGCCTGCGTTGACATGTCTGCGTCTGCTGTACACAGCACAATGTAATGTCGTAGGGCCCAGGGCCCCCATGCATACAACAAGACCACAGGGACACATGCACATATCATGTTGAACTGGCTACGGGCACGTGTGCCCGGCCCCTTTATTGGCAGGGCCACATGTACAGTGACGCCTGTGCTGGATGTGTGTGGGGTGAGTATAAGCCAGCCCGCACGGAGTGCTTGGTGCTGGCAACAACCTGAACAGTGGACACCAGTGTAATGGAAACAGAAAACACCAGCATAACAGAGTCAACTGCAGAGCAACATGGAGGGATCCGGAGTAAGGACAGAGGTCACCCAATATTCAGTCAGGAGGTTCCGTGAGTTGCAGTGCACTGAGGTAGGGGCACTAGAGAAGAGCGCGCTCATGTGAGGGAATTGCTAGGATTGTGTCCCTTCTGGTTAGTCCTGATGCAGATGCAGTGGGGTGTGTTACACCTGCATCAACTTCCTCATCAACGTCCCAGGTCTCCCACACTGCCTGAGGTGACAGTTGCGTCCGCAGTCCACAGCGCAATACCCAGTAATAGATCCGGGTGTGTAGCTTGACTACCACCACCAGTCTGCATCCCTGCCTTGGGGCTGTTGACTCCTGCCCTCCCATTGTCTGTGCCTTCTCCCGTCCGCACACTTGACACATCTTCCTCATCATAGTCCCAGGTCTACCCCACTGCATGAGGTGACATTGCTGCGCAACCTCACAACAGCACAAAACTCAATCAGTAACGGACAATGGCTTGCGGTGCATTGAGTCACTGGCACCTGGAGTGCTGAGCAGGGTATCAGGCCAATGATGGCATCCACAACAGGTCTGAGCAACTCCGTAGGTCTGTCAGGACCACCATTTCGACTCTGGCAGATGGCGGTTGGAGGTGGTCCTTGCGGTGGTGGCGTGTGCCTCCTGCGGTGATGCGACATCCGGGCCGGTCAAGACCAAATGCTATGTGTGGGCCCTGGTGGCCCGCAGTTGAGGCCGGAGGATGCGGACAGCGCAGGGCCACAGACACATGGCGTTGATGACCCCAAGACCATCGCTACAGAGGCCATTCAATGTCTCAGAAGAAGGTGTCCCAGGCCTGAGCAGCACAGAGTTAGTGGCCCCGGATGCACTGCGGCCGGCACAGGCACCCAGCCACGGGACGGTGACTTAAGGTGCAGTCAGATGGGCCATGCGACCTGAGCGGGTCCCCATCAATGTCCGAGGTGTATGTTGCGGAGGCTTGCGGGGGACAGTGGAAGGTGTCCTCCAGGGCATGATGTGGAAGGTCTGATGTTATCTGGAAGCAGCAAATGGAGGAGTGGAGAGCGCAACCCTCGTTTTCACCAACAATTCTGTATCAGCTACATGAGGATGAAAACTAGCCCCTAGTCCATAGACTCAAACGCCACCAAAGTACTACCAGTGAGTGTCCATGAATGTCGGGGAACACACTTAGTGGCACAGGTGCTGAGGGGGGATGCAGTCTGCGATGAGGCCGGTACACAGATGTGAACTCCAACATTGCCAAATCAAGACTCTGTGACCTACTGGACCGCAGTGTAGGCCGGAGGCAGCGGTCAGCAGTGGCCCACAGCCACGTGTCGTTGGCTCGCAAGGCACAGAGTTAGTGACACAGTGGCAGTTGTCGGTAGTGTTCAATCACCTCCGTAACGATGATCCTGTTCCCTCCGGACTGCAATGCGTCATACTCTTACGCCTCTCCGCGCGTGCGATGATATGTATTCTGCCTTTTGAATTACAGATGTACAGTTCAAAATCTGTGATCACACTCGTGCGCAGCATAGGCCGAGGGCAGTGGTCCGCGTAGGCCCACAGACACGTGTGGTTGTGATGCCATGCACAGACTTGTTGGCACCACATCGAAGGGAGTATAGTGAATTGTTCTCTGCCTTAAATGATGTTCACTGCCATGATGTAATCAAGACTCAGTTCCAAATGTGTGACCTACCTGACCATGGTGTAGGCCTGAGGCAGCGGTCAGCACGGCCCATTCACCTAGTGTCGCCGGCATAGGTTGGATGGCCCCGCCGGCCTGCGTTGGACAGGGTTAGTAGCACCACGTGTAGCAGGCTGGCATTGAACAGGGTTAGTGGCACCACGTGTAGCAGGCTGGCGTTGGACAGGGTTAGTGGCACCACGTGTAGCAGGCTGGCGTTGGACAGGGTTAGTGGCACCACGTGTCGCAAGATGCCCATATGGAACTATGCCTCACTGATCGGGGGGGGTCTGGTGCTGTGGCCGCTGGCCCGGATTTGGGGTCACTGCCATTCATGACTCAGGACACAGTTTCACATATGGGACCTACTGGTCCGAAGAGTAGGCCGAAGGCGGCAGTGGAGTACGTCAACGAAAAGGGAGTAAAGCGGGCCTGTGTCGTGGAGGCCGTGATGGTCTGAGGTGGCTGCCAGGTCACGGGACTCGGGCTTGGAGCTTGCGCCGGCACGTGGTGGGCCCTCCTTGACACACGCCGGTGTCGGCAGGTGATCAGTGTGGCCTGGCTGCGCAGGGGCGGGCCTGACGGGTTCGTGGTCCAGCGTGCCGGGATCCGGCAGGCGCACAGCATCGCAGGCAACTCCGCTCACGAGGACGGTGTCGGCCTCGGGGCGGGGTGGGAAGCGCCGCACTGGCAGAGACACGGGTCCTACCGGAAGGGGACCACGCCCAGGCCTACGTGCTTTTTATTCACACCCCTACGCTGGCGTGGCGTAACACGCAACATTTCCGCGAGGTCCCCCACTGGCTGGGGTGACATGGTGGCGTTCACTGTCCACTACACTCCATACACCAGCGGTGTATGTCGCCATGGATAGGGGTGTGTTCTGCATACTGCGGTGTGTCCAGCACATCTCCGCCACTCTTGGCATTGTGTACTTTCCCAATAATGGTTCTACTGCATCCTTCACAAATGCCTGGTTGCCACCTCTCCCCACATTCGGAATTATGTGGCTGTGGTGCCATGCCGTTGCTGGCTCATGTTCAGGGCTTGCCCATGTGAACATTGTAAGTTGTTCTGTCGTGTTTGGTGGGTGGGCATGTTGTTGTGCCTGTTGTATGTGATTTTGTGACGTGTGCATTGCCAGAGTTGTGAGTTGCATGGTTGTGGAGTTGAGGTGTGTGGGATGTTCATTTGGATATTGCCAAGGGGCTCTGCATTTCCCTTGTTGGCATCCTGGGAACGCTGGCCGATGATGGACTGTCGGAGGATGAAGGTATAATGCACACTGACTGTGTATTTGAAGGCGACATTGTTGGAGGTTCCACGGTGTTCTGTTGTTGCCTGCACATTGATGTGAGATGTGTGCTTCCTGTTGAGGTGATTGGGTGCTGTGGCACAGGTAGTACACGTGTGCTGTGGATTGCCCCCAACACGTGCGTGCATCCTGCTATGGCGTATAGTCCTTGCTTGGTCTCCAGTGGATTGTGCGCATTGTGTTGTACGTATGGGGACTGGGGTACCAGGGTGATGGTGATGTCCAGGACAGGTGTGGGGGACTTGGATGTGGCTGGCTGTGTGACTCCTCCGACTCTGGCGGGTGTTGTTTGGGGGGTACCAGGGGCCAACAGGTGCAGCCAAGCCAGCAGCTTTGTGCGGGGTGGGATGTTGGTTGTCCGCTGTGTTGGTGCCGTAGGCCTGTTAGGCGATGATGGTCAGGATGCGTTGGATGGTTGTCCCTTTCAGCCTGTAGTGGACGGTGACATTGTCGGATGTTGGGTCTGTGCGGCTGGTACGTTTCCTGGGGTTCCGCTGTCTTTGTCTGCGCTGTGTCTGTGGTGGTCCGGGAGGGGGGGGGGTGTTCCGGGTGTGGGTTGGGGTCCTGGGGTGGTGGCGGTGGGTGTTGTGGCCCTCTTGGGTGTCCGGACCGCATGATGAGTGGCTCCATGGCATCTGTTGCCCTTCGGATGTGGCCCTGGGCTGTGCTCCCTTTTGTGGTGCTGGCTGCCATCCGACTTTACACCAGGTCAGAGCAGGTGTAAATTTCCTGGTGCTAACGCGCCTTATCGCCTGTTTTGTGTTTTTATCGCCGATGTGGCTGGTCATTGTGAATGTTGAGGTGTGATGTTGTCTCGGCTTTTGGCACGGGAACGCCTACTCTGCATCTCATTAGCGATATTTGCGGGGGTCCTCTGTGGCGATGTTTTTTGCGGCTGCTATCGCGGGTAAACTGGTGCTGTGGGCTGTTCACACCGGCTTGTGAATGGGGAGGTAAATTTATCACGACTTTGGCTGCGATGAAGTGCCGTTAATTCGGCGATAGCTCCTTGTGAATATGCCCCCTTGTCTTGACCCTAAATAGAAGTCGCGCTAAGCCAGGCAGTGCTCAGATTTTTTTAAACCTATTTTTAACTCATTCTAACTTGCCTGATTTTTATCTGTGAAGTGTTTATTCCTCTGTTGTTCACCGCGCTCGCCGCATCTCGCACCGGAGCTCCCTCTGGGCCGGTCCTGCCCTCCGGGGGGTGTCAGCTGCTGCACAGCAGGGCTGATTAGAGGGGCGGGGGCCAGAGGTCACCAGGGCATAAAACTGCACACTGGAGCAGACGCGCAGGCATTAGAAGTCGCGCTAAGCCAGGCAGTGCTCAGATCTTTTTAAACCTATTTTTAACTCATTCTAACTTGCCTGATTTTTATCTGTGAAGTGTTTATTCCTCTGTTGTTAACCGCGCTCGCCGCATCTCGCACCGGAGCTCCCTCTGGGCCGGTCCTGCCCTCCGGGGGGTGTCAGCTGCTGCACAGCAGGGCTGATTGGAGGGGCGGGGGCCAGAGGTCACCAGGGAATAAAACTGCACGCTGGAGCGGACGCGCAGGCATTAGAAGTCGCGCTAAGCCAGGCAGTGCTCAGATCTTTTTAAACCTATTTTTAACTCATTCTAACTTGCCTGATTTTTATCTGTGAAGTGTTTATTCCTCTGTTGTTCACCGCGCTCACCGCATCTCGCACCGGAGCTCCCTCTGGGCCGGTCCTGCCCTCCGGGGGGTGTCAGCTGCTGCACAGCAGGGCTGATTGGAGGGGCGGGGGCCAGAGGTCACCAGGGCATAAAACTGCACACTGGAGCGGACGCGCAGGCATTAGAAGTCGCGCTAAGCCAGGCAGTGCTCAGATCTTTTTAAACCTATTTTTAACTCATTCTAACTTGCCTGATTTTTATCTGTGAAGTGTTTATTCCTCTGTTGTTCACCGCGCTCGCCGCATCTCGCACCGGAGCTCCCTCTGGGCCGGTCCTGCCCTCCGGGGGGTGTCAGCTGCTGCACAGCAGGGCTGATTGGAGGGGCGGGGGCCAGAGGTCACCAGGGCATAAAACTGCACACTGGAGCGGACGCGCGCAGCGGGCGCGCCTAAGGCAAACCCGTCTGCGCCCGCATGGGTCCAGGGGCCAGGACCCCTGGCCCTTCCCAGGTATACTCGGGTGAGGAACTCAGAACCCTCGACAGCAATTCCTGCCCCTTAAGCAGAGAGACTGTAAATATACTTCAGAGAGAAGGACTCCTCATACCACAGGGCAGGAAGACATCTAGCTCTACTCCTTTACATACCCTGGGTGATTACAATCCTGGTAACAATAACTGCAACAACCTGAAACTCTCTGCCCTAAACACACGCTCCCTCCAGAAACACGCCCTGGAAACCTTGACCCTCCTACAAAATGATAGCCCCGACATCCTTGCCTTGACTGAAACTTGGCTTGATGAGGACTCCGGCCCCACCTTAGTAGCATCACTTCCGGACGGATATGATGCCATCTGGCACAACAGGTTAGGGGGTAGAAGAGGAGGGGGGGTGGCGCTCCTGTACATAAATCATCTGAAAATTGAGAAGTTGTCAGGAGACAATCTAGAAGGAGCTGACTTCTTAATAAGTAAGATATGTTTTAGTTCATCTAGTATAGCAATCATGGTAGTCTACCGTCCACCTAAATGCCCTCCACGCTTCGTGGATCTCCTCACGGAATGTGTGACCAATCTTAGATCACGTTTCCAACAACTTTTGGTGTTAGGAGACTTCAACTATCACTGGGATCTACAACCTAGAGGAGCTCAGGCCCAACAGCTAGAGGAGACGTTTACTTCTCTTGGGCTTGAACAACTAGTAATGACCCCTACACATGAGAAAGGACATACCTTAGACTTGGTCTGGTCCACTCTCACGCTCGTAAACCTAGTGGAGACCTCCCCCTGTGCATGGTCAGACCATTACTTTATCAACCTTCAACTCCCCATAGCTAGGTGTGCGGGACGTCCACCCACTAACTGGAAACTAATTCGAAGCTGGACAAAAATTGAGGGCCCCAAACTAGGAAACCTGCTCAGAGGAATACCCCCTAGGAGGCCGGAGAATGCAGATATTGAAGAGTGGACTGAATCCATCTCCAGCCAGTTAGTTTCTGCCATTAATATACTAGCCCCTGTCAAGAAAATAAAAATTGGTAACAATGGTAAGGGCGCACCATGGTTCACGGAGGAGCTCAGGTCTTTGAAACGTTCACTTCGCCACCACGAACGCCGTTGGCGCAAAGCCTACGAACCACAGGCCCTCGTAGAGTACTGGGCAAGAGCCTCCACTTACAAAAAGGCGCTACTCAACAGGAAGGCTGAATATCATTTGAAAATAGAATCTTGATGGCAACTAACAAACAAAAAGAAACATTCAAAATCCTCAAAGAATTGAGTCATAAACCGCCACTGGAGACACCGTCCAACCTGGAACTATGCAATACATTTTTATCCTTCTTTTCCGACAAAATACAAGACATTCTGGCCGATATTGACAACTCCCCCTTTAAGCAATCTCACTATGAAGAGGTCAAGACCCCGGAACAAGGGGTAGAGTTGATCTCTTCTTTTCAAACACTTGACTTAGAAACCTTCCGACGCATTGCATCTAAAATTAAATCTGGCTCACCCGCAGATCCATGCCCCCCTAGGATCTTTAAATTAGCCCTTCCAGAGATTGAGGGAGATATTGTAGCCCTGCTGAACCGCTCGCTGGAAACCGGGAAGGTTCCCAGTCTCTTCAAAGAAGCCAGAGTAATTCCGTTGCTCAAGAAGGCAGGAGCGGATAGTTCCAATATGAAAAACTTTAGGCCCATATCTCAACTCCCATTCTTGGCCAAAATCTTAGAACAGTATGTCTTGCAAACCCTATCCAGCTTTATAGAGGACCATCACCTCCTGGGAGACAGGCAGGCCGGCTTCCGTGCTCATCATAGCACCGAGCTGGTGATGCTGTCAATACTTGACGACATCAGGAACAAAGCAGACAGCAAGAAGCCATGTGCCCTAGTCCTTCTAGACCTGTCGGCAGCGTTCAACACGGTCAACCACTCCCAACTTCTGGAAAGAATACAAGACATTGGGATTGGCGGCCCAATTCTCCAGTGGATTACCTCTTTCCTGACCGACCGCACACAAAAAATTCAGATGGGTGACTGGGTCTCAGAGAGGGGAGGTATCCCCTGCGGAGTTCCGCAGGGGTCAGCACTCTCCCCCCTCTTGTTTAACATATACCTCAGACCTCTGATAAAGGCCCTTGCCTTGATGGACTGTCAGGTTTTCAATTATGCGGATGACACGCAAATTATACTCCAACTAGAAGACACCCCACAGGCCCACTCCCGGGCAAAAGACATACTGTGATTCACGGTTAAGTGGATGACGGCCAACTCTCTTAAGATTAACCCAGACAAGACGGAGGTCCTGGCCGTCACCAATGAGAGCAATCCTTGGAACTCCCTTTAATGGCCACTGGAACTGGGTGATTACCCAGTCCCAGCAACGGTGGTAAAAAGTTTAGGAATCAAAATTGATGCCAAACTTTCATTGGCTGATCAAGTTTCTACCGTGTTCGGTACCTGCGTCAGCCTACTCAGGCTGCTGAGGAGACTTTCCCCCATCCTCTCCCTCTCTACCATGAAGACAGTGGTGGCCGCCCTGATCCTGGCCAGGCTTGATTATGGGAATTCACTCTATATTGGACTACCAGACTCACTGTTGGGCAAACTTCAGGTGGTGATGAACGATGCCGCTAGGCTAATCTTCAAACTACCTAGACGCACGCGGGCATCACCCCTTCTGCAACAACTTCACTGGCTGCCCATCAAACAGAGGGCCAAATTCAAAGGACTGTGTATTACGCATAAGGCCCTCTTCGGACAGGCACCCCACTACATCAAAGAACGCCTGGAGAGATATGTCCCTGGCCGCTCACTTAGGTCCTCTACTGAGGGCCTCCTAAAATGCCCACGCTTTCACTACACTACTAAAGGAGGACGTGCCTTCTCTGTCCTGATACCGCCACTCTGGAACAATCTGCCTAGTCAGCTCCGTGCGGAAGGACGCCTTCTTCCATTCAGAAAAAAACTCAAAACCCTCCTGTACACAGAAGCCTGGGCTTAACTATATTACCATCCCACCTGGAACTGACGCTGATCTTCTTGAAGCGCTTAGAGACCTGTTGGTATTAGGCGCTATACAAGTCGAAATTAACATAACATAACATATCATAACATAACATAAATAAAAAAGTATGTATTCATATGTAATGCGACTTTTCTGTCTATGTTCCCTTTCATTATCAGTCATGGATCATTCAGGCAGCGCTAGAACACAATTAAAAGTGCTTTATATTTATATTTGTTGTTCGAAGTATGCACAGATAAGTGCTGAAAATATGGCTTTAAGTGACTGTTTATTTTTGTACCGTCTGGGACATCAAAATAATGAGCTGGCTACCCTAATCACGAGACTAGGAGTTTGTTGCAGGATCAGCATGTTATTTATTTCCTTCACCCTCAATCCCTGATTAATGCCATAATAGCAATAGTTTAACTTATATCTGAAACCCTACACCGCCGTCAATAACATGCTGAGTTACTTCAAGTGTCTGGGAATGCACCTAGCATTTAGACAACTCACTCCTCTTTCTCGCCCTTCAATTTCACGCTCACTCTGCGCTCACAGCGATCAAAATGCACTCACACTGATCACCATGCACTCACACCATCCCATCCGCTCACCCTGCACTCACAGTGATCACTCTGCACTCACAATGCACTTGTGCTGTTCACCCTGAACCTCACCCTGCAGTCACACAAGCGCACTACTCACCCTGCACTCATGTGAAGCTTCACTCACCTGTCCCCCTCACTGCTCAATCTGCAATCTCACTCAATCAAGCCCATCACTAACCAAGCATTCATTCGTCCCACTCTGCACTTACATCCGCATCCAAATTCATATGGTCACCTCACTCACCCTGCAGTCACTCCTCTTATCCTACTCTCACACTGTTGCATCGCTTACTGTGCACTCACATGGGCACTCCTGCCACCCTCACAACGCAGAGGGTCAATGTGCTGGCTTCAAAGAACGTGTACCATGCAGATCACAGAACTGAGTGTGAGTAAACCATGAGTAGCGCTATAAAAAAATGAAATGTTTGTCAGAAAGGTGCTATAGAGAGATGAGGTGCATTGTTGGTGAGTGGTAGTGAGGAAATTCATGGAGAAGGAGGAAATGGGGAGAGGGCGCCAAAAAAGACTGTTGCACCATGTGCGACCAGTGCTATGGCCAGCCCTGGCTGGGAGTGTTAGCCCCCCGAAGTTTGGGTCTAGTTGCGCCCCTGGAGTCTTCACAGCACCATCCACGACAGAGTCTGGTAAATCCCATTTCCTTTGTGCATCTGAATTGTTTGCATTTGATGTCATAATTTCTGTCGCTTACGCCTTTGTGTGCTTGGTGTTAAATCTCCCCAGTCCTACTGGCCTCACTGTTCCACTCCTGAAGACCTGAAGAAGATCAGTACCACCTGTGTTACTCTCTCACTCCTCTCCCCCTTTTCCCCTCTGGGTCCTTCCTGGATCTACCTACCCTCATTCTGATCGACAGCGAGGGGAAGGACAGAGCAGGATCCTCATCTGAGTTCAAACCCTTCTTGTAAAGCTTGCCCTGCTTTACTCTCTCAATCCCTGGCTCCTGAATGGTCTTACAAGCAACCTGTGGAGGTCCAGGACATTTTAGATAAAAAAACAGCAGTGGTTTTAGTAGCATTTTTTTAAGCATGAGCTGGACCCGGAAGACGCAGAGCACTTTACGTAGGATCATGTTCAGTTTGAAAGTACAGTTGAGAAATTATGCATTCAAAGGTCCCATCGATGACAACCCCATGGACAGTGAGGGATAAACCTGGTGGAAAGAAAGGTGGAGCTGCACTTGTATGGGGAAGGGATGCTGGAAGAGCAGGTTATTACAATTTTTCTTGAAGGCCACAAAAGTTAAGATTATCCAGATGACCGGGGAGATGGAGCCCCAGGCCTTGGCCGCACATCCAGAGAAGGACTTTCCTATGTTTTCAGAGCCTGGAGTTTCCAGCAGAAAACGTTCCAGGCTCTGCAGTGAGCAGTGTCTGCCTGAGAGGGCCACCAGGCACGCACAACTGGCCATTTTGTAAGTGATGCAGGCATTTAAAGAAAGCTTCTTGCTTCTATGAGGAACCATTTCTAGAGGGCCCAGAAGAGGTGTAATGTGATCTTATTTCTTCGGCCCTGTGGCCAGCCTGGTGGTGGATGTAGTACTGACCTCAGAGAGGCGAAGTAGATCTTGTGAATGCCTGCAAGGAGAGAGTTGCTATATTGTAATCTTGATTGCGGTAACAGCTTGAAGCTTCTTTGCAGATGAGATGTCTCACCTGGGCCTGTAACCTTTTACCTATTGTGTTAATGTGAGCTTGGAGATTTAAGTACTTTCCTAGTATGACTACAAGTGGTTTTCCACATTCTATGATAAAAGGATTGCAGTAAATAAATGTAAGAGTGTTTTTGAATTCTTATTCAGGAATGGATCCATTTTGCAGGTTAGTAGGAGGAATTCTGTTTGCTGAGATGTTCCTTGAACCAATTCTTTACTTTTTTGACTGACCACCGAGTGACATGTGCTTCAGGATAACCTACAATTCAATGTATAGATATTTTGTTAGGAATCTCCCCATGACAGCTTTTTGGGTAGTTTGATGCACTTCTGTCCTGTTAGATTTTATTCTATAAACATTCCCATAGATACATCCTAAAATCATACATGGATAAAAGTAGTTAAACACACATATCACCAACATAAATACAACAGTATAGAAGGAAAAAGCTGTTTGGTGGTGGGTCTATCAACCCACTAGGTCCCTTACAAATTATTCGACAGACCTTTTAATGAGTCCCATATTGCATTTAAAAATCTCTCAATTGCACATACAGCATTTAACAATATCATGTCTACCAACAAGTTGAGGGCTTGATCCCCATTAATAATTCCATAAGTGATAAAAATGGGTTTTAAAAATGTTTTCCGCTCAGCTAAAAACCATAAATAGTCCAGTAAAAGATGTGTCCCATTACATTTTGCCTTCAATCCACATGTGCACATGTGCGTTACTGTTTTTGTCTTCTTATCTCTCTACCCGGAATTTTACCACCACGTTCCTGAGGTTGGGGTTTGGTAGGGTCTCAATATAAGGAAATTGGTCATCATTGTTCCAACCTTTAATCAGAAATTGAAAGGACGATTTACTTCTCAAGTGAAACAGATCCTCCTCTGTTGGTTATAATGCCTCGTAGCTCCTGCTTAGGGATCTGTCTCCCCTCCCTCCACTGATCTGGCATTAGTGACAATTTGACGCAGAGCTTATCCAGCATATGTCTTACTTGGGAGGCCCAGTTCAGTTCACTGTTCTCTATCTCCGCTTTGCAGAGTTGCAATATTTTGGGGGTTTCCTCTCTATTTAGTCTCTGCCAGAATTTCAGTGTAGCTTGCACCCCCAAATAGCTCTAGGCCGTAAGCTGGCATTCTACCTTTATGGATTGGATCATGGATGAAGTGGGAAATGCGAGGATCCTTTTCCCATGTTTACCCTCTTCAGGATTCCAATCAAATTTGCCACCTAGGGTTAGCATTTCCACCCCATATTGGTAATTGGGGGCGGACCATTACATTAAAGGTAGATAGTATGGGGCATACAGAGGGCCCTCCATACTTCCGGCTAAACTGTTTTATGCTCCATACCGAGGACAATGCCATAGTTTTTAGCCATTCAGCGTGATCTCTCCAATTTAACTTGACATCAACCACATTCCCAAGTATTTATATTTGTCGACTACATCAATTTTATTTCCAAAAGCACCAATTAAAACCCCCCTTTTTTTCCCCAACACCATTATCTTCGTCTTGTCCAAGTTAACCATGAGTCTTTTGCTTAAGCAATAGTCGTGGAAGGAATCCAGTTTCTTTAGTAGTCCCACTTCCGTCATGTCTACTATCACCAAATCATCAGCGTATAGTAGGCATGGGACGTGGGTCCCATCCATTTTAGGGCAAAGACTGTTTACTTTCTTTATAATGTTTGGTAGATCGGACAAAAATAAAGAGAATAATAAGGGAACCAGGACACAGCCCTGTCGTAGGCCGTACTTTTTCTGAATTCTGTTCGATAAGGTCCCTCTGGTGTGTAAGATCACTCGGGCCCAATTTTGGCTGTGTAGCTCCTGAATAAAAGTGAGCAGCGCTTGTTGATGCCGAGCCGCCCCAGCATATCCCACAGCAGCTTACGGTCGATCAAGTAAAGGCTGCCCGGAAATCAACAAAACAACAAAATAATCAGCCCCTTAACTCAATAGACTTCTTTGCCACTACCCATAAACTAAGGCAGTGGTGATTGTTGAGTGGCCTTCTTTAAAGCAACCTTGCTCAACCGGGATTAAGTTATTTTGCTCCACCCAAGTTTTTATTAGACGTAACAATACTTTGAGAATCCTTTCTCCCCCACATCCAGAAGGCTGATTAGGCACTAATTCTTGAGCTGTGTTGCATCATCCTTCTTATATATCGGCCTAATTATTGCGCCTTTCCAACTCTCTGAAAAACTCCCAGAGAGCAAGGCCTTTTGAAAGGTGGCATGAAAAAAACTTGCCAACCAATCCACATTATTTTTTATGATAATTGCAGGGAGGTTCTCTTGGCCAGCCGCCTTAGTTAGTTTGAGATTCTGTGTGTTTTTTTAAATCTTCTGGAATTAAAAATATGACCCGATATACTCCTCAACCTCGACCTTAAACTTCGTGTCCTCATCCACGTTGTTACTACCATACAAGGTACTCAAGTGGTTGACCCAGTCATACTCCCCTACTAGACACCTCATTTCCCCCTGCTCACTCCCATCACACACAAACTGCCAGAACTTCCTGATAATATTTGTACTTGTCACTTAAAGCATAGTTTGCCAATTTTTATTTATAAATTCTATTTTCCTTTCCCTCAGCTTATTTTTGTACTTGAGTGTTGCCAGGCGGAACCTGTCGTATATTTCCGGGTCATGTTTTTTCCTTTTGTAACCGGTGTACTTGTGTGGCAGTTAAGAAATCTTTAGTACAACTTATTGCTGGAGGGAGGATCTACCTTATGATTAAAATCCCCTAAAATCATTATAATGTGAGAAACCTTTGCCATACAGATTGTCTCCAGGTCTTCTTCTAACAGGCCTAACTGCTCCACATAATCTGCTGCATTCCATGGTTGGATATGTATATATATTAATTTCAAATATACATCTTTTTACCTGTAGGGCACTATAGATCTCTATCTGGTCAGCCAATAACCATGACATTTAACCTTCAGTGTGGTTACTTTGTTGGCTAAAGTGAGCAGACCGCCTGAAGGCTGACCTGGGCCCAAACGCCTAGCGTCTTTAGAAATCATTAAAAAGCCATCTAATGGTTCACGTGCTTCACACAGCCTATTCTCCCGTAGACACATAATTTCATACTTCCCAACATTTCTTTGAAGCTGTTATAGTTTAGCAGCTTCCTATAACCTCCTATGCTCCAGGACAAGGCTGATAGGCTGTACGAAGGCTCAAAACCCTAGCCCAGGTCGCTCATCCCCCCCACTACCATCCTCCCAACTTAATACTGTATCAGATAGGCACGCAAATTGATTTCTCAGCATTAGTTCTTTACTTCCTCTTGCTATGGTTACTCATGGTCGCCTTCGCTTATGTCAGTAAATGTTCTTCTATGTTGGACCCTGTGTGAGCAGCTACTTACTTGATCCATTAATCCTGCGTGGCAAGTCAGGGCCTTATATCCCCACCCCCTCCATTCGTAGTTCCCCGTCTGTAGCAGTCTCAGGCCCTCCTTTCCTAGTTCTTCCTCCGCCCTCACCACCATCTGTTTTACACACTCCGAATGAAAAAGGGCTTTTGTCACCTCTTTTCCCTCATGGTTTGTTGTGAACACTAATATGTCGCCAGATGCGATCTCACGTAGACTTAGGCATTTCGGCAGTACTTGCAATAGATGCGAGCGGTTCAGGGGCTTATGTTTCCTCTGATATTTCCTACCTGTCCCTCTTCCCTGGGGTTCCACGTATACCCATAGACCGTCTCCTACTTTGCTCCCCTCACTTTTAAATTCCTTGACCGGCATTAAGGGTTTACTCTTCCTGGTTTGTTCTAGAGTGGCTTCTCCCCAGTGGCTTACACCAGGCGCCACACCCCTCAGACTGCTTTTCTGTCTTTCCGTGGTGGCAGTACCCCTAACTTTATTTTTTGCGGGTCTTTGGGGTTACATCTTTTCAGCCTGAATATGGTTACCCCCTCTTCCTGGTCCGTTTGCTCCCCTCAGGGACCCATTTGCCTTCTTTCTTCCTCCCATTCCACTGTTCTGTCAGGGCTCAGACCTTGGGCTATGTTCTGCCCTTTCCTCTCGATGCTGGCTTTGACTCCTTTCGTTTTGATCATCTTCTGTATCCTCCCTGTTCTTCCTGTTAATGGTGTGTATCCCTTAGCCCCCCAGTACATCCCCCGTTTTATTATCCGTGTGGATTGTTTTGAGCTGTATACCACTGGTGATCTTGCTGTGTTAGTAGGGTTTACCTCCCCGTCATCAGCCAGTGAGCATACCTCCTGGTCTCTTTTCTCTGTCATGGGTCACACTAGGGTGGGCATTCAATTATTAATTTGTTTTAACTCCTCCGTGATCCCCTGTAGTTGATTTTAACCCATTATTCACCGCCAGAGCTTCTAATATTGCCTGTAGAGTTTCCTGCATTAGAAACATCACCTCTAACAATGATGAGGAGGGGGCTGCTGTTATAGCTGGCTTAGTTCTTTAATTGTCTTGTTGACTGTTGCATGAATTAAATAACAGTGAAACATTGGCAAAATACTTTTTTCAATTTACGTGTACTTACTACCGATAGACAATGAATACAAGAAGCAAACACCATCCATCCTCACCACAGTCTCAGAAGAACTGGGTCTAAAATGCTTCAGTAATTTGTATGATAACGACTGTTTGCTAAAGTTATGCCTTTTAAAATATATCTATTTTTTTTATAAGTAAATGTTCTATTTTTTCAATTGTTGCAATTTTCTTTGTGATTCAAATAAAGTATTTTATATAAAAAGAGAAGAATATTTTGTGAAGCTTAGTGAGACTAACCCTCGGCATCGTACAGAACACAATCCAAAACTGGCTTCTTAGCCTAATGTAAATTAATTTGTTATATAAAAGGTTATCTTATCAGAATAAATAAGAAAGACTTCTGCTCTTCTGACCTCTGTAGGTAGGTTATGAGAAATACACTTAATGGAATTAATTTACTGATGAGCAAGAAGGTCATAGAAAATACGTTCTTTTTTTAAACATACAAGAACTTGGAAAGTATTAAATAGAACACACACGCACAGATACACGCAAAGACATGAATGCCCACTCACAGACATATTTTTAAAAGAGTTTATCAAAGATATAGGTAATCTGCAAAGTGGTAATGGGTCACTTTCTAACAATCAAGTAATTATCTTGCATTTTAATGTTAGGACAAGCCTTGGAGCACACATATGCTTCACAAGGTACCTCTCATTATGCACTGATTAAGACTCCCTTTGTTTGAATCTACACAATTCCTGTAAGGAATACAAGGGTACGGTTCTTTTGCGGTTCTTTTGGGCAAGTTCTTGTGTGGTGCAACGCGGTGCAAATGGCAGCGTCCATCTACTGTTGCCCGCAAATGTGTCATTGCATTAACAGGTTAACACGACTATACCATGAAGCTGCTTTGCATTGTGGAGTACCAAACTACTCTTAGTATGTGCAAAGGAGGCGTAAGAAGGCTGCAATAGCGCAAAAACCTCCAGGATTCAATGCAAAGCCACATCTACTAACACAGTGTGACCTGACTTTACAAGGATCCTTTGCGCAAAATGAAAACAGGTGCAACTAAGAGGAAAAAACACCTCTCATGATCTTCCTGTGTGTAACACATGTAATATCTGCAAAATTACACATATTATGCGATTTACCCATAGATGATTCTCTGCACATTGAAACTGTACGGAGCTGTGCCCCTCTCACACAAAATATTACTCGCTCGCCTTTGTGCCAGGGTTCAGCACTTTGTGTTGCAGACAACAAAGCTTTTTATGTGAGAGTGTTATAGATTACATCAGCAGTGCGCAACTCTTGATAAATGGTGTTCTGCACAATTTTGTAGCCTTAGCGCAACACAACGCTGCAGATTTTCATGCAGCATTGCATGATCTTTAGGTAATCTGGGCCTTAGAGGTTACATTTACTCTTCCACATTATTGAAATACATCTTGGTAGCTACAGAGTTCTTAAGTAACAGAGTTAGTTTGTTACTTACTAGTTAGTTCATAGACTGTTATAACAGTTTTAAGAGGAGAGCCTTGGGTGTAACTCCTGTGGTAAAAAGTTAGGTTCTTATTTACTAATGTTTCTCCATGGCTTAAGACTGTGTTAAGTAAGAAAAGTTGTCCCTTAAGGCGTAGTCCTGACTTAAGACAATCTTAATACAGTCTTAAAACTGGCCTCTTGGCCTCTTGCTTAGTACACTCTTAAGACTGCTGCAAGCCAGGAAAAACGTTCCATAATCAGATGTACTTTTCCTGGCTTAAGACACTGCTACAACTGTCCTTCTCACTTACGACATCTATGAGCCAGGGAGGAACTTTAGGAAATCAGGCTCTTACATTTTTTGTTCCCTAGAGGTTCCAATGCTATTGTTCAAAAGTGCTTAAAAAACTGTTGGCTAATGGTAAAAATATCTAAAAAGCATCCGAGACATAGCTCAGGTAGAACTCCGAAAATAAAATAATATTATTCAACAAAACTTTCTGAGATCAATTAATGATAATACATGAAATAATTTAAAGGTATTCTACTAATCTGAATATTTTGTGCCTTTATGGGCAATGAGTGGAGATTACAGAAAAAATACTTTCAAGTTGTATGCCAGATGTTTTGATAGAAATCCTCATCAGATGTGCAGGGGCAGCCACAGCTGTGCGGCTCTATCCATCTGCTTTCTGTGCCACTCTGGCAGAACACTGCAAGAAGTTTTTATCTCTGATTTATTTCTGTATTTTAATTTTACCACTCTTCTTCCTCCTCCTGTGAGCAGTGGAGAGGGCTTTGAGCTCTGTGAAGTTTTCTCTCACTCGCTCACTCTCTCTGCAGGAATTCCTTCTGTTTCTTCACAAAAGAATTAAAAGTTAAATACGAGAATGTACTTAATTCCCACAGTCCTTAACTTCTGAAATCTATGTGCAAATATAGTTCAAAGTTTATTTTCCATCTCAATAATTGTTCTCTGAAACAGAATTATTCTTCAGCAGGATCTCATGGAAATGTCATTCCTTCCAACACAAATCAAGACTCCACAAAACAAGGGTCCTGGATGTAGCAACATTGCAGCACAACTGCCTAGCAAAGACAGCGTGAAATGCAAGGGAAGTTACACCCCATAATCCAAGATGGCTGCTACTATCTTCAAATACAGTGAGAGTTCAGGAAGTCTTGGAAATATAGTCCCATAGCTGGGCATCATTGTGCAGTGTCATCTCCATGCCTGCAAAGCCCTTCATCAGGCCATGCCAGCACTTTGCAGACAATGCCAGCCTCTCTGCCATGTAAACAGACTCAGCGCAAGCAAGTTTGGAATATGGTGCCCCCATGCCTGCCAAGTCACCACCAACAGTAAGCCCTGCTACCATCCCTCCTGCTCTCTTTCTCACTGTAATACTCTTTCTCATTCTCTTTCTTCTTCCCTTTCTCTCTCTCTATTTCTTTCTTTCTTTCTCTCTCTCTTTTTATCTCCCACCCTCACTCTATCTCTCTTGCTCTTTCTCTCCTGTCTCTTCCTTTTCTTTCTCTTTTTGCCTCCCTTCCCACTTCTTTCTCTCTTACTCTTTCTCCACCTGCTCTACCTACTGCTCTCTGTGTCTCTCTCTCCTGCTCTCACTTTCTGTCCATTCCTTCTCCCTGACATCTCCCTCTTTCTCATCTCTCCTTAGCTCTTTGTTCTCTTTAACTGTCTCTAATGTTCATTTCCTCTTTCTCCACCTCCCTCTTTTTCTCTCTCAGCAGTTTTTTCTCTTTCCCCCTGTATCTTTCTCTTGCACCACCTCCCAATGACTTCTTTCTCTCTGTCCCTCTTTTTTTTGTCTCCTTCCTCCTCGGACTTTCTCTCACTCTTTCGCTTTGTCTTTCTCTCCATTCCTCCTTTTTGGGCCAGATGTACAAAGTTTCTTTTTGTTTGTAAACAGCCCGATTTGCAGAATCGGACTGTTAGCGAAAGCTAAAAGGCATTTTTTTATAATGTACAACGGCCCAATTTGCAATTCGGTAACCTATTACCGAATCACAATTTGGGTTTGCGATTCGGTATTAGGAAGGGGTGTGTTTAGGGCATGCCTTCCTAATACCGAATTGCAGTGGTATGTGTGAATGTTTTGCGATCGAAATGCAGTCGTAAAACATTCACTCTTTACCGCCTACTTCAAGTAGGTGGTAACCCATTTTCCTTCCCCTTAGTGCTGTTTGTAAAAACATTTTTTACGGACCCATGCTTACTCTGCTAAAAAATAAAAATAAAACTTTTCATTTTTCTTTTTGAAAAGCATCCCGTTTTCCGTTAAGGAAAATGGGCTGCATTTAAAAAAATGCTTTATTGAAAAGCAGTCACAGACATGGTGGTCTGCTGCCCCAGCAGGCCACCATCCATGTGATGTTTGCGATTCACAATGGGTTGAAAACCGAGACCTACCTCATTAATATTCATGAGGTAGGTCTATTTGCGACCCACTGTGAATAACAAAGGGCCAGATGTACGACCATTTTTAGCGGTCGCAAACGGGAAATTGGCCCGTTTGAAACCGCTAAAAAGGGTTCTTGCGTGTACCAAACCGATTTTTATGAGTCGAAAACCTCTAACGGACTTGCAAAATAGATTTTGGGAGTCGCTATTAGGAAGGGGTGTGCCAAGGGTGTCCCTTCCTAATAGCGAGTCGCAGGGGGATGTAACATTGTTTTGCGACCGCAAATTCGGTCACGAAACAATCGCATGTACCACCAATTTCAAATTGGTGGTAAAGCCATCGCAAATGGGAAGGAGTACCCAAGGGACCCCTTCCCCTTTGTAATCAGCAGCAAAAATGTTTTTTAAGAACAGGCAGTGGTTCCCACTCTTAAAAAATGAAACTGAAACGTTTCATTTTTAGTTTTTAAATGCATCCCATTTTCCTTTAAGGAAAACAGGCCGCATTACAAAAAAAACTGCTTTATTGAAAAAGCAGTCACAGACATGGTGGTCTGCTGACCCCAGCATGCCACCATCCCCTTTCCAATGGGTCACAAAATGCGACCTGCCTCATGAATATTATTGAGGCAGGTCCTTTGCGACCCATTTGGGAATCTTAAACAGTGTCTCAGACACTGTTGTACATCAGTGTTTGTGACTCGCAATTTGCGACTCACAAAAAAATGCAAATTGCGAGTCGCAAACACTGAGGGTCGTACATCTGCTGTGAAGACCGACTAGTTAATTTCATGCCGTTGGAGTAAAGGAGAAATTCCGTGGACCTATCTGTTTATCTTGCCATCTCGTCGATGTTGATACACCTGGATACCTCTGTAGATCCAGTATGCTGAGATTTCTCTCTATTCATATATGTTTCCTTTGACTTATTGGTATTTATCTGAGTATCTGTCTCGAAGCGCCACTTTTTTGTGAAAGTTGCCATTGGCCCCCTCTTTTTGCTTGCATTCAAGGCAGATTTCTATATAGGGACTTATTCTTTATTTAGTTTTTTGGTGATCTATGCCAGGGTTGCTTCTGCCTCTCTTGGACCTTGGTATACCTACTACTTTTGTCGCCCTGAAGAAGGTTGACCTTATTGTGGTCTACACCGAAACGCGCGTCGGCGCTTCTGTTTAAAACAGTCAGACCAAAACCACTAATGCAATTTAAGAAATGCGGGCCATTCTACAGCTTCAAACTATAATCAATTGAGAACATTTATTCAATATGGGGTTCATGTAAAAAAAAAAAAAAAATCTTGCCCTTCTGGTTTATTGATAATGATTGGTCTGTTTATCTTATTTAAGAATGTTTTTTGTCTGAATGAATGAAGTTTGGGTTTGTCTGTGTATACCTGATTAGAAAATATGTGAGTTTATAGAGGTATCTTTCCTGAGGGCCGCTTCCTGGCTTTTTGTGAATTTTGGTGTTTATCATTTGTACCATATAGGCACTTTTCTGTTTTTGTCGATGTATGTGTTATATTGTATTGCATCGTTGTTGCCTAAAGTTATGATATAATATTTATATAAAAACAAGAAACAGAAAAGAATACATTTTGTAAGAAATTAATTTTTTGTTATAGAAATCATTTTAAGGGATTGTTTTTTTACTGTGGTGTGGTCGGCTATTTTGCGACATTTTGCGCCCTTTAATGTATGACGTTTCTATTAGAATTGTATTTATTCACCAGGCAGGAATTGCTTTTGTTTAGTGTTTCTTTCCCCTGGTCCTGCTGGTGTATCCGTTTTCAGGGGCCCTCTACCTTATTTATTAACCAAAATGTGTAAAACACACATTTGTACATTGCTGTGTGTGATTACCAAATAGCGAATCGCAAAAATGTGCTATTTGGTAATCACAAATACCTTCGTACATCTGGCCCTTCTCTCATGTAATCATTTTATCTGTCTAGCTCCCTGTCTCCCGTTCTCTCGCCTCCTTCTGCCTCTTTGTATTTTTCATCTCTCTCACTATCTCTATCTCTCTCTTTTTCCTCTGCCTATTTATGCTGTGCTCTATTTTTTTTCTTTCTGTCCCTCCCTCCTGTTTCTTTCTTACCCTCTGTCCTTGTCTTTCTCGCTTTCCCTACATCTCTCTTTCTGTCCTACCCTACCTCTTCTACTGCTTTTCATGTCTCTCTTTTGCTAAACCTGTCTTTCGCTCTCCTTTTGTCACTCTTTCTATCGCTATGGATTTTTTTCTTTTTTTCTTTGCACACTCCTCCTTGAAATTTAATGTTCAAACACAAGTTGCTTGTTTGATTTTTGCAATTAGCAAATGTAATCGCATTACCCCGATACTGTTTAATATGCACTGGTGACCCTTGCTGTCAAGGTAAGGACGTCATGGGCCACGACACACTAAGGGTAAAGTGGTTCACCCTCTAGAACTGTCGGCTCTCTCCAAACAGGCATTTGCTGCAGGTGCTCCAAGTTTGAGTAACTTTTTCCCCATGAGAGTCACCCTGCCCCAGACTTTCTGCTGTTTTGTAGTGATTATAAAACACACGTTTTCAAACTTGCCCTTTTCTGCTGAGTTTTCTATGAATTATTGTGATTGTTCACTATTTTCTAGTTGCTTTAGATTGCATTTTCACTGGTTCCATTCCTATTTATAAATGTTCTCATGTTTCTTATTTCTTTTTAGTCCTTGCCTACAGAGTCGATGATCTTTGTCTACAATACAATACATAGAGTGAGATTCCTGTCATCCCCTTGCTCAGGATTGGATGGTTTTATTGTCTGTCTCTATTCCATGCTTCTGATTCAATGGCTTTCCTCCCTATTCTTGTTTTTTTTTACCTGCCCCTGAAGCACAGCTTCTCTACAATTTTTGACTGGATGATTTGTATTCTTCTACTGTGACATCAAGGGACTATCTTTTTCTCCTTTGTGATTCAACATTCTGTGGAAGTGCATGGATTTCCTTGTACTTTACTCTGTCTGCTCGCCCCCCTGTGAAATGCCCACACTCTGCACTGTCTGTTCCCACTGATCCGTTGTTTCCCTGCTAACCCTGCTTCCTTCTCCCTGCTTAAAAAAAAACTTAGATTATTTCGCCATGGACCCAGCAGCTGGGCGATGGTACCAGGCTTCGTGCCTCTTTTTAGCTTGCGATGGCTGTCCATGCCTGCGCATGTATGTAAATGCATGCTCATCTATGTTCAGTCATCGTACCTGTTTTTCGTAATAAAATCAAAGAAAAGCATTGCATGATGGCCAGCAGTGTACATGCATACATCCCTAGGCACCGGTGACCCTCTTACAGTTTTCATTTTTTTAATTTAGGCCATGCAAACAAGCAATCGTTATAAATGACGAGGATTATTGGCTTTGGCAATGCTTGTTTTACAGAGTTCCTGTCACCTCCAGTCTTGGTGCACTTAATAACTCTTTAAATAAATAAATCATTTAATACATAAATACATAAAATTGTGGTGGATTTTAGTCATGATATATATACCTCCTACATGGCCCTGAAGCTCTCTACTGCTGGTTGGGAATTTGAGACTGCCTTTTTCTGCTCCATTAAACAACGTATACTTGGGGTTTTTGTGTTTCTAGTGGAGCAGAGCTCTATGCTGCCTCGACAGCAAGATACCATTGTTCTTCTGAAGCTAGTGTTTGCAGAAGGGCCCGAAAGCTGAATGGTAACAAGCATTGGCAATGCCAATGGGTCTTGCTTATGAATGCACTGTCAAGCCAGACCTAACAATCCATGTAGGTTGATTACTGCCCTCCTCCCAATTGTGCTGCTGCCAGAGGAAACATCATAAATTATCTAGTCATCTAAGACACTATAATAGCATTCCAATGTCATGCGTGTGCCCCTAAAAGTTCAACCTCAGGCAGCTGGATAAAAAACAAAATGATCACAGCTGTCTGGAGGACAAGCACTAATTTGTGGAAGCACACAACTTCTGCCCAATCAAATCATGTACTCTTGGCTCCCAACATGTGAGCGGAGACAAAGGCCCTCTCTAGTGATGCTCACATAATTGTCTGACGACAGCTGCACTGTCAAGCCAGACCATAAAAATCAAGGCAGACCTCTGGAGGCACATTCTGTACAGAGACAAACAAAATACCTTGGAGAAGGAGGAGAGGCCTGAGGGGCAGATGGTAGTGTTTGGTGTGCCGCTCCTGGTACGCTTCATCCCTCACGAGTGGAATGAGGCACACGGAGGACGGCGTAGTTCCTTATTCTCACAGTCGTCCTTAGGTGGTGTCACCGGAAAAGGAAAAAAGGACAAAAAAACCATGAGGAAGCCGGAGAGGCTGGAGGGTGGATGATAGTGTATGTCGTGTTTGAAGTCACCAATGTCTCTTGTGGAGAAAACACTGCTTTCCTTTAATATTAGTGCAGTTATTTGGATTTAGACAAGTCTTTCCCAAACAAATACATATTTCAGCTTTGTGTGTCATTGGTTGTACACAGAGTGACAACCTCCCTCCAGGTCATTGATGACACTGTGTTTAGTCCTTAACGATTCACCTACAAATCATTGAGTCCTCATCCTGGGCTCCTCCTCCTACACCTGGAATGACTCTTGGTGGCCCGCAGTGCTCGGATTCCCCCCCACACCCACAGACCTTGCACAAAACCTCAGCATCATCCTGGACTCCTTGCTCTGAATGAACCGCCAAATCAACGCCGTTTCATCCTCCTGCTTCCACATGCTCCGCCTCCTTCATAAGATCTTCAAAAGGATCGCCACCGAGTCCAGGAAAATGATCACCCATGTGCTCGTCAGCAGCAGACTCGACTACGGCAATGCACTCTACGCCGGCACCACCCAGATACTCCAAAAAAACCTACAGACCGTCCAGAACGCCTCCGCCAGACTCATCCTGAGCATCCCACGCCGCAACCACAACACAGGTCACCTGAGAGACCTGCACTGGCTACCTGTCAACAAAAGAATCACCTTCAAGCTTCTCACCCATGTCTACAAAGCCCGCCACAATGCCAGACCTGCATACCTCAACCATCGCCTCTCCTCCTACACTCCCACCAGACATCTCCGCTCTGCCCAACTGGCCCTGGCCACCATCCTACAGATTTGCAATACCACGGCTGGGGGAAGATCCTTCTCCAACCTCGCTGCGAAGACCTGGAACTCCCTGCCTCTGTACCTCAGACAATCACCATCGGTGCCGCAATTCAGGAAAGACCTCAAGACCTGGCTCTTTCTACTGAACCACAGCTCCCCCTCCCCCCCACTCAGCGCCTTGAGACCCTCACGGATGAGTAGTCGCACTTTATAAGATTGCTGATTGATTGATTGATTGATTTCAGGGGTGTTAATCGAGTCAGTTCATTAAAGTGGTTAATTTGTGAAAAAATAAGTGCTGGGGCTCTCGTCAGGAGGCAGCTTGCACCAGTCCATTGCTCCTAAAAGAGCCTCCTATAACAGAACTATTAACCATGAAACCCTACAAGTGAGGAGAGGATGTGGCGTAATGGCCAGAGCTGCTGACTTTGGAGCTGGGGAACCAGGTTTGAGCATCTGCCTCGACTCAACATCCTGTGATTCTGGGCAAATCACTTAATGTCCCTGTGCCTACAAAAAATGAATGTGTCCTTAACTAGTGCTCATGAAAAGCGCTCCAATACCTTTGGGTCGAGTTTGCACTATAAGTGCTGGTGTTGACAATTAAGTGCTGGTTCTGAGCAACGGAAACCACCGGCTCAAATTAGGTACTGCAGTTCAATGGAAGAACATCAAGTCTCCACCACCCAGAATGCACTAGGCTATGACACAAAAGTCTAGGACTAGAAACAGAGTCCTAAAATGGCCTGCAGGGTGGCGGTCACCTAGTTGTACACAAGTATTGTTCTGGTAACCACTGCTGTAAAAGGGAATAAATAAGGGATTATCTTTTTTGGGGGATGAGATAAGCCTGGGGTCAATGCCTCTGAGGCCTTAATGGGCTTACACATTTAATAGGCAGAACTTTGTCTAGGCCTCTCCGTCCCCTCATTACTATTACTTGACACTGAACATATTTGTCTCTTAGTGGCTTTCATGGGGGGTGGGGGGTGGAGCTCCCTCCGTAGTTAGGTCAGGATCACCTTTGAGTAAAAGTAGTGTATGGATCCACCCTTCCTGTTCCTGGGACAAACTAACTTTTATCACCACCCCCTTCTACACTGTGTGTAACACTGCCCCCTAGGGGGAAGTATGCATGCAGCACTCACGCCCTCCAGATGAGCACACATACCTATGATGTGGTCACTGCGTACACTCAGACATTCACTCTTTAAAAATGGACCATTAGGTTTGTAATGTTGCGCATTACACCCCTGACCCCTACCATTGACAGAATATAATATATGTGGTATATATGGGTCCCCTGTCCATCCACTGTCAAGAACATGATTTTCAAAACTCAATTAATCTCTGCAACTATCTCCGGGCAGTGAGAAACAAAGCTTGTTTTCCAGTGGAGCAGACAGAAAGCAAAAGAGCAAGCAAAACCAAAGGACTTCTTTTTTGATTTAAAGTGCCAAACAAATAAAAAATAGCACATCTCTAAGAAATCCTGCACATAGCTAAATTTCTTTAGTATAATTAAAAATATTAAACAACAAACTAAACAATACTAAAGCCCATTAATGATAGTGTAGGGTATAAGACTCATAAGTAATATAAAAGTATAGTAAACCAAGGGTATTTTTTCCTAACTCAGGATATTGAATGACATTGTAGTTTTTGATGTGGCTCACAAACCCTCGGACAAAAGTATTCCTGTGATTCACACTCACCCACCTGTAATTCTATATTTTGTATACGGCTCCCATAGGAAGCTTTTATCATGAACATCTGAATTAAAATCGGGTTATTCAAGGCAGTGATGTCACAACAGTGGTTAACGAAAGAGGTTAACTATTGATGTAAAATGTAAATCCAGTATTTGTAAAGCGCGAACAGCTACCCGAAGGCATCCCGGCGCTGGGGGCCGTCGAGAAGATTAAGCAAGCTATCGCCCAGAGTCACATGGTGCTGGGCTGACCTGCCGCCAGTGCCGGGGATCGAACCGTGAGCCCCAGATTCCAGCGTCAGTCGTCCTGGCGCCACATCACTAGGGGAAGCGCTCTCTTCTCCTTTGTTCCACCACCTCGCCTGTGTCTCCAGGGACGTGTGCGCTGCCGTGGAATGGTGGTTGGTAATCTCATCCGCCTTCTTCCGTTTCACCTGGGTCTCCACAGACCAAATGGAGACAGAAGAACACAGGTGGCGCTGTGCCTCCACCAACAGCCTTCTTCGCTGTCAGCACGGGTCTCTGCAAAAAGGATATGGGGCCACATGTATCAAAAATCCATTTTGCATTCCTTAAATAGGGAATTTTAGGTAATCGCTATTTAAGGAATGCAAAATGCTATGTAAAAAAATAGCGATTACCTAATAGCTATTCCTAAAGATTCGCAATCGCAATTAGGTAATCGTTATTAGGTAATACTACTCTATTTGTTCCTATGGGCCTAAAGGCCCCTAGGTGCAAATTGTTTTGCATTAGCTAATTTGCTATTATCTAATTAGGTAATGCAATACCAAGGGTACCCGGGGGCCTAAGGCCACTCTGAAGCACCCCCCAAAAAATGTTCACATGTAAAGCGCACACATGCTTTAGGGGCAGGTGTGCACTACATGGCACTTTGAAAAATATATTTTTGTGCATTTTTCAAAAATTGCACATGGTTACCATTGACTTGGACTCAATGGTAATAGCATTTCCTAAATGCACAGTTTGCATTTGGAAAATGCTTGGTACATTTGCTTAGGGAATTGCAAATTTCGATTCCTTATTTGTAGTGGCAATTTTAAGTAATCACAATTTTTGCGATTACCTAAAATTGCAACTACAAAGCCTTTCATACATCTTGAAAAGCTATTTTGCATTCACAAACGTTTCATACATGTGGCCCATGAAACCACGCTGGCAAGAGGCTCTCACAGAGCCACTGTTAGTGCCGTGCCGGATCGCCGCTTTCAGTGTGAGAATGCAGCTTTGGGCTGGGAGGGGGTGGGATGGCACTGAGGGTGGTTGGGGTGGGTGGCAAGAGGCCAGGTATTTTTTTCTCTTCTGTGGAAGGGTGCAGTGGTCTAAGAAGAGGATGGTGTGGATGGCTGGCAGAAGGCCAGGATCTGTTAATATTTGGATTGGGGAACAGGAGGGTTTTATCTGTGGGTAGCGGGGTGGGTGGCAGGAGGACATGCTTTTCAAACTTTTTATTACTGCTTCGCTCTCATTGTCTAGTTGATGTCACTCAGAACTCCTTGGTGAAAAGCATCAGTTCCCCTGGAAGGTGATGTGCCAGTGTAAATGGCAGGTTGTATAATAAACTCTGCTGCAGTTAATGACATCATCCTCCTTACTGGGAAATCCTGTGTCATTTCCCTGGAATCGCCCCTGCCTCCCTCAGCCCAGCCATGCACGGGATGACTCAGGCAGCGACTGGTTCATGGCTCCCAGATGAGCAGTCCTAGCCATCTGAATGTCTGGCACAGTCACCACTGCGCAAGGCGGCCGCCTACACCTCGTTCTGGAACCTACAAGGCCCTGTCTTAGTGCCTCTAGGCGGACTGTGGAGTGCGAGCAAGGAATTGCAACATAGAGTGTGCCAATAAACAAAGTTTTTCCCTCTCACACTTCCCGTAATAATTATTGCAAATACTATAATTTCTATCTGTAGTTCACAACATTTTCTATTTGTGGTTTTTCACATTAATAACATGATTTTCCAACCCCTTTAAAGTTGGTTTGAGAAAGAAAAATCGCTGTCATCCATTCAGCTTCAAAGTAGCAAGGAAAACTGTTTTCAAGGTAATTTCCCTTTAAAAAGCACCTTTTCACGTTCTCATCTGCAATTCCTACTCACAAGGAAATACTGGTAGTTTGCGTGAAGAAAATGACACCAGAGCAGCGTGGGAAAATTAGGAAAATCTGTGAAGCCTGGGTATGCGAATAATCAGGAACTACGAAAGATTGACTTGCATAAAAAAAACTTTACAGCCCTAAATCAATCAATTAATCAATCAGGGGTTTGTTAAAGCGCGACTGCTCACCCGTAAGGATCTCAAGGCGCTAGGGGTGGGGGGGGTGCAGGTTCCATTCCATCAAGGAGGGGCTCTGTCGAAGAGCCAGGTTTTGAGGTTTCTTGCGAAGATGGGGAGCGATGTTGTCTGTCTGAGGTGGAGCGGAAGGGCGTTCCATGCTTTAGCTGCGAGGAAGGAGAAGGAGCGGCCTCCCGATCTGGTCTTTCTGGTGCGGGGGACCACGGCGTAGGTCCCCCGCACCAGAAATGATCCCCATTTGTATGGGACCGGCCATTTTACACAGAACACCACTCTGAACAGTTGTGAACGCTTGAACATTTGTGACAAGAACCTTCCCATTAGCTAAGCACTAGTGCAAGGGTCTTTATTTTGTCGTACATCCATCCTTCTAGGATATCTACTCCAAGGCCCAGCATCCATGGGTCCTTAGTGGGCCCGGCTACCATGTAGGCCCTTTAAGGTGCCCTAAGTAATATCTTCCCATAGACACTTCAGGATGCACAATTATACTCATCGTAAAACTCCTCATTAGGGCCTGGTGTAAGAACCATGCAGTTGTAGTATAATCGAGACAACCGCCCTTCCACATGTGCTGAGCAGAGTTTAAGAACTTTATGAATCCCTGCACGGCCTAATTTGTGCCGGTGGTGGCAAGTGGTGAGTCCCGGCACTCATTTTTGGAGCGGGGCTTATTTTTCATTATCGGAGCAACACAGCAAAAGGCGGAAAAGGGAAAAAGATAGAGGAAGAGGAAAATAGGAATACAGTGACAAATGAATAAGCTGTAAGAGTGAGATAAAGAGACAGGAAGTGTAGAGTGGTGGAAGAAAGAGGCACGAGGTGGAACCAACCCTGGCGTTCAGCTGTACCAGCGGCGGGCGCACAAAAAAAGAATCTGTTTCAGGCAGCTGTGTGCATGAGAACAGGTGAAACCCCATCGCTCAGAGTGCAAGAGAGCCAATGGATGAAATGGTCAGACCTATTGCCCCATTGCTGTACGTAGGCGTGGATGACAATGTGCATGACACTAGAAAAAAACAATGGATGGAGAGCCCTGACTACAAGCCCTTGTATGCATGCGTTGTGTGTGTGCCCCTACTGGATGCACACAATCAGCACATGTGCAGGCAGGTGTTGAAGTGACTACACCACACAGGTTATAAAGGTGAAATCCCTTTATTAAGGGACACCAATAACGTGGCATGAGTCTCCCCTCGCCAGCCACGTAGCCACTGACTCGGGTAGGATCCCGCACCCACAACATTCCAACATGACATAGGATAATGACCTCACCAAGACTTAGATCTCCGAGTACTACACACCCTCCTCCCTTCTACCCAACAACAGACCCAAAAACAAAACAAAAATATTTTTTAAAACAAAATAAGAAAGATATACAAAAGGAGCCAATAGAATAAGATCCTCAATACGCCGATACTATAGCAAACAAAGGGAAAAGAGACAAAAGAAATTGCAACAAGGAATATACATCCCATACAACACAGAAAATAAAGCCCCCATCCACCATGAACACCAAATCCATGAACGCCATCACACTGTTCGCACATAATCTTCCAGATACCGTGGGGGCCTGCGAAGCCTGGAGGAGCAAAATTCTCTGGCTCCATCATGAAAAACGGTGCCATTGGGAGCACGGGCAGCACAAAGACCATCGGAACTGGGAGGAGGAGCATCTTTGTCCCACATTCTCTGCAGTCACCCCTAATTATAGTCTCTCCCGCTGTCAGCTCATCATCGCTCATCAACATGAAACTGTTAAAGCCGCCCATGCAGCCTGGAAGAGTCAGGCCCAACCACCTTTCTGTCCACAACTCCGCCTTTCTGGTATAATGCCACTCTGCGTTTGTTCCACTTGTTACCATTGGTCAAGATCACATAACTGTCAAATACTTGTTTGACTTTGGACGCGCCACAAAACTTAAACAACACTTTGCAGACCCTGCCATGCTTAATTTTGACCAAGTCCCCCGCACACACACCCTTGCCACCTACACCACTCTCCTCCCCATCAATCTTCTCATAACAAGAACCTGTTAGCCACACAGGATTTAACATCGTGCCTGGCTTCCTCCCATGCATTCTCTCGAAAGGAGAAACACCAGTCACACCATGCGCTGTGGTGCAATGAGCCCACACCATATCATTCACCATTACTCTGACTTCCTTCCCGCTTTGAAGGGCCATGGAAATGGTACCCTTGGCCAAGCGGTTGGTCCGCTCCGCCATGACATTGGCTTGGGGGTTGTAAAATGATATGCAATGCCATAATTCTCTAGAAAATATTTCATTTCATGTGAAATGAGTTGCGTTCCATTATTAGTGACAAGAATACAAGGCAACCCCTCCTTCATAAACACTTCCTTCAACATTTCCACCATACTTCTGGTAGTCACATCCTGCATAAATTTGACCACCAACCACTAAGAGTGCACGACCATCAAAACCATGGCATTCTTTATTCCCTAATCTAACATTTGCATAGGCCCTATAAAATCTAAGCACACCATACTTCAGGGTGCATCAGGGTCCTCGATATGTCCTTGTGCTGTAAGGACCCCGGTCTTAAGCCTTTTTTCACTCTCCTTACACACTGCACAATCCACAACATACGATGTGCTCTGATCATCCATACACGGCCACCAAATATTCTCCCTCACCCTTTTTTTTGTTATTGTTTGCTCTAAGTGTCCCTCGTGGGCTAACTTAATGATTTTGCTCTTCAAACCATCAGGTGGTACAAACTGGTAGTTTCTCATAAGACCTTTTGTGTCACTTAGGGTTAATTCATCCAGAATCTTAACGAATGGTCTCACTGAAGGACCGATCGTGCTCTCTGTACGTTCTCCATGCACCACCATTTGTTCAACACTCTTCAAGACTGCATCACGATCCATGTCTGACACAGAAACCAAGTACTTCGACGATCTACACTACGCTGGATGACTGAAGAATCTCCCTTGGAGTAAAGGAGTTACTCCCCTGCAAGGCAGGCACCTTTAACGCAACTGACCGGTTGGCATCTCCGAAGCTCCTGCGGACTCCGAAGAATATTGCCACACAGGAGGTGGGTTTTCCGAGGTCTCTGAGGTCGATCTGTGTCCACAGCAAGTCTGAGGCCCGTATCCCTCGTGGTGACCGTGCAACCCGAACCCCTGTGCACCGCGTCCATTTGCAGAAGCATCAGCTTTCCGGCAACCCCTGAGGCTGAGCTTTGGGTTACTTGTAGCCCTGACCCGAGCAGTAATTACACCAAAGATTGCCGGCCTACACTCAACGAGTGTTCCGTGGGCCACCATTTTGTGATTCCTTTCAAGGTCCCTTCGCGATCCCTGGTCCGTTGACCTGTGGGTCCCCAAGAAGGCAACTCTAAATTTAATTGGGCTTCCCTGGTTGCTCCAGACGTGCCCTGACTCTCCATTGCTTGGGGAGTCCCCAGGACCTTGCTGGTCCTCACAGAAGCATCTTTTCTTTTCCTGCATGGGTTGCTGTTGCCAAGGCTTGTTGTGTTCAATCCGAGCACCGACACCCCAGTACTCGACATCCTTTGTGGGACAGCTCGAATCCGGCTTCTGGTTGTCCTTGACGTCTCCTGGACCCTGTGGCTGCAGAGTCAAGCTTCACCTCTTCGCACCTGAAGCACCCGACATCGGTGGGCATTCGATTGCTCCGCTCCTGGTCACTGGCTAGTGACCCAGACTCTGTCCCCTCTGCTTTCAGGTTCTTCACATCTTCGATCCAGGCTTGGATCATCCCGGACACTTTTCTTCTTCACGGCAGCAGCACTTTGCAGCAGATCGCCATTGAAATCAACGACGATTCCCGACACCCTTTGACACCTATGCACCCGGCTTCCCTGGGTGAGGTAACTCGAGTACTACGGTGCTCCCGTGGGTGTTGGCCCTAGAACCCCTTAAGTCTAAAGGGGTTTGCTCAAAGTCCTCTTCTAAGTGTCCTTTTGCTTTAAAATTCCAACCGCAACTTTCCTCATAGAATCCTACGGCGCTCGCGGCTGTGTTCTCACACTGCACACGTCCCCCGTGGGTCTCCTGTGTCACTACCTTGGGTGGTTCCTTGGGGTCCCAGCGATTCTACGTGCTCTAGGCACTGTGTCTAGTCAAGTCGTGGTTCTTATACCACTTTCTTAATATATGGTTTGGTACCCCCTGGGGCCCATTGTATATTGTGCTATTTACTGTCGTTTTAATACTGTGATATTGTGTATCTTGGACTCTAATCTCATAAAGAGATTAGTAGTGAGTGTTTAGAAATAAATACATATATTTTATATATATACCTGGTGTGGTTCTCCTTTCATTTGGTCATTCAAGAGGTTATAATCTGGTAAACCAAGCTGCTTTACACTACTTCAAGACTTAGCCTGAAGGCTGCTCTCCATAGCTACCACTAGGATAGCTTTCAATAAAGATTGTCTTTAAACCTATCATCAATAAGGGTCGTTTGGACTGGTGCAAGATGCCCACTATAACTAGTGGACAGCATATGCCAGGCCAACTTCTCACACTTACCATCACTCTTCTTGGTAATAACTACTGAGGAGACCGACTAAGGGGCATATTATCAAGAACGGCGTTAAAATTATCGCCGCTTTAGCTGCAGAAAACTGCAGCTAAAGCGGCGATAATGGGCTTGATAATATGCCCTTGAGAATTCCAATAGAAGCCCATGTTCTGGTGTAAACATGGGCTTCTATTGGAATTCTCAAGGGCATATTATCAAGCCCATTTTCGCCGCTTTAGCAGCAGTTTTCTGCCGCTAAAGCAGCGATAATTTTAATGCCGTTCTTGATAATATGCCCCAATGATGCTTCAACCGGGTCTATGACTCCATCTCTAAGCATATTATCTAACATTTCTTTTACCTCGCCTCTCACCAATACTGTTGTGTTTGACAGGAATGGTACCTTTTTCTAACACAATTCTATGGGTGTACCTCCTCATTTCTCCCACATCCTTCATTTCACTCAACACCTCATCAGTGGGAATATCCATCACCGACAGCACCTGCCCAGGAGCATGGAGATCAATACCAATATGCAAGTCAAACTGATGCCCCCACCCCACAACGGGTGGACCATCTTCAGCCACATAGACTTTTCCCACAATTTGTTGTGATTTAAACTCAATGGGAGATGGAAAATATACCAACACTTCTATTTTTTCTCCCTGGTACCCGCTAGGATTAATGGGTACCAGAAGAGTAACATGAGCCCACTCCTTTCTTCACATCTTCTTAGGTACGATCGTATATAAAGAGCCAGAGTCCACCATCAGTTCCACCCTTCTGTCCAGAATCTGGAATGATGCCTTTGGTGGAATCCTTCTGACATTTTTCTTCAAGCCAGGGAGCACCATCAACATCCAATCTTCATTCTCATCTTCTCAATTGAAGTCATTGGTAACTGTCACACGGGATTTAGCAGACTCTTTACGAACCCGGGCATAATGTCCTCTATGCCCACATATTCTGCACTCTTTGTTTGAAGTGAAACACCACTTAGAGTCACTGGTATGATATGCACTGCTGCACCTGGAGCAACCCCTCGCTCTGGCCCCTCTCTGTGCTTTATTATTGTATTTGCTGATTGTGGCTTTAGTTGCTTCTTCTTTCTTCCCAACTGCAGCAACCTCTCCTTCTACAGCCTCTTTCCTACTCATTTCTTTCATACAACGCTCCGATTCTTCAACAACTTTAGCCGTGGAGATTTTTTTGCTGCCCACAGATGATCTTGTGTTTTTTTACTCAGGCACTGGACGATAAGATGGTCCCTGATCAACTCGTCGGTCATTTGACCAAACTTACATTTTATACAAAGTTTGCGTAAGCCTGATACAAAGCCATCCAGCGATTCGTCCGGTTTTTGAGGTCTGGTATAAAACTTGTAACATGACATTACAATATTTTCCTCCTTAGCAAACCTTTTTTCCAGACGCAGTTTGGCTTCCTGGAAAATATCCTCGACAGGCTGATTGTCACTGCTCAGCATCTGAGGTAAATATTTAAAAATATGATGAGCCTCCTTGCCAATGGTGCCTAACAACAACGCTTTCTTCCGCTCAGGAGTGAATTCCAACCCATCCAGTGCAATAATATAATTAACCCTGGGCGGAGTTCGCGGAGTTGCACTACGCTGCACTACGCGAAGTGCAAAAAAAACTCTGCCGCACTACGCGGACCTACGCGAGCGGCGGAGTACAATAGAAAAATGCCGTTCGCGGTGATTGCACAGTGCCGGATGCTTGTCCGCACTGTGCAATCATTGCGAATGGCACCTTGCACAGTGCAAGCGGTCCCTGCTTTCCTTTTCTGCCGCTCGAGTAGATTTTTACTCGGGCGGCAGCTTTCTGAACGCGAACGGGCAGTTTCTCAACGCGAGCTGTCGCGAGCATACGCGACCACTCGCAATGAGAAACCTGACCCCCCCACATTGAGAAATCTCGCCGGGATGTTGATTTTCCACGGTCGCGCTCGCCAACTTGATGTTGACGATCGCGAACGAGGAAAAATCTCGCCGGGAGGTTGATTTTCCTCGCTCGCGGTCGCCAACTTGACGTTGACGAACGCGAGCGAGGAAAAAAACTCCGCTACGCAACGCGAAGCGGAGTTTTTCGGAACTCCGCGATCTCCGCGTAACGCGGAGTGCAGGAAACTCCGCAAACTCCGCGAGCGGAGCGGAGTTCACCGCCCAAGGTTAAATACAATTATCAAACAGCTCTATCCATTCCTCCCACTGAATGGAAGGTTGACCCTGTTATGCAAGGAAAGGGGTGGAATCATGATTGAGGAATTTGCCATAATTAAAAGTCAGTGGAGCTCTGAAAGGGTTAATATTTTGCTCGAACTTACTTGCAGAGGTGCTTTCCTCTGATGAAACTACACAGCCTACTCAGAAGAAAGACACAGTCAAAGGGCCTTTCCTCTAACGCGTCACACTCCGTCTTCAGGGCCGTGCCAGCCACAGAGCGGAACAGCAGGAAAAGAAGACTCCTCCTTACCAGCGAGCATGGAGTCAAGACGGTAAGAAACTGCACACAACCAGTGCACCAGGGCAGAAGTATTGCAGGGGCCTCACTGAGTGGGTTTGTGTAAAACAGCAGCTAGAGCAGGCAGACACCACAGGCGAGATGTTCTTGCATGCCCAATACTCACTGCGATCTTGGTCTTACTTCGGCTGACACGCGCAGACTTCGCACTCTATGAAGCCGGTGGTGTGACGCGCCCGGCGCGACAGTTCTGCAGAGGCCTCGTACTGCGGGCAGACATGGAGAGTTAGTACGCCCGTACCCAACTTCAGCCTGCCGCATCCAATCTTGGCTGGAAGTGCTGACTTCCGACTCCTTTATGAGCGCAGCCTCAGCCTGTGGCTCGAAAATCCTCTAGGTCTGTTTCATACCCAGGGCTGTAGAAGGCTCCAGCACCAACTCCGCTCACACTGCAGTCAGGTGTCACAGTCACAACATGTGGCTGGCGATCGTTGCCAAAATGTTGAAGTGACTGCACCACACAGGTATAAAGGTGAAATACCTTTATTAACCGACACCAATAACGTGGCATGATTCTCCCCTTGCCAGCCACGGAGCAACTGACTCAGGTAGAATCCCGCACCCACAACATTCCAACATGACATAGGATAATGACCTCACCAAGACTAAGATCTCCGAGTCGTACAGCAGGCAGCTTGAATTAGATTACTTTAATGAAAACACTCTGTTCTCCAACGGAATGCTGAGGGCATTGGAATTAGGGTCCGCTAGCGTTTGCGGTATCAGCTACTAAACTGCACCCACAAATGCTTTGATAAAGCAACTTTACATGCTAAAAAGCATATAACCAATTCATAAAAGTGATTTTGAAATTATCAGCCAATGAGAGAAGTGATGATTTTGGGATCCCCCCTAACCTAGGGGGAGGACCAAGCAGATGCCTTGAACACAAAGAGCACATCATGCTGAACGATTCAGTGGTGGTCCCATCCTGTTAGGACCACCCCAAGCACAGTTATGGGCAAAAATACAATCCCAACCAAAGGCTCTGCAAAGCATTATGGGATGAGATTAGCAGTGGGCAGTGAATATTATAGTATCCAATATCAAAATAATTCTACAAAGGGCTGCAGTTCAACTCGTTACTAGGTGTCCCTCACGAGTCAAATGCAAAAGCATTGAAATTATTACATCAAGCTGCAGTTTCACTAGTCGTTACTAGATGTCCCTCACGAGTCAAATGCAAAAGCATTGAAACCCTTTCATGAAGCTGCAGTTCCACTAGTCGTTACTAGGTGTCCCTCACGAGTCAAATGCAAAAGCATTGAAACCCTGAGCTGAGAGCTAATACTATAAATTCTACAAAGAGCTGAACTGCAGCTTCATGAAAGGGTTTCAATGCTTTTGCATTTGACTCATGAGGGACATCTAGTAACGACTAGTGGAACTGCAGCTTGATGTAATAATTTCAATGCTTTTGCATTTGACTCGTGAGGGACACCTAGTAACGACCAGTTGAACTGCAGCTCTTTGTAGAATTATTTTGATATTGGATACTATAATATTCACTGCCCACTGCTAATCTCGTCCCATAATGCTTTGCAGGGCCTTTGGTTGGGATTGTATTTTTGCCCATAACTGTGCCAGGGGTGGTCCTAAGAGGATGGGTCCACCACCGAATCGTTCAGCAAGATGTGCTCTTTGTTTTCAAGGCATCTGCTTGGTTTTCTCCCTAGGTTAGGGAGGATCTCAAAATCATCACCTCTCTCACTGCTTGCTAAATTTTTATTTTCACTTTTGTGAAATGACTATATGCATTTTAGTATGTAAAAACAGAGATATTTGTTATTTTACCAAAAGTAATGAGGTCTCTGTTTTATTAAGTGGGAAGCGGAGCTAAGTTGCGCCCACCCTTAATTGGAATCACACATTGCAATTCCAATGGAATGCAATGAACGCTAAATATACAACCCATAACAGTATGTTTATAAATAAGTATGCATTTTTTGTATTGTTGGAAAGTGGGTTATTGGTAGGGGCAAATGTAGGTCTGCCACTGGCAATAAGGCCACTAACACATGGTAGGACCCAGCATAGGTCTTAGATAATTATTCCTATGCTCAACCCTTGGTAACGTGGCTGCGAGCAGACAGGCTTAACTTCAAAGACAGGTATGTAAAGCATTTAAAAACACCATTTCAGTAAATAATTAAGACACAACACAAAATAAAAATCCAACACCAATTTATAACAAGCATTGGCATAGCCAATAGGTCTCGCCTTTGGGGCCTTATAAGTGTTTAGCCAGAGCTATTGACTTTGCCAATGTCTTCAAGCTGTGCTGTAGAGAAGTGTGGCTGCTATGCAGCATGCTGAAAAGTTATAATAAAAAGTGTCAGAAGCATTTTTGTTACTTTATATATGACCAAGAAGGCATTATGTAAAACTGAACAACCATATTAAAAAAGTACTTACAATAAAAAATTTCCTCAGTTTTCTTTTGTTCTTGCAATGCTGGCAACTTGTTTCTGCCTATTGCAATGGTTGTTTGTTAAAGCTTTTTTTTTGAGGGGGCATAAACAATCGGAGGGTGAAGGTTGGGAACTAGTACCTGTATTATAACACTATCAGCGGCCAGATGCTAGGGGAGAATCGACAGATGCCAGATTCCGAGAGCAGGCTGAGGTGGTGCCGAGTGATGCTGAGGTGGTAGTGGTGGTGGTGGTGACTGTTGCGGAGACGATGTTGAGGTGATGCTGAATGATACTCAGGTCTTGCTGAGTGATACTGCTGTGGTGCTGAGTGATGCTGTGGTGCTGAGTGATACTGTGGTGGTGCTGAGTGATATTGTCTTGGCGCTGAGTGATGCTGTGGTGGTGCTGAGTGATATTGTCTTGGCGCTGAGTGATGCTGTGGTGGTGCTGAGTGATGCTGTGGTGGCCCTGAGTGATGCTGTGGTGGCCCTGAGTGATGCTGTGGTGACCCTGAGTGATGCTGTGGTGACCCTGAGTGATGCTGTGGTAGCCCTGAGTGATGCTGTGGTGGCGTTGAATGATGCTGTGGTGGTTCTGAATGATGCTGTGGTGGTGCTGAATGATGCTGTGGTGGTGCTGAGCGATGCTGTGGTGACCCTGAATGATGCTGTGGCAGTGCTGAGTGATGCTGTGGCGGCGCTGAGTGATGCTGTTGTGGTGCTGAGTGATGCTGTGGTAGCGCTGACTGATGCTGTGGTGGTGCTGAGTGATGCTGTGGTGGTGCTGAGTGATATTGTTGTGGCACTGAGTGATGCTGTGGTGATGCTGTGGTAGTTCTGAGTGATGCTGTGGTGGTGCTGAGTGATGCTGTGGTGGCGCTGAGTGATGCTGTGGCGGCGCTGAGTGATGCTGTGGCGACGCTGAGTGATGCTGTGGCGGCGCTGAGTGATGCTGTGGTGGCGCTGAGTGATGCTGTGGCGGCGCTGAGTGATGCTGTGGCGACGCTGAGTGATGATGTGGTGGCGCTGAGTGATGCTGTGGTGGCGCTGAGTGATGCTGTGGTGGCGCTGAGTGATGCTGTGGTGGCGCTGAGTGATGCTGTGGTGGTGCTGAGCGATGCTGTGGTGACGCTGAGCGATGCTGTGGTGGTGCTGAGCGATGCTGTGGTGGTGCTGAGCGATGCTGTGGTGGTGATGAGCGATGCTGTGGTGGTGCTGAGCGATGCTGTGGTGATGCTGAGTCATCCTGTGGTGGTGCTGAGTCATCCTGTGGTGGTGCTGAGTCATCCTGTGGTGGTGCTGAGTGATCCTGTGGTGGTGCTGAGTGATCCTGTGGTGGCCCTGAGTGATGATGTGGTGTTGCTAAGTGAAGCTATGGTGGTGCTGAGTGATGCTGTGGTGGCGCGGAGGGATGTTGTGGTGCTGCTGAGTAATGCTGTGGTGGCGCTGAGTGATGCTGTTGTGGCGCTAAGTGATGCCGTTGTTGTGCTGAGTAATGCTGTGGTTGTGCTGAGTAATGCTGTGGTTGCACTGAGTGATGCTGTGGTTACACTGAGTGATGCTGTGGTTGCACTGAGTGATGCTGTGATGGCGTTGAGTGATGCTGTGATGGCGTTGAGAGATGTTGTGTTGGTGCTGAGTGATGCTATGCTGGCTCTGATTGATGCTGTGATGGCTCTGATTGATGCTGTGGTTTCGCTGAGTGATAATGTGGTGATGCTGAGTGATGCTGTGGTGTTGCCGAGTGAGAGATAGAGTGAAGATATAATGCCCAATTAGAGAGGGTGGTGAGAGAGAAAGAGTGTACATAGAATAAAGAGTGGAGTGGGATAGAGAGAGAGAAAGAAGGGGAGAGAGAGTGAATGAAGGAGTTTGAAAGAGAAACAGATAAAGGGGTGAGAGAGAATGAAAGGCTAAAAAAGATAGAGAGGGGAGAGTTAATTAAGTAGAGAGAGAATTAGAGAGGGGCGAGAGAGAGAAGGAGAGAGACAATAAGAGTGGGGGGTGTGGAGTTTAAATAGAGTGAAGAAGTGACACGGAAAAAGTAACCTTAAATACAGCTTTGTGCTTTGCGCGAATAAATATAAAAAAAAAAAACAGAGTGAGACAAAAATACTGGTAATTAGGCTGTGACTCCCAATATAAAACAAATAGCGATATAAGGTGAAATCAACCCACCAAAGCAATATTTCTAACTAGACAAAAAAAAGCTTGCATTTCAATGCTAATGGCTGTTGTTTTTCATGTGACTGTAGTCCAGGGCCGTCAGTTGGTAATGTGAGCTGCTGCTGCGATTGAAACATCAGAGTCCAGAGAGTTAATGAGCCATGACGAGGAAATGAGGAAGAGATAGGAAACCCAGATGCCAGCTGCGCGCGTGCACGCTATCGTGAACGCAAGCTGGTCGCCAGCCGAAAGCCAGTGGGTTTGCACTTCCAAAACCCGCTTACTAAAACTCTCGGCCAGACCAGCGCAAGCGCTGGTGCAGGCCGAGACCTAAAAATAGGTAATATCTTTATCTTTTAAATGACACCAAAACGAAAAAAATCCACTGTAGGGAACCAGAGATATGAATTTTTAAAGATTAGTCACTTTCTAGTGCTTAGAAACCAACAGTGTCCCTTTTAGTCATTTCGTTTTCTCTGACAGGGATACCTTTAGAAATTGTTCTGGAGAATCTCACCAAATGTGTTGTGCGCCTTCTCCAGCAGGCGGGGTCCAGTTAGAACTCCTTCCTGAAGTTCTGCTTGGGGGTCCCAAAGTATCCAACACACAAGCCAAGGTTCTGGAATCTCCAAGAGGGTCCTTGAAAGTGTGAAACTTCAATTCCGCACTCCACTTGAACAAAACCCTTACAAATCCACTGGTACTTCAGGCTGGGAATTCTTTGTGGGGATGTCCAGGTGAGCTCTGTTAACCTGTAGCTTGCAGGGAGTCCACTCTTTTGTCCTTTTGCAGCAAGGTAATCCACAGGGCTGCAGTTTCAGTTGGTGCAGTCTTCAGAGGTCAGGCCTTAGAAATCTTTGCACAGCAAAACTTCTCAGCAGGGCACTTCTTGCTTCAGTAAGTTTCAAGCAGCAGATCTGGAGGGCTCTGCCCCTCTCAGATACTTATTCCAAGTTCTCTGGGTCATGCAGGAGGTCACTTCTGACCAATGGGAGCAGGGTAACTCCTCAAAGTTATGACCACATCCTGTAGAGTGTGGCATTATTTTGTCCCAGAGTGCATCAAATCTTCCAAATCCATAATGGCTGATTTTCAAGCAAGGAGGTAAGAGCTGGCTAAACACACCCCCTAGGATGGCTTATTTCCATAGACTCTCCCACTACCATCTGCACATACCTTCCCTAATCCTAGGTCTGGTGGGGGTCAAAAGTGTAAAGTGGAAACTGACACTGTGGCCATCCCTCTGCCTTTGAAGACCGTGGTTTACGACTCCTCCCCCTGGCCTGGCATTCCTTTGGAACAACACACTGCCCTCCCAGCAGAGGGGCTCTTTATCACCTCTTCAAGGCAGCCTGGCTAATCCACTTAACTCTGACCAATCAGGGCAGGCCACTGGAAGGCTGAATTTGGACTTACAAACAAGAAAGTCTTATAACTTCTTGTATGTACACTTTAGGAGAAATTCAACAATATGATGATGTTGGATTTACTACTACCATTCTGGGTAGTCTTTGAATGGCATTTCTAGTCCTCTCCTATCAATAGTTATTAATCAATAACTTCCTACCATGTTAACCTATGTAACAGGGGATTTGCAATGGGAAAAATGACTTGGGCCATTTTTCCAGCACCAGGACTTACAAAAACATATTTTATAAGTACTGGCCCCCACCCCATGTGCAACTAGGGGAGACTTTAGGGGTTCTGAATCTGCAGAAATATTGCAGATCCTCCTTCCACAGTGCTCCTAGCACCAAAGTCGAATTTGAGCAGCACTTTACCACAATGTGGGGAGGGAAATGTGAAATTTCACTTTACCCAGGCATATAAAAACTCATTTTATAAGGGTGTACCTTATAGATAACTGACCCCCCCACCCCTGGGATACCTAGGGGAGACCCTGGGGGTCCCTAATATGCCAAAACATTGTAGGTTATCCATTTTTAAGTGCCCCTACCACCAAAGTCGAGTTTGGGCAGAATTTACTTTTTAAAAGCAGTCCTGGCACCCAGGGCTGTCTTTAAACTGACCTCAGGCTTCAGCAGTGCACACATGCAAGTGCAGAAAAAGCTGCTGGCCTCTAAACTGCCATGCCCCCGGGTACTGGGGACTTCTAGGTAGTTTCAATCCCCTGCCCTATTATATACTAGGGGCTTATGGGGTAGGTCATGCCTATTACAGGGGTACCCCACCATACCATAGTGTACCCTAGTGTATGTTAAGTGTTTTAACTGTATTCTAATGTGTCTCTTTCAGCTTAGCACTGGCCCTGGGCCTGGTTAGGCAGAGCCCCGGGTCAGTCAAAATCAGTTACCACCAGTATCAGTCAGCAAAAAGTTGGGGGGTGCCCAGGGCACAGGATGACTTTGCAACATGTATGAATTTTGTGAAAACATGGATCTGGTGAGACAGCTAAAGCTGTGTCTAGGCCAGACCTGTTGACTGGAGGTGCACTCCGAATCCACAGATTGCAGCCCTCCTGAGTGGATAGTGGGCCTAACCGCACCCCTCCGCCAGTTGTTCCAAATGTGGCATTAACATTGCTTCATTGTCAGTGACTCTTCAATTGCTCCTTTCATTCAAAAAGCTATGAGGGCAACTCAGGGATAGGACTCCATCAGACATCAGGGCCACCTGAGTAGCTAGAGATCCTTGGGTCCAGAAGCAGGCCACAACTTCAGAGAAGGCCCCTAAAGCTGTTTGAGTAAAACCATACGTCCTGCCAGAGAAGGGGGGGGGAGGTTGGAAGACTCCAGAACATTAGCCCTGTCCTCCTAGTCCAAACTGCTCTCAAGTCACTCTGTCTAAACGTCATAATAGGTTCCCAACCGCAGCTGTCCTGAATTTGAGGAGGGGTTCTCTGTGGGTCCTGCTGTTGCCCTGGTGAAGACCTGCTACGAGTTCACCTCAACCGGCCAGTTCCGAAACATAAGCTCTTGAACCTCTGCATCAGCGTTGCTGGTGAAGTCACTTGTACCCTCAAACGAATCTGGCCCCAATAACCAACCTTGGATTAGGTTGGCATTGTTTCTCTTCGGTAGTGGTTTGATGGGGATGTTTGTTGTAAACACCATAGAATGACATAGTGCTCCAGAGGTCAAACAAGGTCAATATGAAGAAAGTGGACTGTCTGAGCTGTCCAAGGTCAACGCCTGCCTTGTATTCATCCAAGGGGCCAATATCTCTTGTTGATAGTTGGGTAGGGTGGAAATTTCTTTTTATCAAAGTCTAAGAGTAAGGGGCCATCCAGTGTGGAGCAAAACAAAAGCAATTCTCTTCTCCCAGAGGTGCATCTCGGTCACCAACAACAGACATTCTAGAATGTAGCTTTGTTTAATGACCTCTGGTGGGTTTTGAGTTGAATTGTGACGTCATTCACCATTCACCGCATGGCCCCTTTAGGAGATCCTCGCACATTACCAAAGCTTTCACATGCATTGCTCTCAAGAAATTGTCATTTGTAGATTTCAGCGGTCGTTTTCCAGTCAGAGGGCCCACTTTTCTGTTGTACAGTGCAACATGAAGTACTCGTCAGTAGTTTCGAAGTTTTCCCATGATTTACTAAACGTATCAAAGTTACACAATTCTAAAAAAAATTATGCATGATGCTGTAATGCTGCAGAGTATTTCCAGAGGCCTGAAACACACAAAGCACGTGTTTTATTCATCGATGGACCTGTCTCCGGAAGTGCTATGAGACACAAGAGGAGATTTTTTATAAGAATTGGAATGCTGGACTTCAACTACCTACTTCAGTGTTTGGGAAAAAAGTTAAAAGCTGCTTTTCCTGATTTTTATGGAAACAGAAACATGTTAGTAGAGTGCGCTTTACTGTGCGAACACCACCCGCGCAAACTCGCCAGCCTCTCCACTTCTTTTGAGTTTTCTCCTTGGCACCAGTGAGCACAGAGGCTGAGGGGGCATGGCCTGGCCTTTCGGGACAGATTGACTCTAGTGGGGCAGGGCCAAGACTGATTTACATGTGGTTGGCCCATGATGGTGGAGGCACAGTGAGCAAAAAGACGACAGACAGGAGCCCACCTCAGAGCAACTACCCGCGGCTGAGGGTCAGCCAAGACTACCACCCATTGCAATTTCACAAGTAGAAACAATAAAATGAATAAAAGTCTGCTTGGGACTGGGAGGACGAATCTGGGATAAATAATGAGGTTGGGTACCACTGCATCTTGTTCATATTATTTTAATTTAAGTCTTTCCAAATATTTGTATAATTACAAGTCTGCCGTGTCCTGGCAAATTATCTCAAGGCCTTGTCCAACATCCTGGGCAAGTTGTCTGAGGCACTCGGGTCACCTTAGATGACAACAACAGCTGATGGCTAATTGAAAACAGCAGATTTACCAAGGTCCCTAAATCCTGCATACCAGAAGAATAATAAGAAATATTTCACATTAAACTGCGTACATGTGGTGCAAAACTCATATCTAATCAGTTCTACAGGGGAACATGTTTTTCCACGGGTTAGTAGCTTAAGTGCTTTGTTATCTACTCTAGTTACTTTAGATAAATCATTCCATCCCCAAGAAGAAAACTATAGTGTGCAGGGTCTGCCCTAAGCAGGCAGTTCAGGGGTGAATTTAAGGCCACCCTACTTGGCACTAAGGCTAGAGTGGCTCGCGCTGATTTATGGCCTCTATTAGGTGCCACTAACAGTCCGGTCTCTTGGCGTGAGTCATCAGTGACACCTAGAATAAGTGTGATTTATTTTAGGTCATATGTGGTAAGTCCTTCAGCATGGAGTTCTATAGGAAGGATAGAAAGGAGCTGCTCAGAAAAGGCTCTTTCAGGGGACAGAATTCAGCAGCTTTCCTGACTTCCAGACTCTTAGCTGGGGGGTCCCTGGAGACAGCGGCGTGGCGTGGGTAGCCAGCGCCCGAAGCGAGGCAAGTATTGCGCCCCCTAACCTATGGACCATTAGCACTTCCTGAGTCCCTTCCGCCAGTCCAGTAGTATTGAGACCCTTACCCCCAAGCACATCTATTAGATTTTAAGAAAATACTGATGTAATTGAAATAAAATGCATTTGATGCTAATATACTCAAATGTATTTAAAATCGCCTAGTTTTAATTTGTTCAAATTCTTCAATAACAGAATTGAAATCTACAATGAAATCTCTCTCTATTTGTACAGTGTTGAGATTGTAGCCGATCGCACTGTGATTAAACGTGGCTGGCGAGCATGGGGGCACTGCACGTGCTGCACCGGACCATGCCTTTCTGCCAGGGCTTCTCTCTCACTGCATAGCCTGTGTAACGAGGCGCGGCACAGGGAGGCAAAAACAGAGGCACTAACTGGCATTCACTCTCCCCCGCCCTTCCCTACCTTGACTAATTACCTCTCAGCAGCAGGTGGTGATTTCAGTGTCCAGTTTATAACTACCTCCCGCCTCCAGGGTATTGCTCCCGGGCACCTTCTGAGAGTGGGGCCTTGGCACCAGCCTAGCTGGGGAGAAACGGTACTAGACCTCTGTCATGGTGGCAAGGGTCGCAGACCAGTCTTCCCCCAGAGGATTCGTGCATGGCCGGAAGGACAAGGCTGGGAGGGGGTCCTAAGGGAGGTCACAGGGGCGGGTCAAGGGTGGGGTATAAAGGTGTCAGGAAAGGAGGTTCCGGCCTCTTTCCTGACATCTCACGCCACCGGGATAGGGTTTTAAGAAATTAGTGTAGTCAGATTTAGGCCCAGGGTCACTGTTTCGCACTAGTTTAGGGGTGCAGGGAGAGTTAGTTTGGTTACCAGCAGGATCCGATTACCTGCAGTGAACAAAGATGGCTGGCCCAGACAACGACGCGGTGCGGGAGGCACTACGCGTACTAGGGATGGCGGGCCGGGCGGATCTTCTCCGCCCGGGCATGCTGGAGGAGGCGTGGGTCGGCATGGTACGACCGACGCGCACGGCGTCAGCAGGTGTGGCAGCAGCGGTAGCGGCGTGTATTGATGAGCCGCTAACCGCTAAGAAACCCTCTGGGCCCAGGGGGCGGGGCCAAGGAAAGACCACGCCACAGCAGCCCGGGGGTAGGTGGCAGAGCCTACCCGCGCGGCTGCCCGACGCTGAGGACGACTCAGGTTAGGAGACTGGGGGGGGGGGGGCGGAGCAGCTTGTAATTGATCCGGCGCCACTGCCATCGGGCGCCGGAATGAAGGGAGTTGTGCTGGGGGCCCAGGGGGAAGAGAGTGTCCCGCTGGACCGCTCGTGTAGGCACTCAATTGAAGAACATGGGAGCCAGGGCCCGGCCGTGAAGAAGGCCAAGAGGGCGGGGCTACAAGCAAAATTGCAGGGGACAGGCCCAGCTAGCAAAGGGGCGGGGGCCTCAACTGGTTTTTCTGGGGGGGGCTGGACTGGGGATATTACCCCCTCACCCTTGCCCAGATGGGAGGGACTCACACTGGAAGAGAAGATAAGGGAGGAGAGGCTGCTTTCACAAGAGACTGAGGCGAAGTGGGCAGCCATGTGTGAGGCCAGGGAGAGGGCTGGTTTGGGGGACCCAGAGTGGGGGGAGGAGTCTTTGGGGGCAGTTGAAGTAGACAGTTTTGAGGAGCCTGAGCATGAGAAGACAGGGGGCAAGTGGGTTTGGGTCCCTGCTGAGCGGCAGCCAGGTAAGGGGACAGTGACAGCGAGCACGGCGGTGAGGCCCAGTGGTGCTGGGGACACCCCAGGTTGGAGCAGCCTGGGCAGGTGGGAACATACCTGGCGGTGGAGGCCGGGAAGGGGAGGGTAGCACCGGCGGGGCGCACAACGGCTCCGGGACGCCGGTCGGAAGCAGCAGGGGGGTCCGCGGCGACCTACCCGCCAACGAGGGAGCGTGCATCGACGGCGGCAGCAAAGAAGTGCGCCGGGAAGAGTGGGGGTGTGGTGAGAGGTCAGAAGAGAGTCGTACAGGAGACGGTGAGAGAGATGGTGGTGCCTGAGGCCGAATTGGTGTTGGATAATGGGGAAGAAAGTGACGAGTGGGAGGAAGGTGAAGTGCGTGATGAGGACGATGGAGGGAAAGGGGCCCCTGGGGTCCCGGAGAGGGCAAACAAGCAAGTTGGTGTTTTTCAGGAGACCAGCAAGGGAAAAGACAAGGCCAAGGCGGTGTCGCAGAAGAAGCCCAGCTGTCGGGTCAGCGACAAGGAGACCCAAGGAGGACCCTCAGGTACGGGGGAGTGGTGGACAGCCTGGGGGGAAGGGGCTCTGGGGAAAAAGGGAAAATCCTGCCGGTCGGTGGGTGTTGGCGAGGGGAAGGTAAGAGACGTGGGACTAGCAGCCACAGGGTGGCGAATGCGGAGCCCAAGGACAATGGGGGGGCGTCACGTTTGGTAGGCGCAGGAGTCCAGACGGAGAAAGTCAAAGGGGAGGAGGGGAAAGAGGACAAAATGGGCGACAAGCACCACAAGAAACTACCATATATGGGTTTGGCGATGCCATTAGGCTCGCATCTATCTGAGAGGACAAAAAACAGGATTTGGAAACACGAATACGTGGACGTTTTTAAACTGTTACACAGGGAAATACAGGCAAAAGAGGGGTCAAAGGAAGAAGAATGGGAGTTGACCAGACGACCGAGGGTACCCATCAATATGGAAAATTGGACCTCAGCGTTCCTGATATATGCTAGTATATACTGTGAAAAGTACCTAGATAGAGCGATTGCACTGCTGAAATATATAGACATTATTAGGAAGACTCAGATGCATTTTGGGGGGCTCGCTTGGCTCAGCTATGACGAAGAGTTTAGGGCCAGAGTTAGCATCAACCCTGACAAGCCCTGGGGGGAGGTGGATTAGAAGCTATGGATGCAATGGATGTCGTCCACGCAATCTTCAGCATCCACCAATACAGCAAGCGGCCTGCCTGTGACCTATCGGTCCTTTCAGGCACGTACCGCCCAGCAAGGGGCGTGGGGAGCTGTTACTTGAGCAAGTGGAGCTGGTGGACCATCTAAGTCAGTGGGCGCCACAACTGGGGCCTGCTGGAACTTCAACAAAGGTTACTGTTACAGGAATCCATGTACATTCAAGCATGAGTGTTCCAAATGCGGGGGTAGACATCCACTCACTCAATGCTTTACCTTGGCCACTCCAAGTGAACAGTGGAGGTCCACAAAGGGGAGGGGACAGTCTGGTCAGAAGGGCCCCTACTCCAATTAAGATTGAGGCCATGGGCCCATGGCTCTCGATTTACCCGGACAGGGAAGCAGCACTGCGGTTGCAGTGGGGGTTTATCGAAGGTTTCCGTTTAGGTTACCAGGGGCCAAGGGCTCGGCGTTGGGCAGACAACTTGAAATCAGCCAAAGAATTGCCGACTGTGGTGGCAACAAAGCTGGGGAAAGAAGTGGATGAGGGGAGGATGGCGGGCCCCTTCACGGACTGGCCATTTGAGGACCTGATCGTGTCACCATCCCTAAGAAAGACCCTGGGGAGTTCAGGATGATTCATCACCTGTCATGGCCAGAGGGTGAATCAGTCAATGACTTCATTGCTGAAGAGGACTCCAGAGTACTGTAAGCCTCAGTGGACGATGTGGTCCGCTTGGTGAGGGCGTGTGGAAGCGGAGCAGAAATGGCAAAGTGTGATGTCAAGTCTGCTTTTCGGCTACTGCCCATACACCCGGTGGATTTTCCGCTATTGGGAATGCAGTTTGAGGGGGCCATCTATGTTGACAAAGTCTTGCCCATGGGGTGCGCGATCTCCTGCGCACTTTTTGAAATGTTCAGTACTTTCTTGCAGTGGGTGTTCATTAAGAGTAGTGGGCACAGAGAAATATCACATTACCTGTACGATTTTTTGTTTGTGGGCAAATGTGGAACGGGAGCTTGTGCAAGTGCTTTACAACACTTTGAAGGTTTGACGCAAACATTTGGGGTGCCTTTAGCGCCAGACAAGACAGCTGGGCCCAGCTGTAGGTTGACATTTTTGGGCATAGAACTAGATTCTGTGCAATGGACGGCGCGATTGCCCAAAGAAAAAGTGGAGGACATACAGGCTTTTCTGTTGCAGGTGATGGAGATGAAGAAGATCGAATTGAGGAATGTACAGAAGTTACTGGGCTTTTTGAATTTTGCATGCAGGGTGGTGAGAGCTGGGAGGACTTTCTGTAGGCGGCTCGGCATAGCCATGTCGGGTGCTGTGTTGCCACATCACAGAGTCAGGATCTCAATGGGGGTCAGGGCTGATTTGGGTGTCTGGCGGACTTTTTGGGCTGAATTCAACGGTGTATCACTGGAGTTTGTAGAGGAAAACACAGTCTGGCAGGTACAGATATTTTTCGGATGCCGCTGGCGCTTCTGGTTTTGGATTGTTCTGGGACGGGCGTTGGTGTGCGGAGCAATGTCCGGCACATTGGTTGAGGCAAGGGAGGAGCATTGCATTTCTGGAGTTTTTCCCACTGCTGGTGGCCTTAGTGGTGTGGGGAAGTGAACTGCAGAATCGGACGGTGCTTTTCCACGTGGATAACACCACGGTGGTGGAACTGGTGAACAGACAGAGGGCGAGGGATCTGAGGGTGTTGAGGCTGTTACGCAGGTTCATGTTGAGATGTCTAAAACTGAATGTGGTTTTTCGTGCAAAGCACGTGCCTGGAGCTATTGGGAATGCAGTTTGAGGGGGCCATCTATGTTGACAAAGTCTTGCCCATGGGGTGCGCGATCTCCTGCGCACTTTTTGAAATGTTCAGTACTTTCTTGCAGTGGGTGTTCATTAAGAGTAGTGGGCACAGAGAAATATCACATTACCTGTACGATTTTTTGTTTGTGGGCAAATGTGGAACGGGAGCTTGTGCAAGTGCTTTACAACACTTTGAAGGTTTGACGCAAACATTTGGGGTGCCTTTAGCGCCAGACAAGACAGCTGGGCCCAGCTGTAGGTTGACATTTTTGGGCATAGAACTAGATTCTGTGCAATGGACGGCGCGATTGCCCAAAGAAAAAGTGGAGGACATACAGGCTTTTCTGTTGCAGGTGATGGAGATGAAGAAGATCGAATTGAGGAATGTACAGAAGTTACTGGGCTTTTTGAATTTTGCATGCAGGGTGGTGAGAGCTGGGAGGACTTTCTGTAGGCGGCTCGGCATAGCCATGTCGGGTGCTGTGTTGCCACATCACAGAGTCAGGATCTCAATGGGGGTCAGGGCTGATTTGGGTGTCTGGCGGACTTTTTGGGCTGAATTCAACGGTGTATCACTGGAGTTTGTAGAGGAAAACACAGTCTGGCAGGTACAGATATTTTCGGATGCCGCTGGCGCTTCTGGTTTTGGATTGTTCTGGGACGGGCGTTGGTGTGCGGAGCAATGTCCGGCACATTGGTTGAGGCAAGGGAGGAGCATTGCATTTCTGGAGTTTTTCCCACTGCTGGTGGCCTTAGTGGTGTGGGGAAGTGAACTGCAGAATCGGACGGTGCTTTTCCACGTGGATAACACCACGGTGGTGGAACTGGTGAACAGACAGAGGGCGAGGGATCTGAGGGTGTTGAGGCTGTTACGCAGGTTCATGTTGAGATGTCTAAAACTGAATGTGGTTTTTCGTGCAAAGCACGTGCCTGGAGCTATTGGGAATGCAGTTTGAGGGGGCCATCTATGTTGACAAAGTCTTGCCCATGGGGTGCGCGATCTCCTGCGCACTTTTTGAAATGTTCAGTACTTTCTTGCAGTGGGTGTTCATTAAGAGTAGTGGGCACAGAGAAATATCACATTACCTGTACGATTTTTTGTTTGTGGGCAAATGTGGAACGGGAGCTTGTGCAAGTGCTTTACAACACTTTGAAGGTTTGACGCAAACATTTGGGGTGCCTTTAGCGCCAGACAAGACAGCTGGGCCCAGCTGTAGGTTGACATTTTTGGGCATAGAACTAGATTCTGTGCAATGGACGAGCGCGATTGCCCAAAGAAAAAGTGGAGGACATACAGGCTTTTCTGTTGCAGGTGATGGAGATGAAGAAGATCGAATTGAGGAATGTACAGAAGTTACTGGGCTTTTGAATTTTGCATGCAGGGTGGTGAGAGCTGGGAGGACTTTCTGTAGGCGGCTCGGCATAGCCATGTCGGGTGCTGTGTTGCCACATCACAGAGTCAGGATCTCAATGGGGGTCAGGGCTGATTTGGGTGTCTGGCGGACTTTTTGGGCTGAATTCAACGGTGTATCACTGGAGTTTGTAGAGGAAAACACAGTCTGGCAGGTACAGATATTTTCGGATACCGCTGGCGCTTCTGGTTTTGGATTGTTCTGGGACGGGCGTTGGTGTGCGGAGCAATGTCCGGCACATTGGTTGAGGCAAGGGAGGAGCATTGCATTTCTGGAGTTTTTCCCACTGCTGGTGGCCTTAGTGGTGTGGGGAAGTGAACTGCAGAATCGGACGGTGCTTTTCCACGTGGATAACACCACGGTGGTGGAACTGGTGAACAGACAGAGGGCGAGGGATCTGAGGGTGTTGAGGCTGTTACGCAGGTTCATGTTGAGATGTCTAAAACTGAATGTGGTTTTTCGTGCAAAGCACGTGCCTGGAGCTAGCAATGATGTAGCGGATGCTTTGTCTCGTTCCCAGTGGCAACGATTTCGGAGACTGGCGCCTGGAGCGGAGCAGTGCAAGACGCAGTTGCCGGACGACATCTGGGCCTGGGGGGAGTGAGAGTAGTAGGCCTGGTTGAGAGATCGCTGGCGGAATCCACCCGACGGAGTTACAGATTGGCATGGTCAGAGTTTGGAGAGTTTTTGGGTCCCGGGATGGCGACAAGGAATATCACAAGACAAGCGGCAGAGCAGGGAGTGTTGAATTTTGTGTTATGTTGTATTGATAAAGGTCTATCACAAACGACCATAGCTGGGAAGTTAGCGGGTATATCTTTTTATAGCAAACTATATTTAGGTTTTGACCCTGCTAGAGATGAATTGCTGAGCAGAATGCTGAAAGGTTGGGGGAGGGAGTGGGGGACGGGGTGGGGGGAGCATTGAGGGAAGCCATTACATTCGAGTTGTTGAGGGAGTTGTTGGAAGTTTTACCAGTTTGTTGTTACGACACAGTTGAGGTGTCCATATTTAGACTCTGCATGATATGGATGTTTTTTGGGGCATTTAGGGTTTCAGAATTGCTGGGATCGCCACGGCGGGCTGGCTGTCGTGTGGAGAAGTGCATCTGGATCAAGGGGTCCTGGGAATATGGTTGAAGCAATCGAAAACAGATCAAGCAGGAAGGGGAAGACGGGTGTGGTTGAGAGAGAGTGGGAGCAACGAGGCTTGCCCTGTGCGGGAATGGCAGGAGGGTGAGTTAAGCAAGAGGCGTTCAGGAGGGGAGGTTTTTTGCCATACTTCTGGGGAGAGAGTGACGGCGTTTCAGTTGCTGGCAGTCTTAAGAAGAGCACTCCGGAGGGTAGGCAGGGAGCCAGCGGACTATGGGACCCATTCCTTCCGAATAGGTGCAGCAACATCGGCGGCGCGTTTGGGTTGGTCTTGGGGGAAAATTCGGCAAATAGCACGTTGGCGCTCACGATGTTGTGAGAAGTATGTAAGGAAGTGAAAATGGGGGTTTTTTGAGGGCAGGACAAAAAGGGAGCAAAAGGGGGGACGGTGAATGAAGAAGTTATTTGCTGGAGGCTAACCATGATTTTTTTACATCGCTGGATGCGTGAGAGGACCGGGAACCAAGACGGTTACCTGGATTGTTGGACACTCGTTCGTGCACTGGGCAGCCAAGTATGCGGACCATCAGTTATACGGACGGAATCTGGGTTTAAGGAGCAGCCACCATGAAGTTTTTTGGTGGGGAAAAGGGGGAATGAGATGGGGCGCTCTGCTGCCCTGGTTAACCAAGATGATATCTCAGCTGGGCTGCCTGGATATGCTCGTGCTGCACCTGGAGGAAAAGGATTTGGTGAAAGTGTCAGGTCTGGCATTGCTCCAGGACATGCAAAGGGATTTGGAGGTTTTGAAAAAGAAAAAGAATCTGGCAGGAACTTGTATTATATGGACTGAACTGGTTCCTCGGAGAGTGTGGAGGGGGGCCGTCAGTCATGCGGCCATTGACAAAGCTAGAAGGAAGCTGAATAGAGCAATGAGAGTTTTTTGCCAGGCAAGGGATATAAAAGTGATTGCTCAAGGGGGTTTGAGGCTGGAAGAGCCGGTTTTATTCAGAGATGATGGGGTGCACCTTTCAAGGATGGGAAATGCGTATTACATGATGGAGATGAGAGACACGATCAGCAAAGTATGGAATGAGTCCATATGGTGTCGCAAGGATGTTTGAAGGCTCGAAAGGTGCATGAATCGGGGTTGGGGCAGGTAACCGCCCTACGGGGGTTACCTGGTGGCAAAACTTTGGAGGGGTGGTGAGTCACATACGGGCGGAGCCACCCCTCGGGGGGGAGGGGGAAAGGTACAGGTGATTGATGACGGAGCGCTGGGTGCAAGGAGCAGCAGAAGAAAGTCTAGAGAGGATGTTTTAGAGGGCTGTGAAGGTGAAAACGGATGGATGGAGGAGTTTACAGCAGGAATGGGGAAGAGTGAAACAGATGAGATGGTTTGAGAATGGATGGGGAGTGTGAGTTATTGTTGAATAAAGTTATATATTTGCATTTAATGTTTATAATGTTGTGGAGCTATGATAACCTTGTCCTAATAAAATTGCCTTTTACGCTTCAAATAACAGCTTGGAGTGTAGTTATTGCGTGAGGCCGGCCCCCGGGGGAAGCAAGGGTCGCAGACCAGTCTTCCCCCAGGGGATTCGCGCATGGCCGGAAGGACAAGGCTGGGAGGGGGTCCTAAGGGAGGTCACAGGGGTGGGTCAAGGATGGGGTATAAAGGTGTCAGGAAAGGAGGTTCCGGCCTCTTTCCTGACACCTCACGCCACCGGGATAGGGTTTTAAGAAATTAGTCCACCCACCCACCCTGCAGTTAGAAGGGTAAAAGCGGTGAGGTCAAGCGTGCCAGTTTAGGACAGGTTGTAAGGCTCCGGGGTATGCGAAACGTTGGAGGGGTGGTGAGTCACATACGGGCGGAGCCACCCCTTGGGGGGGAGGGGGAAAGGTACAGGTGATTGATGACAGAGCGCTGGGTGCAAGGAGCAGCAGAAGAAAGTCAAGAGAGGATGTTTTAGAGGGCTGTGAAGGTGAAAACGGATGGATGGAGGAGTTTACAGCAGGAATGGGGAAGAGTGAAACAGATGAGATGGTTTGAGAATGGATGGGGAGTATGAGTTATTGTTGAATAAAGTTATATATTTGCATGTTATGTTTATAATGTTGTGGAGCTATGATAACCTTGTTCTAATAAAATGGCCTTTTACGCTTCAAATAACAGCTTGGAGTGTAGGTATTGCGCGAGGTGTAGTATACTGTTACCGGTACAAGAAGCATGAAAGTGGTGCTAGTTTGTGAGCACACGGATAGAAGTTTTAAGGGCACTAGGGGGCCAGACAGAGAGGCGAATGTAAAGTGCGCAATTCCGTTTGCTCCCCACTTGCCTTAATTTCCAAGTTCGTCCTACGCTTGCGCTTTTGAAGCCGGAAGCCTCCCTCGCTCCAGCTCAGCCACTAGCCTGCCTCTACCTATAATTGTCCAATGGGAGGCCAAGGAAAGGTGCAGGTGTAGTGACGAATGGGTGAGTATGGCAGCAGCTCGGAAGCTGACTTTTTGAAAAATACAGCTGCCCAGCCAATTGCAAATATTTTGAAAAAATACCTGCACCTCTGCTACTGGCATGAAAGAAATCTATAGTACCGGCCCTGCAATTAGAGTTTGGTACCCAGATGGATAAAAATGAAACGAAAAACACAGAAACAATTAAATATTACTCCAATGAAGAATAAAAGAATCCTCAATGATATGTCGAAATCAGAGAAAGCTAGTAGTGCAATTTTGTTTTCTTTTAAAATTTTGCGCCACTAAGAATTTTGTGCCCGTGGTAACCACCTCTGTGGCCCCGCCCACACTACACTACTGCCTGGAGATCTTACTTTATAGGGAGCTGCATGCAAGACTTTTTCACATGACATATTAAGCATCGTAGCTTAAAGGGTATATGTTGGAGTGCTTGCATTACAGCACTATAGGTGACTATTTTACATTTCAAGGTGCATTGAATCATACTCACTACATTATTTATCTTATAGATGCGTTCCACAGAGAAAATAATCGTTCTTTGTTTTTTTCACTGCAGCACACTTGTTTAAATATGTTACACAAGCTACACCTACCGGCTTTACCAATGCTTCTTAAATAACTGAATAATTGAATACTTGAGGCAGATTCTCTCTCTGCAAACACCAAAACCTTGCAAAGTGAAGCCTCAGCACCGCTCCTTCTTTTAAGGATCATCAAGACCCTAAGCACGTGAGCACCTCCCTGCTATTTCTTCACCCTGCGTCCTCTGTAGTCTTTCTTCATTGTTCATGCTTCACCTCACTTCATGTCCTATCTCTCTTCTTTAAAGACTAGATGGTACCAGACGCCATGTTTTCTCTTTCCCTGGAGTACTTTTGTAATACTTAGAAAGAGGTTTTGGTGGAACCTGGGTGAAATGGAAGAAGTGCCCAAGAGGCCACGCAGTACATTTTTGCCCCAGGTCTCGCAAAAATGTCTGACAAGCCGGAGGATAACAAGGATGTTTGCAAATCTTGGTCTTTCATAAATAACAGCCAGAGGCAGGATCTAGGAATAGCAACATAGGTAGTCGCCTATGGTGCCACCTTCTGTAGGTGTCACTATTACGCTACGCCAGCACAGCCTGAGTGAGACTTGCAATGTTAACTTTTTTGTTCAATAAATGTTTACTAATTAGCCATTGGATGCTAGCAGCTGAACACACTTTTTGCTGAATGACCCTGTGTTACCTTTCAACTACTAGAGTGATGTTCAAGCTTTTATAGTGTCGGCTTTTAACGTACCTTACACGTAGCTCCCATATGGTCCAATGTCAAGTGTGACTGCTTATGTTCTAATCTCTTCAGGAACTAGGATGAGAAACCTCCAAAAGATAGTTGCTTTCATTCCTTTTTTCACTAGGTGAGTAGAGCTTAGATTAGAAACAGGGATGGTGGGTTCTTCCAGTCCTGGAAACAGTCCACGGATGTCTTAGTCACCACTTTAAGGCTACAACATGCTAACCAAAGTAGGGTTGTGAGAAGGTATCCTAACCAGCATCAATGTCTCCCAGTCCTAGAGTTTATTTCAATCTTGTATGGGACAGGTTAAGAAGACACAATAAAAGTTAATTCATTGCACACCCGCCCCAATACAATTTTAACAGCACAATATTAAGACCCTCCATATCAGTCAAAATACTTTCATAGACAAAGAATACAAAGAGACTCACAGGAGCTCAGGATAAGCCCACCTTGCACTAGTAAGGTGGGGGAATAGGAGCAATCCGGTAATGAAGCATGCCTTTTTTTTAAAAATAGAAAAATAAAATATTTTTTGTGTCAGTATACGACACTGAATAATACATTCTATGTAAAAGTATGCAGCTTCCCAAGCAATTTAAAGTCCATAACCAAGACCACCAGGAGCTAACATTCATCTCCGTTTGGAATAGAGTATACCAGTCTCTTGATTCGGGTACGTTAAATGAAAACTGCTCGGCAAGTGTGGGTATTCTTCAGTATCTGTGACTGCTGGAACTCTGCTCTTTCTGCAGGGCCACCCTGACATTTTTGCCTTTTTGCTGAAACCTATTTCTGCTGACTATAGAACTCTGTACATTTTAGCCCTGTTAACTAGTGGTGAAGTGCTTGTGCTCCTCCTTTCAACATAGTAAAATTGGTATACACTTGTGGGAGGGATGGGCGGAAATAGAAGCTAGGAGGCTGGATATGTTTATCAATGGTTATGATTTATTTCGGGTTCCTCAAACAAAAAAGTTCTTTCAGGGATTGAATCCGGACATTGGTCGTCGTCACCTGATCCTTCCTGCGCTGGGTTTTTGGTTTGGCTCTGTGGCTGGCCGTCCCCCAGGAAGCTCAAAGAAAGAAAAATGGATGGTAAGTATCTATGAAGTGTCCCCTCATCTCAGTTTTTAGGTTAGGGTCCGCCACCACACCAGGAGTGGGAAGAAAGGTGATCTCCTACGTTGGGTGAAGGATTGCAAGCTTGACCAGATGAAGAAAAGTAGGTTCTGGTCTAGTGACCCTATTTCGTTAGGCTTTTGTTTCTGTTTCTTAGGGTCTGACCCCTGCTGGGACCGACTGCCCCCCCCCCAACTGGTAACCCTTAGGTTGAGGTAATGCTGTCTTGAACACACACCCGTTAATCAGGGCAGCGTCTCCCTGTAGTACCAAAAAAAAATGTGGCTTTCATCCGGTGTAACAAAGAAAAGGAAAAAATGTGAGGGGGGGTTGGAAGTGGAGAAAGAGAAACCACAACCGTAATGTCAGCTGTCTTGAAAATAAGTCCAACGCCCCGTGGTTTTAGAGGACTTCACCTTCCCTTTTCTCTGCTCCCTCCTCGCTCCCTCGTACTCCCACCCGGTCCCTAGAGACAACCGCCCCAGGCCCGTGTACGGTTTACTCACCGTCCGGTCCGCAACTCTCCTGAGTTGGGGCGGCGTTTTCGCACCTCCTGGGGGAAATCCATCTTCGACCACCTCGTCACCGTTCCGGTCCTTGTCGGCTTCCTCGCTTCTCCTCCTCAGCGTCTCCTCGGTTCCTTCGTCTCCGGCGTTCTGCAACTCTCCTGAGTTCCGCCTTCCGGTCTCCTCCTCGTGACGTCCTTCTTCTCCCGGCACCACCTTTTCTTCAGCCTGAAGAGCGTCTGATTGGTTCCCTCCCTCAGGAACACCTCCTTCTTCCTGCGGGGAAGAGGTAACGAACCATGGATTAACTGGCGCAGCACCCGAGCGTTTCCTGGTTCGGGAGAGCGATGCCTCAATCAGAGGTATGAGGGGTATTTTGGGGGGCATGACATTGGTCTCCTCCTGACAACACTTCATTGGTTTACTTACTTGGCCTAGAAGTCCCTAGTATATGGTACCACGTGTACACAGGGCCCGTAAACTAAATGCTACCAGTGGACACCAGCACTCATTGTGCCATCCTCTGCAGTGGCAGGGTAAATCATGACCCAATGCCTATTATTGTTGCCTGGTTGTGCAGTTTTAAAACTACAAATTCGACACCTCAAACCCTTCTGACAGACCTAAACCTTTCTTTTTTAATATTAATAAGTCACCTCTAAGTAGGCCTTATTGCTTATAATGCAGGGTGCATGATATTTTAAAGTAGGACATGTAAACATGTAATGTTAAACATGTCCTTAGAGTGAATAAGCCCTACACACTATTTTCACTGTGGCAGGGTTGGCTGCTCCATAGTAAAGTATTGGGATACAACATAACATTTAGTAAATGTTGTCTCCGATTAGGAAACAGCTACAAAATTAGTTTTTGTGCTTTTTAAAATATTCATTACAAGCCCAATTTTGTGTGTGTTGCACATGACAACGGTGACACGCACATCCTAAGTACTCATCAATTGATATCTTAATGCAATTGGTTTCGATGTTTGACTACGGTGACACGCACATCCTAAGTACTCATCAATTGAAATGTTAATGCAATTTGGTTTCTATGTTTATATTTTCTTTAACCATGATTACTCAGCTTTCATTCTTGTTTTGTACTTTTCACGTTGGGATTGCTTTCATCCACACTTATTCACCAGGTTCATTATTCAATTATACCATTACTCCACACAGTGTGTGTAGTATGGGATGTGTTTTCATTACGGTGGACGTCAAGTGACCTCTACACAAGTTTGTCCAGGTTGTCCTTACACGGACGTCAAGTGACCTCTACACGAGGTTGTCCAGGATGTCCTTACACGGATGTCAAGTGACCTCTACACGAGGTTGTCCAGGTTGTCCTTACACGGACGTCAAGCGACCTCTACATGAGGTTGTCCTTACATGGACATCAAGTGACCTCTACACGAGGTTGTCCAGGTTGTCCTTACACGGACGTCAAGTGACCTCTACACGAGGTTGTCAGGGTTGTCCTTACACGGTCTATTGTATTTTCAACTCACACAGTGTGTGTGTCATATGGGTTTTAGTCCCATTATTTCAGTGTACAACATGTGACCTCTTTACGTGGTTGTCTCTACACGGGTCAATTCCACTCTCAATTGTTCTTCACCCTGTTTACATTAAGCCTCATTGCTTTATTATGTCGATTTTTTATTGCTATGTTGTTTACAGGGAAGTAGGAGTGATGTTATTTTATTCATTCATTCTCTTCTCTGTTTTCTTTATTTCTTATGCTGTGCTTTGCCTCCTGTCATACCTGTCTGGCCAGTGGGTATGTCTGGATGTAAGGATCGGTGTTTTTTTGTTCTTCTTTTGGTTTCTATCTTATTTGTTGTGTTATGGAAGAAAAGGAGATATGTAGTATTGTAGTTTCCTGTTCATCTTTATGTATGCCATTTCTACCACATGCTCAGCCAGTGGAATGTTACAGTATGATGATGTATTACGGAATGTTGGGTGGCTGTCAAGAAAAGCCACAGTTGTGATGGGGCTGAGCAGCATGCTGGCTGCTCCTGGTGGGGCTCATCTATATAATCTACAATAAATCATCTTGAACCACATCAATCTGTCTGGACTTGATTACTACACCTGGTCATCCTTTTTTATTTTATTTTTAAGGCATTTGCATTACCTTTGTTTAAATGGCACTTTCACACTCCTTATTTTTTATTACAGATCCATCTCAGATTGGTAAATAGAAAATCAAATGCACAAGTAGTTCTGTAGGTGCACGCATGCATGTTGACCACATGCAGATGACTAGAAAATGGCGCAGCAGCTGCATCATTGCGCTTTTTTTTAATAGCGATGCTGCACACTAGCTGCAATGCTGTACCACATGGTTAAAAAAGATTTGCAAAGCCAATAGGCCCTGTAGGACTTGTCAGTAGGCCCTGTAGGCTTTGCCAATGCTTGTTTGTGTTTTGCCTCAACGATGCAACACAGTGGTGAAATTTAGCAAAAACTATTGTTAAGAAAGAGAAACAAGGTTGGGTTTCCGGGCTATTTAATGAACACTGGAAATGCAATTTATGCCCTGATAGGGCAAGTCTGCAACCTAAAGGAATTTAAACGAGGAATACAAATAATGTTATTCAAATAATGCCTTCACTAACTTCACCAGTCGGTGATGTAATGAGAACAAACCTATATTGATTAATGGCAGGAGTGACAACATGCATGTTACTTGATTATTTTTGCAGCTTTTTTCCAAAATGTGCAAGTAAATGTGGGATGAATTTGTCTTATTCTTTGTAGTATCAACACATTTACTGGAATTTTACATTGTGTTCCATAGTCATTATTAGCCAGGTTTTGCCATGTGCAGTGCCTAGACGGAGTGTAAAGGCGCACGTTTCAACATATAGTGTGCCATGCAAGAGTACTTAATAAATGAATCAGACTACCCAAAGCGTCACAAAACCTAAAATAATTTAATGAAACCGGTCTGATAATCATTAACTACCTTCTGGAGAAAGCCTGCAGCACATAATGAGCTTGTAGTGCACTCGAAAACAGCGTCTGGCATTTGATCTCGGTCTTTGAAAAACAACCCGGATAGTTTTAGACTTGAGCCAGAGCCGAGACAAGGGTCTGGCTTGATTTTTTGGGCCCATGCACGAACCGAGCCCTGAAAATATTTGCTATGTAAATCATACAACAAACTTGACATAAAATATGATAAAGTCTCTTCAAAATTCAAAAAAGTGTATTTCTTTAACCAAGAAGTTTTGACACTAATAGGCACATTATAGCACTGCATTGAGAAGTACTTATTTTAAGTGTTATCTTTGTACAACTTGTAATCTGAACTTACATATCTGGAAGTGCTTTCATATGCAATGATGAAGAAGAAAAGAGTTTTTGTGAAATTGGCTATAACAGAGGCACGTTAAACCATGACACATTAAATACCCAAACCCCTAAAGGATTAAAAATGAAACAATCCCATTGATCATGCTCTTAAAAAATTCAGCAATTAAAACGCCTCAAAAACCTATTAAAATGCACAAAATGTAGAAACTGTTGATACTGTATTTTAAACCGTAAAGTTACTTTGAAGATGTGCACAAGCAAATTAGGAGTTGTTCCTTTCACTGCAAAACAAAAACTGCTGAATAAAACAGCAGAAGTACAAATCTGGTAGTGGTTGGGGACAGGCAGTTCGTGTAAATCACTTATGTTTCGAATCCAGGCCACAGCAATGAGGAACACTGCGACCTGGTAATTTATCACAGCAGGAAGAAGCGTATGAGAGCCGCAGTGAGCCTATTAACCGGGTGAAAACATATCAAAGAGAACTAGGAAGAAGTCTCACTCACCCTGCTGCCCCCGAGCCTTGTACCCTGCATCTGCAGAATCACCAGCGCCCACTGAATGGGATGATGTATGTGCTTTATTACAGCCACAGGTTGGGCTGAATGAAACCAAGAGCTGCTGGCTCCTGTTGTCAGCACTAATCCGTAAGAGAGCGGGCACACTTCAGTAGCCGCTGCTGTAGGTGCACTGCGTAGCCGTACCTGCAAAGAGGAGGCCTGTGTGCAGACTAACCCGGAAGATTATGGCGTCCATTTTACTTTGGGATTGAGCCCATTCTTATTTTAGATATGGAGTGTGGGCATAGCAATGCTAGCAGATTGACATGAATGAGCAGGGTGGGGTGGGGGAGGAGAAGAAACAGGCACAGACTGGTTGGTGGGGGGGAGGGGGAGAAACAAACGTGAGAGCAGGGGAGCGAGATGAAACTGAGTGTGGGAGGGGGAGCAAGATGAAGTAGGGACAGGGAGGGTGGGGGAGCGAGATGAAGCTATGGCAAGATAAAGCTGGGGTTTTTAAAGTGGTGATACAGAATGCTGCTAACGATCTAGCCTGCAAAGTTTTAGTCGTCGCTCATTAGTGAGCTCATTCTGACATTGTCACTGGTAGGAAGCACCAAATGAGAAGCAGCCTTTAAAAAGCGTGCAATGCAAACGAGCAGCGACAAACACGAGCAGGAATCAAAGAAAAAAAGAGTCCCCCAAAGCAACATATAAGCATAGAGGCGTAAAGATACAAGTAATTGGGAGGTGCTTCATGGAAAGAAACAAAAGGCAAAAAGAATTGACAAAGAGGAAGGATTAATCATTAGCAAGCAAGCATTTTTGAACGACAATCGAAGGGACGAAAAAAAGGCACTGGGCGGGCTGTAAGCCCACAGAGTGAAAACAGCATGTCTCGAAGAGACATCGCTTGCGCTGCCTTGGCATTTGGCATGTTGCTAGGCATACCGCACAACCTGATGCTATGTGAGCTGAAAAGTATATCCTTCCGCTCGTACAGCAAGGAATTTGTGTGCAGCAGTGCCTACACTGACTCACCCTGCCCCTAGAGGTGCACTGATGGAGGTAAATGAAACCCTTCATCAGTGCCTCTATAGCGCCACCTACCAACCTCCCCAGATCACCTGATGGCTGCTGATAAGCCCCCCCGATCACTTTGCTTATGTCACCCCAGTCAAGCACTTTGGTCTCTTCCTGTCTCCCAGCCCCTGCACTCAAGCTTGATTATCCCCCTACCCCCACACTCCTGTCAGACTCCTGCAACCAAGCACTCTCACCGCTCTGCCCTACTGCCCCCACAGTACTGCTTCATTCCCCCCTCTCACCCTGTATTCCTTATGGGCCCCCATTGATCCCCACCCCCTTCTGTCCCTGCCAGGCACTCACAACAGCTAACCCCATCCCTTCACCTTTTTCCCCCTTTCCCAGGTCGCCTGTGATGCTCCATCTCCCTTGTGTGTGTGCAGGTATGTGTGTGCATGTCTGTGATGGTATGTGTGTGTGTATGTCTGTGCATACGTGAGACGGTGTACAAGAGTGCATGTCTGTTTGTGTGTAGGGCCATTGCAACGGGTGTTCTGTCCACTAACCCTACCCATGAATTTCTGGACCTGGCACAATGGTGACAAATGCTGGCAATCTGTTGGCCCTGACACAATGGTGGTATCCCCAGATAACATGCTGGCACTGGTGCAATGGTGATATATCCTAGTAAAATGCAGGCCCTGACGCAATGGTGGTAAATTCCCGGAACATAGTGGTCCCGACAAAATGGTGGTAATCCTTGGTAACATGCCGGCCCTGGCACAATGGTGGTCTTTCCCGGTAAAATGCTGATTTTAACACAATGTTTATAATCCCTGGCAACATGCTCATCATGACACATTGGTAGCAATTCATGGAAGCATTCCTGGCAAAATGCTGGTCCTGGCACAATGTTGGTATTTCATGGCAGCATGCTGGCAAAGTAGTTGTAATCTCCAGAAACATGCTGACCCGAGCATAATGACTGTAATTCCTGGGGACATGCTGGTTCTGGCACAATGGTATAACCTCTTGCAAAATGCTGGCCCTGGCACAATGTTGGTAATTCATGGCAACATGCTGACCCTAGCATTATGACGGTAATTCCTGGGGACATGCTGGTTCTGGCACAATGGTGGTAATCCCCAATAGTATGCTCACCATTACACAATGGTGACAATTCCTAATGAAAAAGATGGCTTTGACACAATGGTGTTAATCCCAGCCTACATGCTGGCACTGACAGTGGTGGTAATCCCTGGAAGCATGCTTACCCTTGCACATTTATGGTAATTCCTGGCGTATTATGGGCAGGTATGTTATGATGGTGTCATGGCACAAACATAAACCATTCTGAATACAGTAAAGTTCAAGCAGGTTTCGAGAACAGAAGACACATACCCAAACTGCTTTTTGTAGTACATTTATTACTACTACTCACATACTACAAAATGTTATTCACAAACCTAGATGTGGAGGTCGCCACCTCAGCCTCTCCTATGTTTTATGTGCAGAAATCTACCCTCCGACTGCTTAGATCTCTACACACGTAAGCCTACGCTTTAGTAGTAAATGAGGGGGGGACAAGCAAAAGTGACTGGAAAATGGGTAACAATTACTAATTAATAGGAGCGGTTTAGGGATGAGTAAGAGGGGCTAACAGGGGAAGGAGGGGTTTAGGGAGCGGCATACGCCCACCTACAAAAGAGTTAGCCTGTTCCTATTAAAAAATTACACTTCTAAAGTTATTACAGCTAAAAAGGACAAATAACAGTAGTAAATGTACTCCAGCTAAGACCTGGAGTAAGCACCACACATGGATAAGCACTTGGTACACCCTCCCATAGCAGTGCCGTAACACAAAATGTCATGGCCCCCCTGCAGAATATGAATGTTATATTTATACACAATACAAATAATAATTATTTTATTATAAAACATTTTAATAACTTTTCAAACTCAAAAATATATGCGGCTAATTTATTTAAAACATAATTAAATCCATTTAAATGAAGGGTATGTACAACTTTTAGTAATGTTTACTACATAATAAATAAATTAATAAAAACAGTTTACTGTTGGTGTTTTTTGATAACACTTTAAAAGAATAATTTTAATTGAATTTAATACAGTTAAATTAAATATTTACTAAAACAATTATAGTGCTGTAGGTTTTTTATTTTTGTTATATATTTAAAATAAAGATTTTTTTATTTTGTATATATTTAACATAAATATAATTTACATGAATATTTAATATAAAATATTTTTCATATTTTTTTAAGTTTAACTTTTTTTTTTTTTACTTTTCCCTATACTTTACCCTAAGGAGATCTCCGCCCAGTTGGCAAAGATTTCCACATATGTGTGAAAAGTTACTAGTAACTTTACACTCATAAATTAGTCTCTTCTGCTTGAATTCAGGTGGTTGAGACATGTAAATCTACATTTTGAACTACATTACATTTGTAAATAGTGAAAAGCCTAAAGTAGCAAATTTATTACAAAGTGTCAGATTTACTCATGTTTAACTTTACTTGTGAGTAGGCCCCCACATTGTGTATGTTAGTGTACATGCTCGGCTAACCCCTACAAAACACAAAACAAATGTCTTTTCCAATGCTCCATTTGCAAATGTTTGTTTCGTCACTCTTCTTCAAACACCCTGTTCTCTCTCACCATTGTCTCTTCTTTTCCTAGCACTGACTCCCTGCTCTCCCACGTCTGCACAGAGGCCTCCCCCATCCACCGCAGAGCTGCTGCCAGTGCCGATCGTCGCTAGATTAACGGCCAATCTGAAGGAAGAGATGAGTGGCCATGAAAGGACCCTGGCACAGCCGCCTGCACCTCTAGTGCAGTGCTTGTGCACTAGGAGATGGGAAAAGACAATGCTGCAGGCTAGAAACAAAACAAAAAATACTAAATCACTAGCAGGTCATAATAAATGTAAAGTTTCATTTAAGAACTACAAAAATACTCTTTTCAGAAAGGAGGTAGTGATGCAAACTAAAGACCTCTTTCATACAACCCAGGCTTTAATTAATCCCACCTGCTTTCTACCTCACCAATATCCTTTAAGAGCTTAAGATGAAGATTGCAATAGCTTAAAAACTCATAGACGTTCAGCATTAGTGAAATCCAAGAAAACAATACGATGAAAGAAGAAGAGAAGGAGAGAGTCCAGTATGAGCCTTCAGCCTCGGTTGTGGTTTGAAGAAGTTAGTGAAATTAGCCAATGGCTGAAGTGGGCTGACTCATTGCTCCATGCTGTCTTCTGTAGAGGGCAGGAGAAAACTGTGAATGACACATAACAGACCAGTGGATAAAGATGACTGTCTGAAAGCCCCTGTAAATAAGTATATTATATGTATAACTTTAATAAAATCAAAAGGTCTTCGCTAATACCAGACCCAATCATTCCCGACCTCACTGGATTTTAAAAGTTTTTGTCCCATAGCCGAAGTGCTGTGACTTCAAAAATGTAGGAGAAAGTGGTAGTATCTCAGTTAGAGGCTCATCTTGACAAATTTGAAGCACTAGACAATTGCCAGTCAAAGGTTTGCCCACAACATGGAATGGAGACAGTGTTAAGCTGCCGACAAAGCCTGGAACACCCTGCTTCTCCACCTCAGGCTATCTCCGTCGCTGACCCAATTCAGGAAGGATCTCAAGACCTGGCTCTTCAAATGAACCTCAACACCCATCAGGACCTGCAGCCCCATATCCCCCCCTCCTCCCTACCCTTCCAGCACTTTGAGATCCTAACGGGTGAGTATTCGTGCTTTATAACCACTGATTGATTGGTTGATTAAGGATGACACCCTGGCTGCCGCAGACTCAGGGCAATGCCGTGCCTATTTGCCTCGATCTGTCAGCCATGTTTCATACAACTGTCTACCACCTTCCCACATAAGCACTGGCATCCAATGCAGCACCAGTGTGGTTTAGGTGATGCCTTTCGGTCCAGACTCAATGTGTCGAGCCACTCTCCTACTAGGCACTGGAGGCCAGGGTGGATACAGACTCTCTATTCTCCCCCACGCCTTGTAACACCTCCACAACTCCACTCTTTAAATCCTTAAGGCAAGGAATATGCATTACTATTCATACAGAAATGAAACACGAATCTATGTTTGTATTAATGACTCCAATGAGGATTCTGTAGTCTTAGGGCCTGATTATGATCTTGTCGGATGGTATACTCTGTCACAAATGTAACGGATATCTCATCCGCTGTAATACAATTCCATAATATCCTATGGCACTTGTAATGCAGCCGTCAGGATATCCGTCAGAATATCCCATCCGCCAGGATCGTATTCAGGCCCTTAAAGTCTAATTTAAATGAAGAGGCCAAATGGATGAGATCTTGTCATTTAAGGCTGAGTGGGCCAACACTGAGGTGAGCCTGGGGAGAAAAAACACCAACAGAAGGAAGATTGCGACCCCCCATGGGCTCCAGAACTGTTCGGTCTCCTTAGATCTTTTGTCGAAGAAGCAAAAGACTTAGGGGTTCCGTGAGATACTGACATTAATCATCGGTTCAGTGATTAAACGCAGCATTTTCTGCCTGAAACAGATGAAGCAATCAATTCCTTACCTCGACAGGAGTCCCCATAAGATGATTGTCGGGGCGCTCGCATAATCATGGGGGAGTGCAGAACGGCAATGAGTAATAAAGAGAACTTTTTTTATCTTGACACATTCGTGGTACATTCAAAGACAGCGGTCAAATATCAGGCTATGTCTTCTGACAAATTGCTACTTATTCTTTTAACATGGAGATTGGTGTTTACTTTTCTTTCTCTAACTGCAAATTTAGGACATTTTGTAAGGTTAACTATCTGACAATCTTGCTGGGGAACAAGGAGTGTGAAAGGAAAGGCTCTGGGATGTCAGTTGTTTTTCTGACACCCAACATTTAAAAAGCTGTAAATGAACTATAGAAATATTTCAAAATATATCAGTAGCTAGGATAGTACAAATAAAGCACACCTTTTTGTAATTCTGAAGTGTGATGAAATAAAAGATTTTGATAGACTCAAAACTAATCAAAACACTTTATTTGGTAATGCGCAAATGATAAGTGTTTGCTTAACCCCAATTTTCACACATTATGTTATGTTGTGTTATGTTAACAGGATTTATTGAGCCCAAACAATTACTCGGAGGTGTCAAGGCGCTATATTCAGGGGAGAGACCGAGATAGGTGAAAGTTAAGGGAACAGCCAGGGTATGAGATTTCTCCTGAACTGAAGAAGATCTGAGATTACTCTAATGGAGAGAGGAAGTGCATTTGTGTATTATGTTTTTTATCAGCAAAACTGCTCGTCACTGCAAATTTTGTGGCAATCTCAAAGTAAAATGTACTGTCTGTAAAAGTAATAGTTTTGGGACGGTGTGCTCCAAAATGCTCCACCAGCTACATACCACACCCTTACCACTCTCCCGCTGAATTGGCGGGGCTCATTTGCTTGCTTGTTCTTTGTGTGACGCTTGGATTTTACACTATGCCTAAGACTTCATTGATGGCAGCACCCCACTTTGAAAATTGTTCCAGCGTCAATTTGTGGTCATGCATTCAAAACATGATAATGGAATTGCTCTTTTAGATGGCTTGTCCCAACGCCAAACCACTTGCCGCCACGATGTGCAGAATGCTGTCGCCGACGGCTCCTGGGTGTCGAGATGTACTACAGCTGCTTAACAGGAGTAACGTCGCCACACTAGCCACTGGTCATAATTCAATATAATATCAAATCTCTGCTTGAAGTCCATTCCTACCTTCAGAACAACATCAGGAGACCCTGTCCTGTTAGACCACTCATTTCATCTAACATGGTTCCAAAGACTTGTTTGCAGTGGAACAGAGAGTGACATTATTTCATCATCCGAAATACAAAAATGAACCTGTTCTGGTGAGCTTCTGGAGGACACGCAAAACCTACCTGTTTTGCACGTAAACTACTCAGCGCACAGATGCCTTTTTTTAAGTCCCTGCCTTTATATTGTTTGAGCCTGGCGTCGTTGGACAATTCCATTGGTAGAGTGCGCCATATATAAAAAGAACGAGCCACTGATGATGGCCCTTCCTTCATTCACAGCTCTCAAGCGACTCTCATTCAGGGCTTGAAAACATTTTTATGAGGAAAAAAGATCTCTCCTTTGCTAGGGGGTCAGGTCTTGAGTAACACAGTCAAGGGAAATCTTTCAATTTTTGGAAGAAGCAGTGAATCCTGATTCGTCAGAGGTACTCTGCTGGAAAACTCACCACCACTGGAGATTCATCTCATGGGGAATACGCACTTCCGCTGCAAATCCGAATATTTTTGGCTACCATGCACCAATGAACCAAGCCCAAAATATTCATTGTCAGGTCAATGCACTTCCAGCAAAACCTCAAGTGTACCAGTATGCCTTCATCAGGAAACCCACAACTTTGGCTGCTCGAGACCAGATTTTTTCCACAACCCTGGTTCTTCTGACTGTAAAGTGTCTGTGGCCCTAACTGAGGCATCGAGTGCAACACCAGACACTTCTCACTATACTAAAGGCCGAGCTGTTGCCTTTATCAATGCTTTTCGTTGGCTGAGTCACAGCCTTCTCTAGTTATATCCAGAGTGTGAGTAATGCCAGGGCTGGTGTTAGTTCAGGCTTTGCATATCTTTACTAGAGATCTGTTCTTTTCTGGGTGTGGGCTCAGCCCTCCACCCGCACTATTCCTGGTGAACAGATATCCGAGGTGCGGCCTACGGGGTGAGGTCACCGAGACGGGTCTCAAGTGGATAATTTACCCCGGCGCCGCCAGACACCGGCTCCAGCTCCTCCTGGACCAGGCCCAGCTCCGGGGCTGAAAAGGCGGCCTTTCTCCCTCTCTCCTTCGACCCTGCTCTCGTCTCCATAAAAGGGAAAAAGAGCCCAGATGCCTCGAGGAGCGCGCTCACCAGGGGTCCCGAAATAGCTGCAGCTCGTCGGATTGAACCCCGGCCAGCAGCGCGGAGAAGGGGTCCTCGGCTTCCCAGCAGGCGGAAGGAGGGGGGCAGGGAGGTACGGATGGGAGGAGGGCTCTTAAAGAGCCTCGGATGTCTCATCCCCTGGCCCAAACCATGGACGCGAGAAACCGGGGTGAGTGCGTCAAACGTGCACGAGGGGCCTCTATCATGCTCTATGTCAGTATGAAATGACACCTCCATGTGCACGTGGGACCTCCATGTGAGCATGAAACCTCCACGGTCATGTGGGACCTCTATGTGAGCATGAAGCCTCCAGGTGTACTAGGCACCTCCATGTGAGCATGAAACCCTCATGTGCACGTGGGACCACCATGTGAGCATGAAACCTCCATGTACCTGAGGGGCCTCTATGTCAGTATGAAATGACACCTCCATGTGCACGTGGGACCTCCATGTGCACGTGGGACCTCCATGTGCACGTGGGACCTCCATGTGCACGTGGGACCTCCATGTGCACGTGGGACCTCCATGTGAACATGAAACCTCCATGTGCACAAGTGACCTTTGTGTGAACATGAAACCTCCATGTGCATGAGGGACCTACATGTAAGCATGAAACCTCCACGTGCACAAGGGACACCGCTTGAAACATTTTTGTGTATGAGATACCTCTGTGAGCATGAAACCTCCCTGTGAATGAGGGACCTCTATGACAGTGTGAAAAGTACATGTGCACAAGTGACTTCTAAGTGAAAATGAAACTGCCATGTGCATGAGTGACATCTATGTAAGCATGAAACCTCCAGGTGCACGAGGGACCTCCATGTCAGCAAGAAATGAAACCTCCATGTGCACAAGGGACTTCTATGTGAACATGAAACCTCTATGTGCATGATAGATACCTATGTCAGCTTGAAACATTTTTTGTGTATGAGATACCTCTGTGAGCATGAAACCTCCCTGTGAATGAGGGACCTCCATGTGAGCATGAAACCTCCCTGTGCACAAGGGACCTCCATGTGAGCATGAAACATCCATGTGCACAAGGGACCTCCATGTGAGCATGAAACATTCATGTGCATAAGGGACCTCCATGTGAGCATGAAACCTCCATGTGCACGAGGGACCTCTATGTCAGTGTGAAATGTACATGGGCACAAGTGACTTCTATGTGAAAATGAAACTTCCATGTGCATGAGTGACATCTATGTCAGCATGAAACCTCCAGGTGCATGAGTGACCTCCATGTTAGCATGAAATGAAACCTCCATGTGCACAAGGGACTTCTATGTGAACATGAAACCTCCATGTGCATGATGGACACCTATGTCAGCATGAAATGAAACCTCCATGTGCACAAGGGACTTCTATGAGAACATGAAACCTCCGTGTGCATGATAGACACCTATGTCAGCTTGAAACATTTTTGTGTAAGAGATACCTCTGTGAGCATGAAACCTCCCTGTGAATGAGGGACCTCCATGTGAGCATGAAACATCCATGTGCACAAGGGACCTCCATGTGAGTATGAAACATCCATGTGCCCAAGGGACCTCCATGTGAGCATGAAACCTCCATGTGCACGAGGGACCTCTATGTCAGTGTGAAATGTACATGTGCACAACTGACTTCTATGTGAAAATGAAACTTCCATGTGCATGAGTGACATCTGTGTCAGCATGAAACCTCCAGGTGCACAAGGGACTTCTATGTGAACATGAAACCTCCATGTTGAAGGAAGTGGTCCGATTAGGGCCACCCGGGTCACTTGCGACCACCTCTCAGCCTACCATACAAATGAAGAGTCAGTCAGACAGTAGAGAATACAAACCAAGTATATTTTATTCAAGGTACACTCGAGTGGAGTCCAGTCTGACCAGCCTCCTTAGATTGCGGCAGAGGGACTGACTTCAACAAGCATGACAATACAATATGTACAACTCAGACCCAATAAAGACACGCCCCAACTGGAAATTTCCAGTTGGTAGCTGGTGAACAAAGGATGGGTTTCGATCCTGAGACCGGGCACATGCTATCTCAGCATCAAGGTCACTCTGCCTGTACCCGCCGCTCTAAGGGTGGGAGCAGGCCTATCTAGTGGGAAAGGTATGTACAGACAAGGACAGTGTATTCATTAATACAGCGAAGCTTAACCTTGGAGAAACGACAACTATCGCAGCTGCTTTCAGCTGGGGCAGAGAGTGAGAGAGACAGAAGTTAATTTCAATCATGGCTCAAAAATGACGGCTGAACATAAAATGGTGCAGCGAATGCTAACTTAAAACATACAATGCACAGATAACTTCAGCTAAAACATTTTAATTCCAACAATGTGCATGATAGTCAGCTTGAAACCTTTTTGTGTATGAGATACCCCTGTGAGCATGAAACCTCCCTGTGAATGAGGGACCTCCATGTGAGCATGAAACATCAATGTGCACAAGGGACCTCCATGTGAGCATGAAACATTCATGTGCACAAGGGGCCTCCATGTGAGTATGAAACCTCCATGTGCACAAGGGACCTCCCTCCATGTGAGCATGAAACCTCCATGTGCACGAGGGACCTCTATGTCAGTGTGAAATGTACATGTGCACGAGGGACCTCTATGTGAAAATGAAACTTCCATGTGCATGAGTGACATCTATGTCAGCATAAAAACCTACAGGTGCAAGAGGGACCTCCATGTCAGCATGACAAGAAACCTCTATGTGCACAAGGGACTTCTATGTGAACATGAAACCTCCTTGTGCATGATAGACACCTATGTCAGCTTGAAACATTTTTTTGTGTATGAGATACCTCTGCGAGCATGAAACCTCCCTGTGAATGAGGGACCTCCATGTGAGCATGAAACATCCATGTGCACAAGGGACCTCCATGTGAGCATGAAACATCCATGTGCACAAGGGACCTCCATGTGAGCATGAAACATCATTGTGCACGAGGGACCTCTATGTGAAAATGAAACTTCCTTGTGCATGAGTGACATCTATGTCAGCATGAAACCTCCAGGTGCACGAGGGACCTCCATGTCAGCATGAAATGAAACCTCCATGTGCAGGAGGGACTTATATGTGAACATGAAACCTCCATGTGCATGATAGACACCTATGTCAGTATGAAACCTCCATGTGCATGAGGTACTTCTATGTGAGCATGAAACCTCTATGTGAGTGTGGAACTGTATGTCAGCTTGAAATCTGCGTGTGCAGGATGGAGTCTATGAAAGCATGAAACCTCCATGTGCACGAGGGACCTCCATGTGTGCATGAAACCTCCATGTGCACGAGGGACCTCTATGTTAGTGTGAAATGTAAATGAGCATGTGGGAGCTCCATAAGACCATGAAACCTCCATGTGCACAAGTGACTTCTATGTGAACATGAAACCTCCATGTCCATGAGGGACCTCTATATGAGCATGAAACCTCCATGTGAGTGTGGAACTCTATGTCAGTGTGAAATCTGCGTGTGCACGGTGGAGTCAATGACAGCATGAAACCTCTTTGTGAACGAGGGACTTGTATGTGAGTGAAACATTTATGTGCACAAGAGATCTCTGTGTGAGCAAGAAGCTTATAGATGAGCACAAAACCTCTATGTGAGAGTGAAACTGCTTTATGACGAAGACGCCTCTCTATGATTGGAGGATCTCCGTGTTATTAAGCATTCACTATGTGAGCATGAAACCCCTCAGTAATTGAGGGATCTCTGAGTTAGCATGACACTACTACGTGAGAGTGAGATCTGTGCGTGAACAAGGGCTCTCCATATCTAATAACTATGTTTGAGTGAAACCTGTAGGTAACCATGGAGCCAAATGCTACTCACAATCCTCTAGAAAGAGTGAATCCTACATGAGCATCAGACCACTATCCTGATGGCACTGTAAAAAAAGATCTCGCTTAGGTGAAGCAGGCATTCTCTCTTAGGGCAAAAGACAGGTCCCAGGATGCTTGTTTCTGGTCCAGAGAGGACCTGGCTTGGCAGTTCGGGCCGGACTGTTCCCATGAGACACAGGGTCAAGACTTATTTGCATATGGCTGGGTCTAAACTGGGGTGGCATGGTGAGCAAAAGAACGATGGATCGACTGGGGAAGAATGTTTGATTTGCTCTGCATTCCGTCCATCACCTGTGTGCCTTTTGCTATCTCTCTCAGGGCGGCAGCGGAGTGGGAGGCCTCTGCTTTAACCAAGCAGTCGATGCACTAGTGTATTATGGTAAAGTCAGTCAACGGAATTGAATCATATCTCCTTCTAGAACTGTCCAATCATCACCGACGTTTATTGACTTATTTTAGATTGGGCATATTTCACCAGTTACTGTTTTCAAAAGGTGTTTGGTACAAAACCTCCAATTTACAGCCTTGCGCATGTTATAACGTTTCAGCCTGTGACACTATGCACTTTGTTCTGATCTGTCACAGATTTAATTCCCTTCGCTATAAACTTATAAGGCCCCTCTTGCTGTCCATGGACTTGAGGCAGGCCAGACCGGCATTTTTATATTTGTAGCTTTTATCTGTACCTAAAATGCGTTTCTATGTGTCACGGGTTTTGGCTAGTGTTTTTAGCTCAAGTTTTTAGTTCCCTGTCAGTATGTATAAGCTATAATATATCATTAGGTTGCTATTTTTTCCGGTTATCTGTAATCTTTGATGGCATAATGTTGGTTTTTAGAACCCGTCCTATTGATCTTTATTCATGGTGATGTTTTTATGGAGGGCCTTATACATCTTTATGCATGTATTACTGATTTTGCGCATACATCGATGTATTATTTGTGTATGAAGACATGCATGCAAACTGAATTGTATACTTGTATGATTTTTTATAAAATCAAATAAACCTATATGACTGACTTTCTGACAGTCCAAGTTTGGCAGGCCGAGTGGCGGCCTCTCGATTTATGCATCAACTAAACTATCTCAACGTATCACACAGATAAAATTTGAAGAAGACTGGCTCTCCGGAATAGTGTTGGGAAGCTCACCTACTGATAGCCAGTTGCTCCTTCTCAATGTTTATATCTCCCCCTGTACCATCGAGAAAAAATCCAAAATGGACTGTTTGACCAACATCGTCTGCAATCTGGCTGGACTGTTCCCATGAGGCACAGGGTCAGACTGATTTGCATATGGCCGTGTCTGAACTGGGGTGGTGGAGTGAGCTAAAGAATGATGATGGATTAAACCCAGATCAGTTGACTGGGGGTGAGTGTTTGATTAGCTCAAACGCTCCGTCCAACATCCCCTTTGGTATCGCTTTGTTCGCCCTAAGTTGGCAGGGTATGCCCAGACGTGGGTCCCTTGCTCACTTTGCCACTGGATTCAAGCTAGCCTGGCTGATGACGGCTGAATGGCCAGAAACCGGTCTCAGGATGCTTGTTTCCGGGCCAGGGAAGACATGGCTTGGCAGTTCGGGCTGGACTGTTCCCATGAGGCACAGGGTCAGACTGATTTGCATATGGCCGTGTCTGAACTGGGGTGGTGGAGTGAGCTAAAGAATGATGATGGATTAAACCCAGATCAGTTGACTGGGGGTGAGTGTTTGATTAGCTCAAACGCTCCGTCCAACATCCCCTTTGGTATCGCTTTGTTCGCCCTAAGTTGGCAGGGTATGCCCAGACGTGGGTCCCTTGCTCACTTTGCCACTGGATTCAAGCTAGCCTGGCTGATGACGGCTGAATGGCCAGAAACCGGTCCCAGGATGCTTGTTTCCGGGCCAGGGAAGACATGGCTTGGCAGTTCGGGCTGGACTGTTCCCATGAGGCACAGGGTCAGACTGATTTGCATATGGCCGTGTCTGAACTGGGGTGGTGGAGTGAGCTAAAGAATGATGATGGATTAAACCCAGATCAGTTGACTGGGGGTGAGTGTTTGATTAGCTCAAACGCTCCGTCCAACATCCCCTTTGGTATCGCTTTGTTCGCCCTAAGTTGGCAGGGTATGCCCAGACGTGGGTCCCTTGCTCACTTTGCCACTGGATTCAAGCTAGCCTGGCTGATGACGGCTGAATGGCCAGAAACCGGTCCCAGGATGCTTGTTTCCGGTCCAGGGAAGACATGGCTTGGCAGTTCGGGCTGGACTGTTCCCATGAGGCACAGGGTCAGACTGATTTGCATATGGCCGTGTCTGAACTGGGGTGGTGGAGTGAGCTAAAGAATGATGATGGATTAAACCCAGATCAGTTGACTGGGGGTGAGTGTTTGATTAGCTCAAACGCTCCGTCCAACATCCCCTTTGGTATCGCTTTGTTCATACTAAGCAAGTACAGCAGCATATCTAGCATAATTTCAGGAGATTTCAACACCAATCTCTATTGCAACTCTTCGGAGGACATAGGGATTGATCCCCCAATGGTTCCCCAACATTTCGTTCCACAGTCGACTCCTGCAGGTAATAGACTGTCGAAACTGGGGGTGTATGCAGTCATCCAGCTTAGCAGTGTAGAATTCACTGTATTGAATGGGCGTCTTCACACGGACACTCCCCTGCCTGGACCCGCTCAGATGGCCGAACCCATTCCTTTTTGGACTTTACCCTAGGGAGCAGGGAGATACTTCCTCTGATTGAGAGTTATTACATCGCACCACAAGGCGAGAGTGACCATCGGCCACAAATTATAACACTATCCGCCAACATCCCATGCCACCAGGAACTTGCGCATACCCATTCAGGTTGCCACATAGAGAACCTAAAGCAAATAAAATGGTCGGATGCCGCGGCTCTCCCTCTGATGGAAAAATGTAGAGCTCTACTACATTTACCTCTGGAGTCAGACACTTCAGTTATCAGCAGCTGGGCTAGCTTCATAAACCAACTATTTGAAGAATTGCCACCCAAGCGGAGCACCAGGCAACAAGCATTTCAATTTCGCATCTCACAAGCCACAAAGAAATTAAAAGCATATAGAAATCGAGTACTCCGCCTGTCAAGGAAGAGCCCAGGCAACAAAACCAAATTCGACAACTATAAGCAAGTCCAAGCAGCTTTCAAGATCGCAATACGCAGGGAAAAACAAGCGGCTGCGGATCAATTTTGGCTGAAGCTAATTCACGAAAGCAAAAATCCCAATTCAAAGCAATTCTGGTCTCTCGTAAACCGGGGCTTACGAGGCAGAAGTGGTGACGGTAACGCAAACATCAGTGCAGACGAATGGAGCCAGTTCTTATCATCTCACATTAGGGATCACAATAAAAAGGACGACCATCCCAAATCCCTCAGTCCAGCCAACGCCGTGACTTCATGTGTGGAACCTAAGATCTCAAGACAACTCGATCTCAGCCACTTAGCTAATAACGTGACAGAAGAACCAATAAACGAGGGCTCAGTGAAAAACAATGACTCACCGTCGGAGACCACAGTGACACCAGATGAACTAAAAAACAAGATCTCATGTTCCATAAGGAAAGCCAGGGCCGAAGGAGCACCAGGGCCAAACGGTCTTCCTCAGGCTATGTTCAAATCTGATGTTGACCTATGGTCAGCTTAACTGACCCCCTGTTTCTCTACTGCAGGCTAAATAACACAGTTCCAGAGTCCTGGAGAGGCGCTATCATTCACCCAATCTATAAGGGCGGGAAGAGAAATGACCCTAACAATTATCGAATGATAAGACTCCTCGACGTAGAGTCCAAATATTATGCCAGCATTTTATTGGAAGAGCTGCAGGCCTGGGCCGACACAACAAAGCGCCTCCCTTTTAACCAGACAGGTTTTGTGGCCAACTCTGGCACAACAACTAATTTACTTACCTTAACCGTCCTGATGGAGAAAGCGGCAGTTCAACAAACTCAATTGCATTGCTGCTTTGTTGATTTTAAAACGGCCTTCGACCGCGTGCCTCGGGGCCTGCTGTGGCAAAAACTAGAGTCATGGGGCATACCTCCGACCCTTTTACACGCTATAGTCCAACTCCATTCGGAAACATGGATCAGAATCAAGTTGGGTGAAGGCTCCCACGTTTCCAGGAAGATTGGAACCAAATCCGGTGTTAAACAAGGCTGTGTGCTGGCTCCACTCCTTTTTAACTTGTTTATATCAGACTTATCCCCATCACTTGATAGTGTTAACTGCCACCCACCTCAACTTGATGGAACCCGCATCAGCAACCTGCTTTATGTAGGCCTGGGCGGAAAACTACGCTACGCTCGTGTAGTTTGCGCAACTACGCGCTACGCGAATTGCACGTAGCACAGTGCAAAAACGCGTAGCGTAGCGGGCATTTTTTGCTTGCTCGCTGTCCTCAACGTCAAATTGGCGACCGCGAGCGAGCAAAATGACATCCCGGCGAGACTTTTTCCTCATTCGCGATCAGCAACATCAAGTTGCCAATCGCGAGCGTGGAAAATAAACCTCCCGGCGAGATTCTCAACGCGGGGAGGTCAGGTTTCTCATTGCGAGTGGTCGCGTATGCTCGCGACCGCTCGCGATGAGAAACTACCAGTCCGCGTTGAGAAAACTGCCGCTCGAGTACAAATCTACTCGAGCGGCAGAAAACGACCGCTTGCACTGTGCAAGATGCCGTTTGCAATGATTGCACAGTGCGGACAAGCATCCGGCACTGTGCAATCATTGCGAACAGCATTTCCTACCGCACTACGCAGTTCGCGTAGTGCTACGCGTAGCTCGCGTAGTGCGAAGTGCACTTCGCGTAGCTACGCGTAGCGCTACTACGCGAACTACGCCCAGGGTTAGCTTTATGCCGACGACCTGGTGTTGTTAAGCCACACAAAAGTGGGCCTACAGAGGCTCCTAGATGAATTGCTTCCCTATACTTTCAGAAACTCTTTAGAACTGAATCTGCTAAAAACTAAAACAATATCTTTCGGGAAGCAAAAGAGGCCACGCGGAGGGTGGTACTTCAATAAAGCAAAGCTCGAATCAACACCCTACTACAAATATCTGGGAATTTTTCTCGACACCAGATGTTCATTCGTCAAGCAGAAAGAAACACTAAGGACCAAAGCTTTGTCATTAGAGGCCGCCACCGCGAAACTGTCAAAACAGTTACTTGGCCCAAGCCTAACCCCTATGCTGAAAGTGATGAAGGCGAAGATAACTAACTCTCTGTCGTATGGGCATGAGATCACGAAGGGCACAACAAGTATTTTACTAAACAAATTAACAAACAAAATTATTAAACGTGCTTTTCGTCTGCCAAAATCAGCTTTGCCAGCCCAAGTTCGACTCGAACTGGGCCTACTAGACCATCATGGCGTAGAGGCTGGCGCGTTTATAAAGTTTTGTAACAGACTGCGCCACGCCCGGGAGGGATCCCTGGAGGCCAGACTTTGGCAGGAAATATCGAAAAACCAGACCAGCCAGAAGTATCGGCAACACCTGGATCACAGTTTACAACTACTTGGAGTCAAAGAACTCTGGGGAACAAACCCCTCTCAGCCGGTGCTAAAGGCTGCCATCAAGAAGAGCATCAGACTGTGGTCTTTTCATTCAGACAGGGCAACACTGTCAAAAAGGAAACACGCATGGGCAGTAATTTCCAATTTTAAACAGGGCGTCGAGTCGCCCTATTTATCAAGCACATTTGCACTTTATTGGAAACAAAAGTTTTTAGCTCTGAGGATGGGTGACTGCCCATTTTTAAAGAACCTTCCTGAATGGCGCCGCTCAGGCAATAGCATCAAATGCAGGATGTGCGGCTATCACTCCGAAGCAATGGAACACATAGTTTGTGTATGCCCCGCAATGCTTACAGTCAGACGGTCATTATTGCGGGAAGAATGGATCAGGCTAGGAGTTCGATCATGCCGCCAGGCCATAATCGCTGCCTTAAATCCAGACAACACCAAGCTGAACATTGGGCTTACCAAACTTGTCAACAAGGCATTAAAACTGTTGGGAGACACTAGTGCAGCCAAATCTCCCTTACCTCAGCAGGGCGGCATTCAGTCTGCAGGCTTAACAACAGAACTCTAGACTGCCAATTATAGCCGATTGGATCTTGGCTTCCTAGCTGAACATTTTCTGCCTACAATGCTTTTGAGGGTTTTAAGCAATTTACAAGTTCTGAATTTTTTACTCAGTGGTCTTTTATATGAATGAATTGATTGTGTTTCCTAGCTGAATATTATCTGCCTATAATGCTTCTGAGGGTTTTAAGCAATTTTCAAGCTCTGTATTTTTTTCAGTGGTCTCTTCTATGAATGAATCAAATGTGTTTTTAAATTGTAATGGTTTTTTAATCAAACAATAAAGTCTTACTAGAGAGATTAGACTGTCTGACACTATCTGAGTGTAAAACATCTATGTCACTGAGAAAATTCTATGTGAGAAAGTGTGCATGTAACCTCTGTAAAAGGGGGACCTCTATGTTGCCATAGCAATACTGTGAATGAAGACTGGGAAAATTAGATGCCTTTATTTGCTGGTGGAACCTCTCTATATTGAGAAATCACTAATGTGAACATGAAACCCCAATGTTAGCATGATGCCTTTATGTGAGAATGACACCACTACATGAGAGTGAAACTACAGTGTGACCACAAAACCTCCATGCGAGCATGAAACCTCTTACGTGAGAGTAATGCCTCCAAGTGACCATGAAGCCTCAATGTGAACGAGGACCTCTATGTGAGCATGAAACTTCAATGTAGCGAGGACCTTCATGTGAGCATGAAAGCTCTATGTTAGAGTAATGCCTCCAAGTGACCATGAAGCCTTAATGTGAATGAGGAAATCCATGTGAGCATTCAACCTCTATGTGAACGAGGGACCTCCGTGTGAGTATGAAACCTCTAATGTGAACATGAAACCCCAATGTTAGCATGACATATTTAATGTGAGAATGACACCACTACATGAGAGTGAAACTGAAGTGTGACCACAAAAACTCCATGTGAGCATGAAACCTCTTATGTGAAAGTAATGCCTCCATGTGACCATGAAGCCTCAATGTGAACGAGGACCTCTATGTGAGCATGAAACCTCTGTGAACGAGGGACCTCAGTGTGAGCATAAAACCTCAATGTGAACATGAAACCCCAATGTTAGCATGACAACATTAATGCGAGAATGACATCGCTACGTGAGAGTGAAACTGCAGTGTGAAGAAAAATCCTCCATGTGAGCAAGAAACCTCTTATGTGAGAGAAATGCCTCCAAGTGACCATGATGCCTCAATGTGAACGAGGACTTCCATGTGAGCATGCAACCTCTATGTGAACAAGGGACCTCCGTGTGAGTATGAAACCTCTAATGTGAACATGAAACCCCAATGTTAGCATGCCGTCTTTAATGTGAGAATGACACCGCTACGTGTGAGTGAAACTGAAGTGTGACCACAAAAACTCCATGTGAGCATGAAACCTCTTATGAGCGTAATGCCTCTAAGTGACCATGAAGCCTTAATGTGAACGAGGACCGCCATGTGAACATGAAACCACTTACGTGAGAGTGATGCCTCCAAGTGACAATGAAGCCTCAATGTGAACGAGGATGAGTATGAAACCTCTATGTGAAATGAAACCCCGATGTTAGCATGACATCTTTAATGTGAGAATGACACCGCTACATAGGAGCGAAACTGCAGTGTGAACAAAAATCCTCCATCTGAGCATGGAACCTCTATGTGAACAAGGGACCTCTGTGTGAGTAATGAAACCTCTAATGTGAAAGTAATGCCTCCAAGTGACTATGAAGCCTCAATGTGAACATGAAACCCCAAAGTCAACGTGACATCTTTACTCTGAGAATGACACCCCTACGTGAGAGTGAAATTGCAGTGTGAGCACGAAACCTCCATGTGAGCATGAAACCTCTTACGTGAGAGTAATGCCTCCAAGTGACCATGAAGCCTCATTGTGAATGAGGACCTCCGTGCGAGCAGGAAACGTCTATGTGAACGAGGTACCTCTGTCTGAGCATGCAGCCTCTATGTGAAGGAGGTACCGCCATATGAGCATGAAACCACTTATGTGAGAGTAATGCCTCCAAGTGACCACGAAGCCTCAATGTGAACAAGGACCTCTATGTGAACGAAGACCTCCATGTGAGCATGAAACCTCTTATGTGAGCGTCGTGATGCCTCCAAGTGACCATGAAGCCTCAATGTGACCCACTCCATTTTAGCATGAAGCCACTACATGAGTGTGATACGTTTGTGTGAGCATGAAGCTTCTCTGTAACTACAGACCTTCTAGGAACTCACCCCACCTCTATGTGATCCTGAAACCTCTAGTAACTGTGATACGTGCATTCTATGTGAGGGGTGTGGATAAAACCTCTAGATGACTTCTTTAGTGCTCTGCCTTATGACATGGTTTCACCGTGTTGCCTTTGCCAGATGTTTGTGTGACCTGATGTCAGTATTGTTAGCTGCAGAAGGCGTTTGCACTTGGTAGCTGATACTGTGAATTCTGCTCCGACTTTTAGCTGGATCTTCTGCAAGGGGCTGTGAGGAGGTTTTGTTTGATTGATGGCTGCCAGGTTATTGTTCCAGAAACACTAAAAAGGTCTCCTTGCAGCTTTACGTGTATGTTTATGTTTATTAACATGCCTACTCATGCGTATGTTTGCATGCAGGTTTCAATGTGTGTTCATGTAAGAGGGTGTATATGTGAATACAAGCTCTTTTGTGATGGTCAATGTGATTCCCGAAGCTTATCCAGAGCATGAGGGACTCTACTTAGAGACAGTCACAAGGGCAGTATGTGTAGAGGGGCCTAGTATTGAGTCCTCCATTGTGATGAAAATGTTACAGCTGAAGTAGAATAGTCTTTCACATCAGGGGGCCTTGCTATCAGTCTGGAAGCCTGAGGATGAAGTGGCATTGTATTAAAAATTAAACATAACTATGAAAACTCTGCAACGCTTCTTCCCCCAGCTGGGAATTCCACACAAGGTCTAGGCTACTATCTCTCTTGTTCTGTCTAAACTCGATTAGGCCAATAGCCTCTACCACTGGTCATCTTGATCAACTATGAAAAGACTACAATGGATTCAGAACTGGGCTGCAAGACACCGCCTACATATAAAGCCACAAGCCCACATCCCCCCTGCCTTGAGGGCCCTACATTGGTTACAGCTTACCAGAAGATCCACCTTCAAGCTGCTTTGTATCACCCACAAAGCAATACAGGGAACAGGACCACTTTTCATCAGGAATAAAATCACCAAATGCATACCACAAGGGAACCTCTGCTCCAGATTGGCACCTCGCCTCAAAACCCAGAGTACAAGAAAAAACTCATGGGTGGAACATCTTTCTCTGTTCAAGCAGCCAAACTATGGAATTCATTACCACCAAACATGAGAGCCACGATAACTATCTTATCGTCAGAATACTACTCAAGAGTTGACCCTTGTCAACATAACCACCATACTCACATAAAAATGTACAGCATATGCCTGTGTATGTAAAGAAGAATAATTTGATTATATATATGTATTTAGATATGTGTATTTCTTTGTACAAATATTTACTACTTCTGATTTTAAAATGTATGGATATTCTTTTGGTCTGCTTAACAAATGTATATATTACTTATATGAGTTATTTGATTAAATGCTTTTGGTTCTCTATTTATCCATCACAATATGTAAATATGATCAAAACAAGTGTATCTATAAATGCCACACTATTACAATATTGAGAAGATAAAAAAAATATTTTAAAAAGCCTTATAAAAATACACAAATTAATTACCTTTTACGTACAGCAACATCTGAAAGTCTGAATTTCTATCTATCCATACTTGAACATACGGAACTTTATGCAACACAATTTTATATCTCTTTATTATTCTCCTTATACATGTGTAGCCTTTCTATGTAGTTATGTAACTATATATTTATTACTTTACTCCTAAGAAAGAAAGGAAGAGAGAAAGAAAGAAAAAAGAAAGAAAAAAAAGAGAGAAAGAAAGAGAGAAAGAAAGACAGAAGGAAAGAAAGAAGGAAAGAAAGACCGAAAGAAAGAAAGAAAGGGGAAAAAAGCCTTCAACTCCCTCCAATGCACTACTCTATGTCTCACCCTATATCCTCTACCTCCACTCTTTGACTCATCCCAAACCTCATTCTACTACTATAATCTCACTAAGATCCTTTCTTGACACCTCCCCCTTCTATCCCTCCTTGACTCAGCCCAAACCTCATTCACTACTATGATCTCCCATATAAGCTATAACCCTCTCTAGACTCTACCGTCCTCTATCCCTCCTTGACTCACCCCAAACCTCATGTATGATCTGCCTAATAACCCTTTCTAGACTCTTCTGTCCCGTACCCCTCCTTTGGCTCATCTTAAACCTCATCTGACTAACATAAACTCCCAAATAAGCCTATCTAGACTCTTCCCTCCTCTATCCCTCCTTTATCGTATTCAATACGACTAACAGACCCCAATGTCCATCACTCAGGTTAACAATTTATATTTCCCTATACTAATCCACCACTAATCCCTTGGGTTCCGGAGTAGGGCGGTACTCGCTGAAAAGCGCTTCAACGCCTCGCAATGGGTAGTAAGCACAATATAAATACAATTATAATTACAATAACAAATTAATCATTCTATGCTAAGGATATAGCAGAGGCATTGAACAGATTCAGTACAGGAGAGTGGCAATAGAAATATATTTTAGCCATGCTTCATGTTAACTTTCTTGTCTACAAGCATCAAGTATCTTGATGGTTTGCAAACACTGGGAAAGTTTCTAAAGGAATTTATTGATTTCATTTTGCATGATATCTATAGTATTTTTAGTTTCAAATGTGTTTTGAAAACAATGGAGACAGCCAAGGATTCTTGCCTGTCACCTCTATGGGCCAGTGAGGTCCGAGGCTTCTTGGGGGGGAGAGTGGCCTGGTACGCAGACCTCTCACCTTATGAACACGCAGTCCTCTGGCGGCATTATAATAATGAGCTGTTATTAGTATGGGCCACAGATGTAAGTTATGTAAAGAGCTACTTTTCTGCATTACAAATTCAATATGCATTTTGTGTGTCACTCATTGATTTTTTTTTAGACACTGATATGCAGAGTTGCTCATTCCGAGATACTCGGACTCCCGCATCTGAAATCAAAAGGATCTCCGCCACTTCAGGATACAGGAATACCACAGGATCCCGAGCTTGCTCTCAATGATCCCCTACGAGGCAAGGATGGTCAGAACAGAGACAAGAAGAGCGTACAAAGCCCAGAGACAGGCAACGCACTTCGGACTACGCTTCAAAGAAAGAAGAAAATCCCAAAGCAAAACCTCAATTTAAAAAGAAGAAGGTAGCAGGTCTCAAAGTTAGACATGCCCAGAATTCTGAGGACTCAACTACTGAACGGGGAATGGGCTCTAACGATGCTAGACAGCGCAGCAGAAGTAACAATAACTCGGCGGAACCTGATTGAATTTCTGGTGACAGCGGAGTTGAGTGAGTATATCACGATGGAAACACCTGATACTAGGGTGAGTGTCCCACACAAGTTACATGAAATAACACTCCAAATGGAGGGGGACAAGTCCAGACAAGTTAAGGGTCTCTTTTCGGAGAACCTGACGTCTGGCTACGACATCCTATTAGCAGAAAGAGATTGGCCGCCTACTATTGTTATGGAATGCCCAAAGGGGGAAACTGTAATTTTTCCAGCTTTCTCCGACCTAGTCCCCGCACACCTAAGACATACATATGCGCAGGAATGGGCGGTAGCCTTTGCTCCAGCATTATACCGCAACCATGTAGGCTGGGATGAAGAGTCACCCCACCACGTAATTCCAATAAAAACAAACCCAACTCCACAAAGACAGTATCCTATAAAACAGAAAGCTAAAAAACAGGTCAGGGAGATCTTAGATCAACTTGAATACCAAGGTGTAATTGAACCATGCACCTCATCAATGAATAATCCTTTGTTTCCCGTAATGAAACCCGATGATTCATATCGTCTAGTGTTAGACTATAGACACCTGAACTCATGTACGAAAACATTTGCAGTCCAGAATGCACGTAGTGCCGCATTAATGAATAACATTGTGCGGAAGAAATACAAAACAACATTAGATATCGCAAATGGATTTTTCGGCCAAAACATAGCGCCTGAAAGCAGATATTTGACAGCCTTCTCAGCGCTAGGGTCCCAGCGTCAATTTTGTCGACTCCCCCAAGGGTATAAGAATATCCCGGGGTTATTCTCAAGAAGGGTAACAGAGTTACTACAGAATTTGGATGAAGAAGCATTATCCTAAGTGGATGATATTTATCTGATGGATGATGACTTAGAGGAACACTTGACCAGGGTGAGCACCATAATTTTGGGTTTCGCCTCTGAGGGCTACAAATTTAATTTAAAAAAATCGAAAATAGCCCACCTCAATGTCCTATTTTTGGGATATGAGCTTTCAAGTGAAGGCAAAAGCCTGGCAACACACTTTTTAGAAAAGTGCGCACTGCTACAACCTCCAAAATCATTAAAAAAATTACAGTCCATACTAGGATTTTTGGATTGTGGCAGAACATACATTTTGGATTACGCAGAGAGAGTAAAACCTTTCTACGACCTAATAAGACCTGACTTTTCAGTTAGACAATGGACACAGGAACACACAAATATACTTTGTTCCGTACAAGCTGATATGATATCATCAAAACATTTAGAGACACACGTAAACATACGCAACCTGGTGATCCGCGTAGTCGCAGGTCAATCAGGGTACACTTACTTAATCTTCATTGAAGGTGAAACGGTACCAATTGCATATAAATCGCATTTGTACACTAACGCTGAAATGCGTTTTGCACCCACAGAAAAAAATCTGACAGCAGTACAGACTGCTGTAGTGAGAGAAAGAGCTCTGGCTCAGGGGAAACGAATAATTGTCGTGACCCCGGTACCGGCCTTAGAGGCTGCCACAAAGGCAAGCATCCCAAATGCAAAAGCGTTACATCCAAGATGGATAAAATGGGCTAATTCTCTCACTGCAACAGATGTAGAATACAGATATGACCCTAGTCTAAAAACACAAGCATTCCTGCAATATGAACAAGAATATCCTCTACCAAATGAAATAATGCCTCTAGATCGGTATGAATACATTATTTATACTGACGGATCTGCTCAACCGGCCACAGGGAGTAAGCAACAATACAGTGCAGCATGCGCTATTGTAAAAGGTAAGATGCAGGACGGCAAGTTCCGTCCAAGCTGTACAAAAACGCAGTCTCTCAGAGACTGCACGGCTCAGTTGGCAGAATTAAAAGCACTACTACTGGCACTGATAAATATGGATCCAGAATTCCCCCCACTGATAGTGTGTGATTCCTTTTACTGTGTCCAGCCATACAACGAATACCTCCACTATTGGGGACAAAATGGGTTCAGAGATTCAAAAGGTGGCACAATCAAACATAGGGAACTATGGGAACAGGTAGCAGAGTTGAAGAACGAACTACCAAGGGCTCACGTGATACACACACTGAGTCATCAACGTGATGGCGTTCACGTTGAAGGGAATTCATTGGCTGATGAAGCCGCGAAGGGGGCAGTACGCACTGCGTCCGTAGCTGCAATCTCCCGTTCAAAAACGAGGGTAGACGGTAGCACAATGGTAGCTGTGATTGCTTCACGCAATAACAGCAACGCACTACCTAAAGGTTTTCCACTCAAGTACTCCTACAAGTTAGATGCAAACAACGTTCCATTTGCTCAGATTCCTGGAGTGGGGGATAGAGTAATACCAAACATGGATTGCAGGTTAGGTTTAATCTTGGCTGCACACAAGGGTCTGGGTTCGGCTCATACAGGAGTTGCGGCGACAGTTTCTTTACTGAAACAACGCTATTGGTGGCCAGGGTTAACAAAGCAGACCAAAGACTTCGTCTTAAAGTGCGATATCTGTCATCAGATAAAAGGGTCCACAGTAGCTCGCCCAGCGCAGACACCATTGTTAAAATCAGACAGACCGCTCGCATGCATTTACCTGGACCACTGCGGCCCCTTACAATCTGATGGGGCTTACAAGTATATCATGGTGGCAGTGGATTCCTGTTCAAGATTCTTAAGGTATGGCCCCAGCGCTCGGCTGACGCCCGAACTGTTATAAAATATTTGCGAGTCTTCATAGGGACATACCCAGTTGGCACATTATATTCTGACCGTGGCCCCGCTTTCAGCTCTAGGGCTTACAAGGAAGCCATGGGAAGTTTGGGTGTAGCATTGCGGTACTCCTCTCCGTACTATCCCAAGGGAAATTCCGTTGTGGAGAGGAAAAACCGGGACTTAAAGCAATCTTTAACAGCTTGGGTATTAGGCTCGGGTGGTAGTTGGGTCAATCATCTATATGGGGTCCAGCGAGCCCTTAATAACCAGCCAAGAAGCTCTCTACGGGGTGCCACTCCTTACGAGGTCCTGTTTGGGACAAGAATGTGGGTACCTGATCTCGATTGTGAATGCACAGTGGCGGATGAAAAACCGTTTGACATCAATAAACGTTTGGCTGTTTTACAGGATCTGAATGAATCCAGAGCCTCCTTAAGTAACGTCGAGACAAAGAAAACCGCCACTGGGGAAATCAAGTCAGCCATGGCAAGACCTGCCTGGATTCCTGAAGTTGGGGATCTGGTCAGAGAAAAGATTGTGGACAAAAAAGAATTTGGGCCATCCTATCGAAAGCCTGTACCTGTCCTGGCCGTTGAAGGATCAAGAACTGTACTTCTACCGCCTCTTGCCGGAAAAGAGAAGAGATTCGTCTCAATTGATCTGATCAAACCACAGTATGTGGCGGATACTAAATAGAAGGCCTTGTGAGCTCCTGAGTAGCTGACGTCCTCCTCTCGCTGCAATACAGGAAGTTCAAACTGAAAGACTGATAACATTTGAAGAGTCACCTTTACAAAGCAATGGAATCGATAACAATGCAATGGAACTAGTTCCCCTTGACACGAACTTTCAAAATCAAAATGAAAGACAAATTTCAATTCAACCTAATAAGGCTGTCTACGTCAACATGTAAAAAAATTTTTTTAAAATGTAAATCCGTATTTGTAAACCGCGAACTACTCACCCTTACGGGTCTCAAGGCGCTGGGGGCCGTCGTGGAAATTAAGTGAGCTATTGCCCAGAGTCACATGGTGCTGAGCTGCCGCCAGAGCCGGGAATCGAACTGTGAACCCTGTGCTCCGAAGTCAGCTGCCCTGGCCGCTGCACCACACCTCTCCACTTGCCTCTTCTAGAGCAATCTACAAGTTCAACAAAACCAGCTGAGCTACCAAAAATAGATCGAACAGCATCTGGCTATTTCATCGACTTTGATACCTTTTCATTGGATCCAAGTGAACCTGAAACGACGCCAGACCAAATTTCTCGCAAACAACGGATCAAAGACTTTTCTAACTTTCTTAGAAGGACTTATTTAGTATCACCTTGGCTAGAACTTTGGATAATCACCGGTATGTTATTTTTTCTTTTTTGGTTAGGATTAGTAATCACTTTCCACTTGCTCATCAATGGAACTTATCTTCACCAGAGCTCTGCAACGTCAGAAGTAAACTTAATTTTAAAACCTCTTGTTTCATCTCATCGTGATTCGTGAACAAAGAAACTTGTCCTTCGTGAACATTTCAGTAGTTCCTATACCGGATGGTATAGTGTGGGACAAAGTAAATTATGATATTTTTGGACCGACCGAGCTTTTAAAAATTCCACATTTGTTTAAAATTTCATTGAATGATATCAGTACCTCCAGTAGATTTTCTGATGATTGGGATTTTTTAAACTGTTAATAACTTATTGTGTGATTTGGAACAATCTGCCGCATTTTCTAGCACTGAAATGTTAGAGGACACATCAGATTTTGACAAAATGTATTGTTACCAACATTATGGTCATCATTTCTTGCATAAATCTAGCAAACCTAGAACTTTTTCACATTCCACCAGTGGGAACATTGCCCTACACCACCGAAAGTGAGTTCAAAAACATTTGCACAAAAATTCTCATATTTTTCAGGGTTTAACACTTCTGACCCAACCTCGTACTATTATAAGGTTGCAATCAAAAACCGGGGGGAGGTAGAGGTTAAGGTTAGGTTCACCCTCCTTACTGACCGCATCTCCAGGGGTGCCATCAGGTCATTTTCCGAGAGGAGTGCTTTGACAAAGGTGTGACTACAAGCCCCTCTACCCCTGCAGATGATGAGGCATATTTCTGCCTAAACAAAAATACAACGTGTCAGTGTACAACCGTATGTATTAAGTATCAGGTGAACACACATTAGGTGTGCACCCCATTGTTTCCTACTCACAGGATTCTTTAGGAGTGGTACGCACAGGGTTGGCCCTCGTGTGGTCCTGAAGAAGAGCTTTAGGGGAAAGCTCGAAACATGTCGACCCAGTACTAGGGACTCCATACTCATTACAGTTAGGTCTCTCCCTAGTATTAACCTCTGATTTTAAAACATACCGACTAGGAGCAGGAATAAAATAGTAGCTCACTAGCTAGGTATTTTTAATCTATTTTTCCCACTCCACATCACTGCACCACACATATTTTCCTACAACTAAGTGCTCCTACGTAGTTCGCAAGTCGCAGCACGCCTCAATCCGCAGCGGATTGAGAGGACCCCAATGATGAAGCATGCCACCTAGGGATAACCCTGGTGGGTGAGGGGACTCTAGAAAATAATTTTTCTTTCTGGAAAGAGGGTTTTTTCACACATGTTCAGTGGAATCCCTGTTCTTCCTATGGTTAGGTTTCTAATGCCGGTATTCCGGATGTTGTGGACTATTACAAGGTTGCACCTATATGTGCCCAGAAAAATATGTTAACAAACACCAAACAGATTTACTCTGCTTCCTTTATTACCCAGCTGTCTGAACAGGGTTTCGACTTATGGATGGACACTGTAGACTTGAAATCAATCTGGGGTTCTAGGGACTGGCAAGTCCAGGGAACAGAAGCACTATTTAGAGCATGCCTCATTCCACAGCAGATGATTTTTCTGAATGACACTGTGACACTATGACTTCCTGTCTTGGAATAGCCAAGAATAAGGACTTGAACACGCCTCAAATTCCAACACCTTTAAACACCGAGGGGAATTTTACGTCAGAAAGAGGGGCTAAGTTGGATAACATATTGCAATACAATATATCAGACCCCAATTGGAAGGGATGGTTGGTTTGGCCCACTGACACAAACAGATGTCAGGAAAGATTCAGGGGTACCACCGAAGGGTTTAGTATCCATAGGCTAGACCCACGTTATGTACAACGAGAACATCCGGGGGTAGTGACATCATACAGTGTTGGGAAGTTTTGCCTTGATTGGCTAAAGACCTCAACACTACCCCAGGAAAAACAACACTTGTCCTTACTCACAGAGGATGTGGACCTACGGGATTTTTTATCAGGTCCCAGAAAACCACGTCAAAAGCGTTTTTTGTGTGCTGTCTATAATGAAATCTGGAAAATCTCCCAACAAGAAGCTGCAGAGAGATTAAGAGAAATAGATAGAATTAACCTAGAAAAGGCATTAGCCGTAGTTGACAATGGTATGACTACATTAACATCCAGGATATATTCACTGGGCAACATTGTATCTTCTGCTATCAATGTAAAAGAACAGGATTTGTCCATATTGCAACACGGACAGTCGCAGTTATGTTCTATTATTTTATTAAGCTGGACGCTGCAGTCATTGCGCGCCGGTTATGTGCCTTGGTGTTTTATCAACATTACGTCATTATTTTCTGCATACAATCTAACAGAAAAACAGATGAAAATGGCAAAGAGAGGTGCAAAATATACAATGCTGCGTATTGAAAAACTGGATAGGTTACCCTTTACTGCGGCAGAGTCACCGTCCACAGAGTGGTTAATCCACGGCCATATAACATTACCGGTCGCAACTTTCCAGTTTCAATATTGCCTAGAACAACAACAGGCAGGCAGATATGAGAAGATGGGTAAGGAATTCATCGGGGAATCCTGGGATTTACCATACAGATTTCGATGCAGGAGTGGGGATCTGGAAGTGCTTCTAAGTGGAACTAACTGCGAGAACCCTTTAAGTGGATCTCTCATATGCCAGGATATTATGCTACACTGGGCTTGTAATGGGTCTGTGGCGAACTTGTCCTGTCATTTGAGGGGTACCCCGGCAGCTGTGATTAATCCAGTATTCAGGCTTCTCTCGAATGGGAGTTACTTGATGCTGAATGATCAAGGTTGTTGTGGGATGCTTCCGGGCATCGCATATCTAGTCACTGTGAGCTCCAGGGTTACTTGCTGTATGCAAGTATTGTTTCCACCAACACATACAGTCAGGGAGGCGCCGTAATAGCCTTCACTAAATGTTTCCTTTATACGGTTTGATACTCTGAGCAGAATGAAAGCCATGCTTTTACAACGAACCGTGCCCTTAACCTCCGCCCGGGAGACTTTTGATCTACAGATCGCAAGGTCCTCGGCTGAGATACAGGCACTTATACGTACAAACTGCCCTTTCCATTTCACAGAAATGGTAAGTTGTATCTTTAACATGTCTGATACGACGGGTGTTGTACACCTATTTAAGACCATAGGTTCCGGACTGTTAAGCACCTTTCAGACGGTCCTTGGAGTTATACCAAACTTTATACACTCCGTCTTTGGTAGCATTTATGGAGGGCTTCCGCTGATCCTGTTTCTAATAGCATGAATCCTGTTTGTTATCTTTCTGCTACGCAATGGATGTCCCAGCCACCAAGGAGATAGCAACAGCTCTCCTGGAGCACAAATACTGTGATCGCATGGTACAACATCTGGCCACAGCTCGCCTATGGGAACTGAGCGCCTCTTGGTTCCTGTCATTTAGACCAGTCTGGATGGACTGTGTCCTACCTGTTCTCCGATGCCTGTTCTGCGGAGAGGAATGTGTGTTGGACCTCTGTCTGACACTTCCATTGGTTGCGCCACCGGACGTTGATACTTTACTTGACCCGATAACGGCCCGTGTCCTGCAGTGTCCTCAGCGTCTTTCTATGTTGTTGGCAGTGTTCTTAGAGCCACCACAGGTAGTCTCTGCTCCTGTCGGTATGGATACCGGCTCCTCCGCCAACACTCAGGCCTTGGATGTGGCACAGGCTGCCCCGGCACCTGCTGCAGGCAGTACGGAAGATCATCTGTGCTCAATTGACATTCTTTGCGAGGTGTTACAGGGATCGTCAGCTGCGTATGCAGGCAGCAGCAATGTTGCATCTACCAGCAAGGACACATAAACATTTGGCATGTCGCACGCTGGGAAAATTTGGCCTTTTACTTTTTAACAAAATTCCAAATTAAGACCTTTTGACCTGCATGGCTTTCAGATGCTTGTAGTTGTTCGGACTATATAAACGGACACTTTAGAGCCAATGCTTGAATGATTTTTTTAAAGAAAACTTTTTAAAGGTTTTTTTAATGCTTTTTAAACTTCTCTTACGAGGTTTTATTATTAGTTGCGTACAAACCTCTACACGCCTTGGTAGTACGCTAGATTTAGTAATTTCGTCCAGTCGGATGAGGAGTGGGTGTTATATTTCATATAGGTACCCCGATATAGGTCTAGGTAACATCTTAACCCTTCACCTACATTCTCTCCTATACTACATACATAACGGATTTGGAGGACTGACCTTTTACCCAGTTACAATACTACACATAAGTACGAAGGGTTTTCCCTGGACACTGGCCTCATAAATTATGCAAGAGGATTCTTAGGTTCTTGGAATCACAGCAGGACCATCATCTCCAGCATAATAACTATGTATAAAGTTCATTCCCGACATCATCCTAAGTCCGACACTGGCACAGCAAAGTAGAACCACCGGGGATACCTTAGGTTATATAAACATCACATCTTGCTGATGATGCAGCGCGTACAATAAAAACTATCCTCCTCCCAGGCTACTTATAGGTCATCCAGGGGCAAACTATATTTCTCATATCCACATGACGATGGGGCCCATAAACATCGCCTAAACACACACACATACACTCCTGGATTTCCTTTTACACCTTTATGAAATTCCGTACTCCTAGGAGAAGCATGAGAACTAAATGGAGAACACCATTTTGTGTACCGCTGGAAGAGCAAGGATATCTATTTACCTTAATTTGTCACTTTCTTTTAATTATTTCTTAAGATATTCCTGCTCATTGTTTTGTCGATGAATCATTCATTTAAGAAATTAGTTCATAGTGATTAAGACCAGCTGAATCACAATCAACCAATTACTCAGGTCACAATCAATTAGGAAAATAACCACTGAGTCATTTTGGTTTTTAAAGAATCTTAAATTTTATATAATTTTAAAAGCATGAAAAGATTTAATACTTTATTCAATTATTCATTTTAAATTCACAATTTTATTAAGCATAATCAATTTATTGCAGAAAGGAAATTTTGTCATGAAGCCAAAAACCTTAGTTACCTGCCTAGCTTCCTAATTTAGCCTAATGATTTCTAACCTAACTTTGGGATTAGAAATAGCCTGATTCTCATACTCAACTGTAAAGTTAAGACCGCAACAGCAACTTCAGCTCGTCAGCATCAGCTACCTGCAACCCGTCTCCTCTACTGCAACCACGACTCTCGAACTGCAACTCTCTGTGAACTGTAACCGCGACTGACATCAACTGCCCCTCCCACTAAGAGTAGGCCCTCTTATACCCTAATTCTAACTTTGCTAACTAACTGTTGCAACATTAATATCACGCTTTTCTTTCATTGGTCCATGCATGTCAGCTTATTCATTCTTTAATCAAGTTCTCTTGGATTCAAGGGTCCTTGGATCATTTCCTTTCCCATACGCTTAAACATTTCCATCCGATTCGATCAGTTCATTTGTATCTTCTTTTGACACATTCAAGAACTCCGCAGTCATTGTCCTTTCTCTTGGGCTCCTTTCCCACGGACTCTCTCCTGATCATCACGGCACACTATCAGTTCAATTAGGTCACACCAGCCTTGACCATTTCTTGCATCCTAGCCTCTCAGAGACATCACGCGGCTCCAGATTTCTTCAATCTCATCCCGTACCACGTGTCCCCTTGCGCCTGCGCACATCTTCCCACTGGCGGCCATTTTATCTCGCCACTCGGTTCTACTTTAGAAGCACTAATTTGAGGCAAATAAAACATAATTAAAATAGAGAAAAATATCCCTTTCGTTTCCCTCCCGTCTACGTACCCCAATTAGTTGTTACCTAGCAAAAGCGACATTTAAGCTGCTCCTTACTTACCATCACTATTGTTTTTGCAACGACACATTTTATTTCTATGAAGCACAAACATGCATTTATTTTATTTAGTACGCTTTTTATTCTTACGTTATGATTAGACACACGGACATTCATTAGTAGATTATTTAGCACGTACATTAGCATATTACCATTCCCACATATACAATGTTGATTAATACATTTAAACGAACATTTTTAATTAATTAATTATATAATTTGTTAGGGGTTAAATTTTTTTATTTTTACTGCTCCATCAATCCCCCCTTTGGTGATTTTTAAATCACCACATAAAACCCAAGTCATACTTCTTTTCAGGCAGCATGTCTTTCATCCTTTACTTTCTGTTATTCATATCTCTGTCTCTTCTTCATCTTGCCTTTTAGTCTCTTTATACATGCTTTCTTTCATTTTCTCCAACTCAATTTCACCCATTTCTCTCTCTCTTTCTCTCATTATTCTGTTATTTCTTCTTATCTTATTCTGTCTTACTTTTCTCTTTATACATGTTATTACTATTTTCAATGTCATGGCTAACAATATCACTATAGTTGCTACTATTATAACTTTCCCTATTACTAGTTTACTCATCCTAGTTAACCAATTTGCTACTGAGGAAAACCCTCTACCAAGTTTTCCCAAAACACTTTCAACCTCCAGTGGGACTAATTCTTTGTGCAGACTTGTAATATTTGTAATATACTTCTGTATATTTTCACTGTTATCCGGAATGTAAGTACAACAATGTTGGACTTTTAACATTCCACAGACTCCACCCTCTTTTGCCAAAAGAATATCAAGGGCAAGCCGATTTTGCATCACCATAGCTCTCATGGCAACCATTTCGGTATTTACCATTAAGAACCCTCCCGCAGTATCTGTAGACAAACGATCTACTACTGTGGATAACTTCCGAATTTTAAATGCATTCAAAGATATTCCCACTGCTGGTATCAATGCTCCAAAAATATCTCCTACAACTTCTGAAAAACTTTCCCTCTTTCTACGTGTAAATCTATTAATCATCTTGTATGTTCCCTTTTCTTCTCTGTCCATGTGAAAGATTTTTGGAAAGACCAGGCCTACATAGCAAGTTCCATACCAATGGTCCGGTAACCTGTAATAAGCTCTATTCCCACAAATATAATAGATACCTGGAAATATTGGATCTTTTCCACCTTTGAATCCCCAACCTCCCAGAATTTGATAATTGTCATGGCAGACACTGGAACCTACAAAGTAATTGTCATAGACTGTCTTATTTCTCCTAATGCACAACTTTCCTGTTTGCGGCCAGTCTAATGTCATTGCTGCATTTATCTTTTTCCCTTCATGATTTCCTTCCTCAAACGTCCATAAACGTTTTCCTTCCTCTTTTATTGCTTCTTTTTGAAATTTCATTCTTCTTTCCTCAACCATGTCTAGAAATACTTTTTCTTCTTTCCTTAACTCACAGGTAAGGTTGTTACTAACTATTTCTTCTAACGTTAATTTTCTATGTTCTAAAAGAATTCTCCTAAAACCTTTGCTGGTTTTACTTTGTTAAGTTCTGGCACTACAGGAATGTTTGCAAATATCTTATCTATATCAGTATAATAAGATTCTAATCTACCTGTTTTATAAAATAAACTTGCTATTACACTACATGTTATTCCATAAGTCAAAGGTAAGTGATGATAAGTCACACCTTCAGATACTGATGCAGGCAATTGCATACAAACATAACAATCTCTCACTTCCATTGTTTTTACGTACTCATACAACAACTTTGTAAAAACATTCTTTGAAAAATCTGTTACTGACCTATCCTTATGCAACTCTGCACTACTTCTTAAAACAACTTGTTCTTTAATATTAGTTTCTTTTTCTTGTTTAGTATCATTCTTTGCTTCTATCACAGCTACACTAATAGGAATTGTGATTGCTAATACTATCCATATGGTCATTAATAACCCTGTACAAAAGCAGCACATTTTGCACCATCTCTTTATAAAATCACATTTATTTCTTCTATTCTCATTATTCTCCATTTTTCTTTTTCTATTTGTTAAATTTTCAGAAAATTGTGTCACTACACCTCAAAATGACTTAGACGCCACTCTGCTTTCAAAAAGTCTTTGCTTGGTACTTTCTTTAATTCTCTCCAGAATTCTTTCGTTGTCACATCCGGTGATTTGTCACATCCAGTAAAATTGTCACGTCCGGCAGAAGCACTTTAAGTCTTCACTTCAGTCCTTTTGTTGCATCTCACCTTTTCCCATCCGACTTCTCAGTCTCTGGTTTCCGTGAGTGTTTTCTTCTTCTCCTTTGTAATCTGTTAGTGCAATATACAGCCACTCAGGTGACTTAAATTTTGAATTTATTTTCCTTGTCCTTTTGGACTTTTGTAATCTTTTTCCACTGGGTTTTTCTTGTCCCTTTTGACTTGTTACTTCATTTACTTGTTCAGCATCTTCATCTTCTGCTCTTATTATTCTATATCTCAATTTTCTTACATAGCTGTTGGGCCAATTATCTCCTTTTCTTGGCCTTTTTACCTCACCCTCTCTTTCTTCTCTTTCCGACCTCCAATTTCTTTTTCTTGATTCAGTCTTTGCTTTTTCCTCTCCTCCACTTTCTTCTGTTTCTGTTTCAACTGTCTCACTATTGTCTCTTATTTTGAAACTTATAATCTCGTCATCTCCTACTGGTGGATCTGTCTTTTCCTTTTCGTTTTCCCTTATCACTGTCCCTCCTCGGGGTTCTTCCGATTTCGTGTTTTCCTCCTTACCTGCTTCTAAATTTCCCTGTTCTCCTGTTTTTCTATCTATCCCTATTGCTCCTCGGGGTTCTTCTCGATTTTCTAACTTTTTGTGTACTTCTTTCCCTACTTCACCTATTAATATTGTTTCTGAATGATTTCCACCATAACTTGTACTTGGTTGTTCATCTAACTCAATTTCTTGCTCAGTTTCTTCTCTAATTGGTTTATAACCCCAAGTTCTCTTTCGGAATTCTTCCCAATTTGCAGCTGAATCATCAGATCCTGAAGTTGTGTCAGATATTTCCAGATGTCGACTTACAGGTCGATCTTCAAGTTCTGGAACTTCTGAATTTCTTTCTTCTTCTTCTTCTTGTTCCTCTTCTTCTCTAGAGGTGTTTTCCGTTGGGGTCTCCAGATGTCGACTTTCAGGTCGATCTTCAAGTTCTGGCACCCTTTCTTTTATCTTGGTTGTTCCCGCCGTTAAACTTTTATCCCACACTTCCAGACGCCGACTCACATGTCGATCTGTAGGTTCTGGAATTCTGATTGTGTGGCTGGCATGAACCCAGTTCTTTACTCCTGCACACTTGACAGCAGTCGTTGTTACTAGGATTACCTGTCTTGGCTCATCCCAACGCGGAACTAGACAGTTTCTTCTCCTGTGGACTTTAATACGGACCCAGTCTCCTGGATTCAAGTCGTGGGCTGGTTTTCTTTCAAGAGTGGTCGCATCCGGTCCAACCTGATGAAACACAGAACGCACCACATCAGCCAGTCCTTTGCAATAATCCAGTATTAGATCATCAGTTATTGTCAATAACTTGTTGACTGGTACGTGGGCTTGTCTCATTGCTCGTCCCATGATCATTTCATGAGGACTGAGTCCCGTTTTCTTTTCAGGGATGCTTCTGATGGTCATCAGAACAAGAGGCAGTGCATCTGGCCATTTGAGTCCTGTAGCTTGACACATTTTTCCTAATCTGTTTTTAATTGTTCCATTTATCTGCTCTACTACCCCAGAAGCTTCGGGTCTGTAAGCACAATGTAGTTTTTGTTTAATACTCAATGCTTCACAAATCAATTGGATCAACTCATTTTGAAAATGTGTTCCTCTATCTGTCTCAACTGTGACTGGAAAACCATACCTCGGAATGAACTCTCGTAGCATAAGTTTTGCCACTGTTGTTCCATCATTCCTTCTTGTGGGGTATGCCTCCACCCAACGAGAGAACAAACAGACGACCACCAGAACATATCTTAATCTGTTACTAGGGGGCATCTCAATAAAATCCATCTGTATCCTTGTGAATGGACCTCCTTCTCGTCCTATTGTTCCTAGACTCACTACTGTCTTTCTTCCTGGGTTAAATTGTTGACAAATAAGACATCTTTGACAAAGACTTTCAGCAATCGCTCTGAATTTTGGATTGTACCAAGTTTGTCTAAAAAGTCTGATCATTGCATCTCTCCCAATATGAGCTTGTCCATGGTACATCCGCGCCATGTCTGCAATCATGCTATCAGGCATAACTGGTCTTTCATCTCTGTATACCCACACTCCATTATCTTCCTGTCTTCTACATCCTGCTTTAATCCAGTAATCCTTTTCCTCATCTCTTGCTGTTTCTTGTAACTGCCTTACTTCATCCCATGTTTCGACTGCATTAGTGAAAAGCAAAGGACAAGAGACATGCTCCCTTTCTCTATTTCTGTTCAGGGACGCCATGTTTTCCGCACAATATCTAGCGATCTCGTCAGCATAATTATTGCCAACCGCTATGTAATCTTCGTTTTTCTTATGCGCCTTGCACTTCACTACAGCTATTTGTTTAGGCAGCTGTATCGCCTCAAGCAGTTTTTTAACATAATCTCCATTTCTGATAGGTGTTCCTGCAGATGTCAAAAATCCTCTTTGTGACCAAATCTGGCCAAAATCATGTACGATGCCGAAACCATATTGGCTATCGGTCACAATCGTGATTCGTACATTTTTCCCCAATTTACATGCTTGAATCAAAGCAATTAGTTCCGCAACTTGGGCAGACCTAACTCCTTTCAGACAAGACGCTTCCATTACAGTTGCCACTGTGCATACTGCATAAGCTGCGCTTAACACTCCTTCCTTTGTGCGTAAACATGAACCATCTACAAACATGACATAATCGGATTCCTTTAACGGTTCATCTTTTATGTCAGCTCTTGGTTTTGTGCAATATTCCAGCACATTCAGACAATCATGATCTACTTCATCTTGTTCAATTATACTCTCTTCATCTGGCAATGAAGTCGAAGGATTTACATTTATGCATCTATCTATGGTCACATTTTCTGCGCTCAAGATGACTTTTTCGTACTTAGTCAGCCGACTATGTGTCATGTACTGTGTTTTTGTTCTTGTCAAAAGAATTTCTACTGAATGGGGAACATATACTCTCAGTGGATACCCCATCACTATACCTTCACTTTGTTCCAGACTTACACAAGTAGCAGCAACTGCTTTCAAACATCCAGGCAATGCTTTTGCTATAGGATCTAAAACAGCTGAAAAGTAAGCTATAGGCCTCTTCATGGTGCCATGTTTTTGTACCAGTACTGAAAATGCACATCCATCTCTTTCACTGCAGTATAACTCAAAATCTTTCTCATAATCAGGCATGCCTAATGCAGGGGCCTCACACAGTTTCTTTTTCAATTCTTTGAAAGATTTCATTTCTTCCTTGTTTAACTCAAAAGGGTCTTTTACATCTTTCTTTGTCAATTTTTGTAATGGTTTTGCAATCAAAGAAAATCCACTTATCCATTGTCGACAATATCCAACCATTCCCAAAAACATTCTTACCTCTCTTTGAGTCATTGGTGCTCTCATTCCTTGAATCATTCTTACTCTTTCTGTCGCTATTTTCCGCACTCCTTTCTCAATTTTATGTCCTAAATACTGGACTTCTTTCTGACAAAACTGTAATTTTGAAGGGGACACCTTATGTCCTCTTTTCTCCAAATGGTTCAGTAAAGCAATTGTGTCACTTACACATGCCTCTTTGGTTTTCGATGCCACCAATAGGTCATCGATATACTGCACCATCACTGATTTTTCTGGCATTTTTAAATCTTCCAGAGATTTCTTTAGAATCTGATTAAAAATTGAGGGGCTCTCTGTATACCCCTGAGGAATTCGGCACCATGCCAAAATACGCTCTCCAAAACGGAATGCAAATAATGGCTGGCTATCTGGATGCAAAGGAATAGAAAAAAATGCATGACACAAATCTATCACAGTGTACCACTCAGCTTCATGCGGAATTTGATATAGAATCACTGCAGGGTTTGGCACTATTGGACAGCATGGTACAACTATTTTGTTGATCTTTCTCAAATCCTGTACTATTCTGTATGTTCCATTTGGCTTTTTCAGTCCCATAATAGGTGAATTACATGGACTGCTCATGATTTCTTTCAGAATTCCCTGTTCAATCATCTTATTTATCACAGGAGTTATTCCTTCAATTATTTCTGGAGTTAATTTGTACTGTGGCGTGTTTGGATAACATATCCCTTCTTTCACTGTCACTTTTACGGGATCAACTTCTCTCATTAATCCAATGTCTTCTCCTGTAAAATCCCACACACTTTCTTTCACTGCACTTTTTAATTCTTCTGGAAGTTTTTCTGCATCAAATGCAGGAAACAATCCATTCATTTCAGGTTCCTGATTCATCAAAGTTACTTTATACAAAGCATCTTCATCTGAAGTCTGAAAACCAATTCCATCTGGTGTACAATAAATTGTGCAATTCATTTTACACAAGAGGTCACGACCTAGAAGATTTACAGGACTACAATCGCACACTACAAATTTATGCATTTTCCTAAAAGAACCAATTTTTACTTCTACCAATTCAGTAAGTGGGGTTTTAATCTGCTGATTGGCAACTCCTACCACTTGGATGCATTCACCTGAGAGAGGAAGGTTCGGAATTTCCACTGACCTAACAGTAGAACGGGTAGCTCCAGTATCGACAAGGAATGTTACGTTTGCTCCATTCACTTCTCCATCCACAAAGGGACCAGACTGATCTACCTCTAGAGTTGCGCCAAGCACGCACTCTTTCCCCTCTCTTGCGCACCGTCAGAAACTTTCATCCGGGTCATCCTCACTCTGATGCAACCAATACTGGGAAATGTTAGCTGCTCTCGGCAACTGTGTTACCTGCTCTCCTCCGTAGAATCCTGTTTCTGTACTGTATCTTTGCTGGTTAACAGTGTTGGGAAGTGGTGGTTGTGGCACCTGACTTTGTTGAACAACTACCTCATTCTGCACCTGTGGAGTTAATGATTGATGTTCCGGATTAGGTTTAGGTGGGAACTTACACTCATTTCTCCAATGCCCCAATTTTCCGCAATTATGACATGGCCATTTCTTCTTTGCCTCTTCTAGACTCACTTGTCCTTTTCCTTTACCTATATTTGGTCGCATCTTATTTTGTCCTGATTCGTTTCCATTATTATTATCCAATTGAGCTTCTTGTTTTTCTGCCACTTTCACTTGTGCCCACATTGCTTTTTCTTTCAACTTACGCTGTTTACTCTCTATTTCATCACTACAATACTTAGCATACCTCAGCACCTCATCTACACTTGCATTCTGCCAGTTTATCATATGTTGCTTAATCATATCACTTATTTCTTGTTTCAAGCCAAATACAAATCGGTATACAAAATGACTCATATCCTTCTCACTTAATTCCTCATAACCACTATACTGTTTGAAAACCAACAACAATCGCTCATAATATGCATGTACACTCTCCTTGCTTTCCTGTGTAGTTCTATCAATCTTAACCCAATCTGTCTCTTTTGGAGGAATCTTATTTTTCAAAAAGGTAATCACCTTATCATATTTCTTCATCACATCTGGTCCTGGAGCTCCTGTCTTAGGATCTCTTGGATATTCTGTAGTTGGCCAGTCAACTGTAATCTTACATTCTGACCACAGATCCGTTGGTACCACTATGTCAAACAATCCATCCAAATCTATCCACAACACTTTCGAGACCTTTACAAACCTTTCTACCTGTCGGTACCACTCAACTGGCTTTTCTCTTAACTTTGGAAAGTCATTTGTAAATGACAGGATGTCCTGCCTAGTCCAGGGAACATGCACATAACTACCACCTGGAGTTTCTCTCATAGGGTACTCTTTAACAACATGTTCCTTTTCTGTTATCATAAAAGCCAATGAACCTTTGTCTACACTTTTCTCATTCTTCTTTGTCCATCTAACCTTCCATCTGTCCACATCACCCCATTTTCTCAACAAAACAATCAACTCTTTTATCTGTGTCAGCCTTCCTGCTGTATTCAAATTTTCAATATCTTTTTCACAAAAATCTACTCTGTATGGTTTCTGCAACGTTTTTACTTTTGCAAAATCTATTCCAATCTCACCGGCCACTTCTTCTAGTTTGTCATGTAAATTCTTTGCCCTCCATGTTATACTTTTGCACAGAAACATTATTTCATCATCCTGATAATTCTTTATCTTTTCTGTACCAATCGTTCCTAGAATTAATTCTTCCATGTCAATCTTCAATCTGATCACATCTAATGGTTTTTCTTCCGTTTCTTTTATTTTAAAAGCTTTTATCCACTCATTTAACTCATCAGGAGTCGGACCTATAGGAGTACTATTTATTTCTGTCCAATTTCCACTCTTTTCAGGTGTCACTGTTGCAGATTCAGTTACCATAGGCATTTTCCTACCGCTACACTCATTCACTGTCAAATTTTCAGGTGGACTTGGTCTGTAAACACTAGTCAAATTGCTCGTACCTGGACTTGTTTCTATTCTTTCCTTTTCTCTTTGGAATTGCGAACTCAAGGGAATCACCAAAGATCGTTCATCAATTTTCTGATTCTCGAAAACTGGTATTACTGGACCTATTGTTACGGGTACGGTAACTGCTTCCATATTCTTTGTTAATTCTCTAATTTTCTCAGTTAGTTCTTTTGTTGTCCTTGCCAATTCTCTTGCACTATCATTTTCTATTCCCTCAATTTGGGAAGTTCTTATTTGTTCTTGTGACCTATTTATTTCTTGTCTTTTTTCTGGGCTTTCATTTCGCATAGCTTCTATTGGTGGCGCATTTGGTGTCACCACTGTAGAATTCTGCTGATACGGAGGTGGATTTTTATTTAATATATCTTCCAGCAACTCGTCATCCGTTTCGCTCTCATGCATATACTTTTCTCTCTCTAAATGTTTCTTTTTCTCAGTCCGTTTTTCTTAGTCCCTTCCTCAACTGTAAAAGCTGGAAACAAACCTCCTGTCATGTTAGCACATCTCCATCGTTTTATTCTGTCCTCATGATTCATTCCCCACATTCTTCCGGGCACGAACTCATAACCTTTCATACCTCTGAATCTTTCTTTCTCGTACATCTCATCTTCCCATTCTGTTAAAGCCTCAAACTGTGTCGGTCTAGGTCTAGGTTCCAATTTAAGCATCTTTTCTTTTAAATTCCGTAAAATCGCTACATTAAAAGAACCATTTTCAGGAAAAGCCAATGCTCCATCATTCTTTGTATATTTTACCCAATTATCCAACCATATGCACGTATGATATCCATATTTCAGCATCATATGTGAAGCTGCTGATTTCGGCGGAGGAATTACTTGTCCCTCTCTAGTCACAACCTTTTTGTCTTTCTTAAAGAAATTCTTCAATTTCGTCGTCCATGACGTTCTCTCCCTTTCATACTCGTAATATGGCATGTTTTCTATTTGTTTTCTCTTTACTCTAACGCTGTTTCTGTGTACGGAACTTCGTCCAATTACAGCGCGATTCACACTAACGTACCAATCAGAACAATTTCCACCGTCCGCGAACCAACCAATCCTAGCGCGGCACTTTTCTACGTCACTCCTGCTCTGTATTCACGTGACTAGTGCACTAACCAATCCTAGCGCGGCACTTTTTCACGTCACTTCTACTCTTTACCCCTCCTTTACAAAATTTATCGGCAATTTTTCTTTTTACAGTTTTCTTCGTTAGTTACAACAAATAAACAATTCCATAGTCTGATTCGCTAAACAAAGTGACAGCTTTGTCCTTTTACACAAGAATCCTGTTTTTCCAGTAGGCAGCGCTTACCTCTACCCTACCACAGAATTATTTACTTTCGCCGATAAAGTAGCACTTCCCTCTACCTTACCCTTCTTTCAAACAAACAATTTACTCGTTTCTCTGGGGATAAGACACATGTGGAGACTAGGCTCCTGAGAATTAAGGCCAAAGTTTCACAAGTAAACGTGATTTGCTATTTCATTTACACACTTTTCACACCGAAAACCCTAACATAACACAACCTGTGTTATAACCAAAATGAATTCAGACCATGTACCAAATTCCATGTGACTTCTCTTGCCACACGTGTTCCACTTCCTACATCCCAGAAGCGTGAAAACTTACATATAACATAACGCGACTCAACATATAGTGTTAGTCATCAAATAATCAATAATCAATAAACAATAATCACTAAACTAATCTATAGAAAACCATAACTCTGCTACCAAGAAATCTGATGCAGCGCGTACAATAAAAACTATCCTCCTCCCAGGCTACTTATAGGTCATCCAGGGGCAAACTATATTTCTCATATCCACATGACGATGGGGCCCATAAACATCGCCTAAACACACACACATACACTCCTGGATTTCCTTTTACACCTTTATGAAATTCCGTACTCCTAGGAGAAGCATGAGAACTAAATGGAGAACACCATTTTGTGTACCGCTGGAAGAGCAAGGATATCTATTTACCTTAATTTGTCACTTTCTTTTAATTATTTCTTAAGATATTCCTGCTCATTGTTTTGTCGATGAATCATTCATTTAAGAAATTAGTTCATAGTGATTAAGACCAGCTGAATCACAATCAACCAATTACTCAGGTCACAATCAATTAGGAAAATAACCACTGAGTCATTTTGGTTTTTAAAGAATCTTAAATTTTATATAATTTTAAAAGCATGAAAAGATTTAATACTTTATTCAATTATTCATTTTAAATTCACAATTTTATTAAGCATAATCAATTTATTGCAGAAAGGAAATTTTGTCATGAAGCCAAAAACCTTAGTTACCTGCCTAGCTTCCTAATTTAGCCTAATGATTTCTAACCTAACTTTGGGATTAGAAATAGCCTGATTCTCATACTCAACTGTAAAGTTAAGACCGCAACAGCAACTTCAGCTCGTCAGCATCAGCTACCTGCAACCCGTCTCCTCTACTGCAACCACGACTCTCGAACTGCAACTCTCTGTGACTGCAACCGCGAACTGACCCCCTCCCACTAAGAGTAGGCCCTCTTATACCCTAATTCTAACTTTGCTAACTAACTGTTGCAACATTAATATCACGCTTTTCTTTCATTGGTCCATGCATGTCAGCTTATTCATTCTTTAATCAAGTTCTCTTGGATTCAAGGGTCCTTGGATCATTTCCTTTCCCATACGCTTAAACATTTCCATCCGATTCGATCAGTTCATTTGTATCTTCTTTTGACACATTCAAGAACTCCGCAGTCATTGTCCTTTCTCTTGGGCTCCTTTCCCACGGACTCTCTCCTGATCATCACGGCACACTATCAGTTCAATTAGGTCACACCAGCCTTGACCATTTCTTGCATCCTAGCCTCTCAGAGACATCACGCGGCTCCAGATTTCTTCAATCTCATCCCGTACCACGTGTCCCCTTGCGCCTGCGCACATCTTCCCACTGGCGGCCATTTTATCTCGCCACTCGGTTCTACTTTAGAAGCACTAATTTGAGGCAAATAAAACATAATTAAAATAGAGAAAAATATCCCTTTCGTTTCCCTCCCGTCTACGTACCCCAATTAGTTGTTACCTAGCAAAAAGCGACATTTAAGCTGCTCCTTACTTACCATCACTATTGTTTTTGCAACAACACATTTTATTTCTATGAAGCACAAACATGCATTTATTTTATTTAGTACGCTTTTTATTCTTACGTTATGATTAGACACACGGACATTCATTAGTAGATTATTTAGCACGTACATTAGCATATTACCATTCCCACATATACAATGTTGATTAATACATTTAAACGAACATTTTTAATTAATTAATTATATAATTTGTTAGGGCTAAATTTTTTTATTTTTACTGCTCCATCACTGAGATAGTCAGAGGAGATCAGGACTTCCCGGCCGACACACTGACGCAAGACGCTGAGGTTCCTGCATGCAGATACTCCAGCTCACAGTGGTCTGACATCCCTTGCGGGGTGTTCAGCTCAAACCAGAACGGTGTCCCGCAGTCTCACATCAGGTAATAGGGTTGGCTTTATCCTAGAGGGATTCTTGGCTTCACACCTACTCACATGCTAGGTATATTTAGGTACATCTAGTTAGGGTGCATCGTAGGAGTACGCATTTTATTGCCATGTATTTTACGTACTTGCCTGTAGTTATGATTTTAGCGAAATGGTAGAAACCTACCATCTGTTTACTTTCTTAGTGCTGTTACTCATTTATATAGGCTACTGTCTACTGGTAATTTCAGTCCACTTATTTTACGCTAGAATAACGACTGTTCAATAAATACTTATTGAAAACGTCCCAACTGTTTATTCTGTGTATCTCTCTGAGAACAAGTGAGCACGAGTGACTGAGCGAAAAGTAAGTTACTGTTTCCACGGTCCTGAGGGATCAGGGTTGTCATGTTCGATAGTTGCAAAGAACTATTCTCTCCTTGGTAAGAGGAGGTTATAGTGGCATTGCGAGCTAGCTGGTACACAAGCCAACATACTTGGTGGGGGTGTCTGGAATCAGTTTGGACACCAGTCCCGCAGTGTATGTTGTCTAAACGCGCAGATCCTATATAGGTCTTATAGGAACTACACGACAGGGAGTGACCGCGTGAGGAGGGAAAGAGAGCGGGGAGAGAAGGAGGGAGAGAGAATGGGTGGATGGAAAGGGAGTGACCGCTTGAGGAGGGGAAGGGAGCGGGGAGAGGAGGGAGAGAGAATGGGTGGATGGAAAGGGAGTGACCACGTGAGGAGGGGAAGGGAGCGGGGAGAGAAGGAGGGAGAGAGAATGGGTGGATGGAAAGGGAGAGACCGCGTGAGGAGGGGAAAGGAGCTAGGAGAGAAGGAGGGAGAGAGAATGGGTGGATGGAAAGGGAGAGACCACGTGAGGAGGGGAAAGGAGCGAGGAGAGAAGAGGGAGAGAGAATGGGTGGATAGAAAGGGAGAGACCGCGTGAGGAGGGGAAAGGAGCGAGGAGAGAAGAGGGAGAGAGAATGGGTGGATGGAAAGGGAGAGACTGCGTGAGGAGTGGAAGGAAGTGGGGCTGCTTGGAGCATTTTTACCAAGGCTGCTTTTGGCCCTCCAGTCCGGCCCTGCCCAAAGGTTTAGCTGTTTAGCTGGTGAAATGTCTGGGGGACTGGACTAGAGGGTTGTATTGATGATCTTGTATTGAGATTACTGGATTTGTTTCAGATTTCCTGTATTTATGTAGTCTGCACAAGCTGCCATGCGGCTCTGTGACCACTTCTGTGGAACATGACAGAGGAACCATTCAGAACTATTGTATTTGAGAACAAAGATTGAGATATTTTTAACAGTCCCCAGCTGGATCACCTGCCTTCAGAGGAGCATTCACGGCCCTGTCCTGATGCATTTCAAATAATAACCAGCATTGGTGAAGCTGAATCTATAAATATATATAAATATATATATATATATATATATATTGACATGCACTGAAGCACTGGTACAAATTACCCAACGCCAGCGGCCTCCAGTGTCGCTCTGCCAAGCATGCATTCCTGCATTAAGATTTTGACAATAAACGTTGCTAGCCTCTATGCCCTGCTGTGGCAGAGGAAGAACATATGAAGCCTGCCCAGGTCTTAAACATCGTGAATTTATATAAATTGGCCGGTGTTATATTGGTTTCCTGTAATAAACAACTGGTGGACTGTGCCCCTTAAGCAAGCTTCATTAGCTTGGGTTTTTTCTCTTATTATTTAAACTATTTATATTGAATGAAAATATCTTCAGCTTATCTGAGAACCACAGGGTACATAATGGTGTGCCCGATACAAGCAGCAAATAAAGTGCATGCAATATCTCCTCTGTAACCACTCCTGAGCAGCGCGTCATGAAGTGTCACTCGTGTAACATTCTGTGCATAGTTTCACAGTCTTATATCTCATCAAAATGTTCTCTAATGAGGCTTATGTACTTTTATGGCTTCACCATTGCCAATAAATTAGACATAATTAATATGAATAAATGGTTCACACTGCTCAGACCCAGCATACATAGGAGCTCGATTCACGAAGGTATTTACGTGTAGTAAAGTTACGAGTGCAGGGCCTCCGGACTAGTGACGGAGTCTCTGCATTCGTGGCAGAATTTCCGCACGGTGCACTGCAGAGAGTGCGCCAATCAGAGATTCTGCCCAAGTGCCGAGATTCCACCCGAGTACGAAGTCCCCGCCATGATGCAGAGACTCCACCCTGAATGCGGAGACTCTGCCTCAAGTGCAGAGACCCCACAACGAGTGCAGAGAATCCGCACTCGTAACTTTACTACACATAAGTGCCTTCGTGAATTGGGCCCATAATTATCAACTATCACTCTACCACTCTGCTCCCCCTTTCAGCTCCTTTATCGTACCCCTTTTAACTTTTAACCCTACACAGCAACTCCCCAACTCCAGCCTCACTCGAGCTACTCATGTTGCTTCGTTCTTTAGCATAAAATGCAAATAATGCTAGATGCGCGCTAAACCAAGGGCATCAAGGTGCATGTCACATATATTGCATACATCTAGTGCAAAATTCACTGTAAAAGTGCATATTGTATGTGCTTTTGTGGAAGCTGAACCCCGATAATTGTTTGCACCCCAATATTTATACACCTCCCAATTTTTACCTGGGCTGTTCAGCTCCGAGGTCTCACGTTGATCTTGCGGTAAGAGATTACTCTGCTCATCAGGATAAGCATTCATTTTTACCGGAGTAAAGTCAAAGTAGAAACTGGAGTTAAAAGGATTTATTACAAAATGATTAGTAAAAACGACATGACACAGAAAGATGCATTAATTTCCCTTAAAGCCTCAGATGCAGAAATACAGAATCACAAACTATAATAAAAATCCCTACTTAAGCAATAAAATCTAAATGTCAAACTCATAAAGAGTGCTGACTATCTCGGGGACGAAGAAAATCTCAGAAGAGTCGGACAGACTCTTGGGAGGAAAATGGAAAATCGCCCCCCCGACAGCTCAAAATCAGGAGTTTTTATAAACTATTATGCATAATAATTAATAAAACTAAAGATTCAGCATGGTATGGTCCTGGTTAGGTCGAATTTGCAAATCAAAAATAAACAGGTAATTCTAAAGATTCTTAGCACTGACCCATTTCTTAAGTTAAGACTAAGCTTCTGCTTGCTTCCTCTGCAATTGCGCTCCAGAGATGCACAACATAATATGAAGCAATGGCGCATAGAATAATTTTCTTTTGCATGCCTGCAGCCGAACTTCCAGGGAAATACTTCACAATTAAACATCAGGTACATGATGTAAAGTTTAATTAACAATACAAACTTTCTAATACAGTTCACCTCCTATATCATAGCATTCTGAGCTCTGTGGAAACTGTGGGGAGAGATAACTCGAAGCAGTACACTGATTGGGAGGGGGAAAGAGACAAGAGCAAGACAAGCTAAGCACCAGAAACTGCATCCATTTTAAAATAAGGGTGTCTCATAACCATACTGCATCATTAATCACACTTTTAAATAACATAATCATGTCGTTTAAGTGCAAAATATTTAATTCATCGGTTACGACTATATTCATCAGTAACATTATTAATTCGCACTAATATTTTGTCACCCAAAATTACACATCAGAAAAACTTTAACACGTTTAGAACGTGTGCAAAATAGGAATCAAATGATGACTTAGCATTTTTACCTCCTTTATATCTTCTCCCAGACCATCCCTTCAACCTAAAACCCAAGTGCTATAGCAGGCGCCCCACCGAGCCTCCTACTCCAAACCTGCCTATTGCTCGGTGGCACCATGTCTGGGTGCCTGTCCTTCTAGTTTCCCGCTGGTCCCGCCCCATCCATCTTCTACCATCTCTTCCCTCGCAATGACTGATCAACATCCAAATCATCCTATAGATTTCAAAAGCAGCATCTTTGACCATGTGAAACATGTGAACTTTCCCCTCATAAAGCACTTTTATTCTGGAAATCTGAGCTACAGAAAGCTGTGCTCCTTTTGCTCTAAATTGTTATTTCATATTCTTAAATTCTTTACGCCTGTCAGTGGTTTCCGCTGTTATGTTGGAGAAAATACAAAAAGAAAATTATTTTTGGCCTGAGAAAGACTTCTCCTTGAGTGCTTTAGAGAGTATTAGTTCTTTCAACCTATAATTCGAAAAGTTCACCAAGATAGGTTAGTGTGCTTGGCTTGATTTTGTGCAGGGATTCTGCGGGCACCCCCTTTACTGCCATCGAGACGCAGCCAACAAAGAGGAGGGCGGAGCCGTAGCAGGATCCGAAAGTCGGAAGATGCATGAAGGCAGAGGCAGTATGTCCTACATCCAGTGACAACGAGTGCCTTTGGCAACTAATGTAATGTACAATTCCTTTAATGGACGATGTTGCCCCATTCAGGTTACATTGATTGTAGCCAAAGCCCACATAGGGCAGAGTGAAATTAAAAGGATGGTTGCAGTTTTTTTAAGTCGATGAAGGTTGCACTTCACGAGGGTGATTCCCCCAAAACTAGCTTTAGCTGCAATTTTCCCCAAAAATGTTTGTATTAAAACAGCATCTTCTGTTTAACCTCTCCAAAGTTTGTACTTTATTTTTTAAAGAAAATTCCATTTCACATTTTGGTTGAGTCTAAAAGCGATTAAACAAAAATTATTAGTTTAGAATCCCAGAGATGAGTAACAAGGGGATCAACCATACATTTTTGGCGGTGATCGGCTCCCGCATACAAGGCATGGCTCAAATTTGTATTCTACTACACTCTAAGGGGCATATGTACAAGGGAATGGAGAAGCGTGGTGTTAAGCAAAAATTGCTAACGCCACGCTCCGCCATTCTGAAAATGCAGGGATGCACCGTATTTACAACGATACGGAGCTTCCCTGCGTTTTCCCTAGTGTTGGCGCTAAACTCAGCTGCCTAGCGCCAACGCAGCCGCCCTTGCACCATAGTGCAGAGGTCTCATCATAGAAACCCATTATCAACTATATGCAAGTCTTTATTACTGGCATGTCGTTTCAATCTGCTTGTTGATCCCGACAGAAACATCAGGGATGTAAGTACAACACCCATCTCCAATTAAAGCACACACTCCGACCTTACCAGCCAATACAAAATCCAGAGCAATTCTGATTTGCAAAGTAACAGGCCTTTGAGCCACCAACTTAGTGTTTGGCGGCTTCAGAGCATCAGCAGTTGAATTAGGCGCCTCCCTTAGTACTTTAACAACTCAGCAATTCTACTGGATAGACCCAGGATCAGGATGGTAAAGAATCGTGCAGTCTCTGAAATGTCTCTTTTCTTTCTCCTATGCAAGGCAGGAGGGTGTGTCACAAAATTTCTGACAGTAGGCGTACATATGCACAGTCACAGGATCCAGACTAGCCCTCGGGTAGCCACACAGAGGCCCTATGGCAACAACAGTAGTAGGTCCCAGTTTGATCAGTCACCTCTTCGGCTGTACAGCACAACAGATGGGAAAATGGTTCTTGGAATCTCAACTTGGGTAAAAACCGAAAAGGATGGGTAATTTGCTTAGGTAGAGTCACATTGCACTCACTGCCTACCATGAAGATGATGGTGTTTCCTTCTTCACATACCAGTGCATTGACCAATGAGGCCAAGGGGACAGCTGGAGGCTGTTGTTCTCGATTGGTAAGGGCATTGTCAGGCCATCAAGGTTAACAAGGGTGATGTAATTATCACATTCATGGATAAGAGACCTATGCAGATTTAGATCAGCACTTTGGAATCAGAGGTAGGTACTCATTGGGGTCAGTTGGAGCAGAGTCACCATGAAGAGAGGTTCAGGTTCTGCTTGTACACTTCCAGGTCTTGCAGAAAGGTATTGTCTAGGTCGGGGCAAAATGTAAATTATGCCGGCGTAATTAACGTAGTTGCAGGAATTTCACATTACGCTTGCTATGCAAAATTCCCAAATACACCATTACGCCACTTCACATAATTACGTGCCATTTGCGATAACAATTTACCAAAAATGCGTTAAATCATCATTTGTGCTACAATTTTACAGGTAATGCACTGGAACAACAGAACACACGCAGCTGTTGCTCGCAGTGCTTTTGTTTTCAGCACTTTTTGAAGCGTGAAATGCATTCTGACATCAAAAAATTGACACAAGGATGCATTTTGTGCAACGATATAGCACGCTCCTAGTATTGTCTTTGTAGAGAGAGTGCTTTTTATGGAAATTGGCAGTGGACTTGTGTAGTTGATTTCTTTTGGCCCACTGCTCTGCTCCCCCTCCAGAAAAAGCCACAAGATGAACCAACTATGCAAACATGCAGTGAAGAGGGCCAGTCAAACCATTGAGGGATCAGGCAGCTGGGAGACTTCCCACTGCTAGGGCCTCTGGCCATACAAGTGGGCAGAAGAAAGGGCTGTATCCTCATAGTGCCTCTTCGAAGCACTTGTGGGGCCAGGAACTTTTCAATCAGCAGGTCTGCGGCCTCTTGACTCGGTGGACCGCACGCAGTGCAGTTGTAGGATCCTCGCGGGCAGTCCTCTGTACTTGACAACAGGGTTAATGATGAGCAGAAGTTGGAAAACACCTTTCCACTGGGGCTGGAGCAATGACGTGAGCTGTAAGGGTGGGCGTAGACTGGCATAGTTCTCTCTAGCGTAATTACTCATAATTACTTCTAAATGACTCGTAATTATGAGTAATTACGTGAAAAGAGTAATCCACCATGTAGTTCTATTTTCTTAGTGTAAAGTGCGCCCTCATGTCCAAAAAGGGTTTGAGGATGCATTTATGCTTCCGAAATAGTAATAAATGCTACAGGACATGAAAAGCAGCGGCAAGCAGCCGCTCCCACCCTCTTGGTTTGTTGTTCCTGTGCTCCTGCAGTAGGAATTTTGCCCAATATTACTCTTAATTAATCAATCTGGCGTAATCACGTAATATCGCATTACAAGAGTAATGCATAATTACTAAAATTATTCTGATTGCTCCAATGTAATTAAAATTTTGCCTGAGCCTAGATAGCTGGTGGATCTTCACAAGAATGCAGCCACAGGTAGCAGATTGACCCGGGCTTTGCAGGCTTCGGTCGTCGGTCGGGCTCGTGGACAGTTGCAGTTGAAACCTGAGAAAGGAGGCTGTTGAGACAGTGAATGAGTTATTTGTAGTACTCCAAAGTCACACCATCAGATAGGCGCAAATTAAGTACATCCAGAGACACTGGATGGGTGGAGGGAAGAATCCTTGGTCTACCCACAATAATGTTGTATGTGATTAATTTAGTATTTTGGTTATGGGTGACTCGGATTGACATTAGCACTAAGAGTAGAGTATCTGGCGCCTGAGGCAAATCTCCTCATGTGAAGTATACATCTTATTCTTCAATGTTTCATTAGACCTCTCTACCTTCCAAGAGAAATCAGGTTCATAGGCACAATGAAAATGCTATTGAATTCCTAGAGCGTTGCACCATTTCTGCACTGAAGACACAAAATGAGTTCCTTTGCCACTTCTGATCTTGAGTGGGATTCCGAACTCAGGGCATTTGAATGAACTCTATTTGGACGTGGACACATGGTCAGTATGGGGGCAGGATAAGCAGCTGAGGTAGTTTTGGTTAGGGGTGTGTGAAATTTGCATAATTTGCTCTCTTATAATTATGTAAAATAACAGAAAAATTATGCATAATTATCCAAAATGTAAATCCGTCATTTTGCTTTATATTTTAGCATAAAATGGGTCCTCATGTTAATTTTTGGTGCGAAGACACATTTCAACAAAAGCACCACGCATCTTGTGTTCTGCTGTTCCCAAGCGTTCTTAGTACATTTTTACTGCAAATGTTACTATTCACAGTAAATTTATACAGGGAATAGCACATAATTGTGCAAAATGGCGTAATGGAGTCATTTCAGTAGTTTGGCGTAGCAAGCATATTTCAAAATTCCTAACATTATGTGACTTGCGTTGGTGTAATTTATATTTCGTCCTAGCCCTGTTTTGGTGCCCTTTCTGACAGTACTCACAAAGCAGACACGTTGGACTCGTACTTAAAACAGAAACAAAGCACCAGCACTAACCCTTGTACAAAACAACAATCCAATAATACTCTAACCAAGCCTCTCCGTTCCTTCCAACACATCTCACACGATGAATTTATGGACCTGGTCAAAGCAAGCAGGCCTGCCGGCAGCCCTTCTGACCCCTGTCCACCACAAACTTTCAAGACAATTCTTTTAACAACCTCTGCTGCCACTCCAGTAAGAAGAATCATCAACGATTCCTTCACTACCGGAATATTTCCAGAAGAACTCAAAAATCACACATACGCCCTTTACTAAAGAAAACAAACTTGGACCCGCTGAACCCTGACAACTACAGACCCATTACAAATGGACCTTTCCTGGGCAAACTGATAGAAAGAGCAGCGTTCGCCCAGATGTCACAATTCATTGAAGAGAATGACATACTTTCAGACTTCCAAACAGGATTCCGTCCGGGAAGAGGCACTGAATCTGCCCTCCTTGCCATCTGGGATGACCTGAAGAATACATTTGACCGCAACGGGGTTGCTGCGCTACTCCTCTTGGACCTCTCGGCTGGCTTTCCTTTGACACGGTTGACCATGACACTCTGAAACAAAGACTCTATGAAGCCGGCATAGAGGGAACTGCTCTAGACTGGATCGCGTCCTACCTTCGAAACAGAACTAATGTCATCCATACCCCACCTTTCTCGTCCAAACCGTACTCCACAAAAGCAGGGGTCCCTCAAGGTTCTATCATCTCGCCCATGCTTTTCAACATCTACATGAAGTCATTACCAGTACTGATCAATAAATTTCACCTCACGTGCTATAACTATGCAGATGACACGCAAATACTCCTTCAACTGGAATGCCCCAAAGACATTGGAAAATCACCAATTTTCAGCTGTCTCAGATCCGTGGATCAGTGGATGACTTGGAGCCATCTCAAATTGAATGCTTCAAAAACGGAAATACTCACGTCTGGCGATTGGAAACATTACAACCCGCTTGCCGCATGGCCTAATGAACTGGGATCGCCACCTAAAGTATCGAAGGAAGTAAGAAACCTCGGAATGACCATGGACTCCAAGCTGTCGATGAATGCCCAAGTGGACAAACTAGCAAGATCAAGCTTTGTCACTATAAAAACGCTGCGACGAATTTTCCCTCATTTGGGATTTCCGCACAAGGTCCAAGCTACCATCTCCCTTGTTCTGTCCAAACTCGATTACGCCAATAGCCTCTACCACGGATCACCTTTAACAACCATGAAAAGACTACAACGGATTCAGAACTCGGCTGCCAGACTACTCTTGCATATCAAACCGCGAGACCACATCTCCCCTGCCTTGAAAGCCCTGCATTGGTTACCGGTTGCCAGAAGATTAACGTTCAAGCTGCTTTGTATCACTCACAAAGCAATACATGGAATGGGACCGCTCTTCATCAGGAATAAAATCACCAAACACATTCAACAGAGGAACCTCCGCTCTAAAGGAGCATCTCGCCTCAAAATCCCAAGATACAAGAAAAAAACCATGGGTGGCACATCCTTCTCTGTTCAAGCAGCCAAACTATGGAACTCTTTACCCCCCAACATAAGATCCACCGACGACCACCTTATCTTCAGAAAACTACTCAAGAATTGGCTCTTCCCCACATAAGCACCATACGCAAACAGAAATTTACAGCATATCCCTCTGTATATAAGCATTTGTTTTCACTATAGATATGTACCTATCTTTGTGTATTGCTTTGTATAAACATGTAGAATAAGTATGTTGAGAGAAAAAAAAAATAATAATAAATAAATAAATAAAAATGATCTTTGGTCTACATGTACTTACTTCCATTGTGCATCTATGTACCTTCCATGTACTTGGATCTGTGTCTCTGTTACTTTTCTCCTGAAAAAGCATATCCAATGCACTACCCTATTTCTCAGCCTATACTTCTCTCAATATATCTTCTAGCCCAACCTTCTAACTCATCTCAAACTTCTTTCTACTACTCTTTCCAATGCACTACCCTATCTCTCATCCTATACATTTATCAATATATCCTCTACATCCACTCTCATTTATCCCAAACCCCATACCACTACTATGATCCCCAAAATAACCCTTTCTAGACTCTCTCCTACTCTACCCCTCCTTGCATCATCTGACACCTCTTTTACTATACCGATCCCCTAAAACAAACCTTTCTAAACTCTTCCCTCTGACTCCTCCCCTCCAAAACTCCTTTTTACTCATCCAAAAGCCTCCTCCTACTGCTATGACCTAAAAGAAAAAATCCTTCACTCTTTTATCCCTCCACTATCCTTTCAATCAAAATTAACAGACTAACATGTTCACTTCTCAAATTCCATATTCAACTATACTAATTCACCACTAATCCTTTATGGGTTCCAGAGTAGCGTGCTACTCGCCAATAAAGCGTCTCAACACCCCATCAGGGTTACAAGCGCTATATAAATGCAAACCTTTTCCCTTTTCTTCCCCTCCCCAACCCTTCTCAATCCAAATAACTGACTAACATATCCACCACTAAAATTACTTTCATGTTTCACCATACTAATTCAACACTAATACTTATGGGTTCCAGAGTAGCGTGCTACTTGCGCTTCAAAACCCCATCAGGGGTAGCAAGCGCTATATAAATACAAACCTCTTTCCCTCTTCTATCCCACCACCTACCCTTCTCTACCCAAATAACTGAATAACCTATCCACTACTCAAATTACTTCATATTTTACTATACTAATTTTCAACACTAATCCCTAATGGGTTCCGGAGTGGCGTGCTACTCGCCAGAAAAGCGCTTCAGCACCCATCAGGGGTAACAAGTGCTATATGAATGCAAACCTTTCTTCCCTTTTTATCCCTCCGCTATCCTTCTCACTCCAAATAACTGACTAATATCCACCACTGAAATTACTTTCATATTTCACCATATTAATTCACCACTAATCCTTTATGGGCTTCCGGAGTAGCGTGCTTCAACACCCCATCAGGGGTAACAAGCGCTATATAAATACAAACCTTTTTTCCTCCTCTATCCTTCTGCTATCATTCCAAATCCAAATAACTGACTAACCTATCCACCACTTAAAATGTACTTGCATGTTTCACTATACTAATTCAACACTAATCCTCTATGGGTCCCGGAGTAGCGTGCTACTCGCCGAAAAAGCGCTTCGACGCTTCGTCAGGGGTAGTAAGCGCTATATAAATGCAATTACAATACAATACAATACTCTTGACAAATGGCACACATTTGATATGAGGTGAAGGAGCGTGCTAACCGGTATGTGACTATGGCACTGATCACAGCATCGAACCATCTTTAGACTATCACCTTGGGCGGTTTGATGGGCAGCACATTTAAATACAACAGTTACTTTCTATGGGGGTGGGCGGGCATTAATACCCCCAGCAGATGTGAGAAAACCTTGTTGCATCCAGAGGAGCCCAAAATCATTGGCACCCCAAATGCGTACTTTCAAACAGTAAAGATAGTTACAATTTTCTGAGCAGCCATTATGCAAGCAGAGGTAAAGCAATCAGTTTAGCTGCACAGACAGCATATTCTTTTGGTAAACATTTGCTCTGAAGAATTTCATGTAAGGTGCCGGCTGCATACCTAGCAACCAATTTATTTCATTTTTTCCAAGACAAGAGCCATTAACAGATATACAATGTCACAGGTAGGTTGGGGTGTATGAGTGAGATCAACCCAGGGCTCTCTGTGGTGGGCAGCCATAAGGGACAGTCACAGGGCTCTGGTTCCGCATCACATGACGTGGGAAGCACTGAAGCTGGATTGAACACAGGACTCGTACCAAAGTACTACACAAAACAGAGTGCAATAGGATTTCATGTTTAGACAATCTGGACATTGAAAGGTGCTGAGTGATAGTTGTCATAGTGTGACTCCTGCTTGGGGGCCACAGCAGCAGTGATCGGTGACCCAAGAACAATGTGTGAGATGCTTTAACAGGTTGGACAGCTGCTACAGCAGTGCACAGATAAGATGGCCACTCTGCTGCCACTGAACCAGGACCGGAGGAAGAAGAAGCAGCTGGTGTCTTTCTGTCTCGATGGTCACACAGCAGCACTCTGCGAGCAAAGCTACCCCTTGCAAGGGAATATCACGAGACAGGGTTGGTGCAGGAGGGTAAACTCAAAGCAGGACTGCAGGACAATCCATACTCGAAAGGTTGACTCTGCTTCTGTGGGTGGGTCTGGTGGCTTAGTGCACTAATGACTAATGCATCCACTGTAGGGGCCTATGTTAGACCTCATGGTCACCGCTTCAAATCCCTGCGGGTCCACTCAGCCTTTCATCCTTCTGAGGTTGAGGAAATGGGTACCATGGAAGCAGGCAACAATAAACATCAGTTATTCAGCGCCACAATACCCATATGCAACCGTGCACTTCACAAATGCACATGTTATGGACTGCGGCAAATGTTTAACATTTTCACAAAATTTACAGAACCAAAAATCCACTGTCAGCAGTACCTGGACATCCCAAAAGAGCATGTATATGAGAGATGGTGGCTTGCGGAGAGAGTAGCTTACGGCCAATTAAAAAATGTGAACTTTGTAGATAATATAATGGGTGGATTTGTAGGGCACATGCATACTCCCAAGGGGGGCCATTTGGTGCTATCCAACTCAAATGTCTCATTTTATCAACCTCAGAAAGGATAAAAGTCTGAGTGGATCTGCCACGATTTTAGTTCACTGAACCATCAGACCCAGCTTTCCTCCACAAAATTTGGATTTGGCACACCATTAATTCCAGCCCGCCACATGGATCCTACTAAAGTGGGATGCCTCGTAGCCAGCCAAGTCTTCCTGAAGAAGGGGAGTGTACCTACTGTAGCCAGTCCGATTTAGGGAAATGTCTAACATAACACTACCCACTGACAGCAGCAAGGCCAGCATGAGCCCCTGACTCGGCGAGAACAGAGGTACATCTTCCGGTCCCACTGGACAAACCGTGAGAGACCTCTAAGCAAAGTGCAGGTGGCCTAGAAGAGGGATGGGAGGCTATTTTTAGGTCTTGACCTCGAGAGAGCTGTAGCTGTCTCTTGTCTAAGACCTCTTACCTACAATATAATACACATAGTCGACTTTGGGCCAGCACCGTGCTCACGACTGGGCAACTTTCATGCCTAGCTCAGGTCCCTTCACCTTATTTGTTGGCTTTCCTCCTTAGCCTGGTATTTGCCCCACCCCTGGAGAATTTCTGCTTTAACATGTTTCTGATTAGTAGATTTGTATCCCTCAACTGCTGGTGGGAGGGGACTCTATTTTTTTGCCCTTTAGCATCACTTTCATCACTCTCTTGCCCCTCCCTAGCTTTATTTATTTATTTATTTTCATATATTTTAAAAACATTTTTATGTGAGGCCTCTGTTTCTACACACTGCTATAGGGCCTCTCACATTTTGCAAACACTACTTAGTATTTTTTTTTTTATGGAGACCTGGAAGCTATACACTGCTAGTGGGCTGCTTGCATTTTTATAACCATCGTCCTTTCTCTTTTACATATCATATTATTTATTAATTATTTTAATCTTTTTACGAGGGCCCTGGAGCTGCTAATGGGCCACTTGCTTCTTTTGATTTGCATGCCATCACACAAACCCCGAAAAGGTGGTGGCCATCTTAGAATGGTAAATTAAATTGAAAAAAAAAATCAAACTGGATGCCAGTGCAATAGTACGTATGCACAGGTATATGCATGCACAGGAGCCAACCTAGAATGATTTTTTGCTTTAAGGAAGATTATGCCAAGATGACTACCATATACGCATGGGCATGAAAAGTGGTCATCTTAGAATGAATTTTGTTAAATAATAAGTAAAAAACCATCCCAAGATGGTGCCAGACATGCATGCACATGCATTTGTCACACCCATCTTGGAATGTTTTTCTAATTTATATAGAAACGTTGTTCAACAGTAGCCACGGCTCCTGCATGCACACACCCGGTGGCCATCGGGGACGGGAAGTATTGGAAGGCCAATAGGTTCCATAGGAGATACCTAATGGCTTTGCCAATGCTTGTGTCAGCAGGCACTCACTGTGCCTGTCAATCAATCACGTCTGTCAGAAGACTTAGGAAAAGTGTTGACAAAAGGCAAAGTATTCCCAGAGCAAGAACTAGCTTTAGACATGGAAGAAAGAATAAACTAGGGGGGCATATTTACAATGAAACGGTGCATCGCTGCAAGCAATTTAGCTGAGCCGTGCTGCGTCATTTAAAAAATGCAGGGATGCGCCGTATTTACAAGAATACGGCGCACCCCTGTGTTTTCCCTTGCGCCGGTGCTAAAAACGCTGCCTTGTGCCAGTTCAGGCACCCTGCACCATGGTGCAAGGGTGCCTGTGTTGCAGGGATGATTGTGTTTGTGCAGGAAGGGACACCTTCCTGCACAAAAACAATCATTAATGGCATTTTGCTCCTTCTCTGTGCGCTGCAGAACGCAGCACACATAGAAAGAGCAAACAACGAGGAGAAATAAAAGCATTTCTCCCCGTTGCGCCACATTAACGGCGTTAGTTTTTGGCGCTGCCTCAGATTTACAGATCCTTGTAAATCTGGGGCAGCGTCAAAAAGCAATGGGTGTTGCGTGGGAACACCCACAGCAACACCCATTGCGCGCCCCTCTGCCGCAGAAAACCTCAGTGAGGGGGGCCATATTTACAAGGTGGTGTAACGCCACGCAAAGTAATGTCGTACATTCATCCCAGTACAGGGATCTGGGCCTAAATCCATTGTTGTTTTGCTCACCATGCCATTCCAGTTTGGACCCAGCCATATGCAAATCAGTCTTGACCCTGCGCCCAATGGGAACAGTCCAGCCCGAACTGCCAGGCCAGGTCCTCCCTGGACTGGAAACAAGCCTCCTGGGACCGGTTTCGGGCTTTCAGCCCTCATCAGCCAGGATAGCTTGACTCCAGTGGCATGGAGAGCACGGGACCCACGCCTGGGCATACCCGTCCCACTCGGGGTGACAATTGCAAAAACAACAATTGATGGACAGAATGCAGAACAATGTCGTACATTCACCCCAGTACAGAGATCTGGGCCTAAATCCATCGTTTTTTTGCTCACCATGCCCTTCCAGTTTGGACCCAAGGTGGTGTAAAGCCACGCAAAGTGGCTTAGCGCCGCCTTGTAAATATATAGCAGTGCATTGCGCCACCGGGGCGTCGGAAAAAGTGACGATCCGGTGGCGCAATGCCCTTGTAAACATGCGCCAAGCTGTTTTACTGGCCTGACCACTGCATTGTATTGTATGCATAGCATCTCTCATACCATTTACTGTCACTGCAACCTTTCACCCGAGGGCAAACTGGACCCGAGTTTTGAAAAGTTGGAAATCGGCCCCCACGTGTTGACGTCTATGCATGGACGCTAATTTTCGAATTTCAGAAATTCACAGAAGTTTACAAGTGCAGGCTGTGAACCAGCAACAGTCAGAAGTTTCCAGTTGTGCTTCTGGAAAATCTTCGTGAATTCCAGTGTACATCAAAGCAAAGGCATTTGGGCATGTGAAATTGTGCGTAGTGTGCATTTGTGCATGAGAAAAGGATTCCCTATCTGGGCATTGTAATTTTTTTCGTTTTTTTGTCTTAGGGGAAAATATTTTTTTTTATCTTTTAAAACCCCTGTCACCAGCGCTGGGGGTGTTCCCTTTCTGCTGTCCTTGACAGAAGTCAATATCTTGCTGGTTCCAAGGAGAGAAAGGGTCAGAAAGCAGTTTGTGAGCCCCCGAGTAAGTATGTTTGGGGTGTGCAGACTTTCAGGACATTCCTGCCTCGGAGCGCCCACTTCAGTCCCTGTGGGCGGAATTATTTTTAAATCTTTGCACGAGTGCAGTTTAACCTTCCTGAGCAGTAACAGTGTGTGAAAGCTGGACTTCTATGCGCATGCGTCTTTGTCAGCCTGACAGGCTGTGAGCACAGGTGCATTCATGCGGTCAGTGAGCGGAGTGGTCCTGTCAGGGAACTGTCTCCAGCGTCACTGTAGAAGCAGCGCTGAGGCGCTATGAAAAATACAAAATAAAGCGTTGCGGCGGATGGGGGGCGTCTCAAAGCAGTCGAAGATTAGGAAAGCAGATGTTTCGTCGACGGCACTGGAGTGTGGAGAATCAGCCAGACACAAGATGACGTGCACAGTTGTATGATGAATATTTAACTGCCACAAAGTGAGGGAAAGGTCAGACTTGTGGTATTTCGATCAGAGGCCTAGTGAAAGCAAGGAAAGGCCGGGACAGATGCAGAGCGCGGAGGTGGGGGAAGCGAATACAGTCATGCTGTAACTATTCGGGGGGAGGAAGTGGGGTGGGGGGGGCGGGGGGGCGTTAGAGGGACTGCAAGCTTCCCTGGTCCGAAAGTTGTTGGGGACCACCTGACAGTCCCAATTATAAGACTCCTTGTGTTTCCAACTGAAGGTTTGACCCCCAGCCACTGAAAGCCTAGTTCAATGCATGTAGCTTAACTCACATACAGTTTAAAACAGTTCATCACAATGTACTGGCGAGTGTAATCACCAAGACAAAATATGTTTTTATTACAAGCACATTATGATGCATGGTGATGTCACAAATAGTGAAAAATTCGTTACAAGTCACCTGCAATTAGTGATTAGAGCAGTAGCGGCTGGTGTCAGAGAAAAGTGGTAACACAGTGCGGACACAATAACAACACAACATAAAACAAAGGAAAACTTACCTGCCGCCCGCCGCATTGCCGCTCTTCCGCCCTTCTGCCTCCACGGCAGCACAGGCAGAGGCTCCCAGACTCTCCTACGGCCAATCCAGATGCTGCTCTCATGCTGCTGGCAGCATGAGAGAAGTGCCGGGATTGGCCTGAGAGGCTTGGATTTGCGGCCATAGAGAGACTGGGATCGTGTGCCTGCTGTCTCCAACCTGGCAGTGCAGCTCGGGTTGGAGACATCTCAGTGCACATGTGTGCTTGGCCGGCCTACGATGGCCGGCCAAACCCACATGCGCACTTGTAGCATGTGCCCACACTCCGCCTCCATGAGTCGTCACTCTGCCCCCAAGACTTGGCCCTGCGAAGAAAAGTTAAATGACAATAAACCTGTTTTAGTATCATTTTATTTTTCAAATTTTGCATCTGCTGGCGAGGGGGAGGAGCGGACGGCATCCTCTGCCATAACAGAGGAGCCGCCACTGTATTAGAGATTAGTGATGGATCTTACGTCTGGAAGAGTTCAGAACCCAGGTAACTCACTCATTGACTTTATGCTTGTTTTTGACCCTGTACAGCGCTCTGCTGCCTTTTGACTAGGTTTGTGCTATAGAAATAATGCATAAATAATAATATATTCATACATCATCATACATACACATATACATACATACATACATACGTACATACATATATACATGCATTTGAAGTTATAGCCCTTAGCATTCAGGAGGTTTTTTCGAGTGACACAGCTTTTATGGACTATAAAAGACTAATGTTAGTTTGGACTATAGTGACCTTTGAACCTGTCCCTGATGCTGACAATAGGGCAGCTATTAGCGGATGGGACACTTTAGGATAGTCTCCTGATGGGTTAGTGTTTTTTTGTACTATTATTTCTAAAACAGTGTAAAGGTCTCAATGTGATACATACAATCCTAGCTACATTTTATTGGCCTCAGATTCCATTGGAATAGGCTGCGGTGTACTGGAGTCACCTAAAACACTGCAGGTGGCATCACAGGTCACAGCTGCCTCCTTGGACTGGGATCTCATGGTCTAGCTAAAGCAGTCAAAAGCTTCCAAAGCCAACAGGATACTGGAGGATAGCACCAGCTGATGGGTCTCCCAAGACTAAAACTTGGAATTTAGTTATCTCCTAGTTGTGGTTGAATGATTTCAACTGAACTAGCCAACTCTGAGATCAGACTGTGCCTGAGGTTAAGGTCAGTAAGTCCCTAAAGGTTAGAAAGTCCCTAAACCTTAGAATCCATGGATAACAGCGATGTAGTTGAAATGGTCCCCTGTACATCTGGGATGTAGTTGACATGGCCCTAGATAGGACATCCCTCCACCTTGGAATCCCTGTTAATCAGGGATGTAGTTGACATGGTCCCCTGTACATCTGGGATGTAGTTGACATGGCCCTAGATAGGACGTCCCTCCACCTTGGAACCCCTGTTAATCAGGGATGTAGTTGACATGGTCCCCTGTACATCTGGGATGTAGTTGACATGGCCCTAGATAGGACGTCCCTCCACCTTGGAACCCGTGTTAATCAGGGATGTAGTTGACATGGTCCCCTGTACATCTGGGATGTAGTTGACATGGCCCTAGATAGGACATCCCGCCACCTTGGAATCCCTGTTAATCAGGGATGTAGTTGACATGGTCCCCTGTACATCTGGGATGTAGTTGACATGGCCCTAGATAGGACGTCCCTCCACCTTGGAACTCCTGTTAATCAGGGATGTAGTTGACATGGTCCCAGTTAGGACGTCCCTCCACCTTGGAATCCCTGTTAATCAGGGATGTAGTTGACATGGTCCCAGTTAGGACGTCCCTCCACCTTGGACATGGACTCTTATGCAGGAGAGATCACTCTTGATGCTGCTGTGTTTAAAAGCCTGTTTAACCTTGAGGACAAATGGGTCAAAGTCAGGCTTGGAGCTCGCAGTGACATAGTTGGATTCTAGATCTGGAGGTACTGGTGTCATTTCTAGACCACTTCGCAGCTTGGCAGGGTCAAAATGGCGCCCAAAATTACTTTCATTGCCACCCACTTTCCATCCCACGTTGGGTGGAGGGTTCTTTGCTTTCAATGTTGTTGCAGGGAGTGAACCCCACCAGGGATGGCATCTACTCTTAGACCAAACTGTGTCATTGCGTGTAGAACTGGAGTTACTGCATCCGAATCAGCACATTTTCTTTCCAACCTTTTTTCCAGTCCTGTGTCACTCGGTATTATATGGTGAAAATGAAATATGCAGTGGGAAAAATTGTGGCGTGCAATATCACTACATAACTGGGAATACCTCAGGATCAGGAGCAAATAGTGTTTGTGTCGGATCCGGGTAACCCCAAACACCTCGGTATCATAGCTGCCAACTTTCCCAGGTCCATGTGTGATGTGCTACTCCAGTCCAGGTTTTTTCATTGGAATCTGAGAGTGGTAGTGCTGTTTTATAATGGAATATACAAAACTGCAAGTCCCAGAATTCAAAGAAAAAGCCTAGACTGGAGTATCACGTCACGCATGGGAAACATGGCAGGGCTGCAGTATAGGGGCGTAAGAGTATATCTACACTGAAGGAGAGCTGTGAAAAGATTCCCCCAGCAGATATTTAAGGAAAACAAATTGGGGCCTAACAAACTGCACAAAAAATCAATTTAATAAGCTACAATCCAATAGCGACTAGGCCTGGGCAGAATTTCAACTATGCCAGAGTAATCAGAATAAATTTGGTAAGTCTGTGTTAACTCTTTGATGCAGAATTACCTATAATAACGCAATTACGCCCACATGCGTAATTACGAATAATTTTGGGGGGAAATCCTACCGCAAGAGTACATTTAGGAAGCGTGAGCAGCTGCTTGAGCTTGCTATTAGTTTTCTGTTGCATTTAGCACTATTTCTTAGCCCAAAACGCATCTGCCCAAGGGCGCATTTTTGTGCAAAGAAATTAGCTCTAAATGCAGAATGACACTTTTTGTGTGATTCTGCGTAATCTCAATGAATTTTTCAGTAATTCCGCGTGATTACGCTACACAGAATTGTGCGAGTTACGCCTACCCCTAGGAAAGACACAGTGAGACCTAACCCCCGTTTTATTTGGAGATAAAAGAGGCAGACATGGCACAAATCAGAGTTAAAAGATAGACAGAAGCAGAGGTTGCTGGGCTCGGATTGTGAAACAATGCCTTTAGACTACTTAGTGGGCTGTGTAATGCACAGCACAGTGGCGCAGGGCACTCTGGGAAAGCAGCAGCAGGAGCTATCAATGACCGGCCAGTCCTCTCCTTCCAACAGAGGAAAGAACAGGGCTAGAGTTTCAATGCACGAGGGAGCCATGGTGTGAGCCTGATGAAGGCCTCTTACCATCATCTCTATTTCCCAACAATGCGGTAAAACCGCAAAGCTGGGGGCACGGGTGCTGCCTGATGCGTTTCCAGGCTGCAGAGACCTCTCCATCCAAAGAAAGCCCAAGAGGACGTGGAACGTGACCCGCGCCGGTGCCACGCAGCAGCTGTGAAAGCATCTGCCTGGCAGACTCGCTGAAACCCAATAAAAAACAAGCATTGGAGAGGCAGAGGGTTGATGGATAGATAGCTTACAGACACTGGAAGATGCTGAACTTGTGACTCATGGCAACCCGATGACTGAGCAGCTCCCTGAATGCGAAAGAATTTAAAACTGTGGAATCACATGGTCGTCCTGCGGTAAAGCACCGTAGTGCCATTATCGGCAACTTCTCCCACCCCCCGTCTGAGCATGCAAGAATGAATAAATACACAAGACAACTTTGTAGTGGGAAAATATTGCTGCAGGTTTATTCCATACAGGAGTATGCAATATGTGGGTTATCTTACGGGCGATCCAAGGGCGGGGCAGCTGTACCAGCCTATGCTGCCCCGCCCGCCTGGTGAGCCAGCACTGTGGGGCACCCCGTCAGTGCTACCTTTGATGATCCTCTTCCGGATCACGTGACACGTTGGTCTGTTCTACTCACGCCCTTTTCAGGGCGGAGCGTAGCAGGGCAAACCCCCGGTTGGTCAGGCCCCCAACCGCCCGAAGGACTAACGGGCGCCGTCGCGGTTTTCCAGGAACCTGCCCTGAGGCTCCTGGTCTTTGGCTCTGGCACCCCTACTGTGCCGCGCAGAGGTACCCTTACTGTACCGGTCTGCCGCAGAGGTACCCTTACTGTACCAGTCTGCTTCCAGATCGCCCTGTAACTCCGCCTGCAACACAAAAGGAAAACATTAAAGCATTCAGAGTACCCTGTCCACCAGCCAGGACGCCGGGTAAGAGGTGGGGTGGGAGACGGCGTGGCTGGCGAACAGAGGCCGCCAGGAGGGGCAGAGGAGGCATATATGCCCTCCCCCCCCCTTGTCGCACCGGAAGGACGTCACAGAGGCGACCTAGCTAGAGGGCTCCACAGAACCCCTCCAAAGACTAGAGTGGGTGGGCAGTGCCAAAATGGCACTAAGGGGCCGCCCTGCTGAGGTGGCCCCCTGCGGGGCCGCGGACAGCCGCATAGTGCCATTATCGGCAACTTCTCCCACCCCCGTCTGAGCATGCAAGAATGAATAAATACACAAGACAACTTTGTAGTGGGAAAATATTGCTGCAGGTTTATTCCATACAGGAGTATGCAATATGTGGGTTATCTTACGGGCGATCCAAGGGCGGGGCAGCTGTACCAACCTATGCTGCCCCGCCCGCCTGGTGAGCCAGCACTGTGGGGCACCCCGTCAGTGCTACCTTTGACGATCCTCTTCCGGATCACGTGACACGTTGGTCTGTTCTACTCACGCCCTTTTGAGGGCGGAGCGTAGCAGGGCAAACCCCCGGTTGGTCAGGCCCCCAACCGCCCGAAAGACTAACGGGCGCCGTCGCGGTTTTCCAGGAACCTGCCCTGAGGCTCCTGGTCTTTGGCTCTGGCACCCCTACTGTGCCGCGCAGAGGTACCCTTACTGTACCGGTCTGCCGCAGAGGTACCCTTACTGTACCAGTCTGCTTCCAGATCGCCCTGTAACTCCGCCACAGCTCTGGAGGCGGCTCCCGTCGCCGCGAGAGCCCCCACCAAAACAGCTCATTTCCGACCTGCAACCTGCTTTCTAAGGCTTCGTGCATGTCCAGTGGAAAGTATCCATGCCCACCTGTTACAATTGCACCCCAAGTTAGTCAACCTAACCTAGGCGTACGCCTGGATGGCATGGTGGCAATGGACCCCATCTTTAGCAAAGTAGCCTTTAACATTAGCCTGGATCATCTAGTCTCTGGTCCAGGACTTACGCCATGAACTGTTCACTCTTACAGGGATGTTCAACGGCCTCCTCTGACTTAGCTCTGTGCCACCTCTGCGGGGGATCATCTCGGACCACCAGAGTTACATTGACCCATGTAGTTGCTGATCTCACCAAACAGCTCATTTCTCACCAAACAGCTCATTTCCAGGGCTCCTGCAAATCTAAAGGAAAGGGATCCCTCCCTACTGGTGATGGATGAACCCCATCTATATCACAATAGCCCTTGACGTAGTCTGGATCAGCTAGTATCTGATGAAACCAGAGGCCCTTCTGGCCTGTGAGCCTGTGCCTAGAACTAATCCCCCTCCTGCGGGAAAGTTCCACTGCCTCACATGACCCAGCCCCGTGCCCACTCTGGGCGGGCCGATTTCAGACACCATGGCTCACATTGCCCCATCTATTTGCTGATCTCACCTAGCTGCCGTCCTTCTAGCACCGTGTGTGCCTGAACACCTGTGTCCCCATCTATGGGACAGCAGCCCACTGGTTAGGTAACCGCTCCCAACCCCGCCTGCCTACTTTGGCTATTCGGGCGAGGAGAATTGTGCTTAACGTTTGCACTGTCCCTCTGCTTTCTAAATCATGACGCATGGGCATGGTCATAACTGGAAGTATGTGCCAATGATCGAGGGTGCCCTCCTGCCCTTGCCATGCATCCCTTATGGGAATTTCACCTGCTCAGTTCCCTCTGTGGTGAAACCCCCCTAGGCATAACAGCTTAGTTAACATGTCTGCATTAATACAGTGCGCACTGTCTGCAATATGGTGCCTGCGTTACCCTTGGGGCTAATGTAGGCTCCCACTTCCTGCAACCTTTAGTTTCAATCCTCCCGTATTTAAAGTGCATTAACACCATTTTCCACAAATTTGTGGGACAGCGTCACCCTTGCTAGATGACCGCTTCCACAACCAGCCTATCTGCTGGGGCTGTCAGGGCAGAGAATATTGTGCTAACTGAAGCAACCCAAAACCTTCCCATTGCACAGGCCCCCATCATTGCTGAACCCTGGTGAACCCCTTATAGGTGTCAAATCTGGAATATATGTATAGTGCTCACTGTAGTCGACACCTCATCCTGTCGTGTAATGCCAACCTACGCAGCGCGCCCCGCTTGCATAACTGTTGTGGATCTACAGATGCCAGTGCCTGCTAACCATCTCTGCCCCTGGATGCTAAACTTGCAAAAGTGTTCAGCACCTCCTGAGGGGACTTCCCAGTTGCATAACTGCTAGCATCGTCTGCAGTCGCGACATCAGTTGGTAACATCCCGGTTAGCGCCCACCTTAATGTGCCATGCTGAGAGCAACTATGTACCCCACACCCCTCTTCTCTATGAAGAGATAAGGCATCGTGCCCAATGCTGGATGCTTCCTAAGGACTGTAGACTTGATGCTCCAACCTAGTTTGACACCAAAACATAGGGACAACCCAAGTAGTAATCATGCCCTTCATGGTGCATCTACCCCAGCGTTGACTATCAACGTATTAGGGACACCGGTAGCAGAAGATGCCCCTTCCAGTCTCAGGTTCTAGCCCATAGAAGGACACCCAGGGGGGCCGACAAGTCTGTGGGAACCAGAGGGGAACATTCAGTGCAAATACCTGCCCATTCCTGAATATTGGGAATGCCAAATGGTCTATGATACTCAGTCGCCATATGGCTCTAACGCAGTATTTACCAAACTTTTGCACCTTAGCACACCTGTTAGATGACCACTACCACCACCCGCCTGCTGCCCTGGCTAAAATGCGGGAGGATATGTCCTAACTGAAGCAACCTGCCCTAGTGTGCCAAGCAAATGGCTTGGTGTGGATGGGTTTGTTAACAATGCCTGGCAATGAGTGTAGTACCTTTGACAAACCTCTCCTGACCAGCATCTATATAATTCTGAAACATTCTCTGGTTTTACCACCTGGCACCCTTCTGGTAGGTGATACGGAACCTCCTACCCAGCATGGCCTGACAGTCTCGCATTGCTGTCACACCACCGGTGTCCCTTGAATCCCTCCATCCTCCTGTGTGTCCCCTAACCTTGGTTCTAGAGTGCACTTACTTCGCACCATTGACCAGACAATTTCACAGACCTCTTTGGTTGCTAGACCCTGGTAAACACAATAATGGTGTCAAATCCGGTTTGAAACCATATATGCATTGTGCCCACTATTGGAGACAACTCACCCCTTCGTGGAGTGACAACTACACCGGTGCTTACACAAGGCACCCAACAGACAAGGTGGCCCCGACTACCTTGTGTTCTGGTGCCAGATTTGGAAAGAGCCTAGCCTTCACTTGCTGCCCCCTGGGGAACACACCATGCCCGTTCCCTACACCTCGACCATGGGTGGAGTCTAACTCTCCCCAAACTTCTGCTGGTGTAACCCCCGGTCACGTCTCCTGTTCAGTTCAATAGTAATCCATGGCACTGCCAACCACAAGGGCCTAATACTGGGTTGTGTAACTGCGGCCCAGGGTGACCTTAAACAATCGGCTTGGTGTGGATGGGTGCTAACATTACCTGGCTGAAGTGCAATCCCATCGACAATCACTCCTGACAAGATGTGCCAATGCAGGTAGAAGAAAGTCATCCTGCCCGCCTTACTTCCTTCCCAGATATCTGCGTAAATTAGTGAAAGATGCTCGTTTGAACTGGAGCGGATACTGTTACGCCTGCAAATGCTCTGCTCAGAGCAGCCCGCTAGATAATGGCTTCCATTGAAAGGCGATGCCAACAGACCAAGCCCTCAAGGCGGTACCTCTGGGTATGGCTCTAATGTAACAGATGCCCCTTGCAGCGGATACCGCATCTGGCTGTAAGCCGCTCAGTGCTGCTGATGCCTTCGCCCTTCCTGGCCCACAGCCAGCTCCCCTTATACAATCCGCTTGTGACTGGGACTCAACAGTGCGGCAAAAGCACAAGACATCCTAGCCAGACCATAGCTCTTCACCAGGCTCCCACACAAGAGCCCTCCACAAACCTTGTGGCCTAAAACATTAGCCTTGTGGGGCGGTTGCGAATGGACTGCAAACAACTCCTAGGCATTCTCTACCAATGTTGTAATTGGAGTTTCTGGTTGGCTAGGGTATGCACCTAAGCTTGGCCGAACCCATCTCTCTAGTCATGAGAAAGGAGTACACACTTAAGCTGACACCTGCCCACCCCTTAGGTGGCAGGACAGAGACTTTGGCTTATCCCAGAGGCATTATAAATTTAATGTGCCAACCGCACTCCCACAGTGGCACGCTAGGCACCCTACAGCAGAGACTCCATACCAAGTTATTTTAATTACCGTTTGTATTGTCCATACAAGAGAAACTTAGATCCATCTACCCCTACCCTGTGCTACCAGACCTCCTCCTGACATCACAGGGATTACATAACTCACTGGGTCAATCGGGCCACCGTCCTACAGCTCAGTCAGCACAACCCCGTAGCTGCTGGTAAGAACCTACTAACACTTGAGGCAGGGCAGATCATAAGTACCTCCTGCCCAACTGAGGCATCACATATCGCCATCGTGTTGTGTACCATTGGCTTCACGCAGAGACTGGGGTGCAGCTTCTACCCCCTCAGGCTGCCTCACCCCCCACGACCGCACAACACAGCAGTCCGCGGCCGTGACCACACAAATGGGGGGAGGGGGGGCGAGATCACGCCCCAAAATGCTGGCTAGATCACCCCTTACTGTCACCCCAACTAGTGGTAATACAACCAGGGTAACCACCAAAACAATGCGTTTGCACCCTGACCCGCCGTCACTCATTCATCGGTAAAGCATCTCCTGATGACCCAGTGCTGCGTCAGCCAATAAACCAGCAGACATGGAGCAAATTTACACTGTTTCATGCCCCACAAGGCCCCTTTGTGCGCCACCTCGCCAAAGACAAGGGTGGATCACCATGTCCTTGCTGCCTGCAGACCCATCCACCATCTGCCAACAAAAGTAATTCCTCTACCCCAACTATTCCCTCAACGAAGTAAGAGCAGATAACACTCGCATGGCGAGAAAGTTCTTGCCTAACATGGGCCGCCGACATGACGTCGAGTTCGGGTAAGAATGCTTTGTAGTCATAGCAGTATTGTGCCATGGACTGCACATGCCTAACAAAGCAACCATGAGCCCCCAGAAAATTCTGCTGGGGGGGGGGCGCATGCCACCAGAACCCACAGCAATTCACAAAGGTCCTTTAAAAGTTCCATTTCTGACTGAAATGGCGCAGAGTAACATTGTTACCCAACTGAATGGTACTTGTTTTATTGACTTCTGAAGGATGAAATGCTGCTATGATGAAGCAGGCACCAAAATACAAAATTAGTGCGATTACTTCTGTGAACTAGTATCAATGCCAGAACCGCCCTTGCCTCTTCCTGGTGCGGAGTAGAATCAGACCCAGAGGAGCCGGACAGGAAGTAGGTGGTGTGGCATGTCCAAGAATGGGTTTTGCAAAATGGAGAGGAGAAACAATTTACTTCTCTTACTGTGTGTTTCTCTTGACCCTTTTAGGAGGTGCTCGGGAAGGGTGGGTGGCCTTGTGGTTTTACAAGAGCTTAGGAGGGCAGGCAGGAAGTCCCATCTAGTCGGCTTCACCACCTTGGCATCCAGCATTGCTTTATGCCGCTAAGCCTTGAAGAGAAAGTCTCGGTTTGAATGTTAGGTTCCAGCTGGCCTTTGTGACCACAAAAGCCCTCTGAAAATACACCGTAATCATAGCATAGAACAGTGAGCTATTAACTGTCCTTAAAGAGCTGCATGCCAACTGCAAGGTATGGATTAGAACATTATGATTTTTCCCCAGTCTCATTATCCTGATGCTGCAAAAAGGGTGTATTTGGGTAGAAATCAATTCTTATTAACAACAAACATTGTCACCCCGGGAGCCACGCCAGCCCTGGTCGGTGGGCTGCTGTGTGTGTCTTGTCATTCACCATTGTTTCATTGGAAATATTTGCTGGGAGGAATGAAAAGGGGTGTTCAAAGTAAACTGAAGAGTTCACTTTACTAAATGCACGGTACAAAACTAGAGACGTGCAGTGGAACCGCAGGGTTAGGCTAACTTGATAATGAATTGGTTGTTTCTCCAGGAATCAGCCTGCGTCATGGAGGGAGGCTGCGAATATGAGGGATGTACCACCCCACTGTTCCCTGGTCTCAACACACTCACCTACCATCAACCGCGTCCCAGCCTCTTTGGGCCTCCAAGAGAAACGGCGCGTTGGCCAAGGCAAGGAAAAGCCAAACGAGAGGAGCTTCACTGCCCCCATTTACACACTTGCTAAATCGTTGAAGCAAACATTCGTTTTCGAATTTCATTCACGCACGTACTCTGTGCCGCGTATTCCCATTTTGGTCAAAGTCTTCCACTTTCTTTGTGCACATTTTGGGTAAAGTGTTTTTCTTTTTTGTTATCTTGTGAATGTGGAAAACCGAAGTTACAAAGCTAGCTAAGAGAATTAAATAATGTAATGAAAGTCGGCGACCGCACGAGGCTAGGCGAGAGAGGAAAAACACGAGTTTGTTCATCTTTTCTTTAGATGTGGAATTAATATTTATTCTGTGGCTCGGCACATGACCTCACTGTTTGCGCAGCCGGTAATCGATGGGCGCCGGGCCTGGGAGTGGGCACCTTAGTCAACGAGCCCTGGGGAGGCCGCTGCAGAGCGCAATCACTTAGTGCCAATATCGGCAACACTCGCCATCCCCCCATACAGCAATCTCCTAGAGAAATAACCAGACAAGACACCTTCTTTGTGGAGAAAACTGCTGCAGGTTTATTAGCATTACAAATATGCCAACATGGTGGGTTATCTTACGGGCGATCCCAAGGCAGGCAGCCCCTCGCCGCCTGCCACCTGATGAGCCAAATTACACCGTGGCCTTACCCAACGGTGTTTGCCATATTTTGGGGGAGGGAAGACCTCTCCCACCAGTGGACCAACAGCCCACACCCCTGCTCACGCCCCATAAGGGGGCGGAGCCTGCCAGGCAACCCCGGTTGCTCAGGTCCACAACCGCCCGTAGGACTAACGGGGCGCCGTCGCTCCTCCAGGGTCCAACGCGAGGACCTCCCTGTGGATATTTGGCCTTTGCACCCTTGTTGTGCTTCTGTAGCTGGTACCCGTATGTACCTACAGCCTCTGGATCGCCCTGTAACTCCGCCTGCAACACAAAAGAATACATTAGACAAAACCCCCCCACACACACTGCCTGACCGCCGGGTATGCGGTAGGGAGGAAACGGCGTCAGGGTAGAGGGCAAAGAGGGCGCCCAGAGGGCGGGAGAGGTATATGTACCTCACCCCCTCCCGGAAGTGACACGGCACACCGGACCCCTGAGGGTCCCAAACACTGGGAGGCTGCCTCCTGTGCCATCTTGTGGCACTAAGGCGGCCGCCCTCTTAGCGGGTCTCCTTCGTGGACCCCGGGCAGCCTGCATAGTGCCAATATCGGCAACACTCGCCATCCCCCATACAGCAATCTCCTAGAGAAATAACCAGACAAGACACCTTCTTTGTGGAGAAAACTGCTGCAGGTTTATTAGCATTACAAATATGCCAACATGGTGGGTTATCTTACGGGCGATCCCAAGGCAGGCAGCCCCTCGCCGCCTGCCACCTGATGAGCCAAATTACACCGTGGCCTTACCCAACGGTGTTTGCCATATTTTGGGGAGGGAAGACCTCTCCCACCAGTGGACCAACAGCCCACACCCCTGCTCACGCCCCATAAGGGGCGGAGCCTGCCAGGCAACCCCGGTTGCTCAGGTCCACAACCGCCCGTAGGACTAACGGGCGCCGTCGCTCCTCCAGGGTCCAACGCGAGGACCTCCCTGTGGATATTTGGCCTTTGCACCCTTGTTGTGCTTCTGTAGCTGGTACCCGTATGTACCTACAGCCTCTGGATCGCCCTGTAACTCCGCCACAGCTCTGGGTGTGGCCACCGTCACCCAGAGCTCCCCACCAAGATAGTCTCCATTACTTACACCCTGCTGTCTCCAATGCCTCCCCCAGATCAAGTAGGAACAGATCCATACCCACTCTGGACAGGTGGACCCCATCTTCATCCAAACACCCTGTGGCCTTAGAGTGCAGTAACCCATGATGGATGAAGCCAAAACCCCTTTGCTCAGTGAATTTCCTCATGGCACTGTTAACCTTCCTGCGAGAGACCTCCATGGCTTCCTTAGATCGTGCGCCCTGCCATACCCGCCGGGGCGTTATCTCAGACCACCATATTTCACAGGTCCCCAGCTGGTTGCTCAATTTACAAATGGTGACCGTCATTTTTGGAAGCAGTACCCTTCTCCCCAGCGCTGCCAGGTCATTCCCTCTGAGGTGTATGACCATCACATTAGGAGGAGTAATCCCCCCCCAGTTTCTACTGAAGCAGGTTCAGCGCATGCCTGGGTATCCAATCCAGATAATGTCTGTGGCTGTGAGGCCCTTAACTCTCCTGCATGAGGATTCCTGTCCTCCCCTGACTGGGTTCCTTGCCCCATTAAGCGAGGGGTTATGCCTCACCCCTAATAACTCACATGCCCCCCAATTAGTTGCTTATCTTACGCACTCTATATTGAGTATTGCACACCCTCCTATACACTCTGGTTTGTACTTAAGCATCTTTACCTGCCTTCTGCTGGTTCGAGGGCCTCTCCCAGGTCCAGCAAACACGTCCATACCCACTCTGGACAAGGGTAGGCATCTTTACCTCCATCCCGCTGATACCTGTGCCTCTCACCGGTCCAGCAAACAAGTACAAGGCCACTGTTAGCAGGTGAAACCCCATCTTCTTAAAAGTACTCCCTAGGACTAGGCAAGCATGGAGGACTTCATTTCTTCCAGTAGTGCCTTCCTACCCAAAAAAGTCAACTCAGTGCCTCCTAAGTGTGTGTCCCACTGTTAGGAGGGGAGACACCCCAGTCTGTGCCGCAGTTATCTTCCGCAAGCTGTTCCATCGCAAGCATAGGCCCCCAACAAAATTGACTCAGTGGTGGAAACAACCCATGCCTCCGTTTCCTGCATTCCGCCCCTTGTGCCACCCACAAGATGCACGAAAGGCCATATACCCAGACCACTGATCCTCTGGACAAGGGTAGGCATCTTTACCTACATCCCGCTGATACCCGGGCCTCTCCCGGTCCAGCAAACAAGTCCAAGCCCCCTATTAGCAGGTGAAACCCCATCTTCTACATAGCACCCTGTGGACTAGACAAGCAAAATCGTAACTCCCAAGCCCCCGATTGTTGCCTAACTTACACATAGAGTACTTCATCTCTTGCAACAGATCCCTCTCCCCCACGAGAATCCAGTGTGTACACGGGGCCAGTGCTCTTGGCTAGTGGAGCCCTGTAGTAAATCATATGCAGAACTTGCCTGCCCTTTCTTTTCCTCTTGCCTGCAAGTCCATCACCATCTGCAAGCGATCTAAAGATGCTGAGTCACCATGCTGCAGTCCCCACCCTGGCGTGAGTGGCCCGTGCCGAACTTCTGCTAATGTAAACCAGGAAGCCGACAAGTGGATGGTGAGAACGTGAGGATAGTTTGAAACGGATCCCCCAGTCTGACGGCGGACTTTTACGGATGTTGTGTAGCCGTCCCGGTGTACCCACCCTGGTGTGGATTACCCAGCCCCCAGATTGGGATGATGCTGGAATGCAGGAGAGGAGATGTAGGAGCTCTAATACACTTTATCATCCAGAGTCCTCCAACCAGTGTACCCCACACCTTGAGGACCTTGCCCCCCTCTAAGGGCACCCACTCCTACCCATCTGGCTGAGCCAGCTATGGGGCAGGCAGACTCATAACCATAAGTGAAGCGTCCTTTGAAACCCACTGCTTATGTTTTGGGGCATCCCCGTTAACTGGCCACCTCCTAACATGGCGATCGCACGCTAGCCCCACACCTTCTGCCTGCGAATATAAGAGCTGGTATTCCGGGCTGATGTCCCCTCCTAACGCAAGACATGCACTTACAAAACTTCTGCCAGTGTGAAATCACTGCACTGTGCCCTATATGCAGTGACAACTTACACCCCCACCAGGCTACCTAGTTTGCTTCATTATCCCCGGAATTGCTAACACTCCCCCGAATAGAAACTTGGGTCAGTTCCCTCCTGGTTGGGAGGGCGGGGAGAGGTATATGTACCTCACCCCCCTCCCCGGAAGTGACACGGCACACCGGACCCCTGAGGGTCCCAAACACTGGGAGGCTGCCTCCTGTGCCATCTTGTGGCACTAAGGCGGCCGCCCTCTTAGCGGGTCTCCTTCGTGGACCCCGGGCAGCCTGCAGAGGGGTATGAAACGCATGTACATGTCAATCTTTGAAGCCAGCAGGGAGAGGCATTTAATGGGAAGGGCAGGGAATGAAGGGACCACTGCCAGCCATTTAACTAACCGAGATGGCTATCTTCGGCCCACAGACACATCAGGCATCCGCCAATCGAGACCAGCTTGATAAGACGGTGTCTTTGGCCTGTGACTTCCGTCTTAAAAAACGAAAAGGGGGGGGTCCTCCCGCTTTGGCCCATGTTACCTTGTCTATCATTTGTAAAGTGCACATGCCCTGGATGGTTGTACGTGGACCTGTATGCATGTGTGCAAAGGTTTAAAGATGTACGTGAGAGGAATGCTGCGAGTCTCATGTGGTATTTATTATATTTCACGCGTGAAGGAGCGATGGCCGCCTGGCTCCGGAAGGGCTCGACCTCGGGGTGCAATTTCCGCATCGGTGAACCCCACCACCTCACTATGCACGCGGTCGCCGTGCTGCCCCCTGAACCCGCCGACCTGTTGATGTGGGTGGCATGGGGGGAGTTTAAGGGGGGTGCGAGCACGCGGCCCCTCCCCCAGGGAACAACAGTGGAACATCCCCCGCCACGCACAGCGAGACCTATAGATGCTGGGATGAAAACCCAGGGCCTTCAACACTAAAGCCTGTGCAGGGTCTGCCGACCAACTCGCGCTCCAACCTTGAGCTAGCACAATCGGACCCTGACGATTCTCCCTGCGTTGTTACTGTCTGGCGATGACAAGGGACAGAAGTCGGTGTCACCGGCGTGCAGAGAGCACAAGCCCCTCGCATCAAGCTACACCAAACTCTCAGCATATCAGCTGAGGCCGAGCCCCAGGGGCGGCTCTTTCCTACGCTTTCAGACTCGCTGTGGTGACTACTGCCCCTGGCTGCACCGCATCCCCACTATGAACCCCTCTCGGGGTTAGTCCTGGAAGGGGCCGTTCAACGGTGGCTCGTCAGGGGAGACGAGTACAGCCCCTTTTACTTGCTTGCGGCGGTTCGATCTGGCCAAGCCACCCGCCGCAGCGCAGCCCACAGAGTGCCCCTTGTACGAGGGAAACCGAAAGTGGCAGCCAAGTGCCACTGTCTTCTGAACGCCGGGTATGCCGACTACAGCAGCCCCCAGCGGGACCAAGGCCCGGGACGAGCAACTGGGGCGGGGGTCCCACACTGCTCATGGCAGCATGGTGAGACCCGGAGGGGGGGTGCCATTATAGGTGTTGGGGCTCACCTCAACTCGGCGTCCGTATGACCTCCGAAACTCGGAGAAGTAATCCACCGCAAGCTGCTCCGCACGACCCCTTAGACGGCGTGGCTGGCGAACAGAGGCCGCCAGGAGGGGCAGAGGAGGCATATATGACCTCCCCCCCCCCTTGTCGCACCGGAAGGACGTCACAGAGGCGACCTAGCTAGAGGGCTCCACAGAACCCCTCCAAAGACTAGAGTGGGTGGGCAGTGCCAAAATGGCACTAAAGGGCCCCCCTGCTGAGGTGGCCCCCTGCGGGGGCCGCGGACAGCTGCATATCTAGCAGTACAGCAGAAGTAATCTGCAGAGGAAAGGCCTACATGTGAGGAGTTCAAATTTAACTCCCAGCAAACTAGAAGTAACCAGCAGTAATGGTAAAACTCTGGATTGCCTCCATTGGTGGAAATGATGCATCACACCAGTCATGTCATGAGTGGTTTCAAGATGGCAGAGGAGATACAAAGCCTCTCATTCTGACTCTCATTATCATGTCGGTCGGACTGCAACCGACAGCCCGTCGGTTGCGGTCCGACCGACATCAAGCTATGCAGTCCGACCGCCGCATTATGCTGCGGCGGTCAGAGGCAGGGGGCTGAGGGACCGACTGCTGCTTTTTCGATGGGCTGGAGCCCGTCAGGCAGCGGTCAGAAAGTAATCCCCTACTATAACGTGGTGCCTGCTCAGTCAACGCCATAGGGATTACGATTTCCCTTTCAGGCAGCCTTTCAATGGCGGTCAGACTGCCATTGAAAGGCTGTCAGAAAACGGACTTTGAGGGGCCCTAGCAGGGGCCCCGTCCCTCTGTGGCCTCCGCTGTGAGGCCTGGGGGGCACATGTGGTGCCCCCCCAAACATCCATGCACCGCGTGCCAGGCACCACATGGCGCCTGGCACGCGGGGCATGGATGTTTGCAAACATCCATTTTTCCAATGCGGCCCTTTTCTGTCTGCTGCACAAGCTGCAATGGAAAAATTGATGTTTCCAACAGCCTTATGGGCGGTCACATCCAAATTTGTCAGATAGAACTGCCGACTACTAGTCGGTCGGTTTCCATCCCGACACGATGCTGGTCGGACGCTCGTCCGACCTGCATCATAATTAGGGCCTCTGTTGTGAAGAGTTGGACAATATCAAGTAGGTGGTCACCATATGTATTGTGATTGATACAGGGCCTTAACACAGTCTTGCTGCCTGGCATTTCTACGTGCAATATGTCCCGTGAACATATATGTTTTGGTGAGTAGGTGTGAGTTACTTTGGACTTACTATTGCATTTCCAGAAGGAGGAAAGCTTTGTGAATCAGGTGCAATATTTTAGTTGGAGTTCCCCTACTCCCTTCTAGGTATGGTCGCCATCTGTCCCAATAATACGCTTACTATTGGTTAAAGCACCCAGAGGATGTGCAGGGCTGGAAGACAGCTCCTGAGTTGCTCTGTTAGTGTCTGAACATAACAAAATAAGCAATCTATTTGTTGAGGGGCTTTTTTTATACTGCTGAAATATAGACTCACGGACAAAGCAGTGTCCTAAATTGATTCTATAAGCTATAAAGACAGTGGTCCGCATAAAAATTATTTGAAAAATTATTTATATTAATCAAAAATAAGTGTGTGTTCGTCAGAAATGCATGTAATTAATGCCAAAAAGGCCCGTGTGTAACTGGAACAATTCCTGTTTTACTGTGGTCTTACAAGTGGCGTCTCCTTTTGTCCTGAGGATGACCCTGTCCAAGTATTGATATATGTGGTTGAAACATCGCCACTTGAAGCCATTATAATTTAAATTATATATATATATATATATATATATATATATATATATATATATATATATATATATATATTTGCACTCAAACGCTCAAATATATATATATACATATATATATAGATAGATCATTTTTTTCTTGGTTTCCTTACTATTGTGAATGTGCTAGTTTATGCGGTGTACATTTGGCTGCAAACAGAGTAAATGAAAGTACAGAAAACAGTTTTTCTGCAGACACCGCGCATGCAAACGAAGTCCGCACAAAAGCTAACATTTTGCAGATGTTTTCATAGTTACCAGGCTCGCAATGCCCTGATCTGTTAGCATCAGCATTCCTGCTGAAGGCATCTACCACACTGTGCCATCAGAGTATCCTTAACACAGTCCATTTTTGAGAACAGAAATCCAGCCTTTGAGTACTGGACCCCATAACCATTGTTCGCACCAATAGTTTAGGATGCGATAATTACTAATATTTCCAATAATCTCCTCTCTCTCTCAAGTATCCAAATCTGGACAAGCAGTCTTCAGAGAAGCAGAGTATGTACTTCAGGTCACCCTATTCCATGCTGTCAGACAGGAGCTCCAGATTTTATTTGAGAAATTAAATGAATCCAAAACACAAGTGCACCTTTTTGTAGACGGAAGAAATAATTTTACGCAGAAAATAGGGCCTTCACATATGGAATTTGATCAGTTTTAATCAGCTGATGCATGTGTAATGTGTGCACTGCATAGATAATACACATGTAGATTTCGGAAAATAGTTGCACGTTGCCATTGTATGTGGATATCATACATGAATATGTGTACATCAGGACATTCATACATGAGCACCCTGGGCGTTTGTTTGTGCCATGTTATGGATAGTTAATAGGGATCAAGAAAGGATGAGCGGAGCTGCAGTGACCACAGCCCCTCTTGTACTGAGTTATGTAAATGAGGGTGAGGCCCACGGTGGGACACTCACCCGCCCTGCTTATGTCACTGCACACACCAGCCTTGTCCTCCAGAAGCCTTTAAAAGGGTCACTTAGCAGCCCCTTTCTTAGTTTACATTTCCATTAACCTTAAATGCTGTATTCAAGTCCAGAAGAACACTCCACTTCTATTCTCCATCAGGATTGCACACACACTGCCTCCTTACCACTACTACTACTGTACATGCAGGGTGCCACCCTAAGCACCCATGATCTCAAACACAGGTGAACATATATGTAGTGCCTTATCCTTGACAGAACGAGCTCCAAGCTCCAACTAACTGCCACCAGAGGGGTCCCCACTTTAAGTTCAAACATTGTTTTTTTCCTCCTAACAGTCTTCCAAATTCTCTGTTAACAAAATGTAACCCCTCTGGATCAAAGTAGATCTTTGACGCTCTTTTTAATTCTCCGCCCAGAACATTCCTTATGGGTCTTGCCTTATGTTGTCTTCGCTGTGGTTTCTACTCTTAGGCACATCAGTTGTCCAGCACCCTACCACCTCAAGTGGCATCTGCACTCTGTGTTTTACTTCCAGGGTTGCAGGTAGGGAGGGACGTTGAAAAAATCTGCTTGCTCCAGTATTGCTTATTCATAGTCTAATCCCTTAAAACACGAGTAGAACCCATCACCGTTGTACAGAAGTATAGTCAAAGATGACACGCGAACAGCTCTGAGAAAGGTAACAACTTTATTCCAGTATGACCGACCCGGAGGGAGACTTCCTGCAAGTGACACTTCACACATTCCATTCTAGAACACAACCACCTAACCATTCCAGTATACACAAGATACAATACACCTTCCACCTCACCCTAAACACATAAATAATTACAGAAAAAAGAATTGAATAACATACACCTAACAACAAGTATACTGCATTGGATGACACAAAGTGCCATAATGTCTGCATCAGAAGGATTAGAAAAACATGTGTACAGCGCAGAACATCATACATTTCTAAAACAAATATTTCCATAGAATGAAGTAGCAAAGAAAAAAAGAAAGGTGAAAACAAAAAATACACAAATTCTGCATTAAAATAACACCCCAAGGCATAACAAAGTCATGACTTTTTTTTAGGAACCCTGAGCTCCTTTCGATTGCGAATCTCCCTTGAATTGCCATCCCCTCTACAACCACGAAAACATATTTGTGACACTTTCCCAACGCAAAAAACGGAAGTGTGACATCAATGGCAATTTCTTTACATGGACCATTGGGATTGTTGGAAACTACAGGGGATACTTCACAGTTTTCTGGGACTTATTGCTTCAAGCATACAGCAGACATTTCCTAATACTGTGCTCCACATCAAGGTCCAACCCTGGCCACTAATATACTTCACTGATGCGTTTTTTTGTAGCACTCATGCCAATGTGGCCCTGATGCATCTGCTTCACTATGCACTATCTCAATTTCGACGGCACAACCAGTAATTTCCCTCTCAGCAACAGAGCTCCCACAACAGACAATTCCACACTCACTTGCTGAAAAATTCTCTGCATCCTCAGAAGCTTTGCTTTTAGCAGACCATCCTTCTAGGAAATACCTTTTATATTCTTGTAAAACACATTACTCTTCGCTGCACATTCCCACTCCACATGAGAAATACTGCCTTCTGTTACCACATTCACTCTATCCACCATTAATTCATCAGGATTGTGCTCCATGTCATTATTCTCAGTTGCCGTCAACCTTAACAGACAGTCTGCCAAAATGTTCTTTTTCCCAGAAACATACTGCATCTTATAGTTGTATTCCATCATCCTCATTACCCAAGGTGAAATTCTAGCAAACACTCTGCCTGCACTTTTCATAGAAAAGACATCAATCAAAGGACGATTCGGTTCGAATCACAAACTCAGACCCCCACACATACTTCCTAAAATGGTTTACACCCCTCCACCATGCCAATGTCTCCATTTCAGTCATGGATCATTCTTCTCCGCATCCCTCAGGGGTCTTGACGCATATGCAATGGTAACATCTCTCTCATTCCTACTCTGCAGTAACATCACACCCAGCCCCACACAGCTGGCATCAGCGTTTATAATATTCATATCGTTGGTGTCAAAAAGGTCTGAGTGCCGACACAGATGCAATGTTTTTCTTAAGTACATTGAACTCTTTATCACAATTATCACACCACACAAACTTTTCATTTTTAAGCATGAGTTTCCTCATAAACTTGGTCTTGTCGGCAAACATTGAAATAAATCTAGAATAGTAATCTGCTGAACCCAGAAATGATCTTAGTTGATCTCTATTCACCAAGGATGGAGCTTCTACTATGGCAGTTACTAATTTCATTTTGGGAGAAATACCTCTCTCATCAATCCAATGACCCAAATACTCCACTCCACTCATCTAGCCTTCTTTATTGTTAATCCAATCTTTTGCAAGATCTCCAAAACGTCCTCAAATTACAATCATGCTCTATTACGTCGTCACCATACACCAGGATATCATCCTGGAAATACATAAATAGGTATGTTTTGAACAAATGGTGCATAGCTCTTTGAAACACAGTGGACACAGAGGCTAACCTAAATGGCATCCACTTCTATCTATAAGCACCCTCTGGTGTGACAAAGGACGTCAAAGATCAAGAGTGTGGATGTAAAACTATTTCATGGTACGCTAAGGACAGGTCTAGTGTGGAAAACACCTTAATTCCCTTAATGGTTGTTAATATTTCACCAAAATTGGGCAGGGGATGTTTGTCTACCCAAATTGCAGCATTACGATCACTCAAATCCACAAAAAGGCACAATTCTCTATTACTTTTTGGCCATCACTACAGGAGTCAACCATTTAGATGCCTCAATATCTTCAATTATTCCTTTATCACACAACCTCTGTAATTCTTAATGTTGTGGTAAATTAAATTTACTTATTACCTCATTTCTGAATTTCTATGCTTAATAAATCATAATTTCTTGTCAATGCAAAGCGAGGAGTCCGTGGTGCTCAAATGAAGGAGGAGAAGACCAATAACTCGAGTTAAAGGGAGCGCTTCCAGCACCAAGCGGGCACAGGAGCAATCTCTCAAGTCCCTCTCTTTAAGTGGGGGTCTTTATTTTCAACAGCAGAATATTTATACAGTCTTGGTCACGAGGCAAAATAGAGGAACAAACAGGTCGTGGCAGATAGAGGAACAAAGATTCAGCAAGAGGAGCAGAGTGTGAAGAAATGGGGGCGTGTCTTAGGCTTCGTGAGGGGACTTGCGATGTGAAATAGTCTGACAGTTGGAAGGGGAAGGCTTCCTCATTTGGGGGTTTGTGCTCGTGCTTCATGTCAGAAACATGAACCATCTCTGCGGGGAGCAGGAACTCATGTACTGGTTTCCCGGACTTGGCAGAAACCACAGAGACAGATGGTGAAAATGAGGAAAACCAGGTGCAGGGGTGTCGTGCTCGTGCTCGGGGTCTTGGGACACCAAAGGGTGAATTAAAAACAAAATGGTGTCGGCTTTTAATGTGGGCAATTATTAATCGCGCAAAGGGGATCGCGCAAAGGGGCATAATTAGATCGCGCAGAGGGCAGCGAAGGGGCATAATTATAGATTTTATTTCCACATTCCCTCCTTGCCCCAGAGTGTACCTACATTATATCTCAATTTGCATGAGATCATTTATACATTCTTGTAACATGATTCTTTCCCTTTCTCTCTGCTGGACAAGTGGTTTAGGAATGCATTTTGCAGCGCATAGACCGCATAGGGCAGGACTACATTGGATGCAAAGGCAGCATCCAGTTATTATCAGGAATATTATGCCTGCTGCTGACAGCAGTTGCCATCCCCAGGACGATATTATCTTCCAGAACCAGTCAGACCACGTCCAAGTGCCAGGTTCTTGATGTAAACTTACGGCTATCTTGTGTAATTTTGTTATGGCCGTGTATACAGATGGGGAATTATCAGGAATAAATATACAGCAGCTAGAGCCTATAATTTTACAGGCTCCGCCTCTGTCAGCCAAGATGATGTCAAGGACAAGGCGATTTTGGAGAGTAACCAATCGTATGGCAGACTGCTCCTGGGTTAAGCTCCCCAGGGCAGACGCCGTCTGGTTTACTACAGCCTCTAAGGTCCTTGTCAACCTGCGTATAAGCTTGCTGTTCTGTACAGGGCCAACAAAGAAGAAGAACCCTTTGTTAAAATCTGTATACTGTTCCCATGAGGTTTCCGTTTGGTCAACCAAGGAGGTATCGATCGTTCTTTTATGTCTGACATGGGGCACTAGGAGGTCTCTGTGGTAAGTGGATGGGGCCACAAAGACAGGGGGTAACAGGAATGCTATATAGCAAGTTCCCCCAGTTCAAGGGCAGCTGCACATAGGCCGTTTGGCCATAGATGAAATAAGTATGGCGAGATGCTAGAAATGAGGACTTTCCTCTGTCTTCAAAACTTATAGTGGTATGACAGTCACTGTGTCCTAATGGAACAGAGCCATTTTTCTGGATGCACAGGTGTCCTTTTACTGGTGAGACCGAGATGGAAGGGGAACCAGCATTCTTTTTAGGTTTGGTATTTAACATCTTGTAGGACATGGTCATGTTCCCTTGCTTGTATTCTTCACTTTCTAGGACTGTACCGGTCGCCTGAGGATCTCCCTCCTTATTAGGGTAACAGGCAGTATTGAGTACCTTGTTTAAATCCCCCAAGGCCACCCATTCTTGCATGAATTATTTCCATCAGGGCAGGAGGTGGGGGTAGTAGCGTCAGCTGTTATTAGGGCGAACCAGGCTTCACAAGTTCCATTATAAGAGAATGGGAAAGAAAAAAGAGGCATCCCTCCCTTTTTCTGATGAGGTGGGATGCGGCCACATATCCAACAATTGGTGCTATTACTGGCTTGCTGAGTGTGGTGTAGCATCTGTATGAAGGTATTGTTTCGCAAGGCTAGTCTATGGGCTTGTTCATGAGGGGTAGGTCGTGATAGGTGTGTTCCTGAGTGCTGTTGGGTGTATGAGAGGTGTGTTGTGTTGGGGGAAAAACAGTGTGGAGAATCCAACCAAGACACGTCATAACTGCCATGAGGAAAAATAATACTGTCAAACATATAATAGGACCATTATGTCTTTTTCTAGAGTTCATTTTTTTTTCTCCCACATAGTCAAGGTGTTAAAATCCATTCCCATGCTCCAACCGCTTCACCACTGGACCGACGCCCAATGGACTTAATTAGCCAGAGTCCGAATGGCAGACCTTAACTTTGATTTGTAATCCTGTTGTGGGGTTAGTTCCAAAGGCAATAAAGATTGTTCAGTCACAATGTCAGTGGGATTGGCAGGGCCATCAGCAACAGTGTCTTTTTGTCCAAAATGTTTCCGGCAGTGGCTTGCGTGGAGCCAGCCCTTCCTGCCCTCGACCTTCACTGCTGTCCGTGTTGTTAGTAGTACGAGTCTTGGCTTCTTCCACCTGGGCTGGAGGGGACTGGTCCGGTCGAAGTTCCTCACGAGGACCCAGTACCCGGGTCGGATGGCGTGTTCTTCCGGGTTGGTTTTGTCAGGGAAGGTGGCAGCAACCTGAGAACGACAAGATTGGAGTGCAGACATCAAGGAAGCCAGGTAGTCAGTCAGCATAGTACTGTCAACATCAGTTATTCTTTTAGGCCTTGGCGTACCCCACATATTTGGTGGTCTGCCAAAGACCACTTCATATGGAGATAAGCCAGTTCTGGAATGGGCTACCATACGCATGTAGAAGAGGGCAACCGGTAAGGCTACCATCCAGTCCACGCCTTTGTCAGTGCATATCTTGGCCAATTTTGTCTTCAAAGTTTGGTTGTGCCTTTCTACTAGACCTGCTGCATGAGGATGTCTTACACAGTGAAACTTCCAAGTGTACCCTAACAGAAGAGACACTTGCTTCATGAGTTCAGAGGAAAAAGGTTGGCCGTTATCTGAGTAGATGACACGGGGCAACCCATACCTCGGAAAAACTCTCTAACTAATTGTTTAGCAGTTGTCGTTGCAGTGTAATCTGGGACGGGATAGGCTTCTGTCCATCTGGTCAGAGCACACACTACAACTAGCACATACTTGTGACCTCTACATCTCTCCATCTGGATATAGTCCATCTGGAGAACTTCAAATGGATGGTCAGGGGTTGGAATCCTCCCTGTTCCACCTTTGTGCCTTTTCCTGGGTTGAACTGATTACAAATCATGCACGTTTTAACTTTTTGTTTGGCTGCAGCTCTCAAATGTTTGTTGTGCCATATATTCTGTATGCTGTCTAACATTGCTTTTTCTCCCAGATGTGCTGGTCCATGTATGGTGTTTACCATAACTTGTACCATGGCATCCGGTAGAAACCATACTGCTCTTTCAGGTGTCATCCAGCCTTGATCTGTAAGGACCCCTCCTTTTTCCTTCCATTCTAGCAGTTCCTGTGGTGTGGCGTGACTTTGGACATCCTGGATGTCAGAAAAGGGGTCTCGTATTGTATATTGGCGGTGTGGTATACTTAATTCTGTATTTGCTGCTAACTTCGCTGCACTGTCTGCAGAATCATTTCCTTTTGATATTTCATCTGTTCCTTTTGTGTGCGCTTTACATTTTAGCACTGCGATTTTCTCTGGTAACTGACTGGCCTCTAAGAGGGCAGTGATGAGTGTAGCATGCTGTATTCTGAACCCATGTGATGTGAGAAATCCTCTCTCTTTCCATAATGTACCGAAGTTGTGTACAACTCCAAAGGCATATTGTGAATCAGTGTAGATGTTAACTGACTTTCCTTTTGCTAAGTGACATGCTCGTGTTAGGGCTATGAGTTCTGCTGCCTGTGCCGACAGTATCTCTATCTTGTGTGCTTCTAAAGTGTCTGTACCATTTGTGACGGCATAGGCTGCTGCTAATTCTCCTGTGGGGAGTCTCATACATGAACCATCAACAAAGAGTGTCATTTCTGCCTTAGCAAGGGGAGTATCTTGTAAATCTGGTCTTGGTTTGGTCACTAAATCAATTATGTCAATACAATCGTGAATTTCTTCAGTAGGAGAGGTCAGTGGCAACAGTGTTGCTGGGTTTAAAATGTTGCAGCGTCTAATCTCAATGTGTGGCTGAAAAAGTGTCATCTCATATCCGGTGAGTCTGGCTATTGTCAGATGCTGTGTTTGTGTTCTGTTTAACAGAAGGTCTACAGCGTGTGGGACCTGAACTATCAGATGATGTCCCAATACAATAGAATCGCTTTGTCTAATAGCTTGTGCAGTAGCTGCTACTGATTTTAGACATGCAGGCAATGCTTGTGCTACTGGATCTAATGTGCTTGAAAAATAACCACATGGTTTATGTTTGTCTGCTTGAAGTTGGGTCAGAACTGATAGTGCTGTACCTGAGTTTTCTGTTACAAATAATGTAAAATCTTTGGTGTAATTAGGTGTTGCCAGCACTGGGGCTTGACACATAGCTTTTTAAGAGACTGAAAGGCTTGCGTGTGTTCATCTGTCCAGGGTAATTGTGGAGTAGTGCCAGCTTCGAGTGTTGTCAGCTGCACTAACGGTTAGGAAATGAGTGCAAATTGTGGGATCCACTGTCTACAATATGAGGTGAGACCAACAAAGGCTCGAACTTGTTTCTGTGTTGTTGGTTGTGGTATTTGTTGTATGAGTTGGATGCGTTCCTGTGTAAGCTGCCTACCCTCCTTTGACAGCAAGTGCCCTAAGTATGCCACTTGCTGTAAACAAAATTGGAGCTTACCAGGGAAACTTTATGGCCATTTGCAGCTAGGAATTCTAGTACTAGTAGTGATGCTTCAGCACATGCTGCGTCAGATCTGGCCGTAATGAGGATATCATCAACATATTGTAGTATGGCTGTATCCGTGGGCATTTGAACAGTATCTAGTTGTCTTTTTAATGCTTGGCTATATACGCTTGGACTCTCTGTGAAACCTTGAGGAGCTCTTGTGAATTGGAAACTTCGTCCTTGTAAGGAGAAGCCAAAAAGGTATTGACTGTCTGGGTGAATAGGTATGCTAAAGAATGCGTTTTTCAAGTCAATGACTGAAAAATGCGTTGCTTCCGCATCTATGGCTGTGAGTAGGGTGGAGATGTCTGGAACCACAGGGTTTTGTGGAACGACACATTTATTGAGCTCTCTCAAATCCACCACTAGTCTGTAGACAGGTGGTGTTCCTGGTTCCACTTTTTTATGAACTGGTAAAACAGGGGAATTGCAAATGTTAGAAGTTGTTTCCTTAATCACACCTGACTGTATTAGGTCCTGAATAATTAACATTAATGCTTGTTCAGCCTGAGGTGGAATTTTGTATTGCCTTATGCGTGGTAGTTGGGCTCCCTCTTTCAGTGTAACCTTGTGAGGTGTTATTTCCATACATCCTACTGTGGTGGAATCAGTGGCCCACAGGGTGTGTGGCAAATCTTTCAAACGCTCATCTAATTCTCTACTTGTGTAGTGGCCCTTGAAATCTCGCAGAAATAGTCTGACATCTGTAGGTGAGCAAACAATGACAGCTCCTAATTCTTTCAATGTTTTTATACCAAGCAAGTTTTCTGGACATGATTTTGTCAATATAAGATCTGTAGTTGTCATGAGGGGACCAACCTGCAAGGGCAGTGGCTTTGACGTGACGTTTGTCACAGGTTGTCCCGAGAAACCCAGAGAAATACTTTTTGAACCCGAGAGAGGAGCCTCTGGGACCTCTTGATGGCTTATTGTTGTTTTACTGGCCCCAGTGTCTAGTAGAAACTTCCTATCCTCCCCAAGAAGTCGGACCTCTATAAATGGACCTGTCTGATCTACTGGAATGGGGATTAGGGGCAGTTTGTCATCTTCTCTCTCTGGGCAACATCATGAGAAATCTGGGTAATATTCAGTGTAGGCGCTGTCTATAATATTCATTTGGGCCATTTGTGTTGTCAGTGGAACTGAAGGTGTTGAACTGTCTAGGGAATCATTCTGTTTTGGCTGATATGGGCGTGGCTGGGTCTTACCAGTAGCCAAATTGTGCTTTAAGACAGGGCAATCTTTAACGAAGTGTCCCATCTTTTTGCAATAATTACAAGTGCTTTTTATATTTGTCTGGCTACTTGGTGTCTGTTGACACTGGGGTGCAGTTTGGGCTACTAATGCTTTCATCTTTGTGTCTTTCATGCGTTTCTTATCATTTTCTTCTTCATCCCTAATGCGATTCTGGTGATATTGTAGCATTTGTAACACCTGTGGAGGTGTATGTGCTTGCCAGGTACTTTCTACTTTTAGTACTCTGTCCTTAATGGCTGGCAAGGCGTTATCTACTAATTTGGAAACAAACAGATGCGGGTAAGCTTCACTTGTTGGCGTAAGGCCGCTATTTACCGCAAAACACTTTTCAAGTCTAGTGTAATAATCTCCTATGTCTTCACCATGTTTCTGTTTGCAGGAGGAAATGGCATCCCAGTCCTCCTTTTTCACTGTTAGTAACTGTGGTAGCACCTTTAAAATAGTGCCAGGAAGTGCTTTTAGTTTGTCTCCTATACCTTGACCTGCTACTCTAGTATTTTCGTCATTCTGAAGTTCAGTCCATTTAATGTGTTCACCTGCTACTTCCCAATCTTTTTCTCTTAGTTTGTCATATATACCTGATGGCAACAATAATTTCAGAATTGCTGTGATATCAGAAAGAGTATATGTTCCCATCATTAATACATCTCCTAATTCCTTAAAGAATCCAGCAGGATCCTTTGAGTGGGAGGGAACCATCTCTTTCATCCTTAGTAACTCAAGTTTTGTCAAGGGTACATAAATGAAGACGCGTTGTAGCGCGCCATTCGTGTCAGCTCTGGGGTGGACCTCTCTCATGGGGAACTGGCGTGTTTGAGGAAGTCTATTAGTTGATCCACACGTATTATGGGGAGATCTATATCCAGTCACTTTCTGGTATTTCTGTCCAAAATCTATAAATGTGTTAAGAAAAACTGAACTATTGTGGAGGAACATGTTATCAGCGCAGTCAGACAGAAAATCTTCGAGTCTTGGATCATGTTTAAAATGAGTGTCATTGAGTGTGATGAGATGTTGTACCATGTAGAGACTTGCTAATCTTTGATGTGAGCGTGGTAATGCTAGAAAAAGCTGGGCTATGAGATCATTGTCATATATCTTATATTGAGAGACCCATAGGGTCGCAGTTCTAGCTATTTCCTCCTCCTCCGGTGTAAGCGGAGGTTCCTGGTCTAACCAGTAGTCTAATGCATTGGATGTATTTTCAAATAACTCATCTGGAGATGACCGTTCAGAGTGACCTTGGAGGAATGTAGGCGGGGGTGTTCGTGAATTAGGGGCGGAAGAACGAACGGGTAGGACTTTTTCAGTAGGTTCAGTAATTTCCTCCTCAAGTTTCTTATTCTCTTCATTTGTTTGCAAGTTTTGCAGAATACGGGTCACATTACGGGTGAACCTGTCTAGTGCATCATTTATAAGTTCTAGACTAGTGTGGTCGGATGCGGAATCTAATAAGTCAAAAAGTGAAACTGGTACATTTCTTTCCTCTGCTTGTATGTGTTTTATGAAACAGCAAAGGAGGAACCTATACATGTGCATTTTTACAGGGTGTGATCTTCTTGTAGTCATAGCGTTAATGGCTCGTGAGTTCTCTCCAGTACGAAGAAACTCAGAGGCCGCTTGAAGAAACGTGTCAATTGCTGGTAGATGTCTTATTTCTTCCCAGGAGTCATGAAGTATTTTACTTATTCGGCCCGCCTCCCCTGTGTTGCTCGGAGTCGGGTCATAGGGGCAGTCGGGAATTGTTTTACCTGGGTCTGGACCTACGGCACCCCTTTCTGGAGTGAGAGGTGGTGCGTTATGTTGTGAAAGGGGTGGCGGAGGCAGAGGGTGTTGAATGACTGGAACTTCATAGGGTGGTGGAGTATCTAAGAGAAAATTAGTAAAAGTATCCTCTGGTGGTGGGGCTGTAGGCTGTGCTGATGCAATGTTAAGGTTTTCAGGTGCAGATGGCAATACAGGATAAAAACCAGTAGAAATGGCTGATTGTTCCCTTTTATTCCTTTCACTAACTACTTCTTTCCCTATTTCTTGTAACTGTTCTTTCTTGGCCTGCTCTGACATTCTCTTACCCTTTTCAACTTTATGCAATTCCTTCTGTTGCCTCCTATGGGCTTCTTTTCTCCATAATTCTACTGAGTCACTCTGTGACTGGCGGACTCTCTTTTTCTTCCATAACTGTTCCTCTAATTTCATAATACACTCCGTATCAAAACTACCATTTTCAGGCCATCTATATCTGAGTTCTAGGTCTTTAGTATATTCTACCCATAGATCACAATAAATAAGTGCACCGACACCATGTTTTGCATACATGAAGTGTCCTGGAGTATCCCGAGGAGGAAGGGGAATTTCCTTCTCAAGAATACTCCTTTTGGTTGCCATCTTACGTATTTTCGAGAAAATAGGCATGATGGCAAGACTTTCAAAGATTTTAGAAGTGAGAAAAACATAAACAGAACAAATATCTTTACCGTACCCACGAAAGAGGTGAGTCCGTCTTTTATACTAGTTTAGTAGTCCTCACAAAATAAGTGAGAAACCCACAAAAACATGTATCTTTACCGTGCCCACAAGGTAGTGAGTCCGTCTTTTATACTAGTTTTAGTAGTCCTCACCAAAGATAGGTGAGAAACCAAAAAACGCGTATCTTTACCGCCCCCACAAAAGCTGTGGGTTCGTTTTTATACTTTTCAGCAGTACTCACCGAAAAGTAACTGGAAGGCCTCTTGAAGATTTTGGGAAAACGCGGCGCGCAGTTTCAAGGTGGGATTTGTAGAACCTCGGACTCGTCTGCTTCGCAGGTTGGGCTTTGGTTCAGGACGTTCCGCTATTTCCTCACCGCCTCGTGTGGATGCTGGGCCGCAGTCGGTCCCCTCTTCGCCTCGAGGAGTTAGCGGGAATTCCCCGCGTTGTGCACTTTGAAGTCCGTCAACGGTCAGGAGGGGACAGTACCGGGTCCAATATCGCCGGCGCGTGGGGGAAGGGAACGTCCCTGTTCGGGCGCCAATTACTGTGGTAAATTAAATTTACTTATTACCTCATTTCTGAATTTCTATGCTTAATAAATCATAATTTCTTGTCAATGCAAAGCGAGGAGTCCGTGGTGCTCAAATGAAGGAGGAGAAGACCAATAACTCGAGTTAAAGGGAGCGCTTCCAGCACCAAGCGGGCACAGGAGCAATCTCTCAAGTCCCTCTCTTTAAGTGGGGGTCTTTATTTTCAACAGCAGAATATTTATACAGTCTTGGTCACGAGGCAAAATAGAGGAACAAACAGGTCGTGGCAGATAGAGGAACAAAGATTCAGCAAGAGGAGCAGAGTGTGAAGAAATGGGGGCGTGTCTTAGGCTTCGTGAGGGGACTTGCGATGTGAAATAGTCTGACAGTTGGAAGGGGAAGGCTTCTTCATTTGGGGGTTTGTGCTCGTGCTTCATGTCAGAAACATGAACCATCTCTGCGGGGAGCAGGAACTCATGTACTGGTTTCCCGGACTTGGCAGAAACCACAGAGACAGATGGTGAAAATGAGGAAAACCAGGTGCAGGGGTGTCGTGCTCGTGCTCGGGGTCTTGGGACACCAAAGGGTGAATTAAAAACAAAATGGTGTCGGCTTTTAATGTGGGCAATTATTAATCGCGCAAAGGGGATCGCGCAAAGGGGCATAATTAGATCGCGCAGAGGGCAGCGAAGGGGCATAATTATAGATTTTATTTCCACAATGTAATGGTTCTCTCATGATGAGGGGAACCCCATGTGGCTTCTTGGGCTTTGGAGTCACCCTGTCAATCAATACAATTTTACACATGAACCCTTCGATTACCCCCAACTCATTCCTGAACACCAAAGGGTACTCTTATTCCAATGACATATTCTCCACTACACATAATCTGGACTTTGCTCCCAATACCTGGTCAGGATGATTAGGATCCAACCATAGAAGCAGATCTATCTGTTGTGGCCACTGTAATAAACAAGACCCATCTTTGGCAAAATAAATCTTAGAAGGAACCACCACTCCTTGGAATTCTAACTGCTCCTCAATAAATCCTAACAGATCTACGGGTTTATTTCCATATACCACTAATTTAACACCAGTTGGTTTGAGAACATGACTTGGAAATCTGCTCAAATATTGTTCTCCAATAAGTGACTACCTGACTTCTGAATCCGCCATCACTCTCAGACATTCACCATAAATTTTGATGGTGCAAAAGAGATTATCTTCATTGATATTCCCCACATGTTGTACTTATAATATTATATCATGACTTTCACTTCCATCCCTTCTGCTTCTACAATATTAATTACACTTTTAGTTTTCCTTACACCACTCATTCTTCCCTGACACAATCTCCAAATAGACCAGATCCAACTGCGGCGTCATTTTCTCTAAGCTTCTGGTCTTCTTTTTGAACCACTTCTCCCTTTTCCCTCTATGCTAACTCCTTCAAACCATCATCAGTGATGTCAGTTCTTTTCATGATATCGACCTCCATCTGTAAGGTTAATCCCTTTGTATTTAATAATTTCTCCTGCACTTTTTTACTATTAACCTTTAATAGTAATAGGGCTCTGCGCATTTCTTCAAGGAAATTCTTGCAATTGCACGTGGCCACCTGTGATCTCAAACCGGCAACATAGGTCTCCACAGATTCACCTGGGAATTGGCTCATTTTATGAAACTTAAATCTTTACACCATCTCATTTTTCTTTTTTTCCAAAATTCATACTTAATCGCTGCAACACTGTGTCATATTCATCCATATTTTCATCCTCTTCCTCAACATCTACAAGGGGTGGAAGATATTTTATTATCCATCCTCCTTCAGCACCGAGACAATGTTATAACATGGCCAACTTTCTGGATGCAGTATAAATGTCAGCACCCACAGCCTGAACATACGCTTTGACCCCTCCCTCCAGTCTTCCCAAGGTACGATAGGCTCACTTGGGGCATTTAAATATATGTGGGTGCCAAAAATCCTTTCATAGCAAGAGCAAAATCAAGTTTGATGATGGTCCCCAAAACTATTGTCCCATTAAAGCCCCCAGAAGTTCCAATTATAGACATGCATTCATCAGAGGACAAAACTGCTTATATTTATTTCAGTGAGCTTTTCCTGAACAAAACTGTATCCAATGCTTTATGTTATTCGTTTATGCCTGTTTGCTTAACAATGCGCTATAGTTTCCTTAGGCAGTGGATCTGTGTTGGCATCAATTCTTGAGTAAACAAATGGCGTGTTGCAACTAGGCAACAATTGATTATTGCGCTCATGTTCAAAGAATCGTGCACTCCTAGCATGATCACTGACAAACGCACATACACTCAACAGAACGAAGTGCATGAGAACAGCTTGCAGCAGAGTTGCTGTAGAAGCTCGTGGAGACCCAAAACGTGAAATGGCTCGGGGCAGCAGCAGGTGTAGAGGCCCGCGGAGGCATTATCCCCCACAACATTTGCTGGCAGCAATAATTAGAACAAAACCTCGCAGTCAAAGAGGCAGTAAATTCCATTGTCCCTAATCCACAACACGCTGCTTGATCTGCCAGTGGGAACAGCACAAATGGAGTCACTCCCTGCAGGGTCTTTTGGCAGCTCTCCTCCCAGTCATGGTGGGACACACAGGTCATCACCAATGCAAAGAAGTATAGTCAAGGATGGCAAGCGAACAGCTCTGGGGAAGGTAAGAGCTTTATTCCAGTATGACCGACTGGGAGGGAGACTTCCTGCACTGCCACTTCACACATTCCATTGTAGCACACAACCACCCAACCATTCCAGTATACACAAGAATCAACAACCGTGTACCTGAGATGTCTGACAAAGTTATGTCACATACTGATGGACTTGTGGTCAAGAGTCACTAGGATGTAGGAGACTAAAGCAATAACCGGATCACAGAGGGGTGGCTCCATAAAAGTTTAGACACAATACTGGATGCTGAAATCATTGAGGAGACCGGCTCTATGGTCCTGGCTGCAAGACTGGATCGCATCATACAGGTGCAGAAGCACTTTTTAACAAATGGGTAAGCCCAGCACCGGGCCCATAGGAGTGCTACATTCCAAATCTTTACTTGGTATACCTTACCACTGAGGCATTGGTCCTCTCATGGGTCTTTCTTCATCATAGAGTATGGGGTGGAATCCAGGATAACCCACTGTCAGTCTACCCAAAGAGGACCATTAATTGGTAGTCAACTCCCAAGCACAGTTTCAAAGAAAGAACATTAATCTCAGATAATTAACTCAAACAGTTCTTTAAAATAAGTGAACTATTGTATTAGAGATCCAAAATTAATACATGAAAGTAACATCTTTAGCAATTCTGTCATGTGTACTAAGGCATGCAGCAAAATTATAAACATTTAGTAAATCAAATCAAAGAAAGCAAAGGATGGTTTCCAAGGTAACAGGATGGTTCAATTAGAAATCTCTCAAGGGGACACAGGATTCGAGTTAAAGTCCATGAGGGGTAAGTCCATAAGTATAGACAAAAGGAAATGGAGCATTTATCAAAGGTTCAGGTCTGGATTCTCACCAGACAGCTTCAAATAGTCCAGCAGATAAGTTCATCAGCATAAGGCAATACGAAAATAAGATAGTGCAGCAGGCAGAATAGAGTCAAGGAAGTGATGGAACAATGGCAACAGCCACAGTTCTCAAGAACATCAACAAAGAGTCCTCCGGCAGCCAAAACCAGAGAAGAAGCAGGGGAACCAGCCCTCCTCAATCCAATAGTCTTTATGTTGCATACTTGTCATCATGACGTCATTGTCAGTCCACTGTGGAGTGACCCCATGTGATCACCGTCCGTTTAGCAGGGACAAATTGATACTCAGAAACTTTTCCCATACAATTTATGAGCAAAGACAGTACATTTCATCCTCACAGGTTTATCGACAAAAAACTTTAACATTATTGCTTTGTCCATGGACACGGCCAAAAGGTTAGGTTCTCATGAAAGTCAAACAAAAGAGAATTAAGAACAAGTGTCCGGTTTGTCCTTTAAGGAATGTGGCATGATCAGAACAAATGAGCAACATTTGGAAACGTGTCAAAGTTCATTGCATCAGGCCATGGAAAGACACAGCCTAAAGAGAAAAGTTATTTCAAGCGTCTTTATACTCATATTTCATTTAGTGTAAAACTCCTAATTTATGTTAAAAGGCATTATAAAATTGCTCGAATATGTCATATAAGCATTCTATAATGTTTGTCAGTGATTAATTCACATAAATGCGATTATGGCCTACTACTACATTTTCAAAATAGCAACATGTAAAATAATTGATAAAAGCATTTAATCAAAATCGTTTCCATAAATCTAAAATCTACATATTATTAGGCATCTAGATTAAACATTTCAAAGCTCTAACATTTAACATAAAGGTTTTGCACTGATATATGCTGTCAAGTCATTGTGCAAGGAATGCTAAGTTTTTATGTTTCATCTTCACGACATCTTTGTTAGAAATATCAGTAGTTAGTTATACAATTAATCTCAAAATCACCATGTCTATTGATTCTACGATTCTCTAACTAACCAAGCACACTTTTACGGTGCTGGATGTTTCAACTCAACCCATTTTCAGTATTGTTTTTTGACACGCGTGCAAGGTGCAAAGATAAACTTCGTTGTCCTTTTCGGTGGTTTTGTCTTAATCAGAAAAATTAGTAATTTCACTCTAACACAGGCATGACCATATGAAGGGATATCCTTGACATCAGTTGCAGTATTACATATATAAGAAAGGTTTAAGCCCGCGGAGAATTGTGCACAGAACTCCAGTCGTCTCTATGCCTGCGGACCAGGTAGCAGATATTTCAGAGAGAAAAGTTATTCATAAATGCCTGTGGTACCATTAGGGAGAGTCGTGAAAGAAGCTGAAGTTTCTGGCTAAATGCACATTCAAAGACTCTAAACTCATTTCATCCTTAGTATTTGACTATATACAAGAATTTTCAAATAACATACAATAAACAAACAAAATCATAAGTAATGTACATCACATCTCACACATTATAATCTGGAGTGTGCAAAGTAAACTAACTGTGCAAAGTTACTCAATTTCACTCTTCACGGAAGGTGCAAAGTTCTTGGCATAACTTCAACTTTGACCATGAAAAGTTTTTCTGCGCATTGCAAGATAATTTTGTCTGAAAATGAACACTGCAAGGCTGGAAAGTATATTCACTCTCTTCTCTGCAAATTTATCTTTTGAAGAGATTTCCTTTGCACAAGCACATATATTTACACAGTATTTCTATGCAGGTTTTCATGTCCTATGAACAATGGTATCGGGCAGAGGATGGTTAATTGTGTGTGGAAAGTACATCCTAGCAGAACAGTATTTTTGTAGAACTTTGCAACACAAATCAATACATAACTTACAATTTCACACAACTGTTGCAAAGTGAATACTTTGCAGCCTTTGCGAAGAATACAAAAAAACTTTGCACACCTCTAATAAAAATAGTATCTAATTTCTATAATGTTTTTGTGAGATTGCACACAAATGAAAAGCAGTAACATTGCAAAAGTGCACTTTGTTTCATTGCTACCCAACGATATGTCTTTAATTTCCAACGTATTAAAACCTTCAACAAATATTTTGGCAGTTTCTTGAAGCAGAGCCTGCACGTCAGTAGTTTTTCCTTTAGAGACTCCAGAAGGGCTATGACCTTGTGTCAGTGGGTGAAATACCAGCAGTGCGGGTGGGTGGCTTCTGATTGGGCCACTTCCTCTTGTGAGATGCCCTGGTCGGATTGCGAATATATACAAACTCCTTTGCAAAAGATAAATGAGAGCTAATATTTGTGATAGATTACAACACACAGCAGTTTAAAAACACTCCTATTTTGCACTAAACTGCTATATGTTGTCCCACTCTGTGCTATTGCATAAATTCGCCATTTTGTGGCACAGATTATATTTCTAAAATTCCAATAATTTTCACTGCTTGAAGGCCCGTCCTGGTGCTCACAGTTGCTATTGGCAAGATCTTTACCTTACAGGACCTTATTATTGTCAGATGCTGAAGCAGCCACGAGCCAGAGCTCTGTACAATAGAAACCATTTGTCTTTCCCGTCTATACCTAGAGTTTTATTCTTGTTGACATTACTTTAAATCTTGTTTCTCTTAGTTAAATACAACAACTGATCTAACAGATGCTGCCTTCCTACTGGTGTCAAATCACAGAAAGCTGCCTGGCCTACATAAAGCAGCAACAATGAAGGTCATTTTTTAACATTTGGGAGAAATGATCTCACATGTGAGAGATGAGCTGGTAAAACTGCCAAAAAATGAAAAACGAGGGGATATGACACAATCCTATATGAATCGGTGTTACATATTGATGCGTCCCTATGGTCCATGCCCGTGGGCGGAGACTTATAATTATCTTAAACAGGCCATGGTTAATGTCTCAATTTTCTAAGTTAGGCCAGAAGATACAGCAATCAATCCTACTGAGAGCTGCTTTGAAATCTACGCAGCAGCAAAAAAGCCCCTCTTGTGTCTGTCTCGCAGGATCCCTAGTACGATAGCCGAAGACAACGCTTTCATTGGTCTGGACACCATAGTCCTTCCTAAAGCCGGCTTAGATCTCTGCTATCAGGATCATCCCATCTGATCAACTAGTCAACGCAGAAAGAATTCCAAGGGCAAATGCTTTGCATTCTAAGGAAGATGGGACTCAACCGAGCCTGTTGTATTACTGGGTAAACCTTTATAGCTAAGGACAAGTGTGGTGGGTGTTCATTCAGTGACAGAGACGAGACATGACATGCTGCTTTGAAAGAGTTAACATTTTTGTTTGTTTTCTTTTCACTTCCAAGAGTCAAGGACTTAGAGTTGCTGTAGCATAATACATAAATTGGAGTAAAAAGGGCTAACCACATCCAGGAATTTATCTTTGAAAGGGAATTTGGAACAGGATGTGGGTGAAACACGTAGGATGGTGTTAATGTGGTGATGATAGTTCACACCTGAATGATGTACATCAGTAATGAAGTCACTCTTTCAACAGGAGGGCGGTAGAACTATCATCAACTTTAAAAACACGCAAAGACGAATCTTCACCCCACGCATTCTGTGAAACGATGTAGTTATTTCTTCTAGTTGTAACATGTGTTCATTTCAAAACAAATACAAACCAAAAGACAGAACCATGCTTCTGTTCAACAGCTGGGGACACAGAGTACATTTCATATATTCAGCATTAGTTTTTGAAGATGAAGGTAAAATTTGGGGAAGAGTTTGCTCTGTAGTCACCTGATATCTCTCCACATTTCACCTTTATTCTGTCTGGGTTGGATGCTGACAGTCCCCAGCCAATCACCTTGTACCTGTGAGTTGTGACCGTCAAACCGCAATGTGTATTGGCCATCAAGATCAGCAAGTGGGTCCAGATTTGGTAATAAAAAAGGTTGTTGGTCCATTGGATGCCAAGACATTCCTCAGGGTCACCCTACTTTGACATCTTTGCACACTCTTCATGTAGGCCCTGGTATGCTGCAGCTCTCTATTGAATGAGGTTGATGGTTCAGGCTGTAGCTACCCTGCCTCATCTATGAGACGTGGTGCAGCCTATGTGTGTATGTGCAAGATGATCCCGTGTGCCAGAGGGTGGATGTTGGGGTCTGGTGTGCCTTAACATATCAGGTGTATCTGTAGAGTGTACATTCACCCCAGGAGCTCTCTTGATGCTATTGACGGGAGGACACTGTTAGCAACTTGGATCGGTAACTGAAAATAAAAATAGAGAAGGTGCCTGTGTCGTTTTGTAGGCGTGCACGTGCATTATACGCACTTCTACAAAATGACGCTACTGACCGCATCAAAAGTTTTTATTTAAAAAAAAAATTCTTTAGCCATGCTACACAGCACCAAAGATGTTATGTTGTGCAGCATGGTGAACACCCATTGGCAAAGTCAATAGGTCCCAAAGGTTAGACCGATTGGCTTTGCCAATGCTTGTCGCTAAAGTGTCATATTAACAAAAACGAACTCGTTTTACTTCTGGAAGCCTTGTGTAAACTGGCCCTGCGGCTCCAGTGCGTACGTTCAGGCCGCATACATATTTATATAACCATCAAAGGGAAAATATGTAACACTGTAACTCATAACAGAGGAAGCAATCAAGCCTCAAACACCAGAGGAAACCAAGAGAAGGAATGTTTATGGGGTTCTGGGAGAGTTCGGTGCAAATCTGTAACTCATCATATGGAGAAAAACTAAATATGACCCGTCATTAACACTGAAAATATGTCTTGCTTTTTTCATCCGACCTCTGTTAACAGCATCTGGCAGAATTAAAGCCTTCCCCCTGTCCACAACATCCTAGGATAAGAGAGAGAGAGAGAGAGAGAGAGAGAGAGAGAGAGAAAGAGAAAGAGAGAGAGAGAGAGAAGAGAGAGAGAGAGAAAGAGAGAGAGAGAAAGCGCAGAAGGAAAGTGTTAGGTTCTGAGTTAGAACCTGGAGTGGGTGCCTCCTTGATGACTGCTTCAAGCCAGGGTGGAATGTGGAATGTGGGAGTTTTGTCAGTTGCTGGCTACTGTCTGTCTTGTCAGATGCCTATAACTTCGCAGAAATAAATACTTACTATTTATCAGCTTTCAGACTCCTGCACTTTTTAACAGCGACGAGTGGACAAGAGCTCAGTGACCGACAGGACAGACGACCTTCTTGTGCAGCCAGAGAGTGTTCTGCAGCTGGGAAGTCGTACCGTCCTTGAGTCGAAAGTCTGGGGTGCCCCGCAGATAAGTACTGTGCTCTTCACTACAGGCCTGGCGCCTCCGTAGTGTGAGGTGGAAGGCTTTCATCCATGCCCCAGCCTTGCTTGAGGCGTTATTCGCCGGCTGCGCGTTCTTCTAGCCTTGTTGCTAGGCCCTGGGCTCTGCGTACTACCGGTGCAAGGGTTGCCTAGCAACACCGTCTGTTGCGTCTTGAGTTCCTGGCTCCCTGCGAGTATCCCTAGGCTGTTGTCAAGCCACGCGGTGGTCGCCTAGCAATGCGCTTTCTGGCCTTCTCCAGGCAACGCCTTGAGTTCGACGTGTGGCGTTTCATCTGGCAACCATTTTGCTTTGGGGTACTGTTCTAGGTCTCAATATCGGGTAGGTAGGGCATTGTCGCTGCAGACATCTCTGCAGTTGTTCTTTGAGAGCCAAATTGCATAAGGGCCTGCCCCCGCGATGACAGGCACACTCTCGCTGCAGATACCGCTGCAGTTATTTCTCTTTCAGTAAACCAGGGCCAGTACTGCGGTGACAGGCACACCTAAGTTTGCTTGCCTTGAAGTGAATCGTGTGAACAACCATTTCTTCTAAGCTGTCCTTGTCAACAGCCATTCCTGCAAGGGCCTGTATCACCGCTGACAGGCACACCTTTGAACAGTTTGATTGGTGAGCGAATCTTCTGCATTCTGCTGTGCTTGCTTATTCTTGCGGTGATAGGGACATCACATAGTATTTCATTTGTACTTTTGCGTATCACTTTCCTGAGGCATCGTCAGTGATAGCACACTACGAAATCAGTTTTGTGCATACTGCTTATGTTGTTGTTGAATAACTTTATTCGGGTTATTTACTTAAAACCATCAAAGTATACAAATACAATCAAGACTTAGGTTTTAAAACAATTAAAAAAGTCCTCAGACATATCTAAAGTGGATAAAAAAGGACGTGGGTAAAATTCTAAAAACAGTAATCAAACAAGCATCGTATAAATCATCATGCATTTAAAAATCACAACACTAGGGAAGCAGTGATAACATTTTTGTATACAGCGTGCAATTCATTTGTGCCGATAGATCAATTTTCTAAATCACAAGGGTTAATTTTAATTATATCGATCGGCGCCAGCTATGTGCAAGAGCTTTTGTCGTTTGATCCAGAACGAGAATAGGAAACGACTGACCGCATAAACTATTGATCCTGTAGTATCAGTTTTCAGGATTCTATAGGCAACCTGGTGTTGCCTAGCTCCAATGTTTAAGCAGGTCGGTCGTATCCATCTCCTACGGATCTTTTGGTATTTTATGCAAAAAAAAAGGATGCGCTCTTCTGTCTCCTTTGTTTTGGCACATGCAGGGCAAAGTTCTAACGATAAACCTGCGGCCCGGTTGCTAGGAAACCGTAGTAGGAGGTTACCATACCTAAATCTAACATATAAGCTTTTTGCAAGTGGTGGCGTGATTTGATCCAGGAAGGGTTCAAAGGAAGGGCATGGCGTAGCACATAAAAATTGTGAAGTTAATTGGTCATTTACTGACCTCGTGGCATAGCGTTCTTCCACAGCCACCCAATACCTAATCTTCAGCTTTGAACAATCTTCTCTATTTGCCTTCTATGGATGTTCCCATAATTCTGTCATACCAAGTGTTGTAAACCAACTTGCAACATGCTTAAACCAAGGTAGGCTTTTGGCGCCACTAATCTTCAAAACCTCCTTCAGAGAATTGCAATAATTGGAAAGCTGCGGTGTTGTCCACAAGAGCAGCCAATACAATAAAGGTTTCAATGAGGCCACATCACCAATTCTTTTTGTCCCTAGGTCAAAAAACTGTGGGATTAAGGGAGTGGTAATAGGTACTGAGATGAGTGATCTAGCAAAGATATTTTCAGATGTCGTCAGTTTATTTGTATTGATATACCCCCATATCTCTGCTCCATACAAGGCACCACTCTGAGCTTTTGCTCGATACACTTCTAATGCTGGGGTCAGTGATCGAGTATGAGACTGCCTGTAATATCTCAGTATTGATTTTGACCTATGAACGAGAGTTAAATGGCTCTTTTCCAATTGTTGCTCCCAGCCAAGTGTATCGCTCAGTCTTATCCCCAAATAGTCAAAGCTTTTCACCCGCTCTAAAGGTTCCAATGTGATCCTGACCTCTCTTGATTTACCCTTGGTTTTCCCGAACAGCATAAATTTGGTTTTTGGCAACATTTAGTTCCAAACTCCTGCAGAAATCCAAAAACGTATCCACTAAGATTTGCAAGCCCATTGGGGTTGTGGAAATAAGTAAAGAATCATCTGCAAAGAGCAGGATTGGGACCTTCGTGCCATTCATGACAGGAGAGTCATTCCTGCAGTCCAGTAAACTGCTGGCCACATCATTAATAAACAAAGAAAATAATGTAGGAGTAAGCACGCATCCCTGGCGCACCCCACGCTGTATCGGTATTTTGTCAGTTAATTCACCGCATGTTCCCCATCTGACCTGGGCGTAATTATCCTCATGGAGTCTAGCTATCAAAGCCACCAGTTCAATTGGGGTCCCTAGGTCAAGCATTACTTTCCACAACAGTTTGCGTGGCACTAGGTCGAACGCAGCTCTCAAGTCGACGAATGCCACGTAAAGCTTTTGTCTTTTCAATAGCACATATTTCCAGGTTAGCAGAATAAATCTGAAAGCCTGGTCACACGTGCTGATTTTGGAACGGAAACCCGCTTGGTAGGGAGACAATATCATCTTCTCATACTGCTAATGTTATTCGATCTGTTCATTGTGTATTGGTGCACATTCTTTAGGTTTGGGTAATACACACATCTCCATGATTGTGTTGTTAATCCTGTTTTGGGTCAATTTTTGTGTGTTAATTGTTTTACTTGCGGGTGCGTTATACATATTTGACAGTTTCTAATTCTTGGTGGAGGTGTACCTCTATTTCTTGGAGTTTAAATTGCACATAGGTATCCCATTCTAAAGCTTCATCGTGCAACAAGCGGTGTTACTCATATAGCCAAATGGCATTACAGGATGCTAGAATTCCAGTTTCATTTGTAATACATCCCAGGTGCCAAAAATGTCTTCGTGGACCGCTTATCCAGGATGCCACTTAAAAATGATGGAGCTGAGGATGTATTGGAAGATGATTCTTGTGTGATGACTGCATTGCAGGGTTCGACTATGATTGTATTTCGGAGGAGGAGTGGAAGAATGCAGGATGTAGTCATTCAACAAGTGGCATGTATGTTAAACAGAAAATGGTCTGATGTGGGTGCTGAAGAGGAAGTGAAAGCCTTTAAGCATGTTTTTTCGGAATTGAACTTGAAGAATGGTGTGATGAGGATAATGGAACTACTTGTGGTTCCAAGTGCCATGCAGAGCAAGGTCTTGACCTTAGCACACAAAGGGCACATTGGTATGAGAGCTATGAAAAGGAGGACCAGGGAAATGTTTTGGTGGCCGGGTTTTGATCGATCTGTGGAACACTTTGTGAGGGAGTGCATGGCATGTGCCGTAAGTGACAAAACACATGGCACCAGATAGCTGGAGGTGGAATTTGTTAAAACTTCCAACACTGAGGAAGAGGCTGCGTTTTTACAAACCATTTTTTTGAGACAAGTTGACCCCACGTAATTGTTCACAGATAATGGGGTGCAGTTTGTGTCAAGAGAATTTCAAGAATTTCTGTCTCATTGGGGCATAAAGCATATCACAACTTCTTTGTATCACCCCCGCAGCAATGTCCTGGTTGAGCGCTGTACTAGGATAATAAAGGACAACATTCAATTATCTGTGGCGAGTGGGTTGGATTGGAAAACGGAGCTACGTAACTTTTTGTGGGAATTGCGAACTACTCCCAATGCCACCACCGGTATTTCACCATTTGTATTACTGAAATGCAGACTGGCTACCACCAAAATGGTCTGACCGTGGATTGGGAATTTAAAGGTGTCAGATCTGGACGTGAGCAGGTCAAGCTGAGTAGTGAGAAGACTCAACGGGAGTATGTGAGTGAGGAGAAAACCAAACGGAGATGCCAAGCTAATTTCAGAGTGGGGGATTAGGTGAGAGTAAAATTGCCTGGTATGATCTCCAAAAGAAAATCTAAGGGGCATATTAGCAAGGGAGTTATCACCGCTTTAGCGGCACTTTTTGCCGCTAAAGCGGCGATATTTCTATCGCCCTATTAGCAAGCTGTCGCTAACAGCTGTTAGCAACAGCTTTATGGCGAAAGCGACCGTTTTGATGCTGCTTTGCATGTCAGGGATATATATCGCTAATGACATGCAAAGTAGGCGTTCCCAACTAAAAGCAACTGAAAACAGTCGCAAACACAACTGCCCCCTATTAGCAATGCCCGCGAAGCGATAAAAAAAGTCGCGCTAAGCGCGATTATCGCTGGAATTTAACACCTGCTAAAAACTTGACTTAACCATTCTTGTCAATGGGAGGTGGATTGTAAGGTTAAGTCCTCACCTGCCTATTAGCAAGCTTTTCATTAGCGCAGTGATTTTATCGCTGGATTACTCGCGCTATTGCTGGGTTTCGCCGCTATCGCTGGATTTTTTATCGCCTTGGAGATAAGCGTTGATAATAACGCGTTATCTCTGCAATAAAATCCAGCGATAGCCGGCGATAAAAAATACAGCGCTAAGCGCGCTTTGCGATAATTATCGCAAATCCTAGGTAATATGCCCCTAAGTTTTCAGAACCTGTGCAAATTAAAACTGTCAAAAACAGAGTAGTTCAACTTGACAAAGGCAAATGGTGGGAAAAAAAACGTTGTCCATGCAAAGTCGGATGGGTGTGCCAAAGGTGCCCATGACTCAGGATGCTGTGCCATCTTCCAAGGAGGAGAAGAGGTCATAGAGATCTGGAAGTGAAAGGAGGCCACCTGTTGGCACAAGGATTAACTCTAGATAACTGTGACCCATTTATTTAGTGGTCATTGTATGTGTTTCAATTTGTTATGGGTGTTATGCATGTATACTAATTTCTCTTGCTTATGTCATTATGTGTGGCTGTTAAGTTCTGTTATTACGTTTTTTTTGTTGATATGTTAATAACCTTGAATTCATTTTCTCAGGGGGGTAGGTTTTTCTTCATTTTCTTGGGGGAGAAGATGTGTTAGGTTCTGAGTTAGAACCTGGAGCAGGTACCACTTTGACGACTGCGTCAAGGGTGGAATGTGAAATGTGGGGGTTTTGGCAGTTGCTGGCTGCTGCCTGTCCTGTTGGCTGCACATAACTTAGCAGAAATAAATACTTACTACTTACCAGCGTTCAGACTCCTGGACTTTTTAGAAAGAAATCAGATGGGGATCAGAGATGAGAGATATGGTAACACAGTCTGGAAGTCGAGCCACATCAGAACCTCGGGAAGAGGGAGTTAAAGGGTGTTGTGAGGTATGAGATGGGCCTGCAACACCAATGATGTTGCAATGTTCCTTTCGAGAAGGAATTTTTGGGTCCAAGATCCCAAAGGAGTATGAATTTTAGGATTTTGAGCCACTAAATTAACCGTTTTACAAAAACAATGAAAGGAGCCATTTAGTGAATGATGTCACAGTAGATTTTACAAGCCAAGCAGACATCATTGAACAAAGGGGCGCTCAGAGCCCTTATTCTTGGTCATTGTAATGATTTAAGATTGGGTAAGAGGCAGAGCACAATTTGTTTTCTTTGCTCTGAATGACCTATATAAAGATCCAACAAGACTGTCCAAGAGTCAGACTGACACCTAAGAAGTAAGGCTTGGGTCTAGGGACCTTGGACTGCATGCTAAGGTGGGCTTGGGGGATGGGTTTATCAGAAAAACATCTTGAAAGTCAGAATTTGAGATGTGCTTGTGGCCACAACTAGATGTTCCCTAACCTCATGGTGGCTTGCATTGAGGAAAGGATTTGTTTAGGAGGATTCTCAAGAAAAGTATTATTCTTTAAGTATTATAAAATAATTATGTGTGCAGAATAAAGACACATGGCTCGTCTGTCTGTTTCTAGGGTCTGGAAGCTGTTGAAGGGCGCTGCGGTGGTGGATCTGGGACTCTGATCGCAGACATGCATAAGGCTCGGAAGCATTGGATATCATCTTTGAGGAGGTGTCTGAGTCAATCAGAGATGAGGGACATTGCAATGCAGTGCCTTGATCTAGGCTAGGGAGTGTTTGAGATCCTCATTGGGGTCTTGTCCAACCGTCCCACACTCTGGGCTCAGGAGTGCTGGAGAACCTCTTTGAGAATCTCCAGCATTTGGCACCATTGGCCATCAAGCACTGATTCACATGCTGGAACCATGTATGAACTTATCCCACACAATCCAACCATGCCAGATGGGATTCACACTCTGAGACCTACACTCACAATACATTCACTATCTGAGACCTACACTCATGTTAAAAAGGTCCTGAATTTACCTCTATATCAAATATTATAACAAATATTATTGAACAAGATCCCCGATCGCGTCAGATGAAACTTAACTCAAATTCCTGCAACTTTATCTAAACCTCTATCAAAAATGAAGGACCCACCCTTAAATGTGCCCTGCGTAACTGCAGAAACATCACCCGGAAATCGCATATTCGATTATCAGTGGGAATGTTGATTCCTGACTGAAATATGACTTACAGACTCATCCTCCCCAGTATTGGGTCCTCTCTTACCAACAGGCTACCCTTATATTTGTATGGATTGTGAAGGAAGGAGGTCAATGAATACACAAAGCTCCTATCCAGAACAAATATCCAGTGCAATTCCATGAAAAGGGATCACGCCCCAACCTTCCAAAGTCTCTCCATCAAAGTGAAAACGGCAGAAAATTGTCCACTATTTCCCACACCATCTATCACCTACCAGGTGATAAACTATTATTGAGCAACTGATTGAACTCACAGCTGAGAGATTAATTTCAGGTACAAGAACATGTTCTTAAATGACTTTTATCTGCATTGGGGAGTATGACTTTAATCTGCATTGGGGATTTAATAATGACTCTGCTGTCATAAAATTTGCACACTTTGAGAAAAATAATGACCCCAATAAGCTATGCTCATCACCCACTGTGTAGAAGGATGAACCCTTGATCTTAAAAGCATCAAATGTGAAAACGTATCCTGGTGAACTGTTGTGACAACTTCATAATTCCTTTCTCAATTCTTTGGAACTACACTCTGGCTGTGGCCGAAATAAAGAAATAAAACTGGGTGAGAAGCTTCAGAGACTTTTGCAGGTCTGATCTAGAATACAAGCCGCCAAACTTCGGAGCCCATTAATGGCTCAAGAGACCAATAAAACCAAGACACCAACAAAACTATGATAAAAGTAGCAGATATTATTCTCCCCTCCCAACAGAAGTCAGAAAAGCCCTCTTCTTCTCAGTGGTTTTCTAAAGAACCCTATTTGGAGAGGAAACTCATAAGAGCCATACAGAGAATACGGTGGCAAGATCTCTCAACTCTGAACCTAACAAATCTACGAGCCAAATGAAAGGAATACATATATCACACATTTGAGACAAAGACTTCATTCTTCAAATCTAAAATCAACATGGCTAAAAATCGTGCAAAAGAAACTCTTTGAAATTATGAAAAAACATACAACCCACCTCACCATCTTATGGGACATCCTAGAATCGAGAGAAAACTCTGAAAAGTGTGCAACATCCTTCCATGATATAATAAAAAAAGATTGAACTCTCTGTCAAGGCAAACATTCCTAAGTAAACCCCCAGCCTTCCCCCAGCCCTGGCCCGCAAATCGCGGTGGGCTGGTCTGCTTTCCAAGAGGTTGAGCTGGCTAATATGTCAAAGATCTTTGCAGAACGTGGACCATCCGCTCATTTACAGGCGCTATCCCGTCAACCTGTTGAGGGGCATCAGTTCATCCATCATCCCCTACCTAATAAACCTGATCAATTCCTCCCTGAAGCGTGGCGTATTACGCTAGGAGGAGGCGGAGGGATTGACCTCGACATCCATACTCTCCCAATACTGTCTTTGTGAGACTTATCAGTGATATTTGATAAAGTCAACCATGCCACTCTCTGGAGAACCATGAAACTATGAATGAAAATATGTGAATCAAGTCCAAGATGGTCCCAGTCCTACTTGACTAAACCCTCCCAACAAATAAAACTAGCTAATTCATTATCGAATCCCTCCTCCCTTCAACAAAAAGTTCCCAAAAAATCTGTATTTTCCCCAGAATTGCACATGCACACAAAAACATACACGCTCCCTCCCAAGGCAGGTCCCTTCAAAGCCCTGTAATGACATTACAAATCTGGCCAGCTCCCAAAAGTACTTAATTCATGTATGTCTCACCCCCACCTCAAACTGAACCCTCTAAAAGTGGAATCCCTCTGTATTTTGCCCTCTGGATGCTCCACTTCAGTATGAGCTTGGCTGGATGGAACCAGCTTAGCAGAGAATTGGGAGAGATTTATATCCGCAGGCTTTATCCTCGATAAGAAGCCTCACCCTACAGGCTGACATTAATGCGCCAGCATAACTTGTGCACTTCCAAAGCAGGCTTCTAGGAGGTGTGAAATCCATCATTCCACCCGAGGACCTCAAATCAGTGGTACACGCTTGATTCCTCTCTAGAACTGACCACAGCATCCCCCTTCTGTCTAAAAACTCAAACTGCACTTTGCTTCCTGGAAAGCAGCCCTAATAGTGGCAGCTCGCCTGATATCTGGGACAGTAGATTGGTTCACATCTCACATATCTTGCGCTCAGTCATCTGGCTCCCAGTAGAATTAAGAAGACAGTGCAAATTAGCTTGAATCTTTCCTGAGGCTTTGCATAAGAATTCACCTCAATGCCTAGCAACAAGCTGGTCATCTCCGGGGGATGGGGGATCACATACTCTCTGGAGCACAGACTCTCTCCTCCTTTAAATTTTCCCCTTCAAGAGAACAATAATTATCAATCAAGTTTACTTGAGGAATTGTCTGAGAATCTGGAAAACCATTCCATCCTCTGTTAGAAGAAACACTTCTATTAACACCTTCAAGAAGGAGCTCAAAATGCTATTCTTTGAACACTATTTCTAACTGGAAATATCTACAGAAGGAGCCTCTTATCACCTGGATGTTGTTATTAAAGTAAAATATTCAAAGATTTTTAGACTCGTGTTGTCTCTTTATATTTTTCCAATCCTGAAAGTGTGCACTTTTTGCCCCAATGCGTATTAACTATTCTGTCTGTGTTCTACTGCTCTATCCATAACTCTGACTTTATTCCTCACCCTAATATTAATATTACAAGGCTAAAATCATTATTAGCCAAAAATACACGTTTCATTATTTAAAAAAATACATTTTAGGCAACAGAAAAATCACAAAAAAACACAAGTGCAAGGAACAAAAGCCGTTATTATTCTGGTTATTGGCGTTGCTCCTGTGCTATCGGTGTAGTTTGGGAATTTTGTGCAACAAGCTTAGTGGGAAATTCGCAAAACTACACGAGATCACGCCAGTGTAACGGAAACTTCGCCTGGGCCTAACTTTCAAGTGATGCTGCTCCGAGTTACTATTGAAGGGCTTCACTCTGCTGGGATGAGGCCTGGATGTAGGACTAAAAGTATCACTGAAGGTTATTAATGATCGTGCACTACACTTCTTTGTCATGCAACAGAGCCCTAATGAGCATTGTAGGTTCAAAATCAAATACACGTTGTTATTAAAGGTATGACTAGTAGAATTTGTCTTTTACGCTTTTGTGTTAATATCATATAATATATTGAAAATTATACCTACATATCCATTATGTTGAAATAAGTTTAGCAAATAAAATCACTCAATTGGATTTCTTCACCTTCTCTTAATCTTGAATCAAACTGTATCCCAGACAGAGGAGGATGTAACGGTAGGTGTAGTAGCCTTGCTTAATATCCACTGGTGTATGAGGTGCATCTGCTTGCATGTCCCATGTGGACAGAAATATCGTCTCACATAAACATTGTGGCCTGAATGTGGTTTACAAAATTATTGTTCCACTGGGTGTAGATTTTCTACTATTAACTTCAATGGGACAACATTTTTGTAAACGATATTTAATACATGATATTTATGTCAGATCATATTCTGGCTGAAATATTCTGGTATCACACCATGTATCTAGAAAATCAGAAAAGGTGCCGACTCAATCAGTTAATCAGTTCCAACACGTTGGTAAAGCTCATTACTGGCCACTTCAGCACTTCTTAAACAGATCTTCAGTTCCTTGCAACTGGGTCCATCTACTTGGGGCATGGATGATGCATTTGTGTGTACGTTATATTTGTGTGTAGAGGATGCATGGGGACCCTGTATGTCATAAGGGCTAGCCCACTCGTTAGCAGAGTAGCTAAAAGATGTCTGTTTCATCTTTTTTTTTTATATTTCTTTTTATTAATGACAGTTTATGAACAGTACATATTATTTCTTTGGGCATACAGAGTAAACACATTTTCTCCTTGAAATATGAGGGTCATTGCTTTTACTACTTTCAGTGAGTATATTTATATCACAAAGTTAAACAGATGCAGGTGGAATACACATATTTCCTCTATGTTCATTCCATTTACCCCATATTTGCGTCCATTTTTTGGGGCATCCCCTAGAGACATACATTGTTTTTTCCCTAAACATACACCAGTCCATATCTTTCTTCCAGGCGCCTATGGCTGGGACCTCCTGTGCCACCCACAATCTAGCGATGTTACGCTTGGCGATCATCAGGCCCAAAGCCGCCCATATTTTCTCTTTGCGGCTTGAATCGGATGGTCCCCAGACATTTAATAGACACGTTTTAGCCTCGAGGGCCAAGCTTAGCCCCAGCGTTACTTCCATGCAGTGTAGTAAGTCCGTCCAATATTTCCTAATATAGGTGCATTCCCAAAATATGTGTAGAAAAGTACTGTCTTCTCCACATTTTCGTCTACATCGAGGGCCTTCCCCATAGCCCATCTTAACCAGTGCTGGCCCAGAGAAGTATACTCTATGAAGTATTTTTAATTGCACAAGCTTAAGTTTGGACGAGATTGTGACTTCCTTAGGTGAAGCCAATGCCTCCAACCAGTCCTCTTCTTCTAATTCTGCTAGATCAGTTTCCCATTTTCTACGAAACTGTATGAGGGGGTCAGGGGTTGATCAATTTGCGATAGGTCAATGATAATGATTTTTTAGGCAGGTACTCGTCGAGGACTCTATCCTCCAACGGCAATGCCTCAGGAAGCGTTTCACCAGCTGAGATGTTTGTTCGCAGGGCATGACGCACTTGTAAGTATCGAAATCTTTCAGTTGCAGCTAACTCGTGTTCCTGTTGTAGTAGTGAAAATGATTTCACCTCTCCCTTCTTCCATAAATCGCCCACCCGTGACAGCCCTATTATGCCCCATTTGTCAAATCCTTTTGTGTTTCTTAAGGTACCCAGCTGTTCCGAGTCCCACAGGAGGGTGGCCTGCGTAATTTTCCGGGCCCAGCCCAGACTCTTGTGTGCTGTGTGCCATATTTTGACATAATGTGACGTAGGTCCCGTTAGTGATAGTTTAGCGGGTTTAGAATAGAGTGCTCTTGTACAGGATTCCCCCGGCAAAAGCCATCTATCCATTCGATACCCGGGATCATCCGGAGGCCGATAGATACATTGGTTGATGGCCGCCAGCTGAGCAGCCCAGTAATATTTCTTAATGTCTGGGAGTCCGATTCCGCCGTCATACTACCCCCTTGCCAACTTCGCGAATGAAATTCGGGGTGACCCCGTTGCCCAAATCACCGCTCTTTGCTCACTTTCTATGGCCGCAAAGTAAGTCGTAGGGACAGGATTTGGAGAGTTGTGCAAGACGTACAAGAAGCGGGGTAGGAACATCATCTTAAAGAGCGCTGCTCTACCCAATAAGGATAGTGGGAGAGACCTCCAGTGCTCCACCTCATTTTTCAACCTGTGTAGCGGCGGCTGGAGATTGTGGACGTAAAAATGTCTAGGATCCTTGGTGATGTAGATTCCAAGGTATTTAAAGCCATCTATGGCTTCTGTCACTCTGCAGTCTCTAGGTAGAACCGGGCACTTCCTCCTGAGCACAAAACTCAGCGATTTGGACCAGTTTATGGTATATCCTGAGTATTTTCCAAAATTAATGAGTATATTTAGAATCCTGTGGACCGAGGTCCGAGGTGACACCAGATATAGCAATATATCATCGGCGTAGAGGGAGATAAGGTCCTCCCAGTCCTCCGACCATCTCAAACCTCTAATGATGGGAACCCTTCTGATCCATGCCACCAGAGGTTCCAGTGTCAGTGCAAAAAGCAACGGGGACAGAGGACATCCCTGTCTCGTTCCCCTTCTAAGGGCAAAGATTTCTGACTTCTTATTATTTACAACTACTTGTGCCAGCAGTTCACGGTATAGGAGCCTAACCCAGCCTATGAAACTGGGCCCAAACCCTAGCTTCTCCAGTACGGCAAAAAGGTAGGGCCACTCAATTGTATCAAATGCCATGGTGGCATCCAAGGACACCACCACTGCATCCTCTCTCAAGGTATCCACTCGGCCCATCACTCCGTGAAGCCGACGAAGATTTAGCGATGTATTTCTGGATGGCATAAAGCCCGATTGGTCCGGGTGGACCAATTTGGAGATAACCTTTACCAATCGCGAGGCCAGCAATTTGGCCAATAATTTGGCTTCCGCGTTTAATAGCGATATCTGCCTGTATGAGGAGCACCGATTCCGGGGCCTATTCTCTTTGTGTATGACCACCAGCGTGGCAAGTCTCTGATCTTGGGGAAGATGACCCACCTCCCGGCTCTCCTCGAACATGGCTTTTAAATACGGGGTGATTTTATCAGGTTTTAATTTGTAGAGCTCTATTGGAAGGCCATTTGGGCCCATCGCCTTCCCAGATTGAAGACTCCTGATGGCTTGTGCTAACTTATCTGCTGTGAGTTCGCTGTCGAGTAAGGTCCTATCCTCCTCCAACAAAGTCTGGAGCACCATTTCTGACAACAGAGCCCTCGACTCCTCCCCAGGAAGAACAGTGTAAGAATCTTATATCCACTCATAATAATGGGCGAATTCATCTACTATTGATTGTGTGTCATTAATTGGCTCCCCTGTGTCCACTGCTAACCCAGTAACCAAGCGATTTGCCTGGTCCCTTCTATCGAGCCAAGCCAACAATTTGCCTGCTTTGTCTCCTAGTTCATATATTCTCCCGAGTTTGTCTCTGCTTAGTGTTTTTGCCATGTCTGTTGCCAGACTTCTATATTCATCTCTTTTTAGCTTGAGTTTGTGCGCTGTGTCCTGGTCCCCACAACCCGACTGCTTCCCCTCCAACTGCAAATTCTCTTCTTCTAACTTGTCCATCTCGGCATTCCTCTCTTTCTTAGCCCCCGTCATCTGAGAGATTGCCAGTCCTCGGATGACCGTCTTAAAGGTCTCCCACAGCGTTAACGCTCACCCTACCGATCCCTCATTATCCTGGAAGTAATGTTCTATTGCTTGTGTGATGTTCTGCCTAATGGTTGGGTTACGTATGTGCCAGGGATTGATCGGTGTGATTCTCCCTACTGGACCCACCCCCACCCGCGCCCAAACTGGAGAATGATCAGATATGCCCCGTGCCAGGTGTTTCACTTCCGTTACACATCCTACATGATCGGCCGGTGTTAGAATATAGCCAATTCTCGAGAGACTGTTGTGTGCGCCAGAGTGGAATGTGTACTGTGTCTCTGTGGGTTGGCGGATCCTCCATGCGTCTACTAACCCAATCGTCTATAAAAAAAGTAGAGAGGACCATCTGTGAGGGTCCCAAGCCTCGAGGGGGATACCGGTCCAACCGACCGGACACCACTGAATTAAAGTCACCACCTGGCACCAGTCTCCCTTCGGGGAATTCCAAAATGGCATTTCTCAGCTCCCTAAACGCAAGTGTCTGTAGTTCATATAAACAGATACACTGGTAAGTGACATACCTTCCCATCTCCCCGACACCGCTACATATCTCCCCAGAGTGTCGGTCCAGGTGTGCTCAATTGTCATTGGAAAGGATCGACGTGCCATTATGCCCACCCCTCTGGACCCATTAGTAAACCCTGAGTGGCCACCATACGGTAGCCCCACCTAATCAATGCTTTACATGTGTTACCAACTAAATGCATCTCCTGGAGTAGAACTATCTCGGGGGAATGCCGTTTAATAAATTGCAATACTACTCCCCTTTTCAACTTGTCCCCCAATCCATTTACATTCCAGGCTAGAAGCTTGAATCTTTTATCTCTTGATGACCCCATCTTCATACCTCTTGAGTCTGACTACTGCGAAATCTTTTGCCCCCATGCTAGGATGGATGATGCCAACAATAAATCTTGCCCGATGCCGCAGAGGGCGGCTAAATATCCACCCACCTGGTGTGTCCCTACCAGCCACAATGAAGTGATGCATTGTACTGTCATTCAACATACAAAATGTAACTCTAAAACCCCAATACCCCTCCACCCTGCTCCCCCGCACTCTGGGCTTAAAACTGCCCATATCCCCAACTGTGCAGAGTGCCTGTTGCCCTAACACGAAACTAATGTGGAAGTTGGGGGTTGGTCCCTCCTCCCCAGTGTTCGCCAGTTATGCATCTATTACATATCTTCAGCCTTTTATCAAAAGCGGGTATCATTAACAAAGTCACTTATCGTTCTTTGTTCGTCTTAATCCAGTGACTGCCCGGTACCATATCAGCCACCAGTCACCCACGCTGCTCCCCGGTTCCATCATGATCGGCAAGTCCTGCTGGTTTAACACCTGAGGAAGCATACTTTGGCAGAGATTAGTCCTTTCCACGTCGGGCGTTGTGTTCTTTTGCTGGTCGCCAACCATCGAGCCATTCCAGCGCCGATTCCGGGGTGTTGAAAAACCAGGCCTTTCCTTCCGCCTCGACCCGAAGCTTCGCCGGGAATAACATAGAGTACTGGATACCTTTGTCTCTGAGTTGCTTCTTGATGTTCATGAAGGTTCATCTTTGTTTTTGCACCGCTATCATGAAATCCGCAAAAAAGGACAGTTCACTGGGGACACGCTTTTACTGAACCGGGGTTGCAGCCAGGCATCGGGACTCACTATCCCAGGCTCCCCTGCATCGCACCGGCACAGCTGACGCCACTCATCCATCTTCGCGGCGGATAAAGCGGAGGGAGGATCACCGCAGCGCGGGACGCGCTTTTACTGAACCGGGGTTGCAGCCAGGCATCGGGACTCACTATCCCAGGCTCCCCTGCATCGCACCGGCACAGCTGATGCCACTCATCCATCTTCGCGGCGGATAAAGCGGAGGGAGGTTCACCGTAGCGCGGGCCGCGCCCGGACGAAGCTTGGACGAAGGGCGGGCCCGTCTGCGCCCGGCAGAGGCTGGGCTGGGCTACCCCCCTGAAATCTGCTATGCGAGGATTGAGAAACACTACTTAAAGGTACTGTGTGACAGGATTGTTTTACTTTTTGTTCTGGCCAAAGAATGTGGAAACGTAAGGCAGGGGACGTTGTTAATCACGATCATAACATTAAGAAACCAAAGAAATCAGGTGCAAACAAGCATGGGGTCAGACTTGGAGCCACAGCTCAAGATCGAACCACTCTGGCGGATATTGACACATTAATTGATGAAGTTGAGCAGCTGCTCACATCAGGTAATTCTAAAGGTAAAATCAAAACAGCGAAGGTTCCGGCTATGTTTAAACCTTCAAGTGTCCCTAGGTCTACTAACTCAGCCTCGACCTTGTCTGAGAGTCCTTGCTTGCTACGAGCCTCACAATCTGGAAGCCAAATTACTGAGCCTGCCCTCGTCTTAGATCAGGCTCTTGCACCTTCCAAGTCTGCTGATACAATCTCTGCTGATCAATTGACTAAGACCTCATGCCCTTTATATCCAACTATCACAGTAATCCCGAATGTCCCCTGCTCTAACCGGTTTGGTCCTATTGCACCTATGGACGAACCTGTAGGTGTTGAACCTTTGGAAGCGATAACACAGGTTACATCCCTCACTACTTCTCTGCCAGGACCTCAAGGCGCATATGCAGCTATGAAGAGCTCTCTGGTGGATAATGAACTGCTGTACAGTAAAATGAATGAGCTTTGCACTCAACTTGGGCTACTATTAGCAAATGTATTGACTCTCAAATCTAAGCTTGTGTGTAGTTGCTGCTGCAGTTGTATGAGTTCTGGGAAACCACTTAGCAGGGCGATTTCTTCTTCTGGGGTGGATAGGGATGCAGGGTTGGTTACTGATCCCGTTCTTGGAAGGGACAAGGAGAAACGTTGTATAGAGGTCCCTACTGGTCCCAGTCCTTTTAATAATAACACTTACTTGACGTCTGTAAATCAGACTCAGCAAAAGGAACCATTCCTTCCGGCCATGAGCCCCAATTTTGTATTTACGAATCCCCCTGCACTATTACCCAAGTGGGTTACCAACCAGATGCCAGTGTGTGAGTCTTCTATCAGAAGACGACCACATCATTTTGCTTCTTCTGTGGTCTCCCCCTCTCGTACTATGTCAACTGGCTCTGCTTCTCGTCCTCCTATAAGGAGCTTTCTCCTGAAGTCTGATCACCAATTACCTAGGGACAAGTGTAAATCTAATAGTTCCATTTATATGGTACGGGTTCCAAAACTGAATGCAGGTGTCAGGGACGATACGGAGGCATTGATCAATAAGGTGATCTATTGGTTAAGACACAAGCAGAATTGTCTATCTATAATAAGATCAGATATTGTATTTGCAAAAAGACGTCCAACTCCACTCTTGCAGTATGATCATATCCACATTGTCCTATGTACTAATCTTTTAGTTGAAAATTTAATTAATTTTGAACTACGTACTTGTGACTATGTTGGGAAAAAACAAACCGGAATACAATTAAAAGCAACCTCCCCACTGCAGAGGGCTCAGACGGGTCAACAGAATGAGGGTTATGTTAATGTAGCTGATGTCCCTAATACTCGCACCTCTTCCCTACTGTCTCCCATGAATGCACTAGACTGACTGTATAAAAGGCCTGTGTGCTTAAACAACAGTTTGGGTAGTAAGAGCCCTGGGGTAACGGGGGTTATAAAGACTGTCTGTGGCTTAACCCATGCTGTTGATCAAACGTCCTCTTTGGGTGGTCTTAATATTAAGGCTGCTTTGCAAGACAAGGCCCATAGTACACTTGGGATGCATGAGAATGGTGATTGTAATACATTACGACCCCCTCGATGAGTATATTAGACCACAAGGTATGATAGAGCCTAGTATCATTACTAACATAGCTGATGGCTCTAATATTTCTCTGAGCCTAAATTTATTGTCCTGGAATGTTGCAGGTATTAGCCAGAAACTATGTGACCAGGATTGGCTGAGTTATATTGCGAGTTATGATGTGTGTCTACTGCAGGAGACATGGGCTACAGAGAGAGTTTATATAGATGGATACACATCCCTTAACGTAGATGCTAAACCAGCACTTCACCTTGGTAGAGCTAGTGGAGGGCTCTTAACTTTGATTAAGAATGGTCGCTTCAGCACCTTCACCGCTATAGAAATAGACTGCTTAGATTTAATGGGAACTTTAGTTACCCTACCCTCTGGTCTTTCTTTGGCAATATTTCATATTTATGTCAGGTCAACTCGGTCTAATGATACGTCTATGACTCTAGCACTATTAGACACTATACTGGATAATTTATCCCCGGATACAAGAATTATAGTGGCGGGAGATTTTAACACCCCCTTTGAACCTTGCTCTCTTTTAACTGAGATCACTGTGGAGGAAGATGAGCAGTGGGGAATTCCTAAATTGTTAGTGCCCTCAAGGAAAAACCTTACATCATGTGCATTACAAATAGTTTCACTGGTTATTGGCAGAGGTCTTAGAGCCCTCAATGGTCGTACTATCTCTGACCCTCTGTGTGCACCAACATTTAAGAGAGGTATGTGTGCCAGTATAATTGATTATGTATTAATCGATGTGAGAATGTGGCCTCTACTAGCCGATATGAAAATTAATGTTAGGTCTGATAGTGATCATAACTCTCTCGAGGTGACACTTGTTGGAGAGCCTTTGTGCTGCCATGAACACAAATGTCCCTGTAGCACTGGTTACCAATAATCGTCGAGCCGTTAAATGGCCTAAAGTTATGGCAAATCCAGAGGTCTACTCAAAACTTTATAAACAGTTTGTTACCTCTTTTGATCAATATGAGGGGATAGATCCAGCAAGAATACCTATCTTATCAGTCCACACTCAGTTGTTTGATGGTCTTCAAAAGATATTTTATAAAGAGGTGACTATTACGAATACGGTACATTCTAGGTATCATGCCTGGTTTGACTCTGCTTGTAAAGTAGCTAAGAATTCATTAAAGTCTGCTATTGCTGAGGGTGATAGAGGTAAAATTCGCATCGCCAGAGGAATTTACAAATCCCAACTTAGACAGGCTAGAAGAGATTGGGAAGACAAGTTCTGGCAGGACCTACTCATAGCCAGTAAAATCAAGGACAGTAGATCATTCTGGAAATTAGTAGCACAAAATCACCTTGAAAGAGTAAAGTACCCGAGTTTTAATATGTCACCCGAAAATTGGGTGGCCCATTTCTCATCACTTTACTCGCTAAGGAAGCCTGATGACATTGATAGTGTGACTAATATAGTAGAGGATGCTATTTTACCATCCACAGTGCAAGAGCTGTATAGCAGCCCTGTCAAGTTCAGTCTTGAAGAGACAAATAGTGCAATACAGTCTCTTAAACTAGCTAAAGCACCGGGGCCTGATAAAATTCCAGGTGACCTTTTTAAGTCAGAGCCACTCATCTGGTCAACTTATTTTAACCTTTTATCGAATGCCATCTCGGCCGGGGGAGCGATCCCTGATTCATGGAGGGGGGCCGAGATAATAACTATTTTTAAAAAGGGTGATGCTAACAACCCAGCCAATTACAGGCCAATTAGCCTGTTAGACAATGCTCAAAAAGTTTTTAGTCACCAAATTCTGAACAAATTAACAGAATGGATGGAAGAAAAAAAATTCTTTCTCCCTTTCAAGCAGGCTTCAGAACTAAAATTAGTACCATAGATTAGATTTTTAGATTTATGCTATTGTATTGGAAAACTGTGCTTTTACGTAAGGGTATGTTGTATGTAGCATTTATTGACCTTAGAGCTGCTTTTGATCTTATCCCCCGATCCAACTTGTGGCAGGTTCTTTTCAATATAGGTGTTCCCAGTAATCTTGTACATCTATTGAGTAAATTACATGAGAATAATTATGCCCAAATACGTTGGGGACCAAGTGGAGAACTGACTAATCGTATTCCAATTGAACGGGGTGTCAGGCAAGGCTGTGTGCTTGCCCCCACTTTGTTTTCTCTTTATCTAAACGATGTGGTTAAGGTTTTGGAAAATTGTGCTAACGATTCTCCTATGCTAAATAACAGGAAGGTACCGATCCTACTTTTTGCGGACGACTCCCTACTCATTTCAAAGTCTCCCAAGGGTCTCCAGACCCTGGTTAATAAATTCCTAGGCTTTTTCAATGAGAGGGGACTCGAGCTTAATGTTAACAAAACAAAATTTATGATCTTAGGCAAGGGGGCCAAGAAAGGTAAAACGACTATTCGGGTTGGCAATGACGTCCTTGAGAGGGTTGATAATTTTGACTACTTAGGAGTGCGATTTATGGATAGTTTTAAATGGTTAGATCAGATCACGAAAAGTAAACTTCTTATTGAGCACAGGTCAAATGCTATTTTGAGAACACAAAAAGAACGGTATCTCATGTAGTATCCCCCGTCATGGAGATTTACCGTGCCAAGGCGCAAGGGGCTGCCCTTTACGGGGCTGAAGTTTGGGGTCATGTTGATGTCCAGCCTCTGGCACTGGTAGAAAATAGTTTTGTTAGGAAAATGTTATGCCTTCCCCATAGTACACCCCTTATTCCACTGTATTTAGAACTGGGATTAAAAAGAGTAACAGATCTAGTGGCCCTGAAAGTATTGACTTATTGGGTTCGTCTCTGGTGTACACCGGAGCTTGTTGATTATAGGGATTCCCTGTGTGAAGTTCTAAATATACCAGGTGCCAGATCGCTTCCATGGATTAAACACGCGTCCTCGTGGTTGGGAAAGTTAGGTCTTCACAGATTTTGGGCTGATCCTACTAAATTAAAGAAAATTGATTTACACCTTCTCAAAACTACTTATTGGAACTTTATTAATGAATGTATGTTAAGAAAAAGTTCTGTAGGATCTTTGACTAATACATTTCTTGATTTTAAATCTACTCCACTACTAGAGGATTACATGGATTTTATACCTTTTGCTTTCCCTAAAAGTCTCTTTATACGGTTTCGTTTGGGGATATTACCTATAAGATCATTTACCCACAAATGGAATCTAGCACAGCCAGTACTGACCTGCCCAATGTGTAATCAGTGTGACGAAAATGAATCACATTTGCTATTTTTCTGTCCGGAGTATTCCTCCCCTCGTAGGAGGTGGATTATTCCAATTTGCCGTGAACTGGGGATTGCACAATACCAAATAGCACTAAGGATTTTAAAAACTGACCTCTCCCCTAGAACTGTTGTAGCTGTTAGTAAATTTTTAGAGGCAGTTTGGTACAAGCGCAATGCAATTTTAAAAATTAGACCAGTGTAAAGATCAAGAGTTGCATTTTATCGTTTACCTATATTAATGAACTGTTTTATTTTGTACTGTTTTATTTGGTGTGATTTTATGGTACTGTTTGCAGCCTAGTTTTATGTACAGTTTTAAAGCACCCGGCACTTTACATCAGGGTCTTTCACCGATGAGAGTAGATATTATACATTGCTGCTATTATTGTATCTAATTCTGAAGCATTTTGCACTTTAAACATGTACATATTGCTGCTACTACTGTATATACATCTGTGTATTGCTATTGTTATTTTAATGTTTGGGCTGTTGGTTGATACTTTGATGGTTGTAATAACCGAATTAAGTTATATATATGATTGACAGTTCACTGTTTTCGTACTTGACAGGAGGATTCGAGCGAGCCGTTTGTAGTATGTTATCTCAGTCTCGGAAGTTTAGAAGTCTCGCCAATAGTGGGCGCGGAGGCGCTCCCGGGCGCGGCCTGCCCCCTGACACCCTATGTGCTCTCTCCACCGCAAAAAACTTGGATAGATTTTTGGGCCTTAGGCGGTTGAGAATCAGGTCCTCGACGAAAAGATCTGCGGTCGGACCCTCCGCCTTTTCAGGAACTCCTAATATTCTGACGTTATTTCATCTCGACCTTCCCTTGTAGTCATCCAGTTTGGTTTCCACCATTTTGCTGGCCATTTGGACCTCTTTAATCTCCCGACGCAGTTGTTTGGTTTCATCACTGAGCTCTGTGGTGGTAGTTTCCATAGCTTTTACTCTCTTGTTTGTTTTTTGAAGATCAGCTCTCGTTAGTGTCATTTCAATCGTTATGGAGTCCATTCTGTGTTCCAGTGATGTGCGGACCCCCGCTATGGCGACCATAACATCCTTCAGCATAGGATCGTCATTATCCGAGCCCATCATGGTGGTTGTGGCGCCCTTGTGTGTTGTATCCGATTCGGCCGGCTTCTGGGTAGCGAATTTATCTAGCTTAGTCTGGAGCATATTTCTTTGTCCCTTGGCGCTAGACATTGTTGCCGGCGTCGCAACTCCAATTGGGAGTCCCCATGGTTCCCACCCACTGCCTGTTCCTGGGGTGTTTGTCCCCAGCGACCTGTCGGGGTTCTCCCAGGGGGCTCTCGTTGCACCAGTGTTATGCGCAGGGGCCCTGTGTCCCACCACTGCTTTGCCTGTCTGTCTGATCCCCGGTGTCCGACACTTTCCCACCTCTTGCAGTGTCTTCACCGTGCCCCGGTTTTCAAATCCAGGGTGAGGCCCTGTGTTAATGCGCGGTCTATATGATCCTCTACATACCCAATATAGATGTAGCCTTGCGAGTGAGCCTTCACCTTTGGGATGACTTCTGGGCTCTTCTATTCCCCGACCTTTGGATGGGTGTCAGGCTCTCCTCCACTTGGGGGTATTTGATGAAGTCACCGGGCACTTACACACATTTCAGGCTTCCCATCGAACCTTGAACTCACTCACCATGCGCCTCTTAGGTATACGATCTCACCGTGTCGCCAGGAAGGCAATGTGGCTGCAGATTCCCGGCCCTTTGTTACCGCTGTTTTCCTGTGGCTGCCGGCCTCCACCGGTCTCTCAGCACTTACACAGCGCGCTCAAGTGTCGGATCCGGGCGGGTGCAGCGGTTGACTACCAAGTTTCCCGGATGGAGCGCGATCAACAGGCCCACAGGTGGGCGACATCGTGGAGCTGAGCTGTCCCGAATCGCGATGCGGATATCTTCCGGCCCCCTAGACGATAGAGCGGTCCTTGGGCCGTCCTCCGCTGGAAGGCTGTTGCGGCGTATTGATCACCTGAGGCCAGGGATTAAAGGCCGCGATTTGTTGCTCTGTTTTATTTCGCCCTTAATCTCCAAAATTGTACTGGCTGCTCGCTGCTGGATATCATCGGTCCTCAGATGACTTTTTGAGACAGCATACGAATAATTGTGGCGGATTAATGGCTAGCAAAGACTGGGTATAGACGGAGCTTCACTGATGCGCAGCCATTGCGATCGGCGCCCAAGCCACGCCCCTCTGTTTCATCTTTAAGCACAACAGGATCTTCCTAATTTTTAGGATAAAGCCCGCCAGACAACGCATATGTCTAGTTGCAAAATACTTAATGAGGACTTGTCGATAGCCGACATGGAAAGCAACTCCACCCATTGCTTTCCATTGGCTTTTTGTTTTTTACTCTTTTTTTCTTGCTTTCTATTCCATGGTTTTATTTGTTTTCATCTAGTATTTCTCCCAACTGTGGAGCATAGTCTGTTTACCATCTCTCTGACTGACACCTTGTATTCTTCCACAAGTGACTGCTTTTTGGGAACTTTTTTTTTCTTTTTCTAAAAACACTCCATGAGAGAGCATGCATTTCCCTGTTCTGTGGTTTTCCACTTCTCCCAGCATATTTTTTCAATACCTTATAAAAGTTCTACTTTCAACACCTTTTTCATTTGAGCTGTTCTCAGCGAGTTTATAGTTTTATACAGACTCACCCTTCCACTTGCTCTCCTGTGCAGTTATAAACAATTTCATCTTTATCTTTTCATGTGCACTTTTCATTTCTTACTGTTAATAGTATCATAATTTAAAAAACGTAAACCGTGCATTTCTTAGGCCCTCCATGAGATTGTGTGCTTATTTACCATTCAGCATGTTTGCCCGCTTCTCTCAGCACACTTCTTTTCATAACATTGTAAATATTTCATTTTACCAAACTCTGTCCTTGGAGTTTCTCTTACGTTCACTTTCACTTTTATACAGCGTCACCCTTTGAGCTGCTCTGCCGCGCACTTTAACTCCAAACTCGCTCTCTCTTGTTGATTTGCTTCCATTTGCTTCCTTCACCTCGTCCTCGCTGTTGCTTCTCCACACCCACGCCCTCCGTGTGGCTTTCCCCATATACCCATGTGCTGCTTCCACCCACCCTCTGTGTTGCTTCTCCCACTCCGGTTAATTCCCTGCCTGCATTCTTTCCCCCACCTGTGTTCCTATCCCCACCTACTCAAGTTCTTTTTTATTGTTTACCTATCCAACTCTAATAAGTAAACAAAAAGATAAAAAATGCTTGTGCCATTTTGTAGGGGCATGCATGCTTGGTGTGCACACCTACAAAATGATGCGGCCAGTCGCGTAGGCCTTTTTATTTTCTTGTTTAGTAACCAGCATGTCTGAAACCATTGACAAACCCAATTGGTTCCTAAGGTGAGACCTATTTGCTTTGCCAACGCTTGTTTTTGAATTGCAAACTAAATCAATCATATCAGATGAATACAGATGTGGTGTCGGGCCTCAGGCCGGCATGACGGCAATGACTGACGCAGACACTGGGTAGTGATGTACAGTAACTGGCCACGAGCACGTGCACCCGGGCACTTTTATTATCGGGGCCACGTCACGCGTGACACCCGTGATGGATGGGTGGAAGTGCAAGTGTGCCCAGCCCTCAAGGGAGTGGCTGGGAATCTCATATCCTGCCAAACACTAGAACGTGTCCTGCAGGACACTACATTCCTCCCCAACTTTATTGAAGAACAACAACAAACGTTAGTCCAACCTGTGGGGACAAAACAAACAGCTAACTAAACACCACAGGGTCCTTCAGTCTTCCGAGTCAGGTGGCGGGAAGACGTCAGACATGGGCTGGTGACTCTGCCTGCAGCAGTATCATCTCGGTGGGCACTCTTAGTTTAACCTGAGGGGTTCAGGACACGACTGCTGGCTTGGAGACGTCCGCTGCATACCGTCAGCTCACTGATGATGACATGTCTTGCAGTCTTACATGGCTCCACTTTGCTGACGTCGGGGATGGTCTGTGGTGAGTTCTAACAGTTCATACAATGGGATGCGTCATGAGCGTGGATGGAGTCCATGGTGAGATTTTCACAGAGGTGTTGCCTGATCAATTGTCTCTGTTGAACCGCTTGGCTGTAACCGATAACCTGTCGGTGGGGCAATGTCTCTTCTCACTCTCCCGCCTGGGGAGGCCCGTTGTCGGGGTTGCTGCGGGACTGCGCTGGGGCCGCTTGTGTGCCGACTGGGGGCAGCTGCAGGACCACCGAGGAGCCGTTACTTAGTCGCACGCACAACCCTCGAGGGTGGATGAGTCTTGGCCAAGACTTGCTCTCGCTGCCGCTGTTCAGGTGTAGGCCAGGTTCACAGGTAGCCTCTGGTTTCTTTTGTCGGCTGGTGTGACAACGGTGTTGGACTCCAGTCCATCGGTACTCTGGGAGTGGTGTTGTTTGACGCATGTGTTGAGGGCTGGCGTGATGGCGGTTGCCAGCCATGTGGTGAGTCGGAATGACAGGTGGTGGTGACTTGCTGGGAGAGTTGGATGTCAGGAGGGACTTAGCAGCCATGTGTCTCTGCCTTGCTGAGGTTGATCTGCGGTGGCGGCTTGACACGTAGAGTGTGCGGATCCTCTCTTGCCTGGCTTGGGGCCACTGCCGACTCCATCCTGAGGCGGTGTGAGGAAATTTGTGAAGGGAAGCATGGGCATATGCTGATGTGAATGTACCTAATAGTGTTTCTACAGGACATGACACTGGTTTCCGTGTGTGCGCCCATGCAGTCCTTCACTGCATGTTTTTGTGTCGGTATACACTTACATGCAGTTCCATGCCTGGGAATAATAAACAGGCATCTCTGCACTTTATACCGCGCATCTCTTGGCACTTAACTCTGCTCCCCGTCTTCACCTCACACAGGACACTGAGCAGGAGGATTCTTTGTCTCTACCTGTGCTGGTGAACAGGCTGGAGCAGGCCAAGCGGAAGCTACCAGCGTTTCCAGAGTTGGTGAGGGTGAGTGATCATCTGTGCAGAGATCTCTGGGATATGTGAGTGAGTGACGCCCTGTGCAAAGCTCGTTTGCATCTGTGAGTGAGTGACACCCCATGAGGGAATGACACAGTAAGATCTACTTGAGGTGCAAGTGACAACTACAGTGGTCTGCTTGATAGAAGTGACAATATGAAGGATGTCCAGCTCATTGCTGTTGGGCAGACGCTAAGGAACGGACAATGGAGGGGGGAGACTGGGGGAGGGCAGCATGGACAACAACTGTCATTATTTTTTTTTTAAATGCTGTGAGGCAGCCAGCGCTGGCCGGGCGTAGCGCTTTTTTTCCTTGTGGCGGGTGGTAGTGGAAACACATACATGGGGGGGTGGGTGTGGGAGAAAAAAAGGAACACGGACAAGGGTGGGGTGGGTGGGGTGGAAGAAGCAGCACAATGGGTGGGAGGTGGGAGGGGATGAAGCAAGGGGGGTTGGGAGGGAAGGAAGTAATGTGGGAAGAATAAATAAAATAGTACCTGAAGCACAGAGAGCCGTGGGTGGACAGCGGAAGGACAGTAATAAAGTAACTCAATTGCTACTTGGCCGCTGCTCCAAACTGTTGAACAGGAGGTGACATCGTCAAGCGCTGGCCTATTTGGAATTATAAGTAACAAGAAAGCCAACGAATCGGAAGCAAAGGGCAGGCTCCAAGCCCCTCTTAGTAAACTATACCCCTCGCAGCAATAGCACATGTGCTGTCTGCAGGCGAGACCTAAAAAAGGAATTTGATGCACCACTAAATAAGTCCAGGTAATTCACACACATACCATTCTGACAATCGATGTGTAAGCTAAATGATGCAGTTTTTGGTCAGCATCTTCTCTGGACTAATGATCACCAGCAACAAATGTATAAAACATATACATATCAACAAATACATTCTCATTGCCTGCTAGGTACCACAACTCATAAAAAACCACTACGAGAGAACTCTCGAAACCAGCGCGAGAAGGAACTAGACCATATAGGCGCTACAAGGCCATGCCAGCTGCATAACGTGCACATTATAAACATGAACCAACTTAACACAGCATAACATTTCTTGCTACCTGCGGGGAAGGACTGTGCCTTAACTGCTTGCAGCCAGTGACCTACCATAAACGATGGGGCCTTCCTGCAGAATGTGGGGTTTGGCCCCTTACAGAAATGCAAATGCCCCCTTTGGAGCGTGACGGTCCCTTTGTTACACCCCTGCTTGTGGCTCATCCAGTGAGAGCACCAGTTATAGATTGTTTGGTGTAGGTACAGTCTACAAAGGTGACATTGGGGTATTTGGTTCAGGTACAGCCTACAAAGGTGTCATTGGGTTATTTGGTGTAGGTACAACCTACAAAAGTGATATTGGGGTATTTGGTGTAGGTACAGCCTAGAAAGATGCCATTGGGGTATTTGCTGTAGGTACAGCCTACAAAGATGACATTGGGGTATTTGACGTAGGTACAGCTTACAAAGGTGACATTACGGTATTTGGTGTAGGTACATCCTACAAAGGTGACATTGGGGTATTTGGTGTAGGTACAGCCTACAAAGATGACATTGGGGTATTTGGTGTAGGTACAGCCTGCGAAGGTGACATTAGGGTATTTGGTATAGGTGCAGCCTAGAAAGGTGACATTGGGGTATTTGGTGCAGGTACAGCCTACGAAGTATTATCACACTATAGGGTTCTTTTAAGGAGGAATTGTTACCATCCACGGTACCACTCCACAATACTAGACTCACAAAGAAGGTAACCGGATGGTCTATCTACTAAACTCACAGAAATGTATTATATATGTGGGGGAACTGACAACTGTGTTAGTTAAGACAAGAACCCTCACTCACTCTAAGGTGACATGCTTCATCATTGGGTTCCCTCTTACACACTGCGACCGCAAGGTACATAGTGTGGGCTTCAACTCTCCCTCAGGAGAGGAGCGCAAGGTGTTTTTACGTCATCCAATGTAGGTAAAAGTGAGGGGCAGAGTGCAAGATATATTCAAACAGTGAGTTAAAACTATCTCCTGTATAGACAAAGATAACTTTTAATAGTGTTCCCAGTGGATAGATCTAGAATCAGCGAAGTGAAAATTAGGGATATGGATGTTCCCTATTGAACTGAGGTCAACATGTTTCTGCCTGTTAGACCGTCTGGTTCTTGGCATTCTTCAGCATTCAGAGCAAAGCTAGAGTTTTCTATGATGTTAACGAGCACCGTAGCTAGACCTTTGGCTGTCCCTGCATTTGGCGCCCTGTGGCAGCCGCATGTAAGAGCGGGGGGGGATGGTCCTGGGTTTGCTGCCCTGAGACGGCTGCAGGTAAGAGTGGGGGGAAGGCCACCGCTCCCAAAACTCATACCCCTACGCCCCCGCTTGCTACGCCACTGATGTTAACTTAGAACACCCCCAAAAAATTAATTGTCCCCACCCAAATACTAACATTTCCCAACCTTCCTGCCACCCTCCCACTTCACCCACCGTAGCTTCCACTTACTCTCCCCATGCAAAGCTTGGGTGTCACTACAGAGACCAACGGCAGACAGGAAAGGTGTCAGTTGGCAGTGCACCATGTTTTTCCGCCTCCACTGGAACTGTGGGAACCTGAAAGAGGTGTGAGAAAGAGGGTGAGACCATCAGCCACCATTATGCTTCTTTGCTCGGGTCTCTGAATGCCCAGGAACGATAAGGGAACACTCGGGAAGCGAGCAATTCATTCTGCTGTCACAACAGTGGCAAAAACTGCTGTTACATCATAAGAGTGAATAAATGAACTCAGAATCCAGCGTTCATGGTGAAGGCTGAGTGTGAGAGACATGCATAACATATAGAATTATAGATGGGTAACAGCAAATAACGGGAATGCTTGTCGCTGAGGGGTTCTACGAGCCATCGAACAGGCAACGGGAGTGATGGTCGAGTTTTGTACGATGTCACAGCACACTGTGAGTCACTTTGCCTGAGCATCACCCACTGAGACTGTTATGTAAGGCCTTATCAATGGTTAAAGAATGCAGAGCAGATGGATACCTTTGGACTTCAGCCCTTTATAAGGTTTTTTGGGGCTGGACTGGACTTCCTGTAGGATGCTTTGACTTTTCCAAGCCAACGATTGAAAATTTTAAGGCAGAGCGGCAAATGCCAGTGAGTTACATCAAGATAACTTCGGACTGCCAGATTCATTGCTGCTTTCACAAGCATCATCTGTTCATTCACCTCATAACTTCACCAATCAAACTAGAAATCAGTGAATCTTAGACTTACAGATCCCTTTACTTCCTACAGACTTTCACCCCGAGCTAGTGCTGTTTTAGGGTTTTCTTTACCCACCCCTTCATAGTTTTAAATTTAGTTTTTTTTATTTGCTTTATCCCTTTTCCCATATCAATCTTTTGAATGGTCTCCTTTATTCTTTTCTTGTTCCATATTATTTTGTATGTGTTTAAACTTAAACTTCTAGTGGCACATAAGTTCTGTATTTCATACCTGTGTTGTTTAGTGGGGCTGTTTTGCCTCACATACTTTCTTTGAGGCATTCCTTGCACCTCAGGTCTAGCAACCAAAGGAGAGTCAACAACACTCTGGTTTCTCAGCCTCTCCTACAGACCCTTCACGCCCTGTGACACCAGCCTTTACACTAGCTGCCTTCTGAGTCCTCGTCGACTGCAAGAGTGTACCAACGGCGGCCGGCACGGATGAGAGGTAAGGGAGTGGGTGTGGGGGGGGGGGGACGCGGGTAGAAGCAGGTATAAAAAATAAAATAAAAACTCATCGAATCGCTCCTCCATAGTCCTCCCTCGCTCGGCCTCAACAGGAAGCACACCCAGGCTCCCAGTCAGCCAATCACAACGCTGCTATAGCAGCGTTGTGATTGGTCTGTGCGCCGTGTTTCGGCTCTCAGATGCTGACTGGAGGCCTGGGCATGTTCTCCACGTAGGCTGCGATGCAGCCTGCATGGAGAACATGCGAAGTGCGCAAGACCGTTTGGGCGGCCCGAGAGGGCCGGCCAAGCATTCATTGCGCACTTAGGAGGGTGCTGCCTACCACTCCTCCCCTGCCCCTCACGCAAAGCTGCGTAAGTAGGAGAAAATAAAATGATAATAATGCGAGTTATTATCATTTATTTTCCCTTTGTTTCACTGCAAAAAAACAGTGGGGCGACGCTCCTCTGCCTTAGCAGAGGAGCCACCACTGGAGTGCACCTGGGGTCATTTCTCTGCACCATCCCCCCCGCCAGTTGAACTAGGAAGGAAATGAAGACCATCCCAGGCTATCTGATACTGGTAACTATGATCAGTGAGTGATTTAGGGATCACCAGAGTTTAGAACTACAGCCCTCCTCTGCCCGTTGTAAATATACTGGCTTTTTGGAGTCTTTTTTATTTTGCTTAATGTTACATTTTTGGCCTAGAGTTTGATGTCCCTTCTGGTGATGTTATTGCAGACAGATACCAAAGGGCTTGTGGTGCTACTACTATAAAGTTTTTAGTAAATTCAGTGAGGGAATGGTTGCTTTTCAACTAACAAAGAGAGTGGCTAGGTTTGCCCAATTTTTTAATTTTTCCATGCCACAGCTCTTCAATTGTTTGATAGCCCTGTGTGCTGTAATTATGATCAGCACATTTTTAGGTCTCGCCTAGGCAGCACATGCACTGCATGCACTGTCTCTGTGAGACATGCTGTATCTAGAACATGGACTGGAAGAACCTCCCATGTTTTCTATTGGCTCCTGTTAATGCCCTTTCTGAATGGCTGCTTCTCAGGGGTAAATACGGTTAATTTGTCCCGCATTTTGCTGTTCGGGACCCTCCCAGCAGACTGCCCCTCCTACACGTGTTTTCCTTGTTTTTTTTTTATGTTCGTTTGTGGCACTATTTTCATTTTAGTTTGCCTCTAGAGCTCACGCTTGCTTGGGCAACAGAGAGCACGCATAGGAGGCTCCGGGAGAGAGTGGGCAACTTTGCCACCAAACACTGTGTAATCTGATGCGACAATAGGACTTCACTTTTGCTGTTCTCATCGGGCTGTTGGGGTAGGATTTCACTTATGCAATTGTCATCGGGCCGGGCCGTTGTTATTACATGTTGTTTGTTACTGGTTACTGGCATGGTGCTTCAGGAGGAGGGCACAGTGTTTTCTTTCATCAACACAGCACCCGCCGCATTTCATCTGTTAACATGCCGACCGCGCTTTTTTTCATCTCCCCAGCTCTTGCCAGCGCAGGAGCAGGTTTGTGCTCTTGACCCTCCTAGCTGCATCTCTCCCCTCCCAGATCCCAGTTGCCTCGCGGTGCACCGCAGCTCTCCTGCCCACTTGCTTTTTAAGGTTCTTGCAGATTTTGGGTTAGCTACTTTTAGTAAACCGTGACAGCTTTGCCATTTCTGAATCTTCATTGACAAAAGGTTTAAGGCATAAATTTATGTGCTATTTGTATGACTCTAACCTATCTAAAAGTCAGTGAATTGTTGTACGGGTCGAAGACATAGATACATTTGGAGAGTGATTCAATCAAGAGGTGCTTCATTCTGGAAGGGAGTAGACTTTTTACTGCATCCAAAAGTAATGTAATTTATGCCTGCATAACAGTCTGTCAGCAAAAGACTCATAGAAAGGCTCTAACGGTCATGGGAGGCAGGAGTACAGTGGCGCAGGTTGCTGTGGTGGCTTTTTTTCACTGTGTGGCTGCACCTTTCCAAGATGACCGCCACAGAAGGGAAATCACATTCAGCCGAATCTGCGCCATCTTGGAATAGTCACTTTCATTAGGCTACGAAGAGTCCCCTTTCTATGTCCATGACGCTGTTTCCCATCAGTAGCTTCAGACACACCGGGCAGAGTTGACGATGAACTTCGTGGCCGCCGATTCTGGTCAGTCTCTGTCTTGTCTTTCTACCCCTGACCCTTCCCACCCTGTGTACCAACCAGCCTATGCTTCCTCTGCAACAATCGCAGTCTCAGTGGTGCACCCAGTACTCCGCTGCCTCGAGGCTCCTCTCACCCTGGTATGGGTGAGGGGAGGGAACGAGAAGGCAGTGGGGGTGGGGGCTCTATCCGCCCCCACTGCCTTGTCGTTCCCAATCACAAGGAGATAAGGGATGGAGTACTGAGTACTGAGGGTGAGTGTTTTCAGACACTCACCCTCAGTCACAGATCTGAGTTGAATCCATCATTGTTGTTTAGCTCACTTCGCCACCCCAGTTCAGACTTAGCCATATGCAAATCAGTCCCAGGATGCTTCTTTCTGGTCCAGGGAAGACCTGGCTTGGCAGTGTGAGCTGGACTGGTCCCATGGACTGATTTGCATATAGCTGGGTGTGAACTGGGGTGGCGAAGTGAGCTAAAGAACAATGATGGATTCAACCCAGATCTGTGACTGGGGGTGAGTGTCTGAAAAGTTTCAGCGCTCCCTCCATCATCTCCTTGTGTTTGCTTTGTTCGCCCTAAGTTGGCAGGGTATGCCCAGACGTGGGTCCCTTGCTCACTTTATTACTGGATTCAAGCTAAGCCTGCTAATGGGGGGTGTTACCCCAAAACCAGTCCCATGATGCTTGTTTCTGGTCCAGGAAAGACCTGGCTGGGCAGTTCGGGCTGGACTATTCCCAGGCCTGGACTGATCTTCATATGGCTGGATCTAAATTGGGATGGTGAAGTGAGCTAAAGAACGATGGATGATAGATTCTTCAACCCAGATCTGTGGCTGGGGTGAGTGTCTGAAATGTTTCAGTGCTCCATCTATCATCTCCTTGTGTTTGAATGTGCATAACCTTCATATTTCTGCACCAGAAAGAGTATGCAAGAGTGCACTTCCGCATGTGCACATTTTGCAAAGCTTTTCTGTGCACACTGGCATTGAAGAGAGGGACACTGCTGCAAAGAATATCATTCTCGTAGCCGATTGAAGCAGTACATAATGATTAGGAACAAAAAATGTTGAAAAAGTCTTAACTTTAAGGCAGAAATCCTAAGATAAAAATGTTTGCAAAGTCCTCAAAGTTTGCGCAGGTGCTTAATACGTTCGTTGATCTCTAACTGTAGTTTGGGGCCGACCAAGCGTAGTTTTCTGTTTTAAAGCATCACAGGAGAACAGAGTCCATCCCAGAGAGTCAAAGTGTAAGACTTTGGGTTGATTGAATTTCCTTCTGCCCACGAGCTTCCAGCACGTGCCAGCCACATGCCTGTGACGTGCCTTTCCTTTGTGTCTCCTTTAGTTGTGGTCAGTCCCTTCCCTTGATCTCCCTTTAGAAGTTTGTGACTGTGTTTGCAAGTTGTGCCAGTGCTGTGCGGCCGGAAGTGTTTCACAATCTGCCCTGTCTGCATACACCCCCTTCCTTCACCACTGGCAGATGCCACAGACGGCTCAGGGTGGAACGAGAGCCCCAGGAGGCGAACACTACCAGTTGTAATGCAAGGAACTTCTCCACACAAAGGGGCCTCATTGCATTTGCTGTTTTGTACTACTACTACTGCTACTACTACTACTGCTGCTGCTACTGCTATTACCATTATCACACTACAATCACTACCACTAATATCACTATTACCACTACTACTGCTACTACTACTTTTACCACTACCACTGCTGCTGCTACTACTACTATTATTATCATTACCACACTACAATCATTACCACTGATACTACTATTACCACTACTAATCCTGGTACTACTATTACTATTACCACTACTACTGCTGCTACTACTATTATTACCATTACCACACTACAATCACTACCACTGATACCACTATTACCACTACTACTCCTGCTACTACTATTCCCACTACTACTACTGCTGCTGCTACTACTACTACTACTTCTAATATTATTTATAACCATTACCACACTACAATCACTACCGCTGGTACTACTATTATCACTACTACTCCTGCTAACACTACTACTGCTGCTAGTACTACTATTATTACCATTACCACACTACAATCACTACCATTGATACTACTAATACTCCTGCTACTACTATCACCACTACTACTGCTGATACCACTACTATTACTACTGTTATTATCATTACCACACTACAATCACTACTGCTGAACCTACTATTACCACTACTACTTATTCTACCACTACTACTACTACAAATACTACTGCTGCTGCTACTACTACTACTGCTACTACTATTATTACCATTACCACACTACAATCACTACCACTGATACTACTATCAGCACTACTACTATTACCACTACTACTGCTGCTACTACTACTACTACTAGTATTACCATTACCACACTACAATCACAACCACTGGTGCTACTATTACCACTACTACTCCTGCTACCTCTATTACCACTACTACTGCTGCTACTACTATTATTACCATTATTACACTACAATCATTACCACTGACACTACTATTACCACTACTACTCCTGCTACTACTACTATTACTGCTACTACTCTTGCTACTATTATTACCACTAGCACACTACAATCACTACTACTGATACTACTTACCAGTACTACTCCTGCTACTACTACTGTACAATAATTACAATTACTGCTACTAATACTACTATACTATAATTACTACTACTATCACCGCTGCACTACTACTGACGACATCCATTACAAGCCCAATACTTGGACTTCAAGACGCGGTACATCCTGTGACCTGTAGGTGGTGAAACGAACCTCTTCATAAATAAATAAATAAATCCGTATTTGTAAAGCGCGAACTACTCACCCTTACGGGTCTCAAGGCGCTGGGGGCCGTTGTGGAAATTAAGTGAGCTATTGCCCAGAGTCACATGGTGCTGAGCTGAGCTGCCGCCGGAGCCGGGGATCGAACCATGAGCCCTGTGCTCCGAAGTCAGCTGCCCTGGCCGCTGCACCACACCTCTCCACTTCATGAGGGTTTTACTCGAGCTCACCAGCGAATACCGCGAGGATCAGGCGGGAGCCATCGCGCAATAACTACACTCCAAGCTGTTATTTGAAGCATAAAAGCCATTTTATTAGGACGAGGTTATCATAGCTCCACAACATTGTAAACATAACATGCAAATATATAACTTTATTCAAGAATAACTCATACTCCCCATCCATTCTCAAACCATCTCATCTGTTTCACTCTTCCCCATTCCTGCTGTAAACTCCTCCATCCATCCGTTTTCACCTTCACAGCCCTCTAAAACATCCTCTCTTGACTTTCTTCTGCTGCTCCTTGCACCCAGCGCTCCGTCATCAATCACCTGTACCTTCCCCCTCCCCCCGAGGGGTGGCTCCGCCCGTATGTGACTCACCACCCCCCAAAGTTTCGCAAACCCCGGAGCCTTACAACCTGTCCTAAACTGGCATGCTTGACCTCACCGCTTTTTCCCTTTTAACTGCAGGGTGGGTGGGTGGACTAATTTTTTAAACCCTATCCCGGTGGCGTGAGGTGTCAGGAAAGAGGCCGGAACCTCCTTTCCTGACACCTTTATACCCCACCCTTGACCCGCCCCTGTGACCTCCCTTAGGACCCCCTCCCAGCCTTGTCCTTCTGGCCATTTGCCAATTCCCCCGGGGGAAGACTGGTCTGCAACCCTTGCTTACCCCGTGGGCCGGCCTCGCACCATAACTACACTCCAAGCTGTTATTTGAAGCCTAAAAGGCCATTTTATTAGGACAAGGTTATCATAGCTCCACAACATTGTAAACATAACATGCAAATATATAACTTTATTCAACAATAACTCATACTCCCCATCCATTCTCAAACCATCTCATCTGTTTCACTCTTCCCCATTCCTGCTGTAAACTCCTCCATCCATCCGTTTTCACCTTCACAGCCCTCTAAAACATCCTCTCTTGACTTTCTTCTGGTGCTCCTTGCACCCAGCGCTCCGTCATCAATCACCTGTACCTTTCCCCCCCCCCCCTCCCCGAGGGGTGGCTCCGCCCGTATGTGACTCACCACCCCTCCAAAGTTTCGCCAACCAGGAAACCCCCGTAGGGCGGTTACCTGCCCCAAACCCGATTCTTGCACCTTTCGAGCCTTCAAACATCCTTGCGACACCATATGGACTCATTCCATAGCTTGCTGATCATATCTCTCATCTCCATCATGTAATACTCATTTCCCATCCTCGAAAGGTGCACCCCATCATCTCTGAATAAAACCGGCTCTTCCAGCCTCAAACCCCCGTGAGCAATCACTTTTATATCTCTTGCCTGGCAAAAAACTCTCATCTCTCTATTCAGCTTCCTTCTAGCTTTGTCAATGGCCGCATGACTGACGGCCCCCCTCCACACTCTCCGAGGAACCAGTTCAGTCCATATAATGCACGTTCCTGCCAGATTCTTCTTCAAAACCTCCAAATCCCTTTGCATGTCCTGGAGCAATGCCAGACCTGACACTCTCACCAAATCATTTTCCCCCAGGTGCAGCACAAGCATATCCGGGCAGCCCCGCTGAGATATCATCTTGGTTAACCAGGGCAGCAGAGCGCCCCATCTCATTCCCCCTTTTCCCCAACAAAAAACGTCATGGTGGCTGCTCCTCAAACCCAGATTCCGTCCGTACAACTGCTGGTCTGCATCCTTGGCTGCCCAGTGCACGAACGAGTGTCCAACAATCCAGGTAACCGTCTTGGTTCCCGGTCCTCTCATGCATCCTGCGATGTAAAGAAGTGATGGTTAGCCTCCAGCAAACAACTTCTTCATTCAACGTCCCCCCCCCTTTGCTCCCTTTCTGTTCTACCCTCAAATCCCCCCTTTTTCACCTCCTTACATACTTCTCCCAACATCGTGAGCGCCAACGTCCTATTTGCCGAATTTTCCCCAAGACCAACCCAAACGCGCCGCCGATGTTGCTGCACCTATACAAAAGGAATGGGTCCCATAGTCCGCTGGCTCCCTGCCTATTCTCCGGAGTGCTCTTCTTAATACTGCCAGCAACTGAAACGCCGTCACTCTCTCCCCAGAAGTACGGCAAAACACCTCCCCTCCTGAACGCATCTTGCTTAACTCACCCTCCTGCCATTCCCGCACAGGGCAAGCCTTGTTGCTCCCACTCTCTCTCAACCACACCCATCTTCCCCTTCCTGCCTGATCTGTTTTCGATTGCCTCAACCATATTCCCAGGACCCCCTGATCCAGATGCACTTCTCCACACGACATCCCAAACCGCCGTGGCGATCCCAACAATTCTGAAACCCTAAAAGCCCCAAAAAACATCCATATCATGCAAGTCTAAATATGGACACCTCAACTGTGTTGTAGCAACAAACTGGTAAAACTTCCAACAACTCCCTCAACAAATCGAATGTAATGACTTCCCTCAATGTCCCCCCCGTCCCCTGCTCCCTCCCCCACCCTTTCAGCATACTGCTCAGCAATTCGTCTCTAGCAGGGTCAAAGCCTAAATATAGTTTGCTGTAAAAAGATACACCCGCTAACTTCCCAGCTATGGTCGTTTGTGATAGACCTTTATCGATACAACATAACACAAAATTCAACACTCCCTGCTCTGCCGCTTGTCTTGTGATATTCCTTGTCCCCACCCCGGGATCCAAAAACTCTCCAAACTCTGACCATGCCAATCTGTAACTCCGTTGAGTGGATTCTGCCAGTGATCTCTCAACCAGGCCTACTACTCTCACTCCCCCCAGGCCCGATGTCTTCCGGCAACTGCGTCTTGCACTGCTCCGCTCCAGGCGCCAGTCTCCGAAATCAATGCCACTGGGAACGAGACATAGCATCCGCTACATCATTGCTAGCTCCAGGCACGTGCTTCGCACGAAAAACCACATTCATTTTTATACATCTCAACATGAACCTGCGTAGCAGCCTCAGCACCCTCAGACCCCTCGCCCTCTGTTTGTTCACCAGTTCCACCACTGTGATGTTATCCACGTGGAAAAGCACCGTCCGATTCTGCAATTCACTTCCCCACACCACTAAGGCCACCAGCAGTGGGAAAAACTCCAGAAATGCAATGCTCCTCCCTTGCCTCAACCAATGTGCCGGCCATTTCTCCACACACCAACGCCCGTCCCAGAACAATCCAAAACCAGAAGCGCCTGCGGCATCCGAAAATGTCTGTACCTGCCAGACTGTGTTTTCCTCTACAAACTCCGGTGATACACCATTGAATTCAGCCCAAAAAGTCCGCCAGACACCCAAATCAGCCCTGGCCCCCATTGAGATCCTGACTCTGTGATGTGGCAACACAGCACCTGACATGGCCATGCCAAGCCGCCTATAGAAAGTCCTCCCAGCTCTCACCACCCTGCACGCAAAATTCAAAAAGTCCAGTAACTTCTGTACAGTCCTCAATTCGATCTTCTTCTTCTCCATCACCTGCAATAGAAAAGCCTGTATGTCCTCCACTTTTTCTTTGGGCAATCGCGCCGTCCATTGCACAGATTCTAGTTCTATGCCCAAAAATGTCAACCTACAGCTGGGCCCAGCTGTCTTTTCTGGCGCTAAAGGCACCCCAAATGTTTGTGTCAAACCTTCAAAGTGTTGTAAAGCACTTGAACAAGCTCCCTTTCCACCTTTACCCACAAACAAAAAAACGTCCAGGTAATGTGATATTTCTCTGTGCCCACTACTCTTAATGAACACCCACTGCAGGAAAGTACTGAACATTTCAAAAAGTGCACAGGAGATCGCGCACCCCATGGGCAAGACTTTATCAACATAGATGGCCCCCTCAAACTGCATTCCCAATAGCGGAAAATCCACCGGGTGTATGGGCAGGAGCCGAAAAGCAGACTTGACATCACACTTTGCCATTTCTGCTCCGCTTCCACACGCCCTCACCAAGCGGACCGCATCGTCCACAGAGGCATACAGTACTCTGGAGTCCTCTTCAGCAATGAAGTCATTGACTGATTCACCCTCTGGCCATGACAGGTGATGAATCATCCTGAACTCCCCAGGATATTTCTTAGGGACCACCCCCAATGGTGACACGATCAGGTCCTCAAATGGCCAGTCCGTGAATGGGCCCGCCATCCTCCCCTCATCCACTTCTTTCCCCAGCTTTGCTGCTACCACGGCCGGCAATTCTTTGGCTGATTTCAGGTTGTCTGCCCAACGCCGGGCCCTTGGCCCCTGGTAACCTAAAAGGAAACCTTCAATAAACCCCCACTGCAACCGCAGTGCTGCTTCCCTGTCAGGGTAAATCAAGAGCCATGGGCCCATGGCCTCAATCTTAATTGGAGTAGGGGCCCTTTTGACCAGACTGTCCCCTACCCTACGTGGACCTCCACTGTTCACTTGGAGTGGCCAAAGTAAAGCATTGAGTGAGTGGGTGTCTACCCCCGCATTTGGAACACTCATGCTTGAATTTACATGGATGCCTGGAACAGTAGCCTTTGTTGAAGTTCCAGCAGGCCCCAGTTGTGGCGCCCACTGACTTAGGTGGTCCACCCGCTCCACTTGCCCCAGTAACAGCTCCCCCGCCCCTTGCTGGGCAGGACGTGCCTGAAAGGACCGATAGGTCACCGGCAGGCTGCTTGCTGTATGGGAGGATGCTGAAGTTTGCGTGGACGACATCCATTGCATCCATAGCTTCTGATCCACCTCCCCCCAGGGCTTGTCTGGGTTGATGCTAATTCTGGCCCTAAACTCTTCGTCATAGCTGAGCCTAGCGAATCCCCCAAAATGCATCTGAGCCTTCCTAATAATGTCTACATATTTCAGCAGTGCAATCGCTCTATCTAGGTACTTTTCACAGTATATACTAGCATATATTAGGAACGCCGAGGTCCAATTTTCCATATTGATGGGTACCCTCGGTCTTCTGGTCAACTCCTATTCTTCTTCCTTTGACCCCTCTTTTGCCTGTATTTCCCTGTGTAACAGTTTAAAAACGTCCACGTATTCGTGTTTCCAAATCCTGTTTTTTGTCCTCTCAGATAGATGCGAGCCTAATGGCATCACCAAACCCATATATGGTAGTTTCTTGTGGTGCTAGTCGCCCGTTTTGTCCTCTTTCCCCTCCTCCCCTTCGACTTTGTCCGTCTGTACTCCTGTGCCTACCAAACGTGATGCCCGCCTTTGTCCTTGGGCTCCGCAGTCGCTACCCCTGTGGCTGCTAGCCCCACGTCTCTTACCTTCCCCTCGCCAACACCCACCGACCGGCAGGATTTTCCCTTTTTCCCCACAGCCCCTTACCCCCAGGCTGTCCACCACACCGCCATACCTGAGGGTCCTCCTTGGGTTTCCTTGTCGCTGACCCGACAGCTGGGTTTTTTCTGCGACACTGCCTTTGCCTTGCCTTTTCCCTTGCTGGTCTCCTGAAAAACACCAACTTGCTTGTTTGCCCTCTCCGGGACCCCAGGGGCCCCTTTCACTCCTTCATCCTCATCATGCACTTCACCTTCCTCCCACTCGTCACTTTCTTCCCCATAGTCCAACACCAATTCGGCCTCAGGCACCACCATCTCTCTCACTGTCTCCTGTATCACTCTCTTCTGACCTCTCACCGCACCCCCACTCTTCCCGGCGCACTTCTTCGCCGCCGCCGTCGATGGCGGGTAGGCCGCCGCGGACCCCCTGCTGCTTCTGCCCGGCGTCCGGAGCCGTTGTGCGCCCCGCCAGTGCTACCCTCCCCTTCCCGGCCTCCACCTCCGGGTATGTTCCCCCCCTAAGGCTGCTCCAACCTGGGGGGTTCCCAGCACCACCGGGCCTCACCGCCGTGCTGTCTGTCCCTGTCCCCTTACCTGGCTGCGGCGCAGCAGGGACCCAAACCCTCTTGACCCCTGTCTTCTCCTGCTCAGGCTCCTCAAAACTGTCTACTTCCACTGCCCCCAAAGACTCCTCCCCCCACTCTGAGTTCCCCAAACCAGCCCTCCCCCTGGCCTCACACATGGCTGCCCATTTTGCCTCAGTCTCTTGTATAAGCAGCCTCTGCTCCCTTATCTTCTCTTCCAGTGAGAGTCCCGAGTCCCTCCCATCTGGGCAAGGTTGAGGGGGTAATATCCCCAGTCCATGCTCCTCCCCCCCAAAATACCAGTTGTGGCCCCCATCCCTTTACTTGCTGGGCCTGCCAACTGCAATTTTGCTTGTGGCCACACCCTCTTGGCCTTCTTCATGGCCGGGCCCTGACTCCCAGGTACCTCAATTGAGGCCTTCCCAGGGGGGTGCCGACACGAGAGGTCCAGCGGGACACTCTCTTCCCCCTGGGCCCCAAGCACATCTCCCTTCATTCCGGCGCCCGATGTCAGCGGCGCCGGATCAATTACAAGCTGCTCCGCCCCCCCCCCCGGTCTCCTCACCTGAATCGACATCAGCGTCGGCCTGAAACACATTGCCCACATTCTAATGAGCAGGGCTGCTCTTTCTTGAGTCTATGAAGTTTGAGATATTTCCTGTATGTTGTATGTGCACTGTTAGAAAATAGGTTGTGCAGGTAATGTGTATAAATTGTGCTTGCCATGTCTGTGATTTAAGTGCAGAGTATAGTGCAAATGAGGGTGTGATGGGCATGCCTAGTGTGCACGTGATCACATGGTTTGTATACAGTTCATGAACCTTGCCAGTGTGCATGTGTTTCAAGGATTTTCAAGCACTTCAATCTATGGAAATCACCATCACGCACATGGCCTTCGTTGATATTGCTCACCACATACACCTGTCTTCTATCCTCCTACTCTTAGGATGCTCTGTGTACTCGTCAACCCCACGCTGCACTCAACTCTTGCTAATTCACGTATCACTGTGTTAGACTTGGCATCTTTTGGCGTGTTTCCCCTGACTTTTTGCCTTCTGACCTCCCGGTTTGGACTCTGTTTTTGCTGGTGTAATGATTCTGCGCACTTTCCTCACTGCTGTCCAGTGGGAAAGTGCAAGTGCTCCTGTATAAAATGTGTTATGGATTGGTGTTTCCATGATTGGCCTATTTGGTTTATGTATCAGTCCCTTGTAAAGTGCACTGCGAGTGCCAGGGCCTATAGACCAAATGCTGTTGGTGGGCTGCAGCACGGGATTGTGCCACCCACGCAAACAGCCCGTAAAGTGTAACTCGGGCCTGCCATCGCAGAGCCTGTGCGCAGCCTGGGGCTGCCATGTCGACTTGGCAAGTGCACACACTTGCAAGTCCCTAAACCTTCCCTTTTCTAGATGTTAGTCACCCCTAAGGTAGGCCCAAGGTACCCCTGTGGGCAGGGTGCGTTGTATGCGTGAAAGGTAGGACATGCCCTGGTGTGTGTGGCATGTCCTGATAGTGAATTACAGCCTAGTTCGTTTTTCACTATTGCAAGGCTACCTGTTCCCCTAGGCCAGAACGGGCAGTTTTGATTATTACAGTTTATAATCCTAACTGACCCTGGGAACATGGTAGAAATTCGAGTTTAGTATGCCTGGACTCAGAATGATAAAATGCATCTTTTAGTGAAGTTGGTTTTAACATTCTGTGTTCGAAAATACCACTTTTAGAAAGTGGGTATTTTCTTGTCTAACCATCCAAGCCTGCCTCTGCGAGGTTGTGTATTCCTTGTCTGGAGTGTGAGTGACAGGGGCTGGGGGATGCCAGGAGACAGGGTGAGTCAGCGCAGGGCTGAATAGCAAGATCTACATGTAGATGGGTGGGAGGGGTCGCAGCTGGGCCCTGAATAGGACAGTGCCTTCCCTCCACAATGCTGGCTCCACCTCCTGTGGTGCGTCTGATGTCCCTGGCCTACTCACTGAAAGAAGGGACGGAGACTTGTCAACAAAGTGCTCCAGAACTGGTTTGGACTAGGCAAAGGCCTCTCTGCCTTCAGAGAACAAAGGAATTTGGGATATAAATATTGGGGCCCTGACCCCATGAATTTAGATCTCGCTGGAATCAAGGAACCTGCCAAGACGAAGAGCTGGAAGAGCTGCCAGGAGGAGTACTGCCCCTTTGCTGTGTTGTTGCTTTGTTGGGTTGGCCTGCAGTTGCTGCTTCTGTCTTGGGCAGTGAAAGGACTGGACTGAACTTTCTACAAACTTGTGCTGAGTATCTCCAAGGGCCTGGAACCGAGCTGGCCTCCTGTTAAGAAGTCTCAGGGACTGCAAAGACTTCACAAGCCTCTGGGTACCACTTCTGGAACGCTGTTTCAGTTGCCACAGAGGAAGGGAACCGCAACCGACTCCGTCAACCGAATCCATCCCTGGCCGGTGACCTGTTTGCACCGCAGATCGCATCGCCCCGCTTCGCATCGCAACCCTGGTCTCACCGTGGGCGACGTCCGACGCCGCCAACATCGAGCCACTGCTTGCACCGTGACCTGTGGGCACCGCAGTTCGCTTCGCATCGCATCGCATCGCTTCACTGAACCAGCCGGACCCGACCGACGCGGTCGCTGCAACTGGCTCAAGAGTCGTGACCGCACCGCATTTGGGGCACCGCCGCACGTCTGCGACGCACCGCTCCGACTCGCACCGCTGTCCGACGCCAGCTCCCGCACTCCGGCTTGGTCGCCTGCATCGCAACCTGTCAGCACCGCATCGAGCATCGTCTCACCCTGCATCGCACGCCTTGGATTCACCGACCCCGTCTGCACGACGCTCATCGAGCCGCTGCCTGCACCACATCGAGGGACACCGCACCTTGCATCGCTCCGTCTTGCACCGCAACCGCGACGAACGCCGACCGGCTCGTACACTCCGTACCAGCCACAACGAGAAAGGTACTGTAACCGAGTCTGTTCACGACTCTGCTGGCCCGTATCGACGCGGTCGGCTGGAACTGTTAGACTCTGTGGTTTTCAGCATCGCGGTAGGCTCAGACGGAGCTACCGACTCGTACGAACTTTGTTTTTGGACTATTCCTGCAAAGAAGAAGTTACCTTATCAAGTATTCGTTTTTAAAGTATAGTATTGTGGATTTTCGTCGTAATTGGTCTTGTCTCAAGTATATAAAATATTGGTTATTTTTCTAAACTGGTGTGGTGTCCGTTTGTAGTGCTTACACTGTATTACTGTTGGTTATGTGCAAATGCTTTCCACACTGCCTCTGAATTAAGCCCGACTGCTCGTGCTAAGCTACCACGAGGGTGAGCAGGGGTTACTTCACGAGTGTAACACCCTTACCCTGACTAGGAAGAAGGGTCCCTACTTGGACAAAGGTGCAAACCCTTGCCAACTAGAGATCCCATTTCTAACATTGGTCGTCAGCGGTGAGGATAGGACTTGTGTTTGCACTTGACTTACAGTGATTGGTGTGCACTACTACCATATCGCAGACCATTACGTACCACATACTGGTTCTTTTTCTTTTGGCCTATTTTTGATCTTGCCAGTTTTCAACTCACTACTTTTGTCATGCCTGAATCAATTGCATCATCCGTTGCATCCCTGGAAGTTATCTTTGAGGAGGATAGGTTGGAATCCTACGCCGTAAAGGAGCTACGAGCGATTTGTAAAAACCTGAAAGTCCAAATTAAAGGCCTCACAAGGAAGGAGGAGCTACAGAAGGCGCTGAGGGCCTGGGTAGCAGCCAGACATGCCAATGGGCAGCCTGGTAATCTCAGTGAGGAGGTGGAGGAGCCTATTTCCAGGGTGGATGTGCTTTTGGGTAGGGGGAACCCGCCAGGTCAGGCAGCAGCAGTCTGTCCCCAGAGGAGCTGGAGGACAGGCGGGAGGCAAGGCAGTTTGAGCTGCAGAAGCTCAGGCTGGAGAGTGAGCGGGAGGAGAAGAGGTTGGCCATAGAGGAGAGGAAGATGCTCTTAGAGCATGAGAGAGAACTGAAGGAGCTAGAACTTAGGAGTAAGTCAGGCTCAGATGGTGGCAGCAATTCGTCCAGAAAGGCAGACAGGATTGTGCACATTCCCAAGAACGTAGGCAAGGAGTTCAAGAAGGGGGATGACATACAAAGGTGGTTTCAGGGTTATGAGGCAGCCATACACATGAATGGGGTCCCTGAGGAGAATTGGGGAGCAGGATTGTGGCCACTTTTCCCGGAAGAAGCAAGGGATGCTCTGATAGCTTTGGGTAAGGGGTATCACCTCACCTATGCTGACATGAAGGATGCCCTTCTCACGAAGTATGGTCTTACTCTTGAAAAATACAGGGATCAGTTCAGGTCCAGTAAGAAGTCGGATGCCAACACTTGGTTGGAATGTGTGGATGTGTTCTGCAGGTCTCTGGATGGTTGGGTGAAGGGCAGTAGCGTAACAGATTTTCAGGGGCTCTACAACTTGATTGCATGGGAGCACTTGTCTAGTCTATGTTTTGCAGATCTGCGCCAGCACCTAGTTGATAGTAAGCTAACTGACCCCAGGAAGCTTGCTATGGAAGCGGACCGCTGGGTGAGTACCAGGGTCCACAAGAAAGCGTTTGGGGGAGACTCAGCCAAAGGTGGGCAGGGTCCCCAGCAGAAAGGTGGGGGGACAAGGGTAAAGCACAGGAGTTCTCTAAAGGGCCCCAAACTAGTACCCAGGGTAATGGTTCCCAGCCCCCGGTGATAAGAAGAAAGGGGTCTCTACAGGGAAGCCTGTTGAGCCGGCCCCCGCAAGTGTTATGCATGTGACCAGGTAGGTCACTTTAAGGGGGACCCCAAGTGCCCGAAGGGGACACAGCCACCCACCGGTGGACAGTCCAAAGTGTTGGCTAGTGTAGCGCTTGGGGAGGAGGGGTGCCCACAGGAGGGTGGGGATCCCGCAGAAATGACCCTTGTCTCACTAGGGGACAGTGAGATGGTCCCAGGAAACCAGGTGCCCCCTAACACAAAGAAATATAGCACCTGGGTGACCATTAATGGGAACAGGGTAGAGGCTCTCAGAGATACTGGAGCCAGTGTGACCTCAGTCCGGTGTCACCTGGTGTCTGAGAAGCAAGTAGTCCCAGGAGCATTCCACCAAGTAGTTGCTGTAGACAACTCGGAGCGCCAATGTATGGTGGCGCAGGTTCCCTTTGAATGGGGGGGTCTCAGGTCCCTTGAGGGTGGTTGTGAGCCCTACCATGCCTGTAGATTGTCTGCTAGGAAATGACCTGGAGCAGTCCTCATGGAAGGAGGTTGAGCTCAGGTCTCACTTGGAGATGCTTGGGTTGCCAGAGTGGGCATGCGTGTCTACTCGGTCAATGCCAGCCAGAAAGGGTGATCAAGAGGACTTGGAGCCTGAAACAGTGGCCCAAGTCCCTGCCAAGAGAAAGGGCAGGGGGCGCGGGAAACCGGCCCCCGAAGTTCCCACGGACCGGGAGGAGGCGGACCTCGAGGGGGACGCCCGGTGCCTACAGGGGAGCAGGTAGCCGAACTGGGAGACATCTCTGAGCTGACCCATTGGCAGCAAGAAGGGGGTCCCACCAGGGAGGAGTTCTGCATGGAGCAGAACGAGTGCCCTACTCTGGAGGGTCTGCGGCGGCAGGCTGCAGACCAGGCAGCTGGTAATCAGTCCGGGTCACATCTGATCTACTGGGAGAGTGGTCTCCTATACAGTGAGCCTAAGGTTGCTGAGCCTGGGTCAGCCCGTGTGCTGGTGGTACCCCAGCGCTTCAGGACCTTCCTACTGGGTCTGGCTCATGACGTGCCTTTGGCAGGACATTTGGGGCAGGACAAGACCTTTGACAGGCTTGTCACCCACTTCTTTTGGCCCCAAATGCGAAGGCAGTCAGATGCACACTTTAGGTCTTGCCAAACTTGCCAGGCAAGTGGTAAGAGTGGGAGGAAGGTCAAAGCTCCTCTCCAACCTTTTCCTGTTGTTGGAACACCCTTTGAAAGGGTAGGGATGGATATAGTGGGGCCACTGGATCCCAAGACAGCCATGGGCAACAGGTACATCCTGGTCTTGGTGGACCATGCCACCCGGTACCCGGAGGCAATCCCTCTCAGGACAACGACGGCGCCAGTGGTGGGCCGGGCGTTAATGGGGATCTTTTCCCGTGTGGGATTCCCCAGAGAGGTGGTTTCTGATAGGGGGACCAATTTCATATCGAAGTATATGACATCCCTGTGGAAGGAGTGTGGTGTAACCTACAAGTTCACCACTCCTTACCACCCACAAGGAAACGGTCTGGTGGAGAGATTCAACCAGACCTTGAAAGGCATGATCAAGGGTCTAACAGAACCCATGAGGCGCAAGTGGGACGTCCTCTTGCCATGCCTACTCTTTGCATACAGGGAGGTGCCTCAGAAGTCTCTTGGGTACAGCCCCTTTGAGCTCCTGTATGGCCACCCTGTCAGAGGACCTCTGAGTTTGGTAAAGGAAGGCTGGGAGGCAGCTCCCAGGAAAACTCCCCAGGATGTATTTAGCTACATGCTGGCCTTTAGAAACCAAACTGCCCGCTTCAGGAAACTCCGCTCAGGCGAACCTAGAAGCAAGCCAGGAAGAAATGAAGAGATGGTATGACCAGAATGCCACTCTGGTCGAATTTCAACCTGGGCAAAAGTGTGGGTCATGGCCCCAGTGGCACCTTGTGCCTTGCAGGACAAGTGGACTGGGCCATATGAGGTAAAGGAGCGCAAAAGTGACGTCACCTACCTGGTGGATTTGCAGGCTCCAAGGAACCCTTTGAGGGTCCTTCACGTGAACCGCCTCAAGCCCCACTTCGAGAGGTCCGAAGTGAGTATGCTCTTGGCGACAGATGATGGGGTGGAAGAGGAGAGTGAGCCTCTCCCTGACCTCCTGTCTACCAAGGAGCATGATGGGTCAGTAGAGGGTGTGATCCTCTCCCCTACTCTGACTCAGGAGCAGCAGGGGGACTGTCGCCAGTTGTTGGGACAGTTCGCCCCACTGTTCTCTCTGACCCCCGGTGTTACTCACTGGTGTACCCATGACGTGGACACTGGTGACAGCCCTCCTGTGAAGCACAAGATTTACAGGTTGACTGACCGGGTCAGAGCCAGCATCAAGGAGGAGGTCTCTAAGATGTTGGCATTAGGGGTGATTGAGCCCTCCCACAGTCCTTGGGCCAGCCCAGTGGTCTTGGTCCCAAAGGCTGCGGCGCCCGGTGCCACTCCAGAACTCCGGTTTTGTGTGGACTACCGTGGGCTCAATGCCGTCACCAGGACTGACGCGCACCCCATCCCCAGAGCTGATGAGCTCATTGATCGTTTGGGAGCTGCCCGGTTCCTCAGCACGTTTGATTTGACGTCTGGGTACTGGCAGATTGCCTTAACCGATGGGGCCAAGGAGAGATCAGCATTCTCAACCCCAGAAGGTCATTACCAATTCCGGGTGATGCCCTTTGGGTTGAAGAATGCCCCTGCCACCTTTCAGAGGTTGGTCAATCAGGTGTTGGCTGGGCTGGAGGATTTCAGTGCCGCCTACCTGGATGACATTGCTGTGTTCAGTTCCAGCTGGGAAGAACATTTACAGCACCTTGAGAAAGTGTTGAGGGCTCTGCAAGGTGCAGGCCTCACGATCAAGGCCAGTAAGTGCCAGATCGGGCAGGGTTCTGTGGTGTACTTGGGACACCAGGTAGGAAGCGGCCAGGTGGCGCCCCTACAACCCAAGATTGACACCATTCTGGCTTGGGAACCCCCAAGACCCAGACAGAGGTGAGAGCCTTCTTAGGTCTCACCGGTTACTATAGGAGATTTGTTAAGGGCTATGGCACCATCGTTGCCCCTTAACAGAGCTGACCTCTAAGAGGCAGCCCAGGAAAGTGATCTGGACTGAGTCCTGCCAGAAAGCTTTTGATGCCCTGAAGGCAGCCATGTGCACGGCGCCCGTGCTCAAGGCACCTGACTTCTCCAAGGAATTCGTCGTGCAGACTGACGCTTCAGAGCATGGTGTGGGAGCGGTGCTCTCACAACTGAACGAAGAGGGCCTGGATCAGCCTGTAGTCTTCCTTAGCAGGAGACTACTTCCCAGGGAACAGAGGTGGAGTGCCATAGAAAGGGAAGCTTTTGCTGTGGTCTGGGCGCTGAAGAAGTTGAGACCATACCTGTTTGGGACTCACTTCCGGGTTCAGACAGACCACAGGCCCCTCAGATGGTTGATGCAAATGAGGGGTGAGAATCCAAAACTGCTGAGGTGGTCCATCTCCCTACAGGGAATGGACTTTACGGTGGAACACCGTCCTGGTACAGAACACGCCAACGCAGATGGTCTGTCCAGGTTCTTCCGCCTTAGTGAAGAGAACTCCAATGGGGTTGGGTAGTTCTCCCTACTTTCAGCTGGAGGGGACATGTGTTAGACTTGGCATCTTTTGGCGTGTTTCCCCTGACTTTTTGCTTTCTGACCTCCCGGTTTGGACTCTGTTTTTGCTGGTGTAATGATTCTGCGCACTTTCCTCACTGCTGTCCAGTGGGAAAGTGCAAGTGCTCCTGTATAAAATGTGTTATGGATTGGTGTTTCCATGATTGGCCTATTTGGTTTATGTATCAGTCCCTTGTAAAGTGCACTGCGAGTGCCAGGGCCTATAGACCAAATGCTGTTGGTGGGCTGCAGCACGGGATTGTGCCACCCACGCAAACAGCCCGTAAAGTGTAACTCGGGCCTGCCATCGCAGAGCCTGTGCGCAGCCTGGGGCTGCCATGTCGACTTGGCAAGTGCACACACTTGCAAGTCCCTAAACCTTCCCTTTTCTACATGTTAGTCACCCCTAAGGTAGGCCCAAGGTACCCCTGTGGGCAGGGTGCGTTGTATGCGAAAGGTAGGACATGCCCTGGTGTGTGTGGCATGTCCTGATAGTGAATTACAGCCTAGTTCGTTTTTCACTATTGCAAGGCTACCTGTTCCCCTAGGCCAGAACGGGCAGTTTTGATTATTACAGTTTATAATCCTAACTGACCCCGGGAACATGGTAGAAATTCGAGTTTAGTATGCCTGGATTCAGAATGATAAAATGCATCTTTTAGTGAAGTTGGTTTTAACATTCTGTGTTCGAAAATACCACTTTTAGAAAGTGGGTATTTTCTTGTCTAACCATCCAAGCCTGCCTCTGCGAGGTTGTGTATTCCTTGTCTGGAGTGTGAGTGACAGGGGCTGGGGGATGCCAGGAGACAGGGTGAGTCAGCGCAGGGCTGAATAGCAAGATCTACATGTAGATGGGTGGGAGGGGTCGCACCTGGGCCCTGAATAGGACAGTGCCTTCCCTCCACAATGCTGGCTCCACCTCCTGTGGTGCGTCTGATGTCCCTGGCCTACTCACTGAAAGAAGGGACGGAGACTTGTCAACAAAGTGCTCCAGAACTGGTTTGGACTAGGCAAAGGCCTCTCTGCCTTCAGAGAACAAAGGAATTTGGGATATAAATATTGGGGCCCTGACCCCATGAATTTAGATCTCGCTGGAATCAAGGAACCTGCCAAGACGAAGAGCTGGAAGAGCTGCCAGGAGGAGTACTGCCCCTTTGCTGTGTTGTTGCTTTGTTGGGTTGGCCTGCAGTTGCTGCTTCTGTCTTGGGCAGTGAAAGGACTGGACTGAACTTTCTACAAACTTGTGCTGAGTATCTCCAAGGGCCGGAACCGAGCTGGCCTCCTGTTAAGAAGTCTCAGGGACTGCAAAGACTTCACAAGCCTCTGGGTACCGCTTCTGGAACGCTGTTTCAGTTGCCACAGAGGAAGGGAACCGCAACCGACTCCGTCAACCGAATCCATCCCTGGCCGGTGACCTGTTTGCACCGCAGATCGCATCGCCCCGCTTCGCATCGCAACCCTGGTCTCACCGTGGGCGACGTCCGACGCCGCCAACATCGAGCCGCTGCTTGCACCGTGACCTGTGGGCACCGCAGTTCGCTTCGCATCGCATCGCTTCACTGAACCAGCCGGACCCGACCGACGCGGTCGCTGCAACTGGCTCAAGAGTCGTGACCGCACCGCATTTGGGGCACCGCTCGCACGTCTGCGATGCACCGCTCCGACTCGCACCGCTGTCAGACGCCAGCTCCCGCACTCCGGCTTGGTCGCCTGCATCGCAACCTGTCAGCACCGCATCGAGCATCGTCTCACCCTGCATCGCACGCCTTGGACTCACCGACCCCGTCTGCATGACGCTCATCGAGCCGCTGCCTGCACCGCATCGAGGGACACCGCACCTTGCATCGCTCCGTCTTGCACCACAACCGCGACGAACGCCGACCGGCTCGTACACTCCGTACCAGCCACAACGAGAAAGGTACTGTAACCGAGTCTGTTCACGACTCTGCTGGCCCGTATCGACGCGGTCGGCTGGAACTGTTAGACTCTGTGGTTTTCAGCATCGCGGTAGGCTCAGACGGAGCTACCGACTCGTACGAACTTTGTTTTTGGACTATTCCTGCAAAGAAGAAGTTACCTTATCAAGTATTCGTTTTTAAAGTATAGTATTGTGGATTTTCGTCGTAATTGGTCTTGTCTCAAGTATATAAAATATTGGTTATTTTTCTAAACTGGTGTGGTGTCCGTTTGTAGTGCTTACACTGTATTACTGTTGGTTATGTGCAAATGCTTTACACACTGCCTCTGAATTAAGCCCGACTGCTCGTGCCAAGCTACCACGAGGGTGAGCAGGGGTTACTTCACGAGTGTAACACCCTTACCCTGACTAGGAAGAAGGGTCCCTACTTGGACAAAGGTGCAAACCCTTGCCAACTAGAGATCCCATTTCTAACACACTGAAATAGGTTTCTGTTGGTTCTCATTCTACAGATCTCACCGCCAAATCTGCTACATGTTGGTATCCCCAAAGGCTCATGACTGCTCCTTACGTGCCTCCTCCTACAACCTTTACATGGACGAAAGGTGTAAGAAACTGGGCTATCAGTTGCAAAGGATGTGAGTCCTTCAAAATTATTAAATCACCAATTGTCTCTTTACTGGGTACCACATACCCCATTGTAGCACTTGACTCTCTGTAGGTAGTGAAGCAGAGCAGTCCAAGACCTACTCAGGGGAGGTGTGGTGGGGTAGCAATGCACCCCTAATGGGTCCTGAACCCTATAATCACAATACCTCCCACCTATACCACATGCAACATCAAAATATAAGGGGTGTCAGTATATATAAGGCAGGCTTACTGGCTTTGTCAGGGTGTCACCACATTAATAACACTAACCACATGGTATACTTTGTTAATGGAACACCATTGGAATTAACAGAAATAATATCAGTACTCCAACGCATTCATTATAGGCGTAAACATTCCACTGTTCATCATGAGCATTGCTAATAAAGCATTTTCAAATGAGGAACATGCGTGCCTTCCTTCAAACTCTACGGGTTACACAATGAAACAATAGGACCAACCACTAAGGGTCCCTGCACTCAAAACCTAAAGCTCCAACTCTTGGACTGCTTGAATCAATGGGAAACCACTCCCTGGAGGTGATGGATTCAATGCCAGGGGTGAACTATGGGACAGTCTGGTGGTTGAGGGGCTGCTGCACCTCCTGCAGCCTCCCACAACATATTTAAAACACAATTTAGTGGTGCCCCTGTGCTTCTTGGGTTAATATGAGCACACAAAAAAATATGCAGATTATCCCTTGCGGGGAATTATTGGGCACAACTCGCTGAGATCAATGAATATTTTATTAGCAGCTCTGCCACTTTACTTGGCGGATTTGTGCAGTGTGTCTTTCACTTTTGTGGAGTGCACCAGTCCCACCCAGGACACCCATAAGTGGAAAAGTCATTGGAAGCCACAGGGGGGGCAGGCACAATCCTTTGCAGACCCGGCCAGCTCCCCATGCTGGGCAGGATCCAGCTTTCTCATTGTTCTGCTCCTGCCTGCCGGGAGCAACTCTTGGTGTGCCTGAATCAATGCTCCTGAGGGTCATGGAATCAATGCACCCGGAGATGTAGGGTGATTTTTGAAGCAGTCTCCAGGGAGGGTGCTGCACCTCCACATATAAAACATGTTGGTTGTGCTCCTGTGGGTGAGGGGCTGAGAGCAGGGTGCGCCAACCTTCCAGACATGTGAGCGGGTAGAGCACCCTGCAGGCTCACCTCATACACTTTTTTTTATGGGGAGTTGAATTTTCTGCCTCCCTGTGACTGACCTGTCCTCTGCTTGTCTCCTGGTGCTATTGTCCTGCTGCTTGGGTGATCATCTGCTGCCCCTTCATTACCAGCCAGCAAAACAAACTCCCTGTCACACTTCCCCCGTCCCAGAGCCTCCTGGCTTCTGGAACAGCACTGGTGTATCACAGGAGTTAAGGGCCAGTCCACAGAAGTACTAGGGGACCCATCTAGGGCTTCCCCAGCATGTCTTTTCCCACAGCTGTTCCTCAGGGCATTAAGGGGGTCAGAGCCACTGGCCCTAGAGAGACCCGTCCAAGTCCTGGGGGTCAGCTGGAGTAAAAATCGTTAATCTATCCTTTCAGGGCATCAGGTTGCTTCTCCTTTCAGCTGGGCAGCCTTTCACTGTTGGGTCTTTCATCAGTCTCTCACTTGTGCAGGGGGTTTTAGTGGTGGTGGAAATCTTTAGGAGTGAGGCACCCCTGGCCAATCCTAGTTTGCCATATAATCCCTCCACCCCCGTCCCAGCCCTCCTGCATAGCATCCTGGGGCAATCCAAAATGATGACTTCAAGTTTTCTCTGGTAAGAGCTTCTCTGAGAGCCTCAGCTCTGCCCCTAGCTGTCACAACTGCCTGATCCCTTCCCACCAAAACTTCAAAGGCGAGCTCCTCCTGTGTTGGGTCCAGAGGTCTTGGTTACCTCCTTTGTTCCACTGGGCCTGGAAGGTTCCAGCCCAGGTGCAGCGTGGCAAGCTAATTATCCGATGTAGATTTTCTCCCAACTCCATTCCTTTCCAAAGAACTGGGTTGAGCACTGTAAATTGCCCTAATGTGTGGGGAGGCTTTTGGTCCCCCTGTAGGGGAGCAAAGTAATTAACTTGATCAAGTACGGAGGCAAAGGCCTGGATTTTGATTATGAGATGAGCCATACAAATATGACAAATCTTGAAGCGCCATAAGGTGTGTATGTGGGTTGTTGGGGACTGTAACTTCAAACTGGGAGTGCATGTTTGTCCCCAGATTGAGTCTTCCCTTGAACCCATAGGCCTAAGTTGAGTGAAACTGTACTTTAGGGCTGATTTCATCTATACACAGTGAAAACACCACAGAGCCCAATAAGCACTGCAGACCTACTCTAGGGATGCCCACTCACATTATTAGGCCTAACCTAGGTCAGTACCAATCCCTGAAAATTCCCTTCTGTGACAGACTACCCATGCACAGATACCAGGCTACGTACGACAGCAGTATCACGTGCGAAGCCTGCACACTGGCGCACATGCATGTTCTGACATGTTCATGAGTAACCCAAACCATGCTCTTATCCTAGATGTGCAGCAGTGGCCTTAACTTAAAATGTGGACACAGCCTGTTAACATGCTCAGTCTGATTACCATGAATTTACTGTGAGTGAGGCTCAGGTACTGAGACGCACTGAGAGTAAAAGTCCAAAAAACAGGTAGCCAATTTCAAAAAATCTTTGTTGATTTCTGGGTGAAACCCATTTGATACAATATGCAAATATTTTTCTCATTTACAGCTCCCACCTCCAACCTCACATCTCTTACCGCTATCTATGCCTGGCTGACTCTCCACATTCTGATGATGAAAGTAACAATTCCCTTTGCACCAAGCGGCCCCCCTGACTAGTTCCTACACCCTACTGATACATCGTTCCAATTCCCTTTTGCTAGAAACCTCTGTGTGCTCTTTCAACCCAGCATGTAGCTGCAACAAATCATTGTCACTGCAGCAACACTAAACGGGTGTTAGATTGGTACAACCTTACGCACAGGATCCAACGGGAGCAATGGTTAGTTCTACCTCTCACCACTCCCACCCCCGAGAAAAAAAGGAGACACAGGACTCCACCACTTGTGCCTCATCACTTGTTTGCTCAATGAGGTCTGCAGAACATAGAGAATTTGTACGAAACAAAGGGATATCATAATGTGTCCTGTCTTTCAGAGAACTAAACATAGTAGTAGTGAATAGATAATCCTGAACTCTATCTCAGTTGAGTCACCATTCTGAAATGAACCTGACAATTGCTGAAAACTAAACGTAAATGAGGAATAAGAATCTCAAAAGTGACAAATATGTGTAGCTAGACCTCTCTCAGCTTATTATAACTACCTTAAGTGTTGTCACTACACACTCTAGGGGAGTCTCTTCTTGAGTTCTATAAACTGAAAAGATAACAGAATATCATTAATATCCTGTTGTTCCTCAATCTAGCAATATGTTCTTACTGAAAACGTCTATTATCTTATTCATGTCAATGCGAACATATATGCACATAGTGAGTCACTAAGTGTTCACAACATATATAGTTCAGGTTTGTTTCCATCCACAGCATGCTTTTAGAATAGTCGCTACTATTATTTGTACAATAACCCCTGCACGAATGACACTCAGAACCAATTTTGGAGTTCATCCACAATGTTAACCAAATTTAGCATCCATTTGGGTTCCCCCCATTTTTAACCTTACTGTGTTTTATTTTCCACACTGGTTGTGACAAAAATTGGGTTATTGTCCACAATTCAATCAATCAATCAATCAGTAGATCTGTAGCGAGCTACTTGTCACCCGTGAAGGTATCAAGGCGCTGGCACCGTCCAATTGGTTAGCCGAATAGCCAGGTCTTCAAGGACTTCTGGAACTCTGGAAGAGACGGGGAGGTCCGTAGATAAAAGGGTAGCTCGTTCCATGTCTTCGCTTCTAGGTGGGAGAAGGAGCGACCTCTGCATCTGCTACGTCGGATGCGGGGGTGAGGGTTAGAGAAAGGGATGCGGAGCAGAGGCGTCTGGTGGACTGATGGAAGTTCAGGCAGTGGTTCAAGCAGTTGTATAAATGAAATTTGTACTTGTAAAGCGCACCCATACCCCCAAAGGGGTGTCCAGGCGCTGTACGCATACCGCTGTGGAACCCTTCCTGGCTTTTCCCTGTGAAATGTCCACTCCTGGGCACCCCCAGGGTGAAGCCAGGCATCCCAGCGCTGTTGGGGCCGTTGTGGAGATTAAGCAAGCTATTGCCCAGAGTTGCAGAGTGGGACCCATGATTAGAATAGGCACCGAGGCGAGAATTATCAGGTCCGAGGAAATTGAGCCCAAGACCCGCCGAGGCGGGAATTGAACCCTGGTCCCGGGCCAGATCTCTGCATCAGGGTCTGCCGCTCTAACCAGTGAGCCACACTTCTCCACTAGGGAGTATAGGGCCTTGTATGCATGGGTCAGGAGTTTGAATTGTCATCTTTTCTGTACAGAGAGCCAGTGGAATTCCCTGAGGTGGAGGGATGTGTATTCATCTAGGGAGATCCAGGATGAGCCTGGCTGCGACGTTCTGTATGGTATGTAGTTGTTGGAGGAGGTGAGCTGCGATCCCTGCATAAAGAGCATTATAGTGGTCCAGTTGGCTGGAAGGGCCTGGATTATGGTGCGTCTCGAGCTTCGGGGTAGCCATTTGAATATCTTATGAAGCATGCAGAGGATGAAGAAGCAGGAGGAGGAGACAGAGTTGACTTGAGTCATCATGGTTAGCTTGTTGTCCAGAATGACGCCTAGGTTCCTACTGGGGTCTGTGGAGGTTGGAGTTGGTCTGAGTTCTGAAGGCCATCAGGATGCATCCCATGGGGAGCTTTTTTTCTCCAAAAATCAGTACCTCTGTCTTGTCTGTGTTGACCTTCAGGCACCTGTCCTTCATCCAGTTGGCGATGCCTGTCATGCAGTTGTGGAAGTTGGTCTTGGTGTTCAGAAACATTAAAAAACAGTGTAAACAACTGTAAAGGAGATGGCGTACTAGTAAGGACACGCTCGACAAGACTGCCTTCAAGACAGCCCTCAACCTCTACCACAGAGAATTGAAGAAATAGGTCTTAGGCTTAAAGAATCAAGCTCCAATAACAGCAAAGAATTCTTCAACATTGTCAAAGAATTCTCCAACCCCTCAGCTGCAACAAACAACATTATCCCCTCAAAGGTACTCTGCGACAAACTTGCAAACTTCTTCCACGACAAGATCACGAACATCTACAGAAACTGCAACCCCCACCCCATGGCCACTGACTTCTTCAAGCAACGCAATGACCAGGCTACCAACAAAGACATCTGACTAACCGAATAGAGCCAGCTCGTCCACCAGTACACTGCTTCCATAATTAACTTGGTGCACTCAGGGGCCTCAACCGACCCATGCCCTCACTACATCTTCAAGCTAGGCGAAGCCAGAATCAGCCACATTCTCATCACCTTGTTCACTCACCTCAATTGCCACGGCCACCTTCCCCGAAGCCTGGAAACATGCAGATGTCAACGCTCTACTAAAGAAACCATCGGCAGACCCCAGCGACCTCAACAACTACTGACTTATCTCCCTGCTCCCGTTCCTGGGCAAACTATTTGAAAAAGCTATCAACTAACAACTCTCCTCACATCTGGAATGGACCCTCCTACTTGACTCCTCCCAGTCCGGATTCCGCAGCAACCACAGCACCAAGACAGCCCTCAGCGCAGCTACTGACGACATCCGAGCGCTGCTCGACCAAGGAAAGACTGCGGCTCTTATCCTCCTAGACCTCTCGGCAGCCTTCGACGCGGTCTCCCACCACACACTCATCACAAGGCTGCACAATATAGGCATCCAAGGAGTCACTCTCAGATCTATTGCCTCTTTCCTCACCAGAAGAACACAAAAAGTCTGCCTTCCCCCTTCACATCTGAACCCACGGAAATCATCTGTGGAGTACCCCAAGGATTCTCACTCTGCCAGCGGCGGCCAACACAAACAAAAAGAAGTGGTGGGGTGGGTGGAGAGGGTGTGGGGGAGCACCGGAGGGGGAGCGTGGGGGGGTTAACAATAAAAAAAAAAGGCTTACCTGACGCTGCTGGCCGCCTCTGTGCTCCTCTGCTTCCTGGTCTCAGCAGACACTGGGACAGCATCAGAGACTCCCTGTGCAATCCCAGCGCTGCTTTCATGCATGATGCAAGGCGGGAATTGACCTGAGCGGGCTGGTTTAACACTCGCTCAGGCACAGGAAGTTTGTGCTGTTTCTCCACCCTGGTTGTGCAATACAGCTGGGTTAGAGAAACCTAACTGTGCATGTCTGTTTCGCTGGCCTAAGACGACCAGCCAAACAGACAGCAGACTTGAAAGTGTATATACAACTCCATTCCTCCTCCCTCCCCTGGCCCAGCCCCGCCCCTCCCAACACACGCTGGCTCATCCAGCAGCTGAAAAATAAAACGATAATAAAATATTTTTTTATTTTTCAGCTGCTGGGTCTGAGCCAATAGGGCGACGCTCCTCCGCCATTGCGCTCAGCCCTACCCTCTTCAACACATATACGACACCTCTGGCCAGCATCACCAAAACGCACAGAGTCAACATCATATCCTACGCCGATGACACACAACTTATTCTCTCCCTCTCCGCAGGCACCACTATTAGGATCTATAAAATGTTGGTCAGCATCTATATTTATTTTTGCACATATCATACATCTAAACACTAAACTTTGGAGCACTTGTCATAATTTAAGTAGCATGTTAGGTACTGTAATTTGGGACCCCAGAAAGAGTAGGGCCCTCAGAGTAAGAAATCATTGTCACACACAAAAGGTGATGGGAGGAATGCTTGCAATTTGTCTAACCACTGGCAATCGCTTGGGGTAGCATCCCAACCTATCGTTCTTTTGCTTACCATGCCATCTCAGTTCAGACCCAGCCATATGCAAATCTGTCTTGACCCGGCTCCTCGTGGGAACAGTCCAGCCTGTACTTCCAGGCCAGATCCTACCTGAACCGGAACACAAGCAACTCAAAGCCGGTTTCGCCTGTGCGATTGCCAGTGGTCAAGCAGGGTCAAGACTGATTTGCATATGGCTGGGTCCGAACTGAGGTGGCATAGTGAGCAAAAGAACGATGAGTTGGGATGTTGCCAGAGTTATCGCCAATGGTTAGACAAATTGCAAGCATTCTTCCCATCACCTTTTGTGTATTTTATTTACCGCCCTAAGTGGCATGGATATGCCCAGACGTGGGTCCCCTGCTCACTGTGTCACTGGAACCAAGCTGCACCCGGCTGATGAGCCCATAACTAGGGCAAAACCAGTCCTGGGCTGCTCGTGTTTCGGTTCAAGGAGGACCTGGCTTGACAGTTCGGGCTGGAGTATTTCCATGAGGAGCAGGGTCAAAACTGATTTCCATATGGCCAGGTCCAAACTGAGGTGACATGGTGAGCAAAAAAACAATGGGTTGGGATGCTGCCAGTGGTTAAACAAATTGCAAGTATTCCTCCCATCACATGTTGTGTGTTTTATTAAACCATTGTTGTCTATGTGTTGAACTAGAAGGCTTCATATTTCATCTAATTAAGAGCTAGAGAAGAGCATCTTTAACTGCCCCATAACAAACCCCACTCGCTGTTTACTAATATCCAATTGATGGAGAGGGAAGATTGAACATCTAATCCCTCCAATGGGCCGCTGTAGATTCCATTTTGTTTCAGGTTCCATTTTGTGACACTTAATATGGCTTTGCAGAATGTCTAAAGGCCTGCTGCCCTGTTGAACTTGCAGTGACCACAAGGCCTTGAGAAATAAAGGAAACCATGTGCATATGAATGCACTGTCACATTGCTTCGGTTGCAGAACAAATCATAAGTAAATATCAAAATATTGTTACATTTCTTTTGATGATTAATGATTGGATAAATATTTGGATATCCCCAACACAAGATATGCCTGATCGACTGTGTTAATGTGTCAAGATGTATCAAAAGGTATAAAATCCTTAATGAATCATTGTGCCATGACTACTACTACTGCCCATTATGCCAGCTGGCATGTAGGGCAGCAACGAAGCACCTCCACTTCTGTCTGTCTTGAGCAAGTTTCTGTTCGGAGCCCCAGCTGTGGTTCAGGGTCTTCAATTCTGTATCCACTGTTCGCCTCCAAGCGTTCTTTAGCCTGTCACTCTTGCGTTTGCCGTTTGGGGACCAGTGACGAGCTGTTCTTGTCACAGATTCTTGTTCTCTTCTGATGGTGTGTCCTATACATTATTTTAAAATATAACGGCTTGCATTTACGTTTCAGGCACATTTTGAGAACTTGAATTGTTAGGGTTCACTGTCACTCATGGTTTGTTTTTGGATTAGGATTTTTTGCTTTTCACTTTTTGAGGCACTGTAAAAGGTCGAAAGCATGTTCATCAGCGGGGCCAGTGTATCTTCATGGCCATGGAGTTAGTGACTAGTCTATATGGTATCACCAGGTAGAGGTCTTTAGCATGTTAGAGACGCATGAAGAAATGGCAACTCTGTTGACTTTGGTGATTCTCATGTGGGCATTAGCCATGAGTCCATTGTTGGTTTTCTGTATTAAAACAATGTGTTTGTTGGGGCACCTCAGCACTTTCAGCAGCACCTTTTTGATGCTATATGGGTAAACTTCACACGCAATATGTGTGAGGCGGCACTGCTCTGTATAGTTATGTTTGTAAAAAGGTTGGGATGTGGTTCTCACAATGTGTTTTGTTGCAGTGATCCCTGAGGATGGGTCTTCCAGCCTGAAATGCATTGGGTCTTGTGGAATTGGTGAGAAATGAGATGTCATTTCATTCTTGATAGAGAAGGATAATATGCATTGTGATGATAAATAAAAGAATATTTCTTAGCAAGGAATATGTTGAAATTTGATTTCATATTTATTCATTAAAAAACCTTGAACCTACGGGTCGCAAACTTGTGTCTTGGGACTGGAGAGTGTGTCACTACCAGCGATAGTTCAAGTGTCCTATACATCTCCATCTTTTTCACAGGATGATTGTGGCCTTGTTCTTTTGCTTTCATCTGACCATCAGCTCCTGGTTGGAGATGATTCATGGCCAGAAAATGGCAAGATTCTTCTCAGTTTACTGGTGTGGAAGGCTGACTATTTGGCTTTTTGTCACCTGCCAGCACTCTGATTCATACAAGAGTGTGGACAGAATGCAGCTCTGTTGTTGTATCACATATTGTTCAGCATCCTGAAGGCATTCCTGGCCTTGTTTACAAGTCATGAAACTCAACATTGTGCTATGACCCAGCCCCGTACGGAGGCTGCTTGCACGCCGGTGAGTTTTATAAAACTATTACTTTGAATTTAACTGCGTATTTGTTTTATTTATCATTACGTTTCTACAAAGTTACCAATTGGCAGTGGACACCCTTGATACGGTCTAGAGAATACTGATCAGATAGTGAATTAATTCTGATCCAAACCTGGGTATGGTCAATAATTACTGGAAACACATATAACATCAAAACATCCTTGTAATCAATAAATTTCATTTGAACCTTACTATCATGTTTTGACTCCCTAGCATTACACACCCTAAAGTCTGCTCCATGCCATGGGAAGTGTACTTTTTAGAAGTAATTTGCATTTCAAATGCTTACTTTAAGGGGTGTCCCTTTACAAATCTTTACATTTTTTAAGGAAATATTTTATTTGTTGAGGTATTACCTCTGCAACCCAAATATGCCCATTGGGCTCCACCCAGATGCCAGTAGCGGTCTGCCATTTGAGGACCTCAGATATAACAGCTCTTCAGTATGCCAGCGGGGCTGCTCGAATATGCTAGTGGTGCAGCTGAAACATGCCAGGATTGTTCAGTGTGTTGGGTGTGTCATTGGTGCAGCTTCTGCCTCCTGGCAGATTAGTGTGTCATTAGCCAATGCCTCGAGGGGCTGGCACATGGGCATCTTCCCTCATTCCTACAGCCACTGGGCAGGTAAGCTAAAGGAGAGAAAGAAGCCAGTTGCTTCCTCAAAGACTTTAATGGAGATTCTGTTAAAAAATAGACCCATATCTGCATTGTGGCAGCCTGGAAATCTGTGCTTACCTCGCAGCTCTACCAACACCTGTAGACCAATAAGTTATTCAAAGATTTAATGATTATTTATTACAACCTCACCATTTAAACTGAAAACAAGTTCCACTTACTAAACATCGAACAAGAGCTTTTAACCCTCGGAGATGGTGGTGGAACGTTTCGGAAACTATCAGGGTCCTTAATAGCATCTTCCAAGGCAGACTGCTCCATGGGTTAGAAGGGTCTGCAGGAGTTAAAGGAACAGTCCTAACTTAGTCCACTTTCTTCCTAAGAGAACCCTGTCATCAATTTGTCGAAAACTACGAGCATCGCTTGTGGCATACGTAGGGGGTGGGCTCAGTTGCAACCCTATCTAACTGCTGCATGAAACTAGCAGACAGCAACATTCAAGCCTACAACATTGGCTACCATATTTACTCAGGCAGCACCCACTCGCATCTTGAGCTACAGGAGAGATCTAGTGATCATAGTCTGCTGTAAGGACTCAAAGGATCTTCCTTGGAATTTTCATGCAGACTTACTGTACTGGATTGAAGTGGCAGTGTTTCCTTCCCCACTTAAAGTTTACTCTTTCGAGAAGTGTGCTGTTGTGCTTTTATTTATAGCTTTTCAATAGCACCAGGAAGCTACATATATGCTCTATAAAATAACATAACAGAGCATAGCAATTCTGATCAGGTCTAACTAAAGAAGGCGTTCTCGTTGCATGACTGTGCCTCATCTGGCGCTGCTGAATGTGTAACAAATAGCAGAATTGGTGGAAACCATGCAGTTTGAGAACATCTCTGCAGCAGATTCCTGGTTGTAGACATGTTAACATAGTCTTTGGATCAGTCCAAGACATCTCCAGTTTTTAGGGCCACCTAGCTGGCTCTATCTCTAGTTCAAAAGAAGACGTCCTGGCCATGATGGTCCTAGTGCACCCAACACCTCTCCTTTTTCTCCCACTGTTTTGCTGTGACTAGAGTACTCATTAATTAAACTGCCATCAAAAATGCTTCTCACTACTTTCAGCTGGTATGCTGGACGTCAGTCAGGAGTTGCCAGAAGTAGGAGCATCTGCTCCTAGTTCGCAGATTGATACTCCTGGCGCAGTCCTTGGTACCACTGGTCCAGAGATCATGACGGGAGCAACATGAAAAGAAGGTAAATAGCTTCCATTCATGGCCCTTCCCAAATGCCTCAGCAGAGGGATAAGAGATGAATGTCCGACAAATGGTAAACACTGAGATGCCAATGGGGCGTCAAAGGTTGTGTGACGTCACTTCTGCTATCCTTGGCATTTTGGAAAAGGAGGCAGGAGATGTGCTGCTGGAAAAGGACCCTTTCCTGGCTACAACTATCTCACAAAGGGCCCTATTTGCAGGGTTATCCCTAAACTTTTTGCCTTCTTCCTCCTATTTTTCTGACCCTTTTTTTGTTGGCTTTAGTACTCTGGGCACTTTACCACTGCTAATCAGTGCTAAAGTGCATGTGCTCTCACCCCTCAAACTTGGTATGATTGAATTACACTTGTTTGGCATATTTCATTTCCCTGTAAGTCCCTTGTAAAATGGTATCCCATGTACCCAGGGCCTATAAATAAAATGCTACTTGTGGGCCTACAGCGCAGATTACGCCACCCACAGAAGTAGCCATTCAAACTTGTCTCAGGCCTGTCACTGCAGGGCCTGTGTGCACAGTTTACTGCCACCTTGACTTGGCATTTAAAACTACTTGCCAAGCCTTAAACACCCCTTTAACTACACGTAGGTCACCCGTAAGGCAGGCCCTAGGTAGCCCTATGGGCAGGGTTCTGTGTAAGTAAAAGGTAGGACATGGGCCTTTATTGTATGTAATGTCCTGTTAGTGACAAGCAGCCTATTTTGTTTCTCACTCCTGCAAGGCCTACTTTTCTCATAGGCTAGCATCGGGAATTCCCTTATATGTACTTAAGTGGTAATTCCTGATCTGAAAGGAGTATCATTACCATGCTTGGTATGTTTGGAATAGTGGGGATAAATCATGCTTACTAGTGCAGGTGGATTTTTTTACTACTATTTTAGAAATGCCATTTTTAGAAAGTCAGAATTTCTCTGTGCTTATAACTCTATGTGCTTTGCAGCCTGACTCTAATCCATGTCTGGGCCTGGTTGACAGATACACTTTGTGCATAGTTTCCAGACAGCCACAACACAGGAAGGGCTGGGTGTGACAAGAGAGGCATCTGCATCCATCTGTATATTGATAGTTTTCCTGGGCTGCGAGAGAGGGAAGCGGGGTGCACTTACATTTGCACAGGCTGTGTCCTGCCCTCACACAAAGGGCTGATTTACCCCCTACTGTACATCTGGAGCCAGAGGTGGGATTGAAATGGAGTGTTGTGCACTTGTAAGGTTTCTTTTGAAGTGCCCCCTAGATCAAAGACATTTGGAGTATAAGTACAGGGGCTCTGATCCCATGATTTGAACTGAACCTCTGTCAGAGGGATTGCTGTGCTGCAAAAAGGACTCATTTGGACTGCTCTTCTGCTGTTGCCCTGCTGCCTTCTATCTGCTGGATGGCCTAAAGGACTCACTGGATTGCTCTTCTGTGTGTTGCCTTGCTGCCAGCTGCTCCCTGATTCTGGTTTGCCAGAGGGCTGTTTACTAGGACGAACCGCCATCAGGACTACCTGCCCTATGCGCTGGCTACTTGCTAGCCCCCTCTGTACCCCACATCTAGTGTTTTCCAGGGGCTGGCAGGAGGACCCCTACCCCCTCAGCGTCCCTGTGCCGGTGATGGTACCGGGGACAGGCCAGCAATACGATGTCCGGTAACCTGCCCCTGGCCACAGAATAGCGCTGTGTGAGGCCAGCCCGTTCTCGGGGCCCATCAGTGTCACCATAGGTGTCAGCACCGTCCTGAAGGCCTCCTGCAGCCTGGAGAGTCCCCCTGGTGCCAAGGGCCGCCCCTATCACTCAGGATAAAGGTACTATGATCCGGAGCAGCGGCACTGCGCGTTCGCGGGCAGCTGCATGTTGAGCTCTCTGACTGCGGGGGGACCGAACGAGGCCTCCCCCACTTGATTTTGCAGCGTGTGTCATCCCCCTGCAGCAGCATTCTGCCTTGGTGACAGCCAGGAGAGACCAAGGGAGTTCTCCCAAGCCCACACTGCGACCACAACCCAGAGGATTATAGCAGCCGCTCTGCACGCTCGCAGGCAACTGTATTCTGCAAATCTTGCACGCGGAGGGACCCAACAAGCTCTCCCGAGTGAACTCCACAGTTTGTGCCCTCTCCTTCTTGCGTGATCCTATGCAGAGGACTTTGAGGGCATTTGAGCTTCACTATGCATTGTGGGGTACATGGCCTAAGAGTTAATACCACTGGACTGAGCCTCGATGGAGGCCACCATGCTTTTGATAAAAGGAGTTTACCTTAAACACCACATAACGTGTAAGAGAAGCGCAGGTGCGCTGTGTCAATTTGATTCCTGCACTTGAAGATACTTTCCCCTATATGTTTATTGGGTAACTCAGAGGGTTATGATGATTATCTGGTACTATGGTGACTCTTGTGTTTAATCACTTTAACCAAGCTGCTGCATTTCATGCCCTAAGGTCCTAATGTAGGTCGTTTTGACCCTTGCAGTGTGTGGATAACGAGTATTATTTCAGCATATGCATAATATGAACGGTATGATTGATTCATATATCTCTTCATAACCTGCTGCATTTCTTGCCCTGATGTTAGGATGTATGTCATTTAATTCTTGCCTAGTCGGGATAATGAGTACTGACTCAGGATTGGTGTAGTATGCACAGTTTTGATGATTATATAGTTTTGGTCTATGTGTTATGTACAATGCACTATATATTTATATAATCCTGTGTGGAGTCTCTTTTGTGGTGTTCTTTGTGTTACTGGTATGAGTGTGTTACTCAAACGCTTTACACATTGCCTCTGGGGATAAGCCTGACTGCTCTGTGCCAAGCTACCGGGGTTAGCACAGGTTATCTTTGATGTGTAACGTACTTGCCCTGGCTTGAGTGGTGGGTTCTGCCTGGCTTAGGTGCATACCCTAGCCAACCAGAAACCCCATTTCTAACATGTATCAATGGGTTTTATCTATTCCGTATCTATGGAAAAATGTGTTTGCACGTATGGCCCAAAATCTCTTTGATCTGTGCATTTATCTACCAGTTGAACCACTGCCTCACCATCACATGATGCCTTCAGCTGTGCCACTTTTCAAGGCTCCCAAGAGCCCAGACGCAGGAATCACTATTCATTCCTCTGGCTGACAGTGTGGTGAGTGAAGCCCTACACCCTGCGCCCCCGATTATCTCTCGACTGCCGTCCAGCACTACATCCGGCCCACCACCTGAGTTCAGGGCATTGCTATGTGACACACATTCCCTTCTCCGCACTGCACTAAAGATAACACAAGTCCCTGGACCCTATCTCTTCCTCTGGCCCTTTAGATGTCCTGGATCCTCCCTCCGCCCACCATAATCCGAAGAGCACATGGGAATCCCAAGGGATGCTAGTACCCTAGGAGAGGTATATTAGTTTCTCCTTTCACCCCAGTTTTTCACCCGTATAGTTACAATCTTGTTTAAAGGGTTGAGTGACACCCCTAATCATAGGACATAACAAGTGACTGCCCAAGTGGTCTGTGGACTGCAAGGGTCCTGCGCGTGCATGGGACCTGTGAGGTTCTTTCAGACCTAAAGTCTCATCCCAAGATGAGTGCTTGCTGAAGGAAGGGGGTGCACCACTAGGTCATTGTGGCCGAACCAATGACAAATTATAAGAAACTAATTTGTTCCACGATGAATGACATTGCAAATTTATCTCCCAAACGTTGTAGTTCAAAGTGCTTTGAATGGACTGAAAAGCAGTATGAAGCACTTTACAAAACCACATATCAATAACACATAAACTGTGGAATCCCCAGGGTTCATGAAGCCAAAATGAAGGTGCTCAAGGGCCAGGAGCCCCAGGGCATAAAAAAGAGAGACACAGAGCCAGACCTGCACTCCACGAGTAAAGAGATTGCAGCTCAGAGGGTCTGTAACAAACGAGGCAATGCTGCAAACCTTCCCTTCACAGCTGTCACATACAGCATAATATGTATGTGTTTATTTATTAGCAGTTTTATAAAGCATGGACCAGCCCCAGTGGGTACCACTGCAGGTAACACAGACTCAGCTTCCAAGTTCCAGGAGTGATCGCTGCTTAGAACATACTTAAAGAACACAGGCAACAGACATGTGTTCTTGGTTACATGTGTGACTGCTACATAAAACAGGGATAAGTATGGTACAGATAAGGTAACAAACTGACCTCAAATAAAAACCTTTGAGTAAACAGTTTCACACCTGAAAATGTAAGTGAATTGCACAGAGTACCACCAAAGAAGCCGCTGCCAAACATATCAACCAGACCGATTCTATTATCCACATAGTGGAAATCCTACATTTGATAAAACTTGTCAAGCACATCTTAGATCAGCCCAGTGTAGTATTCATCCCTCACCTAATGCTATTGGCTGTTTGAGTGTATCCCGCCTCCTCCACTCTGGAGGAGGCATTGATCCCTGAAATGGACAGTTTTGGGGTCAGATAGTTTGGTGTTCGGAGACATGTGCCTTCTACGTGATGTAGGCTAAGGCACTGACACTACTTGACTTGACGGGAAGTTATTCCAAAGTGAACAGGACAGGTGAGGCATGATGACACTTCTCGAGCCCACGGCCAGACAAGCAGCTGTTGGTAGCGACGCCTTAAGAGCAGCGAGGTGTGGACTGGGAGATGCAACGAGTAGGGCGTGTCAGGCGGTAATTCTTTCTAATACTAGGAACTGTATCACATGTGTAGAACTTTCTGAATGAAGAAGAGTTTAATCCCTTGTAAAAGGGAGATTTTGTAAAAAATAAATCAGGGGATGTATTTTCCCCATTGACTTCCATTTAAGTGTTGGGAATTTCAGGCACAAGAAAGACTTTTTGCAATAGTTTCTCATTGTGAATTAGTGTGTCTATTAGGTCACTCCCAAAATGTATACCTAGATATTTGATAAACACTGTTTGCCAGGCTAGTCCTGATCCCCCCAGAATATCCCTAGTGCAGTGAATATTTAGTGGTTTGCATTCTGATTTGTCCCTGTTTAGCTTGTATCCTGAGTGCCCGGAATATTCTGCTATGGTATCTATCAGGGCCTCAATTGAGGCCTTCGGTTGTTCCGTTACTATTAGTATGTCATCAGCGTATGCTGCGAGTTTTATCTCAACGCCACTAATATCGACCCCTTTTATGTTCGTGTTTAGCTTGATGTCACGGATCAGGGGTTCCAGTGCCAGCAGAAATAGCGAGGGGGACAGTGGGCAGCCCTGTCTTGTACCCCGTTGTAGCGAAAATGGCTCAGAAAGTGACCCATTAACGACAATACGGGCTGTTGGGTCCCCATACAGGGCCATCATCATCCGTATATATCCTTCCCCTAAGTTGAAAGATTACATGCAGCGTTCCAGGAAGGTCCAGGAAACCCTATCAAAGGCCTTCTCAGCATCTAGTGTAATAGCTACTGCTGGCTCTGATTTTGTGGCCGTATGTTCCAGTATGTGGCAGAGAAGTCGGGTGTTGTCGTTAGACATCCGAGTGCGTAGGAATCCCACCTGGGAATTGCTTATTAGATTGGGTAGGGCAGAATTGAGTCTGACTGCCAATATTTTTGCGTATATTTTGCAGTCCACATTAATAAGGGATATGGGTCTGTAGTTTTTTGTTGACAATTGGTCTTTACCTTCCTTTGGGATGACTATTATGTTGGCTTCCGACATGGATTGGGACACAGTCCCTCTGGCTGCACAGTGGTTAAAGACCTGCTTCATGGTTGGTTTCAGCTGTTCTAAGAAGGTCTTACATTTTGGGAGTGACCTAATAGACCCACTAATTCACAATGAGAAACTATTGCTAGAAAAGATTAAGAAACTTCTGGAGTCCTGATCTCCAAAATTCATAACGTGGTGGGGCAGAATTGAAACTATCAAAATGATGATCACCCCAATGATTAACTACCTGATCAGCATGCTCCCACTCCTACTCACAGATGACTTTCACCGCAAAGTAGATATCCTGATCTCTAAATTCTTATGGCGAGGGAAGAAAGCACGGATAAGCATCAGAAAACTAAGACTAGAGAAAAACCAAGGAGGGGTAAACCTAGCAGACTTCAGAATATTCCAACTAGCATTTCTGGCAAAACAAGGGTCTTACTGGATATCACCCCCTACCGGATACACACCGGCTTGGCTTCAGGTAGAGAGGGCCATCCTGAACAATCTAAGCCCCCTGGCTCTACTAACAGCAAATAGGCACAACCACGCCTCCAAGTCCATTTTTAAAAATACAAAAATTGCAATACTAAAGATAGATAAAAAACTGGAGAACAGCATCAAGGGCTCTAAGATGGAGTCACTCTGGGCCAAAAGTAAGATTCTATACAAGGGGAAATGCCTAACCTTCGACACATGGATTGAGAAAGGTATCTACCACCCTTACCAATTAGAAGACGGTGCATACCCCGCTACTTTCGCAGACCTCAAGTCTAGGCATAACCTAACAGACATCGAATTCTATAACTTTTTGAAAATCAGAACGGCCTTGACCAAAACCAAACTATCCACCGCACAACCGTCAATCTCCCGGTATATGGCAAACATTAATAAATTAGGACACCAGGTCTCACACCTCTACAAACTCCTACGCCCAAAATCCTCTAAACTTAATGACAAGACAATTAACTATTGGGAAAAACAAACTAAAAACACACTTAACGAACAAGAACGGGCCACACTATGGGCCTCTGCCTCACGCAATAAAATCTCCCCAGTGCTATCACAAACAAAATTTTGGCTGCTCCATAAGGCTTTTTGGACCCCTGCACGCTTATTCTCGTTAGGTCTCAGGTAGGACGCATTATGCTGGAACTGTAAAAAGGAAAAGAGGGACCTAGCACATCTTATCTACCATTGCCCAACACTCAAAACATTCTGGGACAAAATCTTTGGTTTTATAAATAAGTTGCTGGGCTGTACGCTAACAAATGAATTTTCCTCCCTCACCACCGCATTTATGACCGCAGAACTAAGATCAGATCACGATAAAGACCTACTAGATCTGCTGCTGACCGCAGCAGTGAAAATGGTCCTAGCCAATTGGAAAGACACAAGTAAGACCTCATACAAAGGATGGTTCAACTGGATTACGCATCTCAGAGGTGTGGACAACATTGCACTACAGAACTCGCCCTGGAGACCAGCAACCAGAGGGATGTGGAAATCACTCGACACGTACCTAGACTTTTACGAACCCCCATGAAAACAACACATGCCGGCGAAACATACCCTGATCCCCCATATGTACAGAAAAGTGAATGTAACTGAGCACAACTATCATGGCCCCACGGGTCTGTAGGTGAACAAACATGTTTCCCAATCTCTCCACAAGTAAACTAGTCGTATGTCAGTTTTGACAGGCGATCAAAGGACTTATAACCATCAGAGCCTGTCTCCTTGTTGTTCTTCTTTCACCCCTTTCTTTCTTGCCTTTTTCTATCACTCTTTCTCTTGTTTTCAGTAAATTACGTCATGTGGGGTTAGCTAAGTAAATGTGTCAGAGTGCCTCAGGACACTTGTACAAACTGCGATTGGCTAACCTTGTAACAGAAATGCTATTGTTTTTGTATAAAAATAAATAAAACACTTTGAAATAAAAAAAAATAAAAAAAGACTTTTTGGCTTTAAAAAATCGCGATGTCGCACCTGGCTCTGGTGTTTGGCACGCACACTAGTGAGTTGGTGCATCTCACAAATATTGGGCGACAGCGTCAAAGGCTCTGCTTGGACTAAGGTGCGACAGTTTGGAAGGGAGACCAGCAAGAAGTCAGCTCGAGGTCGCCTGCTGTTGATGTCGGCCAGACCCTGAGTGATGAGTTCAATGTCATTAGGGGAGGACATTTTCAGAGCTGAGATCCTCAACACATGAGGTAGTTGGATGTTCCAGCGAAGAGATAAGTGGTTAGCTATAAAGATTGAAAGGAGTGGGTGAGAGAACTGACCCCCGGGAGCCCCTGGGAGGAGCACAGATGGGTCTGGGAGAGAATGTGCAAGTTTTATGGGCTGATAACTATTTTGAAGATATGACAAAAACCAGCTTAATAACAATAATAATAATAATCATCATCATCATAATAACTAAACTAAAAACTAAAATACCATATACATACATACAGCAACAAAAATACGAATTATACTACTGTAACCAGGGCCACTGGAATTATGTGGCAGGAGAGGACCAAATTATGCGGCAGGATTGACTAAAATATGCAGCAGGAAAAGGCAAATTATGCAGTATTATGCGCCACATTTTGTGACAGTTTTACTTCATTATTTTGTCATTTCTGCACTTCTTAACACAGCCTGCTCATCGGGTTCACCGTTCACCTCATTAGTACCAGTTCAATAGTACCCAAAGGAACAAGCCGGAGCCAAAGGATCTTATAATTCCAGAAGCCCCGACTATAACTGGTACTCCTGAACTGCCCCTGATTTCCACCCCCACAGACAGACATTTCGCTCTCCGAGTCCTCCGCCACCCCTTGGCCCTCCTTCCCTTCCAGCCTGCAGTCAGCCTCGTGACGCGTCTCCTGACGGCGCCATCTTGATTCTGCCCTGTAACTTGACGCGACCCTCTCAGACTGAAGTGAGAACGAGAGGAGGCCCTGGGGAGAAAGTGTAAATAAAACACTACCTCCCCGGCTCAGAGAGGGCCCGTTTCACTTACCCTGCTGATAAAAGGGATTTCCAGGGGCTCCTAATTAAATCAGGCCGGCCTCTGAAGTTCCGAGAGCGCGGATTGTTTCTGACCCGGGTGACGTCTGCGCCGCCGCTCAGGGACGTGCCCTGACATAAATCCTTCGTACAAGGCACTTTGCAGGCCCATGTGCCTCCGCCCAGAGCGTAATCACCGCGAGTGAGAAGGGGCCACTGACCCCGAGGGCTGTCAAGCCCCATCCCTCACTCCCTGTGCTTTGATCACAGTGGGCGCGCGGCTGACGGCTGGGCCTGGTCGCGTTGCACGTGGTGCAGGGCGGTGTTGAAATACCACGAGAGAGGCAGAGGCAGCCACAAATCAGACTCAGCAAAAGATTCCACGTGCGGTCTAAGATAGCTCAGGGGATTCATGTGCATGCTAGCAAGATTTGCACTCTGCTTAGGGGCTGAAGCACCAATAATTAATATATTAAGCAGGGCACAAGTCCTATAAAAAGAATTGGGGGGACTGACTAACTTAGGCAGTATGCAAGTGACATCATGATGCGTGCCATCACAGCACATGACGTCACGACGCGTTACATTCCACGTGGCATCACAGTAAGTGACCTCACTGGAAGTGACATCACAGGAAGTGACATCAGATACTAAGATCTCACACATATGTTTATCAGGTGTATCATGAGTAAATTTAAGTGCATTATGATATTTAACAAATGAGATTTGGAGTCGGGGTTGTGCCAAAAAAGTGGCGCAATCCTGACGCAAAATCTGGGCCTCATCTAATACATTTTTTTTAAAACCCTGCCACAAAGAAATTGGCAACAAGGAAAAGCCTGGTAGTAGATCTGTTCTGCTTAATTGGTTGCTAAGTCTGCATCTTAAAATATTTTATGGGGTTAAGGTATCTGCTGCAGAGGTGCCCAGTAAATCTCAGGGAATAATAATAATGGTGAGATAACTCTGGAGGTTAACGCAATTGTTGGAGAGATCTGTGTTTTATGTAGTCCCAAATTGGAATCAAAGTATAGAAGATTTAGTTGTCTCCTGCAAAACATAATCACCCACTGTTCTTTGGGAGGGTGGGACGGTGCGTTTGGGGATTGTTGAACCTCTATTTTGTTGCTACCTTCTTCGGGTTTGTTATTCATGATATCGCTACACACATGGTTTGCATCTTATACAATGTTGTGAGCATAAATGTAACACTTAATTATGCAATAGTGCTCTGATATGTGTATGTTATAACATATTCCAACTGAAAATGCAATAAAATCTGTTTAAAAAAACAGTTGTCTCCTGCAAAGCACATCATGTAACATGCAGATCACAGATTTTTATTTTATGTAGATAAGTAAGTGGATTACTGCTTTGAACACAGAGATCGTTTTGTTGCTTGAAGTTAATAAATTGTAATCCTTGTAGCAGACCACAGTGAGCCATGAAGGGCATTTGACTCATACACCTTGTAACCCTGACTGTCTCATGTAACACATCTTGTACATTGATTTGCACACTTACATGATTTATTTTGAATGATAATGTGTATGCTATGTAAAGCTCTCTAACACTCTGCATTGGGATGAGTAGCACTATAAAAGAAATTAAATACTGGTATTTAAATTGTTATTTGTGTAAATACTGGGACAGACCAACCCATCTGACATTCTTACAGTGCATGCACATATATACAGGGAATGAACAAAGTAAAAAGCATGCATCTCTTAAGTACCTGTGAAGAGATAACAAGCCTGTGCTTTTGTTTCCTCTCCGTTGCATTTGCATGTAAGTGTGAGTTTCAAGGGAGAGGAGTTGGCCTAACGGCAAGGGCGGTCGACCTCCAATCTCGGGAACTGGGTTCGAGTCTTGGCAAGGACGCGCAACATCCTGTGATTCTGGGCAAATCACTTAATCTCCCCGTGCCTAACAAAAAAATGAATGTGTCCTCATGTAACGCAACTGGTGCTCGTGTAAAATGCTCTGATACCCGATACCTTCGGGTCAAGTTCGCGCTATATAAAACTCTGTAAAAAAAAAAAAAAAGGCCGCCTCCAGTTTGATACTCAAAAGGAGGCCTGATGGCCCCTTAACTTCTGCCTTTATCTCTAGCACAGCAGGAGGCAAACCCCCCTCCCTCTTTCGCTGCCTGCACGTTGCTGCTGGGAATGGAAAGCAGACAGTGTGCAGGAGCTGCATGTGTCCCGGTGTCTGAAAATTACACTGGGACAAGTTCAACATATTTCTGTGCGGCCCTGTGAAAATAGTGGGTGGACGCCATGTACCCGCGTGCACCCCCGACTTGTGCCCTGATATTAAGGCCTTCGTGTATATTTAGTGGGCAGGTTTTAGTTCCACCATTGTGAATTTAGGTTTTGCGTGCGAGACGGCACCAGCTGTGTGGTTTGCGAAAAGACCAACTGCCAGCTTACAGTGGGCTTAGAGCCCGCTCATTGCTTACCATTGGTTGACTTTATTGTCACTCTCATTTGCTTGTTAGCTTGTGTGGGCTTTACTGCCACTTCTTGTGTTTGGCCACTCCTGGAGCATGATTACGTTACTTGTGTCCTTCCAGTGATCACTTTTCAGACACTACTTTTTAGGTCGAAGCCTACCAGACAGCACAGCTGCCTGGTTTGCTAACGACACATTGGATACATTCAGAAAGCTTCCCTGGGAATGCATTCCTCCAGTTGCTTACCATTGGCTTTGTGGTTTGTAACTCACATTTGCTTGCTTTCTATGTGCTGGCTTTATTTGTTTTAGGCTGTCCAGCGCGAGTTCGTCCCTGCCCATGCCCACGCCCAAACCTTATTTACTGCATTCTTCCACTACTGAATTTCTGTAAACAGGCCTATAAATCTAGTTCTTATCTTGCTCATTTGCTGTGCATTCAAAGACTGAGATCAATTGTCAGGTTCTGTCTTCTGAGGGAGCTTGGTGTTTACTTTTCTTTCTTTGACTTCACAGTGAGAGGATTTATGTGACAATCATGCTGGCTACTGGCGGTGTGCTTGGGGAAGGCTGTATAATGTTATTTTTTTCCCAGCACAAAACAAAATGTAAATGTCTGTAAATGAACTGTGCAGATATTTCAGAATATGGAAAGCACAAATTAAGCAAATTTTTCCGTAGTTCTGAAGTGTGGTGGAAACAAATATTTTATACGATCAAAACAAATCAATACACTAGGGGCCCGATTGCGAGTTTGGCAGTGGGTGCCGGGTCCACCCCGCCCACGAGCTGCCAAACCCGTGGTGAGGCCGCCCGCCAGATTACAGGTGTAATTCGTGTCTGGCGGGCTTTTATGGGCATTCCCATGGCAGCGCCTTTAAAAACAGGCACCGCAACGGGTACACCAAAAGATTCTGCACGGCATGGACTCGAAAGTTCATGCCGTGCAGGAAATGGTGTGCATGCAGTGTGTGCATACACAAGGCGCAGAGGCACACGAGAGCCCCACCTTTGTTTTTCTCTACAGCAGGGTTTTCATGGCGGTGGAACCGATATGAAACCCTAGCGGAGAGGAAACTCGTAATATGCTTGGCAGGACCACAGCGGTCCCGCCAAGCATATTGCGGCCTCTGACCGCCACGCCACCACCAGGAAATGGTGGTTCACTGGCGGCATCGGTGGTCCCAGGGTGGTCCAACCGCCTGAGTCGTAATCGGGCGGTCAGGAGACCGCCACCACCGCGCCCCGCAAGTCGGATCGCAGTACTCATAATTTAGCCCTTGGTGATGATATTTCCACACATTATCATTTGTGCGCTGTATACGTTTATCAGTAAGTAAAAACAAAGGTTTCCCTTGGATATCACAATACCCAAAGCAAGTAATACGCACACTAAATTATCTCACCCCGTTCACCAACAGTGAAAAGAAAAGAATAGAAAGGTAGAAGCCAAAACAATGAACTCAGCAAGTAATCGCCAAGGTAGATCAACGCAAAATTTATTAAAAGTATCAAAATAGAAAAAAAATCACATAAAATCATTTGCATATATGCACAGTAAGTTTATACAATAAATAAAAAATATATCCCCATAAAAACACACAATTAGATGCATACACTAATATGCTATTTCAGTATAAAAACAATATTGCCAGAAAATACGAATGCGCCAACCCCTGAGAGAAAAACACTAGACACTGAAATTTGTCATAGTAATAAACACATTCGTCAGAAGAAAATGTTGACTGGAGCTTGATACCCGTTCCTCAATTAGTATCTATTGAACCAGTCAAACACCGAATTGTGTATACAGTTGCGTCGACGCGTTTCGATGGCAATCATAAATTAAGCCATCTTTTTCAAGACATTAATAATTCTCTCGATGTAATAATTCCTGTTGTTTTATGTAAGGCCCGCACTATTGATTCAGGGCTTGATGAATTCTTTATTATGTTTATCGCTGTTATGGTCGAAGGGGCTCTTTAGCCATCACCTCGTTTCTATCCTTCTTATCCGTATTTTACTCCATAGCACTTCCAGAAGTTAAAAAAGGAATTTCAGAACTTGTTGCACTCGTGCCGCTAACTTGTCACTTGCCACTCTAGGTCACTGCACTCTCCACCACTCTCCACCATTACACTCTACGTCACTTTACTCTGCACCACTCCACGCCACTGCACGCTACACCACTGCACTCTACTCTACACCACTGCACTCTATGACATTCTACTCTGCAACACTGCACTCTCTGCCACTGCACTCTATGCCACTACACTCTACTCTGCACCACTATACTCTATGCCACTCTACTACACTCTGCGCCAATGCACTCTATGCCACTACACTCTACGCCAAGCCACACTATGCCACTATAATCTACTGTGCACCGCTGCACTCTATCACATTTCATTCTACGCTACTTCACTCTACACCTCTCTACCCTGCACCACTCTACTCTATGCCAGTGCACTCAACCCCACTCTACTATGCACCACTGCACTCTTCACCACTGCACCACTCTACTCTACACCACTCTTCGCTATGCCACTGTACTCTATACCACTGAACTCTATGCCACTGTACTCTACGACATTGCACTCTATGACACTCTGCAAGACTGCACACTCTGCCACGGAACTCTATGCCACTCTACTCAGCACCACTGCACTCTATGCCACTGCACTCTCCTTTGCACCACTGTACTCTACACCACTGCACTGCATCGCACTGCACTCTACGCCACTCTATGCCAATGCATTCTATGCAAATGTACTCTACGCCACTTCACTCTACGTCTCTCTATTCTACTCTGCACCAGTCTACTCTGTGCCAGTGCACTCTACCCAATGCTACTATGCACCAACGCACTCTTCACCACTGCACCACTGTACTCTGCACCACTGTACTCAATCCCACTGCACTCTATGCCACTGTACTCCATGCCCCTGCACTCTACGACACTGCACTCTATGACACTCTACTCTGCAAGACTGCACTCTCCACCACTGAACTCAACACCACTCTACTCTACACCACTGCACTCTACGACACTCTTCTCTGCAACACTGCACACTCTGCCAGTGAACTCTACGCCACTCTACTCTGCGCCACTACACTGTATGCCACTGCACTCTACTCTGCACCACTCAACTCTACATCACTCTACTGCACTTTACGCCAACACACTCTATGCCACTGCGGTCTATGCCACTCTACTCTTCATCACTCCCCTCTACTTCACTCTGCACCACTGCACTCCATGCTACTGCACTCTACACTACTCTACTCTACACCTCTGTACTCTATACACATAGAAATTAGGTAGTAGTGGACCCTAAAAGGGAGAAACCGCACATCAAATACTGACCAAATATATAAAAATATCGTAATTATTGGCGTGTAGTATTATAGTCTGAAAATATTTAGGTTGGGGTGCTCTATCAGCCTGTAACATCTACTACCTAGAGATGTTGTCAGCACATTAAAACATAACATGCATATACTTGCACCCTAATAAAGCTGCTTGCAGCACACCCTTGTTATATATTATTCAGTCCAACACAAATTTGGGTTGAATTCAAAGCTCCAATCAACTACAAGTATTAGTTTCATTGATAGATCAGTGTTATACAAAGCCGACACACAGCCCAAGAACGAGTTCAATTCTTCAAATCCTTGTCTTTATTGATTCATGTTTTAAAAATTATTCCAGCACACGATCTAGCCGACACGTGTTTCGTCTGCACTCAGACTTTTTCAAGGCTAGAAAAATAAGTGAATACAATGAATATAAATACAAAACACCAAATTTAGAAAAATACCCTATAGACAAAAATAAAATAGAACCTTATCACAACCTACTATGATTCCACATCATTTAAAAACACAATTAAAAATTCTTGCAACATGTAAATATATGTATTTAAACATTAATGCACCATTCACTAGAATGAGCAATGCAAAAGATCCACTTAAAAAACGGAAAAGAAAAGAGCAGAACGAGGAGAAGAAGGAAATAAAGGAGAAATCAAGTCTAGTAGGTACAGATAACCCACTGAAATACCAGAAAATTAGACACATACCCAAGAATGTGACCAGTTCACACATAGTGAAGACTATTGCTATACAGTGAAAAGACACCCATATAATGTGCATGGGAAATAAATGCGAGAGTATAACTCTCTGAACCACAAAATTATTCCACCACTGTGCTCCACTTAATAAAACCCCACTAAAAATGAAAGGGTGCTATTCATTCCCTTGTCATTAATCAAGAAACCCACCAGTATCGTAGCGAAGCAACTGTCAATTCGAATAATGATGTAGACACACATGCGCATCAATTGGCATACGAAGTGTCATGAAAATGTCATGTAATTTGCCCGTAGATCTAAAGTATCGGAATAAAGAAATGCATTTAATTATGGCAAATGTAAACAAAACTGTACATGATAACTCTACTCCATAATTGCATGACCATTATCAAGAACCAAACTGGCGACTAGAGATCACTAGATCCATTGGCCTCGGTACTGTGATCTATAAACCACAAATATTAATACAAAAGCTGGTGTAGCCGAGAAGTGACAAGCTATGAAAACAACCACTAGTTCCATTCATATAGATAGAAAAGGTCATATCTGCTACTGATAATCCTAATAGAACACGGGTAAATTAACTCCGCTAAATGTCATGTAAATGCGTCCATAAAGATATTGTAGATCGTATTAGCCACTGATAATCCTAATCAAACACAGGTAAAGTGACTCAGATATAAGTATGAGGGGATGTCTTAATAATGAATGTTCCCATGTAGGGAAATACGTAATGATCCAACGTGGTGACATGACGAAATCCACAAGAATGACACCACAACCTAATTGAAACATACCTTAAAAACGAAAAGTCACAATATGTGTGCATCAAGTAGTGCGTCCTTAGTGGTTATATATTCAAGATGAAAGATTGTAGGTACACATCCATGATAAGAAAGTACCTATCAAGAGAGCACAACAATTGGGGTGAAAATAAGCATCTAACATTACGTATAGTGCTGTATGAGTGTCCCTAGTAATATCGCTGAGCACTCACCTAAATATGCGGTAGTCCACAACCACTGACAGCACAACAGTCAGCTCGCAAGAAGTAAAGCGCGGCATCGGAGGCCATGTTCCAAATTTAAATTCTAGATCACGTGTCACGTGACCTGCGTGAGAACGGTGTTGATGTAACTAAAGTCAAACTAGGGGCATGGCTAATAGTAAATATAGTTGCCATCTTGTAGTGATGATAAATAGTAGAACAGACATATCACACGGATATGTCAAAACAATCACAAAGCTTATCGGTATGGCGGTACTAGTGTGAATCATTACAAAAATAAACAGCGCCCCAGACCTCAATTGGCGCGAAACTTGGATATAATCTTATCAAGTGGTAACAATTAAAATACACACCCGACAAATATTCATGTAATGTAAGGAACCCAAATGATGGAAATATGTAGAACATAAGGTATTAAATAATCGTTTTGAACCCAAAAGATGTAATAAAGGTAATGACCAATCACCATTGTGTTTAGCATGAGCACGGTGCTCATGTGACTAAAATCAAACTAGGGACATGGCTAATAATAAATATAATCGCCATCTTGTAGTGGTGATAAGTAGTAAAACAGACATACCACAAGGATATGTTAAAACAATCACAAAGCTTGTCGGTATGACGGTACTTGTGTTAATCGAAGTTAATTTGGCAATGCATATTATGTGTTAGGAAATGCTGTGTTCAATAGCAGACATATCGAGATATTCCTCTTTCTACTCTTCTATAATAATACCTAAACACAATGGTGATTGGTCATTACTTTCATTACATCTTTTGGGTACAAAACGATTATTGAATATCTTATGCTTCTTCTATTTCCATCATTTGGGCATTCTACATTACATGAATATTTGTCGGGTGTGTATTTAAATTGATACCACTTGACAATACTACTTCCAAGTTTCGCGCTAATTTAGGTCTGGGACGCTGTTCATTTTTGTAATGATTAACACAAGTACCGTCATACCGACAAGCTTTGTGATTGTTTTAACATATCCTTGTGGTATGTCTGTTTTACTACTTATCACCACTACAAGATGGCGATTATATTTATTATTAGCCATGTCCCTAGTTTGATTTTAGTCACATGAGCACCGTGCTCATGCTAAACACAATGGTGATTGGTCATTACCTTTATTACATCTTTTGGGTTCAAAACGATTATTTAATACCTTATGTTCTACATATTTCCATCATTTGGGTTCCTAACATTACATGAATATTTGTCGGGTGTGTATTTTAATTGTTACCACTTGATAAGATTATATCCAAGTTTCGCGCCAATTGAGGTCTGGGGCGCTGTTTATTTTTGTAATGATCGACACTAGTACCGCCATACCGATAAGCTTTGTGATTGTTTTGACATATCCGTGTGATATGTCTGTTCTACTATTTATCATCACTACAAGATGGCAACTATATTTACTATTAGCCATGCCCCTAGTTTGACTTTAGTTACATCAACACCGTGCTCACGCAGGTCACGTGACACGTGATCTAGAATTTAAATTTGGAACATGGCCTCCGATGCCGCGCTTTACTTCTTGCGAGCTGACTGTTGTGCTGTCAGTGGTTGTGGACTACCGCATATTTAGGGTGAGTGCTCAGCGATATTACTAGGGACACTCATACAGCACTATACGTAATGTTAGATGCTTATTTTCACCCCAATTGTTGTGCTCTCTTGATAGGTACTTTCTTATCATGGATGTGTACCTACAATCTTTCATCTTGAATATATAACCACTAAGGACGCACTACTTGATGCACACATATTGTGACTTTTCGTTTTTAAGGTATGTTTCAATTAGGTTGTGGTGTCATTCTTGTGGATTTTGTCATGTCACCACGTTGGATCATTACGTATTTCCCTACATGGGAACATTCATTATTAAGACATCCCCTCATACTTATATCTGAGTCACTTTACCTGTGTTTGATTAGGATTATCAGTGGCTAATACGATCTACAATATCTTTATGGACGCATTTAAATGACATTTAGCGGAGTTAATTTACCCGTGTTCTATTAGGATTATCAGTAGCAGATATGACCTTTTCTATCTATATGAATGGAACTAGTGGTTGTTTTCATAGCTTGTCACTTCTCGGCTACACCAGCTTTTGTATTAATATTTGTGGTTTATAGATCACAGTACCGAGGCCAATGGATCTAGTGATCTCTAGTCGCCAGTTTGGTTCTTGATAATGGTCATGCAATTATGGAGTAGAGTTATCATGTACAGTTTTGTTTACATTTGCCATAATTAAATGCATTTCTTTATTCCGATACTTTAGATCTACGGGCAAATTACATGACATTTTCATGACACTTCGTATGCCAATTGATGCGCCCGTGTGTTTACATCATTATTCGAATTGACAGTTGCTTCGCTACGATACTGGTGGGTTTCTTGATTAATGACAAGGGAATGAATAGCACCCTTTCATTTTTAGTGGGTTTTTATTAAGTGGAGCACAGTGGTGGAATAATTTTGTGGTTCAGAGAGTTATACTCTCGCATTTATTTCCCATGCACATTATATGGGTGTCTTTTCACTGTATAGCAAAAGTCTTCACTATGTGTGAACTGGTCACATTCTTGGGTATGTGTCTAATTTTCTGGTATTTCAGTGGGTTATCTGTACCTACTAGACTTGATTTCTCCTTTATTTCCTTCTTCTCCTCGTTCTGCTCTTTTCTTTTCCGTTTTTAAGTGGATCTTTTGCATTGCTCATTCTAGTGAATGGTGCATTAATGTTTAAATACATATATTTACATGTTGCAAGAATTTTTAATTGTGTTTTTAAATGATGTGGAATCATAGTAGGTTGTGATAAGGTTCTATTTTATTTTTGTATATAGGGTATTTTTCTAAATTTGGTGTTTTGTATTTATATTCATTGTATTCACTTATTTTTCTAGCCTTGAAAAAGTCTGAGTGCAGACGAAACACGTGTCGGCTAGATCGTGTGCTGGAATAATTTTTAAAACATGAATCAATAAAGACAAGGATTTGAAGAATTGAACTAGTTTTTGGGCTGTGTGTCGGCTTTGTATAACACTGATCTATCAATGAAACTAATACTTGTAGTTGATTGGAGCTTTGAATTCAACCCAAATTTGTGTTGGACTGAATAATATATAACAAGGGTGTGCTGCAAGCAGCTTTATTAGGGTACCTCTGTACTCTACCCTGCACCACTCCATTCTACGCCACTTCACTCTACTCAGTAACAATCTACTCTTCGCCACTGCACCTTATGCCACTGCACTCTATGCCATTCTACTCCACACTGCGCCACTCCACTCTATGCCATTTCACCATACGCCACTGCAATATGCTCTTCACCACTCTACTCTACGTCACTGCACTCTACGCCAATGGACTCTACACAACTGTACTCAAACCCAGTGCACTCTACGACAATCTACTCTGCACCACTGTACTTTATGCCACTTCACTCTAGTCCACTCTACGACACTCCACTCTACAACGCTACTCTCCACGATACTCCACTCTATGATGCTCCACTCCAATAAACTCTACTCTGCTCTTTGATACTCTGATCCCCTCTATGGCACTTCACTCTACAACACACTACTCCACTCTATGTGACTCTACGACACTACTCCACTCTACGACGCTCTACGCAACTCCCTCTATGCCACGCCATGCCACTCTACTCCACGCTACTCTGCTTCACACTACTCCACTTTACTTCACTCCACTGCTCCACTCTATGCCTCTCCACTCCTCTCCACTCCACTCTAGGGCACTCCACTCTGACACTCTATGCCACTCCACTCTACATCACTCCACTCCACACACTCTACTCCCTCCATGACATTCCACTAATCCTACACTACTCCAGTGTATTCCATTCTATGGCAATCTACTACGCTCTATGTCACTCTACTCTACAACACTCTACTCCACTCTACGTAACACCTTCTATGCTACTCCACTCTGCTCTACACCACTCCATGCCACTCCACTCTACAACACTCTACTCCACTCTATGCCACTCAACTCCACTCTTCTTTACACCCTTCCACTCTATGACACTCTACTTTTAACCATGCTAAACATCAGCCACGCTGGTGTACAACATGGCTAAAACATACTGGCAAAGCCAATAGCTCTTGCGTAGACTTTTGGCTTTGCCAATGCTTTTTTCTTTTTGGTTAAGCACTCTATGGAAGTGCACGTGTTTTCCAGCTCTCTCCCTCACGTATTTCTCTTCCAACCTCCCTGGCGCTCCATGTTGCTCTCTTTTGCCCATGTGCATCTCCCCAGCTGCGGTTCCTCCGCTAAAGTGGAGGAGCGTCGCCCCACTGCTTTTCAGCAGTTGAAAAAAGGAAAAATAAAATGACAATAACATAATGTTATTATCATTTTATTTTTCAGTGTGAGCCAGGCTAGGGTGGGGTGGGGCTGGGCTGTTAGAGCAGGGGGAGAAGGAAATATGTGCAAAACAGTCATGCGCACTTATCATGTTCTCTGCCTGGCTGTATTACACAGCTTGGGTGGGAAACATGCACAGGCTCCCACCCCCTGTCTGAGTGCCGAACTAGGCCACTCAGACCAATCATGATGCTGCTGTCATGCTGGTGTCAGCAGCATTGTGATTGGCTTAGGGGAGCCTGTGTGCTTCCTGCTTCTGGGGGTCAGGAAGAGAAACGGAGGAGAGACGACAGAGGAGAGACGGCAGCCGTGCAGAGGTAAGAATTATATATTTTTTCCACCCCCGCACCTCGCCATCCCCGTTATGAACCAGCCGCCACTGCACCTCCCCCGCACAAATGTGCCTGCCCTTCTGTGCTTTTCCTTACTGTGTTGCTTTTCACCTGTGTGCTTCTTCCACTCAGCTCCACATTCCTTTAAAATGACGTGGCTGGCTGTGTCATAGGCTTTTTTTCGTTACTCTTTTAACTTTGTGCATAGCATCGGGATGCTGTACAGCATCAATACAAACAATTGGCAAAGCCAGTAGGTTCCAAAGGGGAGAACTATTGGTTTTGCCAATAGGTGTTTGTGACTGGTACTTAACGTGGAGGCTGGAGGCAGCCTGTAGATAGTGATGCGAATTGCAGGGCTCTTTCACAGCACTTCTGAGGTCCTTTCTAATTGACCAGACTTAAGGTTGTGGAGTATAAGACACACAGGAGTCTTGTGAACTGCAGAATCAATTCTTTGCCCCTTCCTGCTCCATTCTTCCACATTGGTGTTATCCCCAACAGGTTGTGATGTACCTGAGTGAGGACACCACTCCTTCCCTCAGCCCCACTTCAGCTTCCTGCTGATACTAGAGGGCAGAGACTGTGGCTTGGCTAGTCTGTGAGGAATGCGGAAAAAGGCAGGAACTACCTGAAACCAGTCCCAAAGCTGGACCTACGCAATCCACCGTCTCTGTCTATAACTGAGTATAAGTATTGGCAGAAATTCTCAGTTAGTGTGCCAGGACTTTTCATCGACCAGTGCATGGGTTCTACATCAAAGAAGACTGAAAAAGACATCTGAGCTCCAGGGATGGAGTGCAGACCGCCAGTTCACCATCACCTGGTTCAGGAACAGGAACCTAGACGTTATGCACTCTGCTAGGTGAAGCTGCCCTGAACCACACTGAAAGGTGAGGGCAATTTGACCTCCACCTGATTGGTCCACGGAGAGTAGATGGTGGTGACCGAAAATGGTAAGAGTGACTGCGAAAGATGGAGTCCAAGAAGAAATGCCTGTGATGGCTTGCCACTATGGAAAAATTGCAACTGCGACCAATGGTTTCAGCCCTAAGAAACAGAAGCGCCTGTGCTGGCTTGGTCACGACAAAACCCATATCTGCATTGGATGAAGGCACTTTATACTCATTGGACTATATCGTTGTAGCCAGTACAGCCTGGATGGAGTCATCAGGATGCCAAGCAGGGACTGTGTGCAGGGTCACAAATGGATGAGAGTGGCTCCCCACGCCTGGCAGTGACACAAAGCAGGCAAAGCCAGTGCCACAAGACTAGGGTACTGATTTAGATCTTGGCGGACGGGTTACTACGTCACAACAATAACGGATATCTCATCTGCCGAAATATAAATCCCATAGGATATAATGGGTGACTCGTCCGCCAAGATCTAAATCAGTCCCTAAGTGTGGACTAAGAGTGCTGGGACTCTAATAACATTCACAGGCATCAGGGCAACTGTCTCCATAGCATAGAGACAATCAGACCGTTGCAATCTTATTCGTGCTGTGGCTACCACCCTCAGGATTCAAAGGAGATTGTACTCCAGGCCACCATCTTTATTTTCAACTAATCTGCTCCGTCCTTCCCAGTTCTGTCCACCCAGTTCCTCGGTGGGACCAGAGGTTCTGGTGTTTGAACAGAAGGTCTTGGAAGAGATTTCTAAATTGGAACAACTAGATCAACGGGGCATGTTTAACAACATGAGTCATGACGATTAGGAGGCAGTAAAGACATTACAAAACAATGATTCCATACCTATAAAGTCTGCCGATAAAGGCGGTGCTGTCGTAGTTATGAATACCACCGACTATGACACTAAAGTTCTGAGGTTGTTGGGTGAACGCAAGAACTATCACCCCCTTTCTAGTGATCCCCTGAATGAACTTCAAGATCTGATCACCAAAATGGTGGCGGAGGCCAGGAGTATGAAATGGATTACAAGTAAGGAGGCTGATTTCTTAGTCAACACCAAGCCTAGAACTGCGGCTTTCTATATATTGCCGAAGGTGCATAAAGCACAACGGCCTCCCCCGGGATGCCCGATTGTATCGGGGATTTCGTCTATCCTTGAACCATTGTCCCAATTTGCGGACTTCTTTTTGAGGGAGTCGGTTCTTAAGCAACCATCGTATGTGCAGGATACCACGGATATCCTTAACATTTTGAATGATTTAGAGTTTGACTCTACGCAACAATTCCTAGTTACAACAGACATAGAGTCATTGTATACTAGTATACCCCAGGAGGCAACGCTGGTGGCAGCAGCGCGTGCCCTGGGTGAGCAAGAATGGTTCTACGACACCCCCCAGTCCTTCGTGCTCCAATGCATCGAACTTGCTTTGACACGTAATTATTTTTGTTATAAAGGTGATTTGTACTTGCAAGTGTCTGGTACATCAATGGGCGCAACTTTTGCGCCCAGTCTGGCCTGCATTTATGTGGGCCAGTTTGAGGAGCATTTTTGTACCATCGTCAAACCCCTTCCAGAGACACATTGGTCTCTGGAAGAGGTACATTGACGATGTTTTGTGTATATGGACTGGAGAAGAAAGCATCCTTCTTGAATTTTTGAATTGGTTGAACAGTCTCGACACCTGTTTGAGATTTACATGGACGAAAAGTAACGAACATGCAGTCTACCTGGATTTGGACATTACAGTGCAGGAGAACAAACTGAGTACTGTGGTCCACCAGAAAGGGACGGATAGGAACTCGTTACTACACTACCAGTCGTTTCACCCTAGAGCCTTGCGGGATAACTTGCCAGTAGGCCAGTTCCTAAGATATCGACGAAATTGTTCCACCGTGGAGACCTTTTCTCAGCAATCTGAAGACCTGGCAAACCAATTGATACAAAGAGCCTATCCTAAGAAGATAGCTACCAGAGCACGAAAAAGAGCCCGAAATACACCTCGTGAGGCCTTATTAGAAAGGAATGTTAGAGAATCAGGTGACTGTTTGCCGGTTGTCATGACGTTTGACCCTTTAGCCTCAAAGATAAGACAAGCGGTGAGGAAACATTGGCCATTGCTGTCCACTGCCGATTTTAAAATGCCACAACCCAAATACGCATTTAGACGTGCGAGTAATATAAAAGACAAATTGGTGCACACACGACCTTTGCAGAAATTAAAAATGACAACGATGCCGGCGGGACACTATCCTTGTGGTTGTTGTTCTGTATGTGAGCTGACAGAGAAAACTAACAATGTACAGCTGCAGAGTGGCAAAACGTGGCATTTAAATAAGTTCTCTAACTGTAACACAGCTAACGTAATATACAGACTCACATGTCAGTGCGGGTTACATTATATCGGTTTAACGACCCGCAAAGTTAAGGTTCGGATCCAAGAGCATCTGAGCACTATTAAAACAGGCAAACTGACCACACGCTTGGTGCAGCATTTCTGCGAACAAAAACACGATCTCCGAGCACTAAAATGGGTTGTCTTAGAAAGGGTAATAGCTGGCAGGGACTGTGTAGAAAGAATATTGGCAGTAAAAGAAGCTCGTTGGATTTTTTCTGAGAAAGTGGACCAAACAGGATTAAATGACCACATTGAGTGGAATAAAGTCAGCAGACAGTAGGGCTCTACAAATTACTTCAGCATTAAATTGGGTGCAGACTTGTGGATATGAGTTCGGAATGAAATGAATAGGATATCACTGAGTTAAGCACCTTGTAAGAAACTCTTTACATGATGGGACATGAAAGTCCATGAGCAGACATATAGTAACGATGCAGTAATGAGGGACATACACCTCAGGATAAAAATTATCAGTGTAAGGAACAAGGTTGAATAATATATAATATGAAATTTAAATATTCCCTTTCACTACATTTGATTATCAAAAATGAAAGAATACATGCACGAATAGGTTACTAGCAGAAATAACACAGTGCAGCTAGTAATATAGCCCATGAAATGAATGAACTCATATGAGGACTTGCATGTTTCAAAATGGCCGCTGTGATGATAGGGAGTAATCGTTCGGTTTGCATAACACAAGGCAATCACGTGGGTTGTGCGCGGTGAGCGCGCGCACACAACTCTGTTTTTAAAAAATCCTCCGATATCGGTGTACTCCGAAGCAGGGATGAGACGCTGCTCCTAACTGACGCGATTGCGGTAAGAGTGTGGGCGCATGCTCTGTGTGATCCGGTACCGGCAATATTATCTCAGTTGCTGTGCCCGTGATTACTTTGAGCGATAAACACTGGAAAGTTGGGCGTTATGGGAAAGCGTGGCGCGCCCGGCTTAGTGTTTAATGAGGCCAGATGGTGCGTGTCAGTACACCGAGGTGAGGGGGGCATGCTTCATGTAGCTAGAGGGCGTACAAATCACTATATGGAAATGTCACAAGTTAAAATGAACCTTGAAGATGCTGACATATAAAGCATTGGTATATATGCGTCGAGAAAAAAGGTGACAGTAGATGCACTTTGACATCGACATAGAAATTACGTACTCCAGTCAGATGATGGTTACATATTACATGAGGTGAATGTATGACATTGTTCTGCATTCTGTCCATCAACTGTTGTTTTTGCATTTGTCACCCCGAGTGGGACGGGTATGCCCAGACGTGGGTCCCGTGCTCTCCATGCCACTGGAATCAAGCTATCCTGGCTGAAGAGGGGTGAAACCCCGAAACCGGTCCTAGGATGCTTGTTTCCAGTCCAGGGAGGACCTGGCTTGGCAGTTCGGGCTGGACTGTTCCCATGAGGCACAGGGTCAAGACTCATTTGCATATGGCTGGGTCCAAACTGGAATGGCATGGTGAGCAAAAAAACGATGGATTTAGGCCCAGATCTCTGTATTGGGGTGAATGTATGACATTGTTCTGCATTCTGTCCATCAATTGTTGTTTTTGCATTTGTCACCCCGAGTGGGACGGGTATGCCCAGACGTGGGTCCCGTGCTCTCCATGCCACTGGAATCAAGCTATCCTGGCTGAAGAGGAGTGAAACCCCGAAACCGGCCTAGGATGCTTGTTTCCAGTCCAGGGAGGACCTGGCTTGGCAGTTCGGGCTGGACTGTTCCCATGAGGCACAGGGTCAAGACTGATTTGCATATGGCTGGGTTCAAACTGGAATGGCATGGTGAGCAAAAAAACGATGGATTTAGGCCCAGATCTCTGTACTGGGGTGAATGTATGACATTGTTCTGCATTCTGTCCATCAACTGTTGTTTTTACATATTACATGAAGCATATATGTAACGACAAAATATTTTCTCCACAGGTGTAACGATAAGTAACAGAAGTGCTTTTCTAATAGGGGTAACTGTGACGAACACAACCCCGAGTGGTATGGTAGAGGCTGGTACGAATGCCCTCAGCCCACACCTGGTAAATACATACTACATAAATTCATGACTGAGTGATGTACATTATGTTTGACTGGTACTATATCTGGTTGGTCAGTTTTTAATAATATAGAACTGCTGTTCTGTTTGTTTTATCAGCCTATCCGCATCGCAAAATTTATTGTCCTATGAGGCGAGTAAATGAACCCTACGCCCTGACGAATTTGCCACGACACAAGCATTGGCAATGAAACATGTTGGCCTTCTTTGAAAAGGTTAGCAACATGCAGTGCTTTTAATCTGAGTAAGCTCACGACTGCGAATAAAGAGGGCAACCCAACTGTGAGTCTTATCTCAATTTTAATCTGTATGGAACACATGGTTCTTTGTAAATCACGGGGTTTTTTGTTTTGGGGCGGTTAATCCTTTCTTTCCGCTCTTTTGTCTCTTTACTGGACACTATAGTGGGCAACCGATGAAGATATACGTGGGCATACTGGTGAGAACCTGCCGGTAGCCTCCCTGGTGTTGCGTACGTGAGGTGCCCACTTACTCTTTCACTTAATTTTTGTAAGTGTTCTTCACTCCCATGTTGTGGGGTAGGATATATATTTGCGGATTGACTGACTGCAGTTCATTTTTTAAGACTTCTTGAATTGGAGGTTCTGGGACTGGAGTAAACTGGACATGTTGCCAGAGATTGGCTGGAGGTAGATATCCCCACGTCAGAAGCCTGTCCTAAGATTGAAAAATTATTGACTCTCTTTAATAGCCAGGCCTTTATTGTATTGATGATTGATGAGTGGAGGGCGGCCTGGTGTGTTTTTCCCTCTAAATCTCCTTATTGTGAAGACTCTAATAACATTCACAGGCATCAGGGCAACTGTCTCCATAGCATAGAGACAATCAGAGCGTTGCAATCTTATTCGTGCTGTGGCTACCACCCTCAGGATTCAAAGGAGATTGTACTCCAGGTCCTTAAAGGCCCCTTTTGTGTAAACCAGACTGAGTTAAGCCCCATATACCTATAAAGGCTCTGACTGCAGCCTAAAATTGGAAGTGGCTGACTCCCTGTGTTTTCCCAGATAATGATGTGTATTTTTGCCGTCTACATTTCAAGTTTAGTATTTAGCTGTAAGATGCAATCAAAGTACTTTTCCTTTTCAAGTCAATGCACTGGCTGGACAATTCTCTAATAATTATTATCAGCTGACTGATTTCTGAATCTCTGCCCACACCACCTCCCTGAGTAGGCCTTGGAGCGCTTTGCGTAGGTGCTCGCAAAGGCAAGTGGGGGGTACTTGGTGCTCAGTCCCTGGGAACCAGAAGTAAATAAATCCGGTATTTTGTAAAGGGAGAACTAATCCCCCCTAAGGGTCTCAAGGTGGTGGGGGCCATCGGGGAGATTAAGGGAGTTATTGCCCAGAGATACACGATGCTGAGCTGAGCTGCCGCCGGCGATCGCACCGCGAGCCCCGCGCTCCGGAGTCGCCGCTCTGACCGCTGCGCTAAACCTACCATCAGCAACAGGCTCTCATAGTCACGATTTGAGCAAGTGACCCCTGATTACCCTGGGAGCTCCCGAAAAGGTTCCCACTGTCCATCGCCGACAGATATGTTCCTCACACTAGTGAACATTGTGTGACTGGGTGGACTTTGTGACAGTTTCACAGAATTTCCAAAGTGACAGCTGGGCTCTCGCCCAATCACAGCTTGGGTCACTGCCAAGTACATTTTTGAAAGAGTTTGATTCATAGGGGAGAGCAGAGAACTTTCTCCTGGATTTTTCTTGCTTCACAACAGAAGACCAGCAACAGGGAGGAGGTAAGAGATAAGGAACCAGGGGGTGGAAGACGAAATGTTCTAATATTTCTTCACTGACCATCACTGAAGTCGCCCAGGTGGTGCTCGCCCACTCTGTCTTGTTTTTGTGTACATTTGACTCAGTTCATGAGCCGCAGATACATTTTGCTTATTATGATTGGCAGCTGTGCTGCATGGACAGTGTGACTCGTCTCTGTGTACTGAGCCTGTCCTCTCTGTGTACACTGAGCTGATCTTAACCTCCCTCGCCAATCTAAGCATTCTCAGGCTGATGGGGCGCGAAATGCCTCTTTAAGCGTCACCCAAGACAAGGGTCTCCATCCCAAGAATAAGTCACATGTGCATAATGAGTTGGTTTGTGCTACAACAGAGAAGCTACTGCATACGAGAGGTGGTACCGCAATTTCATTACTATCTATTCTTAGGGGTAGTTCAGTGCTTAATTTGTAAAAGAAATAAGTGCCGGTGCCCTCGTCAAGAGGCCACTGCAGCTTGCATTGCTCGTTGCTCCTATACATGTTGCCAGTGACAGAATCAGCACAACAACTAATCGACACACCCTACAAGTATGACACTTCAGACTATTCTAGACCCCAAAGCTACAATAAAGGCTTTGGCAGCAGATATTAGTCGTTTTTAATGTTTATTGAAACAATAAACAACTGTTGTGGTGTTAATCTCGAAATTAGATAAACAGGGCAGACTGTCATAAGTGCCAGTGTTGACAATGAAGTTCTGGTGCCGAGCACCGGAAACCTCCAGCTCAAATTAAGCACTGGGGTAGTTCCTCCATTACATGATACATTGATCTTTAAGACAACAATGTAAGACAGCAGTGGTTGGTAACCTGCCCTGTCAATAAGTGTAGTAGTGCATCCTACCACTGAGGGGAGTGCATGTAGTCCTTCCTATCTGCAACCTCTTCAAGGAACAAGTTTCACCCACAGACAATGGAGAAAAAATACGAAATGCAACAGATCAGTACGTCTAGGTTGATATATGGGATAAAGTACCCCCTGCCGTACATATAAGCATATTGCAACTCACCAAGGAGTTCCATGTTCATATAGAAGAATGAAGCAGTAGGGTGAGTTCCTTTATAAGGTCATGGAATTCTGAGGTGACTTGCAATATCCTTATAATGTACAGTAGTGTCAGACTCCCGCGCTACCTCTCGGAACCAACAGAGACCAGATGTGGAGTGCCCCAGGGATCCTCCCACAGCCCCACCCTCTTCAACATCTACATGACCCCCCTCACAACCATAGTCAGAAACTTCGGGCTCAACATCATCTCCTACGCTGACAAAACCCAGCTCATCCTCTCCCTCACCAAAGAACCCAACATCATCAGGCACAACTTCCAAGAAGGGATGAAAGCCGTCGCCACCTGGATGAAGAAGAGCTGCCTGAAACTCAACTCTGAGAAAACAGAAGTCCTCATCCTTGGCTCCAACCCCTCCGCATGGGATGACACCTGGTGGCCCCCTGCCCTCGGAAACCCTCCACCCTGACGGACCACGCACGAAACCTCGGCATCATACTTGACTCATCGCTCTCAATGAACCACCAGATCAACGCCGTGTCCTTGGCCTGCTTCAACACCCTCCACATACTCTGAAAAATGTTCAGATGGATCCCATCCGAATCCAGAAAAAAAGGTCACACACGCCCTCATCAGTAGCAGACTGGACTACAGCAATACTCTCTATGCCGTAATCAACAAGAAACTACTTAGCAAACTCCAGACCGTCCAGAACGCAGCAGCCAAACTGATCCTAGACATCCCCCGTCACAACCACATCACCCAACACCTCTGCGATCTCCACTGGCTCCCCATCGAAAGAAGAATAACCTTCAAGCTCCTCACTCACGCATACAAGGCCCTGCACAACATCGGACCAGCATACCTAAACAACCGCCTCTCCTTCCATGCACCCAAGAGACGCCTCTGATCACCTGACCTCTCTCTTGCCACCATCCCAAGCATTTACAAGACCAGAACCGAAGGAAAGTCCTTCTCCTACCTCGCCTGGACTGCCCTCCACCTCCACCTCCGGCAAGGCCGTACACTGCTCCAGTTCAGGAAGGACCTCAAGACCTGGCTCTTCGGATGACCCCAGCACTCAACGGAGCTGCTCCCCCCCAGCGACTTGAGACCCTCGCAGGTGAGTAGCTGCGCTTTAAAAACCCCATATTGATTGATTGAGCAGAGGGTACTTTATCCCTTTTAATAAACAGTGACATCATCACTGTTCTCTCAGACCGCTTAAATCCTTGGTGTCTTGCACTTTTATGTTCATTACAGACAAGAAGAATAAAAGCAGAACCTGTAGTGTGAAATTTAGCACACTCAAAAGCAATCAGTAATTTTTGCAAAAAGATATTAAGATCAGTTAATGTAAGTCAGGTTAAAAAATGCCGTGGCTCACAGTGTGTGGAAACATGCAGAGATTCCATATCTGTTGTGATGACAAATAGGGTGAAAAATAAACATGTTGCTATAAATACCTCCTTTCTACTCATCACATTTTCTTTTTAGAAAAAGTTATCAGAAGGAAAAGCATTTTCCTTGTTTAAAGCTCAGCTGTTATGATGCTCCGTGACCTGCCTATCACCATGTGGCATTAGAAGTTAACTGTAATAACTGGTTACAGTCGTGCAGCTGCATAATTTCTCTTTTACCACTTATATTTGTAGCCACGGGTATTGCTATACAGTGCTACGTTAGTGTCTGAGATATGAACTAGCAGCATAGCACCAATTATGTATAATACAATCAAAACATCTTATTATTAATTTTAATTTCAGATCTGTAGGGCGCTAAGACAGGTCCCCGATATTGAGGGCCTCAATTCAAAGAAGCGGTCCTTTGTATATTACGGTCCTCCACTAGGTCGGTGCACAACCACTGGTTACCCCCTTCATCTGAGGCTTTAGATTTTGATGTTGAGGACATTCCGTCCATGACCAAGCATTGGAGGGTGGATGGTCTGATCGTTGAACCCCCCTCTGTATTGCTTCCCTGTTTTCATAAAGGCTCTGAAATGTGCCCATGTTTTGTCAAATTTGTGTGGTGTGTCCTGCACTAATGCTGTCAGTTTTTGGTTTGCACAAATAGACCATGCAGTCAGTACTTAATTTGAGCCAGTGGTTTTCGGTGCTCGGCGCTGGCACTTAATTTTCAACACCGGCACTTATGACAGCTGCCACATGGTGGCGCTGTTTGTCTAATTTAGAAACGAGCACAACAACAGTTGTTTATTCAGTCAATATACATTGAAAACAACCAATACCTGCTGCACAAACCATTCTTATTGCTTTGGGGTCCTTGAACACTCTGAATTGTCACACTTGTAGCAGTGTGATCGCTGGTAGTTCTTTAGGTGCTGTCATTGGCAGCACTGGCAGTGGTAAAGGGTGGTGCAAGCTGTGGTGGCCTCCTGACTAGCAATCTTTTTGCTTATGTTTTTTACAGATTAAGAGCTGACCATACTTTCGTCCACCAAACATGGAGTGGGGTCGGGGGGAAGTTGGGAGGTAATGTCTTTTTTCCAGAATTGGACCAGCATCAAGAGGGCTGCTAACAAGAGGCATGTTATAAGTTTGTCTTTCGGGTTTGTCAGTGGGTATGTAGAATTCTACCCTGGGGCACCCAACAAGCTGACAAGAAGGTCCGCTGGGAGTTTTGCCACCATTTGAAGTACAACCACATGTGCAGTAAGTGACCTCTCTCCCCACAGCTCCTCCAGCAAAGATCAGAGCCGCCATGGATTGTTTTTAAGTGGGAGGGGGTGGGAGACAGGGGGGAACCATCTAAGGATACGTTTGCATGAGTTTTCTTTGTGTTGTACGCAAATGGAAGTCTTCTGTGCTCTGGTGCATATCTCTTCCCAAATGACCTCTGTAATCTCCGAGCCCAGGTCTGCTGCATCATTTCTTCATTACAGGTGCCTAGACACATCACAAGTTGCCTATAATAAGGAAAATAGAGACGAACATTTATACAGGAATTGCTGACTCCATGTATTACATATCTCTTCTTTCTCATTTTGGGAGTGATGAGGCTGGGTTCCACCCTACTAATTTACTCTGGAACCCTCTGTCGATGAACCTTTGTTGCCTGCTGAGAAGTGTAGAGGGGAGAAACAATTCATTTCCACAATCTAGTCAACTTTAGATAGAGGCATGACTCTTAAGAATCACTGACTCCGAAGTTCAAGTTAGTGGGTTTATTACAAAGCCAAAAATAACTGGACATACAAACACCTCAGGACGAGGTTGTAGAAATAGACGGAAACTAATACAAATCCAAACCTACGAGCAAGATTGAATCTGTGGAACAGGAAAATAATGACAATCTCCAGAAACAGAACACAGGCAATGATTGCCCCTACATCAAGATCCGTCCTCATCTGGATTAGTGAAAGAAAAGCATTAGTCTATCCCTACACTACAACTATCGTGACATCCCTACTTAGCATTCCCCAGGCATGATCAGAAAAAGGTGTCAGCTCGTGAAGACTTCCTAAGGAGTACACTCACATTGTTTGGGTCAAATAGTAAAGCTACAGAGCTCATTCTAAGATGCTCCTACTCTCTCCTTCGATCTCCTCCCCCCTTCTCCTGACGGCCCCCTCCGGCCCTGTCCCTAATTCAAAATGCAAAAACACAAAACACTCCCACTGTTGCATCAGAATCACCCCATACTGCTGGACACTCCTCATAGGTGGTTTTCCATTAGTCTCTAATGTTCCCAGCTCCTGGCTCGGTAACCTTGATTCCCAGGCCTCGTCCAGCGTAAAAAAACACTGTCTCTCAATTATCAACATTCCTCCTTGAAAAGTATCTTTTCCTCTCCAGCCCTAACTCCTAAAACAAAAGGCGTTAGTCTAACTAACAATGGTCACTTTCTGCACCTGCAACAGAAACTTGAGAAAGAACGAATTCGACATGCACATAGGTTTCACTCTACACCCTCTACTAGAGCCATCAGGGAAAATACATTTCAGGCCAACAGAAAGCGGCCAACATAAGAATAAGGCACACAGGGCCTACGAATTACACATGAACAAACGTTTATAAATGCATTTTCGACTATCACGTAACATAAGCATCTTAGTGCAAATCATTATGAGCAACCTACAACATTCTACGCATGAATTCTCCATTAGCCACATTCATGTGCAGCTTTCAATGCGGTGCACGTTTAAATCTATGCATTACATTTTACATGAGCAACTTCGTTAATCGTTTGCAACCAAAGTTAATGATTACGTTATTCAAAACACAACTGCCACGTTATTTCTTTGCATGGCACATAATTAATCTAACATTTCTCTTTCCCAATTGTTATAAACACCCATGTTTTCTAACCACATGTTAATACGACAAAAATAAATGCAGGTGCAACCTACTCGTGATTATAATTCACCCCTACAAATTTAAAGAGCACCATTGCGCTCCATCAGTCGGAAGGCACACAGAAAGCCCTGAACAAAGGATGCGGCATGGTTGCAGTTTGTAGTCTGGACGCAACGGGGACATCCTCCTTAATGTAAGGGCTTCTCCTGGGTAAGGCCAATTACAGCTCAACTCCTCAGTACATTCAGGCCATCTGGAACATGTATTGCTTTTTTTGCAAATTTAAAGGCATGCTAAATTCAGCTTATTTATGTATGCCACCTCATCTGCAGGGCAATTTGGAAATTTCAATCATTAAATTGACCAAACCTATCAAAGCTTACTAACAGTGCTCTTAGATAATGTGCCTAGTGTTCTCCGGCTCGCAAATGATTGGTGGAAATGCATTTGTGTTTTCTCTCAGCTGGAAACAAAAATACCACTTGCATTCCCAGAACTAGGCATTGTTCTGGCACAGGTGCCATCTTATGCCAATGTGGGCTGTTGGAAGGCTGCATTCCCACCGGCTATGGGGTATCCTACATATTAGAATGTTATCCATGGGGTGCTGTCTCAGTTCTAATTAACCGCATCTGACATTCCCTCTATGAGTGTTTGTAATTGTAATTGGTATATATAGCCCTTACTACCCATGATAAGGCATTAAAGCACTTTGCGGCGAGTCGCACGCTACTCTGGAGCCCATGATAGAGGTTAACAGTTAGTAGATCTGAGCTTGTCGATCACAGTGTCTGTTTGTGTCTGTTATTCCTTGTGGTTGTATCATACAACCCTACAAAGATCTTTGTGTAACCTGCTGGACACGTACAGTGGCGTAGGTAGGCCTCAGGCTGCCCGTGGCGACCTCTGCGTTTGCCGCCCTCGCGGCGGGGGGGGGTGCGGCCCAATGTTTGCGGCCGCGGCCGATTCTTGCCTTGCGACGGCCGCAGGTTAGCAGGTTGGAGCGGGGGAGGGGGCCGGCTGCCGCCCAAAAACTCGTGCCGCCTGGGGCGGTCCGCCCCCACCGCCCCCCCCTAGCTACGCCAGTGGACACGTACTAAATCCATCAAGATATCTCCGTAGGTTGAGCACATGTAGCGACATGTGCTCAACTTTCAGACCACACATGTCCTGCACAGTGCTTTAAATGGGCCGGTACTCACCGGTACTGAGTACCAGCACTTCTTAGATTAATCACTCTGAGTACCGGCACTTCTCTACTTCCGAGGAGAGTACCGGTACTCATGAAAAGGTAGGCTCATTGGCTGTGCTGGTGAGCAGGAATGGAACGTGTCTCTGGCAGCCAAGGCGCCGCTTCTGCAGCCCCGATCTGAGCCCCAGCTGAACTAGTCAGCGGGGCTCATTTGAATAATGCCCGGGTGCTCACCATCACGCTGTGCTTGACAAAGCAGGGTCCGGTCCGTCCCTGTGCTGTCAATCACAGTCACACTATCCTGTGCGTTTGTGCAAACACAGGAATCATGTCAGTCACCTGGCAGTGGCAATCAGGCTATGGCCAGTCCGGCCCTGGTGGCAATTAAAAAAGCCATGGTACATCCAAACGAAGATCTTGATCCATTATAAAACTGTAACCTCCGGTCTCTCACCTGTGTGAATCATCATCACTGCTAATGTAATTACATGTCAATTTGGATATTCTCCCTCTTTTCTAGTAATGTACAATGTCAATTCTCTTTTGTTTAATAAAAAATAAAAAATAAGAAAGCCATGGTAGGTGAAGAGAAAACATGGCTTTTATCATACCTGAGTCTTTTGTGTGTCTGCTATGTTTGTGTGTCTGCTATGTTTGTGTGTATGCCTCTTTTTGTAAGTAAAAAATGAGAGAAAGAGAGAGAGAATCAAGACACTCTCAGGAGGTATTTTAAAGAAAATGGGTGGCACTTTGTTTGTACATGTCTGCTCGGCGACAAAGATTCATAAATAACGTAAAAGGGAGGGTTGGTGGCTGAGTGAGTGAGTGGATGGATGAGTGAGCAAGGGTGGATGTATAGATGGATGGATGAATAGATGGATGAGTGAAAGCATGCATGGGTGAAAGAGGGTGGATGATTGGATAAAAGGGCGGATGATGGGTGGATAAGTGAAAGATTGGATGGATGGATTGATGGATGAATGAATGAAAGGTAGAGAGGATGGATGAAAGGGTGGATGATGGATGAGTGAAAGGAGGGATTGAGTGAAAGGGTGGATGGAATGAAAGGGTGGATGGAATAAAGGAGTGAAAGGGTTGATGGATGGATGAGCGAAAGGATTGATGGATGAGGGAAAGGCTGGATAAAGAGATGGATGAGTGAAAGGATGAATGGATAGGTTTGGAGATGGATGGATAGGTTTGGATATCAAGGGTGGATAGACAGAATGGTGAAAAACTGAATGATGGATGAAAGACTGAATAGACGATAGAAGGTAAAGGTTAAATGGTGGACATCAGCAGGTAAATGGTAGGATGAAAGGATAGATCGATGGAAGAGACAAGAGATATCTTCTGGGGAGGGTCATGATTGTTTGCTTCATTTGCTTGGTGCCATAAGAGCTTTGGTTTGAAGTGGCGGTATTTTCAGTTTCTTCCTACTCACATGCTCAAAGATATATAGTATTGTGCCAAACAACAGCAATTAACAGTGACATTAAGAAGGTGTAACTATTGCAAAAAAAAGGAAATGTTAACATATCGCATTTCTCTTTCATTTTGTGTAATGAGTTAACCTGCTTTGTTTAAATAAACACATTTCTCATGTGTTTTGGTATGTGCTGCAACTAATATAGAAGTCGTTAAGTATCATCATGTCTTGCCCTTAGCCCCGCCCCTAGCCCCGCCCCCTCACTACACCTCTAGCTCATTTTAATGAGTACCTGCACTTATTTTTTCCCATTTAAAGCACTGGTCCTGCACCAATCAGATACCTTGGTGAGTTAATATACACACTGCATGGATCTAGGTGTAAGATCTATACTGTTAAACACAATGCAGATATAACAAGAGTTATTTTGACAAAAATCACCCAGTATCTGGAGGCAGAGCCAAGCTTGAGGTAGGACCTTTGAATAAACACTCCTGCTCGTGGAAGTCTTTTCTGGGGCTTCCCATGGGCTCTCTTGCAGTAACCTCTTAGCTGGCAGTCAAAGAGTATGCCATCCTCGTTTCTCTCACGTGACAAACAAACTAGAGTGTTTCTTGCTACTAGTAGTGTTATATCAGAGAGAGGATGCACACAAGGGTGCTACACTTTCACATAACTAATGCTGCAGCCTCTGCTGGGTACCAGTGAAGGAACAACTCAAGGATCAGTGGACAGTGGATCGATGGAAGACCTTGCTGTTTGTGCATCTGCCAGCAGCTTACAAACACAAAAATGTCTGAGTAATATTTATTCACCTCCAGGCGCCTGCTTTTCATTCGTGCAAATGACAGTGCTTGTGAGAAAGGATCACCCTTCATCGTGATTCATGACACAGATCTCTGGTGTCAGCGGCGGCCATGTTCCCAAGTGGATCGGCGCCAGACCCCACTGTGGGAACAGATTCGACCTCTCTTGAAACACACCATCACAACAACCAAGCTCAAATTAGAACAGCCGGAGCTTTTTTGGCTCTCAAGTGATGCCGAATGAGCTGTCAGAAGGAATATTCACTGCTGCCAATTCAAGAAACACCAAATAACAAAAGGGTGAAGAATCCAGCAGGGCAGGAATGTTTAAAGAATGAAACCATTTAACTATTTTATGTCCTTTATCTAGAAACCGTTCTCTCTCAAATGCTCTTATAAAATATTGCCTCATGCTAAGATCTAAGTACATCTAAGTCCTGCCTCATCAGGTGAGCCACTTGCCTTCTCTGATTGGTTCAGGATATAGCAGAGTGTTCACGCCACTCCCAGGATAATAAAGGATGATACAGTGTAATACAAACTAATGACAGAATCACAAAGCAGTGCTTTGAAGGCATCCCACAGACCTTAAGGCTGAACAACCTGGACAGCGCAGAAACCACTGCCATGCTATTTCCGATATGCATTCTCTAATGTGTGATGTGTACGTTACTCAGTCAGAAGGAAGCATATCTAAGGTTCTAGTCCCCCATATTACATTCTCCATTTCTCCGTCCTCCCTTCCTCCTTCACTGTTCATCTGGGATTTAGCATATTGAAACTATACTTGGGACTTCGAAACTGCTTTCATGGCATGCTGAGTGATATGAATCACATAAATCACATAAATGAATAATAAATACATATATATTACATAGTAAAATAAATAAAGAAATGAATACACCAGTAATAGTTTGCACAATGCACAAATAAATTATAAATAAATGCCAATTAAGTAAGATACAAAGAAGCAAATATGCAAACAATAGCAACACTGATACCATGATTAATGAGCCCTTGTTGAGAGAAGGCTCTAAGTACTCTAGGGTAGAACGCTTATCATAGGATCTAAACCACATGAACATTTTTCCATCGTTTTATATTTTTATCATCGCCAATAAAAGTTTGCCTTGTTGTTTTTCCCCAAAAATATAAACACACAGGGGCCGATTCACAGAACTAATCTGAGATAAAATCCTAAACTTACTCACAGAAGGCATTTAAACTGAGACAAAATCCTAACTTTGCGACTTTCGGTATTCACAAAAGGCATTTAGTAGTAGTAAAGTTAGGAGTCCTAACTTTACTACTACTAAATGCCTTCTGTGAATACCAAAAGTAGTAAGTTTAGGATTTTGTCTCAGTTTAGTAGTAGTAAAGTTAGGAGTCCTAACTTTACTACTACTAAATGCCTTCTGTGAATACCAAAAGTAGTAAGTTTAGGATTTTGTCTCAGTTTAGTAGTAGTAAAGTTAGGAGTCCTAACTTTACTACTACTAAATGCCTTCTGTGAATACCAAAAGTAGTAAGTTTAGGATTTTGTCTCAGTTTAGTAGTAGTAAAGTTAGGAGTCCTAACTTTACTACTACTAAATGCCTTCTGTGAATACCAAAAGCAGTAAGTTTAGGATTTTGTCTCCGTTTAGTAGTAGTAAAGTTAGGAGTCCTAACTTTACTACTACTAAATGCCTTCTGTGAATACCAAAAGTAGTAAGTTTAGGATTTTGTCTCAGTTTAGTAGTAGTAAAGTTAGGAGTCCTAACTTTACTACTACTAAATGCCTTCTGTGAATACCAAAAGCAGTAAGTTTAGGATTTTGTCTCTGTTTAGTAGTAGTAAAGTTAGGAGTCCTAACTTTACTACTACTAAATGCCTTCTGTGAATACCAAAAGTAGTAAGTTTAGGATTTTATCTCAGATTCGTTCTGTGAATCGGCCCCACAGCTATCAAGTTGCCTATCACCAAGGCCACTGTTATTATCCAATTCTGCGGTTGTGGTATTTCTCCGCAAAATTATGGATTTGCTGTATTTGCCACATAATCTATCATCTGCTGCATAATTTGCAGATATATAAAAACATGGGCCTGATTAAGAGTTTGGCGGACGGGTTACTCTGTCACATACATGACAGATATCCGGTCTGCCGTATTACAAGTGCTATAGGATATAATCGACTTGTAATACGGCGGACGGGATATCCGTCACGTTTGTGACAGAGTAACCTAGACCGCCAAACTCTAAATCAGGCCAAATGTTTCTTTGTTGGATTTAAAATTACTAAAAACGTAGCATCATGTTGCAGCACAGTGGAAGGCGTGTCACAAAGATCAACTGGTCACTTTCAGGTGCTTATTGCTGTATTTCAGTGTTAAACTGGTACTAATGATTAGGCCCGGGCATAATTTCAACTATGCTGGAGTAATTGGAGTAATTTCAGTAATTCCACGTTACTCTTTGACATGGAATTACCGATATTACGCGATTACTCCTGCTTGCATAAATTATGAGTAATTTGGGGGGGGGGGAGGAACTGCACCGAGAGCACATTTAGTGAGCGCAAGCGGCCGCTCCCTATTCGTGCTCAACTGTATTTCTTAGCACAAAATGCATCCTCGTGTCCATTTTAGACGCGGGGGTCCATTTTGCGCTAAGCGAGTAGCGCTAAATGCTGAGAGTGAGTTGAGGGAGAATCCTACCCCAAGAGCACATTTTGCACTCTTTCTTAGCACATAATGCAATCTAGTGCCCATTTTGGATGCAAGGTGCATTTTGCGCTAAGAAAATAGTACTAAATGCTGGAAGTAAATTGGGGGATAAATCCTACGCCAAGTGCACATTTAGTGAGCGCGCGTTTCTTCTTGCGCCCGCTATTTGTATTCTGTTGCTGTTAGCACTATTTGTTGGCACAGAATGCATTTTCACGCTCATTTTGGATGCGAGGAGGCATTTTTGCGCTAAGAATTAGCTCTAAACGCAGAATTACTCTTCTCGTGTAATGAAGTGTAATCTCGCAGAATTCTCGGGTAATGCCTCCTGATTACGCTACACTGAATTACATCAGTTACTCCCACCCGTACTAATGATGTGAAACATTTGGCCGGACAGGGTTTACATGTGTAAAAATGTCAAAATAATGAAGTAATAGTATTCTATTCTGCGGGTTTTATATAGCGCATAGCTACCCAAAGGCCTCCAAGCGGTAGAACAGTCAGAAAGGAGCTCACAAATCATATTAACCAGCTCTCAACAGAGCTAGTTACTATACAGCCATGTTTTCAGGGCCTTGGGCAATGTGAGTTAATTGGGGAGCAGGCGTAGTTCCAAAGGAAGAGTGTTCCAGAGTTTTGGGGGCACTGTAAGAAAAAGAACGGCCACCCCACCGCGATTTGCTAAACTTGGGGACCTGCAGTAAGTGTGCTGAAGAAGATCTAAGTAGCCTTCTAGGAGTGTAAGGGATAGCTAGCCGTCTTAGTAAAATGGGACCTTTCCTGTGAAAAGACCTGCGCAGGATGCAGAGAGTCTTAAACTGGACCCTCATACACAAAATGTGCCACATTATGCCACATGCTTTTCGTTTCTTTCTGCATTGTTTAGTTAAGCCTACTGCATAATTTGGTCTTCTTCTGCCCCATAATTCCAGTGACCCTGCCTATCAGCCCCTTTGGGAGGAATCATCTGAATAAGCTATTTGTTTTTTTCAAATGTAAAATTACAAGGGGTCACAAGAGGGTTCTAGAATGTGACAAATGTCTGCAAAATCGACTTTTTTCTAGGGAAATGTGCACTCCAACAACAAAATATAATTTTTCTGGGCACTCTGAAAAATTATTTAACTGTAGCTATGACTGGAGTCATATGGTGACACAGGTCATTACTGTAATGGGGCTAAAAGCCATCTATATTTCTGGGCAAGTCCATCTTGCTATAGTGGCATTCACAAGGCTTGTACAGAAGTACACGTTCGAAAAATGAATGGAGTGGCACACTAGTCTACCCTGAACATGCAGCCTCCAGCTGGAAAGACGGCACTTTTATGTGATTGATAGACAACCACACAAACACACTCTTTCGTCCAACCATAGCACTCCCATTTAGTAGCGTTCTCCCCATTCGCTAACGCTTCTCAGCGCCTTGTCAGGGGTTTGAAGCACTTTATAAATGCAAACAGAATACAATAACAATTGACACATTTGCTCATCGACGTGCTGCACATCGGCGTGCTGCAGGTATGCCTCCAAAGAGAGAAGCCGAAAATTACACTACAGGAATTCTGCGCTTGAAGCTCTCAACCCTTCCCTACTCTTTAGGACTTGCGTACCAGAGAGCACGAGCTGTCTGGGTGGAAAGGACCTATTGTGGGCTTACCAAGAGCATACAGTGGTAGGGTTACTGTCCACCCATTGCTTCCCATTGGTTGGCTTCATTGTCACTCTCATTTGCTTGCTTCTTATTCCTGTGCTTATACCTCTCCTGCAGTATTCCCTCTTTGCCATCTCTGACTTGTATTCTCAATCAATCAATCAGGTTTCTTATAAAGTGCGACTACTCACCCGTAAGGGTCTCAAGGTGCTTGGGGGGCAAGGGAGGTGGGGTGGATCTGCAGTTCAGTCGAAGAGCCAGGTCTTGAGGTCCTTCCTGACTTGCGGCAGTGATGGTGATTGCTCGAGGTGCAGAGGCAAGGAGTTCCAGGTCTTCGCAGAGTGGTAGGAGAAGGATCTTCCTCCAGCCGTGGTCTGGCAGATCCGTGGGATGGTAGCCAGGGCCATTTGGGCAGAGTGGAGATGTCTGGTGGGTGTGTAGAAGCAGAGGTGGTGGTTGAGGAATATGCCATCTTACCACGCATGCAATTACAATGCATGCAATTACAACACGATCGTTACAACGACCGCGTTGTAACAACGCATACCATTACCCCGCAAGTCGGAACAACGACTTGCTCTAGGGGGGACGCTGGATGTTGGAATAGTATAATTTACTATTCCAACTCCAGTCTGTGCAACAGTAGGGAAGGTGTTGGATTTTAAATCCAACACCTTCTGACCCCTCCGCAAGTTGTTGTTCCGACTTGCGGAGTAATGGTATGCGTTGTTACAACGCGGTCGTTGTAACGACCACGTTGTAATTTCATGCAGCGTTCTGGATTAGTGGTAAATGATGTTTACCGTGGTTGAGGTATGCAGGTCCGGCGTTGTGGAGGGCTTTGTAGGCGTGCGTGAGGAGCTTGAAGGTAATTCTTTTCTTCATAGGTAGTCAGTGAAGGTCTCTCAGGTGGCTGGTGATGTGGCTGTAGTGTGGGATGTTCAGGATGAGTCTGGCGGAGGTATTCAGGATGGTCTGCAGTTTCTTTAGGAGTTTCTGGGTGGTGCCGGCGTAGAGTGCATTGCCGTAGTCGAGTCTGCTGCTGACGAGCGCATGGGTGACCATTTTCCTGGGCTCAGTGGGGATCCACTTGAAGATCTTATGAAGCAGGCAAAGTGAGTGGAAGCAGGAGGATGAAACAGCGTTGATTTGGCGGTTCATTGAGAGTGAGCAGTCCAGGATGATGCAGAGGTTTCGCGCGTGGTCCATGTGTGTGCGGGAGTTTCGAGCGCTGCAGGCCGCCAGAAGTCATCCCAAGCGGAGGGGGTGGAGCCCAGGATGAGGACTTCAGTCTTGTCAGAGTTAAGCTTGAGGCAGCTATCCTTCATCCAGGTGGCGACTGCCTTCATACCGCTGTGGAAGTTGCTCTTGGTGGTTGTGGGTTCGTCTGTGAGGGAGATAATCAGCTGGGTGTCATCGGCATAGGAGACAGTGTTGAGTTCGTGCTTTCTGATGATGGCTGCAAGTGGGGCCATGTAGATGTTGAAGAGGGTGGGGTTCAGGAAGGATCCCTTAAGCACTCCGCAGCTGATCTCTGTAGGTTCTGAGTTGAACTGTGGAAGTCTGACTCTCTATGTTCGGCTGGTGAGGAAGGAGTGGATCCATTCTAGGGCTTTGTCACAGATGCCAGCATCGTGGAGTTGTGCGCAGAGGGTGTGGTGGGAGATGGTGTCGAATGCGGCTGAGACGTCCAGGAGGATGTGGGCATCAGTTTTGCCTCGGTCGAAGAGGGTACGGATGTCGTCTGTAGCGGCGAGGAGAGTGGTCTCGGTGCTGTGGTTGCTTCTGAAGCCTGATTGGGAGAGGTCCAGTATTTGGTCCATTTCGATGTACTCGGAGAGTTGGGTGTTCATGGCTTTCTCGATGACTTTGACTGGGAAGGGCAGCAGAGAGATGGGTTTGTAGTTCTTGAGGTCCGTCGGGTCGGCAGAGGGTTTCTTCAGCAGGGGGTTGATCTCTGCATGCTTCCAGTCTTCAGGGAAGGTGGTAAACTAGATGGAGCAGTTGATGGTGCTGCAGAGTTCGGGTGCGATGGAGGTGCTGGCTCTGTTGAAGATGTGGTGAGGGCTGGATCTGAGGGGGCTCCAGAGTGGATGCTCTTCATGATCCTGAGGGTGTTGTCCGAGGTGAGGGTGATCCAGTTGGGCAAGGTTTGCTGGCGTCTGGAGCCATTGGGTACAGTGGTTGCAGGTGGGGTGGTTGGGTCTTTGGTTGCAAAGCTGTCGTAGAGCTCCTTGATCTTGTGGTGGAAGAAGGTGGTGAGGTTGTCGCAGAGATCTTGAGAGGGGGGAATGTCTGTTGTCTCTGTGCTGGGTTTGGCGAATTCTTTGACCACAAATTTGCTGTTGTGTGCGTTGGCGTTGATGTGTTCCTGTATGGCTGCTTTCTTTGCTGTTCTGATGAAGTGGTGGTGTGCAGTGATGGTGGTTTTGAAGGCTGCATAGTCTGCCACGATCTTGTTGCTCCTGCATCTTTTCCCGAGCCGTCTTCAGGTGCGCCTGGACTCTTGTAGGGTGGGGGAGAACCAGCTGGCTTTCTTTGAGGGCTGCTTGCCTGAGGGTTTCCTGAGGGGAGCCAGTGTGTTGGCACAGTCGGAGATCCAGCGGTGGAGGTTGCGTGAGGAGGTGTTGGCGTCTGTGGATGTCAGTGGTGGGGTTCTGCTGAGGGAAGTGGTGAGCTGGTCTTCGGTGACCTTGTCCCAGCTTCTGCGAGGATCGTGGTGGGCGTGGTGGTGTACGGTGGGTTTGGTGAAGGAGAAGTGAAGGAAGTGGTGGTCGGTTCAGTGTGGCTCAAAGGTGTGGCTGATGGAGATGTTGTTGCTTGCGGAGAAGATGAGGTTGAGCGTGTGTCCTGATAAGTAGGTTGGAGTTGTGACTAGTTGTTTGAGTCCCATGGTGGTGAGATTCTCCAGTAGGGAATGAGGTGTTGTGGTCATCGAAGTTGTCCAGGTGGAAATTCAGGTTGCCAAGGAGGATGTAGTCCGTTGAGGCAAGAGTGTGTTGAGCGATGAAGTCGGCTATGGCTTTGCTGAAGGAGGGCGGGGTCTGGGAGGTCTGTAGAAGAGGGTGCCATGGAGGGTGTTGTTCAGGTTGGTCTGGAAGTGAAGGTGCTCCATGTCGGGTTACTGGTCGCAGGAGCTGGTTGTGAGATGGAGGGTGTTTTTGTGTACGATGGCGATGCCTCCTCCCGGTTAGTTGACATGTTCCTTGTGGATGATTTTGTAGCCGTCGGGGATGACGGTTGCAATGTCCGGGGCTGAGGTGGGGTTCATCCAGGTTTCCGTAAAGAAGGCGACATCCGGGAAGATGAAGTAGAGCAGGTCCCAGATCTTCACGGCATGTCTTTTGAGGGTGCGGGTGTTGAGTAGGATGCATCTGAGGTGGTCGGGTCCGGTTCTTGAGAGTCGTGTGGTCGGTGGGTCTAGTGTGCGGAGGGAGGCAAAAGCGCAGTTGCTGCAGGTGAACGGTCTTTGGGTGTTCTTCTGTGATGCAAGGTGGCAGGTGGTGGACCGTCTGGGGTTGAGTGCGTGGAGGGTTCCTGGAGTCGTAATGGTGGATGATCCGAGGACTAGGGTTCGTGGTGCTAGGCGCAGTCCAGGCGCGGACAGGCACAGATGGGCTTGCCTTTGGCACGCCTGTGGCGCACCCGCTGCGCGGCCGCCATTAAGTAGTGTTTGGGGAAGGCTGGACAGCTGGAAGGCGGGAAGTGGGAAAACTGCGCTGGAGGGGGGCGTGGCCGCGGGGGATGAGCAGCAGCAAGGGCACGGTAGGGGAAAGAAGGCGCAAAAAAGAGGAGAAATTAGAGAAGTGAAAAAGCAATAATAGATAAAAAGCAATAAATATATAAAAAGGAAGGTGAAAATAAGAGCTGAGGAGCAAAAAGGCAGAAAGCAGAAAAACAGAGATCAGCAGCAGAGCAGAGATGCTCCCCACTGGACCACCAGGGATGAGGCGCAGGTGGAGGAGGGCCTCGGACTAAGGATCTGAAAGGGTCAGCGGGCAACAGCTACCAGGTGGAGCTGTGCGGTGAGGGAAGCAATTTACTGACAAGGTTCACTTTTCACTTTTAGAGAACTACTGTTTTCTTTTTAAACACTCCGTGAGAGTGCATGGTTTGTCCAGCTCTCTTCCTTGTGTGCTTCTCCCTAAATATCCACCACTGGCCCCTGAACTCTGTGCTGCTGCCTCCCTCATGTTGCAAGCTCTCGCTTGTACGCTTCTCCCTCTGCCATAATCCACTGCGCTGCGTGCCGCTTTCATGCTTGTGTGCTCCTCTTACCAACCCTGTATTGCTCTCCCTGTAGTACTGCTTTTACCAGCTCTATGGCTTCATCCTCACCGCTCCTTGCTTCCTACTCTGCACATGGACATCATTTAGGGGTCGCCAGGGGTCGCAACTGCGACCCCTGACTTGCCCTTTGCTACCCCTGGCACTGCCTTTGAGACCCCTTGTCTCAGAGGTGGCAAAATCAGTGCCAGGAACACAGGGGCAGCTCGTCCTTATGGAGGTCAGTTGGGGCTACATTCTCTTTGTAATCTGTTAATGATATTATTACCCTGATAGTGGATTAGTGGATTATATATATATATAAATATTTTTCACTATTAGTATTGTAAAAGTTCAATTAGGTGAAATATGACTCTAGCAGCTGAGGTATGTAAAAAATGCTTTTAAATGTAAGTTGTTTGCGTGCTTGTGAGTGAAACTGAAGGTCATAGGGCGTGTGATGTCACTTCCGCTACCCCAGGCATTTTGGTGAATTGACGTGCATGACTCTGCGAGCCTTTTTAAAATATTCTATTTTTTTATTTATTGTTTGGGAGGACCTTCCGACTTAACAAATGTGCTTTCGTGCTATCTCTATTTCATTTTTTTCGTCTCGGATCGGCAAATAAAACAAATGGTGCCCTTGTCTGCGAGTGTGTCATCGCCTTTTATTTCTTCTTTTTTTTGGCCATGCACAGTATCTTGCCAGTGCTGTACAGTATAACCAAAAGGCAATAGCTTAGCCAACAAGTTTAAAAGGAAAGACATATTGGCTTTGCCACTGCTTGTTTTATTACAGCTTGTTACATGACCTGAGCAAGCCTCCCTCAGCTCATAACCAGCTGGAGCCTTTGACTCCATAATTCAAATTCCATCTCAGGTTCTGGGCCGGCTGGTGTGGCTGTGATGTTGTGGCCGCACAGCAGGAAGGGGGTTGTGTTTACACGCCTGTGTCCCAGAGGGCAGTGCGCCACGTTATTAACCGTGGATTTAAAGGCTCCCTCTCTCAAAAATACAAACACATGTGCACTTACCATCGCGCACCAATCACAAGAACCACGCGCACACTTCATGCACACATACACCAGACGCATAACGATGCTGGTAAAAAAAATAAACACATACAGACACACATCCACAGTCAAGTAACGATACCCTCACACACGCCTCATACAAGCTAACAAATATTGCACAAGGGGCACGAGCACACAGATAAGTCGACACACACATTCAGAAGTGCTCAGGTACACAAAAGCATGCACAAACGATAAACACAGACATAAACATACACAAACATGTATGTACAACTTGTCTCAGATTCACGGTGAAAAAGAAAATCATTTATTCACACACTGAGGAATGCAGGCGTTTATTCAGACACACTCGTAGGGTGGCCAGCTTTCCATTGTCACTTCTCAGGACGTGTGCACTCATTGGGGCAGATTTACAAGTCCCTTGCGCCACTTTTGCGTCACTTTTCCCATGTTAAAAATGACGCAAAAGTGGCGCAAGGGCCTTGTAAATAAGCCCCCTTGTACGCAAGGACTCATCAGAAGACGTTTCCTGGGGAATAAGGGGGAGGGGGAGTTATGAGTCATGGATTCCACATTTAGGGTTTCATTCCATAATCCCCTTTTCTAAATCAGTTGCTGCGCCTATCGAGTCTGACTGCGGTGTCACTCTATATTTGAGTTCCAACTCCTTTATCACCTCCTGGAATAATCTATTGGGTCTGTGAATGGTTTTAAAAAAAATAACTTTCCAAGGCTGGTACAAACTGTAAACCGATGTTTGTTGCATGTTTGCTGCAGAGCAATTTGCAGGAGTACACAACCAGAACTTTAAGTCAGCCGGCTGATGTAATTCGTGATGCTGAAATCTTTCTAACAAACACGGACGGGGAGAGGATGTGGCGTAGCGGCTAGAGGGGCCGACTTTGAAGTTGGGGAACTGGGTTCAAGTCTCGGCGGGAGCAGTGCTTTAAATGGGGGAAAAATAGTGCAGGTACTCATTTAAATGGGGTGAGTGGGCGGGGCTAGGGGCGGGGCGAAGAGCAAGACATGCTGATACTTATTGACTTCAGTACTAGTTGCAGTAAAACACATGAGAAATGCGTTTCTAGAAACAAAACAGGTTAACTTGTTACACAAAACGAAAGTCAAACGCGGTGATGTTTGAACATTTCCTTGTTGTATAATATTTGCATATTCCATACTGTTATATGCTGTTACTTGGCACAATACTATATATTCTCGAGTGTGCACACACACAGAAAGAAACAAGCAGACGTGCACATAGAAAGCATTCCACATATTTCCTTTAATATAGCTCCCAAAAGTGTCTGGATTCTCCTCCGCCCCTTTCTCTCACTTTTTTCCTCACATAAAAAAATGACCACAGGCACACAGACAAACATAAGCAGACACTCACGTAAATAAATCAGGTAAGATTAAAGCCATTTTTACCCTGTTACCTTCTTTGGCTTCCTTAATTGCGCTGTCACCAGGCTGCCTCGATTCCTGTGTTTGCAACACAGCAGGACGGTGAACACCGAACGTTATGCAAATGAGCCCCCGCTGAATAGTTGGGGGGGCTCAGCTCACCAGTCACAGCTACAGAAGTGCCTTGGCTGTCAGAGACAGGTTACCAGCACTAGCAGCCAATGCGCCTACCGTTTTATGAGTACCAGTACTCTCCTTGGCAGTAGAGAAGTGCCGGTACTCAGAGTGATAAAAATGAGAAGTGCCGGTACTCAGTACCTGTGAGTACCGGCCCATTTAAAGCACTGGGCGGGAGGCTCAACATCCTGTGATTCTGGGCAAATCACTTATTGTCTCTGTACCTGAAAATAAATGTGTTCGTCTGTAATGCAACTGGTGCTCATGTAAAGCGTTCCGATACCTTTGGGACGAGTTTGCGCTATCTAAAATTTCAAAACAATAAAATAAAAAAGAACGTACAGCGGGTAGGGGTGGTAAACAGTGCTTTAAATGGGGGGGAAAAAGTGCAGGTACTCACTAAATTGAGCTATGACCGTAGAGGCGGGCTTAGGGGTGGGGCCAGGGGCGGGGCTACTGGCCTAAATTGACAGGAATCGGTGTGGTATGTAACTGTTGGTGCATAGTGTGGTAGTGCACTGTCATTCAGAGACAACACATTTTCCATTGTCATTACCACTAAATTTACACAGACATAGTTTTACTAACAAAAACTATGCAGCGCACCAAGGATAATGTGTGGAATTAATTGGGTACCAGCCAGTGACATAGCCAATGTACCATGGGCCTGAGTGCAAGGAAGGAAATGGATCACTAACCCCTGTTTGATCTGTGAAATACAGCAATAATCTGGTTTCAATGGACCCCAGGCCTCTGCACCTGCTGCACCTATGGAAGCTAGACCCCTGGCTCCAGAGAATATTTAGCTTTCGGGCATCACCCAGTGAAGTATCCTATTAAATTCTTCCATGACACTTCAGAATAACAAAACAGCTGCTTTGTTTGTCCTTTCCATTTCCAAAATTGAAATATTTGTACAGTTCATTCACAGGTATTTATGTTTGCAAACTTACAAAAATGTTCTCACCCTGCAGTCAGGGACAGAAAAGTAAACATCAGTCTCCATGTTAAAAGCATAAGCAGCAATTTGTCCGATGGTATCGCCTGACATTCAACCTCCGTGGCAAGAGAAAACACCAAATTTAAAGGCATCTAATTGCTCTTTCATCTTAACTCGAGTGCGGTATTTTAACAGCTACAAACAAATGTAAAAAAAACAAATCTGCCTGACAGTAACAGATTGTGCTCACTGAGCATCAGCACTGGCATCGCTGAAAGTGGCGAGTCTTACTTCCCTTTTTAGGTCTCGACCTAGCGACGCAGCGCGAAGCGCTGTCGCTAGCGAGACTTATTGTCGTCGACTTGCTTCGGAAGGGAGACAGGAGATGTGCACGCGCAGGCCGGACTGGAAATGTGAACACGCACGTCCAGGCACGCAATGTGCACATCTCCTGTCCCCCTTCCGTCCTCTCCAGCCGCATGGCACGCACTCCCCAGCTGTCCTTGCACCCCCTCCAGTGTCAGTCAGCCATGCGCCTGCCACCCCCACCTTACCGTCGTTCCGCCATGCTTCACGCGATGCCCTGCAGCGTGTCCCCAGAGGTCACGTCACGCTGGTCTTTTCTGGCGATCTCCAGACAGCAAATGTGCACGCTCACGGTGCGTTCTGATGTGCACTTGCCCGGACAGCTGATGTGCACGCTCACGGCGTGTCTGTGTTCGGCAGCTTGTTGAATTATGGTTTCATTATCAAAATGTCCGCCACACATGATTTCAGGTCAGAGCTCTTCTCCATATCGTATCACTCTTCACTCTCAGCGTCAAAATTGATAGAGAAGACGGACATAGTCGAAGTTCAAGTCAGTTCCAAGATGGCCGTAAATATTGTGTGACGGCCGCTGCAGACACTGTTGTGCAGCCTCTTTGTGTCACTTAGCGACAAGGTTTCTGTTGCGCAGGTCTAGATACAATGCATGCCGGGATTTGTAGTTCAGCCAGTGTTTGGCTTAGGCTTTCCTATGGACGCTCCTGCTCCGTGTCGCTGTTGCAGGAAAAACCAAGTCACCTTACAGAGCAGCGCTGGCCTGCTCTTTTTCCTGTCCTGGGGCATGCAGTAACCGGATCCGGAGGTGTCCGATATGTTCGGAAGGTCACGGAGTTGGGGCGCAGGCGGCGGCCCTGGGCGCTCGTCCCGCAGTATCCACTCTCTGGACCACCTCAAGTGAGTGACCGTGGATTGGGGACGCGGTGCAGACGCGGGGTGGACAATATCCACGCCACAGGAAAATACCTTACATAAGTGTCCAGTAGGCCTACCTACCTTTGGCCCATTTGCCAGTCTGATCTGATCCTTTGTTGCTTTTTGTCACAGTCTGTTTTAAATATGTTACATTGAAGCCATATTTTTAACAGAATGTAAAGAAAAGAAACTTGAAATATGCCAGTCCCTCTGGCTCTGACGTAGTAATTAGTACCATTATTTATCTACAGCAGCATAACATTCGTCTGCCCCTGAGTAAAAACGTAAGTGCACTAGAAACCCTGTGTGGTGCTTTGAGCTTTTCAACAGAATATAAAGAGCAGACAGACACAAAAGGCGCCGGTTATTGCACAGTAGTATGAGAGGTTCTTCGGAAGGCACATAAGCTCGTTCTACGGTGGGGCCGGATAGGATAGGTGCTTCTACAGACAACTCAATATGAAGTGTGCACTTTGGGACTTTATTATAAGCTGTCGTCGCGGAACAGTGGACACCAGCGTTTCAATGTTGTTTCCTATAGCACAGGTGCATGAGAGCGGATGTCCTACTGGCTTATGAGCGTAGCTGCTGTGGTCTTCGGGGTAGTCCGTGAAGGGCAAGGTTTATAAAGAGGTGGTGCTGATAGGCGATGTCCTACTGATTTTCGAGGTCACAGAGGAACAAGATAAGCTATAAAAGATGTTTCATAAAAATGGATCTGATGGTATAGGAAGTGGTTCTTGGTGCACCAATTTGTTAGAGGTGTGTAGGGATATTTCCCCTACGAGGTGTGTGTGTCTGAGTTCTAGGTATCGGGGAAATTGAGTGGCACTTAGTTCCTCCTTAGCCTAAGGGAGTGCCACGATTAGTGTACCATGTGAGGTCGATGGACATGGTTGTGTTTAAGTTAGAGACAATTATGTAATGTTATTCTATGAAGCACGTGAGCAAGTGCGATACCAGGTAGTGTGTGTGGTAAGGGAATGAAAAAATGGCAGCTGTTGCTACTGAAGGATGGGGGCGGGGCAAGGGGTATAACTGAGGTCGAGTGGCCATATCGATTTACTTCAGTATGACTTTGTGTCCGGTTGCAGGCATGCGTTTACTAATCTTTTTTATTGTATGTGTTGGTATAGTTGATTCAACTGAAGATAAAACACGGTTTCAAAAGGCACCAAATTGTTAATTAAGCACACATATACGCTGGCGGGCCCTCAACATTTTTAACAGGTGTAGCAGCGAGCCCAGGATGGCACAGTACCTAGTGCGCATGCACCTAAAACATTTTTTGTCGAGGTTGGCACCTGTGTACCTGCCTAGAGAGAGCATAATTAGTTACGCTGTGGCGAGGCTGCTCCAAATAACACTGACCTACTAGGTGACGGCTAGTTGTTAACGCTTGGAACACCAAAGAATCAACACAAACAGCAGGTCTCCAAGTGCCTGCAACAGGACATTCAGGATACTGCGTTGGAATATCACCTAAGCAAGAATGGTGTCAGAACTTTCATATTCACACACTCATCCACCTAAATACATTCACCTCAGTGCCAGCAGTCGAAGTGCGTTAAAAACGTGTAGCAACTGTGATGCTATGTGCAATGGGGGCAGGGTCAAAGGAATGACAACCCGCTCCCCCCAATTCTGTTATTTTCCATTCTTCCTCCTTCAGGTAACTATATATAAAATAACACAGCTTAAATAACAAGCATTTGCAATGCAATAGGTCTCGCATTTATGCGAGTTTCAGCTATTGACATTGCAACTAACAATGCTTTTGTTTTCGTTTTAAAAACATAAATAAAAGGCATTGTCATTTACAATGCCATTAGCTTAAACTCAGGTAACTGCGAGACCTATTGCATTGCAAATGCTTGTTCTTTCCCCCTTTGTAGCAGGCAGAGTCAATTGGGATCAGAATGCCCCACGCCCACGGCCGGAGAACTCTCACGCCCACGCCCACGCCCACGGCCGGAGAAGAGAGACTGAGCGCTGCCGGGTCCCGAGCATATGCAGTCTCCACCAGGGTAGAGGCTTCCTCCAATCTCACCTGGACTCCAGGGAGGGCGCTCAGGCCCTCTCCCCAGCTCCTCCTCGCCCATTATGGGCTCAATGTCGCAGCTCAGCAGGGGGCAAATGAAGTAGGTGAAAGACCCTGTCGGACCCTAGTGGCAGGCAGGCTAAGGGGTTAAAATGGCCCACCTGGTGTTCTGCGTCCTCAGCGACGCTGTATGGATGGGAGGCCAAACTGCAGGAATCTGATTGCTGCTTCCTGGGTTCCGGATGGCGCTGGATGCAGGAATACAGTCCTGGGCCCCCTGCCTGGCCCTCGAGGGAAATCTGATACTCGGGCGCTGCACCGGACGGGCTCCTTGTCCGTGATCCTCACTGCTGTATGGCAAAGAAGGAAGGGAAAGCCATTGCAAACTGCATATTTAAAGGGCTTCCATTCCTTCCCGCCACACAGCTACGGGGTGGTGACTTCACACTGTTGCTGATGGCAAGATGATTGCCACTGCCAGTGTGAAAAGCTAATCATGTGAGCATGCACTGCAGAGTAGAAATGCTGTGCATGCTCTCATGATGACCATTTCTTTGGGATCATTGGGAAATCCCAACATGCTGCAGTGAGTACCGGTACTCTCCCTGGGCACGGAGAAGTTCCGGTACTCAGAGGGGGAAAAGAAATAAGTGCCGGTACTCAGTACCGGTGAGTACTGGCCCATTTAAAGCACTGGTGGTAAATAATCACAAGGGACGTGTGAGAAGCAACATCGTGAGGTGATATGGAGCAAAAACAATGGGCAGGGGGAAGGGTAAAGCAGCATCAGGGAGCCGGAGGAGGGCAGGGAGAATGCAAGCCTAAAAAAACTCCAGCAATTCTGTGCAGGAAGACGACGGAACACATGCACCCGTATGGAGTGCGGGGAAGAAATTTTAACAAGCATTGGCATAGCCAATAGGTCTCGCTTTGGGACCTTATAAGTATTTAGTTATGCAGCATAATATCCTTGGGGCAACAACATTAACTGTTGCATAGTTAAACACTTTAAGGTCCCAAAGGCGAGACCTATTGGCTAAACATTCTCATTCAGGCCTCGGACCCTCACCTCACCACTTTTGATAGACACTTCCCAACGCTACTCTCCTCTATAACTCATCAGTGCCTTCAAACCCAATCTCCCTTACCGCCTCTCACCCTGACAAAAAATCCTGAACCGTCCAAATCTCCCAGACGACCAGACGTTCCACGATACAACTCATGGACATCCACCATCACAAACTATAATCTTACTACCCCTATCCTCACACTCCGCCGGCAAACACCCAGTACAATAACTGCTGACACTGACCCCCCAAACAGCGGCATACACAACCCCCTGACCCACCACCTCAGGCACAAACCACCCCCACTTCCAATACTACTGCCTATCCCTTGGACACGGACTTCCCCTAAACATAGCACACTCCTATCCCTGGGACCCAAAACCCACTACACCTAGACCCAACCCCTTGACTAGAAACAACAACGACCACTCCCCTCACGGCCAATCTATCCCTTCCCCTAATCCTAATGCTACCTTAGGGACTCCATTTCCTTTGCTTTCCTCTTCTAACTCTTTTCTCAGTGCTCAGGACGCTACCTTAGGGCCACCCTCTCCTCTGTACTCCCTAAACCTACTGCTTCCTCTTGCTCTACGCCCAGGCCACAGGATACTACCTGTGGACCCCCCCTTTTACATACTCAAAGGGATACCCCTCTACCGCCGCTTTTGAGCCCTGACACCATCCTTACTATTCACACTACTCCTTTGAAGCCCATAACTGAGCTAAAGCAGAGGTACATCTCTCCTTGCAAAAATGGTATGGAGAAGAGGCATCCCTCTGCTCCCTATCTTGAACGTTCACCTGATGGTGACTGTCTTCGGCGGATTGAGGAACAACTGGCCGAACTGAAGCGGGACCTCCTTACTATAAATGACAACCTCCAGATCCTCCTACAATGTTCAATAAAGAATGATAAGCTCCTCACACCATACCCGCCCGCGAGATCGGATCTCCCTCGCACCCTGCAACTACTTTAAATGGGGGAATGGAAAGGGCATCTGTTACCTCCCTGAGTTACCCTCACGGGCCCGCTCACCCTCCTCCCTACCTCCACTCCAATCCCTGTAGTTTACAGCCGCAGGGGTCTGAGGTTGAAACGCTCGCACTCTCCCTATCTTATGAGGACTACGCAGTCTCGCCTAGCTCCATTCCCACTATCTCCTCTGATCCTGATAGAGAACCGAGTGTTAACTTGATACTTGAATAAGGATAACTTACTTCAGGTAGTCACTTCGCACCTAGTGGAAGCAACTACAGATTCTAATATCAAATCGATGCTTCTCAACTGCAGATCAGCAGTGAAGCACGCAGCAGATATCTCCGAACTCATTTTATCACAAGAATTAGACCTCCTGATTCTTACGGAAACATGGCTCAATGACTCTTCCTCCCCAATACTTGACATTTTAATTCCTCCTGGCTATGACATTGTCAGATGTGATAGGGCTATTAAATCCGGGGGATTGCCTGCATCCATCGTTCCAGCCTCGTTTTGAAGCAGACTCATAAGGACTTGATGTCCTCCTGTGAGCTACTTGTGGCTGAAATTTGAAACAAGGGCAAGATTGTCTGTGTGCTTCACTCGATCTACCATCCTCCTGGGAACAACAACTTACTTTTCGTAGAACAATTAATGGAATCCATCTCTGCCAGCTCAGCCCTCCATACTAATCACATCTTCCTCGGTGACTTCAACCTTCACTGGAACGACTCTAATGATCCAGTAGTCTGCTCTCTTAAGTCTTTCCTCTCTGACCTCAACTATATACAGGCCTGCAACGGTCCTACCCACTGCATGGGCGCTACCCTTGACCTCATCATAGCTAGAGAGCACATTATTCAGCTAGATGACATAGTACCATGTGATTGGTCGGATCATCTCCAAATCTCCTTTCACATTCAGGAGAAGGTATTGCTAAGACAAAGGCAACCGCTCAAAAACAAGCAATTGTCTCGTAACCTGAGAGATATCAACATCTCTAACCTTTCCATCTTGAGCAAGAATCTGCTTGAACCTCCAGCTACCATGAATAATTTGGAAGAGTTAACGGATCATTACTTCAACACTATGTCTAATATTCTCGACTCGGCAGCCCCGATGCTACTTAAAAGGATTCCTTGCAAACAATCCAAACCTTGGTTCAATGGTACCCTTAATGCCCAACGTCGCAATCTAAGGCTCTCTGAGAGACGTTGGAGAAATGCCCCCTCCACTTCTAGCCTCGAACAGTTAAGAAAGATGAGAAGTTCTTACAACAAACACATTCGCAGCGCTAAATCAGAACATTTCAGAGATCAGCTTGACAGCGCTAAAAACCGTCCCAGGAAACTGTTTGATATCATCAAACAACAGGCTAATCCTATGCCAGCAATCAAAATCGCTGGTCCCAGTGAGGAGGACTTCTCAGCACACTTCGCTGAAAAGTCTAGAAATATTGAGCGGGAACTGCAACGGGCCGCAGATAATTTGCTGTCTATGAGTTCCGAGAGTTTACCTGCTCACACGGCAGTTTGTGCCCCGCTTTACCTCACAGACTACACACCCAAAAACAATGCCTGCTGGAATACCTTCCGAACTCCTGACTTGAAAGAGCTGTCACTTTCCCTGGCTTCTCTGAAACCTTCCAACCATTACAAGGACCCACTCCCCGCCAAACTGCTCAAAGACCTCAACTTGGCAGTTCTGCCTCTCTGGTCCAAGATCATCCAACAATCTCTCTTACAGGGGAGGATTCCAGACTGCCTTAAAATGGGGCAAGTCACACCCATCCCCAAGAAAACCAATGCAGACCTAACAGATCCCAGTAACTTCCGGCCGATCACCAACATCATGTCTTTAGCGAAATTGCTCGAGAAATCTGTTCACACACAGCTCTGCGAACACATTGAGAAATTTCAGCTCCTAGACCAACATCAATCAGGCTTTAGATCAGGTCATAGCACAGAAACAGCGCTAACTCACATTGTTGATGATGCTTTGAGAGCTTTGGACCAAGATACACCCTGTCTGCTAATCCTGTTGGACTTGTCCTCTGCTTTTGACACTATCAAACATGACAACCTGATTAACCTTCTTCAACACAGGATGGGGCTATCGGGCCCTGTCCTTAATTGGTTCTCCTCTTTCCTGCATAACCGAACACAAAGAAACAAAGTCAACCAATCTTTGGCGGCCAGCACTTCAGTCTCTATTGGGGTGCCTCAAGGTTCTGCACTTTCGCCCACACTCTTCAACCTATGCATGGAACCTCTAACTGCCATTCTAAATGATTCAAATATTCAGTACCACATGTATGCGGATGACACTCAACTATATTTGAAGATCTCCTCTCCAGATGACATTAAAACTCTTAATATAGCGCTTCAAAAACTCAACAATGGCTAACACATAACCACCTTTTACTTAATTCTCTCAAAACGGAATTTCTCCTGATTTCCCCACGCAACCACGAGGCTCCCACGCATAACTGGATCAAAAAAATCTCAGCACTCAACTGCACTCCACATTTGGTGGACTCCGCCTGTTCTCTAGGGGTCACCCTAGACAAATTTCTAAACATGCAAGGTCACATCAGTGCAACCATTAAGAGTGCCAACCATCAGCTCAACACTCTTAGGAAAATCAAACCGTTCCTACCTCCCGAAGACATACAATCAGCAGTCCAATTCTTAGTTATCTCACGAGTAGAATATGGATTGGTAACCCTAGCTGGTCTTCCTAAATCTAGGCTAGCACCGCTAAGAGCTACTCTGAACGCCTCTGCTAGACTAATCACTGGCTCAAGAAAGCATGATCATATCACACCTGACTTAATCCAGCTTAACTGGCTCCCCATTGAAGCTAGGATCCGTTTCAAGATAGCCTGCCTGACACATAAAGCTATACATTTCAATAGCCCCGTTTACCTGGCAAAAAACTTGAGCTTTCCGGAGCCAGAAGAAATTTAAGAAGCTCCAATACCCTACTACTGAAACCAGCGAAATTCAATAAAAAAGAACTTACAATCGCACCTTCTCAGGGCTGGCTCCAAGAATTTGGAATGCCTTACCGACGGAGATCAGAGCCAACCCTTCGACTGCCTCATTCAAAAAACAGGTCAAATGGCTACTATTGGAAGAACTGCATCAGCAATAGCCTCCTTGTCATTTGCTAGTCAATTACCATACATCTCCGACAAGCTTCTTTACCTTTTGTTGAAATATATGACAATTTAATTCTACTTTATGTTTGTAACTCATGCTTGACAATCATTTTTACTTGGAGTTTAATATGTATCTCATCTGTCTTTGAAGTAAGGAGATGATGACACTGTTTCGGCCGCATCTGAGTGGGCTGTTTACTGTCTGTTCATCTTCTACCTACTCCCCTAGCGCCCTCAGTTATTTTATGCCTCAGGTTCCTTGCATTTTGCCTTATTGGTGTGCTTGGGTGTTTTATTTTATGCTTAACAATTTACTTTCACTTTATGCTTGAAACTAGTGCTTGACAATCATTTCTACTGGAGGTTTATAACGTATCTCGTTTGTATTTGAAGTAAGTCGATGCTGAAACTGCTCGGCCTCATCTAGGTTGGCTGTTATCGGTTTGTTTATTTGCTTTTCTTTGTAAATGTATTTATACTGTCTCTGTACGTAAACGTCATTTTTCATCTTTGTACAGCGCTCTGTTACCCGGTTGGGTCTTGTTCGCGCTTTATAAAACTTTTCAAATAAATAAATAAAATAAATAAAATAATGCCAATGCTTCACACTCAATCACGAGTTGGCAACCTCACTTAATAGGGCCTAGGCGTCATGTTAATGAGGTATAGAACACCTCTCAGTGGAGTGGGTGGGAGTAGAACGCATAAGTAGTGTAACAGAGAGGGACAGGGTTGATGCTGTGGTGTACAGGTCTGCGTATTTGGTAAGAGGAGATAGGTCGAAAATAGCTATACTTTAAAAAAGCCTTGAAGCTAGTCGGGAGCATTAGTGAAACAATTGCATTGAAAGGCCATATCAGATTCTGAATTACTTTAAAGAATTGTACTTCAACTGCAGAAGGAGAAATACCAGAACTGTGAAAATGTGTTCAAAACGTATTAGCAGTAACAAAGCAGTGTAATTGGTTCCCAGTTTACATAAACAGAGCAATGGAGTGTTCAGATGTGAGGGCCATCTGGCTGGATTGGGATCGGGTGGGAGGGAGGGGGAAAGAGGCTACCGGAGACAGAGCGAGCGGACAGCTGTATTATAAACCCCGGACACGCATGCACCTAGACTTCAGACAAATCTGTTTGTGAAACTATTAATATGACTGGGGCGTTCTTTGCTCTGCATACGAAACGTAGCTACTCGATAACAGAATACAACGCAAAACCGGCGTATTTCAGTAATGTTTACAGCTCACTTGTGCTTCAAAGGAGTGGAGGTTAATGGAAAAGACGAGTCAGAACGGCTTCCTGTGAGGTCACAGCGTGCATCTAACCAGGCTCCCATGTGCTTACCAGCCTGCCTCGTGTATGTGGTACAACTTTTAATTTGTCCACTGTAGTGTCAGTCGATGTGCACCTGCACCCCTTTGCTACATGCTAACGTGCTGCAGTGTTCATCCAAGGAAAGCATACATTTGAATTAATTAGGCACCCTCTGAAAACGGCTGCTCTCTAAGAACATGCTTTATAGGACCATTTACTAAAACGGTGCTCAGAGCCTAGGAGCCAGTGACAACACAAGTGCTTATGAGGACTGCTCTTACCGGCTGAACTGAACAAAGCAAACTCAAAGTTTGAAAATGCAAATGTCGTGAACTGTGCTGACACGAGCCGAGGCAAACAAAAACAAATACTGTGCATAAAGGAACCTATGCAAATGTCGTGAACTGTGCTGACACGAGAGGGACACAAGGGAGACCGAGAAGCGCGCGCGCCTCGCGCTAAAAGTAAAAAAAAAGACGCGCGGCCGCGAGACGCGCTCTCTGGTGAGGGAGGGGGAGGAGCGGATGAGGGAGGGGGAGGAAAGCCAGATGGCGCCTCAGCGATGCGAGGAATGGATGGCAGCTGTGCGCGTGCACGCCATCGTGAACGCAAGCTGGAGGCCACTGGGTTAGCACTTTCAAAACCCATTTACTAAATCTCTCGCCGAGAGCAGCGCAAGCGCTGGCTCAGGCGAGACCTAAAAAGTTCCTCAGAAGCACGCAGCCAGTGGAAGGACAGTGGCGGACAGCCGGAAACAGTAATTGGTCTAGGCTCCAGGGAACAGCCAAAAAAGCTGAGAAAAGAGGGGGAGTGAAACCTGATGACATGAGAAGCTGCTGCTGACCAGTGAGAAGCAGGAAAATGAGAGTGACCGTGAAGCCTATGAATGGTAAGTAATGGACGGGCTGTAAGCCCTTTTTAAGATTTTTTAATTTTTAATTACAAGAGATTTCTCAAGCACAGCACAAGCTCTGTGCAGGTGAAACCTAAAGCAATGACTAACTCCAGCCCTCAGACGGGATGAAATAGATTTAAGACTTGAAACACCAAAAGTAAACAACAATATCCTCCACGGATACTCCCCAGAAACCGCCTATAGTTTCTCCAGCACCTAAAGATAAGGGGGCCTATTCACAAACTACATTTTTCAATCGGTGAAGTAGTACTGAGGTAGACGTTCTCACATACTACAAAATGCTATTCACAAAACCTAGGGGCTGAGCCCTCCGCCACTCCTATCTTTTCTGTGTGGAGATCTCTGCGCACATGCATGTAGGATTTCGTAGTAAATGTCGGAGGGACAAGGGAGAGTGGCTGGAAAGTGAGGAATCAATCAATCAATCAATCAGGGAATTGTAAGCGCTCTACTCACCCGCGAGGGTCTCAAGGCGCTGAGGGGGGGGGTCCGCAGATCTGTTTAGCCGAAGAGCCAGGTCTTGAGGGTCTTCCTGAAGGTGTTCAGGGAGGGGGCGCGTCTGATGTCTGCCGGTAGCTCTTTCCAGGTCTTGGCTGCAATGTGAGAGAAGGATCTTCCGCCTGCTCTGGCTCTGTGGATACGCGGGGTTTCGGCCAGTGCGAGGTTGGAAGATCGGAGGTTTCTTTTGGGTACGTGGAAGTTGACTCTGTCGTTGAGGTATTTGGGTCCGTTGTTGTGTAGACATTTGTAGGCGTGAGTCAGGATTTTGAAAGTGACTCTTTTCTCCACAGGGAGCCAGTGGAGACTTCGTAGGTGTTGGCTGATGTGTTCGTGTCGTGGGAGGCCGAGGACGAGTCTGGCGGCGGTGTTCTGTACTGTCTGGAGTTTGCGGAGTAGGGACTTGTTGATGACGGCATAGAGTGCGTTTCCATAGTCCAGTCTGCTGGTGATGAGTGCGTGGGTGACTGTCTTCCTTGACTCAGGGGGGATCCACTTGAAGGTCTTGCGGAGGATGCGGAGGGTGTTGAAGCAGCTGGAGGTGACGGCGTTGACCTGTCGGTTCATGGAGAGTGATGAGTCGAGTACGATGCCGAGGTTCTTGGCGTGGTCTGAGGGGGTAGGTGGGCTTCCGAGGGCGGTCGGCCACTAGGTACTGTCAAATGCAGAAGGGGTGGTACCGAGGACGAGGACTTCTGTCTTCTCGGCGTTGAGCTTCAGGCAGCTGTTGGTCATCCAGACTGCGACGTCTTGCATTCCTTTCTGGAAGTTGAGTTTGGCAGTGGTGGGGTCTTTGGTGAGGGAGAGGATGAGCTGGGTGTCGTCGGCGTAAGATACGATGTTGAGGCCGTGTTGTCGAACGATGGCTGCGAGGGGGGCCATGTAAATGTTGAAGAGGGTGGGGCTCAGTGATGAACCCTGTGGGACTCCGCAGGTGATTTTCGTGGGGTCGGAGAGGAAGGGTGGGAGTCTGATCCTTTGGCTTCTTCCGGTGAGGAATGATCGGATCCAGTCCAGGGCTGTTCCTTGTATGCCTGCATCGTGTAGTCTGACGACTGGTGTGCGATGGGAGACGGTGTCGAAGGCCGCTGATAGGTCGAGTAGGCCTTGGTCCAGGAGGGTGCGGATGTCGTCTGTGGCGGCGAGTAGGCCGGTCTCTGTGCTGTGGTTGCTTCGGAATCCGGATTGGGACGGGTCGAGGATGGCGTTCTCTTCAATGAATCGTGTCAGTTTCCTGTTGACTGTTTTCTCTGCAACTTTGGCTGCGAATGGGAATACTCCCAACTAAATGGGAGCGGTTAATGGAGGGGAAAGAATAGGCCTGGGTGGAATTTCAGTTACGCTGGAGTAACACTCTCCCATAGAAAATAATGAAGTCAAAAATCACAATTGGGAAAAACAGGGAAAATTATGACAGGAAAAATATTGTGAAAAATGTATTTTACATTTTATTGAGAATTATATTATTTTATATTATATTTATCATTTTAATTTGAAGTAGGTTTAATATACTAACAACACTCAATAAAAAAAATCTGTCAAATTTCCCTGTTCTAATACAGTTTTATCACACTTCACCCTCATTATACAAAAACAATCTAGGAACACATTCTTTAGAGAGCTCAAGGTGAGCCCACCTTGCACCATTAGGGTGCTAGTGAAGGAGGCCCCATGATGAAGCACGTGTAAGTGAAGGGTGCCCTCCTTTTTTATTTAAATCTGAAAAAATACAAATGTGACTTCTATAGGATAATTTATTGACAAAGGGGCCGAAAGGGCGTATAGGAAATTTGGAATCATTTTCCTTATTCTCAATGTAAGAAAGTCCCCTCCTCCCCCCCCCAGCCTTTTAGTGGATGATTAATGTTGCACAACATCACCATGCAATGGGGCTTACATATAGATATTACCCATGGTCTTCGGCCACATCAAGGTGCCCGGATGGGGGGACGAGGCAGCGGTCTTGGTATGCAGACGCGGGATCGACTAGTAAACTCACTTTCACTTGAGCAGCTAGTTTGATTGCTGAATTTACGTGGCTGGAGAGGATCCTTTCAACGATGAATGCTGGGTGGATAACATGTACATATATACTATCCTGAGGCAAAGCTTTTTGGTGACATATAGACTCATTCATACATGCCATGCTTTGTATCATAGGACATTTACAATTCACTTTCATATTCACTCTTCAATCAAAATATAGCAAGTGAATCTCTCCTATAGTATGGCCCATCTTGAAAGTTCACCTTTTTATGCCTTAAATAGTGTTTTAAATAATGTCCCAATTCACTCCCTGTTCCAAAATTGCTTTTGATTTAATGTTGTGAGCTTTTACCGCATGCATGCTGGGCTGCCCTCCGCCGGCGGAATTTCAGCCACACATGCGGAGGTCTCTGCCCCGTACAAGGGGCTGAGACCTCCACATACAGGGTGGACTCTCCGACCTCGGGGAGGACTTCTCTGCATACCACTGCAAACAGGAAATGACATGCAGGAAGAAGACGCTGGGCATATTGAGGCCATTCTGAGCCATCCTCTCACCACAACCACGCCTTCCCCCGTACTGCTGCTCCTTTAAATCTAGAAACCCCCAAATTGCTGAGGGACAGGAAGAGAGGGCCCATGTTCACAGATGAGGATATTATTATCATTCGTTAGGAGGTCCCCCCAAATTACTCTCAGCTTCATGGAGGCCTGAGACTCAGCTGAGCCCAGCAGTGTGTGGACAAAAATGGAGACATCTGCACACGTTGCAGCGCACTGGGTGTGGAAAAGAGGGCCGCAAGCGCTTAGAGGACCTCTGTCGTTGGATTAAGGCCAAGGGCATTCGTGGTTTGTCCTCCCATTCACTGTACCCCAGATTACACCACTGCACAGGGGGGTCCTGAGAACAGCCTGGCCGAACCTCCACACTCAGCTGGAAGAGTCTGAGCAGTTTGAGAGGCAGTACGTACTATATTTTACAGTAACATAAGAGCAAGTTACTTTTGAAAGTATTGTCCAAAGTTTATTTTAACAATGCATGTTGTCTGTAACTTATGAATTATTTGTTTATGAATGGAATGCATGTTTTCATATACTAATATGCAAATAAATGCTTAATGTATGTATGTATTACTAATCATCGGAACCTAATGGAAATATTTTCATACCTTATTGTTTATTTTAATTTGTTGCCAACATTACATTTCTAACACTTTGCATATGTAACATTTCTACTTTGTCAAAGTATGCTGACATTGAGTAACTTTTACTTGCTTCAAAACAAGAAATGACTAATGGTATTTATAAGCATTTTTAAAAACGAAGGGCCCGATTTAGAGTGTGGCAGACAGGGTACCAAACCCGCCAAACCCTCGGTCTGTCCGCCTCATTTAGAGACAGGTAGACCTTAAGTATTCCGTCAACAAAGCCCCAATTGACTTTGCCAATGGAATACTTCCTATGACAGCCCAAAGTTGTAGGGACCGTCAGAGGAAGGACATTACACTATTCTCTTTATTTAGGGTGGATGGTATAATGTCTTTGCTCCCTGTCCTTCACTGCCAGGGAAAGCCTGGCGGTGAGGGACAGGAAAAACAACACCATCATGACCCCCACATCCTGGGAGAAGACTTCCAGGGTGTGGGGGCCACAGGGTTTTTGTTTTTTACACACAAACTCCAGCTTTGGGAGTTTGTTTCTGAAAAACAAAAAATGTCAAATGTTTTGTTGACAGCCATCAAAACCAAAGGTGGCTGCACACCAAATGTTTAGTAAATTGGAAGGAAACACAGTGACAGTGGTTCCCTTTAATGTACAGAGATTACCGCTGGGCCAGCGGTCATCTCCAAATTTGGTGGGAGAATTACCTTTGAGATGGCAGAGATAATGGCCTCAAATTATTTTGAATGAACAATTTTCTTTTTATGTAACATAATCAAATTGTTAATGGATAGTCTTCAGTAAAAAATCCTCATTTATGAGATAGGCATTGCACTTAATTCTTAAAATATATTTTAATGTTTATATTCACTTTTTAAAAGGATTTTGTAATCATTTCATGTATCTAAGCACATGGTGTGAGATTAAGCCTCATATAAATTTATAATTTTCAAAAAACTTGCTCGAAACAAGTAAGTACGCATTTTTAATTACATATCAGATATACATTACGATGCTAAAAGTAATTGAAACCATACATAATATATTTCTTTGCTTTATTTAGGAATATAATATCCCTAAAATTATTGTGGGAATATATATTAAGCATTGGACATAAGCATTGATCATTTCTTTCTTTTGTACTCATTCCTTTTCATTGGACAGAGCTGACCAAGCACCACCACTGCAGGCCTCGGGGAACACAACCAGACCCCGACTGCAGGTTACTTAGTGTGAGGAATTGTCGTGTAATATATGGTGTGGTGTACGACCTCACCGTGGAATACACTCGCAGAACCATCTTGGGTCCAGTCAGGCTTGTTTGCGAAACCTTAGCTCACCCCTGGGTAGGTGTGACTTCGAGCAGTCAGGCTTAAAAAAGGGAACAAGTGTAAGCATTTAGAAGTACCAGAACAACTAAATAAGAAAGTCACACAACATGAAAAAAATCCGACACCAATTTATAAGAGTAGATCTTATTTTTATACATTTTTAGACACCAAAATGAACAAAATCCACCAAAGGGTTCCGGAGATACAGAGAAAACATAAATTTCAGCTTTTCATTCAAAAATGCAAACGAGCATTGATAAGCGCCACGTTTGAAAACTCTGTAAAACTTTTAAAGAGTTCTGTTCAGCTACTTCAGACAGCTTTAGGTGACCTACTCCAATAGGAGGAAGGTCATAGGGTGCAATAAGTAGTAGGACAGTTACCTTACCATCAAAGGAGTCTCAAGTCCATTTCCAGGCACTATGGGCGAAACGCCACAGAGTTTAATGGAATGGTCCTGATGCAAGGGATACAGGATGCTGAAGATGCAGTAATATTCTGAGATCGCTGTGCAGTTTGCGGGGGTCTTCCTGGGGCTACGCCTCGGTCCATGGTCCAGGTGGACTCACCAAAAGAGCCAGGACCTGAAGTTTGCCAAGTGCAACTGCCGGCAACTGGAGAGGAAGTGGTACACCAGCAAGAAGATGGAAGACCACACCGCCTTCAAGACAGCACTCAACCACTACCACCACCTCCTGAAAGAAACAAAGAAGACCACATTGAAGCCATCTCAAACCGCAGCAACTAACTCTTCACCATCGTGAAGGAATTCTCCAATCCCAAAGCGTCCGAGAATGACATCCCACTCTCGCAGGAACTGTGTGACACCCTGGCAGACTTCTTCCATGACAAGATCTCAGCCATCTATGAAAACTTCAAACCCCAAACCCCCAGACACTGACAGTATCAACCTGCTCCCACCCACGAAACAAACACCAAACACTGACTCACCCACTGGGACCTTCTCATCACTCAAGCCACAATCCCCATCATGAACTCAGTACACTCAGGAGCACCATGGACCCCTGTCCCCACCATGTCTTCAACCTTAGAAGCAGGACAATTGGAGACAAGCTCAGGAAAGTCCTGAACACCTCCATTACCGTGGCCTCCTTCCCAGAGGACTGGAAACATGCTGAAGTGAGGCCCCTCCTGAAGAAACTGTCCGCCGACCCAGAAGAACCGAAGAACTACCAGCCCATCTCGCTGCTCCCCTTTCCAGCAAAGGTTCTCGAGAAAGTTATCAACCAGCATCTTACCAAACACCTAAAACACAACAACCTCCTGGACACCTCCCAGTCCAGTTTTCGAGCCAATCACAACACGAGACAGCCCTGACCACTGCCGCCGACGGCATCATAGCCCACCTGGACCACGACAAAATTGCAGCCCTCATCCTCCTGGACCTGTCAGCCACCTTCGACACAATCTCCCATCACATCCTGATCAACAGACTGTACCACATTGCAATCCAGGGAGATGCCCTCAAATGGATCACCTCATACCTCACCGGAAGAACTCAGAGAATCCTACTCCCACCATTCAACTCAGAGCCCAAGAAGATCATCTGTGGCATCCCCCAAGGATCATCCCTCAGCCCCACCCTCTTCAACACCTACATGACCCCCCTAGCCAGCACTGTCAGATCACAGGGATTCAACATCACCCCTCCACCACCAGAGCCAACTTCTACAGATGTTTGAGGAACGTCGCTTACTGGATGAAGGACAACTGTGTTAAACTCTACATGGACAAGATGAAAGTCCTCATATTTGGGAACAACACCTCGCCATGCAACGACGCATGGTGGCCTGCGGAACTCAGCCCACCCCCTGCTCTGACAGACTATGCCCGCAATCTTGGCATCATCCTAGATAACAAGTTATCAATAAAGAAACAGGTCAACGCAGTCTCGTCCGCCTGCTTCCACATCCTACGCATGAACAGCAAGATCTTCAGGTGGCTCTTAGTCACCACCAGAAAGACCATCACCCAGGAGTTCGTCACCAGCAGACTGGACTACGGGAACACACCCTACATAGGAATCACCCCTCACCTCCTGAAGAGACTTAAGACAATACAAAACTCAGCAGCAAGACATCCGTGACCTCTCCAGAAGGACCCACATCACACTCCACCACAAAAAGCTACATTGGCTCTCAATCCAGAAGCGATGCCAGTTCAAGATGCTAACCCATGCATACAAAGCCCTACACAACGATAGACCTGCATACATCAACAAACGTCGAGCCTTCCACCAACCTACAAGACAACTACAATCAGCTTCATTCTTCCTCGCAGACACCGCCCCAGATCCACCGAACCAACAGTGAAGGACGTTCCTTCTCGGGCCTGGAGGCCAAGGCATGGAACAACCTCCCCCTGCACCTCAGAACTTCACTGTCGTTCCAGCAATTCAGGTAAAAACTCAAGACCAGCATGTTCGAATGAACAAACCACCACACAGAAGCCAGCTTTTCCAGGGCCTTGAGATCCTCACGGGTCATCTGCTGCACTATATAAATGTCTAATTGATTGATTGATTGGCTTTGGCCACAGGGGTCGTTCTACCTCGAAGTCCTCTTTGGTCCAGCAAAAGTCCAGTTACCACTGGACTACTGGTCTCCGGTCACAGCGAAACCAGCGGCTCCCTTTGGTGAAGGCTTGTGTCTGTCTTGGGCAACCAAACTGCACTCTAATGACTCTCCCGGGTCCAGCAAACTCGGGTGCAACTTTTGAGCACTAGGACTCGGTCATCCAGGTTGCACGTTGATGGTCAGTGGCGGTCAAGCAATTGTGGCTACTGATTGGCCAGAACGGGCTCCTTCACCTTGTGTGGCCCTAGTGCTGTAACCTTTTCTGTCTCGGGCTCTGGAGTCACTTTTCCACAAGCCAAGCACCAGAGGCACAGCCCTCTCTTTGATAGCCCAAGCCCAAGGATCAGCAGTTGCAGTCCAGTGGTTGGTGCAGCCTCTCTTACCAGGTCCAGGGAACAGCAAGGCAACCCTTCTTCAGTTCTCCCACCAGTCCAGATGTGATATGAGGTCTGGGTGCCATATTTATGCTCAGAAAATGACCACAGGGACGTGGAAGTCAATAGCCAATGGGCTAGTATGAGCTTTCCTGTCTGATGATGACTTCCTGCAAAGTGTATCATCCAGCTATCACAGAGTGAACTATCCTGTATACTCCCAAGATGGCAGAACCCCTCTCTTGGTGTGTGGACCTTGGTGGAAAAAAACGTTTAGCAAACGTCCTCGACACCAACCTGTCTACCTCAACAAAAGAGCAGACCCTCTAGTGTGTGCCCACCATTTGACCTTTGAAGCTCACCATTTGGGCTTACACCCTGTGTGGCTTCCTGAGAGGGAGAGGTGACACCTCTTCCTACAGCAGGCCTCTATTATTTGTACTCCGGGGAGTCATTCACACTTCACCCAAGGGGTTAGAAGGCTGTCTTGTGGCCAGCATCTGCATGAGGCCACTGAGAAACTTGGGCAACAGAGTGACAACTTTCTAAAAGTTGCATTTACTTAAACGTTACATTAAATTCGACTTGGGATTTAATGTGACAATTAATTTGATACCTTGAAGTACCATCTTTAGTAGTAGTCTAAGGACTTTTGGTCTCAGTTAAACTTAAGACCAAAGCATAAGTTTAACTGAGACAAAAGTCTAACTTTACTACTTGTAAATGCCCTTTGTGAATACTGAAAGCTGTAAAGTTAGACTTACATCTCAGTTTACCTTTGTGAATCGGCCCATAGTGATTAAAGACGAGCCAGAGGATGGCCAGGAGCTCTTGGCTCCGAGCTAGGAACAATACTCTGATGCTGCCTCCGGCTTTGGGGTCTGACTTTATTATCCTTTTAGAATTTAGACTTTCTTAGAGACAGATTATACTGAACATAGTTTATACACGTATTTGTACATTTTATTCCCCGTGGTATATAGACTTGGTCCCTGACGTTTCCCAATGTGTTTTTTTTCTGTCCACCCCCTCCTAATTTAAAATTTTCCACTGAAAAAATGCAATACTTATTTTCTTTTAGCCCAATCCCAAGCACAGTATATTCTTTTTATTAAAAATGACAATTTAATAGACATATGTTGAATAAATAGTAATAGAACTTTAAAATACCAAAAGTTTTTTTTTAATTTACTCTCTTTAAATAAATGTTTCTAAGCTCAATTGCTACCATGACAATGAAATGAACACTTCAATTGTCACCAAATGACAGAAAATTATATACATTTTAGTTTAGTTTGTAATAACTTTAACTTAAGAAATAGGTTACAGCTGACATTTAAACCAGGGTATTTCGCACACTAATAAAGGTATATTGCATCAGTATTCAGAAATATCCAAGTTAAGACTCTTGCATGGAGCTTCAGGTCATGGACAGATTAAGAGCAGTTGGAGAAGTTTGGACATGGCGGTAACTGAGTAATCACCGCCATGGCCAAACTATGGTCCACCGCATTTAAATCAGGGGGGAACACTGTGTTGATGGGGAGGTAACACCGTCACCGTTATTGCTGAGTTCCCTCACTGCCAAAATATAAATTAGGCCCTTAGGCCCAGATTTTGAAAACAGTCACAGAACGCAGCACAGTAGCCATGAATGCTGCATTGCGTGACAAGGAGGGTGCCGGAGAGTGCCATATCTACAGAGATATGGCTCTCTCCTCCCCTCTCCCTAGCGTCAGCGCTGATTTTAGCTGCTGTGCGCCAGGCACACACCTTAGCGCCATAGTGCAAGGGTGTGTGTCTGAGTTTACCATAGGTTTTCTACTGAAAGGGGACCCTACCAGTAAAAAATACTATGCTCAGACACACTTGAAAACTATTCCTACTTTGTATGTGTGCTGTACAGTGCAGCATGCCTACAAAGTCCGAAAAGAAAGGAGAATAAAAACGTTTCTCCTCTTAAAGCCTCCTTTCGAATGGTCTAAACCTTTGGCGCTAAACCTTGTCTACTATTGTTTGTAGATAGGGTTTTGCGTCAAAAGGCATGGGTGGTTGCATGGGAATGCCAATGTGCAACCCAGGTAACGCCCCCTTGGCGCTAATAACGCAAATCAGTGCTTCGAGCTGCTTTGCGTTACTTTCAGTGTACTTTCCAGCGCAAACAAGTTTTGCACTGGATAGCAAATTAGGAAATAAACATTGTGTGCTGGTTAGCATCACTTTTGTGACAGTAACCCAGTGCAAAATGTTTGTAAATCTACCCCTTGGTCTTTTTTTCTGGAGGAATATTCTCGTCGGCGGGGTAGGATGCCGGCTGGATCCGACGGAGGGCTCGATGAGAGTGGGGTGCTGCTCGGTATTGGTCCAAGTGAAATCCTCCATAATGGGACCTGCAGACTTTTCTGGAATCTGCTTTTCAGCAGGGCAAATCAGCAAGATGAATCTCATTGATGTGTTTATATTTATACTTCCCAAAACTGCTTGTGACTTAAAAGCCAGGTTGTTGTTTTTTTAACAACTCCATATCCATACAATCATATTTACTTCATTTTTTGAATCATTAAACTGTTTTATGAAATTAGTTTCAAAACGTTATATTGCTCGTTTCTCAACTAAAATGTTGTTTTTGGTGTTGAATTTATCATATGCAATTTTCTATCATAAAGGCCTTGCTGTGTGTGCTGAAATACCAAGTGTAGCTTGTGATTACATAGAGAAAAGTAGGCACGACGCTGTTTTGAATTGGGAGCTCAGCCATAGTCAAATTGAAGAGTGGAACCAATCTGTCGTTTGTGAGACATTTTGTTGACTAATAGGAGCCTGGAGCCCACCCACTGCTTACTATTCGTTGCCTTCACTGTCACTCTTATTTGCTGGCTACTGGTTGGTCAGGGTCAGCGCATGCCAGTTTCACTTTTCTCTTACTTCTTTTCTCCCTTCCATGAAAAATGGACCAAGTACTGTTACTTCTTTTTGATAGGGGTCCTTCCGCTGCTCATGCTGGGATTGAAGTGCTTTTTTTTTTCCGCCTCCTATCGTCGTTGTTGCTTGTTCTTCTGTCCCACCTCCTACGTCATTGTTTGCCCCGCCCGCATCGTTGTTTACTCTGTCGCTGTTGCTTCCCTCTCCCACCGCATCTGTGCTTGCCCATCGTTTTTGCTTGCCCTGTGCCCCCTCCTGCGTCGTTGTTTACCCATTTGTTCCTTGCCCGTTGTTCCTTCCTCCATTCTCCCCTTACTTGCCCTATGACACCCACAACCACTTCCCTCCCACCCCTTGTTGCTAGCTCAAACCCACCCACCCTGTCCCACCTCCCACCCACTGTTGCTTGGTGTGCTTATCTTGTTCCACCCTCCTGTCTCAAACAAACAAATTGACAAAGTCAAATAGCTCTTGCATACGCAAGGGCTATTTGACTTTACCAATGTGTTTTTTATAACCCTGGGCGAAGTACTACGCTACGCTCGCGTAGTTTGCGAAGTTTGCGCTACTTCGCACTACGCGAATTGCACGTAGCACAGTGCAAACACGCGTAGCGTAGCGGTCATTTTTTGCTTGCTCGCGGTCCTCAACGTCAAGTTGGCGACCGCGAGCAAGCAAAATGACATCCCGGCGAGACTTTTTCCTCGTTCGCGATCGGCAACATCAAGTTGCCGATCGCGAGCGTGGAAAATAAACCTCCCGGCGAGATTCTCAACGCGGAGAGGTCAGGTTTCTCATTGCGAGTGGTCGCGTATGCTCGCGACCGCTCGCGATGAGAAACTACCAGTCCGCGTTGAGAAGCTGCCGCTCGAGTAGAAATCTACTCGAGCGGCAGAAAACGCATCGCTTCCACTGTGCAAGATGCGGTTTGCACTTATTGCACAGTGCGGACAAGCATCCGGCACTGTGCAATCAGTGCGAACAGCATTTTGCACAGTGCACTACGCAGTTCGCGTAGCTACGCGTAGCTCGCGTAGTGCGAAGTGCACTTTGCGTAGCTACGCGTAGCGCTACTACGCGAACTACGCCCAGGGTTAGTTTTTTAGCCATGTTGCACAGCAGCGCGTCTGTTGTGCAGCATGGTTGAAAGCAAAACTAACAAAAAAAGCTCTATGACGCGTCCAGCGTTGACTGCGTCATAACGCTTTTCTTTGTTATACTTTCAGCCATTCTGCACTGCCGCCGCGCTGCTGTACAACACGGCTCACAAAACATTGACAAGACCAATGGATCTCGCATAGGCAAGCCCTATTGGTTTTTCAATACTTGTTTTTAAAGTTTGTGATAGCTCCGCACTGGCTCAGTAGCACAATTTCTGTATTGTTTTAGAGAATGTTTTACTGGGGGGATTCCACGCTCTGATGTGCGAAACTCTAGCGCAGTGCTTCAATTGGCATTAAATAGCGGTTCTTTTTGACGTTTTTAGAACATTGTGACTCCTGCTGTCTGAAGCCTCAGCCTGTAAGATTGCTGTAACTGCTCTGCGTCCATTCAAGCTCTCACTCACCCTTTCATCCAGTCATCTATCCTTGTACTGTTTTATTCATGCATGCATTCATTCATCCATCAATGCACTCACGCATCCCTCCAACTGTTCATTCTTTCTCACATGCACCCACTCACTCAGTCACACAACCATACACACAAACTCGCCAATAAACATGCACTTTGACTTATAAAATGACCAGCCCTATGGGCTCTGCCAATGTTTGTTTGTTTTATTGACTGGAACAAACTCCAGCAGGCTAAATGCTATTTCTTTGGGACTGCTGAAAATCCTTGGACTGTTTCTGAATTTACCCATGGTGTTTTTGCGCTCACAAGCACTTCGTGTCTAAAACACAGGGGGATATTCTCAAGGACCGGCGATACCTATCGCAAACGCCAGTTAGCTGCAGTTTTTTTATCGCCGCCTAACCCTGAAAACTATCGCCCTGTTAGCGGCGTATTAACAGGCCATCGCTACATGGCGATAGTATCAGGGAACGGTGGTGAAAACTGCCGCTAACATGCGCGATGGCAATAGGAAATCTGACTTTAGCGGGCGAAAACTACTGATAGGCCCATTAGCGGCAAAAAAACTCACGTTAGTCAGCCCAACGTGAGTTTTTCTTGCCTCTAATGCAAAAAATAGAATCCAATAGAAAATAGGCATAAAAACAAAAAAAATGCAGAATGGAGCAGCCAGGGCCAAATGCAGCACACATCAACAATCCCTGCAAGCCACCCATCATCCAGGATGACCAGGATGAGAGCCAGGATGCCTCGCTGGACCTGCGTCTGGAGCCTGGATGCATCGCTGGACCTGCGCCTGGAGCCTGAATGCGTCGCTGGACCTGCGTCTGGAGCCTGGATGCCTCGCTGGACCTGCGTCTGGAGCCTGGAGTGGGATGCGGAGGAGCTGTGGAGTCGATGAGCCGTGGCGGTAGACATTGAGGCGCGACGATCGCCCGTACCTGGTGGTGAAGTCTGGCAAGTCGCATGGAGACACGTTGCTGACCTTTGTGAGAAGACCGCCTTGCGCACCTTGGAGCTGTTAATAGTAGAGGCGCTCCTGCGCCCCAACGTAGGGAGGTCTGCATCGCATACTACGATCCACCACTACACCGGGGTACATGGAGGGGATTACCAACGGTGGGTGCCGCCTCTCTGCATCACAGGCCGGATGATGTTGGGCTGGCCGGACGCTGTGGGGGGTGAGGCCCCTGAGCTGCGTCAAACTTGTGTGGCGGGAGCGCTGCAACTTCACGCCTAAGGGGGCCCTGCTGCATCAACTGCATTGGGAGGTTCACCAGCGGACTTGGCGGCGACTGCTATACCCAGGCTTGTAAAATCACACCTAGCTGAGGCTCCTGCTGGCTGAGTCACAAATTTGGAGAGAGTGCAGCAGATTGCGCCACGGTGTCAATGTCCAGTTGAGGAGAAGGTGGGACGCGTAGCGCAGGACGCCTGGGGGTCGAGTCGCCCAGGCTTAGCACACGTAGATGACGCACCCCCAGTGGCGGCTCATCTGCTATGGCGGAAGAGCGTTGTCCCACTGCTTTCAAGCAGTGCAGAAGAGGAACAATCATCATCACATGATGATAACTTACTGATGTAACCGTGCTGTTTCCTTTGCGGGTGGGAGGGTGGGTAGGACTGCTCCAAGCACGGGGCAAGGCATGGGCGGGTTGGCATGCCCACTCAAGTGCGCAATGACTGTCTGGTCGGCCCACTCAGGAAGCCCAAAGCAGTCATGCGTACTTCCCTGTTCGTAATGCAGGCTGCATTACAGCCTGCATGGAGAACATGCCCCTCCTCCAGCCCCTGGCGGCATGCCTTGTCCCGTTGCCAATTACCAATCCCACCGCCGCATCGCAGCATTGTGATTGGCTCAGGGGAGGGAGCCTGGCTGCCTACTTCCTGTTCCTGGAAGCAGACGCAGGAGAGCAGGAGCAACAAAGACACGGGACCCGGCTTCGAGGTAAGACTTCCCATATTAAAATATTTACAACACCCGCTCACACACACACACCCCCGCGTCCACGCCCCATCCAGTGTTCTTTGCGGTGTTTACCACCTCCCAGCTGTCCAGCCCCCCCGCACTTCTCAATGGCATCCGCTGTGCGCCCATGCGCAGCGGGCGTACCACTCGTTTGCCAAAGGTACATACGTAGTTACGACGCATGCCATTACATGGCATTCCATTCCAATGCATACTAATACTAGGCATATTGCAACAGTAGGGAAGGTGTTGCATAGCGGAGACGTAAAAATTACTATTCCCACTTCTGTGAGTGCACCCAAAAACTAACCTTTGTACCTCAAACCAAACCGTGAGCCCTAAAATTCCTTTTTGAGCCCCCAAAACACCCCCCAATATTCATATTTTACCCCAAAACACACCCCAATATTCATATTTTACCCCAAAACACACCCCAATTTCCTGATCAGACATCCGAAACCCATACCCACCCGAAGAACTTTTAATTACCCCATTACTGTCCTCACAATGCGTTGTAATCAAATGTGATGTAAAGGCACCTGCGTTGTCGGAGTTGCGTTGTTAACGATGTACTGCCTGTGTTGTAATGGTCGTCTCCCGTGACAAAGGCAACCCATAGGCTACGCCGTTTGCGTCCGTCTGTCCCTGGACCGCGCTCAGCACCAAGGAGCCTTCCTCTTGGATACTCCACCGCTACGACGCCAGCACCCTCCTCGCCATCAACCCTGGACGCCAGCTCGCCTGCCAGGACCTACCTCTGCTCCGGACCGGACGTCGCCATCGCCATCACCATCACTGACGGCTGCAGTATAACCCGCAAGGAGCATCCCGACCGTCAAGGAGGAGGCATTGACATCACCTACAGAAGCACACTCCGACTGCCCACGCACTCTAATGACCCAAGGGTGAACATGGACCACCTAAACTCCCAGATCCGGACCAAGCCTAAGTACATCCTCTGCGGCACCCTCATGTGCAGGCCCCCCGGGCCATGGTCCCCCATTCTCCAATACCATTGTAGACCTCATTGCACCCCAGGGTCTCCCATCCACCGACGACATCCTACTTGGTGAACTCAAGTTCCACCTGGACAACCCCAGTGACCAGAACACTACCCCCTCCTGGGGAAGGTCCCCTACATCAGACGCAAGCAGCAAGTCACCTCAACAAGCCACATAGCAGGACACACGGTCGAGCACGTCACCTCCGCCAGCGGGAACTTCAACTACAGCCACAACACCGGACTATCCTGGACCGACCATCATTGGTAACATCACGTCTTCACCTTGCCCACCGGACACCACCGCCATCATCGCACCCCCTCACAGCTGGATCAAGGCCACCGAAGAACGTCTCGTCTACCTCCTCCACACCAACACTCCACCAATGCTTCCAAACGATGACACCGCAGCGCGCTACCACCACCGATGGTTCTCCAACAGCGCCGACATTCGGGCACCCCTCATGAACGGCACTGCGTCAGTGCCTTCCGCCTGCCTGATGGCAGGCGTGAGGGTGACGCAGTGCCACAGGGATAGGCTGGCCCCATGCATTGCTGGAGTTGCGTCATGGTTGTGACACGATTGCAGCAATGCGTGACTTTAGCGCAGACAGATACGTCAGGATTCCTGACATATCTGTCATTACTTGCGTCATGGAGCGTTGTCCAGTTAATACAGCACATCCATGCTGTCGCAAGAAGGTTGCAACGCTGTCTTGTCGCAGCGCTGCAACACTTTTCATGACTGGGGCACAGGAATGCGCACTATCTTATTGATGGTGCGCATTCCTGCACTGTAGTTTTGTCGCAGGGCAGCGCTGCAACATTGCTTGCAGCGCTGTCCAGCACCAAAACCTGCTGAGATGAGGCCCCAAGTGTTATCCCCATTTTTAAGACCAGCTATTTTCTGGTCTTAAGTAACTGGCTCTAACTGCAGTTAGAGACAGTTTTTTTGGTCTTCAGGACTTCAAGGATCCCCTTGTGAATATGGAGTAGTGGGGTTTGCGGCCGTTTTTGCACGGGAACGCCTCTCCTGCATATAATTATCGCTAACAGAAGTAGCGATCTTTACAATGGACGTTTTTGCCTAAAAACTGTCGCTAACGGCTGTTAGCGACAGCTTGGTAATAGAGCAATAAAATTATCGCCGCATTAGTGGCAGAAAAGTGCCGCTAACGCGGCGATAACTCCTTGTGAATATGCCCCACAATTTTTGTGCAGTCCTTTTTTGCTCTAAAAGTTAACTTCACATCATCTATTGCCTAATCCCGTCATTGTCGTTAATCCCTGCTAATATTTATATAACACTCTCTTTGACAGTACTGTATTTACTGCTCTTGCAGTACATTGATAAAAACTGAGTGACTTGTTTATAGGTACATGTTTTAATCACATCTTTACCCCTCCCTCTCTCCCTCAGGAAAGCACAATACAAAGTTCTTTCTTAGCCTGATTGTTGGATGGATTGCCAATGTAAACACTAGCATGAGTACATAAAATAAAAACTAAATTACTGCTGAATCATTTTCCAGGCTGTTTCATTGGCAGAGCTGGTCAATGTGCTGTGTTTTATCTGATAAACTGGTTAGACATAATTTTCTGCCCCCTCCCTCCCTTCTTTTCCCTGTGCTCGCTCCCTACCCTCTCCACTGGAGTTCCCCTTCCCTTCCAATCCTTTTCTGAGTCCAACATTAACTTTTTGGCAAGACACTTAATAGAGGTTTGAAAATGTACTACTCCTGAAATTTGTATTGGGGGCATTTTAACAATCAAGTGAATCTAGAAATGAAGTTAGTGGAGGCTTAGAAACCAGGACTTTTCTTGACTATATCACTGTCTTTTTTCTGTCCCTCTTACCAACTCTAGTGAGCTTCCTTCCCCTCCCCCTCCACCACTGGGAAGGGTCTCATCTGAAGCCCAGAGGCCATGGCAGTTCATATCTATACGTGGGCTTGGCAGGAAAGGGACCCTTAGAGGGCAGAGGGGTGGAGAACCTCGCTCTCCTGTGTAGAATGGGCGGGATAGGGGAGAGATTACAAATCACATGTCAGCCAATTAGGCATCTGACTGGCCAACAGCCACCCAATGACGTCTTCTGCCTTGAGGGCTGATGAAGGGTATTTATTCCGCTATCATGAAATCAAAATGGCTGAATGGAAGCAAGCCCCACCTACATCTGAGATCACAGAGGTCATCAGAGCTCCGTCAGGCAGGGCAATAGGGGGACCCAGGCATATTCAGGTGGGGGTGCAGCCCTGAAAATACTCCAAAGAGCCACCCTATGAAATGAGCAGCATTAGCAGAAGAGGCAGCAGTGAATCTGGCCTGCGTATTCTCTTTGATGAAGTGGAGGTTCCTAGACCCACACCGCAGTGGGCTTGAAAGTTGGGACCACGGTTTAAATGAAGACCAATAAGGGGACCCTCCTAAGGGACCTGGGTGGAAGGCACATACAACAACTGGTGGGCAAGAAGCGGGAGCCCAGAAGGGTTGGGGCCACCGCCAGATGCAAGAAACAATTCCGGAGAAGTTTCCCCTGCACGTTGGAGAGGGAGGCCTGCGGAGGACAGGCAGGGGCCATGGTGCAACCAGCGTTCCTGAGTGCTCCCCTTCCACGGGGACTGAAGTGGCAGCAGTCAATACAGGTGAGTTTGCTGCACGTGTCCCCCAGCAAGATGCACTCAGTGGTCGTAGAGTCTTCCCACGGGGTTGCACTTCCACAACGACCGGAAGTTCTCAGTGGTTCCTCTCCACCGGATAAGTCTATGGTTTCTCCCATGGAAGGGTGATGATTCGTAGCTCCGGTTGCAAGTCCTTTATCCCGGGCAGGTGCGCAGGGTCCATAGCAATCTCACTTCTCTTGGCGACGACTCCGACCAGGTCATATGACTTGCCGGTCCCAGTGATCCCCTCTGGCATGCAGGCTCACCGTATCCTCACAGTACACGGGATCCGGCCCAATTGGCACAGTGAAGTCCTTGGTGGCGGCCCCTCCTGGCATACGGGGTCATGGCCGACTACCACACACAGGCTACGGCCCTTACCAAATTTCAGTCTTCTCACAGCGGCCCCTCCCGATACATAGGTTGCCGCTTTCCCACTATACATGGGCTCTGGGCTGATCGGCGCAGCGATGAACAAGGCTCAACTCACGGCGATCCTCCTCTAGTATATAGGAGTCACAGACTTTGTTCTGTATGCGAGCAACAACCTGATTGGTGCAGCAGCCATCTCCTCACACCTCGCAGAGGGAGTCCATTTGACAGAGCTCCCCAGTGGGCCTCTCTCCCTCCAATGCACTCCTCTTCCTCACAGGGCACACTGGACTTGGCAAGCGGGCAGGTGCTGGTGCTCCATGCTCCGGGGAAAGTGACCTTGGATTCCCTGGGTGATGGCTTACCCAGCAGGGAGACTAGCATGCCTTAGCACCCAGTCCTGCTCACAAGCAGAAGTCTTACAGAGCTTCCCCTTCTCTCACAGCCCGTCTGACTGCTTGGCAGATGACAATTTTGGGGCCCTCAACCTTCCCTTCTTATAGTCCATTTCCAGACACCAAATAATAATTTTAGAGTCTGATTCTTTGAAGTTTATGTTGGAGGCTGCTTCTTTTGAAGTGCCACTCCTCTGCTCTTCTGCTTGAAAGGCAGATTGTCACAGCAGGAGTGACTCCAAAGCTGATAGCCCCACAATACAGGCCATGGGAGTTACTAGAGTTCACACAATTCACACAGTGATATGTGTTTTAAAACTTTAGCCCAGGGCTCCCAGCCCTACTCTTTATGATTCTGTTATCAGCCCCATTTCCTTCCTGACATCTGCCCAGGCCCTTTCGTGTGACCTCTCACTGAATCAAAAAGCACCCTTTGAAGTGTAGAGGGTAAGCCTGGCTCTTCCCTTCCCAATGCATGTCACACCAAGCTTACAGGAATGCAGAAATACACACATCTGTCTGGGGAATCTCTCTTCCTTCTCTACATGGTTCACCATGCAGGCCTGGGTCTCCCAAAATGGAACCCAAGACACTCCATGTATTGTTATGTACTATTCACAGTCACACATACACCCAATGCAAGTATACAGCCTACAAATGTTGCACATCACTGTATCCTTTATGTACTGTACCACTCATAGGCACACATACACCTAACACATACATTTAACATGCACGCACTGCACAGCACTGTATCCATCATGTACTGTACCACTCATAGGCATGCATATATCACCCACATACATTTAACATGCATGCACTGCACAGTACTACATCCTTCATGTATTGTATCTCTCTTAGGCACACATACAACCAGTACATGCATTTAACATGCACACATTGCACAGCACTACATCCTTCATGTACTTTACCACTCATAGGCCCACATACACTTGACACATGCACTCACCATGCACGCTGTGAGGAAACAAGCTTTTTGCAGGTTTCATCCCACTTTTTTACCCCCATTTTGACTAAAAGGCAATGGTGTAATTGCTCTGAGATGCCCTGAGCCCTGCTAATCAGTACTCAGTACATGTACTTTGACCCTTAAAAAGGTTCAAGGTTGATTGGTGTATACCCAGTTGGCATGCCTTAACTTACTAGTAAGTCCCTAGTATATGGTGACAGGAGTACCTAGGACGTGTAAGTTAAAGTGCCACTCATGGAATAAAGAACAAGTTGTGCCACCAAGAGAATGACAAAGTAAAACAAGTGTCCCAGACTGCTACTGCAGACTGGTAGAGCAGTTTTACACTGCTAAATCAACTTTACCATATAATGCAATGGCAAAGTCCAAACCTCCCATTATAATATGTATAATTCACCCCTACAGCAGGCAAGGTGAAGCACATTAAAGAGTAGATCATGTGTTCTACATGTTCTAACAGTAAAAACACACGATTGTCGTTTTCACTGTGGGAGAGGCTACTAGCTCCATTGGCAAGTACATAGTTACAAGCTGACACTTCAGCCCTGCTACCTTCTGACTGGAACTACTGAGGTGGGTTCTTCAAGGTATCAAAAGAGTGCATTAAATTCGATTTAATGGTTGTATCAAGTTTAATGTAGCTGATGAGCAAAGTGCAACTTTAGTAAGCTGCCACTTTAGTTGCCCCATGTCTCCAGTATCTGTTTCTGATTACACAAAGCAAACAAACAAACAAAACTTTATTGTGCTCAGCCAAGATAGGCCATGACAATAAAAACACAACCTTTACATTTAAAATAAACAGTATATTTAAGGTTGCAAAAGCTAAAAATACAAATGCTCATTAAAGATTTTCAGTCAGCAATAAACGAGGATCTTCTATCCAGGCTACAGGTTCTACAAAACACTGCAGCTAGGTTGGTCTTAAATCTTCTGTCAGGTTCTCCATCGGCCCCAAACCTGAGACGGCTCCACTGGCTGCCTGTTAGAAAGAGAACGCGTTTTAAGCTTCTCTGTTTAGTTCACAAAAACATGTATGGCAGGGGCCCCTGCTACTGGAAAAAGAAGTTAAACTGGCATCAACCAAGCCGACCCCTCAGATCCAGCAACCAGCACCTCCTTACCTCCATCAGAATTCGTACAACTCGTAACGGAGGAAGATCTTTCTCATTCTTAGCCCCCACTCTCTGGAACAAATTGCCATTACACCTCCGCACTATGGCCGACCATCATCGTTTTCGTAGGGAACTAAAAACATGGTCTTTTGACAACTGACCCCCCTGTTTCCTCTATCAGCTGTTTTAAGTAGGAGTTGCTTGTAAGCGTCATGAGACTTTCGGGTGAGATGAGCGCTCTACAAATGCCTCATGATTTGATTTGATTTGATTTGAGTTTGATGAATTACAAAATCAACCAAAAAATCAAACATAGAAATGTTAAAAAGTGTCAAACAGGATGAAAAGAATTTGGTTGAGTCTACAGCTTTTTTGTGCCATGAAAGTGTGTTTGTTCGATCACACAAAGGCTCTCCTTCCAGACAATATACCTGCTCTTCTAGCGAGACGTGTGAACGACTCCCAGGAAAGGTAACAATAGAAGCCTGCCACTGGAGGAGGAGGTGTTACCTTCTCCTGGCAGGATGCCACTCTCACTGTGGGTGCTGAACAGGGGCATCAGCTCATTAACATTGTAGGGGTGATGGCTTAAATTACAGGAATTCTTAAAATATCCTTGTAATACTTGTGTATGCATCAAATGAGCAATTAACTTTACGTGGGGTGTGTGTGTTTGTGGGACGGAGAGAGGGGGCGATATGATTGTTCAAGAAATGTTCTGCAAAAATGTGGTTTAATAATGTGTTATAATGCAATATTTTTAAATATATGAATACATTGTCAATGTTTACTCACAAAAGTAGATATTTATATGAGACAATAATTCATGGTGGCTTTAGTCATGTGTGCACACAAGGATAAAATAAATATGTACTGATGTGTTTTCTCATTGTAATTTGAAACTTGCCTGGTACCACATTCCAGGATTAAAATAAGCCTCATTTGCATTTTAATATTTGTAAGCTTTAATAAGAAGCTATTCTTACAGTGATGCCTGTCACGTGCTTCATCATTCCTTCTCATTGGACCAGATCACAAGAGCAACAAATATTAGAACATTGGAATGTTGAGCGCTCCATTGAAAACAATGGAGTGCTCTGGGCTTCTAGTGGTTGGTAGAAGCCCGGTGCATCAACATTCCAATGTTTGTTCACAGCACCAGCTGTGAACAAAGGCCTCATGGAACCCGAGGTGATTTCAACCCCCTCGGGCTCCGTGAGGCCTTTGTTGTACCAGCGGTGAGGAGTGGAAACTTTCAGGTGGACACGAGTGATGTCCCTTATGATGAAAGTGTGACAATGAAGGATACCAACCTCGCCTTGACCGGCCTACTGGTACCCCCTAAAGCTTAGGGTATTCTACGGAATCCCGAAGGTTTTAGCCCAGGTAGGATTCACATGGGACACTGAGTAGGTATTTCACTTAGATTAATACCTAGGGTCCTTTTGACTCTTAGGATAAGATTGTAGGGATCCACTATCCCTGATGAATGCCCCAGACCTTTTAGGCTAAGTTGTGAGGGCAGAAACATGTTGGCAAATACAGGCTGGGCATGAGTCATTATAATCTGTGATACCTGTCATTAGATTGGTTTTAATATTCCTACGGTCCTCACGAATAAAAGTGATAACTGAGGAACCCGAGTTTTTTTTTAATTCATCTGGATCCCGGTACTGTCCAGTGGAGTTATGTAAAAACTCCCTCCTACCGCCAAGTCTGTGCGGAGGTTGAGTCCGCCTTGGTAGTACCATCTTACCGGGGTGGGGAGAGGATGCCGATGATGAAGCATGACACTATTATGTGTGTGAGGCATCCTCTTGTATCATGGATGGCCTTTCCGCTCTGAACGGCACCCACGCGACGCGCAATAGGAGGCACTGGACCTGATTTGGGGTCCTATGCCTTTTCGGCTGATATTGCCACCCTACTTTATTGTGGTTTGTGATTTTGTTAGAGGAATGTAGCGGTGCCTTTCTCCTCCATATCTCTCTTCTGTGGTAACATTACAAATGAGAACATTCGCCCTCTAGGGGCAGAATGTTCTAATAGCCTTAGAGCCCTCCGTAGCGGGCTCTACCGGCCATTAAAGGCCCACTCCCTTGCTAAAGGCCCTCACATTCGGCTCGGGCCTTTAACGCTGGAGGAGGTCTTAAATGGCAGGTAGAGCCCGCTATAGAGGGCTCTAAGGCTATATTAGCTGCCAAATACCATCTCTTTGTAGCCACATAATGTAATCTTAGATGTACATAGCAAACTAATGTGTAGCGGTTTGTTGAAAGTTGTTTTCTGTGCTCGTCTTAATTAACATTGGGATTTTGCTGCATTGGAGCAAACAGCTAATGCTGCATGGAATGAAAACTAATTGAAAGGTCTCCTTGTTTTCCACTATCTTTTTTATCTGCCTGCAGGTCTGGAGTTGCTGCGGCATCTGCCACACTCATAATTCCAGTGCCCCCTGTTTGCTAGAGGCCTGTAGGGCAGGAGCTCAAGTGCCAGCTCTCTAGCAGAGACATGGTGCACACGCCCTACAATAATGCACAAATTGATCTAGCCCATCAAACATGGACACTTTTATTATTTTTTTCTGTTACACTGAGGGTCTGGAGCTGTGAAGAGCAGGCTGTGTCGCACAGCTCTAGACTGCTGCGCTGGCAGGAAATATTTCAGTTGGGCTCTGCCGAAACGCCCCCGTTGGTACGTTGTCACTGTCGGGATCCGCAGCTCAAGGCATACGCTCACTCATTTACGAGGAACTTTGAGATCCTCACAAATGTGGCAGCCCGCCTTAGGGACTCTTTCCCCTTATTGTTATTTTTAGGTTTGCCGATCGCCTGAGCCCTTTTGATTTCACTAAAATGATATGTATAACATAGTTTTAAGGGTTTTTAACCATTCCTCTTCATCTATGATCTGCTATTGTGTCATTCATATTTTCTTCTGCCCACTACAGCCTGGGGCAATGGGTCAGCTCACATCAGCCATTGGCTAACTTTTCTGTGAGTGACAGCATTCTGCCCATTCACAAGGCACACAGACTCACAAAAAGTAGTGACCTTTAGTGCCAGGGAATACTATGCAATGTGTGCTTTTTGGACCAAAAATATTTTTGCTTTTAGCCAGTTTTTTTAGATTGATGAGGACCCAGCAGCTTTTCCAACAATAAAGTATTACAAAACCATGACAAAATAAAACAAGCATTGGCAAAGGCAAACTGTATCCAATCCTATGCCTATTGGCCTTTTCACTTTTTGATTTTGTTGTCGGAGGAGCTGGTGGAGCAATAGGTTGGTGGTGAGGTGGGGATGGTGTATCTGGTTCAATGACCAAATAGAATGGGCTCCACCTCATTGTATAGCACAGGCACCAAAATAACCTGTGACAGCCGCCCACAAATCAATTTGAATCAACAAAATATTTTGAATCGGTTTGAATAATTCAAATAACTTTTGTTTTGGTAGTGTGCTGGCCCTCACCCCTCGAGTCTCACCAAATGATTCCATCAGTCCCATTAATAAAAACATAAAAATAATAGTTTGCCCAGTTTTAGAAGTAACCTTCATGGGGCGTGGTGAAGCCGGCGACCAAGATGGCCGCACAGCATTGAAGCTACGGCGCCCGATGCCTTCCTTCTGACGAAACCCACACTTTCCCGTCACCTACACTTTCCGAAATGCCGCCCAACCGCCGCCAGATATGACAGAGACGGTGCTGAGGGCGATTGGTCCCGGCTCCGTGCCACCGAGCCGACGTGGGACCTCCCTGGAGCGGGGGGCGGCCCAGCCCGTCTCAGAGGCCTTGCGATGACAAGGGTCGCGGGTGAGCCTGAGGCCAGAGCTGCAGTGCTCTGCTGGGCCCCACGTCCGCTCCACGCTGCCCTCGACTGTTGCCGCCGCAGCCCTCGAATTGCTGCCGAGGTGGGGGCGAGCTGAGCCCGCCAGCTCCAAGGACCTTGGTGAGTGATGATGGCCGCCGCTGTGGCCCTATGATAAACGCGGGCCGGCGTGTGAGACGTCGTGGGCCCGGCCTGGTTCGTGGCCTTCTCTGGGCCCGGCGCTGGCCCATAGCAATTGATCTTGGCTCCTCAAGAAACCACACCACTTCATAACCCCCCGGTGGGAGAGAAACAAGACCCGGGGGCCCTGATGCGTGGAGGTCGTACCCCCACTGTGGCCTGACACGATACCATGGCGTGGCAGGAGGAGAGGGGAACCACCGAATTTGCAGCATCGCTGGGACCCTGTGAGGCCTCAAACATCCCCGTGACTGCAGGATGGGGGGCATGGCCTAGCCATACCTCGCCGCAACTATCACTGCTTGACAAGCCCCGCATTGGGAGCACAGCCCTGAGACACACACCCTAAGCGGACTCACTGTTTTTCTTTTTTGGGGCCCAGAACTATTGCACCATGAGAGACACGGGGGCTTGAGTGAGGCCCCCTCCCTCTCCCACGCATTTGCATTTGTCGGGCCTCCTCCCTGGTTGAGATCCTGGGCTAACGTCGCTCTTTGCAGCGCCCCCTGCTTCCTACGGCAGCATCACTGCATACTTACCATAACTTACATAGCTGCTGCCTCTCCCCTGCGGGCACAATGGGGCGTGGTGACCCCAAGCAACGCAAACTGACCTTCGACAGGCCTGGCACATCAGATCACCCTGGAGAAAACCCTAATACAGAGGGCGGGACAGAATGTGACGCACAGCCCCCCACACTAGATGGCACCGCGGCCATTGTGGCATGCTGGGTTACGCGCCATCGATACTAGGTTCGACTCGCTCACCACTCGACTAGACAGGATGGGAGAGTGTCTTAACAGGCATAATACCTGGCTTGACGCAGTGGAGGAACTCATCACCACCCATGAGGACCAAGCCAAAGACACAACTCGACGGCTGGACTAAATGGAACAACTGCTGAAAGCTGTGGCGTCAAGAACGAGGACTTAGAGGCTAGATCCCAGAGGAATAATATATGAATTCTGGGCTTGGCAGAATCCACAAATATTGGGCGACCTGAGCTCTTCGTAGAGACCCTGCTTACAGAACTCTTCGGAGCTCAGCACTTCTCCAAAGTTTTCCTTGTGGAAAGGGTGCACAGATCCCTGGGCCCCAGTCCACCCCCGGGCACCCTCCCACGGCCCATAATTGCACGCCTGCTCAACTATAGGGACTCTGATACTGCCCTACCCCTGGCCCGGGAGAATGCCCCACTGCATTATCAAGGCTCCACGCTCTCTTTTTACCCGGATCACACAGCCATTGTCCAAGAGGCCCGCCGCAAGTTCACCGATGCCACAGTACAGCTTCGCAAACTGGGCTTGAAATATGCTATGCTCTACCCAGCAAGACTGAGGGTATCTGTGGGCGATAAGCCCTGCTTTTTTGATACTCCGGCTGATGCTCTGGCTTTCTGTAAACAGCAAAAAGACAATAACCGCAGAAGTCCGTCTCACTCCCCCGGACACTCGTCCCCGGACCGACAGCTGGCTGCAAGTGCAGAACTTTTCCCCTCGGAATAGCGGCTGATCCGTTTCTCACCCACTATCATCATTCTGCCACGCTGTTGAGCACCATTTGTTTTTTGCTTTGGCATAAAATGAGTTAGCCCACTGCATCACACTGTAGAGCGATGACAACCCTAATCAGAGCTAGGTGATGACTAGGATGTTTCATACTATTACAAACACTTGTGTCTCTCTCTTCTTCAAGTATTACTTTATACTGAGCGGGCATTGGGCAGCCGAAGCGTTGCCCGCCCCCTACGGATGACTCCAACTGGTTTGACTTTGGGATGTTATTTCTTTTAATTGGGGTATTGTGTATTCGCCAGGCTGTTCAGCCCTGGTGTGGGTGGGGGGTGGGCTCCTTGGGACATGTTCTCCCTTACTCTGCTCTTTAGTTTCACTTTCCTTTTTCTTCCCTTATTTGCGCACCCACCCTCCCCTCCGCATATAGCACACTCCAAAACTACACCACATATGCATACACCCGTTTATATCTATGGCATTGACTCACGATGCAAATGTCAAGGCGAAGCTCTTATCCTGCAATGTACGGGGCCTCAACAACCCTAGAAAATGCAAGCTAGTACTAGCCTACCTCCATAGACATCACTTTAAGATAACATTTTAACAGGAAACTCATCTACCCCGCAAACCCCCCCCATCTGCTTCCACATGGGGCCCCCACCGATTCTTCGCTGGCTATAGTACATATTCCCACGGAGTATGCATTTTAATCAATCGCAGCCTCCCCTTCACACATCAGACCACTATTGCATCAAACATGGGCGATACATTTTGGTGATCGGGTCACTGCTAGGCAGAAAAACCCTGTCTCTCAACATTTACGCACCTAACACTGACGACCCCACCTTCTTTTCAGAGCTCCACACATTGCTCGACAGGCATGATCATGACACACTACTCCTCGTGGGGACCTGAATCTATGGCTAGACCCCAGCCATGACTCCTCCCACGCCGGGCAGAGCTCAAAACCCCAGGCAACACAAGCCTATCGAGACCTCCTGCACTCATTAGCACTACATGACATATGGCGCACGATTCATCCTGAAGCACCGGGCTATACATTTCACTCAGCACCACACTCGACATATACATAAATTGATTACTGGTTTGCAAATGAACAAGGAAGCCAATGCATCCGCAACACAGAAACACAGCCTCGTACTCTATCAGACCATGCACCCGTGCTATTACATATGGTAATCCCATACTCCACCGGGTGGGAACGTAGGTGGACCTTCCCGGCCACAGCCTTGTTAGATGCACTTTTCAAATCCGAGCTGCAGGACGCAATCCTTGAATACTTCACGCTAAACACCGGCTCGGTGACACAATATGCAGTGTAATGGGACGCCTTTAAGGCGTACATTCGCTGTGTTTGCATCTCCAAGCAAACAGGGGTTCTACGCTCGATACGAAATAGCCTTACCCGACTTGAAACCGAATTGACACAACTGGACACCTCACCCGCCACACCTGACACCCCCCATAAACGTGAAGCTCTAATACTTGAGTTTAATGAACATGCAGACAGAGAGGCCACACTACTGGGCAAATACCACATGGCTTGCAGATATGGCGACGGAGAACGCCCTGGCAGGACACTTGCACGCCTGGTACGACCCACCCCCCCGAGGAACCGGGCACATCACATCACTGCAGCAACCCGACGACTCCATCGCCACAGACAACGCAGACTTTCTATCAGAGCTAGTAACATACTATCGGTCCTTATACACGACTACACTCCCCACTGAATTTACACACCACCTCGCTTATTTGGAGGAAGTGGCAATGGTCTGGCTAACGACGGGGCAGGCACAATTCCTCAGTGAACCCTTTACTGCAAAAGAAGTTGGCCAAGCTATAGACTCCCTTGATGGGTCAAAAGCTCCTGGCCTAGATGGCCTCTCAAGGACCTTTTACAAAACATTTAAACAAACTCTTATACCACATCTACTAGAGGTCTATGCCGAATCTCTCACTAATGGTGCCCTCCCTCCTTCAATGCGAGAGGCAGCAATCTCCCTCTTACTGAAGCCTGGCAAAGATCCCACCACCTGCAATTCATACTGTCCCTTATTCTTGATAAATTTTGACAATAAAATACTCACCAAGATGCTTGCCAGCAGATTATCACTGCTGCTGGACCACATTCTCTCTCCAGTTCAATCCGGTTTTATTCCACACAGATCGACCACCTTAAACCTCAAGACTGTCTTTTCGGTAATAAATAGGATTTCCCCAACCACTCCAGAAGCAGTGGCTCTCCTTGATGCTGAAAAAGCCTTTGACTCCCTAGAATGGCCATTTCTCTTCGCTACACTCCATAAGCTTGGCATACCCGCTAACTTTACCGCATTGATTTCACTTCTATACTCATCACCCACGGCTAGACTCCGGGTGAATGGATCCCTTTCTACTCCTTTTTCGGTCTTGTGCGGCACTCGTCAGGGTTGCCCTCTGTCTCCACTGCTCTTTATATTAGCAATGGATCCCTTAGTTCAACATCTACAAGAGAAACATATGCACCGCAGCCTCCGATTCCACCACGGGCCATTACTCCTATCCATGTATGCAGATGATATCCTGCTTTTCATTAGAGACCCCTCTACGAATCTGCAACCCCTTATTGCTGAGATCAGTCCCTTCTGGAACATGTCGGGCTTGCGTATTAACTGGGACAAGTCCGAGTTATTCCCACTTACAGATTCACCTCGCAGGTGGAACAGTGGATCTGGCTACCATTATTCATGGCCGTCCGCATCGCCCTCATTAAAATGAATGTTCTCCCTCGGTTTCTATATCTATTTGTTAATATACCCATTCCTCTCACAAAGGCATTCCTCTCACAACTACGCAGTCAGTTGATCCACTTGGTTTGGTCTGGACAGAGGCCACAAATAGCCTGGGATACCCTTACACTCCCCTACGAACGAGGTGGGTTCGCCGTCCCCGACCTGCATTTGTATTACCTGGTCGCACAGGCCCAATTCGCGCACCACTGGTTCCACCCAGATGCCCGTATACCATACAGCAATCCCGAAGGAGACCTGTCCGACCCCACCCACCTGGGAGCTATAGTCCCACTAGGCATACGGCTAGACCCTAACCCTAGTCATTATCCACCACTTGCTGGGCCTGGCGTAAACTAGGCCTACTCCTAGGCTCAGGCTCCCTATACTCACCCAACCTTCCATTATCCCAGAACCCACTACTACCGTCTACATCCGAGAAGGTAGTTCAATGTGCACTGCGTAAAGCTACAATTGCGCACAATCGGAGAACTGTTTCCAGAGGGACACGCCGTGGCCTTGGCCGACCTAGCTGCGCAGACAGAAATGTCCTATATGGACAAATTCATTGTGACAAGACTGCTGGGTGCTCTCCATTCGACAATCTTCTCCTTTCCCCTCCCCCGGACGAATTCACACCTCTCACACTTTTAATAACAGACCAAGACGGCTCACACTTAGTCAATAAACTGTATCGTGCATGCATGGCGCTTAAACAGGTAAAGGACAGGGGGCACGATGCCACTGGGAAGAGGATTTGGGACAACCACTATCCGATACAGAATGGACTTGCTGTCATGAACAAATCAAGAGGGTCTCCCTCAACCATAGACACAAACTGCTGCACTTCAAATTTGTTCATAGAATCTATGTTACGCCAGTAGAACTGGCTAAATATGACCCCTCTAAAACTTCTCAGTGCCCCAAATGCCAATTACTCAACGCTGATTTTGCGCACATGCCCTTGCCTTGCCCATTTATATCTGTGTATTGGACTTCAGTATTCCAGTTGCTGTCCGATATGACCTCAACGCCACTTGCACCCACCCCCAAGCAGGCCCTTCTGGGAATAGTCATGGACATCCCACTCAGCCACCGTAGATTTATAGTGATAGCACTATTATTGGTCAAAAGGGAGATCGCAATACACTGGGGAACCAGACATCGCCCTACAAAGGAAGCATGGTTTCGTAGTATCACATACTGCGATATGCAAACCGAGATATACTCCTCTCTCCAGCCTCCGACCTCACGGCCCAAGGACATCTGGACTGTGACAGTCAGCTCTGGCCTTTTCTCTTTCTCTGCATTCTATCCCCTTAATCCAAGACCATCAGGATTCTGGCCAAAATCAAGACTGGACCAGTGGATATTTTATGAAAAAATAAGTGCTGGGGCTCTTGTCAGGAGGCAGCTTGCACCAGCCAATTGCTCCTATCAGCGCCACCTATAACAGAACTAACTACTAACCATGAAATCTACAACTGGGGAGAGGATGTGGCGTAACAGCTAGAGCATTCGGCTAAGGAACCAGGTTCGAGTCTTGGCGTAGGCTCAAACCCATGTGATTCTGGGCAAATCACTTAATCTCTCTGTGCCTACAAAAAATGAATCTGTCCTTAACTGGTGCTCATGAAAAGCGCTCCAATACCTTTGGGTCGAGTTCGCACTATAAGTGCCGGTATTGACGATTAAGTGCCGGTGCCGAGCACTGGAAACCACCGGCTCAAATGAAGCACTGGACTGAACGCCTGCCGAGCGGAATTAATATGATAGCATTGGAATGTGGAGTCAAAGGCTGACCTGTGTATCAATAGCCCGGAGTGAGGTGGCACCAGGTAGATTCCCCCGGTCCATCTCGGTTCCAAGACAGTGTACATGAGGCACAGAGGAGGAGAGGACATAGATGAGCTGCAGAGGAGCCAGGACCCAATGATCTGCAATTCACCACTTGTTAGAGCCGCCAGTCCCTGTGGTTAAGGTAGAATAATGTGGGGTGATTGCTTAATGTCCTGGGGATGGGCCACACCCCTCACTTTGCCCTCAGGTACCAACCAGCCACTGGTATTCCAACCAGGGACTCTAGGTTCATTCAACATTTTGGTGGACTGTTAGGGAAGGCTGGAGGGAAAGACACTTGCTCCACCTCATTGATTATAGTTTACCTGGTCTAAAGTGAGGTGTGAAGCAATCGTGAGATGTTGCTAAGGAGGGTAGAAGCACTGCAGTCCCTGAGCTAGGAACATCAAAATGTTGCAGACTTCATTGTCTGAGTGACAGAAGGCCAGAAGGGCTGAATGCAAGATCTCTGAGACATGTTTCCTTGGATGAGGTAGATATGTGTTTTGTCTGTGACTCAGCTGTCTGGATTGGTTGTGGTGCTGTGTAGGTTGTTTGTATTCATTTACTCTGTAGTTGAAAGAAGGTTGAAGAACGTCCTCTGGATCAGAATCATCCATTTGGGGATAGAGACAGCGCATGTCATCCAAGCAGGTGTGAGTGTGGTGGACTCATGTTGGGTCCCTGGTCCTGAAGAAGAGTGTAATAACGAGGCCGGCATTTACGGCTTATCTGCACACATAACAGGGTGATCTATGAATATATATTTGGTCTGGGCAGTAAGCTAGGATTTTTATCCAGGTTAGTGCCAATAACTACTTACCACTTATGATGGTGCGTAATCCAGAGGAGAGGAACCAGGGGTACAGTCAGTTGTGTCTTTGTAACCAATACAGCACGTACTGGTCACTAATGCTAACAAAGTATGAGCTTCAGTATCGTGGATAAAAAAGCAGAAGTCAACGCTCAATGATGGTACTGTGTACCTACAACACCAATAGTCTTTAGCCATCACCCGATAACTTCAGAAGCTTCTTGCCTCTGAACCCCTGGTTCATCGTGGAGGTCTCGGGTGAAGGCGCAACAATAGATGCCGGAGGGGCTACCTGCATTCTCCATCATGCCAGCTCTTCGACAAGCTGCCTGCCTCAGACACCAGGGCTCGAGTCGGGGTACCACGCGGGTGGACGGCGTCCCCCCACTTATCTGGAGCAAATGGAGCCACACATTCACTCTTTGGCCTCTCTGGGGCGAGATCGGAGCTCATTCAGAACGCTGCTCACGCGCTGGCTTCTCTGATGCAATCGCATGCGCTGGCTTCTCTGATGCAATCGCATCTAAGGGGTGAGCGAGGGGAGGCAATGAATCTGATGGTGCAAGCCACCTTTCGTGACGTCACTTCCTGTCGTGACGTCAGCGTCCCCCCACTTCTTTTTTTAGGACTTGTGCCCTGTCAGACACCATCCCAAATTGCTCTGGAAGCTCCTTCCACAGGCAGCCACCTCAGCCCCTCTAGATGCTCCCTCCCTCAGGCATTGCCTCCTCCCTCCCTCAGGGATCGTCCTCAGCTCCTCTAGATTATTACCCCCTCCCTCCGGCAGTGTCCCCAGCTCCTCTAGATGATTACCCCCTCCCTCCGGCAGTGTCCCCAGCTCCTCTAAATGATTACCCCCTCCCTCCGGCAGTGTCCCCAGCTCCTCTAGATGCTCCGTCACTCACACTGGCAGCATCCTCAGCTCCTCTAGATGGTCCCTCACTCCCTTAGGCATCGTCCTCAGCTTCTTTAGATGCTCCCTCCCTCCCTCAGGCATCATCCTCAGCTCCTCTGGATGCTCCCTCCCTCCCTCAGGCATCATCCTCAGCTCCTCTGGATGCTCCCTCCCTCCCTCCCTCAGGCACCGTCCTCAGCTGCTCTAGATGTTCCCTCCCTCCCTCAGGCATCATCCTCAGCTCCTCTGGATGCTCCCTCCCTCCCTCCCTCAGGCACCGTCCTCAGCTGCTCTAGATGCTCCCTCCCTCCTTCAGGCATCATCCTCAGCTCCTTTAGATGCTCCCTCCCTCCCTCAGGCAGTGTCCTCTGCTCCTCTAGATGCTCCCTCCCTCCCTTAGGCACCGTCCTCAGCTGCTCTAGATGCTCCCTCCCTCCTAAGACACCGTCCTCAGCTCCTCTAGATGCTCCCTCCCTCCCTCAGGCATCATCCTCAGCTCCTGAGTACGCTAGATGCGCAATCCCTCTTTCCGGCAGCATCCTCAGCTCCTCTAGATGCTCCCTCCCTCCCTCAGGCATCTCTCTCTCAGCTCCTCTAGATGCTCCCTCCCTCAGGCAGCGTCCTCAGCTCCTCTAGATGCTCCCTCTCTCCCTCAGGCAGCTTCCTCAGCTCATCTGGATACTCCCTCCCTCCCTTAGGCATCATCCTCAGCTCCTCTAGATGCTCCCTCCCTCTCTCTCTCCCTCAGGCATCGCCCTCAGCTCCTAAGTTCTATAGACGCTCACTCCCCCAGGCATCGTCCTCAGCTCCTCTAGATGCTCCCTCCCTCCCTCGTGCACCATCCTCAGATCCTCTAGATGCTCCCTCCCTCGCGCAGCCAAAATCCTCAGCTCCTCTAGATGCTCCCTCCCTCCCTCAGGCATCGTCCTCAACTGCTCTAGATACTCCCCCCCTCTCTCAGGGATCGTCCTCAGCTCCTCTAGATGCTCCCCCCCACCCTCCCAGCCAGCGTCCTAAGCTCCTCTAACTGCTCCCTCCCTCCCCCAGCCAGCGTCCTCAGCTCCACTGACTGCTCCCTCCCTCCTTCAGGCATCATCCTCAAGTCCTCTAGATACTCCCTTCCTCTCTCAGGGATCGTCCTCAGCTCCTCTAGATGCTCCCTCCCTCCTACAGGCATCATCCTCAAGTCCTCTAGATACTCCCTTCCTCTCTCAGGGATCGTCCTCAGCTCCTCTAGATGCTCCCCAGCCAGCGTCCTCATCTCCTCTAACTCAGAGGTCTTAAAACTTTTGTAGGTTGAGCCCCCCCAGCTGAATTTTTTTCGGTCTCGCCTACGCAGTGAGGGCCTTTAGCCGTCGCTCTGCTCATTTTCAAGCACACACTCGTGCTTGTGGCGGCATCCACCTTGCGGGAGCAAGCAGGGGCGCGCCACAAGCACGAGTGCAGTGCTTGAAATGAGCAGACTGAGCACGCACGCACGCACCACTCCCGGGCTCACCTCCTGCTCCCTCTCTCTCACGCAGATAAGCAGAACAAAAGCAATTCTAAAACAGAGCTGTTTTTCAATGCTCATGTCTGCCTCTGAAACCGACCTTGGTTTGCATTGTATAGTTTATTAATGTTTCCACATCAGAAACATGTCAGAAAGGTTTCGCTGTTGTTTCACCAAATCTTTTATTTCATTACTGACAGAAGGTTCATAACTTGAACACACTTCAGTTTAATTCTGTTGGGACTCTGCTGTTCCATGAAATCTCCTAGATTCCGAGTTTTGTGACTGCATGCATTTAACGTCTTGTCTTGTGACAGATGACATTGACATAGACTCCATGTGGTGTACATTAAGTTAATTCAGGCTGCTGACTGGCACACGCGGGGAGCTGAGAAATACAGCCAGGTTTCACAAGTCAAGTCAGTACACAAGATTTCACCGAGCGCACACGCACCTGAACAAACTGGGCGTCTAGATAAAAGGAGCTTAAACGGACTGAACACCGGAGGCAAACTTGTTTCTTTTCTTTGTGAGCCACTCTCACTGCAGACACAACGTGTTTTTTTTTAATTAAAGGAGCATTGCGCTTTAATGCGCTTTAAATTTGATTGTATCTAATATTCGGCCTCTTTCTGCTCTCCCATGTGCCCCCTTCGAGATCCTCTTCTCCATCCGCATTCTGCCAGCACCCTCCTACCCAATAGTCGTCCACCACCACCACCACGTCCACCACCACATCCACCACCACCACCACGTCCACCACGTCCACCACCACGACCACCACCACCACGACCACCATGTCCACCACCACGTCCACCACCACGTCCATCACCACCACCACCACCACGTCCACCACCACCACCACATCCACCACCAACACGTCCACCACCACCACCACGTCCACCACCACCACGTCCACCACCACCACCAGCACCATGTCCACCACCACCACGTCCACCACCACCACGTCCACCACCACGTCCACCACCACGACCACCACCACCACCACATCCACCACCACCACCACGTCCACCACCATGTCCACCACCACCACGTCCACCACCACGTCCACCACCACGTCCACCAACACATCCACCACCACCACGTCCACCACCACATCCACCACCACCACATCCACCACGTCCACCACCACCACGTCCACCACCACCACCACGTCCACCACCACCAATACCACGTCCACCACCACCACGTCCACCACCACCACGTCCACCACATCCACCACCACCACCACGTCCACCAGAACCACCATGTCCACCACGTCCACCACCACATCCACCACCACGTCCACCACCACCACGTCCACCACCACGTCCACCACCACCACATCCACCACCACCACCACCACCACCACGTCCACCACCACCACGTCCACCACCACCACGTCCACCACCACCACGTCCACCACCACCACGTCCACCACCACGTCCACCAACACCACGTCCACCATGTCCACCACCACATCCACCCATGTCCACCACCACCACGTCCACCACCACCATGTCCACCACCACCACGTCCACCACCACGTCCACCACCACCACCACCACGTCCACCACGTCCACCACCACCACGTCCACCACCACCACCACGTCTACCAACACCGCGTCCACCACCACTACGTCCTCCACCACCACCATGTCCACCACCACGTCCACCACCACCATGTCCACCACATCCACCACCACATCCACCACCACCACGTTCACCACCACCATGTCCACCACCACCACGTCCACCACCACCACCACCACATCCACCACCACCACCACCAAGTCCACCACCACCACGTCCACCAAGACCACATCCACCACCATGTCCACCACCACCATGTCCACCACCACCACCACGTCCACCACCACCACGTCCACCACCACCACATCCACCACCACCATGTCCACCACCACCACCACGTCCACCACCACCACCATGTCCACCACTACCACCATGTCCACCACCACCACGTCCACCACCACCACCACGTCTACCAACACCGTGTCCACCACCACTACGTCCTCCACCACCACCACGTCCACCACCACGTCCACCACCACCATGTCCACCACATCCACCACCACATCCACCACCACCACGTTCACCACCACCATGTCCACCACCACCACGTCCACCACCACCACATCCACCACCACCACCACCAAGTCCACCACCACCACGTCCACCAAGACCACATCCACCACCATGTCCACCACCACCACGTCCACCACCACCACCACGTCCACCACCACCACGTCCACCACCACCACATCCACCACCACCATGTCCACCACCACCACCACGTCCACCACCACCACCATGTCCACCACTACCACCATGTCCACCACCACCACGTCCACCACCACCACCACGTCCACCACCAACACCACCACCATGCCCACCACCACATCCACCACCACCACGTCCACCATGTCCACCACCACATCCACCACCACCACCACATCCACCACCACCACCACGTCCACCACCACCACCATGTCCACCACCACGTCCACCACCACCACGTCCACCACCACCACGTCCACCACCAACACCACCACCATGTCCACCACCACATCCACCACCACCATGTCCACCATGTCCACCACCACATCCACCACCACCACCACCACCACCACGTCCACCACCACCACCACGTCCACCACCACCATGTCCACCACCACCACCATGTCCACCACCACATCCACCACCACCACATCCACCACCACTACGTCCTCCACCACCACCACCATGTCCACCACCACCACGTCCACCACATCCACCACCACCACCACCACCACATCCACCACCACCACATCCACCACCACCACGTCCACCACCACCACATCCACCACCACCATCTCCACCACCACCACGTCTACCACCACCACCACCACGTCCACCACCACCATGTCTACCAAAACCACGTCCACCACGTCCACCACCACCACGTCCACCACCACCACGTCCACCACCACCACCACATCCACCACCACCACGTCCACCACCACGTCCACCACCACCACGTCCACCACCACCACGTCCACCACCACGTCCACCACCACCACGTCCACCACCACTATGTCCTCCACCACCACCACGTCCACCACCACCACCACGTCCACCACCACCACCATGTCCACCACCACCACCACGTCCACCACCACCATGTCCACCACATCCACCACCACCACGTCCACCACCACCATGTTCATCACCACCACATCCACCACCACCACGTCCACCACCACCACCACGTCCACCACCACCACGTCCACCACCACCACATCCACCACCACCACGTCCACCACCACCACGTCCACCACCACCACATCCACCTACCCCGCGACCACCACCACCACGTCCACCACCACCACATCCACCACCACCACGTCCACCACCACGTCCACCACCACCACATCCACCACCACCACGTCCACCACCACCATGTCCACCACCACCACGTCCACCAGCACCATGTCCACCACCAACACCACCACCATGTCCACCACCACATCCACCACCACCACGTCCACCACGTCCACCACCACATCCACCACCATGTCCACCACCACCACCACCACATCCACCACCACCACCACCACGTCCACCACCACCACCACGTCCACCACCACCACGTCCACCACCACCAGATCCACCACCACATCCACCACCACCACTTCCACCACGTCCACCACCACCACCATGTCTACCACGTCCACCACATCCACCACCACCACCAAGTCCACCACCACCACGTCCACCACCACCACGTCCACCACATTGTCCACCACCACATCCACCACCACGACCACATCCACCACCACCACGTCCACCGCCAACACCACCGCCACGTCCACCACCACCACGTCCACCACCACCACGTCCACCACCACCACGTCCACCAACACCACATCCACCACCACCACGTCCACCACCACCACGTCCACCACCACCACGTCCACCACCACCACATCCACCACCACCACCACGTCCACCACCACGTCCACCACCACCACATCCACCACCACATCCACCACCACCACATCCACCACCACCACCACGTCCACCACCACCATGTCCACCACCACCACCATGTCCACCACGTCCACCATGTCCACCACCACCACCATGTCCACCACCACCACCACGTCCACCACCACCACATCCACCAACACCACGTCCACCACATCGTCCACCACCACGTCCACCACCACGTCCACCACCACGTCCACCACCACCACATCCACCACCACCACGTCCACCACGTCCACCGCCAACACCATCGCCACGTCCACCACCACCACGTCTACCACCACCATGTCCACCACCACCACCACATCCAGCACCACCACCATGTCCACCACCACCACCACGTCTACCACCACCACATCCACCATCACCACATCCACCACCATCACGTCCACCACCACCACGTCCACCACCAACACGTCCACCACCAACACCACCACCATGTCCACCACCACATCCACCACCACCACGTCCACCACGTCCACCACCACATCCACCACCACCTCCACCACCACATCCACCACCACGTCCACCACCACTACCACCACCACGTCCATCACCACCACCACTACCACCACCACGTCCACCACCACCACCACCACATCCACCACCACCACATCCACCACCACCATGTCCACCACCACCACCACGTCCACCACCACCACGTCCACCAGCACCACCACATCCACCACCACCACCATGTCCACCACGTCCACCACATCCACCACCACCATGTCCACCACCACCACGTCCACCACCACCACGTCCACCACATCATCCACCACCACGTCCACCACCACCACCACGTCCACCACCACCACATCCACCACATCCACCGCCAACACCACCGCCACGTCCACCACCACCACGTGCACCACCACCACGTCCACCACATCCACCACGTCCACCACATCCACCACGTCCACCACCACCACGTCCACCACCTCCACCACCACCACCACGTCTACCACCACCACGTCCACCACCACCACGTCCACCACCACCACGTCCACCACCACCATGTCCACCACCACCACGTCCACCACCACGTCCACCACCACCACCACCACGTCCACCACCACGTCCACCACCACCACGTCCACCACCACCACCACGTCTACCAACACCGCGTCCACCACCACTACGTCCTCCACCACCACCACGTCCACCACCACGTCCACCACCACCATGTCCACCACATCCACCACCACATCCACCACCACCACGTTCACCACCACCATGTCCACCACCACCACGTCCACCACCACCACCACCACATCCACCACCACCACCACCAAGTCCACCACCACCACGTCCACCAAGACCACATCCACCACCATGTCCACCACCACCATGTCCACCACCACCACCACGTCCGCCACCACCACGTCCACCACCACCACATCCACCACCACCATGTCCACCACCACCACCACGTCCACCACCACCACCATGTCCACCACTACCACCATGTCCACCACCACCACGTCCACCACCACCACCACGTCTACCAACACCGTGTCCACCACCACTACGTCCTCCACCACCACCACGTCCACCACCACGTCCACCACCACCATGTCCACCACATCCACCACCACATCCACCACCACCACGTTCACCACCACCATGTCCACCACCACCACGTCCACCACCACCACATCCACCACCACCACCACCAAGTCCACCACCACCACGTCCACCAAGACCACATCCACCACCATGTCCACCACCACCACGTCCACCACCACCACCACGTCCACCACCACCACGTCCACCACCACCACATCCACCACCACCATGTCCACCACCACCACCACGTCCACCACCACCACCATGTCCACCACTACCACCATGTCCACCACCACCACGTCCACCACCACCACCACGTCCACCACCAACACCACCACCATGCCCACCACCACATCCACCACCACCACGTCCACCATGTCCACCACCACATCCACCACCACCACCACATCCACCACCACCACCACGTCCACCACCACCACCATGTCCACCACCACGTCCACCACCACCACGTCCACCACCACCACGTCCACCACCAACACCACCACCATGTCCACCACCACATCCACCACCACCATGTCCACCATGTCCACCACCACATCCACCACCACCACCACATCCACCACCACCACCACGTCCACCACCACCACCACGTCCACCACCACCACCACGTCCACCACCACCACCATGTCCACCACCACATCCACCACCACCACATCCACCACCACTACGTCCTCCACCACCACCACCATGTCCACCACCACCACGTCCACCACATCCACCACCACCACCACCACCACATCCACCACCACCACCACCACATCCACCACCACCACGTCCACCACCACCACATCCACCACCACCATGTCCACCACCACCACGTCTACCACCACCACCACCACGTCCACCACCACCATGTCTACCAAAACCACGTCCACCACCACCACGTCCACCACCACCACGTCCACCACCACCACCACATCCACCACCACCACGTCCACCACCACGTCCACCACCACCACGTCCACCACCACCACGTCCACCACCACGTCCACCACCACCACGTCCACCACCACTATGTCCTCCACCACCACCACGTCCACCACCACCACCACGTCCACCACCACCACCACGTCCACCACCACCACCACGTCCACCACCACCATGTCCACCACATCCACCACCACCACGCCCACCACCACCATGTTCATCACCACCACATCCACCACCACCACGTCCACCACCACCACCACGTCCACCACCACCACGTCCACCACCACCACATCCACCACCACCACGTCCACCACCACCACGTCCACCACCACCACATCCACCTACCCCGCGTCCACCACCACCATGTCCACCACCACCACATCCACCACCACCACGTCCACCACCACGTCCACCACCACCACATCCACCACCACCACGTCCACCACCACCATGTCCACCACCACCACGTCCACCAGCACCATGTCCACCACCAACACCACCACCATGTCCACCACCACATCCACCACCACCACGTCCACCACGTCCACCACCACATCCACCACCACATCCACCACCATGTCCACCACCACCACCACCACATCCACCACCACCACCACGTCCACCACCACCACCACGTCCACCACCACCACGTCCACCACCACCAGATCCACCACCACATCCACCACCACCACTTCCACCACGTCCACCACCACCACCATGTCTACCACGTCCACCACATCCACCACCACCACCAAGTCCACCACCACCACGTCCACCACCACCACGTCCACCACATTGTCCACCACCACATCCACCACCACGACCACATCCACCACCACCACGTCCACCGCCAACACCACCGCCACGTCCACCACCACCACGTCCACCACCACCACGTCCACCACCACCACGTCCACCAACACCACATCCACCACCACCACGTCCACCACCACCACGTCCACCACCACCACATCCACCACCACCACCACGTCCACCACCACGTCCACCACCACCACATCCACCACCACATCCACCACCACCACATCCACCACCACCACCACGTCCACCACCACCATGTCCACCACCACCACCATGTCCACCACGTCCACCACCACCACCATGTCCACCACCACCACCACGTCCACCACCACCACATCCACCACCACCACGTCCACCACATCGTCCACCACCACGTCCACCACCACGTCCACCACCACATCCACCACCACCACATCCACCACCACCACGTCCACCACGTCCACCGCCAACACCATCGCCACGTCCACCACCACCACGTCTACCACCACCATGTCCACCACCACCACCACATCCAGCACCACCACCATGTCCACCACCACCACCACGTCTACCACCACCACATCCACCATCACCACATCCACCACCATCACGTCCACCACCACCACGTCCACCACCAACACGTCCACCACCAACACCACCACCATGTCCACCACCACATCCACCACCACCACGTCCACCACGTCCACCACCACATCCACCACCACCTCCACCACCACATCCACCACCACGTCCACCACCACTACCACCACCACGTCCATCACCACCACCACTACCACCACCACGTCCACCACCACCACCACCACATCCACCACCACCATGTCCACCACCACCACCACGTCCACCACCACCACGTCCACCAGCACCACCACATCCACCACCACCACCATGTCCACCACGTCCACCACATCCACCACCACCATGTCCACCACCACCACGTCCACCACCACCACGTCCACCACATCATCCACCACCACGTCCACCACCACCACCACGTCCACCACCACCACATCCACCACATCCACCGCCAACACCACCGCCACGTCCACCACCACCACGTGCACCACCACCACGTCCACCACATCCACCACGTCCACCACATCCACCACGTCCACCACCACCACGTCCACCACCTCCACCACCTCCACCACCACCACGTCTACCACCACCACGTCCACCACCACCACGTCCACCACCACCACGTCCACCACCACCACCACGTCCACCACCACGTCCACCACCACGTCCACCACCATGTCCACCACCACCACCACATCCACCACCACATCCACCACCACATCCACCACCACCAACACGTCCACCACCACCACATCCACCACCACCACGTCCACCACTACCACGTCCACCACCACCACCACGTCCACCACCACCACCACGTCCACCACCACCACCACGTCCACCACCACCACCACATCCACCACCACCATGTCCACCACCACCACATCCACCACCACCACGTCCACCACCACCAACATGTCCACCACCACCAACCGTGACCGGTAAAGTGTCACTGGAGGGCAGTGGTAATAGGAGTGTCAACCCCGGCTGTACATGGGACATTTAAGGATGCATTGGGTGCGAGAAGACGGGAATAGGGGCTAGAAGTATTACACCAGACCCAAGATACATTTTGAAGAGGCGCAATGTCACAGGGGCTCCTGTAAAAGCACTTGCAGCATCTCTACCTCACAGTGGCATACCTGCACGAGCCATTCACTCAAAACAAGCATTGGCATAGCCAATAGGTCTCGCCTTTGGGACCTTATAAGTGTTTAGCCATGCAACACTTGATGTTGTTGCACCAAGGATATTGTGCTGGATAACTAAACACTTATAAGGTCCCAAAGGCGAGACCTATTGGCTATGCCAATGCTTGTTTAGATGTTGGGGCCCCACCACCACCTGTCAGAAATTTCTGGAATCTGGTACACTACATAATCGACCGCCACGCGCATATCCAGGCCATATCCAGCAAATAATGTTCAACACAATAAGAGTGTTTAGTAAGCTGCAGGTTTGTGAGTGGGTGTGGTGAAATGACAGAGGCTTATTACACAGCTCAAAACACGATTTTCCAAGATAAAATGTGCGCAAATTGTTTTTACTAGGATGCTTTGTTTTACACATGACATAGATTGATAATAACACCACCAACATAAATGTGACGGCTGGGCCTGTTTTCCGCCACAGAGACGGTCAATCTGTGGATGTATTTTTGCTACTGCCATCCTCAGGTTGTGCTCCACATGCAGTCTTGAACGGTACTTAGTCTTTAATACCGCAAGTGCTGATAACCCAATCTCACATAAATAGGATGAGCTGAAAGGCAAGAGAGTTTTGATAGCAGTTTCTCTCAAAGCTGAATATTCTGCAGACATTTTCAGCCAAAACAGGGACTGTAAGGGAGACAGTGTTGTCAGATTTTTCGAGCACTCCCTAGCTCAGAGCTGGTACACAAGAAACAAATCTTCTCTAGAAATCATTAACAAACGTTTTAGGCAGCATTATAATGGGATAATTGCCCACCAACCAGTTATGGATCTGAAGACAAAGTTGAAAGTCCACAGAGAGGGCGCTGAACGAACACCTAATTGAGAATTCCTTAGTGGTACGATAAGTTGCTTGCCTGAAGCAGTGGGGGTTTAGGACACGTCGGGCTTATGTTTAAAAAAAATAGAACTAATAATAAATTAATGATGTTGTCTATTTTACTTCAGAGCAATGTTGTCTGACAGACTTTGTGGTGGCAGGGACATGTTCAGGATTTTGGGTGCCCTGGGCCAAAACTATTTTGGGGGCCCCTGTTCAGTACAGCTTTGAGTTTAAATGATTTACTTTCAGCTCTGCCATACCCTCTTTAGCCAGGCTACTAACAGTGCACAGGCACTATGGTCGAAATTCTAAAAGCGTTTACATCTAAAATTCAGAGATAGTGATGTGTTTTCACTGTTGTAACAAAGCAGCAGCCCACTAATTTTACAGCGAATAATATCTGTGATATCCTCCAATTTCTCATATGTGAGGACCCGCTTGAATCTAAAATAAACTTTTTTATGGTTGTTGCATGAAACAAACACATTTCTCTGCAAATAGTAATAGACTCCCTCACATCAATCACATTAAAAAGAAATTAAACAAAACGGTATTTACAAGAATCTGTTTAGGAATTATTCCAGGCCATCAGGGCAAAAACAGAGCTGTCTCTATCAAAGGGCCCCCTGGAAGGCTGGATTGCAGTGCATGTAAATGTGCCCTTTTGTAATTTAAGACGAAAACATTGATGGGGAACGACATGCCCATACTTGTCTACAGGGGCGCAACTAGACCCGAACTTCGGGTGGGGGCTAACACTGCCAGCCAGGGCTGGCCCTAGCACTTGTAGCACACAGTGCAACAGTCTTTTTTGGGGCCCCCTCCCCCATTTCCTCCTTCTCCATGAATTTCCTCACTACCACTCACCAACGATGCACCTCATCTCTCTATAGCACATTTCTGGCAAACATTTCATTTTTTTATAGTGCTACTCATTGTTTACTCACACTCAGTTCAGTGATCTGCATGGTACACGTTCTTTGTAGCAGGCACATTAAACCTCTGCACTGTGTGGGTGGCAGGAGTGCCCATGTGAGTGCACTGTGAGCCATGCAACAGTGTGGGAGTAGGGTAAGAGGAGTGACTGCAGGGTGAGTGAGGTGACCATATGAATTTGGGTGCGGATGTAAGTGCAGAGTGGGACGAATGAATGTATGGTTAGTGGTAGGCTTATTTGAGTGAGAGTGCAGATTGAGCAGTGTGGGGGACAGGTGAGTGAAGTGTCACATGAGTGCAGGTTGAGTAGTGTGCTCATGTGACTGCAGGGTGAGGTACAGGGTGAACAGCGCAAGTGCATTGTGAGTGCAGAGTGATCACTGTGAGTGCAGGGTAAGTGGTTGAATGGTGTGAGTGCATCGGGATCAGTGTGAGTGCATTGTGATCGCTGTGAGTGCAGGGTGAGCGTGAAAGTGAAGGGCGAGAATGAGGAGTGAGTTGTCTGAATGCAGGGTGCATTCCCAGACACTTGAAGTAACTCAGCATGTTATTGACGGCAGCGTAGGGTTTCAAATGTGTTAAATTATTGCTATTATGGCAGTAACCAGGGATCAGGGTGGAGGAAATAAATAATGTGCTGATCCTGCAACAAACTCCCAGTCTTGTGATTTGGGTTGCCAGCTCATTATTTTGATGTCCCAGGCGATACAAAAAGAAGCAGTCACCTAAAGCTGTATTTTCAGCACTAGTCTGTGCATACCTTGAACAGCAAATATAAATAGATAGAACTTTTAATTGTGTTCTAGGGCTGTCTGAATGATCCATGACTGATAATAAAAGGGAACAAAGACAGAAAAGTCACATTACAAATTAATACATACTTCTTTATTTATAACCATATTTAGTGTCAAGACAAGCAATTTGCAGGCTGTTTAAACAACACATGGCTGGCTGGCATTTTGTGTGCCTGCCTGTGTAATTTTAAAAGAAACTTTGTCTCCTTTCTGGGAAGAGCTAACCCTCCCAGGAGGGGGTTAATTCATAGAGCTGAAATGCTTCCGCTGCAGTGGGAGGCAGGACTTCTCCTCTGCTTAAACTGAAAGCAAAGGAACAGACAGTCACTTCAGCTGCAGTGGGAGGCAAGGAGTCTCCTCTGCTATGAAATCCAACACGAAGGAACGGTTTTAGCAGAGGAGACTTCCTGCCTCTCACTGCAGCTGAAGCATTTCAGCTCTATGAATTAACCCCCTCCTGGGACGGTTAACATGACAAAAGCATGGGCAGGTCGTGCCCCATCGATTTCCCCTCCCTCCCCCCTCCAACCATACCGGAGTTCTCCAAGAAGACTTGCGATGCATGGAACAAAGGAAAGATTAGAGTGGAGTGCGCGACCCCCCTGAGATGGTGTCGCGCCCCCCCAGGGGGGCGCGCCCCATAGATTGAAGAACTCTGCATTGCTCCCTTCTTCCCTCAGGCAGCGTCCTCAGCTCCTCTAGATGCTCCCTCCCTCTCTCAGGGTTCGTCCTCAGCTCCTCTAGATGCTCCTTCCCCCCAGGCATCGTCAACAGCTACTCTAGATGCTCCCTCTCTCCATCAGGCAGCGTCCTAAAATTTTCAAAAAGCTCTCTTGTCAAATGTTTGGGGTCAGAGAGTTACCGGGATCGTTGGGATGGACTTGAAAGAGACCTTCAGCCGCTGGAGGCGGAAATTGGGCATTTCCCTTCGCGAGCTTGATGAGCCACACTGAGGCTTGGGAACTTCCCGCCTCATTCCGGCTCCAGGTCTTCTGACCAATCAGGTGCTCTTGAGGCCATGCAGTGCAGTGACTTATATCTGCACGTGTGGAAATCCCAGACTTCTAAACTTAATCATTTCCTGTAAACATGGAGAGAGGGCCAAGCCACGCTCGTAAAGTCTTTATAAGCACTTAAGATGCAGGATAAGAGGGGTGCAGCAGGGCAGGCAGAGGGTAGAAGAGGGGGAGGAAAGAGAAAAAAGGGCGGATGACAGAGGGTTTGAAGAGGAGGCTGGCAGGTCTCTCCAGTAACACTGGGGCTATTAAAAATAAATGATGTTCTGTATGCATTAAATCTGTAAAAGAAAGACTGAAGAACGAGAGCAGAATGGCAGGACTAAAGAAAGAGATGTACAGGAGGAGAGAAGATGCAAAGCAAAATAAGGGAGCAGTGAAGAGAGAGCAAACAATTCTAAAATGATAAGAAAATATAGTTGAGTCTAGATGCATCAGGAATGATTTCAATAGGATTTCTGGAGGCCATGGAAGACTCAATTGGTAGAGCTAGGATGAGACATGGTAGACTCCATTGGCCCGAGCTAGGAGGAGACATGTTAGACTTCACTGGACCGAGCTAGGATGAGACATGGTGGACTCCATTGGACCGAGCTAGGATGAGACATGATAGACTATTGAACCGAACTAGGATGAGACATGGTAGACTCCATTGGACCGAGCTAGGATGAGACATGGTAGACTATTAGACCGAGCTCGGATGAGACATGGTAAACTCCATTGGAGCAAGCTAGGATGAGACACGGTAGACTCTATTGACCGAGCTAGGATGAGACATGGTAGATTCCATTGAACTGAGCTAGGATGAGACATGGTAGATAGACTTCATTGGAGCGAGCTAGGATGAGACATGGTAGACCATATTGACCGAGCTAGGATGAGACGTGGTAGACTCCATTTGACCGAGCTAGGATGAGACATGGTAGACTCTATTGACCGAGCTAGGAACGAGACATGGTAGACTCTGCTGATCGAGCTAGAATGAGGCGTGGTAGACTCCTTTGGACAGAGCTAGGATGAGACATGGTAGGCTCCATTGGACGAGCTAGGAGGAGACATGGTAGACTCTATTGACCGAGCTAGGATGAGACATGGTAGACTCTATTGACCGAGCTAGGATGAGACATGGTAGACTCCATTGGACAAAGTGAGGATGAGACATGGTAGACTCCATTGGACGAGCTAGGAGGAGACATGGTAGACTCTATTGACCGAGCTAGGATGAGACATGGTAGACTCTATTGACCGAGCTAGGATGAGACATGGTAGACTCCATTGGACAAAGTGAGGATGAGACTTGGTAGACCATATTGACCGAGCTAGGAAGAGACATGGTAGACTCTATTGACCGAGTTAGGATGAGACATGGTAGACTCTACTGATCGAGCTAGGATGAGGCGTGGTAGACTCCTTTGGACAGAGCTAGGATGAGCCTTGGTAGGCTCCATTGAACGAAATAGGAGGAGACATTCTTGACTCTATTGACCGAGCTAGGATGAGACATGGTAGACTCGATTGACCGAGCTAGGATGAGACATGGTAGACTCCATTGGACAAAGCGAGGATGAGACATGGTAGACTCAGTTGGACCGAGCTAAGATGAAACATGGTTGACTCCTTTGGACAGAGCTAGGAAGAAACATGGTAGGCTCCATTGGACAAGCTAGGAGGAGACATGGTAGACTCCATTGGACCGAGCTAGGATGAGACATGGTAGACTTCATTGGAGCGAGCTAGGATGAGACATGGTAGACCATATTAACCGAGCTAGGATGAGACATGGTAGACTCCATTGGACCGAGCTAGGATGAGACATGGTAGACTCTATTGACCGAGCTAGGATGAGACATCGTAGACTCCATTGGACAAAGCGAGGATGAGACATGGTAGATTCCGTTGGACCCAGCTAGGATGAGACATGGTAGACTCTATTGACCGAGCTAGGATGAGACATGGTAGACTCCATTGGACAAAGCGAGGATGAGACATGGTAGACTCCGTTGGACTGAGCTAGGATGAAACATGGTAGACTCTGTTGGACAAAGTGAGGATGAGACATGGTAGACTCCTTCCGACAAAGCTAGGATGAAACATGGTAGGCTCCATTGGATGAGCTAAGAGGAGACATGGTAGACTCCATTGGACCGAGCTAGGATGAGACATGGTGGACTTCATTGGAGGGAGCTAGGATGAGACATGGTAGACCATATTGACCGAGCTAGGATGAGACATGGTAGACTCTATTGACCTAGTTAGGATGAGACATGGTAGACTCTACTGATCGAGCTAGGATGAGGCGTGGTAGGCTCCTTTGGACAGAGCTAGGATGAGACTTGGTAGGCTCCATTGAACGAGCTAGGAGGAGACATTGTTGACTCTACTGACCGAGCTAGGATGAGACATGGTAGACTCTATTGACCGAGCTAGGATGAGACATGGTAGACTCCATTGGACAAAGCGAGGATGAGACATGGTAGACTCTGTTGGACCGAGCTAGGATGAAACATAGTAGACTGTTTTGGACAGAGCTAGGATGAGACATGGTAAACTCCTCCGGACAGAGCTAGGATGAAACATGGTAGGCTCTATTGGACGAGCTAGGAGGAGACATGGTAGACTCCATTGGACCAAGCAAGGATGAGACATGGTAGACTTCATTGGAGCGAGCTAGGATGAGACATGGTAGACCATATTGACCGAGCTAGGATGAGACATGGTAGACTCCATTGGACCGAGCTAGGATGAGACATGGTAGACTCTATTGACCGAGTTAGGATGAGACATGGTAGACTCTACTGATCGAGCTAGGATGAGGCGTGGTAGACTCCTTTGGACAGAGCTAGGATGAGACATGGTAGAATCGATTGACCGAGCTAGGATGAGACATGGTAGACTCCATTGGACAAAGCGAGGATGAGACATGATAGACTCCTTTGGACCGAGCTAGGATGAAACATGGTAGACTCCTTTGGACAGAGCTAGAAAGAAACATGGTAGGCTCCATTGGACAAGCTAGGAGGAGACATGGTAGACTCCATTGGACAGAGCTAGGATGAGACATGGTAGACTTCATTGGAGCGAGCTAGGATGAGACATGGTAGACCATATTGACCGAGCTAGGATGAGACATGGTAGACTCCATTGGACCGAGCTAGGATGAGACATGGTAGACTCTATTGACCGAGCTAGGATGAGACATGGTAGACTCCATTGGACAAAGCGAGGATGAGACATGGTAGATTCCGTTGGACCCAGCTAGGATGAGACTTGGTAGACTCTATTCACCGAGCTAGGATGAGACATGGTAGACTCCATTGGACAAAGCGAGGATGAGACATGGTAGACTCCGTTGGACCGAGCTAGGATGACACATGGTAGACTCCTTTGGACAGAGCTAGGATGAGACATGGTAGACTCCTTCGGACAGAGCTAGGCTGAAACATGGTAGGCTCCATTGGACGAGCTAGGAGGGGACATGGTAGACTCTATTGACCGAGTTAGGATGAGACATGGTAGACTCAATTGACCGAGCTAGGATGAGACATGGTAGACTCAGTTCAACCGAGGTAGGAGGAGACATGGTAGACTCTATTGGACCGAGCTAGGATGAGACACAGTAGACTCCATCGGACCGAGCTAGGATGAGACGCGGTAGACTCCAATGGACCGAGCTAGGATGAGACATGGCAGACTCCATTGGACCGAGCTAGAATGAGACATGGTAGACTCCATTGGACCGAGCTAGGATGAGACATGTTAGACTCTATTGGCCGAGATAGGATGAGAAATGGTAGACTCCATTGGACCCAGTTAGGATGAGACACGGTAGACTCCATTGGACCGAGCTAGGATGAGACATGGTAGACTCCATTGGACAAAGCGAGGATGAGACATGATAGACTCCGTTGGACCGAGCTAGGATGAAACATGGTAGAAACCTTTGGACAGAGCTAGGATGAAACATGGTAGGCTCCATTGGACAAGCTAGGAGGAGACATGGTAGACTCCATTGGACCGAGCTAGGATGAGACATGGTAGATTTCATTGGAGCGAGCTAGGATGAGACATGGTAGACTCCATTGGACAAAGCGAGGATGAGACATGGTGGATTCCGTTGGACCCAGCTAGGATGAGACATGGTAGACTCTATTGACCGAGCTAGGATGAGACATGGTAGACTCCATTGGACAAAGCGAGGATGAGACATGGTAGACTCCGTTGGACCGAGCTAGGATGAAACATGGTAGACTCCTTTGGACAGAGCTAGGATGAGAAATGGGAGACTCCTTCGGACAGAGCTAGGTTGAAACATGGTAGGCTCCATTGGACGAGCTAGGAGGGGACATGGTAGACTCTATTGACCGAGCTAGGATGGGACATGGTAGACTCAATTGACCGAGCTAGGATGAGACATGGTAGACTCAGTTCAACCGAGGTAGGATGAGACATGGTAGACTCTATTGGACCGAGCTAGGATGAGACACAGTAGACTCCATCGGACCGAGCTAGGATGAGACACGGTAGACTCCAATGGACCGAGCTAGGATGAGACATGGCAGACTCCATTGGACTGAGCTAGAATGAGACATGGTAGACTCCATTGGACCGAGCTAGGATGAGACATGTTAGACTCTATTGGCCGAGATAGGATGAGAAATGGTAGACTCCATTGAACCCAGCTAGGATGAGACACGGTAGACTCCATTGGACCGAGCTAGGATGAGACATGGTAGACTCCATTGGACAAAGCGAGGATGAGACATGGTAGACTCCGTTGGACCGAGCTAGGATGAAACATGGTAGAAACCTTTGGACAGAGCTAGGATGAAACATGGTAGGCTCCATTTCACAAGCTAGGAGGAGACATGGTAGACTCCATTGGACCGAGCTAGGATGAGACATGGTAGATTTCATTGGAGCGAGCTAAGATAAGACATGGTAGACCATATTGACCGAGCTAGGATGAGACATGGTAGACTCCATTGGACCGAGCTAGGATGAGACATGGTAGACTCTATTGACCGAGCTAGGATGAGACATGGTAGACTCCATTGGACAAAGCGAGGATGAGACATGGTAGATTCCGTTGGACCCAGCTAGGATGAGACATGGTAGACTCTATTGACCGAGCTAGGATGAGACATGGTAGACTCCATTGGACAAAGCGAGGATGAGACATAGTAGACTCCGTTGGACCGAGCTAGGATGAAACATGGTAGACTCCTTTGGACAGAGCTAGGATGAGACATGGTAGACTCCTTCGGACAGAGCTAGGTTGAAACATGGTAGGCTCCGTTGGACGAGCTAGGAGGAGACATGGTAGACTCTATTGACCGAGCTAGGATGAGACATGGTAGACTCAATTGACCGAGCTAGAATGAGACATGGTAGACTCAGTTCAACCGAGGTAGGATGAGACATGGTAGACTCTATTGGACCGAGCTAGGATGAGACACAGTAGACTCCATCGGACCGAGCTAGGATGAGACACGGTAGACTCCAATGGACCGAGCTAGGATGAGACATGGCAGACTCCATTGGACCGAGCTAGAATTAGACATGGTAGACTTCATTGGACCGAGCTAAAATGAGACATGTTAGACTCTATTGGTCGAGATAGGATGAGAAATGGTAGACTCCATTGGACCCAGCTAGGATGAGACACGGTAGACTCCATTGGACCGAGCTAGGATGAGACGTGGAAGAATCTATTGGACCGAGCTAGGATGAGATATGGTAGACTCCATTGCACCAACCGAGGTTGAGACATGGTAGACTCTACTGGCCGAGCTAGGATGAGACAAGGTAGACTCCATTGGACTGAGCTAGGATGAGACATGATAGACTCCGTTGGACCGCGCTAGGATGAGACATGGTAGACTCCGTTGGACCGAGCTAAAATGAGACATGTTAGACTCTATTGGCTGAGATAGGATGAGAAATGGTAGACTCCATTGGACCCAGCTAGGATGAGACACGGTAGACTCCATTGGACCGAGCTAGGATGAGACGTGGAAGAATCTATTAGACCGAGCTAGGATGAGATATGGTAGACTCCATTGCACCAACCGAGGTTGAGACATGGTGAGACTCTACTGGCCGAGCTAGGATGAGACAAGGTAGACTCCATTGGACTGAGCTAGGATGAGACATGGTAGACTCCGTTGGACCGCGCTAGGATGAGACATGGTAGACTCCGTTGGACCGAGCTAGGATGAGACATGGTAGACTCTATTGGCCGAGCTAGGATGAGACACGGTAGACTCCATTGGACCGAGCTAGGATGAGACTCGGTAGACTCCATTGGACCGAGCTAGGATGAGACGTGGAAGACTCTATTAAACCGAGCTAGGATGAGACATGGTAAACTCCATTGGACCGAGCTAGGATGAGACATGGTAGACTCTACTGGCCGAGCTAGGATGAGACATGGTAGACTCCATTGGACTGAGCTAGGATGAGACATGGTAGACTCTATTGGACCGAGCTAGGATGAGACATGGTAGACTCTATTGGACCGAGCTAGGATGAGACACAGTAGATTTCATTGGGCCGAGCTAAGATGAGACATGGTAGACTCTATTGGCTGAGCTATGATGAGACATGGGGCCATATTATGGAATGTGCCCCCGTGGCGCAACAGCATGTGTGCCCTCTTTGTACGCCCCCAGGGCACTGTGGTATAACAGAAAGGGCCTCAGACGCTTGTGCGGCCCTTTCTGTAATACAGATAGCGCTGGTGCCATATAGCGCCAGCGCTCTCACCAGAGGGTGTTCCCTCATTTGCATGGGGGTGTGGCCTCATGCAAACGAGTGAATCCCTTCTGCCTCTGCGCCAGCATCGTATTATAGACGCAGGCACAGAGGCAAAGAAGCTGTCAGGAGGCGCACTGACATTGCGGTACCTAAAAGGCGGAGCACTGTCATTATGCCCCCTGAAAGCAGCCCCCTGGAAGGGGGTAAAGGAGTTCTATGGACTCCCCAGACATCCCCTTGCAGGCGGGCGCAGTCACTCGCTGCACCCGCCTGCAAGGGGATCTCTAATGCCCCTTAAAAGTGCAGGTGGGTTGCCACCTGCACAGAGACGTTTTAAGGCATAGACAAAGTGGGCTCTGGCCCAAGCCCAAGCCCCAGTCTTTCAGGGGGGCCCTCTTATATAGCTAGCTCTATTCTACAGAGAGTTGTGCCCTGGTGACCTTGAATAATTCTTAAAGAGATTGCTGCAAATAGCGTTTTCCTTTAATTTATTTTTAGTCTGGGTAATGTGTGAGAGTCTATTACAGACATTTTGCCTGCCAATGTTGTGTTTATGTTTCATGCAACATTTATTTAAAAAGTTTCTTTAAAATCCAAACAGGATCTCACATATGAGAAATGGGAGGGTGTTACAGAGATTATTTGCAATAATTTTTGTGAGCTGCTGCTGTGTTACAATACCGAAAACGAATATCATTATCCCTGAATTTTAGATTAAACACGTTTAGAATTTGGACGAGTGTGCCTGTGCACTGTCAGTGGCATGGCCAAAGAGGGCATGAAAGATCTGAAACTGGGTCATAAATTCAAAGCTGATCCAAACAGGGGCCCCCAAAATAAGTTTGGCCCTGGGTCCCCAGAATCCTTAAAATGCCCCTGCGCCTACACAGTGAAACATGGATCGGCTGCATCAAAGCTGCTCCGTATTTAACTTGAATGCGCTGCCCCCAGGACAGCAGGAGTTTGCGGTTGCCCTGGGAACAGAGCATTCAATGTAATATGGTGCACTCTCCTTGTTAGCCCCGGGCGCCCATGGCAGACTTCATTAGACTGAGCTAGGATGAGGCACGTTAGACTGTATTGGACCGAGCTAGGATGAGACACGGTAGACTCCAGACTCCATTGGACCGAGCTAGGATGAGACATGGTAGACTCCATTGGACCGAGCTAGGATGAGACATGGTAGACTCCATTGGAACCTGCTAGAATGAGACATGGTAGACTCTATTGGACCAAGGTAGGATGAGACACGTAGGGGCCGATTCACAGAACTAATCTGAGAAAAAATCCTAAACTTACTACTTTTGGTATTCACAGAAGGCATTTAGTAGTAGTAAAGTTAGGACTCCTAACTTTACTACTACTAAATACCTTCTGTGAATACCAAAAGTAGTAAGTTTAGGATTTTATCTCAGATTAGTTCTGTGAATCGGCCCCATAGACTCCATTGGACCGAGCTCGGATGAGACGTGGTAGACTCCAGTGGATAGAGCTAGGATGAGACATGGTAGACTCCATTGGACTAAGCAAGGTAGGAGACACAAGGATGGGCGGTGCTTAACTTGTAAAAACCAAAAGTGCTGTGCCCCAAAGTTTTTCTCAGTGTCCACCGCCAGCACTGTTGTATGCCGTTTTGTAGAAGGCTATGTCTGCCTAGGCGTTATTGAACCACATGCATCCTTCTTTTCCAGCCTACACTTCTTGTCTTTTAATTTCACTCTTGTGGGATGTTTTTGTACCCTGCCTTCTCCCATTGTCACTGTTTTCTTGGTCAAAGACTAATAAGGGAAAATGAGCCGTCTGCAGAAAACTCTTGTGAGTGCTAGGGTGGCTTTTAGTGAAAACAAGATCAAGAGGAAGACTGTTAAGAGCAGAGGCAGAGAGAGGAGTTTATGGAACATCTTGGAATGGCTGCTGGTGGCCAGCACAGCCTACACCCTCAATGATGGCAGGAAGGGGGCTGAGCACACCACAATCATTAAGGGGTCGTCACTGCAATGCAACTCATTGCTGCCTCTGTCTAAATCCCATATCCATCACCACTTGTAGGTGATATGAAGACACAGCAAGCGAATCAGCTTTATTCAAGAGGAACGAATAACTCTGGGAGGCAGGCATGTGAAGTTAGTAAGTGTGACCTGCTCCTAGAGCACATGGTAGTACTGGTGCAATTTGTAATCTGGGCATCACAGGATTATGTAAGGCATGACCAGTTTCTTCAAGCATTGCCATGCAGTTATAGGTGTGCTTTTCAGCCCAAGCAAATACTGCTTTGTCAATATCTTACCTACTACAGGTTTTTACGTAGAAGGCTCCTTGGCAGTAAGGGTGGAAACAAGGTTCATTGTAGTTAATTTACAAGTGTCCAAATCAAAAATGGGCCATACAGTGCATATATGACTTAAATGATGTTTCTTGCTGTCACAAGAAGCCCCTTACCCCCATTTTCATTGTTTACATAAAAGAGAGGGCCAGAGCAAATAGAGTGAAGTGGGATGTAGGGAACGAAAAGGGGCAGGGAGCGCATCATCTGCTTCAGAAACAGAAGCACTGATCCATCAGTGGACCAGCATGCAATGCAAGTCTTTAGGCTGGACTTTGGAGTCAAGGAAGTGGAAGGTTAGGAGGGGAACTGACCAGGCCTGACCATGGATGCTGAACTTTAGTGCTCCTTGCACTAACTGCTTGCTACATCTTGCCATCCTCCCCCTCAGACAACAAGGGGAGTTGGAGTGCAATTTGAGACTGAAGGTGTGAGGCTCTGAGACTTCTCCGGGAGCTGGCCAAGACCGCACTCTTGATCTGGAAGGCCACCCTAGCTGAGGTAGGGCCAGCTGTATTGGTGAGGCGAGTCAGAGTTGGAAAGTAGTGCAAGTAGGAGCCCTGTGATATGCATAGAGCAGTAAGGAAGACCCATGGGAGCCCGGCGAGGGTGCTCATCGGACGTGGTGGTGTGAAGGAGACGAGGTGCACTTTTGAAACTGTGGTGCTTGCTAGATACTCGTGCGCTCTGTCTTCTAGACACTCCCACCACTGCTTGCATAGCGGTCATCTATGAGGAGTGTTATAGATAGGTACTATGGGATGCTGTCCTACACTGATTAAACCCTGGGCATTTTGCACAAGATATTGTCCCTGGCATTGTCTAAAGCATAGAAGAAGGTGAGGAGGACAGTAATGTTTTAAACAAAATCCCTGAATGTGAAAAGAGATCCCAAAAAGAGACAGATGTGAATGATTCCCAAGAAGGACAAAAGTTTTATCAGTCAGTGCGTGATTCCCGGAAAAGAATGGGCCAGATGTTATTACATTCTGCTTTTATATGACAAAAATTGACATTGCTATATAGCTGTGATAGTAAGTATCGAACTATTTCATCTCTTTCCAGTGTTTTTCTCTTTCCACCTTCTCTCTCCTGTTTAAGGGTCAGCAGATTTACACCATATTTTGTGTTTGGTGAAAATCCACACTCAAACTATGACTAGAGCAGGCTTGATCATACACAACACTCGACGCTGTTCATATGGTTATTGTACACTGCATGTTGGTATCTTAGGGCATCCTCAACCAGCTTACAGTAAACTTGGTTGAAAACTAAACTGTTGGGAAACAAAGCCAATCAAGCCCCAACAGAAGTGAAACGAGTGGTTGGTCTTGTGAGCGCAAGGTATGAGTCTTTCTGCCAGATGTTGAATAGTTTAAAGACAGTTAAGAAGACAGTTATGCAGAACAAGTCAAACAGCCATAATTCCCTTTATCCATTGAGGGTGTAATTGGGTTAAAGCAGAATGCTGAGCTGATGAAAGCTGGAAGATGAAGCAGATTTGATCTGAGATGTAAATATAATGTTGAAGTCATTCTTAACAACAATGGTTTTAACTCCCTGCTTTGGGATAGGACAGATGCCCCTGTCCTAAGGCTAGAGCGCAGGGTCACGAGGGATTTGCCCGTACCCACAGACACGGTCTCAGTCATATCAGTATCACGTTTGACCCAAAACCTTCCCATTAAGTCCTGGAGACCCACCATAAATTGCATCTTCAGTAGGATCTGAGTATTGTCAGCTCACGGGCAGCAGTAGAATCCATGAGACCTAGTCAGACAAGTTAGAGGCTCTATATTTGTTAAAATATTAGGTGATAATGGAGAACTGTGCCTGACATTGAAGGTCACATGCCAAAAGCAAAGGTCAAAAGATAAATTGTCTGTGGACAGGTAGAAAGAAATGAACTGATCTACAGCAAGAGCAGATCTGCACATTGATGGACTGGAGGCGATCTCTCAGGTTGTTATGGTAAAAGCTGAAACCCGCTAGTACGTCGAGCAAGACCAACACAATGGAACAATTACCATAAATATTTTTGCATTAAGGATTTAATTCTTCCTTGGTGTATCATTGGATGGGATGCCAAACAAAGAAATATGAATATTACGTGGTTATACCTTAATGTGCCATCCCGTTGTCAAATATACTGATCATAATTTGTCATTATTTTAACCATGTGGACATTTTTATACATAAAATGTATGAATATCTTTGACTTTGCTTTATCTAAAAGCTTTCCTCTATTGAACTTTTAAGTGGAAGTAATGGGTACCGCCTTTTGAGCTTGTTGTGCGACTATAAATTGATTTAATGTGAGAATCATGTGTCCTTGAGAAAGCCAGAGGACACAGGTGAAACGTTGGTTGTGAGTGATTGGCTGCAATCTCTACACTTTTTGCACTTTTGCCATTGAAATTCAAATAAATAATTGATGCAACTGCTTGCTATACTGAGTGGTCAATGAACTAAAGACAATTTGTAATAAGAATGGCATATTTTTTTTTGTTGGCACCACTGACAGCATCCTCCAATGAACTGAAAACAGAAAGGACTCCAGCCCAGGTGAAGTCAGAAACCTACCTGGAAATGACCCAGTTCCTCTCAAGGATATCAGTTGAGCGTTGACAATTGACTCCATCAGCTTATAAACTCTAGGCAGCAAAGAAAAAAGGGCCATAGATGTCTAATGCAAAGGAATTACAAGTGGTTGATTACAACAAGGAGGGGCCAGCTTAATGAGAACGAGATTGGTTCAGCATAAAAAGCAAGATGGCAGAGCTATATTGGAAAGGTTTGCAAAAGGAAAGAGATGGGAAGGAAAGAGGAAAAACAATATCAGACCAAAGTACAGCTTCAGAAGCTCTTCTAAGTCAGCCAGTCACTACTGGCAAATACCACCAGAACTATAATTCCTAGAGCAATTCCGGTGGGGAGGATGCAGATCGGATATTGTCTATAATTTTACGACCTAAGACTCGGATAACTCAGAGAATTGTACATAGAGTTCTGATGAGTGAGATCCATATGACCACTGAGAGACAATAACACCCTTACAATCCAAAATATTTCCTTTTATTCTCTTGAAGCAAGAAGAATGTAGTCACAAAACTGTTCGTAGAGTCAACATGTAAGTTGTACATTAGGAGCGAGAGAATTCCTTTGCTGAGGCTTATACTTTGGTTCCATTTGCGCTCAGCTGCTTTGACAGGGATGAAAAAGCATAGAATTGGTTGTAAACCAAGGGGAAAGTCAACATGTTTTAGCTTTCTCCTTCACTGGGTGCTGAATTGTCAGTTATCCAAGGTGAATCAATCTGATCAGTAAGTGGACAGTAGTTATCCACAACAGAGATAGAGGCAATATAGACTTTGGTCCATTACAGGTTGGATACTAAAAATATTATCTTTTTTCTAGGTGAGAAGTCAGAGGAATAAGACCCTTGAAAAAATGCAATAGAGACAGTGTTATTTTAGGTGGAAAGTTAAGCTTGGTTGACCAAACAATTATATTGCGCCCTAGGCATGTGCTTGAGGGACTTACTGTGCAAATTCAAGGATAGGCATAATTGTGTGGTCACTAAAGATTGCACCCTATTTATTATCTTTTGAATCCTCTAGTCTTTGGTTGATATTTAGAAAGAATATCGGAAACAGAAATAACAGGGCCAAATTATCACGTCAAGAATATTGTGGACAAAAATATTGTGAAGTTACGTTTCTGTAGGTAAGCAAAGTTTTACTATATATAACTCCACATCTACATACCTTGACGATATATGTACACTTGAAATTATTTCTTCAAGTGAAATTTAGCCACTGTTAATGAAGGCATTTTCATGTAATGAGGTAATGACTGCTAGTTAATTAATCCACACAATGAATGGGCCGTGACTCCCCTTGTTCTGACCCTAGTCCTATGTGGCTTCCTGATCTTTTTTGCTTGATGTAAAACTTCAAATTATATAGCCATTTGGAATTTACCCCTTGTGACTGTACACATTCCTTGTGGCAACTGTGGCATCTGTCCCTTTACATAAAGCTTAACTGAAATAGCTTTAAGCCCAGAAACACCTTTGGAACTTAGAAATGTTCTGCAAAATGATATGCATTGGTATGACCACGAGGAACATTAGAAGACATGTCAGTGAACACTGCAGTAATATTCAATGCCGATGTGCTACTACAAGGTTGACTACCAATTTCCTTGAACAAGGACACAATAAGAATAATATAAAGTGGGTGATAAGTTACACCAGTCCATATCTCAACGAGAGAGCAGAAGAGTCTCTTTTGTCAAAGAGCAATGATGGATCCACAGATTGAATACATGTCAGAGAGGCCTGAATGATGAGACATGAATCTCCTTAGGAGTGTGATTATGCACTAGTGCTTTACCAAAGTTTAGAACCAGTATCAGGTCCCCTCTTTCTTCTGTTAAGCTTAGGTACATATTCTAAGGGCACTGCACATTCCAAGATATTTCACTGTAGTATTGTTACTGCGTGCCTCTTTACCTGTTTGGCCTACACACTTTAATCAAATATTTTGCACCCTTTGAACCATAACCACATATAAGAGCTTCACGCATCCTAACATGTGACTACTGGCCACGACTGAAAACATTTTACTTTACCTTGCTTGTGCTGATTATGAAGGAGTCTCTTCGCCTGTTCTACACATTAGTTTCTTCTTTTAAATTAGCACAATTAGCACATTAGTTCCTCCCCTATTACCTACAGCAACTTGGTTGGCAATCCTCAGCCTTTTGTTTTAATATAACACAGTTAGACATATTGGGGTTTTGAACTTCTCCATTACTGGAATTTGTATCAATAGGCACTGTTAAATTTTAGGTTCACCAACTTGACTTGTATAACTGTTGTGAAACATTGGCAAATCACATTTTGTAGCCGATAACAAGAGAACATTTTGTAGCCATTTAACATTATTATGTTATAACGCTGTTGGATGTATTCACTGGCGTCTTGATGCTTCACTCGGGGCAGTTACAGGCACATAAACCAGGAGGCTGCCCACCCTTAGATTCATCCCAGTGCAAATAGCGCAAATAGGTGCACAGTCAGGGAAACCACTTTCTTGAGGTGATGTTTATTACCTCTGCTGTTCTATCTGAAGTCTTGATTAGTATTATGCTTTTTTAACTTGTATTCATCTTGACTACTTAGTACAATGGTATGCCACTGTTTTACTAGCCCCTACCCAGCAATGCTTTTTGTTAATTTGGGGACGGGTAAGTCAAGCCATTTAGGGACTGTTGGAAATGGTCCTTTCAGCAGGGTCACCCCTAATTGTTTGCCTCCCTCCTCCCCTTTGTTGCTGAATTTGGCTTTAGGACTCTGTGCACTATATCACTGCTATTCAGTGCTAAAGTGCTTGTGCTCTCTCTCCTGAAAACATGATAGAATTGGCTTATACCCAATTAGCATATTTAATTTACTCATAAGTCCTTAGTAATGTGCTCTACCTGTACCAAGGGCCTGGAAATTAAATGATAATAGTGGGCCTGCAGCACTGATTGTGGCACCCACTTAAGTAGCCCTTTAAACATGTCTCAGGCCTGCCATTGCAGAGCCTGGCAAGATAAACCTCTTTAAGACATTTTGCGGGTTTTGGTTGGGACCCGCTCTGGCCGTGCACGCTCAGTATCTGAATTTATATCTGTATGTTTAATATTGTATGGAAATTTGAGCAATCTTGAGTGCATTACAACCATTTCTTGCAAGATAAACCTCTTGCCAGGCCCACACCTTCCTTTTTAATACAGATAAGTCACCCATAGGGTAGACCCTGGACAGCCCAGCGGGCTTGTAAGTTTTACATACATTTTTCACTACTGCAAGACCTATATCTCAAGTAGGATAACATTGGGATTACCTTATTACATTTTATGAGTCTAATTTCAAAATGGGAAGATATAACTGCATCATGTTTGGTGTCTCCGGAATCCTAATTTAAAATCCTTATGGTGACGTCAGATTTTAAAATACAATTCTGAAAATGCCCCTTTTAGAAAGTTGGCATTTTCTTTCTTTAGCCAATTGATGCCTGCAGCCTGTCTCTTGTCACATGACTGGGTGTAGTTAGCAGTTGGGCTTTGTGTATTCCTCCTAATCAGCCACACATAATGGGAGCTTAGGTGCGACTTGATGGGCTATCCTGGCAGGATGGGAGGGAGGAGCTGGGCACAGCCTCACTTACAGCTGAATAGGCTGTGTCCTGCCCCCACACAAATGGCTGCATAACCCCTGTAGTGAGTCTGGAGCCAGGGCAGGAAGGGCTGGGCCTCTGTGCAGTTCAAAGGCCTGTCTTAGAAGCTTCTCCCCACTTCAAAGACACAACTGTGTATTAAAGAAGGAACCCAGAAACCACCACTTTAGTACACTTCTGGACCTGTGGATACCCTGCCAGTAAGAAGGACTACTGCGCTGCTACAAGGATTGCCACTCTGCTGGACTGCTGCTCTACAAGGAACTGCTGACCTGCTGCCCTCTTGCCTGGAGAAGAAAAACTGGACCCACAACCTCCATCTTGAACCCAGGATCCCAAAGTGACTCAAAGGGCTAGTCTACCGGCCTCCTGATCTGAGCCTCAGGGACATAACAGACTCCCCACAGCTCCTGGACCTGTCCTTAGCAAGTTCCTGACCTCCAAGAGGCACCTCCCAGGTCCTGTGCCGCTGGTGCGGCTCTCGACCTCTTAAATTCAAGCTTTTGTGCTCTTCGCAACCGCGAACAGGCCCGTTTCCACAGGAACTGCGTCGCTCGCACGGAAAATGAGCGCGAGACACAGCAAGTTTGTCTCTTCGCACAGCAAGCATCTGCTTCTGTGGACTGTATCCACGAGGCTCCAGCCCGCCCATCCGGGATGCCCAGTCTGCTCTTCGTGCCACGCTGACCACCGCCAGTGATGCTCTCTTTGCTCTTGGTGACCTTTTTCTATGTGAACTTGACTCTAGGCACAAAACTTGAGAAGGAAAACCTTCAGTGGGACTAATCTGGGACTGTATCCAACACACGTTCCATCACGGTCAGCTGAATTTTTGGATTTGACCTGGTCCAGCGTGACCAGATACTCCCGGTTGGCGCTTTATGCTTTTAGATGCTATTTTACAGTTTATTCTTTAACAATTAATAACTCCAGTTCTATTGATTGGACTTTTGTCATTTTGGTCTTGTTTTGTTAATTCAATTAAGCTCTATTGTTCTAATCTGGTGTGGGAATATTTTGTTTTTGAGGTGTTTTCACTGATTGAAGTGTTGCACAAATACTTCACATATTGCCTCTAAATTAAGCCTGACTGCTCTGTGCCAAGCTACCAATGGGTTGAGCACAGGTTAATTTGGGGTTTGGTTGTGCCTTACCCTGTCTAGGGTTGTGGTTGCTGCTTGACCATGGTTCACACCCCAGTCAACCAGTAACCTCATTTTAACAGGGGCACTCACTAGAAGCATGGCAGTGTGTTTACATTGGGTGGGTGCTTTCTTGTTTCTTTGTTCATATTGTTTGCAGCATGTTTTTTTAGGCAGGCCAGGGGTGGCTGTTTTCAAACATGTGACCTATATTAGCTCTGTATGTATGTCACTTATTTTGTACTTCACCCACAATGCTACCCCAATTTAGCATCCATTGGGATGTCTTCCATTTTTAAACAAATATGTTCTAATTTCCACACAAATTGCCACAAGAGGTGGATTACTTGCCCACTACTGGGAGCCACAAATTCTGGGTCAGTATCTCTGATTTTTTTAACACATCTCACATTTATGTGCTAAGCTTAGCAAAACCTGTCATAAGTCATATCAGGTAGCGTAATATGGGACCCTGGTCTTGAGAAAAGCACCAGACCCAATTAGGGCTCACCATGTGGGCTGAAACATGTCAACCTTTTAGTATGGTAGAAATATTCTCCTGCTGTTTTAACATTACTAACTGGCAACCACCATAAGGTTGCAAGGTTAGTCAGAAGGTAATTGTAACTGATCCATTCTGTCTCTTGCTTGTTTATACTAATAGGACACCTGGTGATAGTGTGGCCATTCCATCTCACACAAGAACCAGAGGTACAAGATCTCCCTATCAATAGGTAAGTCCACACATTATGGAACATGAGTAAGGACCTGGCCTTATGTTCAAGCAAGCCACCTTGGGGGTCGGTGAATGCCCAGTGTCATTTTAGCGGAATAGCCCACACCTCCGGCTATCCTTGCGCTCTTTGGAGATCTTTGGAATACTGTGCTTTGACACAGAAATATTCAGACTGGAGCAGTGGGGTTCCAATCCCCACCTACTGTATTTTTGGTCTATAATAGTGTTTTAGAGATATTCTTGGCATGTAATGCCAGTCTGTCAGCAAACTGGCACCTGCTGCCATGGCAGGGTAAAGGGATCAGGATGCAGATGTGACAGTCGTCTGGTCGCATCCTTTTTTTCTGAGTGGTGTTAAGTATGCCAGGAACACTGGCATTTGTGTGCCAATGAGGATAAATTACGTCTGACACTTGGCCAGCAGGGACATCCTGAGACACATTCATCAGCACATACCAGCTCTCTACAACACATGCACATATCAGTGTGTACACAAAGATCAGTAGTGTATTTGCCAACGGATGTGTCTGCCCTGCCCGTACTATGAGACCACAGCTCATACCCTCTCCCAATTCACATTTGGAAATTCTGTTTCTAAATCGTAATCTAAAATTGGATAAACATCAAAGTGGAAATTCTTCCATTGGAACTGTTACAGCCATAAACTGTAATGAGTGAACTGTCCACTGCAAGACTTCTCTCTGGGATTTCTGCTGGATGACATTCTGTAAGTGGAAGTGTAGCCGGCAGAAGTATAATTCCTCTATTGCAGAGTCGTTGCGACATCACTTCTGACCATGTGCCTGGATTCTGCTGCCTGGTCCTTCCTCTGACTCTAGAGTAGGCTGAGGATAGGGCTGAAAGGGGCCTCACCTTCATCGCCGAAGACATGGTGAGCACAGAGGAGGTGCTCCTCTGAAAGTGTCTTTACCTGTTGAAGAGCCAGGGAGCAGGTGGGCCCAAAGGGCATGCTCTGGATGTGTGCAAACATTGCTCAAGAGTGCTACAGCTTTGGGTTCAATGAGCACAGGGATCATGAAGTCTATATAAAGTTCTTGGCATCAGTGGCACAACGAAACTTGAGGGGACTCCCCTGCAAAGTATCTGAAGGGGGCCCCTCACGTTTCGGACACAGTCAGGAGCTCTCATGCTAGGGGCCTGCCACCTGAGCACAGTGCCGGAGGGGGCTCCCTGGAGCTCTGGGGCCCCCCACCCCGGGAGGGCAGTGGGAGCTACTGTTACACCACCACTTGGCATGCAGAGGAGATGCCATAGAAGTAAGAGAAGAAAATATGGTTACATCTGGTCCCATGGCAGAAGGTCGGTCACCTTTGTGTATTTTGATCTGCGCTCTTAGGGATAAACTAAGTGTTGGCTGTCCACGGTAAAGATATTAAGGCATGTTCCTTATGTGCCTTAGATAACAAACACACACTGTCCTCCCAGATACTCCTCTGCACTCACTTTGGGACACTATCCTGTGTAGGTGGCAGATACCTTAACCTCAAATATGGCACAGAGTACAGATGCCCAGGAGGTATAGTCAGGGACAGACTGGGAACCCAAAGCAGCACTGGCAATTTTCTTGGACAAGTCCCTGGGGAAGCACCTCCTGGCCCCAGGAGGCTTGAAATGCTTGCTTGCAGCTTTTTGTTACTGGGGGCTGATATTGTAGCACTGTAGAAAACCAGCCCCCACCGCTGCACAACTGGCCACCACCCTTTCAGCCTCCGGGGGAAACGCCCGATGCCTGGTACGGCCAGTCCGGGCCTGGGGACAGTAATGGTTAGATGTGGCATGTTCAATGTGTGAACCACACCACACATGAGTGCATGGCCATTTTACCTGGGAGTTCCTTCAGGGAAGTAAGTGTGTAGTGTATATGGGGGATGTAGAGTTACTGAGGCTGAGGTTGAAGTGGGGTGCAGTGTTGAATAGATTGGCTCAGTGATGCATGTGCATGTGTGTAATCCTGAAGTAAATGTTCAAATGACGTGACTTTCTCCTTCCTTAGCCACCAGCGCAAAAAAGAGATGGCCCTGCCACCTGCCAAGCACAGAAGAAACCGGTCTTTTGGGTGACAATGACATGAGTAGGAGGACATATTTCCTTGCCAACCAGGAGTCACTAACTGTGACACTGAGGAAAATGTACTGAATGGCACAGAGGTATAGGTTGGGAGCTGGAATTCAACATGGCCCTGGAGCCTTCAGGGAAACAGACAGGTCCCTCCATAAGCATTGGGCCAGCAGGGGAGAGGACACTACACTTACTCCCTTACTGAACACTATCTCACCTGTCCTTGCTCCACCCTCAACACCTAACTCCTGAACATCTTCTTCCATCCAGCTTCCACCATCACCCACTTTGCATCCCAGGAAGGATGCATGAGGTTAGATACTGTTGGTGTTGGGAATTAAAGTTTGACCACTGTTAGTGCTCCGGGACAAAGCCTCCAGTGGGTGGAGGTGGATGGCCAGCACAGAAAGTTCATGTACCGCCTTCTCTGGGGCTGCAACAATGTTTACCATGTCCTCAACTTTTATACCTCTCCATCTATGAAGCTTCTAAACCCAACCCATATACACCCATGCGTCATCTACCACCACTTCAGATACCTATGGATAAGGTTCCATGGGCAGCTGTGTGCTTCCAGCTTGAAGAATCAGAGGCAGAAATGGTCCTTGTCACAGAGGATGGTCAGCAACCGGGGAGATAAAATATAGACAGTTTTTGGACTTAGAGTAGTGTTTGCATTATGGGTGAAGGGTAGGAGTGTGACATCATAAGGTGTTGTGCAAATGGAAATGTGATCAGTAATTAGCAGATAGTATGCCATGGAATCTGAAACACCACCGTCAGTTTCCACCACACATGACTGGACTGGGAGCCAGGACAATTTAAACAGCTGTGGACTGCTGTGGTGATGCCATCTTCCCTCTCATGCAATTTGATTATTGGCCACAGGTAGAATCCTCACAAGTAGTATCATCCCAAGAGCACTTCCCATGTACCCCCCATTTCCATGTTCTCATACTGCTGTTGCTCTGTCAGGAATGAGACAAGGGGCAACATCTTTGGTATACACCACAGTGTTATCCAGTGTCTTTAAGGTCTCAGTATTATGCTGCAGTGATATGTACGATTCCCTCACCACTTTATTCTGCTTGAAGATCTCTTCTCTGCCCATGCCTGATGCATAGGTGGCTCTGCAGCACGAGGTGGAGCGGAGAGGGCAGTGCCAGAGCGTGCCATGCTGGTTTTGCAGATGTTCATGGGTGACAGTGGGGGGCATTTATGGGCTATAGCTAAGCTCTTTAGCTAGGAGAGGAAGATGCAGTCAGGTTGGGGGTTGCAATGAATATATGGAGCCTTACACCCATGCCTGCTTATCACATTGGTTGGTTATCATTGTCATTCTTGACATCCTCTGTCATTACTGTAGGAACCTAATGACTGCAAGTACAGTAGAGGGAATGAGGTATTCTATCATCGTGGTGTGGTTCCAGGACATGGTTTTGTGAGGTAAGATTTGTCGAGCTAGGCTCAGGAGTATCACAAAAAAGAACGATAATGGTTTTAATCCCACAAAGTCATATTTATGACACTATCTTCCAACAGGGGTGGTGGAGGAAACCCTGTAGCGGATTTCAATATTACCCAGAAAAGGAACATCTTGTGAGGTGCCAGAAGCAGGAAGCCCAAGATGCACTTGGAGCATTGGGCACTACGTGGAGTGGCATTGATGGCGGTCCTGTTTTATGGAACTTGCATCGCTTGCATGTAGTGTGACTTTTCTACAATGTATTGATGACTGGTGAGAGACCTGAGCTCACTCTGTTGAGGGTCCTCACAATAGGAGAGGTCACAATGCGACTATTTCTCAAGTTATAGAGACCTGTTGTTCTTGAGGTCGTCTCTCAACACTCTTGACCTCAATCATCGCTCTCAATGGTGTTCTTGGTAGATTACCCGGACTGAGGTTCTCTTTTGTGTGGCTTATCCCGCATTGAAAGAAATATTTGCCTCACCAAATTTTCAGAACTAGAGCATATGGGCTTACACTTCATTAACTTGACATGCAGGAAGGCTGTGAGATGAGTGGAAACTGCTGAGACGAGATGAAAATGGAGGACTCAGTCCCAGTACCAATAGTACAGAAGCGAAAGAGAAGGATGTGGGAGACGTGCGTCTTGGCAGGCACCTCTTTGGCCCAAATGCAGGCAGCACTGCTGAGATCCGACTCTGCGTAACACAGACTAGAAAGATCACCTGAGGACAGCTGCAGCTTGGGTTACAGGAAGCTAGCCAGAATGAGCAGTGGAAAATATGGTGTCTGTATGACTTTTCACACAAACACTATCACAAACGCACATCTTAGGGTGGGGGGACCTGTGCTGTAAAGAGATTTTTCCTTCTGTTTCTTAAAACCTAGACATCTGCCCCACGAATGGCTAAGATTTCCGCTGGTAAGGGAGGGTGACGCGGGGAGGGTGTTACATCCACGAATGTCTATTGTGGTTTCTCTTCTGTGGTCTCTCTTGCTTTACACTCGTTAAACATACAGTATGAATTATTCCGGGAATTGTATGGTTGTTTCACCAGTTCATCCAATTTGTGCATTTCCTTCTGTTTTCTTTACGTTTGGACTCGAGCCAGCCAAGCCATATGGAGCAGGGCCTCAGAACGACATCTGCATCTGATTTAGGCAGCGGCGTGGAATACGTGCGGCCGACAACTCCTCTCACCTCAGGCCTGCTGGAGGTATGAGCGATGACGGTGACCTGCTGGCGTCTGCGTGCCCACGCTCCTTTTGCATGACGTACACCAGAGGCTCATGGGAAAAAGAAGGCTCCTGATTGGTGGTTCATACGGGGTCAGACAATATATTTCAATGCTGGGGTCAGTGACAGAATATCAGAAACGACAAGATCGTGAAGTGTGGACAGAATATAGTGTCAAAAATATCCAGGATCAAAATACAGAGAAGGTAAGTGCAAATAGGTAAGTATAGATTTACTATTCTTAGCTACACATCTGCGTACCTTGCAGATATATATATCGTTAAGATACAGATATGTGGAGTTCTATATAGTAAAACTTTGCTTAACCCCTTCGGTGCTCATGACGAGCTCAGCTCGTCATGCTGCGCAGTGCTCGTGTGCGCATGACGAGCTGAGCTCGTCATGAACCCGCCCACTCAATGAAACGCCCCGCACAGGGCGAAAATCGGCCGCGCACCGAAGGGGTTAATTATCGAAACTTACCTTCACGATATTTTTGTCTTTGATATTTTTGACAAGATATTTTGTGCTCTGATTCCGATATTCTATCTAATGGTTGTAAGGTGTGTGCATTCCGATAGACATCACTAGTGGCAGATATACTTTTAATTTCAGACATTTTTATTTGCAATTCAAATAGAAACACAGGTGCAGGCACCAGAGACTGCTCAAGTGATCTTGAAGCGCCATGCAAGTTCTAGGATAAAACAACTGTGATGAAAGGTACAATAGAGTCACCTGCTAAACCAAGAGAATAGTTGGCTTTATATAACCAACAAAGGCTGCCTAAATATTGATGAGCTGCGAAAGAAAAAAATGTATGAGCAATAGCATGTAATACTTGTGAGACATATTAATTTGGGCTATATACTTTGACACACCAGTAGATAGTAAGTATTGATCTAAGAGACATGAGTGCAAAGCACTCTACATCTGCCTTTTATGCTTAAAAATCTCCAATTACTCTGTTCAATAGTTCATAAAAGTATACAATTCTTAATTAGAAAACAAAAATTATGATAATAAACGTGTTATCCTTCCTCTGCAAGTGGGGAATATATTAATTCCTTTATAAAGTCATTAGTAAGCAGGAACACCTCACCTTTTCATTGGGAGCGCTAACACACGAGTTTCTTAGTACTCCTGTCTCAGCATCATATTACAGGTATGTATAGTTTTGGTCAGCGGTTCTTAATCTGGGGCCCTTGACCCCTTGGGTGCCTCGATGCCAACGCAGGGGGTCTGTGACTGCTTAGAAAATTAAATACTTTAATTAAATTAAATAGTATATACATACAAATGCAAAATGTCAAATTGAACATTTTTAAAGGCTCTCCAAATGTGAAGGAAGTTAAAATTGGAGGCTAAAAATGGAATTGGTATCCTTAGCTTGCCTTGTGGGAGCACCACAAGTATTGCAAACAGAGTCTGGTATAGATGACTGGTGGCCTCAATTGAACCAGTGGTATGCATCAACAAGAGAGCATGCAGTAGGAGTTCAAAACAGAAATGTGATGTGCTAGAGTGTACCATATTACTTTGTTTTTTTATAAATAACATCAAATTCTGAAAAGCTCCAAACTTCCCATTAAAATTTTGTTTTTGTCCCCTATGTTTTGAAAAAGAATGCTTGTAAAATAGCTGACACCAAGTGTCCATGGGATTAACTCCTACTGAAGACACAAGGTTTCAGGCACCCCAGAATTGCAGTTTTAATGTCAGTAGACTGGCACATCTTCATGCCCAAGCAGGCTTCACTCAGGGGTGGCTCCTCTGCTAAGGCAGGGGAGCGTCACCCCACTGCTCTCAGAGCAGTGAAAAAAGGAAAAAATAAAATTATAATATCTTTGTTATTATCATTTTATTTTTGTAGCTACGGTCTAGGTTAGGGCGGGGCTGGGGTTACAGGGGGAGGAGTGGTGGGCACACTCTAAGTGGGCATGACGGTTTGGCCGGCCCAAACCGTCATGCGCACTTTGCATGTTCCCCACCAGGCTGTAATGCACAGCCTGGTGGGGAACATGCAAAGGCTCCCACTTACAGTCTGAGCGCCGAACCAAGGCGCTAAGACCAATCACAACGCTGCATTGCCACCAGACCCAGCACATGTAAGACCATAAAACTCCCCATGTAAAGTTTGTCAGTCCCGTGCGGAAGCCAAAGCACAATTTCTCATGACTCATCTCCTGAATTCCTCTGCTCTGTTGTCATGCAATGAGGATATGGCTGCCCACACCTTTCAGAGGGGCTAGGGAGAGGCTTTCTTCATGAGGGGGGCCCCCTCCAGGGGCTCAGGAAGCCTATTGCTCCTCTGTCCTGCTCTTCGACTCCTCAGAAGCCTCCACTGGCGTGAGCCTCCCTCCCTAATGGAAAAACATCTTTCTCATCCAGGCACAGCTCGGGCATTCAGCTCACTCCAGTGCTTCTGTTCTAAATACATGTCTAAGGACCCAATAGTGTTATTAGGAGCCCGTTGCCAGTGCTGCTTGAAGCCAGGGCTCTTGAATACCTGGAATGGTTGGTCTAGTTTCCACCTTATGCCTCTTTTTCCACCACCCTACACATCTTGTTTCTATTTTTAATGTTTGCAAATTCTTTTTCATCCCTGTGCTCTTCCTTTGTTACTGATTTCCTATCTCTGTTTTACTCCTTATTTCTTCCTTTTCTGTTTTTTTCTCTCTCTGTGGGATAGAGTCTGATAATGAAACATAAGTCCTGGTACCCAAAAATGAGTGCCGGTGCCCACCACTTGCTATCACTGGCACAAAGTAACCACTGACTGGCTCACTCACCTATTCAGTCACAGGCACTCAACATACAAGGGGACCAGGTTCCAGTCCCAGCTGAACATCCTGTGATTCTGGGTAAATCACTTAATCTTCCTGTGACTAAAGCATAAAAGAAAAAAATGTGCAATGTAATCTGGTTCTCATGTCAAGCACAACATTGCCGTTGGGCAAAGTTAACACTATAAAAGTAAAATCTGTAAAAAAAAAAAAAGCCTGTATGTATATACAGACCCACAATAAAAAGCAATATATACCTCTGTGTTGCTAATGCATGCTAACTGTTAACCAACTCCTAGGAAGCATAGCTGCAACACTGCCACCGAAAAGGCCAAAATGAGAACCACTGAACTAGGGCTGGACTCAGGGCCGGACTGGGAACAGCAACCAGCCCTGGCAGGTTGCTGTTCAACTGGCCCTGGGAGAGGTGGGGAGGGCGGTAGCAAGAAGCACCGCTCCCGCTATTCTTACAGAGGGCCGATATTGCAGCACTGCTGCAAAACTGGCCCCCTGTAAGAAAACCGGCCCCACTCTTCCGGCACACCAGGCAAATGCCCGGTGCCCGCACAGCCAGTCCGGTCCTGGCTGGACTGGCCATAGCGAACACCAGGCGTTTTCCCGGTGGGCCAAAATGGTGGGGGCCTTTTTTCGAGTTGTGGGGGCTGGTATTGTTACTGGGGGCTGGTTTTGCAGCAGTGCTGCAATATTGTCCCCCTGTAACAAAAGCGGCAGCAGTGCTAAAGCGGCAGCAGAGCTTCTCACTAACATGCCCTACTCCCCCTCCCGGGGGCCGGTGCAGCTGTATTGCCAGGGCTGGTTTGTGTTCCCAGTCCAGCCCTGCACTGAACCCTCATCCCCTAAACCTTTTGACTTCTGTGGACCCAAAATTAGTCCCTAGCGCAAGCCAGGGAACCCCGCCTAAGCAGTTTGTACTATTTGAACCTCAAAACAATACAGAAACAAGTATACATCAAACTAATATGCAAATTATGAAATATTTAATTTAACTCACATACAAAAAATATACAAAAAAACACTACTTTAGTGAGAAGTTTGGAGCTTTGCCCCATTGCCCCTGTGTTCAGTGTCCAGTCTTCCTTCTGCCTTGAGAAGTGAATGTGTACACATGCCCATCCTAGGCACTGCACTGGGACTCCCCACTGAGATACGGCTGTGAGCCTGGTGTACAAGAATCCTAACTTTGAGGTGAATAAACCAGTGAAATAGTCTTCACAGGACATATCAGTCTTTTTTTAATTAAAGCTACGGATGGAGGGTTTATTCACATTGAATATAAACTCGAAACATGCTTTCCTAATTTCAGTAATCACAGTTCAGGGCACTGATTATGATGCCATCCACAGGTGCTTAAATCAAAGGCCTCCAGGCTTCTCTTGATGTGACACAGCCACAGAATGCCTTCATTTCCTTGCACATCTTCAGATCATTCAAGATGGCTGCAGGATTAGACAACAGTCTCACCCAATGCACCAGTGGAGTGCGCTCTAAGATGTTAAGATGCCTGCGATATGTCCCCTGGTGGAGTGCTCCTGCGACTGTTCCCTCACTCTAAACTTGAGAGACCCACGATTAGATTTGTAGACCTGGCCTTGCCCCTGGCAAAACGAATGCACAATACACCGGAAACAACCTTTTGCCCCTCCCATAGCAACTTGGGCTCAAGCTGTCACCTCGTGGACCCAAGCTGAGAGCACCCTGCTTTATAGAGAGGAACGAGCAGGCCTGAGGAAATATGTCATTGCCCAGGCTTGGCACATGCTTTTAGAGCAGTTCAAGGATGTCCCCAAAGACGATATTCACCCGCCTTGATCAGCCCCGGACATATTCACACACCTTCACTGTCGTACAGCGATTCTTAGATACAACATTCACTTGACGTGCTGGGATGGTACAAGATGGCGCTTGCTTGGATTCCCACTTATAACTTAAGAGAACATGGACCTCATACTGATCTGCACATATATGAAGGGGGAAATGCACAGCATTTTGACACATCAGACAGAAGGAGTGGGTGGGTTTAAGAGGGCTATTTCTAATAGTTTGAGCTTCTCTGCTTAAATTAAAAATGTGCCCATGGAACTATTATATTGCTGTTATTACACACCGATTTCATATTGTGTGATAAACGCATAACCGCATCTGTATAATATACAAATTAATCGAAGCTGTAACATACCATATTTCCATGTACTTCAATACAAACAATTGAAAAAAAAGATGTCTGCGATATGCTTATAGCCTAGCTCAAGCTGCACTACAGAATTTACAGTTGACGAAGGCACCTCCAGCAAACGTCTCTAAAATGTTTCACTCAATTAATGATTTGCTCTGGCGAGCACCCAATGGCTTTCCCACTCTACCATGAATCTTAAATACTGCAAAAGGGGCTTTGATGTAAGATGCCCCTTACTCTCAAGGTAGTGAAGTATAAATGGCCGTAAGAGCCTTGCTAACTCTCTGCAGTCTCCTCTCTTTACCCACCCCAACCCCTCAGCAGAAAATGGGTGGTTGGGTGGGAGAAGGAGTTAAACTCTGTGATGTCATTAGAGGTCAAAGGGTGCATAACATCATTTGTGCTACCCCTGGCAATTGTGGTGCATCATTATCCTTGGGAAGGCGGCATGGCTGGTGAAGACTCCACTTGCAAAACAAACCACGGAATTTGTGGTGCGTCAACACACCCGCCCTCCCCTCCTCGTATGTCTGGACTGAGTGTGTCAACACATGATGATGTGGTAAAGACAAGGTTTGTTGGTGGGCCAGTATCAGACCAGTGATCTAGACCAGAAGCCATACTGTGGCTAGCGGATACAGATAGTCACATTTCTTCCATTGGTTTCTGGTCTGTGGCAGAGTGCAGTGAGGCTGTGCGCCTACGGATGCCGTTTACTGATCTTACATTTCCGCTTAGACCAAAATTGCTATGTTGAGCTGCAAGCAGATACCCTTAATGGCTGAGCAGACGCTCTTCATTAATGTCTTAGTGGCACAGCAGAGGGGGCTATTTTTGTGAAGATGGGAAACACAACACTATACACAGCACTATACATACTTTTGTCACATAAGGCTCCCTGTTGCTTTGCGGTTTTTCAGGTATTGTCAGACGGACCGTAATTAAAGGACTCAAGCTGCGCTACAGTTAACCTTTTGGTAAAAGTGTTACATTCTATGTATACACTTTTTCAATCTTTCCATGTTTTTTGGTGACTTTAAATTTTCTTTGACTAAAACTTTGAAAGAAAGCTGCTGTAACTAAAAACAAATGGATGGCACGAGTTGGGTAAGCTGCCAGGTTGAACTTTACAGTTTTTCCAGGGATTTCGGAAACATTCAAGGAGAAACACAATGATTGACAGACACTTTAAGGATGTTTCTGGGGTGGCAAGGCTGGAAATGATGCCTTAAACAAACCGGACTTTAAGCAAGTCTTTACCTACCTAGGACCTATTTGTGCCTTTTTCCTTTCTTAAACGAAACAAAAAAGTCTTAAAACTGATGAAATTGGCTCAGTCATAGTACTGGGTGTCCAGGACAAACTGATCTGATTACAAACACTGAGGTTAAATCTCTTTTCAGCTAGAACTACAAAGTTCTTTTTCAGCTTTATCTCCATCATATTATTGGTCAGACAAATGCAACTAAAACCCACTTGCAATTAAGAAATGTTCTTTATAATCAACTTAATTATCCTATTATTATCATCAAACAACATCTTCATTCTGGGAAATTTCAAACACTTTTAACTGCATGGAATGAGTGTACATGAACACCTTTGGGGAGGGCATGCCAGAATATTGTATACAGAAATATCGTCTGACATAATTGCTATATCCTAAATATTGTTGAAAAAAATAGTCAATCGGGTTTGGATTGTCATTTAATAATGCCACTGGGGTGATGTTTTCGCATATTATATTTAGGACACAATATTGTATGTCGGGCGATGATATTCAGGCACCACTCACCCCTTGGGGGGGGGGTCTCTCCTTCCAGAAGACAGTGCAGCACAGGGGTCAACCTGAACCCTACCATATCTAACTCAAAACGTCAGTCCAAGATCTCCTCCATCCCATGGTCACTCTATCAGAGAGCATTTCTAGCAGCTTCGCAAAACGTTCCTTCTCACTCAACCCAAAAGTATGGAGTTTACCCTGAAGAGAATTAAAGTACATGTCAAGAGCTCACCAGAGCAGTCACCCTCTCAAAAGAAGTTACTGAGCAGAATATCTATCAAGAAGAACTCATGCCAGAGTTTGGGAAAAAAAATCCACTCCTACAAGGCCCAAGATAAACTGACCCAAAATCAAGGACGCCATCTTATTAAAATCACACGACCATAATAAGAAAAATCTGTGATGTTCATTCATTTCCAACAGAATTATTACTACAGCTTTTCCCAATACTAAAAGTCTCAATACAAAGTTTTCATGAACCCTCTGCTTGTGCAGCAACACACGGAGCTTCCTTGCCAACAGACGCTTGCAGTCAGAGGCATCCTCACTGCCAATCCCAACTCACACTCCTAAATTCAACACACACTATCAGTACATACTGAATAGCACTGTACATGTGTACATAAAAATAGACGTCTCCAGGATCAACAACCGTCAAACAAATTCCCCTTCAGCCAAGATCACAAGCAAAATCTTTAATAAACTATGTGAATATCACATTTTGCTTCATAAATTCATGTCTGACCTGTCTAATAAAAGAGAATGTTTATGATGACACTATGGTCCCCCAACGAGAGTCGGCATCAATGCCTCCTAGACAGACCTAATCCTTTGCCCACTAAAGCACGCCAAGGATCACACGATTCAAGAAAATAGCCAGTCTGTACTTCTGGCCCATCCCACGTACCCCTGAATTCCAAACATATCTAAACTTACAAAGGTCACAGGAAAGGCAATCTTCTGATTGTTATTGTAATTGCATTTATATAGAGCTTACTACCGCTGACGAGGCGTCGGATCACTTTTTGGCGAGTAGCACGCTACTACGGAACCCAAAAAGGATTAGTGGTGAATTAGTATAGGAAAATATGAAATTAATTTGAGCGGTGGGCATGCAAGTCTGTTATTTGGGTTGAAAAGACAGGGGAGGGATAGAAGAGGGAGGGGTTTGTATTTAGATAGCGCTTGGTACCTCTGATGAGGCATCAAAGTGCTTTTTGAGGAGTAGCATGCTACTCCGGAACCCAAACAGGATTAGTGGTGAATTAGTGTATGGAAATATGAAATTAATTTGAGCGGTGGACATGTGAGTCTGTTAGTTGGATTTAACAGGATAGTGGAGGGATAGAAGAGGGGGTGGTCTAGAAAGTGTTTATTTGGAGATCATAGCAGCAGGAGCAGGTTTGGGATGAGTAGGGGGGAGAGTCAGAGGAAAGGGTTTAGAAAGGCTTGTTTGGGAGATCTGAATAGTAAAAGAGGTTTGAGATGCAAGGGAGGGGTAGAGAAGGGAAGAGTCTAGAAAGAGTTATTTTAGAGATCATAGAGTAGGGAAGAGTTTAGAAATGATTATTATGGGGATCATAGTAGTCAGAGAGTGGAGGTAGAGGATATATTGGGAGAGGTATATGGTGAGCTATAGGGTAGTGCATTGGAGAGAGTAGTAGATTGAGGTTTGGGATTAGTCAGAGTTGAGGTAGAGGATATATTGGGAGAGGTATGGGGTGAGATATAAGGTAGTGCATTGGAGATGCTGAATTAGGAGTAAAGTAATAAATATAAAGATACATAAGTACATGGAAGGAATGTATGTATAAGTAAGGAAATATATCTAGGTGTAAGTTGTATTAAATAAACTCCTACTTTCATGTGTTGCTGTACTTTAAGCTAATTTATTTGTTTATATATATATTTTTCCTACCAATAATGAAGCAATTGCAAATGAAAAGATAATATAAAAAATTACTTATTTATGCAGTGACCTATATACATGTTAAACATAGAAAAATATAACCATAAGTAACATGTACATTTGTTAAGCAGAACTTATGAAAATCTATATATTTATAAATAAGATTATTATACACATTTATACAAAGGAATAAACATATCTAGGTGCACATATATAATCCAAATAACTGCTTATAAACACAGGAATATGCTGTATAATTATGTGTGAGTATGGTGGTTTTGTGGGGAAGAGCCAACTCTTGAGTAGTCTTCTGAAGATAAGGTAGTTATCCATGGATCTTATGTTTGGGGGTAGACAGTTACATAGTTTGGAGAAGGATGTGCCACCTATGTTTTTTTTTCTATGGTGGAGTTTTGAGGCGAGGTGCCACTCTAGAGCGCAGGTTCCTTTGTTTTTTTTTATAACTTTTTATTGATAATGTGAAGCGACATTTATGTTTACAATCAGATGGGATAGATTCTGGTTTAGCGTAAACATACATACATAGCTCATTTGTATATTGCAACACTTAGTAGTCTTATGTTACATTATTTACGGTGTACTTGGAGCAGAGGAAGGGGGAACAATTGGTGGGACGCAGATATTACCACGGTATTCATTCCATGTGCTCCATATTTGTGACCACTTTTTTGGGCAGCCTCTTGCAACATATACAGCTTTCCATGCCGCCACTGTAGGAGACGCATTTGCGCCCCACATCCTAGCGACGTTTCTCTTAGCTACCATCAAAGCCAGTGTCGCCCATGTTTTGTCTTTGCTTTTCAGATCTGTAGGTTCCCAAACATTTAACAGACGTATTTTGACATCAATTTCCATACTTAGCCCAAGGACCTCTCTGAAACAGTCGTGAATTCCCTTCCAGTATTTCTGAATGTGCACACACTCCCACAGTATATGTATAAATGTGCCTTCTTGACCGCATTGTCTCCTGCATCTCAGGTCATCTGCCCTGCCCATCCTAGCTAGCGTGGATCCTGTGACATATACTCTATGGAGGATCTTAATTTGGACCAGTCGTAATCGGACGGAGAACGCGACCTCCCGCGGGGAGGCCAACGCTTCCTGCCACTCATCTTCGTCCAACTCTGAGACATCCTCCTTCCAGTGACCCCGAACCGCTCTAAGGTGATCCGGGGCATTATTAATCAACTTTTTATATGTCAGGGATACAGCTTTTGATTGCATGTATCCGTCGAGCAATCTATCTTCTAACTGTGAGGCCTCTGGGAGAGACTCTCCCTTCGGTATCTATGATGCCAGTGCGTGTCTCACCTGTAGGTATCAAAAGGGTTCTGTGTCAGCCATCTCGTACTCCTGTTGCAGGGTGGCAAATGATATAATCCCTCCCCCTTTCCATAGGTCACCTACCTTCGAGATCCCAATCATGTCCCACCTCTCAAATCCCTTTGTGTTCCTCAGGGTGCCCAGTTGCTCCGAATCCCACAGGGGAGTGGCCTGCGTGATTTTCTGTCCCCAACCCATACTTCTGATGGCCGCGTGCCACACTTGTACCGAATGTCTGGTTGGCCCTGTCAGTGAAAATTTTGTGGGTTTAGAGTAGAGGGCCATGTTGAAGTTACCGCCTGGTAGCAGCCATTTGTCCATCTTATAGCCCAGGTCGTCCCAATGACGGTATGTGCAATGATTGATAGCAGCCAGGTGGGCCACCCAATAGTATTTTTTAATGTCAGGGAGCCCGATTCCCCCATCATACCAACTCCTCACCAGTTTTGAGAATGATATGCGGGGTTGTCCATCCTAAAGCAGTTCCCTCTGGACACTCTCCACCTCTTTAAAATATTTCGCCGTAACCGAGTTTGGGAAGTTCTGGAGCGCATAGAGGAAGCGTGGTAATGAAATAATTTTAAATAATGCGGCTCTCCCCAATAACGATATTGGGAGAGTTTTCCAGTTTGTCACATCTCGTTTCAATCGTTGTAATGGGGGAAGTAGGTTACGTTCGTAACTAGTTTTGGGGTCTGTTGTTATGAAGATTCCAAGGTATTGAAATCCTTCTTTCGCTTCCTGCATAGAACAGTCCCTAGATAGAGAAGGAGGCCTTCCACTGAGGACATACATCAAGGATTTACTCCAATTGATTGTATATCCGGAATATTTGCCGAAATTTGTAAATATGTTGAGAACTCTATGGAATGATGTTTTGGGGGATGCCAAGTACTGCAGAATATCGTCAGCGTAGAGGGAGATGCAGTCCTCCCAATTGTCAGCCCATTTCAGGCCCCGAATAATGGGGTCTCGACGGATCCATGCTGCCAGGGGCTCCAGAGTCTGCGCGAAGAGCAAAGGGGACAACGGACATCCCTGTCTAGTCCCACGGCCAAGTGTAAATACTTTCGATTTTTTGTTGTTGACAACTACTTGTGCCAGGGGCTATATATATAATAGACGTACCCACTTGGTAAAGTTTGGCCCAAACCCCATCTTACTCAATACTGCGAACAGGTATGGCCACTCGATCGTATCAAAGGCCATTGTGGCATCTAATGACACTACTACTGCTTCTTCTCTTATAAACCCCTGACGTCCTAACACTCCATGTAGCCTTCTCAAGTTGAGAGCCGTGTTTCTGTGAGGCATAAAGCCCGACTGGTCCGGGTGCACTACTTTGCTGATCACTTGGACCAAACGACCGGCCGGTAGTTTGGCCAGTACTTTGGGCTCAACATTCAGTAACGAGATGGGTCTGTACAAAGAACACCTGTTTCTAGGTTTCCCCGCTTTGTGTATGGTAACCAGTGTAGCCACCCTTTGATCTTGAGGGAGCACACCCAAGTTGCAGCTTTCTTGAAACATGTCTCTTAAGTATGGCGCGATTTTATCTGGCTTTAGCTTGTATAGCTCGATTGGCAGCCCGTTAGGGCCCGTGGACCTACCAGACTGGAGGCTTCTTATTGCCTGGGCTACTTCGTCGTCAGTGAAGGCACTATCGAGCAGCTCCCTATCATCAGTCGCCAAAGTGGGGAGCGTTATGTCTGAAAGCAGGGCTTTAGAGTCTTCTTCTTGAAAGGAAGTACTTGTTTGGTAGATAGAGTGGTAATAGTCTGCAAATTCATTGGCTATCTCTTGCGGATCTACTAGTATTTCTCCTGACTCAGTCGTTAGTTCAGTTACTAGTCTGCTCGCTAGCTCTTTTTTATCTAGCCAGGCCAACAACTCCCCAGCCTTGTCCCCCAACTCATACAATCTGCCTGCCTTGTCCCTAGTCAGTGTCTTAGCCATGTCGGTAGCAATGGTTTTATATTCCTCTCTCTTAAATTTTAATGTATGGAGTCTGTCCTGTGTCAATGGTCCCATTGTTTCCTCCTCAATAAGGAGAATTTCGTCTTCTAGTCGGGCTAAGTCTTTGGTCTTTTCTTTAGGCACCCCGGTAATCAGGGAGATTGCCTGCGCCCTTACCACTGTTTTAAAGGCTTCCCAAAGCGTTTGGGATGACCGCACCGATTCTTTGTTCTCCAGAAAATAATGTTTGATAGCTGCCGACAGTTTGTCTTTAACGACTGGATTTCGGAGGTACCAGGGGTTCATCGGTGCTATTCTGCCCACCCGTCTCTCGCTCAGGGCCACCCTAGCCCATATTGGTGAGTGATCTGATATGCCACGGGCCAGATATCTGATTTCCTGAATATTTCCTATTTGGGCCGCTGGAGTGAGGAGATAATCTATTTGTGATAAACTATTGTGTGCCCTTGAATGATTGGTATGCTGGATACTTTCGTGATGGTACACCCTCCATGCTTCAACTAGTCCCATTGCGTCTAAAAAATCAGGAAGCCATCTATGTGAGGGGTTTATGTTGCGGGGAGGACACCGATCGAGTGTCCCGGACACGACAGAGTTAAAGTCTCCACCTACTACCAGGCAGCCCTCTGGGAAGGACAGTGTGACGTTACCTAAATCGCTGAATGTTTGTCCCTGTAGCCCTGGAGGGACATACACCGCTACTATTGTGAGTGGTTTTCCCTCCCACTGCCCCAAAATGGCTGCTTATCTGCCCATCACATCTGCCCAGGTGTGGTTTATTGACATTGGGAAAGAATTCTTGCTCATAATGCCTACCCCTCTGGAGCCCGTGGTGAAACCTGAATGGACAACGAGTCGGTATCCCCATCTACTTAAAGCCTTACATGTATTGCCAATGAGGTGCGTTTCTTGGAGCAACACCGCATCTGGGGCTTGTCTCTTAATGTATTGTAATACAATGCTGCGGTTTAATTTGTCCCCCAGACCGTTAACATTCCAACTTAGGAGCTTAAAACTTTTGTCCCACTGCATCCCCATTTGTGTGGTCGTGTCCAGCAGATCACTTCTCGTTCCCTGCATCGCTCAATGTCACACTATCTAGTAAAACGTAAGACAACTCAACCCTGACCCAACTACCCCCCTCCCTGCGCCCCTGCACTCTGGGCCTCAAACTGCCCATAATTCAAACCATGCAGAGTGCCTGTCGCCCTTAACTGTAGACTAAAAGTTGAATATATTGGGGGGGGGGGGGGAACTCCACTGCCCGACCCCTGCCCCTATTATTAAACACTTTGCATCCCGGGGGGGACCAACATCATATCCATAATCATTGGTAAGACACTTAGCGTATTCCTCCAGAGCATCGTCCATCAATTAGGCTTTGTCACCGCATTGGTTCTGGACAGCATCAACGTTTAATTGTTCTAATTTAACAGATGGTGGCCTGATCACTCCGAACGCTGCGTTCATCCCGTCTGGCCCGCCTCTCAATCCCTGCGAGCATTATGTTCTTTTGCTGGTCTCCAACCCTCGAGCCAGTCCGCAGCTGCTTCTGGATTGTCAAAAAACCAAACTTTACCTTCGGCTTCGACCCAGAGCCTTGCAGGGAACAGCATTGCATACTTGAGCCCTTTTTCCCTGAGCCGCTTCTTGATATTGAGAAATGATATGCGTTGTATTTGGATATTTAACGTGAAGTCCGGAAAGAAGGAGAGCTCTGAATTTTCATACTTTAGGGGAGGGGCCACTCGGGCAGTATGTAATATACTCTCTCTGTCCCTAAAGTTTAGGAGTTTAGCCAACATTGGACGGGGGGGCGCTCCAGGTTTTGGTCTTCCTCCGGGAACTCTATGTGCTCTCTCGACAACAAAGAACTTGGACAGTCCCTTGGGCTGGAGATGTTTAAGTATTAGCTCTTTCACAAAAAGGTCGGCCGCGGGACCTTCTGCTCTTTCAGGCAGTCCAATTATTTGTATGTTATTTCTTCTGGTGCGACCTTCATAATCGTCCAACTTTTCTTCTGCCAGCTTATGGAAAGCCTGCAGATCCTTAATGTCTTGTTGCATTTGTGTTGAGTCCCCCATGAGGCCTGTGGTGACAACCTCCATATGCTTAACTTTCTCCCCCATTTTTTGTAGGTCTGCTCTTATCAGTGAAACCTCCGATGTAATAGCGTCCATTCTGTGCTCCAGGGAGGTACGCACCCCTGAGATGGCGTCCATAATGTCCTTCAACGTTAGATCTTGGTCTTCACGCTCAGGTCCGGCCGCCATTTTACCTTTAATGTTGGTATCGGAGTCGGATGGTTTTGGCATTGCGAATTTATCTAGTTTTGTCTGCTGCGAGCCTTTAGTACCTTTGGTGCCCGACATTCCAACTCTCTCCAATCAGGCCTGGTCTACGCCTTTTGTTTCTGCGCTCTCCCTTATTTGCGGTGTTTCAATGCAACGTATTCCTTCACTTTTTGCCCGGTATAATATAGGCACAGGTCCTCCCCAGCACTGTGCGTGGGAACTTGCTCAAGGATCTGCTTTGCCCCCTTCTGCGACTTATTAGTGTCCAATGCGCGGGTCTGAGCTATTAGATTGCATCTGCAGCAGCGTCTCTACGCAACACTTTCAGGTCGACCGTGCCGCGGGTAGTCTGGACTGGTCGGTGTAAGGCCCACCACGCAACATCCAGGGCCTCTAAATTTAGGTGTTTCCCCCAACCATGCTGAGGGTGCGGGTCCCAGAGTGTACCTTTGTGACTGTGTCCGTTTTGTATGATGGTCAAGCTCACCCCGTCCAGCAGTTCACAAGATGCCAGTAGTAATCAGGGCGCTTCGATTTTCTTGTCCTCCTGCTAGCTTGACCCTCTGCTTTGGTGTCCACTCCGCTGCGGTGGTTTAGGTACTGGTCGATCCGGTCAAGCTTTCGACACCGTCCAATTATACACCGGGGGGCCGGGAGAGTGCACGGACGATCGGTGCTGAGCACTGTCCCTCTCTAGCACACTTGATTGGCCTCACAGTTGTAGCCAATGATTGGACAGATGCCACTCCTGTCTTTTCCAGCCCCCATCAGATCTTCATTTCCATCTCCAGTCTCACCGTGGGGCCGTATCTACCTGCACTCCGTAGTGTTTTCGTTGGAGGCAGGCCGCAGTCCCCGACCTCGCGTTGTCAGGGGGGCCGGCCCGGCAACGTCACCACGCACTGCTCACATTCACGCCAAGCCCCGGCTCCCGATTCCCGATTGTTGTTAGTATTTGGTGATTTTATTCCTGCTGAAGCGCTACCTTTTTTCCATGTATCGCTTTGTGGGTGATTCAAAGCAGCTTGAAAGTGGATCTTCTGGCAACCGGTAACCAATGTAGGGCCTTCAAGGCAGGGGAAATGTGGGCTTGTGGCTTTCTATGTAAGAGTAGTCTGGCAGCAGAGTTCTGAATGTGTTGTAGTCTTTTCATAGTTGTTAAAGGTGATCCATGGTAGAGGCTATTGGCGTAATTGAGTTTTGACAGAACAAGAGAGAGAGAGAGTAGCCTGGACCTTGTGTGGAAATCCCAGGTGGGTGAAAATGCGTCGCAGAGTTTTTATAGTAACGAAGCTTGATCTTGCTAGTTTGTCCACTTGGGTATTCATTGATAGCTTGGAGTCCATGGTAATTCCGAGGTTTCTTACTTCCTTACATACTTTAGGCGGTGTTCCCAGATCGTCAAGCCAGGCGGTGTGTAGGTCATAACTTTTCCAATCGCCACATGTGAATATTTCCGTTTTGGAAGCATTCATTTTGAGATGGCTCCATGTCATTCACTGATCATCGGCTCTGAGGCAACTGAAAATTTGTGAGTTTCCAATGTTTTTGGGGCTTTCCAGTTTAACACAGTTTAAGACAGGTGGGATTCAGAGCTGGCAGTTTGGCTCCTGTAACATAGCAAAGACACTAAGGCAGCCACGTGCTTGTCAACTGCTAATCACTCACCTGCCACGTCAGAGACAGCCTCCTCGACATCCTTGAAGACTTGCTCAGATTGACAGACAACAGCAAACCTTTGGCGCACAGACAGACAATACTTATCAAATCCTGATCTGTCTATATCTTTTGGCTCTATTGACCACATAGTCTGTGGTAATTGCCCTCTCATTACTTTCTATCAGTGAGCTCCTCTCACTTAGAATTGTTTATCTTCGGAATCTAGAATGTTACAATGGTTTGCTTTGGTTGCCTAGTACTGGGAGTCAGTTGCTGCTGGCTGCCCTGTGGCTAGGACGTTGTTATATCTCTAACCTAAATAAAGAAGATCTTACTCTACCATCCTGTATCCTCGAACTTCTTCACACTGGCGACGAGGGTGGGATGAGCAGACTTCGTCTAACAGTATTGTCATCTCTTCCAAACAGCAAGAAGTTCGTTACTGTATGATCTTCGCTTTCAATCTGCTAAAGAGCTCTTGTCTTTCCTGCTCTTCTTCAACTGCGTCCTAACACAACCGTGTTCCTTCAAACAAGGTACTGTGCGAGCTTTATTTTCAATATTGAAGCCGCTTTCCTCATATCTGCCTAATTGAGAGAGACTTGCCTACCTTCTTGGGCGTCCTCGCTGCATCTTTCAGCTTGCCTGGCTGCGCCTCATTCCTTCGCGCTGCATCATGTTCGGCACCTTGTTCGCTCTTTTGTGAAACTGTGTCATTGCAGGGATTTGTGCCTGGGGCGCTGAGCTGGCTCGTCTTACAGGCGATTCACGAGCATTGTTTAAACGTGTGCTTGCGCCTTGCCTGCTCGCGCTGAGCACCATTGAATCTTCTCTTCCCTCAACATGATGACGCATTGATTGTGCATCACGTCTATCGTCGCTCCCCAGCGTCTGGTCTCCTGGCAACCAACTCGTCACATCCTTCTACGCTTCCCAGCGTCTTATGGTTGCTACGCGACGCATTTCCGACATCGCGCTGACGCACACAGCTGTTTCTACGGTGCGCTGATGCGCACAGCGATTTCACATATTGTTATTATTGGAGCTCCTTGATGACGCGCTGACGCGCACAGCTATTTCCAGTCTACACTTTACCTACTACTTTGCAGCCTGCTGCTGTTTAGTTCACTACAGAAAACAGCGGTGATCCCCACTCTTATTTTGTTTTACTTGCAGCCAATTGCCAGCAACGTCGCATTCACGCAGACACACCCAGCATTGCTGAGTGAGTTTCGTGTGTCAGCTGTGATTACTGGTGTTACTTTAAACGATTGCTTCACGCTGACACACACAGCAATTCTATGTACAATTCGTGTGTCAACAGTTATTCTACACTAATACACACAGCAAAGTTCCTTTTGAGTGTCAACTGTGGTTCTACGCTGATACTCACAGCTCTTACTTCATTTCTTGGATCCTTTACTACTTCCTCTCTACGCTGGAAGACTTTATCCAATCAGCTACTTACTGTACATGAAGGTTTTATTACATTGAATTTAAATTTTAAATACGAACAATATACCTTGAATACTTACTTACTTCCATGTTTATTTTACAATACTTATGTTAACACTTTACCCTTTATTTGCATATTTTTTTACAATTTGATACACCATGCAAAACGTAACTCCTCCTCCGTTTTTTCTATCTAACCCTGGGGATCCAAATTTACGTTGGTCAAAATGGAAAAAAGTTTTCCTAAACTATGCAAGGGTTTGCGTAGTATCGCTGAGTGCTGAAAGAAAGTCAGCATTACTTTTACACTGTTTAGGTTCGGAAGGACAAGAGGTGTTTGAACATCTTCCGAACCTAACTGATGAAGAGTCAGATAACCTCAATGAATTTGAAATCTGTCTTAAAAAACTTGATAAGCATTATCTCCCTAAGGTTAGTACCATTCTTGAACGTTACCATTTTGGTAAGCGGGTACAAAAAAGTGATGAGTCTGTCGAAACTTACATCACTGCCCTGCGTAAATTAGGTGCCACATGCAAATTTGATAGTTCTCTTGAAGAACGCATACGTGAACAATTTATGCTGGGTTGCTCTGTTGAGAAAATTAAAGATGAACTTTGGCAGAAGGATGATCCAAAACTTGATGAGGTTGTCGCAATAACAAAAAGAATTGAACACTCTCTTGCCTGTGTAGAGGTCATTAAAAAAGAAAATTGCGTGTTAGAAGAAAAGGTTCACAGTGTTACTAAAAAACCATCAAAGCCGATTTGGAAACAACGTGAGCCTACTCAATCTACTCACTCTTCCAACTCTCAATTTAAGGGTAACACAAAGATAAAATGCTACCGTTGTGATATGTTAGGCCATCTTGCTAATGACAAATCATGTCCTGCTCTCACTTCCAAATGCAAAAACTGTGGGAAAGTTGGACATCTATCCAAAGCCTGTAGAGCTAAGAAGAATAAGTCCAACAGGCGTGTTAAAGAAGTTTTGCTTGAGAGTGAAAGTGACTTTGACTCTGATGAAAATGATCTACACTGTGGGGAGGTTATTACACCAACGAGTAAAAACAAGAGCAAAGGTCCTTTTGACATGGTACTAGTGAATGACTGCAACATCAAAATGCTCTTCGACTCAGGGGCAAAGATTTCTCTCATTCCCAAAGAGTTTTTTGACTTGAAACTGCGTGGGAAAGTAAAAATTTACAAGCCAGACATAAAACCTTTAGCCTATGGTGGTCAACCGATAAAGTTGTTTTGCTACTTCATGGGCAATATTGAATACAAAGGCAGGTTGACTGCGGGGAAGATATATATTTCTTGCAAGGGTGACAGCATAATCAGCTGGTTTCACCAGGCTGATCTAGGTGTATACTTAGTACCTGGCGGTGATCCTTGCATTGTCCTCAGAGACATCTCTTCTCAATCTGCCTCTTCAATACGTGTCCCTAGAGAGTGTTGTACAAACGTTATTTCTAGTGAGAGTGATTTGAAGACTAATGTTATTTCTAGTGTGAGTGATTCTAGTTGTAGTTTACGTTCTGAATTTAAGAATGTCTTCTGCGAGAAGTTGGGTTGTCTTTCAGGCTACACGCACAAGATTATTCTTAAGCCTGATTCTCAACCCATCACCTGTAAAGTACGCAGTGTACCTTTGGCTATGAAAGAGTCTATGCTCAATGAGCTTGAGAAATTAAAGAAAGAAGGTATCATTGTTGAAACAGAGGCCAGCGAATGGTTAGCTCCGGTGGTTTTGGCACGCAAGGCCTCCGGTGAGGTTCGCTTATGTGAGGACCTTCGTGCTCTCAACCGTGCAGTGGTCGCTCAGGTCAAAATTGATGAGCAGTCCATGGATCTAACTGCCTTCATAACTCCTTATGGAACATACAAATTCCCACGCCTTCCCTTTGGCTTGATCTCTGCTGCGTCAGTTTTTCAGAGAGTCATGGAAGACGTGCTGAGTGGGGTTGAGGTAGTCAAGATATACCAGGACGATGTTTTGATTCATGGCTCGTCTCAGAGCGAACATGATGCAAGACTGAGATCTGTGCTTGAACGTTTCAGTAAGAGAGGTCTAACTTTGCGTGAGAAGAAGTGCAAGTTTAATCTTTCTGAGATTGATTATTTAGGTCACCGTTTGACCAGTGAGGGAGTTAGGCCCAGAGATCGTCTTGTGAAGACCATTGAAGAACTTCCTGTTCCGCAGTCCAGGGATGAACTAGTAACCTGCCTGGGTATGGCGGAGTACTACAATAAGTTTGTTCCACGGTTTGCCTGTCGTACCTGTGAGCTTAGAACTCTCTTAAAGAAAGGTGTGAAATTCTCTTGGTCTGCTCAGTGTCAGTTGGAGTTTGAGGGAGTAAAGAAAGCTCTTTGTTCTGCTCCCTCTCTACAGAGTTTTGATTCTTCTTCTAGCTCCATTCTTGTCACTGATGCCAGTTCACGAGGTTTGGGTGCTGTTCTTAAACAAATTAGGGATGGCAGGGAAGAAACCATTCTGTTTCTTTCAAGAGCTCTTGTTGGTCCAGAGCTTCAATATTCAGTAATCGAAAAAGAGGCCTTGTGCATTTTCTGGGCAATAAAAAAGCTCAAGAAATTTCTCTGGGGTTCCTCTTTTGTTGTCCATTCAGATCACAAGCCTCTAAAAGATCTATTCTGTAAAAAGTTGTTAGATGCTGTCTCCTCTTGTATATGTAAGTGGGTCATAGCACTTGAGGACTTCGACTTTGTTGTCAAATACATTCCGGGTGTTGATAACAAAGTGGCAGACTGTCTTTCTCGCCTGGTTCCTGAGCAATCTGGTGAGATCTCTCTTGACCCTGAGGATACCTGGGAAGTTGATGACTTCAAAGTATGTGAAGTGGTTGAAGGAGTTGTTTCGGAGTCAGAATGGAGAGAGACTATGAAAATTGACCAGGATTTACTCAATGTATGTAGATTAGTGTCAGAAGGATGGACCGGTATCAGGAGTTTGACTGAAGGTGTTAGAAAGTTCTGGAATGTTAGGAATGAACTTTTGTTGAATGATAATTTACTTTGGAGGGGAACGCGCCTTGTTCCTCCAACTTCTCCGAGACAGAAAATTGTTCGTTTAGCTCATCTGGGACATCAAGGCATCTTCAAAACCAAGGAGAGGGTTCGTTTACATTTCTGGTGGCCTGGAATTGATATGCAAGTAGAACGCATGGTGAGAGACTGCATGGAGTGTAATGCCTCTGATAAAATTTGCAAAACTAGAGTCCAGCCGATGATTATACGAGAGGCTCCTAAACGTTGTTGGCAACACGTAGCCTTAGATCTGTTGGGCCCTGTCATCTCCAAGACGGGTCAATTTTATGTTCTTGTGTTAATTGACATGTACTCTAGATGGCCGGAGATCAAAGTCACACAGAGTATAGAAACTAAGGATGTTATAAAGTTCTTAGAGAATATTTTTGCAGGGAGGGTCTTCCTGAATCCCTCTTGACAGATAATGGTGTACAGCTGGTATCAAGAGAGATGGAAGAATTCTTGGCCAAAAAAGGAATTGCACACAAGCGTTGTTCTCTCTATCATCCAGAATGTAATGGAATGGTAGAGAGAGTCAACCGTGTTCTGAAAGAAGCAATTCAACTGGCCAAAGAACAAAACCGTGACTGGAAAGCTGCTATAGTTGAGCGTGTTATGGTATACCGCTTAACCCCACATTCCATTACTGAAAAAGTTCCATTTGAGTTGTTTAGAGGGCGCACTCCCAATACCTATATGTTTCAGACTTGGATGAGGGGGAAGGGTGCTGGTAATGACACTAGTGAGGACACTGAATGGCATGCCCGTCAAGATCTCAAGTCAGCTAAGAGAAAGGTCACCTTCGATACCAGGCATGCGGTTTCTCGCACTGTAGTAAGTGTGGGTGATCGTGTGAGGGTACGTTTTCCCCAGAAGTGTGGTAGTGCTAAATTCTCCTCTCCCCACACTGATCAAACTATTTCTTAATGCGATTAAACTTGATGATGGCCGTATTTGGAATTTGAATAGAATGTCTCCTGTACGTGCTTGTGTTCCTCTTGACAAAAATAAAAAACCTGTTTCTCCTAAAGAAGTTTCTCCTCTGCGTAGGAGCACTCACACTTGCAAAACTCTGCAGAAACTGCTCAGCTATGTTTTGAAGTGAATGTAACTACTCAGTTATATTTTGAAGTGATTATACCTTTTAGTTATTCTTCATGTTATATTTTGTATTGGGGGAAGGTGTGTGGTAATTGCCCTCTCATTACTTTCTATCAGTGAGCTCCTCTCACTTAGAATTGTTTATCTTCGGAATCTAGAATGTTACAATGGTTTGCTTTGGTTGCCTAGTACTGGGAGTCAGTTGCTGCTGGCTGCCCTGTGGATAGGACGTTGTTATATTTCTAACCGAAATAAAAAGATCTTATCTCTACCATCCTGTAACCTAAATAAAGAAGATCTTATCTCTACCATCCTGTCTCCTCGAACTTCTTCACATAGTCCTAATCAGGAACTTGAGAAACTTGAATGCCTCTCAGTGTGCCATAGACACCAGTGGTAGCGCATTCCCATGTTACCTTTACTTGTTTCTTTATAAGACAGCAGCTATTAAAACTGTCAAACAAGTGAATAGAATTGTTTCCAAGTGGCGAATGGTCAACATTAGTACAGTGCAAAAATAGCACGGATAAAATCATATACTACAATATAACAGTAACGCAACCACTCAGGAGCTGGAATTAGTCCTCTGAAACTGCCACGACGTCATTGTCACGAAACAACTGAAAAAGTGAATTAATCGATGGCAACTTTTTGAACGTTTTTTTTTATTTTTTTTTATTCCACGATCCTCATGTTATGAGGAAACCTAGTAGCACAGAATTTGCCTGTGCACAGCATTAAGAGCGTCATTGAATGAAACCGACTGCAATAGGTTTTCAACTCATGGAATTAAGGGACCGTTTGGGCTTTTCATGGTGGATTTTATGTCTTCTAATCTGGAGAAGGTACGAGGAAATGTGCTGGGCACATTATTCTGCCAGGTTGGAGGTCATTTCTCTCCAGAAGAGTGCTGCTGCTGTCTGACTTTCAATCCGGAAGTGAAAGAGGGTACTGGGTGAAATGTCTCTTGGCTTCAGCACCAGCGGTCGGTAGATGGCGCCCCACCATGAGGCAATGTCTGAGGCTGGATCTGAGGTGGAGGGGCTTGAGTCCGCTGATGATTGAAGCGCAGTGTTATGGTGTAAGCTTGGAAGGTTCTAGAATGGAAGGCTGAGAGAGCTCCAAGGAAGTTAGTGGCTCCTGTCTCCTTGGAGTGGACCAATACCAGGTTCTGTGATGCAATAAATCATCTTGAAACTGCAACCTTGACGGCGCAGTCGTGTTTTCTCTACAGCACACAGCCTCACTCGATCTAACACAAGAATGTCAAAGACGCGGCAGTGTGTCTGCATGGACTGACACCATCCAATGACACGTCCGTGACAGGACATTAAGTGGACTCTTACACTAGCCTGCCCCTGTGAGACCGTGCGCGGTGCTTCCATGAGGAAAGGTAAGTCAGCATCCTTGCAGCACCACATTAGGTGGTGTCTAGGGTGACCAGACGTCCTGGTATATCCCGGACATTCCGGGTTTTTGAAGGACTGTCCCAGATTCCTGACACTTTTTGTTAAAACAAATGCATGTCCCGGTTTTTGAGAGAGAGGTTTGGACAGTGCACACATTAGTTGCACTACTGCTCATGGTCACGCTTTCACCGGCCCTCTCATCACACCATGGATACAAGTTTATTTGCAATTTTATATAGAGTGGACATGGTCCGAAGGCATCAGAGCGCTTTACAACAAGCAGGATACAAGGGTTACAGCAGGTTACAATAATAGTAACTAAACTCAGACGTTTGCATCGGTGGGTATGTGCTGAAGTTATCACAAGAAACAGTTACAGCAAATGAGCAGGGGAGAGACACAGTTAAAGCATCAATTTAGATGGTGGGTTCATCTAACGAGGCAGGCATTATCGCAGTGGGGAGAGTGGTTAAGTCAGGTCGAGGGGGAATTAACCAAGGTGTCTGTCAAATAGGAGGAACTTGAGGTCCTTTTTGAAGGTTACTATGCAGGTGGTTAGACGGAGGGAGGGAGGGAGGCAGAGAGTTCTAGATTCTAGTGGCCCTTCCAGAGAAAGACTGCTTCATGTACCGTTCTCGACTGAAGGTGGGGGGTTCCAGTAGCAGGGATTGGGTTTTTCTGGAACCCCTATTTGCTCCGGAGATTTTCAGATTCTCGTTTAGATAGGAGGGTGAGGAGGAGTGCAGTGCTCTGTGGGTAATGCAAGCAATTTTGAAGTTTAGGTCTTTAAAGAGTCCACTGCTGTGCTGCCTCCCCTCATCCAAGCAGCACAGCAGGTGTTAACGAGGGGGTCCATCGGTGACACAGGAGCCCATCACCCAAGGTCAAGCCGGCCCTTGGGGTACATTACAGCAAGCAGAGAGAGCTTTTACATTCTGAATTGTTTAATCTAACAGATGTTTTTCCTTTCCGTTGTGTAATAAAAATAATTCTCTTATGGGTCCCTGGACATCTCTCTGCCACTCTCCCCTCAGCCCCAAAAACGTAGAAACACATTGAAGCTTACTCAGTCCTCTTGCTTTCATTTGCTTTCTGGTACTTGTATTCTTTCTTACCATTATAACTACAGGACTACATGACCCAGAATGCAAAGGAGATCAGACTGAATGAGGAGCTCATGTGTGATGTGTGACCATTTGAGAACCCACTTCTTCCAGTGGCTAGTTACAAGTTTTGAAATATAAAAAAGGGCACAATCCCTAAAACGTTGGCATCTTTTGGGCTATCCAAATTATAGTCCCTCTTTTCGTAGGTTTGTGGGATGTGGCAGTAGAGCCCTACCATGGTGGGTGCTGTGTTGTAGTCCTTCAGCAGGAGTGCTCAATGTCAACATTTGGTCCTACTTCTATGTTTACGGCTGCCCCAGTTGTTAGTTCTGAAAAAAATAGTCACCGTAGTGGTACCAAATCACTGAAACAGGCCCAAAATGTATATTTATGTGTACGTTGAATGCTCCAGTAAGCCATAAGTCTATATTACATGGGGCACTGAAAATCCCTGCAGTTCTTGAACAACAACGCTGGCTGGGGCCAGTGAGGTATGTAATTTTTAGGTCTTTGTTCCAGCCTGTGTCTATTTATAGTTGTGTGTTTGATTGATTTTGGGTCCAGAAGTACACACTAGTTCTTTGTTTTTTTTCCTAGAGTTCAGTAGTCTAATCTTTGGGAACTAGCCTCTGATTGATTCTTCTGCAGAGATGATTCATTAAAATAAGTAACTACAGCTTTTATCTGAAAATACTCTGATTAAACGAAACAGTGCTGATTACCAGGCAGGGAAGTAAATATTCGAACTAATGAAATAAGCAGTAGCAGACCTCAAAGTACTGCAAACTACTTGCTCTAGAGAGAGGTCTTAATTACAATCTAATGACACTAAACACTTACATTTCTTGCCTGACTATTGCCTGCCTAACGATGCCACCCAGGGACCATCATTTCACAACAGTTCATTTAACAGTGACGTTTATGGTAACCAGAGAACTACTTCTACTAGTGAAACATCACTAGTAGAGTCTGGTAGGCCACACACTGTGGGTACCACTAGCACTCTTGATAGGCTGATAAGAACCTCTTCCCTCCCTTGTCCTGACCACCCTACCACCAAGGCTGCAATCAAAAGCACGAAAAAGCTCTTTTCCTAAAGGCCGCTCTATATGTCTCTTAACTTACTCACTCTTGTTCATGTTCACTCCCTCACATCACACTCACTCAACTCACTCACTTTCTTCAAATTTTTAACTCCAGTACAGAATGCACGAGCTAATATTCTTCTCTGAGGTTCCATGCCCCACTCGCTTGCCCTGAACAGTTATGAAGACGTTAATGGAATGACCCTCATGCACTTCACATTCTTTGGCTCGCACGGATGATCCAACTGTCTTCAGGCGTGTGTAAGTTTATTAGACCTATAGCAAGCCGCAACCTTACTATGATCTTTGATCAACATTTCCAATTCCGAACACCGACTGGGGTCACTGTCAACTCCGGCGAGTACTCTGCGTCCTAGTAATGGAGAATTGTCACACACAGGTCAGTAGAGGAGGAGTGGCTAGACTTTGCATATCCAAGCCTCGATTACTATTAAATGACACAATGTTTCCAAATGTGTTCGAAGGTGTGTTTGCAGAATTAGGGACTCATTTATAGGGTTGAGGATCTGAAATCCTCAAATTTCTGTAGGAAACTCTAAGCCTAATTTCCTCCACCATAGGCATATTATTGTGAAGGACACTCAGCCAATACTTCTAAGCCGTATGTAGTTTGGTCCAGAAATTGGAGGATTTTCACTTCCCTCCCAACTTTAAATGAGGCCCTTTATACATAACCATCCCATGTCTACAGGAATCCTCTTACGTTGCCACCAATAAAACATGCTTAAATCCTCCTGTGGTTGGCTAGATTACTCATGCGCCACCATCAGTCTGACATGAGAGGTTCCAAAGTTTGGGCTAACTTTGCCTTCAGTCACAATGTATTCCTCTGTAACGAGTTACACAATATAACCTTTGGAGATTGTCAAGGAGCATCTTGTGGACACTGAGAAGATGGCATTGAAATAGTCAATGGTATACACAACAGGAGTCATAGGTGAGGCTCATGGTAGAGCGAAGTCCTATGACTATATATAGTATGGTGTACTTCAAACGGTATTAGCCGCATCAGTACGTTGGAGCCGTGTCCGTAAAAAACGTCCTTTAAGCCAGCACGTTAGTGCTACCATGAGCCTCACCTATGCGCCCTAGGATTCGCTTCAATCCTCTTTGATATACGCGTCTGAGGATACATTTCATTTCTATACCCTATTGCCCTGAAGAAGCCCATTTTTGGGCGAAACGCGTTGGCTGGTTCTATCATACGAAGCACAACTGAGTCACCGAGAGACTCGTGAACGCCCAACTGACCGCCTTCATCGAAGAAAACTCCATCCTAGACTCCTCCCAGTCCGGATTCCGCAGCAACTACAGCACTGAAACCGCACTCCTCGCCGCCACCGATGACATCCGCATGCTACTCGACCAGGGCCACACTGCAGCCCTCATCCTACTAGACCTCTCCGCAGCCTTCGACACGTCTCACACCTCACCCTCGCAGCCAGACTTCACGACGCTGGGATACGAGGAACCGCCCTCAACTGGATCCGATCCTTTCTCTCCGGCAGAACCCAGAGGATCAGACCCCCCCCTTCCTCTCCGAACCCACAGAGATCAACTGCGGAGTACCCCAAGGATCATCACTCAGCCCCACGCTCTTCAACATCTACATGGCCCCCCTCGCCGCCATTGTCAGACAGCATGGGCTCAGCATAGTATCTTACGCCGACGACACCCAGCTCATCCTCTCCCTCACAAAGCACCCCAAAGACACCAGACTCTGTTTCCAGGAAGGAATGAAGGACGTTGCAACCTGGATGAAAAACAGCTGCCTGAAGCTCAACTCGGAGAAGACTGAGGTCCTCCTCCTCGGACCCGCCACCTCCGCCTGGGACAACACCTGGTGGCCTTCCGCCCTCGGGAGTCCACCCACCCCTACAGACCACGCACAGAACCTCGGCATCATCCTTGACTCCTCCCTCAGCATGACCCGCCAAGTCAACTCCATAGCCTCCACTAGTTTCAACTGCCTCCGCTTCCTCCGCAAGACCTTCAAATGAATACCCCCCGAATGCAGAAAAACCGTCACCCATGCACTCATAACCAGCAGACTGGACTATGGCAACGCCCTCTACGCCGGAATCAACCAAACTCTTCTACACAAACTCCAAACCATCCAGAACACCGCAGCCAGACACGTCCTAGGCACCCCACGGCACGAACACATCACCCAACACCCAAGAGACCTCCACTGGCTCCCCGTCGAGAAGAGAGTAACCTTCAAACTGCTCACCCACGCCTACAAATCCCTCCACAACATCGGACCCAAATACCTCAACGAGAGAGTCTCCTTCCACATACCCAAAAGGAACCTCCGCCGACCTCGCCCTGGCAGAGACCCCGCGCATCCGCAAAACCAGAGCAGGCGGAAGAGCCTTCTCCTACGTCGCAGCCAAAGCCTGGAACGAGCTCCCAATCAACATCAGACGCTCCCCGACCCTCACACATTCAGGAAGAACCTCAAGACCTGGCTCTTCAACTGAACAGGAGCTGTAACCCCCCCACCCCCCTTCCCCCAGCGCCTTGAGACCCTCACGGGTGAGTAGCGCGCTTTATAAACACTTGATTGATGAATCGACTTTTATGTGCGTAGAAGTTTTTTTAAATGCATAATTATGGGTGACAAATTAATGTTGAATATGAATGAGTTTATGATGAATTATAGATGCAAATGCTGAATTAATAACTTTACACCTGAAATGAGATTAATTCGATGAATAGAAATGCATTCAATAATATGCTTAAGTGGTGCCACATTTTACGAAAACTTCATTTTAGTTATCATGGATGCTGTTCTGATGCTGTTCACTTCACTCTTGCTCGGTACCCTCCCATCATGTCCCCCTGTGCATCTTCTCTCCCCACAGTCTCCACAGAGCACTGTGTCGTAACTGGTCAGTTTCCATAGAGTGCCTGTATTATGAATTCACTTTTCTTCGTCTTCCTAATGTAAGTTTTGAAGGACTTTTCTGTTGTAGTTCCGGTGTGGGCTGGTAAGGTTCACTGGTGTATGGGTTATTGTGCAAATAATGTTTCATGCTGTGGTGCATCTCCGACAGCAACAGCACAGAAGCTGCTTGGCCCTTTCTTTAAAATGGATTAGTGTGATGTACTTCATCCTTACATATCATCTTTGGATTTGCCTAAAATGTGTTACCTCTAATCATGCCATTGTGAAACTATCATCTTTGCTCATTTTATATGCTGAAATTGTGTATAAAACACCTGCTTTTGGGGGTGAGCCAGAGGTTTTTCCTTTTCTCTAGGGATGCTGTCTGTTCTCTTATGATTTGCTGTTCATTTGGGAGTTAGAAACATTTTGCTGTCTGACTATATACTTTGTATTTCAGCCTTCATGGCATTTATTATAATTCTGTACCAACTGATTTTTAGTTTTTGCAATGAAACCTTTTTAACTTTTTCCTGATCTAGATCTCAGTTATTGAGTAGTGCCAGTTACCTATTTTTGCTACTCTGCCAGCTGTACGTTGGGCATGATGTTGAGAAGGGCTCTTGATCGCAAGATCAACTTTGGAGCGGAATCACCAAAGGTAATATCGGGGGAATCTGAAATTTTGGATGTATTACATTTTGGGGTTTGGGGTTCCGCTTCCACAAATGTGTTCCAGAATTTCAAGGCTGGCTACCAGCTGATTACCTAAGGTTGATTACCTTCTGGGTCACCCTATGAAGTAAGATATTAGTAGTTTTTTTTCTCAGACTGTCAGGTGTTCACCCAGGCTAGGGAGTTCCTCTAGGAAGATTTAATTATATTTTGGGCACTGGTGCACATACAATACTGAAAGACGGGTTTGTGTTACCAAAAGAGATCAAGTGGTCAAAAATCTGCTGGAAGTTTTTATTTTCTTTGTGCAAGTCAGGCTATGTTCTCTTGTTTGGTGATGCAACAAAGGCTGATAACATTCGTGTGCTTCATGTGCATCCATCGGTGACCTAGAGTCATCACGATCATCGTATTTAATTGTTAATTAAAATCAATTTCTACTTAACGATTTTTTCTCAAACGTCCTACTAAGGTAATGTTAAAAGAAGGATAGAATTCATACTACACCTTTAGGTCCAAAAAGTTGGCTTTGGTTACTGTTAGACCCAGGGTTCCAGGGACCACTGACTGCGACACGGTAGCTTGGCGCGAGGCAGGTAGGCACGCCGGAGGCTAAGTGTGAAGTAGTTGTGCAGCAGTCTCCCACTCTGACACAGTAAGGCACACGCAATAAAGAGACACCACTCCAGTTTCATTTACAAAAACAAGTATCTTTATCTACTTCTTGTTAAGGTAAGTAACGTAGGGTTCTCACATTAGTCAGGATAAACGGTTTCTGGTAACCTCAGGACAATACAGGTAACATTTCCTATGCAGTGCATGTAATATGGCTCCTTCAGATATGAAGCACAAGGAATAACCCTTAGGCAGGTATGCGTTTAACATGGGCAACATGTCCTATGCAGTGTATAAACTACAGGTAATCATTCTTATGCGGCTATGCCCTACAGATCACAACTCTTAGAGAGATTTGCACTCTAGATCACAATGCTTATGCAGGGCTTTAACAGAGGTACTGCACTCATCATCCTAGGTAGTCATTCTGGTGCATAGCTCTAGCATGGGCAAAAGTTGTCATTTGGGAACTTGGTGCCCTTGCAGGGGAGACAGGACAGCAGAACGGTCTAGCGCCAGGGGGACGTGTAGCTGGCTATCCCCGCTGCGCTTGGGTCTCAGTCACTGCCTGGGCGAGGGCACAACACTTCCCAACCCTCCCTGCGGGGCTGTTACCTGGGGGGAAAAGTCAGCTGTCAAGCCAGTGTTGGTTCGGGGAGGAACCGGCCGCCTCCTCATTCCCACGGGCCTCTACGCTTCTTCGGACCCGGCCTGGGGAGGTCAGGGGCTCCCACTCTCTTCGGAGCCCCCTCGCCGATGCCTGGGCGGGCTCCGGGCTTCCTGTTTGCCTCCGGGCCCGGGAGCCAATCCGTGCATGGCTTCTTGGGGGCGCGGCCGATGACGCGACCGGCGCCCCGGTTGCCGGGCAACGCCTCCTTTCGCGCTTCAGGCCTAGCGCGGCCTTGGCAGCAACCGCGGCGGCCCTCCCCTCGCTTCGGGGGCCGCGGGGGTATTCAGGACCACGCACTCTTCTTCTTGAGCAGCACCGGGGTCGCGGCGGTGATTCCGGCCACAGCGCTTCTCGGGGGCAAAGCGCTTGTATGCAGATCCCCGGCCAGCGGTGGTGAGTTCCCCCACACCAGCACTCTTTTTACTCACAGCGCAGGGGCCGCGGCAGCGATCTGGGGGCACAGGGCGTGCTCCGGGTTAGCGCTCGGGATTAAGGGCACAGCGCCTTCTTTCCAGCAGCGCCCAACAGCAATTTCAGGCACTGGGCACGAAGCAACACGCTACCACAGCGCTTAGAGTCTCTTGCAGGGTTTAGGCTATCCAGCGCTATACGATCACAGCGCGTAGCATTAGCTGGGAGTTCTGGGCATGCACACCTTCGTTAGCACAGCGCTGGGGGGGACAGTTGCAAGTTCTGGCAATATAGCGCTTAGGTGGCCCAGCGCTTTACCTTGTGATCCCCAGCAGCAGCAGCGCTCGCAGGTTCCCCAGCACTCAGGAATCACAGCGCTAGCTGGGGAGTTTCAGGTGTCAGGTCCACAGCGCTTCCCAGCCTCAGCGCTGGCAGGAGATGGCAGGTATTAGTTGCAGAAGTTAGTTGCAGTGGGAGGAAAGATGGTAGTCTCGGGCAGGCACACTGGAGTTGGTCTCCCTGGTTCCCCTCACACAGGGCAAGGTCAGCAGGCTGGCAGGATCACTCATCTATCTTGGGGCAGCAGGGCCTAAGATCAGTCAGCCTCAGTAGTGTAGCCTCCCCCTAGCTCAGCAGCCTTTACTCCGGCGGAGGGTCCCCAGGTCCAGTAGTGCACCAACTAACTGTCAGGTTTCCCTCCTCTACTTTTATACCCCTAGGTCAGGTGACCCTACCAAAAAGGCGGCAAGTTCTGGCGCCAACCTGGGGGGGTTGGAAGGTTCTAGAAGGCTCTGGGGGCTCTGTGGTGGCTGTCTCTGGTGACAAGAGGCGGGACGCTCAGGGTTACAGTAGCACTATGTCCCAGCCTTATCCCAACTACTAGCGCGCAGATAGGACAATGGCTACTCCGCAGTAGCAGGGGCCTGTGGCAACCATGTTGTTAGGAGAGAGCACCTGCACCTCAGCACTGTTCAGCAGCGGTAAGGCGCCCAGAGTCCTATGTCCAACAAAAATGGCGGTCAAGATCGAGGCAAAAAGGGGAAAAAATGCGGGGTAAGACCACCCTAGGGCTGACAGGTCTAACACGCGTCCCCCCCAGCCGAAAGTGGGGAGAGCTACCCAACCTCTAGGGAGTTCTCGTCACTAAGGCGGAAGAACCGAGAGAGACCGTCAGCGTTGGCGTGGTCTACTCCGGGTCGGTGTTCCACCCTGAAGTCCATACCCTGGAGGGAAATGGACCACCTCAACAATTTAGGGTTTTCGCCCCTCATCTGCATGAGCCAACGAAGGGGCCGGTGGTCGGTCTGAATCAGGAAGTGAGAGCCAAAGAGATATGGCCTCAGCTTCTTCAAGGCCCAAACCACAGCAAAAGCTTCTCGTTCGATAGTACTCCACCGCTGTTCCCGGGGGAGTAGCCTCCAGGAGATGAAGGCCACAGGCTGGTCTTGGCCCTCCTCGTTGAGTTGTGAGAGTACTGCCCCAATGCCATGCTCAGAGGTGTCCGTTTGAACAATAAATTCCTTGCTGAAGTCCGGAGCCCTAAGTACCGGAGCAGTGCACACAGCCTGCTTGAGGGTATCGAAAGCTTTCTGGCAAGCGCCAGTCCAAATCACTTTTCTTGGTTGCTTCTTGGATGTGAGTGCGGTCAGGGGGGCCACGATGGTGCCATAGCCCTTGACAAACCGGCGGTAGTAACCCATGAGGCCCAGGAAAGCCCTGACCTCTGTCTGGGTTTTGGGGGGCTCCCAGGCCAGGATGGTCTCGATTTTGGCCTGGAGGGGCTGCACCTTACCCCCGCCCACCAGGTGCCCCAGGTAGACGACAGATCCCTATCCGATCTGGCATTTGCTGGCCTTGATGGTCAGGCCAGCCCGCTGCAGGGCCTGCAGCACCTCCTGGAGATGCTCCAAATGGTCCTCCCAGCTGCTGCTGAAGACAGCTATGTCATCCAGGTAGGCAGCAGAGAGGGCCTCTAGGCCAGAAAGTACCTGGTTTACCAACCGCTGAAAGGTGGCAGGAGCGTTTTTCAATCCAAAGGGCATCACTCTAAACTGGAAGTGGCCCTCTGGGGTGGAGAACGCAGACTTCTCCTTGGCTCCGTTCGCCATGGCGATCTGCCAGTATCCTGACGTGAGGTCAAAGGTGCTTAAGTATCGGGCGGCCCCCAGCCGGTCAATGAGCTCATCCGCCCTAGGGATCGGGTGAGCATCCGTCTTGGTCACGGAGTTAAGTCCTCGGTAGTCCACACAGAACCGAAGTTCAGGTGTGGTGCCCGGTGGGGCCGCTTTCGGTACCAATACCACCGGACTGGCCCAGGGGCTGCTGGAAGGCTCGATCACCCCCAGCTCCAACATCTTAGCGACCTCACTCTGAATGCTGGTCTTCACTTTGTCTGACAGCCAATAAGACTTGGTCTTGACAGGGGGGCTGTCCCCTGTGTCCACGTCATGGGTACACAGGTGGGTGATACCAAGAACAAGGGAGAACAAGGAAGAGTACTGCTCCAATACCTGGCGGCAGTCCCTCTGTTGCTCCGGCGTCAGGGACGGGGAAAGGACCACTCCCTCCACCGATCCATCTTTCTCTTGGGACGCCAGAAGGTCCGGAAGAGGCTCGCTCTCCTCCTCCTCGCTCCCATCAGTCACCATCAGGAGGGTAAGTTCCGATCTCTCCTGGTGTGGCTTGAGGCGGTTGACATGCAACACTCGGTGGGGTTGCCTTGGGGTCCTAAGATTCACCAAGTAAGTGGTCTGACCCTTCTTTTCCAGTATCTCGTATGGGCCAGTCCACCGGTCCTGGAGGGCGCTAAGCTCTCCGGGCTCCATGACCCACACCTTCTGTCCAGTATCCAGTTCCACAGGATGGGCATTCCAGTCATACCACTCTTTCATGACCGCTTGGCTGGCCTCTAAGTTCTCAGATGCCTCTTTCCACAGTCCAGCCATCCGGCTGCGGAACGCCAACATGTAGCTCACTACATCTTGGGGAAGCCTCCTAGGAGACTTCTCCCAGCCCTCCTTCACCAGGCCGAGAGGTCCCCTGACAGGGTGCCCGTACAGCAGCTCGAAGGGGCTGAAGCCCACCCCCTTCTGCGGCACCTCTCGGTAAGAAAATAACAAGCAGGGCAAGAGGACGTCCCACTTCTTCCTCAAGTCCTCAGGCAGACTTCTGATCATTCCTTTCAGGGTCTTGTTAAAACGCTCCACGAGCCCGTTGGTCTGGGGGTGGTAAGGGGTGGAGAACTTGTAAGTCACCCCACACTCCTTCCACATGGCCTGCATATAGGCGGACATAAAGTTGGTGACCCTGTCCGACACCACGACCTTGGGGAAACCCACCCGGGTAAAAATCCCCATCAGGGCCCGCGCCACCGCAGGTGCAGTGATGGTCCTCAGAGGGATTGCCTCCGGGTACCGGGTGGCGTGGTCCACCAGAACTAGATTGAACCGGTGTCCAGAAGAGGTCGGCGGATCCATAGGCCCGACAATGTCGATGCCCACCCGCTCAAAAGGAGTACCAACGACCGGTAGTGGCTCCAGGGGGACCTTCAACTTGGTCCCGGTCTTCCCACTCGCTTGGCAGGTCATGCAAGTCTTGCAAAAGGCATCAGAAGCCATCCTCATCCTGGGCCAATAGAAGTGTGGGACCAGACGAGCAAAAGTTTTATCTTGGCCCAGGTGTCCCGCCAGGGGGATCTCATGCGCTAACTCCAGCAAAAAGGCTCGATAGCATTGGGGGACCACTAAGGCCCTTGAGGACCCATGCACCGGAGCCTTGGGTTCACTGTAAAGAAGGCCATCCTCCCAGTAGATATGGTAGTTTCCAGCAGCATTTCCGGCTGCTTGGGCTTCGGCCTGTCGCCGCATGCCCTCAAGGGTGGGGCACTCCTTCTGTGCCCAACAGAATTCCTCCCGGGTAGGCCCTCCTTCCACCTGCCACTCTGCAGGGGTTGGCAAGTCCCCCACGGGAACAATGTCACCCTCCGCGGACTCCGGTGCAACCACAGCGGGTGCCCCATCCATCTCACCGGGTGCGTCCTCCAAGGAGTTTTCCGGATCAGCAGTGGGCTGGGCCATTGTCCCAGGCTCCAGCCCTGGTTGACTCCCTTGCCGGGCAGCCATGGACCGTGTGACCGCACAGGTCCATCCTGGTAGTCCCAGCATCTCGGCGTGTGCTTGAAACTCCACCTCCTTCCAGGCGGTATGCTCAAGGTCGTTTCCCAACAAACAGTCGACTGGCATGGCAGGGCTCACCGCGACTCTCAACAGGCCTGAAACCCCTCCCCACTCAAAGGGAACTTGGGCCACGGGGTAGTGACCCACACTGTTGTCAGCCATTACAACCGGGTGGAATACATCCGGAATCACTTGCTCCGGGGACACCAGCTGTCTCCTTACCATCGTCATGCTGGCACCTGTGTCCCTCAGGGCCTCCACCCCCTGCCCGTTGACAAGGACTCTCTGCCTGTACTTGGCAGTATTCGAGGGTACCTGGATCTGCGGGACCATCTCCCTGTCTCCCAGGGATACTAGGGTCAATCCTGCCCACTCACCCCCCTTATCTAGGGACAACTCCTCCCCCAGCGCTACACTCGCCACCCCGGGGTTCTTACCTCCAGTAGGGGCTGGGGTCCTTTTACGACACTGGGGATCCCCCTTGTAGTGTCCAACCTCCCCGCACTCATAGCACTGGACAGTTCTGGGCTGTTGACTTCTGTCAGGATAAGTAGGCTTTTGGTAACCAGATTGGGGCTGGGATCCAAACCCTCTCCCTTGCGGTCTGTTTTGGGGGCCTTTGGAGAACTCCTTCTTTTTATCTCCCCCCTCTCTCTTCTGGGGGAAACCCTGTCCACCCTTCTGGGGGTCCCCCCCGGATCCCTTGTTGGACACCCTGGTACTGATCCAGGTATCCGCCTCCTCCGCAAGTTCCCTCGGGTCGGTCAACTTGCGGTCAACCAGCTGTTGGCGCAGCTCTGGAAAACATTTATCTAGAAGGTGCTCTCTTAAAAACAAATCGGACAGCCCTCCATAATCAGTCACCTCGCTGCCCCGCACCCAACCCTCCAATGCTTTGCGGGCATAGTCCAGGAAATCCACCCAGTTCTGTGTGGGAAGCTTGTGGCTATTTCTAAACTTCTGTCGATATTTCTCAGGGGTCAGGCCAAACTTCTTAATCAACGCTTCCTTCATAACAGAATAGTTGGTCTGATCTGCCTTGTTTAGTGTCAAGAGTGTGCCCCTCCCCACCGGAGGCATATATCTATACAGGCTACCCCCCCAGTAACTCTCGGGGACCCCGTGGGCTATCAAGGACACCTCATAGGCCGCTAGCCACTTGTCGATATCGTCCCCCACATTAAAACTGGCCACAACATCTTTGGGCATGTAGAACCTAAACTCCCGTGAAGCTTCAGTCGGTACGCTGCCACCATTTGCATTATTCTGAGCCCCCATCTGTAGGGCTCTAATCTCCAATTCTTTCAGGCTGAGCTCATGGGCAAGCTTCCTTTCCTCCATATCCAGCCTCTTCTCTTCACGCTCCTTCTCTAACCTGGCAAGCTCTAGTTTAAGTTGTCTCTCCTCCCTCCTGTCCTCGAACTCCTCCGCAGACAAACTCCTTACTGAAACACTACTACCTGCCCTGGAACGTCTTCCTGGCAATACATTATCACTGGTATCTATATGCAGTAGGTCCAGCTCTCCTGGAGCGTCCCGCTCTACCTGCCCCTCGTCCCCCCTCCCTTCCGGGTGGGCCAATGCCCATGCTCTCAAGGTTTTTTGAAGCTCCTCTCTTTTGGCGCCTCGCTTGAAGAACACCCCTTTCCCCTCGCAGAACCCCTTAAGCTTCCAGGTTGGCCAGCTCGAATTCCATCTTGCTAGGTAGGGCCTCGGACAATTTCAGGGAAAACCACTAGGACGTAGGTAACAGGCTTACCACCAGAGCACTTACAATCAGGCAATTAGGGAGAACTTTGAGCTTGCATTAAAACAGGTGTCGGATTGCGGCGCACACTGAGTCACTGTAGGGTGCTGCACAAGCACAAGTCCTAATCCCACCGCTGCCACCAATGTTAGACCCAGGGTTCCAGGGACCACTGACTCCGACACGGTAGCTTGGCGCGAGGCAGGTAGGCACGCCGGAGGCTAAGTGTGAAGTAGTTGTGCAGCAGTCTCCCACTCTGACACAGTAAGGCACACGCAATAAAGAGACACCACTCCAGTTTCATTTACAAAAACAAGTATCTTTATCTACTTCTTGTTAAGGTAAGTAACGTAGGGTTCTCACATTAGTCAGGATAAACGGTTTCTGGTAACCTCAGGACAATACAGGTAACATTTCCTATGCAGTGCATGTAATATGGCTCCTTCAGATATGCAGCACAAGGAATAACTCTTAGGCAGGTATGCGTTTAACATGGGCAACATGTCCTATGCAGTGTATAAACTACAGGTAATCATTCTTATGCGGCTATGCCCTACAGATCACAACTCTTAGGGAGATTTGCACTCTAGATCACAATGCTTATGCAGGGCTTTAACAGAGGTACTGCACTCATCATCCTAGGTAGTCATTCTGGTGCATAGCTCTAGCATGGGCAAAAGTTGTCATTTGGGAACTTGGTGCCCTTGCAGGGGAGACAGGATAGCAGAACGGTCTAGCGCCAGGGGGACGTGTAGCTGGCTATCCCCGCTGCGCTTGGGTCTCAGTCACTGCCTGGGCAAGGGCACAGCACTTCCCAACCCTCCCTGCGGGGCTGTTACCTGGGGGGAAAAGTCCGCTGTCAAGCCAGTGTTGGTTCGGGGAGGCACGGGCCGCCTCCTCATTCCCACGGGCCTCTACGCTTCTTCGAACCCGGCCTGGGGAGGTCAGGGGCTCCCACTCTCTTCGGAGCCCCCTCGCCGATGCCTGGGCGGGCTCTGGGCTTCCTGTTTGCCTCCGGGCCCGGGAGCCAATCCGTGCGCAGCTTCTTGGGGGCGCGGCCGGTGACGTGACCGGCGCCCCGGTTGCCGGGCAACGCCTCCTTTCGTGCTTCAGGCCTAGCACGGCCTTGGCAGCAACCGCGGCGGCCCTCCCCTCGCTTCGGGGGCCGCGGGGGTATTCAGGACCACGCACTCTTCTTCTTGAGCAGCACCGGGGCCGCGACGGTGATTCCGGCCACAGCGCTTCTCGGGGGCAAATCGCTTGTATGCAGATCCCCGGCCAGCGGCGGTGAGTTCCCCCACACCAGCGCTCCTTTTACTCACAGCGCAGGGGCCGCGGCGGCGATCTGGGGGCACAGGGCACGCTCCGGGTTAGCGCTCGGGATTAAGGGCACAGCGCCTTCTTTCCAGTAGCGCCCAACAGCAATTTCAGGCACTGGGCACGAAGCAACGCGCTACCACAGCGCTTAGAGTCTCTTGCAGGGTTTAGGCTATCCAGCGCTATACGATCACAGCGCGTAGCATTAGCTGGGAGTTCTGGGCATGCACACCTTCGTTAGCACAGCGCTGGGGGGGGGTACAGTTGCAAGTTCTGGCAATATAACGCTTAGGTGGCCCAGCGCTTTACCTTGTGATCCCCAGCAGCAGCAGCGCTCGCAGGTTCCCCAGCACTCAGGAATCACAGCGCTAGCTGAGGAGTTTCAGGTGTCAGGTCCACAGCGCTTCCCAGCCTCAGCGCTGGCAGGAGATGGCAGGTATTAGTTGCAGAAGTTAGTTGCAGTGGGAGGAAAGATGGTAGTCTCGGGCAGGCACACTGGAGTTGGTCTCCCTGGTTCCCCTCACACAGGGCAAGGTCAGCAGGCTGGCAGGATCACTCATCTATCTTGGGGCAGCAGGGCCTAAGATCAGTCAGCCTCAGTAGTGTAGCCTCCCCCTAGCTCAGCAGCCTTTACTCCGGCGGAGGGTCCCCAGGTCCAGTAGTGCACCAACTAACTGTCAGGTTTCCCTCCTCTACTTTTATACCCCTAGGTCAGGTGACCCTACCAAAAAGGCGGCAAGTTCTGGCGCCAACCTGGGGGGGTTGGAAGGTTCTAGAAGGCTCTGGGGGCTCTGTGGTGGCTGTCTCTGGTGACAAGAGGCAGGACGCTCAGGGTTACAGTAGCACTATGTCCCAGCCTTATCCCAACTACTAGCGCGCAGATAGGACAATGGCCACTCCGCAGTAGCAGGGGCCTTTGGCAACCATGTTGTTAGGAGAGAGCACCTGCACCTCAGCACTGTTCAGCAGCGGTAAGGCGCCCAGAGTCCTATGTCCAACAAAAATGGCGGTCAAGATCGAGGCAAAAAGGGGAAAAAAATGCGGGGTAAGACCACCCTAGGGCTGACAGGTCTAACAGTTACCCTCACCCAGCGGCCACTCTTAAGATTCATTGTGGACCCTCCAACTACTGAGGCATAACCACCTTTAACAGCAAGGTGGGTGTTCGGACCATTGCTAAGGATGTTATGTTTAGGATTCCATCTGTGTCAGTGTGAGGATTTTGGAGGCCCCGTCCAAGACATATTTTGAGACCTTTTTCTATGGAACAACTTTGAATTTATTATCCATTTTCAGCTAATTCAAGCCCTTGTGATGCCTAGCAATATTGAATTATATGATAAATCTCTAGAAACAGGGCAAGCAAAAAAGAGCTGGAAGTTCAAGGTGCCCTACATCCACCAGCCAAGCAGTCCCCAAAGAAAGCTTCAACAAGCTTCCTATTTGCGCTCTGATTTTTTTAAATCTTACATCAACATTTTATGGAGAAGTTTTGACCAGCCTATGCGTGTAGTAATGGATGTTTAGTGGACTGTATATAATATTATAATTAGATCTATGAACATAGAGCTTCAAATTGTAGATTTACGTGCCTGGTCATTGTAATCACAAATAAATCACAGCTGGCATCCTTGCTGTAACAGTGAAAATGAAAACATTGCTCTGAGGGTATCCCGCATTCCCTTGGCTGAAATTTACATCTTTCCCTTAATCCTCTTCTACATTTATCCCTCCTCTCTCCATGCTCTGTGTACACCTCTCTGGCTGGACTGCAACCTATGACTCTGCTGAAAAGTGAAATTGAAAGCTGGAGACAGGAAAAGGGCAGAGAAGTAAAAAGAATAATAAAGTATAGCAAGAAACCCGAATAGAGGAACAAGGGAGGTATAGACAGAGAAGAGGTAGTGAGATAGCTGATGTAGGAGAGACTTATTGCAAAGCCCGAAAGTTGAGTTAGCAGAAAAGAAATGGAGCAGTAGAAAGAGGAAGAGGCAGTTAGAGAAAGAAAGGTAGAGAGATAGATAAGGTTTTAGACTGAGTAATAGAGCTCTCGAGATAAGGAGAAGAAAATATTGAGCGGCTGACTGCGGAGCGTGGGGCTCACGGTTCGATCCCCGGCGCCGACGGCAGCTCAGCTCAGCACGCTGTGACTTTGGGCAATAGCTCACTTAATCTCCCCGACGGCCCCCAGTGCCTTGAGACCCCTAGGGGTGATTAGTTTGCGCTTTACAAATACCAGATACATACATAAGAATGGCTCAGGCGGCCGGTATTAGTTGTTTTTAATGTATATTGAATTAATAAAAAACTGTTGTTCTGCTCATCTTTTAATTGCACAAAGAGTGCCACCATATTGGCAGCTGTCAGAAGTGCAGGTGTTGACAATTAAGTGCCGGTGCCGATCACCGAAAACCACCGGCTCAAATTAACACTGCCTCCACCTTTGAAGGCCATCGTGATAAAGTGATCAGACTGTGCATAGAACAGATTCGTTTTCGGTACTCAGAGTTGGGCCCTGGGATAACAAGGAGTAGTGGCAGGATAGTATTAATAAAACTCACACTCCCTTAAAAACCCTGTCAAGTGGCTCTCAAAACTCACAATCATCAGCCCAGCCAGTTCATTTCCACCAAGCAGCCACTTTGCCTCAGCATGTTGAATACAATCAAAAGGAGTGGGCATAATTGTGTAATTCGTTGTCACTCCCAGTAGGGTTTTTGCTCAAAGTACAATCGTTATGCAAATTGCACTCAGTGGTCATGTTATGGTATGTTCTTCAGATTTGCAAAGCACACTATCACCATCCTGGCACTGAACAGATGTGAGCCTAGCCAAATGAATGGCTTGGTGGGACTACTCGAAAAGCCAGGTCTTCAGTGTCTTGTGAAATTTAAGAAGTGAGGAGGAGGCTCTTATGTGTAGTGGCTGGCCGTTCCACACTTCAGAAGCGATGTAGGAGAAGGCTTGACTGCCAGATCTGGTTTTCCATATGCATGGGGTGTGTGCAAGTAGGAGTCCGGACAAGCAGAGGTGTCTGGAAGGTTTGTGAAAGCAGATGCGATTGCTGAGGTATGCTGGTCCAGGGTTATGTAGTGTGTTAAAAGTGTGGGTGAGGAGTTTGACTTGTGCTTGTTTGTGCATGGGAAGCCAGAGGAGCTCCTTCAGGTGTGGTGTGATGTGAATGCAATGTGGGAGGCTTGAGGTGTGGGTGGTGTGGGAGGGAATTGTGTCGGTCCTAGCTCTATTGGACACCAGGTGGAGTCCCACGGTGAAGTGCTCTTCCTGAACACCACAATTTTGGTCTGTTTTCAGCTTCAGACAGCTGGTCTTCATCTAGTGGGGGATATCAGTCATACAGGCATCGAACTTTATCCTGGTACTGGGTGTCTAGTCTGGGAGAATGAGCTATGTGTCGTCGGCATAGGAGAGTATGTTGATGTCGTGAGAGCAGTGGCAACCGCTAGCAGGAAAAAGTAGTGAGGCAAAAAAAAATACAACTTACCTGCCACCTTGCCACACTCTACAGCTCCCGAATCCTGATGCACACAGGCTCCCACTATCCCCTGCACCAATCCAAAGACTGCTCTCATGTTGGTATTGGCCAGCATGAGAGCAGCACCAGGATTGGGCGGAGTGGGCTGGTTTCAAGCTCCAGCAGGGACTGGGAGCTTGTGCTCCTGAGCCCTGCTGATATCTGCAAGCAACAGCCTGGAGATATCCAAGTGCACATGTCAGTTTTGCTGTCCTCAGACAGCCGGCCAAACCCACATGTGCACTTGGTGCCCACCACTCCTCCTGCTGCTGATGGCCCCGTCCTCAAGACTCGGCTGCAGCTCCGGCTCCTACAAGTAAAATAAAATGATAATAAAGCAGTTTTATCAAATGCTTTATTATAATTTTATTTTACATGTTTTGATCTCCTGGTTCCAGCAGTGGGGCGACGCTCCTCCACTATAATGGAAGAGCCTCCCCTGCGTGAAAGTGGATGATGCTGTCTAACGGGATCATGTATTAATTGAAAAGGGTCGGGCTCATAGAGGATTCTTGCAGAACTCCGCAGATGAGGTCACGGGCCTCCGAGGTGTATGGTGCCAGGCTGACATACTGAGTCCTTCCAGTCAGGAAAGAACAGAGTAATTGGATTCCGATGTCGTGTAGGCGTTGGATGAGGATAGGGTGGGAGACTGTGTCAAACGCTGCAGAGCGGTCCAATAGGATGAGGGGCGCCATGTCTCATCTGCCTAGAGTCATGTTGATTTCATCCATGGCACCAGTGAGGGCAGTTTCTGAGCTGTGTTTGGGTCTGAAACTAGACTGAGTGGTGTCGGGAAGTTGGTGGGCATTGAGGTATTCAGTGAGGCGTCAGTTAATGATTTTCTCTAAGACCTTGGCCGGTTGATGTTTCTGTAAATGGTGGTGATTCGTTGCTGAAGAATTGAGAGATATTGTTGCAGAGGGCCTGCGAGGAGGTGATTAAGTTGGAGGTGGCTGCTTGTGAAGTGAAATCCTTCACAATTGCGAAGATTCCTTTGCTTCTGTTGGTGCTGGCATCAATGCAGTCCGCCAGAGCGGCGTGTCTGGTGGTCCAGATCATTTGGTGGTCGCGTTTCAGGGTGGATTTGAACAACGTGCGGTTGTCTGCATTGTCCTGGCTCATTCTCCATCTGCACTCCAGTTGCTTGCAGTGGCGGATCAGCAGGCTGAGTTCCTTCGTGTATCAACTGGCCTGGGGTCTGGATCTTGTTGTACTGTTGTGTTTGAGGGGGAGTCGGAGCAGGAGGTGATAAAAAAAAGGTCTAATGTCATCTGCATAAATATTGCACACAATGTATGGCCTCTAATGCAAAAAGCACACAAGATAGCAGCTCAGTATATTTTCCATACAGTTTCTAAAGTCACGAGGTAACCATTGCCGGTGCAGTACATGCAGCCATGGCGCACACCCAGTCACAGGTTCTCGCCAGACACTGTTGTTCTAAAACGAAAGAGTCTCCAGTGACTCCTAACACGCAGACATCTTGTGGGATGTTAGACAGCAGCTCTGGCAGCCATGATGCACAAGGAGCCAAGAGACAGTGGTTAGGGAAGGCTGGTAGTCCTCAGGGGTCTGTGGTTAGGGAAGGCTGGTAGTCCTCAGGGGTCTATGGTTAGGGAAGGCTGGTAGGCCTTTGGGGTCAGTGATTAGGGAAGGCGGGTAGGCCTCTTGGATCTGTGGTTAGGGAAGGCTGGTACTCCTCTGGGGTCGGTGGTTAGGGAAGGCTGGTACTCTTCTGGGTTGGTGGTTAGGGAAGGCAGGCAGGCCTCTGGGGTCTGAGGCTAGGGAAGGCTGGTAGGCCTCTGGGGTCGGTGGTTAGGGAAGGCTGGTAGGCCTCTGGGGTCGGTGGTTAGGGAAGGCTGGTAGTCGTCAGGGGTCTGTGGTTAGGGAAGGCTGGTAGTCCTCAGGGGTCTGTGGTTAGGGAAGTCTGGTACTCCTCAGGGGGCTGTGGTTAGGGAAGGCTGGTAGGCCTCTGGGGTCTGTGGTTAGGGAAGGCTGGTACTCCTCTGGGGTCGGTGGTTAGGGAAGGCTGGTACTCCTCTGGGGTCGGTGGTTAGGGAAGGCTGGTATTCGTTAGGGGTCTGTGGTTAGGGAAGGCTGGTAGTCCTCTGGGGTCGGTGGTTAGGGAAGGCTGATAGTCGTCAGGGGTCGGTGGTTAGGGAAGGCTGGTAGTCCTCAGGGGTCTGTGGTTAGGGAAGGCTGGTAGGCCTCTGGGGTCGGTGGTTAGGGAAGGCTGGTAGTCCTCAGGGGTCTGTGGTTAGGGAAGGCTGGTAGTCCTCAGGGGTCTGTGGTTAGGGAAGGCTGGTAGTCCTCAGGGATTTGTGGTTAGGGAAGGCTGGTAGTCCTCTGGGGTCGGTGGTTAGGGAAGGCTGGTAGGTCTCAGGGGTCGGTGGTTAGGGAAGCCTGGTAGTCCTCTGGAGTCGGTGGTTAGGGAAGGCTGGTAGGCCTCTGGGGTCGGTGGTTAGGGAAGGCTGGTGGGTACTCTGGGGTCGGTGGTTAGGGAAGGCTGGTAGGCCTCTGGGGTCTGTGGTTAGGGAAGGCTGGTAGGCCTCTGGGGTTAGGGAAGGCTGGTAGTCCTCAGGGGTCTGTGGTTAGGGAAGGCTGGTACTCCTCTGGGGTCGGTGGTTAGGGAAGGCAGGTAGTCCTCAGGGGTCTGTGGTTAGGGAAGGCTGGTACTCCTCTGGGGTCGGTGGTTAGAGAAGGCAGGTAGGCCTCTGGGGTCTGTGGTTAGGCAAGGCAGGTAGGCCTCTGGGGTCGGTGGTTAGGGAAGGCTAGTAGTCCTCAGGGGTCTGTGGTTAGGGAAGGCTGGTAGTCCTCTGGGGTCGCTGGTTAAGGAAGGCTGGTAGGCCTCAGGGGTCGGTGGTTAGGGAAGGCTGGTAGGCCTCTGGGGTCGGTGGTTAGGGAAGGCTGGTAGGCCTCTGGGGTCGGTGGTTAGGGAAGGCTGGTAGTCCTCTGGGGTCGGTGGTTAGGGAAGGCTGGTAGGCCTCTGGGGTCTGTGGTTAGGGAAGGCAGGTAGGCCTCTGGGGTCGGTGGTTAGGGAAGGCTAGTAGGCCTCTGGGGTCTGAGGTTAGGGAAGGCTGGTAGGCCTCTGGGGTCTGTGGTTAGGGAAGGCTGTAAAGAGTAGATTCTCAGCACAGCCTGGACTGGCAGAGCTGCTCTCTGCATCGTTAACTTTAAGCATCGAAAGAGTGTTGTAAGTGACCCAGGAAAGTGAAGGTTTACAGCCACCTGCTGAAGGGTGTAATAAAGCATTTTGAAAGTATTTATGTACTGGCAGCTCAGGGCTGTAAAACCAACGCACATGGAAAGCAGATGGGTTTATCAATGAACTCTTCGGAAACACTGAGTGCATATCTGAGGTATGATGGCCTCTCAGCTTGGCATGCAAAACCCCAGAAGCCACTTGTGTTTCATAGTAAATTCCCTCGTGCCTTCATTCCAGAGAGCTCTGGAGTCTGTGTTCACTCATTGCCTCTCACAAACCTCCCTTGTTGAGTCGCCCTTTGACCCTGGTCCTGTTCTGCTGCATGCCAGCTCACTCACAAGAGTTGCCCCTCCCCTTTGCGGCTCTCATTTGTTACATCTCCTGTCAGGGTGTAGCATGACAGCAGCCGCCATCCAATAGGTGGCAAGATGTTTGGGAGTGTCTGAAGGAGCCTGTCCAGTACTGTCCCACACAACCACATGGGCTCCTGTTCCTGTCACCCTGACTCTTGTCTAGATAGTCTTAAACCATCAATCGTTTTCTGTAACGTGAAACGCTCCTAATACAGAAAACAGAATTAAAGTACCAATTTCATTCTTTCATCCATGTGACTGCAGCCTGGACTCTCCCTTTCACCGGTAATAACCCCAGAAGCTTTGACAACAGATTGAAAAATAAAACCAGGGCCTCCTTCGCACTGACAACAGAATGAGTGATCCTGCCCCAGCCTTGCCAGACACTTCCTTGTAACAATATCTAGGTTTCTGAACAAGTGCAAGGGGGGGTGAAAAATGCAGTTTAGAGGAATGTCAGGTTTAGGATTTGGAACTATGAAGGCCTTGAACAAATGTCTGATAGCAGAGTTTCTGTTGTGTGCTGTCTTTCAGTTGTGAGCTTCGTAGCAATGGTTTGCTTTGTTTGACGTTATGTGGTCTATGTTTCCCAGCGCCGGGACACTCCTGGGCCGTGCACTCTATAAATATTAGCTAACATAACATTTGATGGGTACTCCTTGCTATCATTATGAGGGCATGTCTGGGAGAAGTTGTGCCTCACCTCCTGGAACACCCATGTTAGCCATTGATAGACAGGATTATTACCATTTTCAAGCTTCGTTATCAAGAATTTTATCTTCTTTGCAAACTCTCTAATAACAAAAGAACATGAGACTTTTCCAGCGAATGCACTCTTACATAAGAAAGTATGTCGGGCAAATTGTATCCGGTATAAAACGGGGATCTAATTGATAACGTCCCTAACAAAAACGTGACATTTTTAATCAAAAGTTCTTACATAACACCTTCTACAAATTGTTTAGTGGGATTTGAATAAATGCACTGCATGCCTCTGCCAACACACAAGCTGGCCTGCATTTTCAGACTTTAGGAAAATATATTAGTATGGTTTGATTTTGAATATTAAGGATTCTAATGATTTTGGGTAGGCTTACCTCGTCTGGAGCTTCCCCTGAGATTGTTTTTAAATATTGGAGCATTTTAAAATCATGACTTTGTAATAAGATACATTGTACATTAAATGCCTGAAGGATAGAAATGTAGTTGTCTGGATGTATGTGATATTGTAAAGCTAAGTAAGGTAACTGTGGCAGGGAGACGGGACCATCGATGGAGCGGTGCCCCGGGGGTATGGAACATACGGGTTCTAGCGTTTTGTTCCCCCCGACCCGGAAGCGGATGTGCATGGCCCAAGAGTAGAAGACGTGCAGAGAATGAGACCCCAGAGGGGAGGAGCGTCAAAGGAGGAAGGCGCTGAGATAGCGAGGAATCGAGGAAGAGAAGACGGGGAGAACGAGGGAGCATCGACGACGCTGAACAGAGGCAACACGGAAGCTGGGAGCTGCACGACAGACCGTGTGGACGTTGCGAGGTAAAAGCCCAGTACCGAAGGAGAGGACCGGACCACCAGCCAAGACTAAGAGAACCTGAGGGAAGGCGTATCGGACGGGGCTGCGGGGACTCCGGTCAGGAGTCACCGCCCAAGGCAAGTACTAGCCACGAGTGAGTGGTTAAGACGGGCGGGACTCGGCTTATGGGTTCTTTGGTCCCTTTACGATAGAGCATGGCTGGGCTGAAACAGGGCCTGGAAAGGAGAGGTCGGTGGAAATAGGAATTATCCTAACCATTTCCTTCCCACTTCTCACTGTTTGCCAATGGTACACCGGATTTGATGATAAGGGTTAATAAGAGCATGGACTTGGAGTTTAGCATGACCACAAGTGGTGACTGGTGAAGGGATATTCAATATAGAGGATTGTATTGCTAATAGCCGTCTACCTGTTTATGTTTCCAGAGGGTACCTGAAAGAAGGAGGACGGGGGACAAGAGAAGACAGAAGAAAAGACTGTGGGGCATATTATCAAGGGCTTTATTGCCGCCTTAGCGGCACTTTTTGCCGCTAAAGCGGCGATAATTTTATCGCCCTATTAGCAAGCTGTCGCTAACAGGCGTTAGCGACAGCTTTCAGGCGTTAGAGGCCGCGTTAACCATCGCCTTGCATGTCAGCGATAATTATCGCTAATGACATGCAAGGAAGGCGTTCCCTACTAAAAGCGACTGAACAGTCGCTAATCCCACTACCCCCTATTAGCAAGGCAGGCAAAGCGATATAATAATTCGCGCTAAGCGTGTTTATCGCTAGATTTTATCTCCTGCTAGTGAGGATGACTTACCCGTTTAAGGTATAGGAGGTGGATTCTAATGCTGAATCCACCTTAGCGATAATGCGAGAATATCGCTGCTTTTCCAGCGATATTCTCACATTTTACCGCTATCACTGGAAATAATATCGCTATGGAGATAAACCTTACTAATAGGGTGTTATCTCAGCGATATTTTCCAACGATAGGCGGCGTTAACCAAAGTTGCGCTAAGCGCGGTTAGCGATAAATATCGCTATTCCTTGCTAATATGCCCCTGTATCTCTAGGAAAAGGAGTGTTGTTAACTCTTCCTTTGCGAGTTGTCCACATAATAGGAAACCAAGGGTCCAAGAACAGAATAAAAGACCCTCATAGCAATAAGATATCTGGTCTCCGCCTATTCTTGTCCTGTCACGTTAACCAATAAAATGTTCTAAGTGAATGGAACAAGACAGTTTAACACATGTTGGATCCTAGAGAGGAAACGCTAAAGAAATACTATTTCTTACACTGCCATTTCATTGGTTCACACCTTTTTAATGTAAAGAAATGGAAGTGGGTAACATTTCAAAGTCCTCCTTCTATGTTGTTTGAATACAACTCTGGGTTAAAATGATAAAAGATTAAAAGGTGATGCAAAAATGAAATGCTGGCACCATTCATGTCTTTCGCATAATGTTTAATCAGGGCTATGCCACGTAATCTCATTACGTTTCAGAGAAATATATTTTCAGGTACTTATTTCTTTGAAAACCAAAGTCAGATGATGTTATAATTTGCACTGAGATGGACATTTTAAGTAAAAGTGCAGTTATTCTCAATGAAGCTTCCCCCATTCTTTTGCAATTTTTATATATTTTATAAAATATTATTAAAAATAACTTGAAATCTAACCCGGTCCTTAACCCGGACTAATGACTACCGTCCCAACTTTACCTTACCAAAACTGTGTTCTTAACCCTTACCTGAACCGCGACCATAATGCTAAAATTTAGGTACAATGCATGTCTCTGATTTGCATTTCTCTGGTTTTGTTTTTCAATGAAATGTTGCCATTATAATGTGCTTTGTTCGTAAGGTACTGACCGATGTATGTATGTATGTATATATACATGTATGCATATGGTATTTCTATAGCGCAGACCTGGCCAAAAGACGCAGGGCGCAGTACCAGGGCAAAGGCAAGCATAAAGTAAACGAGTGATAAGAGAGGCAGCTGGGCTGCGGGGGGTTAATGCGCTGTGATGCAGTGTTCTTTAAAGAGGTGAGTCTTCAACTTTTTCCTAAATCGAAACAGTGTTGTGGTGGTCCTGATGGGTACAGGGATGTTGTTCCAGATTCTGGGTGCATAGATGGAAAAAGACCATTGTCTTGTTTTTTTCTTTTTTACACTTCTTAGTCTGCAGTCTGATGGTGTAATGACTGTGGGTGTGCGTAGAGCCACCAGAGATGGTGACCTTGTCTGTAAGATAAGTGGGGATGCTGGTCATGATGGCTTTGTAAATGGTGCAGCCAGTTCTGAAGATGGTGTGGCCCAGCAAGGACAGCCTATGGCGTTCTATCAAGAGGGGGGTAACGTAATCACATTTCCTCAGACCCTTGATGAGACATGCTGTGGCATGTAAAGATGCCAGAGTGGAGTCTGGAAGACCATGGCGCAGGGCGTTACCACCATTCAGATGCAAGAGTATGAGGGTTTGAACTTGCTTTCTGGAAGAAACTGTTTCACTTCCAATAGAAGAGAGAGCTGCAGGCCATCTTGTGTTTTTGGTAAATCTAAATGACTTGGCATTCCCTGAAAGTTGGGGTTCAAAGCCTTGAAGGTTCATGTTATTGAGCCAGGTTTGTACTGTTTCTTGTCTGTTTTTCTTGGCAGAAAACAGGAATTCTGTCTTGATTAGGTTGAGCTTCAGGTAGGCGCTGGGCATTGAGGTCTGGGTGATAGGAGGGCAGTGTGCAAGGCATTGGATATCTGAAGCAGAGGAGACCTTCAAGTAGAGTTGTGTATCATCAGCATGTTGGTGAATCTTGATGCACTAACATGTGAGTAGAGCACCAAATGGCTTCCTGTAGAGTTTGAAGATGCAGGAGACAGTATTGAACCCCTGGGGGCTCCACAGGTGATAGGGATCTTGAGACCTGTAGGTGCCCTTGTGAACAAACTGGTTGGAAAGGTATGAGGAGGACCAATGAAGGGCATTGCCGGTGAATCCTATCCAAGACTCCAGGTTGCATATGAGTGTGGAATGGTCGACTGTGTCAAAAGCGTCTGAGAGGTTCAGCAATATCAGGAGGCAGGTGCCATCTTCATTTGTGATCAAGACGGTTTGTCTATGCGGTGTAAGGTAGTGATATTTCTGCTGGAGCTGGATTTGAAGCCAAACTGTAGTTGTGAATGCTATGATTAGCATCAATGTGACCTTGGAGTTGAACATAGACCGCATTTTCAATGATCTTGCAGATGGATGGTGTGCAAGTAATTGGGGAGGTCATCATGGTGTAGTGTAGATTTCCTTAAGAGTGGGAGGATCTTGAGAACTTCTGCCAGAGAGAGCTTTGATGAAGGACAAGGGTAAAACATCATCTTCTTAGAAGTAGCTTTCAGGGAGTTAAGTATGTGGGTGAGATCTGCAAGAGATAGGTTTTGATGACTAACCATTTCGGAGTTCTTTAGGAACGGGTGGACATAAGAGATAAAGAAGACTTGGTGTTGTTGATGTGGTGTAAGATCTGAAAAAGAGGTTGTTGGCACTGCACTTTTCTGTTGAGTGATGAATAGGTAGATCTGGCAGGGGGTTCATGCCGTGCCTGATCGTCTTGAAAAGAGTTCTGCTTCGGTTGTTGGCTTCCCTGATGATGTTGGTATAGTGCTTTGCTTTGGCTAATGTGATGAGCTGTCTGCATGTTGCATGAAGGAACTTGATTATTATTGGGCCATCTGGAGTTCTGTTTTTCTTCCATTTTCTTTCCTGTCTGCAGGTGGATTGTTTATTGTCAGTAAGGTCGTTAGAGTACAAGAGTGCTTAAGACTTTGGCTTGCACTTGCATGTTGTAATTGGGGCATGAATGTTCACATAGTTTTCCAAAAAGTGTTGAAGTTGTTTAGAAGGGTGTCGGTGTCAGACATGGAGATGATCGGGTGAGAGATGAGTTCAAGCATGAGGTTGCCTATGGAGACATTTTTGAAGTATCTGAAGTCATCTGCTTTTCTTTTGTGTTGACCTTGGTTTGTTGGTTGGACGCTGACAAGGGAGCTGGGGGTGGCAAAGTGGTTGGTCCGGTCAAGGTGTATGGGTGGCCTGCATTGGAGTGTAGGTGATATTGAGAAGAAAAAGGTGAGGACATGGCTTTTGGAGTGTGTTGGTTGACGGATATTCTATACCATGTTGTGTGTGCAGTTAAGGTTGTAGAGGGTGTCTCTTGATCTTTTTAGCTTGTGCTGTATTGAGGATTGTAGCCCCCCACAACAGTGGTGTAGGCGTGTCGGATAGACAAGGTGGTGAAGAGATCTGAGAATTCATCAATGAAGTGCTTGTTCTGCCTGGGAGGCCTGTAGATCAGATAGAAGGTGACGTAGTTGCATAGAGCAAGAAATGGCTTGTCGGCAGCTCCTTGGATGTGAGTGTAACTTGCTTGCTTATAGTGCAGGACCAGGAGAACTTATAGATGACAGCAAGGCCTCTTCCCTTATGTGTGGCCCACTGAAGGGCTCCATGGACCACTCAAGTGATGCTGTGGGTAACAAAATGTCTAGGATGTGGGGTTGAACTATCTTTCTGTGATGAAGGGGGAGCTCTCTGGTATGGACGCCAGAGTGAGCATTAATTAGCATGAGTTCGAATGTGAGTTGTGTAGTTTGAGCATATGTGATAGCAAAAAGGGATGTGTACGAGATTCGGTCTATGTGTTGTGCGAATGCTATGTGAGTTTCTGGGTCATTTAGATCTGGGTGGGATTGTGGGGATTGGCAGTATGGGGCGCTGGGTGAGGCACATGATTATATGTGAGTTTCTGGGTCATTTAGATCTGGGTGTGATTGTGGGGATTGGCAGTATGGGGCGCTGGGTGAGGCACATGATTATATGTGAGTTTCTGGGTCATTTAGATCTGGGTGTGATTGTGGGGATTGGCAGTATGGGGCGCTAGGTGAGGCACATGATTATATGTGAGTTTCTGGGTCATTTAGATCTGGGTGTGATTGTGGGGATTGGCAGTATGGGCGCTGGGTGAGGCACATGATTATATGTGAGTTTCTGGGTAATTTAGATCTGGGTGTGACTGCGGGGATTGGCAGTATGGGGCGCTGGGTGAGGCACATGATTATATGTGAGTTTCTGGGTCATTTAGATCTGGGTGTGATTGTGGGGATTGGCAGTATGGGGCGCTGGGTGAGGCAAATGATTATATGTGAGTTTCTGGGTCATTTAGATCTGGGTGTGATTGTGGGGATTGGCAGTATGGGCGCTGGGTGAGGCACATGATTATATGTGAGTTTCTGGGTAATTTAGATCTGGGTGTGACTGCGGGGATTGGCAGTATGGGGCGCTGGGTGAGGCACATGATTATATGTGAGTTTCTGGGTCATTTAGATCTGGTGTGATTGTGGGGATTGGCAGTATGGGCGCTGGGTGAGGCACATGATTATATGTGAGTTTCTGGGTCATTTAGATCTGGGTGTGATTGTGGGGATTGGCAGTATGGGGCGCTGGGTGAGGCACATGATTATATCTCACCTTGTACGTTTTAGTAGAACAGGGATTCTGGCCCAAGGCCCTAACAGGCGATACCTTTGTCCGTGTTTGCTCTTTGCTGTGGACGTCCAGGTGATGGGATGCCCTGAAGAGTTGATCAAAGCAGGGAGAAGGCAGGAACTCATGTCACTCCCTGAGCAGATAATAGGTAACGAAAACAATAGCAAGCTTTCAATTTATTATGGGGTTAACGCATTCTAGGCATCTTGGAACCAAATGTAACCACACAACAAACCGTTGGTAACAACTGACTGAGACGTTCTTATTTTTTTATATTATAAAAATATTTTTATTTTACTATTCAATCTCTTTTAGTTATATATTTTATATACTGAATCAATTGTTTAAATATACATAAATACAAAAGGAATACACACATAGTATATACATAAAAGACAAAAATCAGTCCAATTAGTACAATCAATACTTGTGTCTTTAATAAAGACTTGGCAGTTTTGATGAAGGCTAGCGGTAGATGACAACTACGCGCGTTTCGGCACTTCTGCCTTCGTCAGGAAACCGTCTATAGCGCAAAAAACTGTGAAAAGCACAGAATAATTATATTGTGGTTACACATTTATAATAAAAATTACAAATTTTAAGTACAATTTTATTTAAACAGATATAAACCTAGAATATTCAAATTACCTCTCATCCTTACAATTAATACAATACAAAAATATTTATAGACGGACAATCAACATATATGAATTTACAATATACATTCTGATACAAATATATATATATATATATATATATATACACACACACACACACACACACACACACACACACACATCCTGCAAAAGGATTAATATATGGTTTAATACATTTTAGACATACATTTTAAGGTCAATTTTCTAGAAAATGAGACTAATGTGTCATAGCAACTCCGCCCGTGCAAAAAGAAAAAATGAAAAAAGGTGAACAACGAAGAGTAAAACCAAGGGAAGGAAAGGCCAAAATGTTTTGTTAGTTTAGATCCATATCAGAATATAATCAAATTAACATGAAATGGAAGAATTATTTAATGTATGAAATAGACATAGATGGGGGCCATTTGAGTAGACGCCGAAGAGGGTGGAATATAAACCTCAGTTGTGGCATGGTATGCGTATAGGTGGTAAGATCAATAAACCAAACTAATATTTGAATTAATAAATCGCGGTTGCCATAGATTAACAAATGAAAATGTTGTCTAATGTGTCTCTGTATCTGTACATGTGTCAACACAAAGAGCTCCAGGGATAGAACGTTATTATAAACTAAATCGTGAAGAAATTTTACTTACTTCCGACATTTATGATGATCTACGAGCCTGGATGAAGTGCAGTGATAGTATTGAAGGGAGCAATGAGAGCTTCTTGTGCAAAAATTCTAAAGGCAAAAATAGAGACCTTTTAATATAGCTTATTGTTTTTAGTTATTTAATATGAGCTGTCCTCATGCAACAATAATGGGACCAGCAAAACCTACTTTATAAATAATGCGGAGAAATAGAGTGTATCATAGATGCCGCAAATGCTGAATGGGCCGCGGAGCCAAAATAATTCTTAGTGGGATACCGTAGGAGCGCCACAAAATTTGATGCATCTATCAACAGAATTATAGGATGGACATAACATTAGATGACCATGGTGCCGGGTGCTAAGTGATAGTTTATTAAAATAATTGTTTAAAAAGTTCTTACTTTAAAAGGTCTACCTGGTTGCTTACATCATTTTAATTTCTTTAGCACAACTAGGGACGATAGTTCTGAGGAAAAAAGACTGACAAAGTTGCAGTAACGTCAATGATCTAGGGGATACTTTTTATTGTTGCAGCGAGAGTTTACTTAGAAACTTACTTTCTATTCCTTTCCAAAGAAAAACTGTGGTTAACCGGAAGGTTCGCAGCCTCAAGGATTAACACCCTCCATGCTAGGGATTTAAACATGAGGTGTATTAGATCTAATGCCTGTTTCTAAGGTTTAAAATTTAGAAAAACAATGATGACCCTGTATTCATGTCCCGCTTACCTGCAGGTACCTGCAAGTTCGTCTATGATGTAGCCTCCGCGCGCTCGAGTTATCTTTTACTGGCAGGTCTATTTATACCGTCCATGTTTTGGCGGGCATATCGTCTTAATTAGCTGAGGTATAGAGAGCGGACTTTCTGCACTGAAGGGGAAAAGAAAAAACGGACTGCATGCATAGATGTATGTCGTAAATGAGGGAGAAAACGGACTGCATCATTCAATGGGTCTCGCCATGTTCAGTTAGAATGTACTGATTAATTTTTAAATAAATAACATCTGAGTCGTCTTCCTAATTTTTACGGTAGCCAAAAATGGCAAAGGACTGAGAAAAAGTATATAATAACAGAACAGTTATATTTGTAAAATGAAACAAATTACGGAACTGATAACATACTTGAAGGTGCATAAATGAAAAATGGAAAAGGCACTGCATGTGCGGACCAACATTGCTAACAGAGTAAGAATGGCATCTGGATAGAAGAATTATATGTAAAAGAAAAAACGGGAAGAAAAAACGGATAAAGGACTCTAAGCCCTATATGTGGCATAATGGTATTAAAAATAGAAAAGAGACTACATAAGCAACCAAGTGTAGACTGCACTGAATCTATGCCACAAGTTAAACTTATTATTATGGATAAAGACAAAAACACAAACAGAAGTAATGTATCGCTCCCGATTACATTACAAAAAGTCTCAGCATAATGGGCAAAATAATAAATGCGGATGTATATGCATTTCCACAAGTTTTATAAATAGTGGCAATGAAAAGATGAGAAATGGATCAACCATAATCGCCATACTGCATGATGGTCGTAAAGAGGCTATACTCGCAGATACCTACTTGCACGAATAGACAGAAACTCCCTGAGCAGATTTCATATAATTGTTTCTTAATCATGTGCTTAATGTAAGCTGTCTGATGACCGTGTCTATCATTGACCAAATCCTACCCATAGATTCTTTATCAGGACTACCTGCACAGATGTCGAGAGGCATTGCCTAAAGGTTGACTTCAGTCCATTCATGAGAGGCACAATGTACACAAGGTATATCCAACCTGTTTCTCCGATCATGCCCTTGGATATTCTAGAGTTCAATCCATTCCTGAGACACACAACATACACAAGGTGTATCCCAGCTGTTTCTATGGCCATGTGGATGAATATCCTAGAGTCCAATCCATTGCTGAGACACACAACATACACACAGTGTATTGCAGCTCTTTCTATGGCCATGCCCATGGATATCCTAGGGCCCAGTCCATTGCTGAGACACACAACATACACAAGGGGGCATATTTACGTTCCCTGGCGCATCCCTGCATATCAGCAGGGATGCGCCAGAGAAAATGCGTCACGCAAGTTTACCCTTGCGCCACGTCCGATGCGCCGCATTTACAATGCGGCGCATCGTGGCGCAGGGATAAGCAGATGCGTGACGCATCTAGCCGGGCGGAAGGTTGGCGCAGTGCTGAAGTTGTGTCGCAAGCGCGACGCAACTCCAGCACTGTTCCAACCTTCCCTATCCCTAACATGGTGCGTCAATACTTACGCCTGCTTGAAGCAAGCGTAAGGATTTGACGCACCAGCGTCGGAAAAGTGACTGCGTGAAATCTTGTAGATTTCACTACGTCACTTTTCCGAGGCGTTCCTGCGCCGGAACGCCCCCCCCCCCTGCGCCGGTACGCCCACATGAAACCTGACGCAGGTTTCATGTGGCGCAGGGGTTTACTACGTGACGCATCTCCCTAGATGCGTCACGTTGTAAATATAGCGCAACGCGGCGCATGGTTTGCGTCGCCGCTGCGTCACATGCGTGACGCAACGGCGGCGCAAAAGTGGCGCAAGGGGCTTGTAAATATGCCCCAAGGTGTATCCCAGCTCTTTCTATTACCATGTGCATGGATATCCTAGAGTCCAATCTATTGCTGAGACACACAACATACACACAGTGAATGCCAGCTCTTTCTGTGGCCATGTGCATGGATATCCTAGAGTTAAATCCATTCCTGAGCAACACAAGGTACACAAGGTGTACCACAGCTCTTTCTATGGCCATGTGCATGGATATCTGGAGTTGATTACATTCCTGAGAGACACAATGTATACAAGGTGTATCCCAGCTCTTTCAATGGACGTGTGCATGGATATCTAGAGTTGAATCCATTCCTGAGAGGCACAGTGTATGCAAGGTGTATCCCAGCTGTTTCTATGACCATGTGCATGAATATCTAGACTTTATTCCTGAGAGACACAATGCATACAAGATGTATCGCAGCTCTTTCTATGGCCATGTGCATGGATATCTAGGGTTCAGTCCATTCCTGAGAGACACAAGGTATACAGGGTGTATCCCAGCTCTATCTATGGCCATGTGCATGGACATCGAGATTTCAGTCAGTCCTGAGAGACACAAGGTATACAAGGCGTATCACAGCTCTTTCTATGACCATGTGCATGGAAATCCTGAGTTCAATCCATTGCTGAGGCACACAACTCCCACAAGGTGTATCCCAGCTGTTTCTACGCCCATGTGCATGGGTATCTAGATAGGCCTGGGCGGTGAACTCCGCTCCGTTCGCGGAGTTTGCTGAATTTTTCGCACTCTGCGGAGCTCCTAAAAACTCTGCTCCAACGGTAAGTTGGTGAGTGAGGAAAATCCAACACTAGACTGCTTCCTAGCGAGATTTCTCACCGCGAGCAGTTGCGGATGGTCGCTAAAGCTCGTGTTGAGAAACCCCCATTCGCATTGAGGAAGCTGCCGCTCGAGTAGAACTTCTACTCGAGCGGCAGAAAGAAGCTGCGCTGTGTTGCGCTGCACTTGATGCCGTTCACGCTGATTTTACAGCGCAGGACAAAAACCCGGTGCAAAAAATCAGTGCGAATGGCGCAAGGTAACGCACTCCGCTGCTCACGGAACTCCGCGTAGCTTGGCGGAGTTTTTTTGTCACATAGCGGAACGCCGCAAACTCTGCCCAGGCTTAGGAAAAACCATCTAGACCTCAAATCACTCCAGTAGCACACATCAAGCCCCTTTTTGCTGGTGGTATTAAAGTGACATCTGGTAAATACACTATTGCAAGCACCTGTGGGTCAGCTGATGAATGAGGACACAGACCTCTTTATATGAAAATAAGCTTAGTTTAGCTTTAACTATGTCTTCTAAACATTGATGGCATAGTTTAGGATAGAAAGAGGTCAGTGATTGCCACTTTCCATAAAGCATTCGGGACATAATTCCAGATATGACAGTGTAAGCAGTGCCCTTCAGATAGTTCGACTTTGAAGCAGTGCTTAATTTGTAAAAAACATAAGTGCCAGGGCCCTCGTCAGGAGGCCACTGCAGCTTGAGCCAGGCATTGCCCCTGCCATGCTGGCAATGATAGTGACAACACAACTACTAACCATCACACTCCTGCAAGAGTGACAATTTAGACTATTCCTGGTCCCCATAGCTATATGAATGGCTTGGGCAGCAGGTAATAGCCATTTTTAATGTATATTAAATTAATAATTAACTGTTGTTGTGGTCATCTCTAAATTTGCCAGAGAGCGCCACCATGTGGCAAACTGTCAAAAGTGCTGGTGTTGACAATTAAGTACTGGTGCCAAGCACCGGAAACCATTGGCTCAAATTAAGCACTACTTTAAAGGAATGCGCATGTTGCTCGGGTGGTCTGTGTATAAGTGGGCCACTGGCACAGACCACTCTTCGGATGCCATTGGAATGGAAAGCATTGATTGCAGATAATTGTCTCCAGCGGTCACGAGAGGAAGAGAAACAAGCATCTGAGGATGTAGATTCTAAGTTTTCGCGTACAGGGATAGTGTTCCGCACAGTTACACCCATACTTTGGCCTCAAGGCTTTTTTGGGAATAATAATTATCAGGGGTAATTACACCCCTACAGAGATTGCAAATAGGGACCTTTTTCCTGGGCTAGAATGGTTTCCAGATCTAAGACTGCACATTTCACGTGATCGATTAGTTACTTGGGGTTCGAGTCACAAAGAAAACAATATACATTCATCAACATACATCGATGACCTTCTATAAATATAAAAATCACAGAGATTCATAAAGGCTGCACCCACCAGTAGGGTGACCAACCGTCCGTAATTTTCACAGGCTGCCCGTACATTAGCCCTAATGTCCCTTGTCCGTGATAGGTGTGTTAACGGACGGCATTTGTTCGTAATTTTAGCCCCTCCACTAAAAAACAAAAGTTAATTCCCCCAATTGTGATACCCCAGCTGAAGAGAGGGAGTCTCCTGTGCTGCATTCCGGAGGGAGGGGCAGAGGGCTAAAACGAAAGCCAGAGTGCCTGTTTCCCCAAAGAAATGCAAATGTGTGTAATTAGCAAATGTAAAGGCTGTTTTGGAGCCGGTATTTCCTTGAATTGATGGAGTGACCTGAAACTTCCTGATAACAGGCATTATCTGCTATGCGTGAGCCTATAACTTTAAGATGGCTTTGAACTGCAGTGGGCCCTGTATCAGTGTCTAATATTGGTGACATATTCACAGGTAAAACAGATTTTCAACAAGACCAGCTGCTTGTCTTCTCCCTGTCCTCAGAAGTGCCAGCCCATCACTCTCTGATAGACAATAAGAGAGGACGCTTTGAAAAGTTGTGGATCGTCACTGCAAGCTTCGCTACATCTTGTGTGAAATGCCCAGACACACACCGGCCCAGTGACACATAAAAACGGAAATACATTTCTTTTAAATCATTCTCGGTAACAGACCTTCCGCCGAGTTGGGTGTAATTCTTTTTTCCTCTGAAGTAAAGCTATGGCGTAAGTGCATGATACAGAAACATTAATCGTCACCTTTGCTTAACCTCCTCACACGCTGTTTTTGCTTAACCGACCCTTTCTTTATTAGCTCCTAATGGCGAGGTCTGTGGGGTTACAACACCTGAGAGGAAGCCTGCAGGCAGCCCTTCTATTCAATCACTGAGATGTGCACTGAGGAACAAATGGAGTCGATTACACCATAGTGCATGTATATTATTACTATGTAGAAAATAGTAAATAAACGCATTGATAGAATAGTGGGGTATGGCCTCTCCTTCGATGTGTCTGTAAAACTGACCTTTTGTCCTGAGTTTTTGTCCTGAATTTTGACCCTTTGTCCTGAATTTTTTACAGTCATGTCGAGAATTTGCCTCCATGTCAGTTGGTCACCCTACCAACCAGTAACACCACACTCAGAATCTACACACATACCTTTTAGCTCTTGATGCACACATGTACGTCAGGGCATGAATCACTTCCGGTGCCCAGAGGTCACAACGGGCCCTTCAGTTGTCGATGGTGCCACATATCAAGGCTGCTGTGTCCCAATTTTATTCATTATCCCCTTTGTGTTTTCCAGTCTTTTGTTGTGAATGAAAGATTGATGAACAAAAGTAATCTGCAAAAACGAGTGCTGGTTGGCCCCACCTGCAAGCCCCGGCTCAAATTAAGCACTGATGTACATCAACATATGTGGATTCTTGCAACCGGAAATCTGGGCATGTGAACCTCCGGTGTCATAAATGGCTGCGGATCCTACATACATGTCTGCACAGTAACAAACAGAGCCAGTGTAACTGGACAGGATATGAGTGGTAATGTAGTGTAATACTGGTGTCAGATGATCCCACTTGCTCTTGCACTACAGGAGAAAAACATTACTCCTTTCGACACTCCAATCTTAGCGCGGGCCATCAGTCAATGCTTATTCAAGGAGGAGGTGGGATACAGCAGGGAGAGGTGGAATCCTTATATGTTTGAAACGTTTATTTCTTTATTTATTTATTTATTTTCATTTAAGTGATCTATTTATCTTGTATTGTATAATCTCTAAAGATGTTACAGTTGTCCTTTTCAAGTGGTTTGTTATTTATTTAGTCTTTATTTATTTTTGGGGTTTCATTGTTTTTCTTTTCTGTTTGTTTTGTCTGAATCTAGATACTAGGGAAATTATTGCGCATTCGGTTTTAAAAAGAAGATGGTGTATTTATTTTGGAAGACCTTCCTATCATGGAGATTATACCACGTATTATAACAATAAGAAAGTTTATACCATGTTTCGTTTTCTTTTATGTTTGTGTAATTACTGTATCCTGAACATTTGATTTTTAAATTGTAACAAAAATAATAGTTGCGAGTAATTATCCTCTGTAAACTCAAAGTCCCAGTAGGGACTACTCTGGGAACAGTCTTTATTTACAGGGAGATACAGTAGGGAATTACAGTTAAGCGCAGCATGATAAACAGAAGGTCCGAGCACCTTTGAAGCTGAGACATGTCCCTGGAAAGGTTTCTTGTGATTAGAAGGTTGGTTCTCGAGTGCATGAAGTGCTGCTCATCCCATAATAGAGAGCCCCAGGCCTGCTTTCAGAGAAGGCCTTCCATAGTTCAATGTCCTTGACGCTGAGTAACCTCAAGAACAGCTCCCACAGACCAGTCACAATGTCTCTCAAGTCTGCAATGGTTGCTACAAAGTAGCTTGGGTGACCCTGATTCTAGTTTCTCCCCGGCCCGTCCATCAAAGCAGGGCAGCTCAATGGGTTTGCGACTGAGCTCTGGCGATTTTGTCAAAAGCTCAATAACCCACCATCCAAAGTGACGTAGGAAACCCAGGAACTAACAGCAGTGTTGGGTTTAATGCAGAAGGGGAAGGGGATCAAGTGTACATTTTACTATTCAGGCAGCAGGCCCAGTTCGGGGGAATGGCACCAGCTCTAACTGGTCCACCCAAAACATTTCAATAGGGAAGTTACTGGTATGGGATAGGGACTGATATAGCATTGACGGAAGACCACAGACCCACCCCATACCAATGTATAGGGGTCAGTATATTTAAAAAAAACTTGTTGCGATTGTGATTTGTCAGGGACAGCGGCAACCTTGGTATCTGGGGCATCCACTACAGACACTGGTTCCCACCTCCAACTGGGACACACTGGTATTTAGCATCAGAGGTCTACCTCCCCTTTAAACTGCAATATCTTTCAAATCCGAGAAGGTAGACAGATGCTTCAATCAGGTTCTGAACTGGGGGACCAGCCTTGGCGAAGAGGACGCCCCCCCCCCTCCCAGGTACCAACGACAAATGGCAAAACACATTTGTTCCATTCAAACTAGAAAACGGGAGATATGGGCTCCCACAAAGTCAGGCAAATGGAGGGGCAGTGCAAATACACAGACAGTTGCAGCTCTTCTAAGGTCCACACATATCCGTAACCCTCGGGTGAAGCAGATGTTTCTGTCACTGGTTGTGGGACACCATGGTCCCGGGACAGGCTCAGATTCTTGGTTCGTCTTCCATTCAGAGCTCAATCAGTGGGGTCTTTCTTTTTGGGATCTGGGCAGCACACCTAGCAGGACAGCCCGCTTCCTCCTGGTTAAAAAATACCTTTCCAAATACCGAATAAGTATCTAATGTATCAAGGTTTTCCAAGCGATGTCCAGTCCCAAACATTGAGATTTTACTGATACCTCAAAAAAGGTTGTAAACCAGTCACAAAAAGAAGTGTCAAAATGGTTTACTTTATCAAAAAGCAATCACAGACATGGTGTTCTGCTGACTCCTGCAGGCCACCATCCCTTTAATGGCCTCCAATTATAGTGAGTCACAATTTGCAACCTACCTCATTAATATGCATGAAGTAGGTTTGATTCTAACCTGAGAAAATGTTAGATGTTTAAGATCCGACCTATTAGTACATAGGCGGGCTCTTAAAATATTTACTGGTCATATTATACCGGCCACAGTTTGCAACCAGTATTTTGCAACCAGCTGTTAGATAGAGCCCTTTCTGCTCTCAAAATTACATGAGAGCGCAATTGAAAGAAAAAACAATATGTGACGTATATGACTTCCAGTAATTGGCAAAACAATTGCAGCTTATTCGATGTTCTGGATAAATGCAAAAAATATTCTGATGGCCCAATGCAGCAGCCTCTGGCAGGAAAGCAGGACCAAAAGATGTGTCCAGTTGGAAAACCATAACTCTAGGCCCAGTATTTAATTAGTAAAACAATGGTGCCGGGCCCAAACTTTTGCTTAGAAGCCAGCATCCGGCACAATGACTATCGGGGAACCAAATACCAAGGCTGCGATGGGATGTATGATGCTACATCGCAAACGTTTACATAGCATACCTTAACATCGCCGTCTTTACATCGCATGCACATTCACAACGCAACATTTCACAACGCAAACCATGACTTCGCTTCCCCATTGAAATGCATGCAAAAGACATTGACAACGCACACAAACACCCCGCATGCTTTAACATCGCAATTGTTTCCCCGAAATAACCCCCCAAACTAACAGTACCCTACATAACACACACTTGACAACACTACCATACAGTACAAAACAATACACTTCACTAAACCCTAAGCGCTAACTCCTAAATCCTTAATTACTACCTTACACTACGACTTCCACTAAACCCTAAAACAGTACCCTACACTTCCCTAAACCCTGACACTAACGTAAACCCTAAAGCCTAACACACTGCCCTACACTACGACCACCAGACACTGCCCTAAAGCCTAAACACTACCTTACACTACGACCCCCTGACCCGACCCTAAACCCTAAAACAGTACCCTACACTTCCCTAAACCCTGACACTAACGTAAACCCTAAAGCCTAACACACTGCCCTACACTACAACCACCAGACAGTGCCCTAAACACTACACACAGTGCCCTAAACACTACACTAAGCACAATCCCCAGACACTGCCCTAAAGCCTAAACACTACCTTACACTACGACCCCCTGACCCGACCCTAAACCCTAAAACAGTACCCTACACTTCCCTAAACCCTGACACTAACGTAAACCCTAAAGCCTAACACACTGCCCTACACTACGACCCAGACACTGCCCTAAAGCATAATCCCCCTTACCTCTCTCTCCTCGCGTCGTCCCGGTGCTCGTCCGTGCAGCCCACCTCGCGTCCATTACACCACATGCGATTTAAAACCGTATGCGTTTTAAATGCGCATGCGATGTAATGATACGCGGCGTAATGGTCCGCGTCGTAACGTCGCTTGCATTGTAACGCTTGCGACGTAAATGCATGCGACGTAACGCATGCGTTGTAATGGATGTTCACCCTGCGTAGTCTTGATCCCACCTCTTGCCTCTTTCATCCACCACCCGACACCCCCTACCCCCTTATCTCACTCCTGCAGGTTCTTTTTCATACTTGCTTTGCCCCTTTGTCACTATTTATCCGTCTCTCTCTTCCTCTTTTGTGCTGGTCTCTCTCTTGGTCTGCGTGACTCTAATTAGGAAAAATAAATGCCGGGTCCACAAAAATCAGTGCTGTGTGCCGCACCTGCAACCACCAGCTCAAATTAAGCACTGTAGTCAAACAATGCGCAGCTCTTGTTTTCAGGCCGTTCACTCTGGAGGGGAGGGGCCAGGCACCAAAAGGTCAAAGGATCATAGATTCGAAGAGAGACAGTGCAGGCACCTTGAGCAGGCTGTGTTGGCCAGAAGGGTATTTATTAAGAAGAACACAGGGCAGACTTCACAAGCAGCCATTAACTCTTGCTAGTCCATTGAATTAATGGTTCAAATTCAATGAGAACTCACAGCCATCACATATTTGATATTCTTTTCTCTTAGTCCTTTATTGGTCATATATCAATCTCATAAAACAAGCACTTCAGCCCAGACAACATGTTGTGTTCCAACTAGACTTAGATGGAATTTCAACTACGCCGGAATAATCGGAGTCATTTAGGGAATTCTGTGTTACTCTTTGACATTGAATTACCGGTAAGCGAGCGATTACTCCTTCTCGCATAATTAAGAGTAATTTAGGGGTGAAATCCTATGCGGAGCTTCAATGAACGCAGAAATCAAAACTCGAAGAACTGCTGAAGATAAGCCATCTACCACAGCTGGAAGCATCAGAGGTGAAGTGTACACGTGGACGCCCACAGGGCCACTAACATGCAAAAAAATAATAAAGATCCCTTTAATTTCTGAGAAAAAAAGTGGTGAAAAAATGTGTTGGATGAAAAAACACCTGTGCCTGGCGTACTCCGCCTCTAAACTGCAATGTATTTATAGCTCATTGACATGAAATGCCTTGGCCAAAAAAACCAAGATACTGGAACTATGCCAGAAGAAAACAATCATTTGCAGTGCAATAGGTCTCACATTTACGAGAGTTTGAGCTATTGGCATTGTAAATGACAATGCCTTTTATTTATGTGTAAGCCTGGGTGGAGTTCGCAAAGTTCCGCTATGCGGAACTCCGCAAAGTGCAACAAAAAACTCAGCCACGCTACGCGGAGCTCCGCAAGTGGTGGAGTGCGTTAGAAAAATGCAGTTTGCTGTAATTTTCAGCGCTGGGTGTTTGTCCACGCTGTGAAATTATCGCAAACTGCACCATGCAGATTGCAAGCGGGGGCTGCTTCCTTTCTGCCGCTTGAGTAGATTTTGTACTCAAGCGGCAGCTTTCTCAATGCTAACACACTGTTTCTCAACGCGAGCGGTTGCGAGCTTACGCGGCCACCTGCATTGAGAAATCAGACCGCCCGCGTTGAGAATTCTCACTGGGAGGTTGATTTTCCTCGCTCGCGCTTGCCAACTTGACGTTGATGGGCGAATTAGGAAACATCTCGCCGGGAGGTGGATTTTCCTAGCTTGCCAACTTGCTGTTCACAAGCGCGAGTGGATTTTTTCGAAACTCCGCAAGCTCCTCGTAACGCGGAGTGCGGAAAACTCCACAAACTCCGCGAGCGGAGCGGAGTTCACCGCCCAGACTTATTTATGTGTTGTTTTTAAAACAGATAAATAAAAGGCATTGTCATTTACAATGCCAATGGCTTAAATTCTCGCAAATGCAAGACCTATTGCTATTTGAAAAAAATTGTGCTCGGAGGCTGTAATTGAAGCCTACCGAGTAACAACACTCGTAACAGGGGGTGTCGCCATGGGAGGTTACAAAATGAGACAAGGCGGTATTAAAGAGGAACTACTAAGCCTATTGATCAATGAACAGCCACAGTTTACAGTGGACAATGACACAAGCCAATGAAAAATATGGGCGGAGTGTGGGCGGAGCTTCAAGTCCCTATCTGAATACAGCATGCCTCGCAGAGCAGTGCATGCGCTGCCCAGACTCGACCTAAAAAGTGTCCCCTGAGTCACATTAAGATCGACAGTCATCCTATGCATTTAATTCTGGACAGGACAATGGAGCACACATAAATTTGAATATGTGGAGGAATTCAGGAAAATGTTTCGCATTCCAAAGCACAAGCAATCGGATGTTCAAGTATACACGCGGCAACATGCAAACCCATGCCATACAGTGTAAGGCAAACCATAATTCCTGCACCAATTCCCAAAACTCAAAGGGCTTGGCAAGATGAAAGACCTTCGAGTGAAGCTGTACATCAATGAATCGATCCACCCTGTGCCTCAAGGACATCGAAGGGTAGCGTTCTACTTCCACACAGTAGTTGAAAAAGAGATCAGAAACCATCTGCGACTAAACATCATTGAAGCATTCAAAGGACCCATGCTATGGGTCTCCTCCATAGTTGGAGTACCTAAAAAAGATATGAAGAATTAGGTCCAGATAGGCATTGACATGTGTAAGCCCATCAAAGCCATTGAGCTAAAAAGACACCCAGGGCCTCACAAACCAGATATGCTAACACAACCTAATGAAGCCAAGACTATTATCATCTCCAAACTGGATCTGAACAAAAATACCATCATCTAGAATTGGAAGAAAATTGTCAATAGGTATCTCAACATTTTCGACGCACCTAGGGGTATTCAGATACAAGCGACTAAGCTTTGGGGTGCTGTCAGCAGCAGGAATTTTTCAGAAAGTTATTTGAAGGACCATACAGCTTGTTTTCCATGCCTTTAACTACAGTGATGGCATGTTGTTGTCTGGGGAATCAGAAAGGGAACACAACGCCGGCCTACATAAAATATGTCAAATACCATTAGATGTAAATCTGACCCTTAACGCTGAGAAATGTGAGTTCCACAAAACAAGTCTGTGATTGTTTGGGCACATCTTCTCAGAATAGGGCATGACGCCAGACCCAGAATAAGTCATGACACTCACCAGAACGCCGCCACCATGGGAGATTAGCGCTTTGAGATCCGTCCTACGAATGGCTACCTATTGTGCAAGGTACATCAAAGACTCCGCGGGAACTAACAAAACAAGTCGAAAAGTTCAAGTCGTCAGCGGAATGTGACAGAAGCCTCCGAAGCAATAAGGAAGTGGTAGAGGCGAAGGCGGAAATGGCAGAAACCCTAAACTACACACAGAAGTGACAATTGATGCCAGCCCATTGGACCTAGGGCCACACTGCCCCAACATGCTGCAGGCAAAGATTCGCCTCAACAGGTAGTACTGCATGCTAGTCGTAACCGGTCTGAAGTGGAACAAGCATACTCGCAACCTGAGAAAGAGAGTCTGGCAGTGGTGTGGGCCTGTGAACATTTTCATATATTCTTGTATGATAAAAGATAAATCATCATCATGGATCACCTTGACCTACTAACTATTTTTGGCAATCAAAAAGTAAAATGCCTCAACGAATTGAAAGGTGGGGCATACGATTGCAAGATTATAACTATCACATTATTCACAGACCAGGCAAAGAGGAGTCCCCAGCAGACTACATCTCACAAAACCCATTGAAATTGACAAACTCCAGATCATCAGCAGCTGAAGAATACCTGCAGTTCTTTGTAATGAGGAACATCTCAGCAGCTTTGTCACTGCAACAAATCATAGCAGTCACAGAGGGAGACAAAGAGCTGGAGGCAGTCCAGCAACTGATCAGGTCAGGAAGAGGGAAGCATGCAAGGGAAATGAGATAGAACTCAGAAGAGATCAGGGCTTTTGACAATGGGCATGAAGAGTTGGCACTAACCACTGAGGGACTGATTCTGCGAGGCTCCAGAATTGTTCTGCCCAAAAGCAAGCAATAGAGCTTGCCCATGAAGGGCATAGTGGAGTTGTGGCAACTAAAAGGGCATTAAGGAAATTGATATAGTTACCTAAACCGGACAAATCAGTGGAGGTAATCATACAGGACTGCCACCTATGTAAGTGTATCTCAGCCTCGGTGATCACCACGCCCCTAGTGATGTCACCACGCCCCTAGTGATGTCAGAACTACTGGCAGGTGTAGGACATTGCAGCCATCAGTTGATGTTCTCCCCTGAACTGTGACTAATACCTGCTTGTGCTCATGGATGAATGTTCTTGTTTTCCACTGTGAAGTTCACATCACCCAGTAATGCCACAAGGGTGAGAGCAGCTCTAGGGGATTCATTTGTGGCTTGGGGCATCCCCAAAACCCTGAAATAAGACAATGATCCACCTTCCACCTGTGGGGAATTCTAAAACTTCCTCAGACAGCTAGTGATAGAGCACGGCAGAATAACACCCCTGTGGCCACAGGCCAGTGGAATGATAGAAGGATTCACAAGCCCGCTGGAAAGAACAATACACAAAGCTGCAGCCGAAAGGGTGCCACTTACAAGAGCTATATGCCAAGCATTGAGAGCCCCAGAAATACTCCACACTCAACAACAGGTGAATGCCCCACCACTCTGGTCTTTGGGAGGCCAATATGCACCTTGATTCCACAGTTGACACATCTTGCTGAAGATGCCCAGGTCCGAGCCAAGGACTAGGAGCAGAAGGGTAACATGAAGGCCTATGCAGACGCCCGAAGGTAAGCTTAAGAAACAGAGGTGAAAGAGTGCAACTAGGGTCTGGTCAGGCAGCCCAAAGTAAGAGATCGGATGACCAGAACCTCTGAGGGTGACGAGTAGGAAAGGTACCATGACCACCGCCACATTTCTAGGTAAATCCATCTCTCGAAACATTTCACACTTCAAACTCAGTCTTTAGGGGCTACAAGGAAAGGATTGGGTAGGAGCTGACAAAGGAGAGGTTGGGTAATGTGTAATGAAAACAGAGACCCCGCGAGAGGCTGTGGGTACCCAGGCAAAGCGTTTTGTGAGCCTAGAAGGTCAGGACACACTACATCTTGACCCCTCAAACTAAATGAAGAGTTTAAAGTCATAAGGTGTAAATACAAGGTCTAGCATAAGAAGGGGAGGTGTGGAGTATAAGGACCTTGGGACTGGAGGCCACTCAACCCCTCTGGCCAATGGACACTCCACGAGGAGGTCGTGAGGGCACAGGATTGTGCCTGGGGAGGAGGAGCTAGGGACCTGTGGCAAGAAGGTAGGAGGACCACCATGATCTGAGCTGAGGGACTCCACTAGATTGTCAGATGATCCGCTGATAGAAAACAACAAGCTTTGGCAAAGGCAATATGGCCCACCTATGAGAGCTATTGGCTTTAGCAATGTTTTGTAGCCATGCTGTCCAGCAATGCGGGTGCTTTGCAGTGTTTCTAAAACTAATATAAGAAAGCGTTATAAATACAGCCAGTGCTAATGCACTTTTAAAAAAAAGTGTATTAGTGCTGGATACATCTTTTTTTTAAATTATTTTTAGCCATGCTGCACAGCATGGCTACAAATCATTGCCAAAGTCGGCTATGTCCATGCTGTACAACATGAGCAAAAGGCAATGTCAGAACCAATAGTTTCAAAGACAAGATCTATTGGCTTTGCCAATGCTTGTTAGGACTCGGCACAACACCCCTGTGCTTCTGAGCAAATCAGTTAATCTCCCAATGCGTGAAAAAGCTAAAAAGATGACATTTGGCAAAAAATCCTATTATATAAAGAAAGCAATTGCTTCCATGTCTATGTCTTAGGGAAAATTGATTTGGAAGCAGATAACATCTGTTGTCACAATAAATAAAAGAAGATGACATCTGTTATCACAATAAACATCCATTTCAAAGAAGAAAGAGGCTTCTTTGAAGTGTGTGTGTGGCAGCGTAAAACATAGCTACAAATAGCAGAGGTTCAACACTGACTACAGGGAAGAAGAAAAACTAAAAGTAGTGCCACAATCACAGCGCGATCAGCGGAAGCACAGCAATCAAGCTGAAGCAATCAGTACTTGGTCCATGCTCCAGCCGGAAGAAGAGGAAGTGAAGCCAGCATATGATGGCCAATCAGAAGGTAGCAAATAAGAGTGACCATGAGGCAAAGAAATGCTAAGCAATGGGTGTGATGCAAGCTCCTTGGTACATGTATACAATATCTCTCGGAAGCGAAAGTGCACGTGGCGCATGCACTGTCGCAGGTGAGATCTAAAAAAGTGCACCCCTTACATATCTACATCCGTGTTGTCCTTGGGATTGGCAGGTCTGGACAAGAACCCCTCAATGCAAAACTTATATCACTGGCTGCACATTCACATATTTGTCGCAGCTCTGACAGCTGAGCTCTACTGTCCCTAGACTCGCCGCACACCTCTCCATTGAGATAGGCCCTCTCGGGAATGAGAGGGCCCCAACAGCGCTGGGATGCCTGGCTTCACCCTGGGGGTGCCCAGGAGTGGACATTTCACAGGGAAAAGCCAGGAAGGGTTCCACAGCGGTATGCGTACAGCGCCAGGACACCCCTTTGGGGGTATAAGTGCGCTTTACAAGTACAAATTTCATTTCATTTCATTTCAATGATTGCTCTTTATAAGTACTTTTCATTCATTCATTCATTCATTCATTCATTCATAGGCCTTGTCTTCTCGCCCGTGTCTACCAGGAGAGTCAAGGAGACAAATTTCGTTTGCCGACAGACTCAGAGTATCTAAAGTCCTACTTAAACCAGGGTACAAGCAATCTTACCTTTACTAGTATTGGGGTGTCCTGGGAAAATCTGGAAGATGCAGTAGAGATCCACCCTCATTGTTGTACCCCTGAAATGAACTCTCCAGCTCCTACAGCCGTTGTAGGGGTGTGGGGTTTCTGTTCCCTGGATGATATTAGACTCAAAGTAGCCCCTTTGCACCTCATAGGGAAGGGGTCAGAGGGGTGCGATCAGGTGTTTACGTCACCATGTTGCATGTCAGAACAATACACGAGGGCTGTAGGTCTGTGATCACTGCGTCTCCTTTGACACACTTTGTGATCTTGGAGGAATTCACTCTCATCTGCCCGGGTTTGCGTTAGTTGTTGGGAGTGCAGTCCCACAACTGACCCTTGCACATGATAACAAGGGGTAACATAACAAGAAGTGGTGAAATATTGCAGCAAAGCTGAGGGGAATGTCACAGCTCAGGCGCCAATAACCCGAGTCCTGGATAAATAAACAGTACAGACTTTCTTATCAGCGTTTCTTTCTCAACCACAGCATATGCTGCATTTCAGGCGTCCTCCCACCGAGCTGCGGCCTTGATACAATTGCAGATTGATGGCTATTGCCCCAGACACACATATTTCTCACACCATGTCCCTGTTTGTCTCTGTCACTGCATGTCCAGGGGCCTGTTCTCACAGTGGAAGCGCTCCCTTGTGTTTAAAGTCACTATAAGGCATGCATGTTCTGCCGGACAGGATCCGCCATTGCAGAATACTTCTGAAGTACAAGTGGGATGAGCGGATTTTCAGTACTCTAGACTAATTGCATAGTCCCATTATTGGCAACACACCCCACCCACACCACAACAGAGTATGCATGCATAAATAAATACACAACACAACTTTTGTTTGGGAAAAATATTGCTGCAGGTTTATTCCATACAAAAGTATGCAAATATGGTGGGTTATCTTACGGGCGATCCAAGGGCAGGCAGCTGTACCACTCTATGCTGCCCTGCCCGCCTGATGAGCCAAGCACTGTGGAGAATCCAATCAGCGCTACCCTTATGGGGGTGATCCCCTTACTGGATCACGTGACACATTGGTCCCTTATTACTCACGCCCCTTTCAGGGCGGATCGTAGCAAGGCAAGCCCCCGGTTGTTCAGGCCCACAACCGCCCGAAGGACTAACGGGGCGCCAACGTAATTGTTCCAGGACCCTCCCATGAGGCTCCTGGGATTTGGCTCTGGCACCCCTATTGTGCCCACGCAGAGGTACCCTTCTGTACCCATCTCCTTCCAGATCGCCCTGTAACTCCGCCTGCAACGACAAAAGAAAACATTACAACGTTCTACGTACTTCGCCTGCCAACCCCACGCCGGGTAAGCGGTAGGGTGGGAGACGGCGTGTCCGGCGCAAAGAGGATGCCAGGATGGCCGGGGGAGGCATAAATACCTCCCCACCTCTGCGACCCGGAAGTGACGCGCCTGGTAAGGGGACTCCTCCTAGAGTCCCGCATTCGTAGTGGGGGTGGGGAAGTGCCCAAATGGGACTAAAGGGGCCGCCCGTTTAGGGTGGCCCCCTGCGGGGCAGCCGCATAGTCCCATTATTGGCAACACACCCCACCCACACCACAACAGCGTATGCATGCATAAATAAATACACAACACAACTTTTGTTTGGGAAAAATATTGCTGCAGGTTTATTCCATACAAAAGTATGCAAATATGGTGGGTTATCTTACGGGCGATCCAAGGGCAGGCAGCTGTTCCACTCTATGCTGCCCTGCCCGCCTGATGAGCCAAGCACTGTGGAGAATCCAATCAGCGCTACCCTTATGGGGGTGATCCCCTTACTGGATCACGTGACACATTGGTCCCTTATTACTCACGCCCCTTTCAGGGCGGAGCGTAGCAAGGCAAGCCCCGGTTGTTCAGGCCCACAACCGCCCGAAGGACTAACGGGGCGCCGACGTAATTGTTCCAGGACCCTCCCATGAGGCTCCTGGGATTTGGCTCTGGCACCCCTATTGTGCCCATGCAGAGGTACCCTTCTGTACCCATCTGCTTCCAGATCGCCCTGTAACTCCGCCAAAGCTCTGGAGGCGGCCCCCGTCGCCTAAAGAGCCCCCCACCAAAACAGTTCCTTTCTCACTGCAACCTGCAATTTCCCGGGCCTCATTCATGTCCAGTAGGAACAGATCCAAGCCCACCTGTGCCAAGTGCACCCAACTTTGTCAAAATAACCTTTGGTGTTCGCCCGGCATAGCCCATGCCTGATGAAGCCAAAGCCCCTTGCTCTGCGACTTGCGCATGGAGCGGTTTATCCTTCTCTGGGAATGTACCAGTGCCTCGCATTACCTGCAAGAATGTGATGGCCTCCCTGGAGGGAGCTCTACTTTTAAACATCGCTCTAGCCTGTGGCCATTCTGCTGCAAGCCCTGTGGGCCTGGGGGAGGGGAGTGCTACCAAACCTCCAGTCCTAGGCACTCAGGAAGCATCCCTCACTGCTGCAGGTGCCCCAAAGCATTTATTATAAACATTTAATGGGTAACAACCCGGTTTGCGTCCCTTAATGTGGCATGCTGTGAGCGATTAGGTACCCCGCATATCTCTTCCCTATGAAAAGATTAAACAAACCGGCCAAAACACAATGCACGGGTAGTGCGTGTGCCCACAGACGCCCCCAGCTCTGTGTGGCACAAACCCTAATGCACCGCGTGCCAGTTTGTACATATCATTCTGGGGTGACTAAGCACTAATGTGCCCTTTTCCCTGGATGATCCCCAGTACGAGGGTACGGACTGATGACCAAATGCTGCGCCAGCCAATAAACATGTCGACATGTGTGTAAAACCCAGCCGTAGCCAAACGAAACCACTAGAAGCAGTTTATCAGGGAACTGTAGAGACCACCGGAGTCCCTCCGCACCCTCCGTACTCCCGCAACAGCCAGACAGGCCACCTGCGCGCATGCCAGGTGCCGAAACCAGCAGCCCTTTTGCAAACGGAATGGCGGCGCACAATCCCGCATTGGAAACAACTTGACCTCGTTATACTGCGAAAGAGGCAAGTGCGGCACTCGAATGAGACAAAGTACTATTCTTTGCAAAACACGGCCTTTCCGCAACTATTGTCTCTATTGGGACAAAAGATGAACCATGATATTATCACTGATCAAGTCTGTGAGGTTATATTCGCTACCTCTGGCATATTCTCATAAATCGCCATATATGACTGACCCCGCACTCTCATCCTATGCTTTGTGTGATCTTGGCCCACTTTAGTGTGAGCAGAGCCCCGCGAAGTAAACTTGGCTTCATGGTTGAAAGTACACAAGTAAAGTACCCCCTCCCATCAAGTTGGGTTACACAGTACCTTGAAAGGGTGCAGTGGGCTAGTTACTCTCCTGCGGGCCCCATGCCCCTGCACTTGCGGCGTTAATGAAAACTTTGTTGTTTTGGCAGTGACAACGTTGTTGCCTGCGCCACCCTACAGCCCCATGGAAAAGTGCTGAGCTCTAGCTTACTACCCTGCGGAGTGAGCCCACTGTATTCACCAGATTCCTTCACAATTCCTACCTCTGACTGTAATAGGGAACATGTTCGCCCCATGGTATCTTGGCGCTGCATAACATTTATTGTTACTCCACTCCATGGTACTTGTTCTATTGACCTCAGAAGGATGAAATGCTGAGTGGACCTACCAGGATCGGAACCTGTGACCAAGAGGTTGAAACCAGCCACTTTCTGTTCTGCAGGCCTGTGATATCATATCCCAGGGCCGACATCTGGCACTTGAACCCTTACTTGGACAGGCCCGAACTAGGAACCCAGATCTAGACGGCCTGCCAACCGGCTGACCACTTCCAACACCAGAGTGTCACGCAGCCACTCCGTGGCCTGGATACTAAACGATGTATAATGTATCGGAAGACCCCTCTCTTGTCGCCTGCCTGCCACAAATTTCCAGGCCGCAGGGTAGCCTGCACAGCTAAGCCCACAAAGAAATCGCACGACACCTCCAGCCAACGCCTGGCCAAGCAAACACTACCAGCCACCTCGGCCCCGTTACCGTACTTCCCGTTGCAGTTGTTGCGTGACCCTAAGTCCACCAACATGCCAAAACAGGTTTGCCCAAAATGTCAGTACAAATCACAATGAAAACATGAAACTGGTGAAACGAGAAACAACACCACGTTGCCCCGAACACTTACTTCCATGTAATGACCACCGCAATGCGGAGCACCAAAAACCCCTGTTGCCCAAGCAATGCAAAACAGGAAGGACCCACATCCCGCCGTTCTCCTAACAGTACCGCCCCTGTGCCCGGGAGAGCACGCGGCAACCGTGCCCATGGGCCAAATTGAGCCAAGATCCCCGGCCCACTCAAAGGCGCGGAATCGCCATCAACAAGAACACACCAGAGGTCATCTGTCAACACTGACAGCAAAAGCGCCCAGCGAAGTTAGCGATTGCTAACAATCCTACGTGCTCGTATTATACAGGTGGATTTCCATGTAAGTTGTCCCCTCCATCAACAATCGTGTAAAAGCAAACAATTTGCAAAATGCAAATCAAGTAGAAAATATGATCAAATTGCGATCGTAATTCCTTAACTTACTAAACAGGTTGAGGCCAAGCACTGCTCTACTAGACAGATCAACAACCTTGATGCCGGTGACAGAAAACTGTTCCCGAGATGTACAGACCAGCCACACTGCATGAAATGTCCGCAATGGCAGAACTGTGATGAAGGGGTCGAGGCCAAGCACTGCTCTACCATTCCAATCACACCTTCCACCATCGCAACCAAGCCACCCTGGCACAGTTACGCAGATCCTGAATACAGTTCCTAAGAATATGCGTGGTGTCTGCACGTACTCCCCCGAGCCCCTTGATAATTTGCACTGCTGCCGCCTAATCGGGCTGCTGGGGTGCTTGGTAACCTTACCAAAGCAAAGCGAGAGGGCCCGGACCCTCCCACGGCCCCCTCACGTCTGACCTGCAGTTTGAGTGCAATGCCACGCACCTAATCGCTTTTTCCGTGCTGCCCCAGCATTGTCACCCGTATCAGCCATGACCAGGGGCCGGGTGTTCATTTTGCCCCACATATAGAACGTAACACTCATGATAATACTCTGATTACTGTAGATCGACTAATTAATCACTCATGCGATCGCTGGTGCTGTTACTAGGCACGGGAAGATTGGGTGATTCTCCCACACTCACTGGATGTTGAGCCGTCGCCGAGGCTTGAACCGGGATACCCCGCTCCAAAGACGGCATCTCTGGCGGTTACGCCACATCCGCTCTTCCCTCGATATGTTTCCCCCATAGCACTTCAAGCGTCCCCTTTCGCAGTGCCGATGAAGTTTACAGGTTTTCAGCCAAATACATAGCGAAAGAGACATACTATTATATCCCTTGACAAGGTTTCAAAGGTTGATTTCTAGTGCCAGACTTATTGGGTTTGCAGCTGCAAATGCTTCGTGTCATAGGTCTTGAGAATTGAACGGCCTCATTTTTGCAGGTTTCACTTTACGTTCTCGCAGACATTTACAAATATTTCCGCAGAGCTTACATTTGTCACAACTGTGCGACAAACACCATATAAAAGGCTGTGCAACTGAATTGAGAGGCAATTATTAACACTGACTGCTGTTAAAGATGATCATAAAATAACATACTTTGTTAAAGCCCGGAAATCCAAGGAATTTGATTTCCCATGATTTAATTCAGCCCCTAGATGGGTATCTAGTTTCGTCTCCTGTTTTACCTCAAAAGATCTTGTTTGATTATTTATAGGCGCCACAGGTTGGCGCAAGAGCAGGCAGAATGCAGATTCAAGCTCGGCTCACCATTCAAGCTCGGCTTGCATTGGGCTTGAGCGTGCCAAAAGACCTCATGCTAAGCTACAGCCAGGCATTTAACTCGAAGTTGGTGGCTCACCCGCTCTAACCACTGGTAGACTGTTCAGCTCTTCCGGGTACAACAGTGCTGCTTGCTCAAAAGCGCGTGCACTCCCCCCGCCCCCCACCCAACACAAGCTGCACCCCTGATGGGGCTTGAACTCCCGTTTAAGGGAGGGGGGGAGGGGGAGGTGAGGCTCCGAAGTCGCGGTTGCCTCTGAGCTCGCCCTTGCCAACAAACCAGTAACCTTAATAAAATTGGCCGCAGGCAGGTGTCCTCGGACCTGTCCATCGGTGTCCAACACAGAGCCTCTGGGCTGGAAGTCCAGATCGGTCTGGAGCAATTCAGGGGCACCCCGACCCTACACTGCTCCACTCCTAGCACAAACGCGGGGCACATCCTGGACGGATGGGGGTGCGCGGCCGCCACTCCCTAAGAGCACTCTAGCACGAAGAAGCTGCCGGGACTGCTCAAACAGACTGGCCCAGCCGGAGAACCAGTCTCCCCAACAGGCTAGTGTCCCAAGGGCGACTGCTGAGTCTCTAGCATTGCCGGGCCAGTACCGCCCCAGCCCAACCAGCCTTCTAGGAAGCCACATGAGGGCATCTCGTACCGACGTGCCAACGGCTAGCTAATTGCACTCAGCTCGACGATCGGAGTGCAGGCTCGGAGGGTCCCGCTCAGAGTGCACACATAAGGCAGTGAAGTGCCACTCAACTACACTGAAAACCTGTAAATCCATGCCGGCTGGACTGGCCCACAGGGTAATCCGAGGCTGCCCGCGGCCTCTTGCAACATACCGCTCTCCTGGCCCTAGCAAGCAGGGAAAGACAGGCGGCACTCCAGCGGCCGCCGGCTCCACCCTCCGCGCACACGAAAATGGGAACCCAGGCTGCCTCAACGTCGACAAAGCGGGTGGTGAAGCTCTCCGACCCGCAACAGCGGCTGTAATTTATAACTCAGGGACCACAGCCAGTGAAACCAGGATTTGACCGATTTCACCATGAAGGGGGGGGGACAACGCTACACTGCCCCAGATCACAGGGCGTTGCGGACACCGAGACCGGAAACCCAGCTCATCCGACTTCAAGTCGGCAACTCAGGCCGCAATACCAAGCCCCCCCCGCACAAACACAGGCCGCGCGTCTCAACACTGGCCTCCAATTGCAAACACGCAAACCTGTACGAAGTGTGCATTGGGCGGGGGCGGGAGAACATCGGGGGAATGGAACCGATGTTCCGCACTGTTACAAAACTTCTGGAATGCATGTAGACACCGCACTACAGCTTTAAACTACGGCAAGATCAGAGGTGTTGATTGGTATGCCCGGCGCCAACGCTGCGTGCGGCCGAGCATTATATCTCACCCACCCAGGCCCCGACCCCGACCCCCGCCACTACCCCTCCTCGTGGGGCCCGCAAGTGCCATCTGTGGTGGCCGGGCAGAATATTAGCTGGTGGGGGGAAGTCAACACCGGTAATGCATAAAGCGGGGTGAGACCCAAGGGTAAGGGGGGGAGGCCCAGGCTCGGTGGGGCTCAGGCCGCACTCACCTCAGTCACGACGAACCCGACGACAGCGCTTCACGACGGCGTGTCCGGCGCAAAGAGGGCACAAAATGGAGTGGGGAGGCCTACATACCCTCCCCAAACCAAGTCGTGGGAGGGGGGGTGGTAGAGGAGGTTCCCGACCCGACTGCTCACCGTTGGATTCGAAGCGGGAGAAGATGTGAGACGGGACGACCTCTCAATCAGGCCCACTGCCCGCCTGCAACCCTGTGCCGGATGGCCTCTATGGCCTTGCGGGTGCTGGGAGGAGCCATAATTAGATGAAGCAAGAGGAGCACGAGCTCCTTTGTTTGGGACAAGGCTGCATGGCGTGAGGCCGTGCAGCATGAACCCGCCCCCTACCCTGCCCCCGTCCCACTCCACAACCCCGCCCGCGGGCACACCCGGCGGGCCTCTAACGGGGTCGGGCCAGCTAAATTGCTACTGGGACGGGGACCCACGCGGGCCATGGTTGGCATGCTGGGACCCAAAGGGGGAGGCGGTGGGTAGGGTGGATATTCAATGGCACTAACCTTGCTTCCAAGACGCCGAAGCACGACCTAAGGGCACCAAGGCAGCAGGAGCAACCCGCCGCATGACCAACAGACGGCGTGTCCGGCGCAAAGAGGATGCCAGGATGGCCGGGGGAGGCATAAATACCTCCCCACCTCCTCTGCGACCCGGAAGTGACGCGCCTGGTAAGGGGACTCCTCCTAGAGTCCCGCATTCGTAGTGGGGGTGGGGAAGTGCCCAAATGGGACTGAAGGGGCCGCCCGTTTAGGGTGGCCCCCTGCGGGGGCCGCGGGCAGCCGCATTTTGCCTGCTGGAGCGCTCCACATACATTGATAAAACGCAATTTTTCGGGGCCTTTGTTGTGCTTTGGCCAACTCCTAGGTAGCACAACAAGGTTTCACTTTGCCTTGAAGAATTTCTGATCCCTCATGAGCCAAAGGAGCAGTTGGTCAGGATACTGGACACAGTGACTGAAATGATAAAGTAAGCCATAGCTGAAAGTGCTATGACGCGGCCAGCGCTGACCGCGAGGGGCAGTATTCTGTTTTCTGAGTATGGGATTAATCTCTGCCGTCACAAAAAAATGTTTAATTATCTTACCCTCGACCTGAAGTTTGCGTTTGACCCCACATGAAAACAGCACCAAAAAGGCCATGCAGAGCAGGGAGCTCAGTGCCGTTTCTATCTTTGTAGCATCTTGACACCCACTGGCCTGGCTTTTGGATTCTTTTTTCTGGCAGGACTGAAGGTGGCAAGTAAGGAAGAAGGAGGGGGTGGAGGGTGGACAGGGCAAACAACAACGAGGGAGGGGTGGACCAGACAAGCAGTAGTGCATGAGGAGGGTGGGGGCAGGGCAAGTAACAATGCAGGAGGGAGGAAAGGGGTACAAGTAAAAAGAAAACAAAAGTACCTCTGAATACAGAGAGCAATGTAAGGACACATGGCAAGGTAAGCAGCACGTGGACCATGCTCTAGGGTGGGAACCAACACAGGAAGTGAAGCGGTCCCACACTGACCAAAGAGAAGCAAAGAAATTAAAGTGACCGTGAAGCCAACCAATGGCAGGCAATGGGCGGGCTCTAAGCCCCTAAGTAAGCAACATGTCTGGTAAGCGACAGCTCATGGTAAGACCTACAGTATAGATCCTAGGTGGGGATCAAATTGTCAAAGAGGTGAAGGTGCCCACCAAACATAATGAAGGGCATAAAACAACGAGCAGTGCCTCCAAAACATTGTGTCCTGCCTGAGGGGAAACAGCCTTTACTTCCTTGCCTTTACCACACAAGATCTCTACCACTCTGTCTTTACCATGCAAGTGAGTACCACACAAGTATCTTGATCTTTACCATGCAGTACTTTACCATGCATACTCATACATACTTTTTATGCTACTTAACAAAAGTGATTTTAGGCTGTCTCCACTGCCTCTCTCGCCCATGCCTGGAAATCTCTCCAATCTCGAAACAGGCTCTCTGTCCCTTTCAGAAAATGAATGAACTCTCTCACCTGTTGCCCCTCTTTTTGCAGTAAGTGTACCCTCAGCGGTAAAGTTAGAAAGATAAATTACCCCCATACGTTTTTTGTAAAGTAAGAGTCATAATTGTGATGCGGTGGGCCCCGCACACCTCTGGGCCCAAATGTCACTGCACCTGCTTCACTAATGAGAGATACTGCCTTGCAAATAGGGCTGTGCCCCCTGTCCTTTGTTAAAAACATGGGTCCTCATGTGCCCCATCACCCTGCCTACCATCTCTCTGAGGCCCAAACCAAGTCGTCTCCTCGGTTCCCCTCCCTTGGGCAATTAATCAAGGACTAAAGCAACAGTGACAGAGAAAATGTGCACTGCGTCCTAATGCAAACAAGGAAGTCAAGTAAAAGACCCATAATTGGGGTAGTTGGCCCTCACACCCTGCACCCCTGTTATGTTATGTTGATTTGCATAGCGCACTAATCACCCAAGAGGGTATCCAGGCGCTTGGCCAAGGTGTGTAGTTGTGTGGCCCCAAAGAGCCAGGTCTTCAGCTTCTTGCGGATCTCAAGAAGCGAGGAGGAGGCTCTGATGTGTTGAGAGAGGTCACCCCATGTCTTGGGTGCGATGTAGCAGAATGGGCAGCCTCCGGTTTTGCTTTTGCGAAAACGGGAAATGTATGCGAGTGAGAGTGATGTGGAGCGTAGGTGTCTGGTGGGTCGGTGAAAGTGTATGCAACTTTTCAGGTATTCTGGTCCTGGGCCGTATACACCTGTAGCTCCAATGATACTTACAGTCCCACGCTGTGTACCCAAGGGACGGACAGAGAGCTGAAGAAGAAACAGGCCTTTGCACTAGGGTCACATCAAACAAGGGAGTACAGAGGGAAATGTACTGATTGGCAACCCTCCCCTCCCTACTTTTTAGCAAAAAAGACTGAATCAAGAAGCCAACAAAGATTTATGTTGAACAACTGCCTGTAATAACTATCAGTTATTCTTGAGTCAGTTGTTGATCAACACTGCATGAGGCCAAAAACACGTCACATTATTCATCATCATTACAAGGTATACACAAATTGTGGCGAGGAGCCCTCATGTGCGCTACATAGAAGTGCCACGGGATAGCCATTTGCTGTAGCCCCGGCTTCTCACAATCAGCACTTTGCTCTCGTGGATACAGGCAGAACTCAGAGGGGGGGGGAGAGGATTGGGTCTGAAGGGACCAAACAGCTTAGTGGGCCCCATTGATCCTGACATAACTAAGTTCCTGCACGTAACTCACCCTGACCTATAACCTGAGCGGAGCGGGGAGTTTTACGTGGCTTTATGAAATTAAAGGATCTCATCTTTGATGAACTGATGGTGAGCATCAGAGTGCCAACTAGTGAACTCACCACAGATTTCTCATTGTCTAGGGTCTTCCAGGGGTGTCAGACATAGGGTCTGATCCGTGTCAGATTTGCCGGATAACCACTGAAAGTGAGTTCTGTGTTGCTGGATTGAGTGTAAACGTATGTCCAGTGGGTACCATGATCATATGGCATGGACCCGCCATCCTGGGGCCACTGTGGGTTGCTAGTTGTTGCAGTTGCATTTATTTAGCGGCCTGTCTCCGGTGTACCACCTCAGTTAGGCACGCATGCAGTGCTCAGTTTATAAGATAACAAGTGCTGGTGCCAAAGATTTTTGGGTGTCAAATATCAGGCCTGTCCAGCCTTGGTTCCATCTCATGTCTCTTTCATCCCCTACACTACCTGCCCCAATCTCACTTCTGCAGGTTCTTTTTCACCCCTGGCTTTTCCCTTTATGACTGTTTGCTGACATTTTCTTCCTCCTTCTCTCTGTTGTTCTGGGTCAAAGTCCGATGAATGAAAATGAAGTCCCGGTCCCCAAAAATGAGTGCCAGTGGGCCCCACCTGCAAACACCATCTCAAATTAAGCACTGCACGCATTCCAAAGCATGCTTGCACAGTGTGTCAAATTCAGTGCTTTGCCTAGTTTGCAACACACTATAGTGTACCAAACGTGGTGTCTGTGCGCACACACACGCACATAACACCCTTAGCTCTCTCAGTACACTAGGCCAAATCCGCAACAAGACCATGGAACCGGAGTCTATTAAATGAAACGAAATGTTATAACTGTTATAAATAACTAAGCCAAGCATATGGCTCTGTAAGCTTTTGAATTCGTGCCAGAATTTGTGTGTGTGTCAGGCCTTAACGCATGTGGCACGCATTCCCAGCATTAGCAGCGTGTCCTATCTTTTCTCACCAGAAAATTGCCACATTCCTGGATTTTCTGTGCCCACAGTACGTGCTGTAATAGGCGCCGATATAAACTCAAACATAAAACAGATTTCTCTCGAAAGTGGCTGTAATGAGGTAAAGATGAAAGGCGGAGGGGGTTCGTGGGGATTTCACGCTGCTGGCCGGCGGCCATCTTGAAGTGTTAAACTGATACTGCACGCTCCGTCCTGGGAAATGAGCACCACTGAGCTACACTCGCGATGCCAACTGGCGTCTCCTGCCATGAAACGTCCCTCACGTTTACTGTAAGATAAGCGGAGAGTTCGTAATGCTCCCAGGGGCTGCAAGGGAACTGTGAACTCTCTGGATGCGAGCACACGGTTGGTCCTCTGGTGACATGGATGGATTCTGATATATTTGGGTTAATGAAAGTGTCTTTTCAAACAGAGAGGTCGGCACATAGCAATATAGGGGGTGGATCACAACGCGTCACATCCAGCCAAACGTCATCAAACAACAGGACATTTGGAAATATTTATTTTGCCGTTTGTTAGTGATTGATCGTGGTTAAAGGGGTTCAATGAATGATGTCACAGCTGTTAAAACCCAAACAGACAGCGTCAGACCAAGGGACATTCTGGAATCCGTGTTGTTGGCGATTCAGGATCATTTTAAAGGGGCCCGGCAGCGAATGATGTCACAATAGCTGTCAAAACCCAACCCAACATTATCAAACCAATGGGCTTCATGGAATCTTTAATGGTGAGCGTAGGGTATTCTGGAGTGATTGATGGGACCTTCTAATGAGTGATGGCGCATAGTGCCAATATCGGCAACACTCAGTTCTCATACAGCAACATACATAAATAAACCACACAACACCTTTTTAGTGGAGAAATTTGCTGCAGGTTTATTTGCATAACCAATATGCCAACATGGTGGGTTATCTTACGGGCGATCCCAGGGCAGGCCAGCCCCTATGCCGCCTGCCCGTCTGATGAGCCAAATTGCACCGTGGCCGTCGCCAATCGGTGGTTACCAATTATTGGGAGAGGCCACCTCTCCCATCAGTGGACCGCCAGTCCACTCCCTTACTCATGCCCCCCAACAGGTGGGCGGAGCGTTCCAGGCAGCCCCCGGTTGCTCAGACCCACAACCGCCCATAGGACTAACGGGCGCCGTAGTTCTTCCAGGGGACACGCTAAGACATCCCTGGGTATCCTTGGCTTAGCACCCTTGTTGTGCTGCTGCAATATAGTACCCTTCTGTACCTTGCAGACTCTGGATCGCCCTGTAACTCCTCCTGGAACACAAAACAATAAGTTAGATTCTTCCCCTCCTCGTACTACCCATTGGCCGTCCGCAGGGTAAGCGGTAGGGTGGGAAACAGCGAGACGGGTAGCGGTCAAGAGACCGTACAGTGGGCGGGGGAAGGCTTTTGTACCCCTGTCCCCCTCCCACGGCCGGAAGTGACGCTGCCAGCAGACCCCTGGTCCCTAGCCCAGGGAGCCTAGTCAGCAGACTTCTGTGCCTTCCTGTGGCACTAAGGCGGCCGCCCTGTTGGAGGGTCCCCTACGTGGCCCCCCTGGGCAGCCTTAGCATAGTGCCAATATTGGCAACACTCAGTTCTCATACAGCAACATACATAAATAAACCACACGACGCCTTTTTAGTGGAGAAATTTGCTGCAGGTTTATTTGCATAACCAATATGCCAACATGGTGGGTTATCTTACGGGCGATCCCAGGGCAGGCCAGCCCCTATGCCGCCTGCCCGTCTGATGAGCCAAATTGCACCGTGGCCATCGCCAATTGGTGGTTACCAGGCCTCTCCCATCAGTGGACCGCCAGTCCACTCCCTTACTCACGCCCCCCAACAGGTGGGCGGAGCGTTCCAGGCAGCCCCCGGTTGCTCAGACCCACAACCGCCCGTAGGACTAACGGGGCGCCGTAGTTCTTCCAGGGGACACGCTAAGACATCCCTGGGTATCCTTGGCTTAGCACCCTTGTTGTGCTGCTGCAATATAGTACCCTTCTGTACCTTGCAGACTCTGGATCACCCTGTAACTCCTCCACAGCTCTGGGGGTGGCCACCGTCACCACCAGGGCCCCCCACCAAGGCAGATATTCCTACCTACATCCTGTTGCTTCCAAGGCCTCCCCAAGGTCCAGCAAAATTAAGTCCATGCCTACCCTTGAGAAGTGAACCTCATCCACTTCCCAGCCTCCAGTAGACTTGGCCTGAAGTAAACCATGCCAGATGAAGCCAAATCCCCTTTGTTCGGTGCATTTACGCATGGCGCTGTTCACTCTCCTACGTGATATCTCAATGGCGTCTCCAGATCGGGCTCCTTGCCAAACTGGGCGAGGTAAAGTTTCAGACCACCACAGTTCACATGCCCCAAGCTGAATACTCAACTGACACATGATGTCCCTCATGTCTTGGAGCAGTACTCTCCTCCCCAGAGTCGTCAGGTCATTCCCTCCCAAATGTATGACCAGAATATGAGGTGGACCGATCCCTCCCCCAAGTCTCTGCCGCAGCTTCCTCATCAGCTCGTTCCAGCGCATACCCGGGTAACCCAGCCACGTTATCTCTGTGGCGGAGAAGCCATGACGCCACTTTCCTATCTCAGCCCACCGTGCCACTCTAACGATGCTTGAATGGCCAATTACCCAGACCTTGGTTCCTGGTAAATAAGGAGATGTTGTGTTTGAAAACCATATTTATAGTAACGTTTATATTCTAATAATCTACAATTGCACAACAAAACCACATCACTGCAACATCAGTTGGCAATCCGGGCCAAAACCGTACACCTTTAAACACCTGACTGTCGGTTGCAACATAGGACTTAAGAGTCCACTCGCCATATCCTCCCGCACAAGGCCTTATATATCGTTTGTAGCATTGCGACTCCCAGCGCCCTCCCTGCTTAATTTGCTCTGGCGGCATCCCTGATAGAAAGGCTGTGATTGCCGCCCCAATCCTGAAGAAGTGGCTGCTGAATCTCTCGACTCCCCCTGTCTGTCCTGACAATTGCAAGCATGCCTGCATGATGTGGTCTACTTGATACTTTGTACCGGAGACCCGTCCTCATGCACCCGGAAGTACCCCGCAATCCCCGGGCGGAGGGCCAAATAAGCCTTGCCCAAGAGACAAGACAAGATGTGCCAATGCGGGTAGAAGTAAGAGTTATCAAGCCCGCCTTACTTCCACTCACCCAGTTATCTGTGTATAGCGCTTGTCGGAGCAAGTCCCTCGAATTCAGCCAGTCACCACCCTAGGTGACACCTTGCCCTCCCAAACTTCTGCTAGTACACCAGGGAGCAAACAAGGCAGTGAACCGGAGGGGAACCATATGTATAAATACCTGCCCCCTTTACTGGGAATGCCAGGTGTTCTTTAATCTTTTGCAGCCCTTTTGTGCTTTAACCCAGAGTTTCTCCCACTTTTTGGACCGTAGCCCACTCGATGGATGACAACTTCCACAACCTGCATATGCCAACATGGTGGGTTATCTTACGGGCGATCCCAGGGCAGGCCAGCCCCTATGCCGCCTGCCCGTCTGATGAGCCAAATTGCACCGTGGCCGTCGCCAATCGGTGGTTACCAATATTGGGAGAGGCCACCTCTCCCATCAGTGGACCGCCAGTCCACTCCCTTACTCACGCCCCCAACAGGTGGGCGGAGCGTTCCAGGCAGCCCCCGGTTGCTCAGACCCACAACCGCCCGTAGGACTAACGGGGCGCCGTAGTTCTTCCAGGGGACACGCTAAGACATCCCTGGGTCTCCTTGGCTTAGCACCCTTGTTGTGCTGCTGCAATATAGTACCCTTCTGTACCTTGCAGACTCTGGATCACCCTGTAACTCCTCCTGCAACACAAAACAATAAGTTAGATTCTTCCCCTCCTCGTACTACCCGTTGGCCGTCCGCAGGGTAAGCGGTAGGGTGGGAAACAGCGAGACAGGTAGCGGTCAAGAGACCGTACAGTGGGCGGGGGAAGGCTTTTGTACCCCTGTCCCCCTCCCACGGCCGGAAGTGACGCTGCCAGCAGACCCCCTGGTCCCTAGCCCAGGGAGCCTAGTCAGCAGACTTCTGTGCCTTCCTGTGGCACTAAGGCGGCCGCCCTGTTGGACGGTCCCCTACGTGGCCCCCCTGGGCAGCCTTGGCATAGTGCCAATATTGGCAACACTCAGTTCTCATACAGCAACATACATAAATAAACCACACGACGCCTTTTTAGTGGAGAAATTTGCTGCAGGTTTATTTGCATAACCAATATGCCAACATGGTGGGTTGTCTTACGGGCGATCCCAGGGCAGGCCAGCCCCTATGCCGCCTGCCCGTCTGATGAGCCAAATTGCACCGTGGCCATCGCCAATTGGTGGTTACCAGGCCTCTCCCATCAGTGGACCGCCAGTCCACTCCCTTACTCACGCCCCCAACAGGTGGGCGGAGCGTTCCAGGCAGCCCCGGTTGCTCAGACCCACAACCGCCCGTAGGACTAACGGGGCGCCGTAGTTCTTCCAGGGGACACGCTAAGACATCCCTGGGTATCCTTGGCTTAGCACCCTTGTTGTGCTGCTGCAATATAGTACCCTTCTGTACCTTGCAGACTTTGGATCACCCTGTAACTCCTCCACAGCTCTGGGGGTGGCCACCGTCACCACCAGGGCCCCCCACCAAGGCAGATATTCCTACCTACATCCTGTTGCTTCCAAGGCCTCCCCAAGGTCCAGCAAAATTAAGTCCATGCCTACCCTTGAGAAGTGAACCTCATCCACTTCCCAGCCTCCAGTAGACTTGGCCTGAAGTAAACCATGCCAGATGAAGCCAAATCCCCTTTGTTCCGTGCATTTACGCATGGCGCTGTTCACTCTCCTACGTGATATCTCAATGGCGTCTCCAGATCGGGCTCCTTGCCAAACTGGGCGAGGTAAAGTTTCAGACCACCACAGTTCACATGCCCCAAGCTGAATACTCAACTGACACATGATGTCCCTCATGTCTTGGAGCAGTACTCTCCTCCCCAGAGTCGTCAGGTCATTCCCTCCCAAATGTATGACCAGAATATGAGGTGGACCGATCCCTCCCCAAGTCTCTGCTGCAGCTTCCTCATCAGCTCGTTCCAGCGCATACCCGGGTAACCCAGCCACGTTATCTCTGTGGCGGAGAAGCCATGACGCCACTTTCCTATCTCAGCCCACCGTGCCACTCTAACGATGCTTGAATGGCCAATTACCCAGACCTTGGTTCCTGGTAAATAAGGAGATGTTGTGTTTGAAAACCATATTTATAGTAACGTTTATATTCTAATAATCTACAATTGCACAACAAAACCACATCACTGCAACATCAGTTGGCAATCCGGGCCAAAACCGTACACCTTTAAACACCTGACTGTCGGTTGCAACATAGGACTTAAGAGTCCACTCGCCATATCCTCCCGCACAAGGCCTTATATATCGTTTGTAGCATTGCGACTCCCAGCGCCCTACCTGCTTAATTTGCTCTGGCGGCATCCCTGATAGAAAGGCTGTGATTGCCGCCCCAATCCTGAAGGAGTGGCTGCTGAATCTCTCGACTCCCCCTGTCTGTCCTGACAATTGCAAGCATGCCTGCATGATGTGGTCTACTTGATACTTTGTACCGGAGACCCGTCCTCATGCACCCGGAAGTACCCCGCAATCCCCGGGCGGAGGGCCAAATAAGCCTTGCCCAAGAGACAAGACAAGATGTGCCAATGCGGGTAGAAGTAAGAGTTATCAAGCCCGCCTTACTTCCACTCACCCAGTTATCTGTGTATAGCGCTTGTCGGAGCAAGTCCCTCGAATTCAGCCAGTCACCACCCTAGGTGACACCTTGCCCTCCCAAACTTCTGCTAGTACACCAGGGAGCAAACAAGGCAGTGAACCGGAGGGGAACCATATGTATAAATACCTGCCCCCTTTACTGGGAATGCCAGGTGTTCTTTAATCTTTGCAGCCCTTTTGTGCTTTAACCCAGAGTTTCTCCCACTTTTTGGACCGTAGCCCACTCGATGGATGACAACTTCCACAACCTGCATATGCCAACATGGTGGGTTATCTTACGGGCGATCCCAGGGCAGGCCAGCCCCTATGCCGCCTGCACGTCTGATGAGCCAAATTGCACCGTGGCCGTCGCCAATCGGTGGTTACCAATTATTGGGAGAGGCCACCTCTCCCATCAGTGGACCGCCAGTCCACTCCCTTACTCACGCCCCCCAACAGGTGGGCGGAGCGTTCCAGGCAGCCCCCGGTTGCTCAGACCCTCAACCGCCCGTAGGACTAACGGGGCGCCGTAGTTCTTCCAGGGGACACGCTAAGACATCCCTGGGTATCCTTGGCTTAGCACCCTTGTTGTGCTGCTGCAATATAGTACCCTTCTGTACCTTGCAGACTCTGGATCGCCCTGTAACTCCTCCTGCAACACAAAACAATAAGTTAGATTCTTCCCCTCCCCGTACTACCCGTTGGCCGTCCGCAGGGTAAGCGGTAGGGTGGGAAACAGCGAGACGGGTAGCGGTCAAGAGACCGTACAGTGGGCGGGGGAAGGCTTTTGTACCCCTGTCCCCCTCCCACGGCCGGAAGTGACGCGGCCAGCAGAACCTCTGGTCCCTAGCCCAGGGAGCCTAGTCAGCAGACTTCTGTGCCTTCATGTGGCACTAAGGCGGCCGCCCTGTTGGAGGGTCCCCTACGTGGCCCCCCTGGGCAGCCTTGGCAATAGAGCTCTAAAGTCAATCAGATATTGTGAAAGGGAATTTACCCATATACATGCCGCCTTAATACACATATGTTTACTATGAAAATGCTAATGCTCATGTGTGCCTTAATGTATGCTGCTGAATTTTATTAATCAATTCCTATGTCTGTTTGATTTTTTTTTTGTTTGATCTGTTTATTAGTGTTTTGTACACAAGGAAAGAAAAAAAAAAAGAAAAAAAAGGAAGGGCAATATGTCATCATAGAACTTATCATTCAGCACCAGTAGAGAATTAGGCAGGACCAACTTACAAATCTGCAGCTCAACGGCAAGGTCACAACAATATTATAAGGTGCAGTAGGTAGCAACAGTGGTATACCCCTGCAAACACAGAGCCTCCTCCCTCCAACAACACTGTTTAATCTCGGCGTGGTACAATATAATTCCACTGTAATCACATTACGAGTACATATGTGTGAAGTCCTGCGCTGGGCGGGTGCCGCGTGAGCGCAGGGGCCGCAGTGCAGGTGTAGGCTTTCGCGGGCATGCAGCACACAGTGACACGGACACAAGCCTCTGTGTCGGGAAGTCCGCCCCTGAGCGAGCGCTCCCCTTTTATTACAACCCCACAGGCCACGCCTGGCCTGCGGATGACGTGGGAAGTGGTTCCGGTGAGCGGGGGTGCTAACCCGCACGACAAGACCGCTGACCATTACATCCCTCCCCCAATCAGTTCTTTGAACAAACTAAACATGTGGAAGTCCACTTAACAAACAGTTCAAACTGGTTTCAGTCTCTGATCACAATAGCACGCGAAGTCCTGGAGCAGTCGGCTCGGACAAGGGTTTGGCCTCAGGCCGTAGCGGTGTTCTTGGCTCCGGAGAGGAGGCGTGCTGGGCGTCGACCTGCCGGGAAGGGACGGTAGGTGTGGGGCGCTTGGTGACTCAAGCCCTACATCGTTGCTCTCTTCGTCCTTGTCCTCTCCCCTCGTCGGTACTGTCTGGGGTTGGCTGGGTAACTGCGGGAGGTCGTCCCCTTGGAGGGTCGCTGGGACCTCCTTGAACCAGGAGATGTTGCGCGAAATCTCTTCGCTCCCTTTTCTGGCCGTTACCATTGTGCCATGGCTGGCAGTGACGGTCCAGGTGCCTGGTTCATGGGCGGTTCGGAACTTCCCGCCCGGTCGCCGGTCTTTGAGAAGGACTGTTGCTCCTGGGCGGAGGGACCGGGGGGTCGCCCGCCGTCTTGCACTGGCTCTGTTGTTTCGTTTCTCCCTTCTTGCCTGGGTCTCCAGGATATTCAGTGGGGAAGGGGCCCATCCGGGGCATGTGGGAATTAGGTCTCTCCGTGGGCCATTTAACATGAGGGACCATGGACTCCTCATCGTGGTGCAGTGAGGGGTACTCCGGTACTCCCGAAGGAACTCCCATAGTCGCTGCCCGGGGTCTGCCTGTTCTACTGCCGCTATGCGTAGCATCTTGTTTAGGGTCCACATAAATCGTTCCACATCGCCGTTGGCCTGCGGCCACTGCGGGGTGACCCGGCGGTGTCGGATTCCTCGCTGACGGAGGAATGTGGCGAACTCGGTGCCCTGGAACGGGGGCCCATTGTCACTGCGGATCTCCCCGGGGAACCCAAGCGTGGCGAACACTTTTTCCAAGATGGGTGCGACGTGGACGAAGGCAGTCGATGAAACCGGTTCTACTATGGGGTACTTTGAAAAGGCATCAATGAGGACCAGCGTATGTTTCCCTCCTGGGAAGCTCCCAAAGTCTATGCTCACTTTTGACCATGGGATGAAGCAGGCCTCTTCCGTGATCACCGGGGCTGGTCTCTCGGGGGTGCTGGTTAACTGGCACGCTGGGCAACGGCGCACTAGGTCTTCGACCATCGCTTCCAGCTCGGGGAAACATACTTTCTCTCTCATCCTCGCTTTCATTTTGGACGTGCCTTGGTGGCCTCCATGGGCCAGTTGGGTCGCCCGGTGTTTCAGCGGTTGCGGTATGAGTATTCTTGATCCTCTTAGTAGGATTCCATCTTCCGTGGCGCTTAGCTCGTTCCTGACTCTCCATGTCTTTGTCAGTGCGTCCCGGTCTTCTGCTGCCCAAGCGTTGGCTTGTTGAAGGTAGTTCCTCCAGGATCCTTCTCGGACGGCTTGGAGGGTTCTGCTGTAGACAGTGTCGTGTTCGGCCGCTTCTTTGATTTCCTCCAGCGTCATCGGCTGGGGGCATGCTGCAACGGCGACCATATTGATGTGTTGTTCGGATCCCTTGGCAGCTGTTGCTTCTTCCAGAGGCCCTGGGTGTCGGGACAGAAAATCCGCCGGATTTTTGGCTCCTGGCCTGTATACCACTTCCATTTGGTATGGCTGTAGTTGCACTGCCCATCGCTCGATTCTTGGCGGTGGGTGGGGAGCGGTTCCTTTGAATAGCGGGACCAGTGGCTGGTGATCAGTCACCACGGTGAACGGCTGGCCTGTCAGGTACAGGTGGAAGTGATTACAGGCCCAATTTTATGGCGAGCGCCTCTCGTTCTATTTGGGCGTATCTTGCTTCGGTAGGGGTCAGTGACTTGCTGGCAAACGACAAGGCGGCCCATCGACCCGGTTCCTGTTCCTGGGCTAGCACTGCCCCTAGCCCCACTGGGCTGGCATCCACCAGCAATTCTGTTTTCTTCATTGGGTCAAAGTAGGCGAAGGTGGCTTCGCCGAGGAGCGCGTCTTTGATGCTCTGGAACGCCTCTTCTTCTTTCGTTCCCCAGGTCCACCTGGTGTCAGCCTTCGTTAGAGCTCTTAACGGTTTGGCACGGGTCGCCAGATCCGGGATGAATCTCCCACAGTATGTTGCCATACCGAGGAAACTTCTCACTTCCGTAGGTGTGGTCGGGGCGGGAGCACTGCGATTGGCATGTGACTTCTTTGGATCCACTTGGATGCTGTCTTGGTTAAAAAGGTACCCAAAGAACTCCAGGGAGGGTTGGAAGAACAGACACTTCTCTCGGTGGAGCGTCGCTCCATGCTCGCTGAGGTGACGTAGAGTGTTCCGTAGATGTTTGTGGTGATCAGCAGCCGTTGTTGAGTGGATTAAAATGTCGTCGCTGACGTTGATTACCCCGGGCAGGCCCGACAACATTTCTCTAATAGTGTTCTGGAATACCTCGGCGGCCGAGGATATTCCAAAATTCAGCCGTTTGTAACGGCGTAATCCCAGGTGAGTGCTGAACGTCGTAATGTACCGACTTTCCTCCGCCAAGGGCAACTGGTGGTACCCCGCGTTCAGGTCAATTTTTGAGAACCATCACGACCCGTTTACGTCTGCAATGATGTCATCCATCGTTGGGGTGATATGGCGTTCTCTTTTGATGGCCCGGTTGGGCAACCTCATATCTATGCAGAGACGGATTGCTCCTGGCTGCTTAGGCTTCTCCGCTATGACCATCGGGGACACCCACGGGGTCGGTCCAGATACTTTTTCAATCACTCCTAGCTTCTCGAGGTTCTCGAGCTCCTTCTCCATGGCTGGACGCAGGTGGAACGGGACTCTTCTGTGCCAGAGGGCGATCGGCATGATGGATTTGTCGATGTGTAGTTTGATGGGGTTACACTTGATGCGCCCCAGCCCTTGGAAGAGTTCCGGGAATTGATCTAGTATTTCATCGACTTGATGGGCTTGTACACTCCTGGCGAAGGACACGAGCCCCAGGTCCTCCGCGGTGTGGCTGCTTATCAGCGTATCCGCTTCACGGTCTATTATGTGGATGGCGGTGGTGACTTCTTGTTCGCTCGACTTGACCGGGATGCTTATCTTGCCCTTTAGTGGTAGTGGTGCGTGGCTCCCGTATGCGAAGATCTTGATCCGGGACGGGGCAATTGGCGGCCGGGGCTGCAACCGTCGGTATTGCTGGATCCCCATCACGTTGACCGACGCTCCCGTGTCAATGATGGCCTTCACTTCTGACCCCGCGATGTTGTTCACGCACGTGGGCTGTGGCCTCCGGCGCCGCTTGAGCTCCTGCACAAACGAGATCAGGTACGTTTCCTCTTCATCGTCTTCGGTGGATGGGTCTTCTGGCCCAAGATACCGGTGGCTTGTTCTCGGTGCTTCTTCCCTAGGTGCGGGATCAGTTTTGGACAAGTGTCGCACAGCTCGCGAGGGTGGTTTCTGCCCTCGCCTCTCTCGTCCGCGGCTTCGTCTTCGGCATACAGCCGCAAAGTGGTTGGGGATCCCACAATTGGCACAGACTTTTCCTTGCGCCGGGCAGTCTTTTGCCGCATGGGGCTCATGCCCGCAGTATCCGCACCTTGCTTTGGATGCCTCGGGTCTTCCTTTCCTTTGCGCGTCGCTGCGTGGCTTCATGCGGAGGGCATCCACCTTCTCTGTCTTGATGGTTTCCGGTCTCCCCGGTGGCTTTGTCAGCGCTTGGTCCATCTCGTTAGCCCTTGCCGCTGACAGGTCGTGTGTCCTTGCCAATATGAGGATGTCTTCCAGCGAGATCCTCGGTTGGCGGAGTATGAGTCCCCGTAAAGTCTTGTCCCTGCACCCTTGGATCATCTGGGCTCTCATCTCCTTGGGCTGGTCATCCTCTGTGCATGTGCTGGCTAGCTCACGCAGGCGGGCATAAAATGCGTCTATCGACTCCCCTTCTCTTTGGTTGGCCTGACGTAGCTTAAAGCGCTCGAAGTCCGGGTTGAGCTGGGGGTCAAAGTGGGCATCTAGAGCTGTGATTGCTGCGTCATAGTCTGTGGCGATGCCAGTGTTGGGGAGGTGCTTGAAAAGTTAAAATATCTCATCCCCTGCATAATGGAGAAGTAGCGACCTCTTTACGGCCCCGTCGGTCTCCCTGGTGGCCACAAAATAGTTGTTTAGTCTTTTGACCCATATTTTCCATCTTGGAGACGCTGTGGCTGGGTCCTCTAGTTCGCTGAAGGGCGGTAGAACACCAGAAAGCGCGTGCTGGACCAGGGGTAGCTGTGGGGCCTGGTCTCCATCACCCATGCGTCTCCACGTGGTGGTCGCTTCTCCCTTGGGCCTTGCCTCCCTGCGCCAGTGCCTGCTGTGCTCTCTGGCGCTCCCTTCTGGGCTCTGTAGCGCTGTGCTGCGGTCCTGTCTTCCTCCTTCTTTCCCCCTCTGACTGGCTGCCTTGACGGGGGCTGTCCGCAGTGTCTGCCCTTCTACTTGAGGCGATATGGCTGGGCGGGGCTCCTTTGATATCTTCCCTGGGCCTAACTCCTTTCCCTCCTCACTTCGTGCTGGGCCTGCCGGCGCTCTTTGCCCCTGCTGCTTGCGATGCCTCAACGCGATCGGTGGGTGGGGCTTCCTCTCCTGCAGCGCCCCCTCCGGTGCAGCGGGGCGGCGCGGTGATCCTTTCCTCCTCCGCGCGCCGTGCGGGAAGACAGTGTCTCTGCGGCGACATTGTGCGCCGCGGGGAAGAGACGGAGGGCGGGCCGAGTAAAGACAAGGGTCACGGCCCCCCTCGTCGCCAGTGTGAAGTCCTGCGCTGGGTGGATGCCGCGTGAGCGCAGGAGCCGCAGTGCAGGTGTAGGCTTGCGCGGGCATGCAGCACACAGTGACACGGACACAAGTCTCTGTGTCGGGAAGTCCGCCCCCGAGCGAGCGCTCCCCTTTTATTACAACCCTGCAGGCCACGCCTGGCCTGCGGATGACGTGGGAAGTGGTTCCGGTGAGCGGGGGTGCTAACCCGCACGACAAGACCGCTGACCATTACAATATGTACAGCTCTTATGGCTTCACTCCTCCACATCACATCGATCTATTTATGTAGTCAAACAATCTTATAAAAAATATCCAGCATAAGAACACTATCAAAAAGGGGGAAACAAAAGGAAGGGAAACAGAAGCCACATAAAGGTAAACAAAGAGTCACAAATCCCAAACGCTTTGAGACAGAACCCAGTCAGCTATCATAGGGGTGCACACCCTGACTATAAAAAGAATAATAACAGTACAGTGTGGGGTGTAAAGGATGCTGTCTGCAAATCACATCACACCTCAGATCATAGGTCTTGCAAATGCATTACACACTATCAGTCCGGAGTAGGAACATCCATGGGGTCATCCGGAGTTCCTATGTCTGTTTGATACCAGCATGAAGAAGACTGAAACCTTAGTATTGTTGCACATTTGCACACATTTTAAACATACGATTGTTGTGTAACTCCACGTTGTACAATGCATATTTATTGAATTGTGCTAATAAAGCGTAGCCTCGTTCTGAAACGGACACACGAACCGAGGTTTTTAGAGCGCAGTAAAGTGAGTTCCTGTTAGTGCGAAGTGTATCTCTTACTCGAGGTCTACTCACACTCCTTCCTCTGAGACGATCCAGGCATCTGCTCATGGTATCTACAGGTTTCTATTTTGTCACATGTTCCAGCTGCCAATCACCTGCATTGACAGAAAATATATGAAAATGATGGACGATTGGATGGATGTTAGCATTACATGCGCCAACTGGTCAAGGGTGAAGCTTTGGTCCAATGAAACAGCAATTGCCTTGCATGATTGTTGTTGATTGCTCCCTGGCTATTTTACATTAAATGCTTATTAGTGTGTAGACTATTCTGATTATTGTGTTTTTATACAACATCCTCAAGCAAGGGAGCACCTATAGAGTTACCATATGACTCAGTTACACCGGGACACAGAGTCATATCTTAAAATGTGTGTGTCAGAGAATGAGGAATGTAAAACGTATTCTTGAGGGTCGCCTGCTCAGTGTTTAATTTGTAAAAAACATAAGTTCCAGTGCCCTCGTCAGGAGGCCACTGCAGATTGCATCACCCATGACCCCTTCCAGTGCTGCCAATGACAGTACCAGCACAACTACTAACCAAAACAAGCATTGGCATAGCCAATAGGTCTCGCTTTTGGGACCTTATATGTGTTTAGCCAGAGCGATTGGCCTAGGCGAGACCTAAAAAAAAATACATGATGCACTCATGGACACATTTACCATGAAGACTGGCTTCAGCATAAGAAATTAATGCTTTTAGTTCCCCTCCATGCCAATCTTGGTTGCTTCTGTAGGCAGAGGAACAGATGCAGTAGCCTTACCGCCATTTTAGATATCCCATCTACAACTTTTCATCTGTTTGGTGTTAATGGCTTTCCACTCCTGCATTCCATTTACCTCTCTGTCGTGGATGCTAAGACAGATTCTCCCTGTACTTTGATAACAGGTGAGACTTGATAATGGGCCTCAGAGCGGAAAGTCATATTTAGATTATCCTGGTGGTGTATGTATTTACTTTTTTATTTGACTATAGATGGGACTTACTCATTGTCTAAGCTCACCATATCATTAGTCTTGTTCCCCTAACTAAATGTGTTCCTTTCGCTGCATGACCAGCCATAAGATTGGTGAAACATGCCTGTCTTTGGATATCATGGTCGCCATGATGCTGCCTTGAGAGTATACCATTATTCTGAGCTTTTTGCTTTGTGTTGAAGAAAGAGAAAAATGGCTCTTCCTTTGCACCAATATACATGTACAAAGTAGAAAATATGGGATAATCCCTCCATTGAAGACTGGTAAATGCTCTGTAGTGTGCAGATTATCATGGGGCATATTAAGCAGATACTAAAAATAAAATAAACGTATTGGACCCCACCCAGAGAGATCTCAGATCTGAGTACATCCTGAAGTCCTAATGCTCCCACCCTGCACACAGTGATCCTCAATCCTGTTGGTGAGGCGGTCTGTGGACCCTGTTTACAAAGTCATTCTGGTGTACGTATAGTAGTACCACTGTAGCACTCTTTTACATACTCTTTTTTGCCTTTGTGAATTGGCACCAAAACATATAAGATGGGAATTATTCAGTAAATATTCCCATACAATTGGTGCAAATAGGACTCTGCCTTCTGCACTTTTGCTGAAAGAATGCTTTGGACCGATTGCTGTAGGCATGCAGGAATAAATAACAGAGTACTTCCGTAGTACTACTTGCCATACTCATTCATAAATGCTTTCAGGCATCGGTCACTGTTTGTTAAATCTGACCAGCTATGTTGTATTTCAACATCCAAAGTCAAAAATTAAACTAGTATAAACCGAAACTTTTCGCTTTCAGCTAGGGCACCCACATTAGAAGGGTTTTTCACTTTCCACAAATGAATACTTTTCGAATACCTGACAAAATGTTAAAAAAATACCCTCCGAGCTTTAATTGCCTGTTTCCCACTACCATTAGACCAATAGCCAGCGGCACTCAGGTCTCCAGATTTCAGAATGTTTGTCCCCACTGAACGCTCGCATTATCAATTAAGCAACTTTCTGGAAGAACTGGTTTCCAATCAGGACAGCGTCGTCAAGGCGCCTGTGCTAAATGTTTGAACCATTAACAGCTGCGTTTACTTCTAGGTATCGTTGCTATTAAAGAACAGTTGTGTGGAGCTATGGTTTCATTGCTTTCTGCAAAATGTTAAAATCAATTCTTCCATGCCTCGCGAGGTTACAACAGGCACATATTTGTGGTTTAAGTTTGCACAAGAAACTTTCTGTTCCGCTTTATATTAGTCAAATTACACAACCAGTGTTCGGAGCCCAAGTAATTGATGATGTGCACATTTTTAAACAGCAACGCCAAATTGTGTCATTGTGAACGGAAAGCAACATTTTTTTAAACTCTCGATCAAAAAAGGCAGTGACATTTTCATTTGACATTTCCTACCTAAAACGAAAATTTCTGAGAAACTTAAAAAATGAAAGACAAGCGCGGCCCGCGGCCGCGAAAGTTAAAGCGACGCGCAGGGGAATGGGGGCGCGGCTTCGAGGCTCAGTCATGTACAGCGTTTACCTTGCGGGAGCGAGCAGCGCCGGGCGCGATAATTGCAAACAGATGGCGCCGATGCTCGCTCCCGCAAGGTAAACGCCGTACATGCACGAGGGCTCATTGGAAACAGTGCAGTACATGCACGAGTTTCCAAAAAAGTACGGAGTGATTCCAAGAGGTCACTCCAAAGCAGCGCTTGCGCGCTGCGTAGGCAAGACCTAAAAAGGCTCTCAAAGCTATAAGATTGGCATGGGTGTCAGGTAATAGACATTTTTAATGTATATTGAATTAGTAAACAACTGTTGTTGTGCTCATTTCTAAATTAGACAGCCCCACCATGTGGCAGAGAGTCATATGTGCCGGTGTTGATAATTAAATGCAGGTGCAGAGCACCGGAAACCACTGGCTCAAATTAAGCACTGAGTATGTTCATGACTGTTGGTGTATGCTGCGGAAAATGGGAGTCTTTGTATGGGAATCATGCTGATACTCGTGACTTAATTTGTAATTCGAGACTTGATTGAAATTTGATGCATTTTCCACATGAAAATACACTTATTCTTTGGCTTCATATCTAGATCGGGAAATATATGTTGCATGACATATGTTTTGGAAGAACACAGGGAGGTACCTAGCCACCCCTAAAAGCATTGTTTGGGCTCTACAGCAGGCTTCTGAACTCTCTGCCCTGAAGAAGTCCCTATGTTTAGGGACGAAGCGCGTAGGCTGTGCCCATGTCCCTGCTTTTAAAGTGCAAGAAAAGAAATAAAAGATGAATTTTCTGGAAAAAGTGAAATGTTTTGTGATGTTTAGTTCCTTTGTTGCAACATTGATATAACTCTGCTTTTTCACTCTTTGGAGGGATACTTTTCCCGCATGAGAAATCTTCATTTTCGATTCATATATGTGTGTGCTTCTGGTTATGTCTTGTTAACTTTAGCGTCTCTTGGACGATTGGCCCTAAGAGTGAGCACCTATTGTTTGTGGGACCTATACAGAGTGCAGTAATGCTATATCACAATCGTTCTAGTAGCATTTGTCCTAAGAGTATGTTGTAGTTCATTTTGATGGCAATTCCAAAAGAAGTCAGTTGGCACCGACCATTGCACAGATAGTTTAAATAGGAGCCACATAACCTCTCTTTAAGTTACATAAGTGGTAGTAGGCAAACATTTGTAGGGCGTTGGAGGGCAATAGATAACTGGGAGAAACCCTGGGACCCTCAGTGGCCCTGTAGTTTCAGCACAATCCCAGACTTTTACCTCAGGCCATGAGTGGAAGAGGCGCCTAAGGCGGCGGGGGTAAACAGATGGTACCCTAGGAGGGATGTTGTGAGGATCACTTACGTTGCATATCTGAACAGGACTAGCACATATGACACCGATCAGCCAGGCCATAACCAGTGATCAGCAATGCCAGGGTAAAGTCTGTGCGCTTCAGCATTACAGTCATCAACTAATCCAATGCAGTCATTCATGCATTCATTCACTTCCTATTGCAATTCATTCAAATCTGAGTGAATATTGCATGTAGCTAGCCATAACATAGCATATGAAGGCTGTACTACACAAGATTGACTTGTGTGACCAGGTATAAAGTAGTTTGGTCCTTTTATGTTTTTAGTCCCACTGTCATAAAGTTCCAGTTTATGGGAGGAGGAAGATCCAGCTGGGAGTAGTTGCAAACAGGAAGTTACCGCTGCTAGGGCTTAGGCAAATCTCACTGCTTGTTGTGCCCAGAGACTCACGCTGGACAACTTACCCTTGGGGTGCTGTCAATTAGACTATTATAACTAGCTGACAAGTGATTGTGTCATATGAGACATTGATTGTGGTTCGTGGCAGAATTGTATTGTAGTGTATCAGGTTGTAGTGCTTTCCTATGAGCTGCATGTTAGCGCTTTCCTACCCCTTGTTGAGGCATGGATAGGAGAAGGGTGTTGTTAGTAGTCAGAACTATTGGTATTGAGTTTTGTTGTTGTGTGTGAGGCCTGGAGTGTGCTCCAGCTTTGGCACAGTGACATGTATGCACAAGTTATGCTCTGGTTGTATTCAAAGTTGTGTGCAAGTAGGATCACAAGCAGCATATACAAACAAATAAATGCTTGGAAAATGAGTTCACTTGGGTTCAGTATTTGGAAGCTCTGTGGTGGCTGGGCGGAAGGAGATGTTCAGAGCTGTCACATCAACTAGAGGTGTGTGTTAGTGTCACGTATGAGGCTCGGGGGTGCTCCAGACTGGCAGCAGCAGCTAGGCCTGCACTGCTGCTTGTAAGCAAGGGAGTGCACCAATAGGATCACAAGCAGCACATATAAGCCAAACAACAATTGTGTGATGGGGTTCAATTGAAACTGCATTCGGGAAAAGCAGGTCTTTGTTTCTCTTCTGAATTCTCAGAGTTTGATGGTAGCCCTTCTACTTTTTGTCAGTGTATTCCAGAGCCTGCATGCCTGCACTGAGAAGGAACTGAGGTGTGTTATTGGGTGTGGATTCATACCTGTGGCATATGGGAAATTGTTTGTGGCATGTGTGGCATCAATTTTGTAATGTAGGATTCAGTGGTGGCCTATGGGGAATCCAATGTGGGATGCAAGCATTGATTGTGGGATGTGCGTATTGATTGTGAGATATGGGCATTGATCATAAATATGGAGCCCTGAAAGAAGCGCACAGAGACCTGGGGTTGGTGGGGTGGCAAGAGGGTGCAGATTGCAGAGGGCACACAGATGTTTAGCAGAAGGCCAGATGCTCCACCGGCAGAGGTATACTCCAGTTCTGGAAGGAATTTCTCCTTAAAGGTACCATAGTCAGTGGTGGCTGTTAATCTTTTAAGAGGTGAGACAAAATGGCTGCTGTGAACATTGGTGTCTGCAAATGTCAAAGTGCTTTGGCGTACGTGCCTGCCCCACATCATGCCAAACAGGCATTTGCAATGCAATAGGTTTCGCATTTGCAAGAGTTTGAGCTATTGGCATTGTAAATGTCAATGCCTTTTATTTATGTGTTTTGAAAACCTGCAAGCGGGCGTAAGTAAACACACACTTTGTACCTAAAGTCATTGTTTACGAGAAGCAAGGCTGGCAGTAACTGCGCCTCTTCTTGCAAGCAAGGACTATAAGTACAAAGTGCCATGGGCGCCTACAATATTCCAAGAGAGCCAGCACTTTTATAGAATGGGCACAATTGTGGCACACATGCCCCTGTATATGGCCTAACTTGCCACCCATGTGCCAGGGCGAATATTATGCCTACATTGGGCCACTATCATACAACAGAGCCTATAATATTAATTAATGCTATAATTATGCTAGGTGTGGGCGCAATATGTATATTTATATGCTGCATGCTACAAGTCAATGGTCTACAGGTGCCTGGACCCAGAGAAGGATAGTCACATGGAATAAATAGTCGCAAGGAAGAATAAATAGTTGCATGAAATAAATAGTTTTTGTTTTTTGTTATTATTAAAACATCAATTACAGCTCGTAACTTGACCAGCACCACAACATAGCATTTAATTTGAAACAATGCTTCTCAATCATATAACAACAGTAAATACCCAGTTGGCACATCTGGATCAGTAGGTCGCTCATACAAACATGCACTATTGCATCTGAAGTACAATCGCAGTGTTATCTCTGCACTGTCACTACGTGTCTGTCTTTGGACGATTGGAGCGGGGCACTCACAGGTGGACGACTCTGTTTGTTGCTTACTAAGTATGCTTGATATGGACCCCAGCAGTTTTTAGGTCGGTTTTTAGGGGGGAGTAGCTCATTAAATGCGTCCGTTTGTGTATTACAGTCGAGCATGTCTGTGTGCCAGTCTTCTATCTTCGGAGTCGGGCCCTTCCCCCACCTCATAGCCAACTGCCGTTTAGCTAGCAGTAAACCGATAGCCATTAAAGGTCGGACAGTTTTTGTGACATCCTAGGTCATATCCCAGTGGCGGCTGGTGGAATTTGAACCTGGTGTGGCGTATGCAGAACGAATCAACTGATGCGAGCGAGCGCAGCGAACGAGCCCGATGGCAATAAGGGGGGTTCGGGGGGGGTTCTCCCCCCGTGAAGATTTTTTTTTTAAATTGGCTTCTTTTTGGTGCGATTTTCAGCACTATTTCTGTGATAAATGGACTAAAAATTCAGTTCTTGTAGGCATTCATTAAAGAAAACTCATACATTATTTCAGAGAATTTTTGGGTTGCCAAGCAAGTCTGACTTCTGAAGAGGGCTAGGGTACTAAGCAAGACTGCTTTGGCTCTACCCTTTCCAATAGAAAACACTAGTTAGTGATGTGAACAAGTTCAATGGACAAACCTGGGGTCTAGGGTGAGTCCCTCTCCTGAGAAAGAAATTTAAAAAAGATTGGCAAATGGTGCATTTTAAAGCAAATGAATGCAGCGATGTAGCAAGGCTTTTTAAGCAGTGGGAACATATAGTCTTGAAATATTAAACACATTAAAAACTGCCCCGTATCTTCTTGCATTAATTTGTTCAACAGTCACTGTAATATGTAAATTGTTCTGCATGACAACTTTAGCCCTTTAAAATGTATGCTTGCCCAGTGTCTTGCACTGCATGCAGCATTAACTTTGGAAAAATATGCTCTAACCAGACTTCGGGAAGCACCCACAGCTGCTGGCTGTAACCAGTCATATAGAAATATGTGCAGACAGGTCTTTAAGTGAGATGAAAATAGTGGTTGCTCCCTATAAAGGAACATGCCAAATATATTTCTGTGATTCCCATAGTGTGCCATCAGACCGGTATTTTGGTTTCTCTCTGAGATGTAATTTGATCCAGATAAATGGCACAGCAACTGACATACGCCTAAAGCCTGTCAGTATGATTGGCTTTGTCACTGGGTGTTAGCTGTTTAAGATAAATGCGTAACAATGATTTCTTATAAATAATTAACATTGAAAATGTTTAACTTCTGAACTTCTGAAATAGTGAGTCTGTGAATTAAATAACATTGAGGCCTGTGGAAGGAGTTTTGCCCTTCAATTATGTGTGCTTTATGTTAGATATGTATCCTCTTTTTCTCTGCATATCTTGTCCATCTGCACATCTTCAACCCCTCTCTTTCCTCTTCAGCATCCTCTTTTCACTCTTCCCCGAATGCCCTTCCTCACATCTCTGTCACTTCACCGCCCCCAACATGCACTGCACTCCCTCAAATATAAGCACCTTAATTTCTCTTACTTTTGCCTTGCAAATATTTTGACATCAGTGTACCCCCTTCACACACATTTCCACAGAATTTCAATTGCAAATGGAATACACAAACATTGTTCTGTGTGCTCTGCAGAGAGGCCAACCCACTGACAGGCACTTTGTTTGGCTTTAGCCTTAGCGCCTGAGCGCTCGATCAAAGCCCCTCATAAACACCTGGCATGGCTCAAGCCTTAAAGTATGCACAGAAAAAAATACAGATAAACATTATAAAATAGCTAACTCGTGGGAATGCAAGATTAAGTAAAGCATGTAAAATAAGAGAGGAACTAAATCGCTGAAATACATTCCCTCAACGTTTTTAACATTCATTGTTTGCAAGTCAATCCATGTTTTTGGCATCAGTGTTAACTTAGGGGCATGTACACAGGGCCAGTTTTAATGCCATACATCAGAGGACTGGCCACTGTAAGCACATGTTACACAGTACAAGCAGAGTCACCTTCATCTCAACACGACAAACACCAACAAACACTTTTAATTCAATTCCAAGATGTCCCAGTGTTTGATGGCATCTGGGTGCTACTTAGACTCGTGGCACAATTCACTAAATTACCCTTTGAAATGAAGTCTGTTTCCCAGCCATGTTCACTTTCTTTACTCCCACACACTTCCTACTCCTGTTTGCTTCTTTCTCCTTCTGTATTCCAGCAGTCCAATGTCTCCTTAGTATTTGAAGCCAATAGATGTGTATGCCAGCCTATCATCCTTCCTATACCCCCACCAAGTCCTAAACCATTGCCTGTGAGATTCACCCCGTCCCTACCTCCCATTTATTCTTTAAGACTAGGAATACCAGGGTAACGCAGGCCTGTTACCAGAGTCATAAAGAGGCACACAGCACGAGGGCTCTTTACACTAGAAGGCCAGGCCTCTTCTCCGCCTCTACTTGGAATACACGTTATTTTATCAACACGCAAAATAAATAATGCATACTGGCAGTGCTTTTAATAAGAAGTTCACTTTTCAATGCACTTACTATAAATCACTGCGGCATGAGTCATTACTAAATTAGGATTCTCTTCTCACTGGAAAAATTAACATGGTGCCCCTCTGGCACTGCTTAACTATTCCTTTTTTATTCTGCAAACATTAAAACACTGGCAGATCACACGTGCAAAGTACTGTAAATTAACATTATTTAGCACCGTTCAGAATCAAGCTAATGGATTTTCTGAAGGTTATTATCATTAACACAATTAACAGGGTTAGAGGATAAAGAGACCTAGAGATCTCAATATGATAATCAGAGTTGCCACCACTCGGAGCGTTCGCTGGCGTGTGTTGGCACCCACCTGATGAGAGCAGCCGATCCAAATGTCTTGCACGGGGGCAAATGGAACCTCCGGAACTTGGCGGCCGGTACAGTGTTTACAGTCATTACAGCCCCCCTATGGTATTTCAGTTACGCGTCACGTACACAGTAGTGTGAACTGACTCCAGTGGTAAATTTTCATTCCAGTGTGCAAAAAAACTCTTGAGTACCGTACCACACCCCAGCCGCCAACACCTTAATTACAAATGTCGTTTTACTTATGTTGTTTCCCAGCAAGCCATAATGAGGGCAAAATCATGCACATAAATGGCGGCTATCTGCAGTCAACAAATCCAATTTCTATGCAATGCGATGAAAACACAGCGATACTCACAAAAATGAAATCCACTGTGGAACACTTTCTACCACTTTGTTGTGGTGCCAAGTGGCCGAATGACTCCGAATCAGAAAGTTCAGTTTTGTTTTTAGTCAACTTTACACTGCAGGCTGTGATTTCTCACCTCTGATATATTAAAAAACAGTAACCCAAGAATGGATGCATTCACTGATGTAACAAACCACACATAACTAACTAATACCAAGCACAGTCCAGCAGGAATGCTACACAGGCGAATAAGAAAACACAACACAAAAGACATGCAACACTCATACATCTCAGAATTTTCTTCACGTACTCGTCCCCTGACTGATAGGCTGGAGCCCGCACCTATGTAACTCTCTTTCCTCACCTTTCAAAGTTCATTCCTGTGTCCACCACACTGTTAGCTTCCGGAAAATAACTGCAGGCGGGCAGCGCAGAAGAGCATCTGAGAAGGCTATTAAGAATAAGTCAGCTCAGCTGGAAAATTGCTTTGCGCCTAATCCTTTACACAAGGGTCTTAACTGATGTTAAAAACTTCGCAGCATTTCCAGCTCTGGAGGCTATTAACTAATCACAGGCTCCAAGCCTCTCACGTCTCAATCATTAGAGCTGCGTATCGCTCAATGGATGGAAATCTCATTACTAAGGTGCCTCGCGCATCGGTGCCTGCCTCCAATATTAGACACTCTGTAGATAGTAGTGCAGTTACGAGTGAAGACAACATACACGCACACACATGCACACACATGCACACACCTCTAAAATTTGAATACGCATACTCACAGAGGTAGGCTTGTTAAAACTGCATAGCTCGAACGCTGTGTTGCTAACAATAAAAAGGCATGCATATATGAGGCATAGCAGAAGTAGAGAAGAGGTGTCCTTAAAATCCACAGTACACCCTCAGAGCGGAGGGAAGGACGGCTATCATGCACAGGCGATGACCTCAAACACAAACACAGACATGATTAGCCTCCTAATCACCCAGAAGGACATGATCATAAATTCCATCACAGGGAACTAAAGCAACAGCAATTCATCACCCGTAAACAGCAATAGGCAACCGTGCTCATCATTCATACTTCATTTACTTGTTTCTTACAAGCATTGTATTGTATTCCTCAAGCGACGCGGAGGGGTCTCCAGATTAGCTCGAAGTTGAATTAGGAGGAGGTGCCTATCACACAATGATCGGTAAACCGAGGCAGACTGTATGCAAATAGCTCCCATTCATCAGAGGAATGTGAACTTTGCTCGTAGCGAGGTTGAAATGAAATAAACACTTTAGCTGATATGAAGTACAGAGAGCATTGCGAAAAGACATGAATTTTGTGACTCAAAGAATGTTGTTGCACACAGAGACACAAAAGCCAAGCCTAAGATTGCTGTGATACCACCGAATAGTGAGACTACAGTTTTGCATGTACTCGCGGCTCGCATCGCAATACTCGCGAGGGGGGGGTCGGGTGGGGGCCGGGGAATTAAAATAAAAAAAAAAAGAAAACTTACCTGACCGCCGGTCAGCGCCGCCTCTGCTGGGCCCTTGGCGCCTTCACTGGAGTGGCAACCCCACAGCCAATACTGGCGCTGCTCCAGCAGCGCCAGGATAGGCTCAGAGCAGGGTTACTCGCCGCCCGCCTGCCCATTAGGAGACCGAGGGTTGAGCCTTTGATCAACCCTCGCTCTCCTAATGGGCATGCGCCAGCCAGAGCAGACACTAGTGCGCATGACTGGGCACGGCGGAAAAATTCGCCGACCTTCACCAGTCATGCGCACTTGTGCATTGTGCTGCTGCATGCCCCTTTTGACGGTCTGACAATGCATGTCAGTCAACATGACGCCGGACCGCCCACCCCCTTCAGACTCTGAAGGGGGTGGGCGGTCCGACGTCATGCTGACTGACATGATTGTCAGTTCCTCGGCGTCTGTGAACTTAAGTAAACTGAAGCAGTTTACTTAAGTTCACAGACGCCGAGGGAGCTGCGGGCGCAGGCGGCTTGTGGGGCAACGCCCCAGCGCCCTAATGGACGCACCGCCACTGTCATATCCTAACAATGCCATCTTGGGGTCAGGCTCTATTTCTTCGCCCGTTATCGCTCCCAGTTCCCTAAATATCTTGCACCAATATTCATATATTCCTGGGCAGTGCCAGGCTGTGTGCATGAACCCCGCATCATCCTCAACACATCACCACCATCTTGAATCCTCCCTCAGCCCGTATCTCCACTGTCGTTCAGGGGTGTAATAAACCCTGTGCAGGAACTTGAAATGTATGAGCCTGTGACGCCCATTTAGAGATATGGTTTTAGTCCTGGCACAGCAGTATTGCCAGTCCTTGTCACTAATGAGCCCACCCAGATCTCTCTGCCAGTCTAGCCTTACCTTCAGAATCGCTGGCTTCCGCGCCTCCAGCACGCCAGTATAACATTTCGTTATTGAATGGTGTTTCTGTCTGTATTGATGTTGAAAGTGCATCCATGGTTTGTGGCTCAAGCCTATCCTCCCCCAGCAGTTCTTGCAATGTGTGTCTGGTATTGGTATTTAGCCATTGCCATCATGTGGGGGTTCTTTTCCTGAATTGTTTCCCAACTACCTACCGCCCCATCAGTAATGGATAAATAGTTACAGTGATAAAAGACTAGAGCACTAAAACAAGACATATCCGAAAAGCTGGCAAATTAACTAGTTGCTAAATAGGAAAGTGTTTCAGATCTTTCCTAAAGACTATCAACGCATTCTTGTCCTGATGTCTGAGGGCAACTAATCCCAAATTCTTGTGTCAATGGGTGGAAGTTTCCCTTCTATCGAAGTCTATTCTTGGAATATATACCAAGTCTAAGTTGCTTGGCCATAGTTTGCAGGCTGGTAAATACCTCTTTATTTTGTCCATCTGATAGATTGGTGCAGTTACCTTTATGCAGCTCAGCACCTGTCCTGCTTCTCTGGGAATTTATGCACTGGTAACCAGTGTAGCTAGATTAAGCCTGCTCAGATGTGGTCACATTTCCTTACCTTCAGGATGTCTTGCTATCATATTCTGTACATGTTGCAGCCAGCATATACATTTCTTTTTTTTAAAATAATGTATTAAAGTATTCAAGCCATATAGCATCACGATATGCTAAAACTTTGAGAGCAGTTACAAGAAACCAGTAATAAATAAGAACTTCAGAACTTGACAACCAGGTTGTATATAAAATTCAGATAGAAGTGAAACATAAAAATGAGCAGTATAAGACTCTGTAATGCCCTGCCTGAAATCTCCCACCAGATGAAGACAAAATGTCAAAAGCTGAACACCGACAAGACTGAAATCTTCTGGAAGGGCACGTCACTGTGGGACTCCACCTGGTGGCCATCAAAGCTAGGATTGTCGCCCACTCCCACCACCCACGCCAAGAACCTCAGGATCGGCATCGACACCATACTCGACATGACTGCCCAAGTAAATACTGTCATCGCGTCACGCTTCCATACCCTACCCATAGGATGCTGAGGAAGATTTTCAAATGGCTCCCAAATAGCACTTGGAAAACCATCATTTATGCCCTTGTCACAAGAAGCTAGACTATGGGAACGACCTCTGTTCCATCATCAACAAAAACTCACCAGAAGGCCGCATACCATTCAGAACTCGGCAGCGAGAATCGCTCTCAACCTCCCATGCCTCACTCACATCACACCACACCTGAAGGAGCTCCACTGTCTGCCCATGCACACACAAGCACGATTCAAACTTCTCACCCACACTTTCAAGGCACTAGATAACATTGGCACAGCAAACTTCAACAATCAGATTTGCTTTTACAAACTTTCCAGACATTTCCGCTCATCCGGACTCCTACTCATACCCATTTCACGCATACGAAAAACCAGATATGGCAGACAAACCTTCTACATCACTCCTAAAGCATGGAACGACGTGCTACTACACATAAGAGTCCCCTCCTCACTTCTTGAACTCTGCAAGAAGCTCAAGACGTGGCTTTTCGAGTAGTCCCACTAGGCCTTAGGTTTGGCTAGTGCCAGAACACCCTCCTGCGCTGTAGAAATCTGCATAACATGACATAACATAACATTATTGGCCAAAGTGTGATGAAGGGGTATAGAAAAGGTTACAAAATGTGGATGGAATGGAAGTGAAGGTCAGCTCATCGTTTCTCAGCCTGCAGGTGACTTTCTCCAGACTCCCTTGTGTGGTCAAGTCAGGAACTGAATCATCTGTACAAGATGTATAATTATTTGGGAGACCACTCATCTGCTTGTTTCTACAAATACTTTTTGCATTGATTAGAGAGCTGGTTATGCTCATGTGTTCTTTGCTATGTATGTGAGGCTCTGCCTGTTTCACTTGTCATAACTTATTTTAAAAAAATGCAGAGTGAACAAAGAATGGATGCTCAGTGCACCATCCCAGTTGGCACCATGTTTTTGGCTGTAGGGTGGCAGAGTCCAGAATAATTGAGGGGCGGAGGGGCAGTCTTTTGTTTCCAACTTGCATCTGTGAGAGCTACCTCAGTATTTGCTCCACTTAGCTTAAGGTTACTACCCTGATCCAAGCAGCCAATTTGTGTAGGCCCAGCTTGGCCAAAAACTCTTCTTGCAGGCCCTGTGGACGCAGATTAATCTGAGTGTCGTCATCATGGATGGTCCCTTGGTGCCACCAATGCCCACAAGGTGCCAAGAATGAGTTACCATTGATAGATCAGGTGTGAATCCATAACATAACATATATTTGTAAAGCACACGTTCACCCAAGGGTATCTTGGCACTGAATAATAGATGTTTATTGTTACCCAACTCAATGGTACTCGATTTATCGACCTCTGAAGGATGAAAGGCTGAGTGGACCCACCTGGATTTGAACCTGTGACCATGAGTTAAAACACAAGCCTCTACAGTGGATGCATTAGTGCACTAAGCCCCCAGACCCGTCCACGAAAGCAAAGAGAGCACCAGATGCCATGGGTGTATCACATGAGAATTCTAACAAGATGAGGGACACAGAGACCCTAACACATGTTTTTGCACTATTTCTCACACTCATACAAGGGCACGCACACAAGAGATACACATAGACATGGGCACACACACACAGCTATATACAGCACACACCTAATGCCCACCTCACAGGACTGAATAGCTTTTATAAACCTTACGTTAAAGGATGCTATACAAGTCTATGGATCCTGTCCGTAGAGTGCTTTTACCAATGCACCTTACCGTTCCTTTTGCTGTTCACCTTCTCGGATGTTGAGTCCAGCTTGTGAGGTCTGTTGTTAGTCCCCCATGAGAGATTTGTATACACGATGGAACATGCCGTTTTAGCGTGAAGCTCCTTACAAACCAATCACGGGGCTGAAAGCTGCCTCGAGCTTCTGGTAGGAGCTGAAATCATGATCTTTTATTCTGTACTGGTCTTGGAATGATTCCTATAGTACTCAGCATGAACTCTCTGCGCCAAGAAACTTTAGGCTGTGTGCACTCTAAAAATAACATTAAACATAACATACACTATGTAACATACGCTCTCAGTTTACCTTCCTTATTAAACACAGATTTACGCTTTCATCTCACTGCCCTCCCTACCACATGTTGTACATGGAATGTACTGTCCTCACTGCATGGTATACAATGATCTTATTGCCCTGCTTACTGCATGTTGTACGTAGAATTCACTGTCCTGCTTACTGCATGTTTTACACATAGCTCACTGCCCTTCTTAAATCCTGACATTAGTCTTAGCTCAACACCCTGTTCACACCCTGATGTACACTCTCAGGTTATCTCCCTGCTCGGACGCTGATCGACTCACTGTTTACACCCTGAAGTACACCCTCAATCAATCAAGGATTTATAAAGAGCTACAAATCACCCATGAGGGTCACAAGGCGCTGCACTCTCAGGTCGCTACCTTGCTTCTACCCTGATCTACTTACAGTTTACACCCTGGAGTACAATCTCAGGTTGCTACCCTGCTCACACTCTTCTACTCACAGTTTACAGCCTGGAGTACAATCTCAGGTTGCTACCCTGCTCACACTCTGTTCTACTCACAGTTTACAGCCTGGAGTACAATCTCAGGTTGCTACCCTGCTCACACTCTGTTCTACTCACAGTTTACTGCCTGGAGTACAATCTTAGGTTGCCAACTTGCTCACACTCTTTTCTACCCACAGTTTACAGCCTTGTGTACGCTCTCGGGTCATCACCCTGCTCATATGCTGATCCACTCACAGTTTACAACCTGGGGTACAGTGCCCGGGTAATCAACGTGCCCGCACTCTGATGTACTCATATTTTACACCTTTGTGTACACTCCCAGCACACCACCCTGTTCATACCCTTATCTACTCACAGTTTACAACCTGGAGTACACTACCAGGTCATTACCCTCCTCGCACTCTGATCTACTCACAATTTACACCCCTGTGTACACTCTCAGGTCATTACCCTGTTCATATGTACTCACAGTTTACACCCTGTTGTACACTCCCAGGTAACCACCCTGCTCATACCCTGATCTACTCTCAGTTTACTCCCTGGAGTACACTCCCAGGTCATCACCCTCCTCGCCACACCTTGATTCACTCAAGAATTTACACCCTTATGTACACTCCCAGGCTGCCACCCTGCTTGTACCCTGATCTACTCGCAGTTCACACCCTGAAGTACAATCTGAGGTCATCGCCCTGTTCACACTCTGATGTACTCACAGTTCACACACTGAAGTACATTCTGAGGTCACCACCCTGCTCAAACTCTGTCCTACTCACAGGTTGGATTCTGGTAGGCACTGCCACTCCTCGTACCCTGAACTATTCACAGTTTATACCCTGAAGTACAATCTGAGGTCACCACCCTGCTCACACTCTGTTCTACTCACAGGTTGCAGCCTCGTGTACACTCCCAGGTCATCACCCTCCTCGCACCCCTGAACTACTCCCAGTTTACAGCCTGGTGTACACTCCCAGTCGCCATCCTGCTCGCACCCTGATCTACTCACAGTTTACACCCTGGTGTACAGTCTCAGGCCATCGCCCTGCTCTCACCCTGATCTACTCACAGCTTACACACTGGTGTGCAGTCTTAGGTCATCACCCTGCTCACACCCTGATCTACTCACAGGTTACACACTGGTGTGCAGTCTTTGATCATCGCCCTGCTCGTACCCTGATCTACTCACAGTTTACACCCTGGTGTACAGTCTCAGGCCATCGCCTTGCTCGCACCCTGATCTTCTCACAGCTTACACACTGGTGTGCAGTCTTAGGTCATCACCCTGCTCGCACCCTGATCTACTCACAGTTTACACCCTGGTGTACAGTCTCAGGTCATCACCCTGCTCGCACCCTGATCTACTCAGTTTACACCGTAGTGTACAGTCTCAGGTCATCGCCATGATCTACTCACAGTTTATATCCTGGTGTACAGTCTTAGGTCATCTCCCTGCTCGCATCCTGATCTACTCACAGTTTACACCTTGGTGTACGCTCCCAGGTCGCCATCATGCTCGCACCCTGATCTACTCACACTTTACACCTTGGAGTACACTCTCAGGTTGCCATCCTGCTCGCACCCTGATCTACTCACAATTTACACCTTGGTGTACACTCCCAGGTTTCCATCCTGCTCGCACCCTGATCTACTCACAGTTTGCACCTTGGAGTACACTCCTAGGTCGCCATCCTGCTCACACCACTGTCTGCCCATGCACACACAAGCACGATTCAAACTTCTCACCCACACTTTCAAGGCACTAGATAACATTGGCACAGCAAACTTCAACAATCAGATTTGCTTTTACAAACTTTCCAGACATTTCCGCTCATCCGGACTCCTACTCATACCCATTTCACGCATACGAAAAACCAGATATGGCAGACAAACCTTCTACATCACTCCTAAAGCATGGAACGACGTGCTACTACACATAAGAGCCCCTCCTCACTTCTTGAACTCTGCAAGAAGCTCAAGACGTGGCTTTTCGAGTAGTCCCACTAGGCCTTAGGTTTGGCTAGTGCCAGAACACCCTCCCGCGCTGTAGAAATCTACATAACATGACATAACATAACATTATTGGCCAAAGTGTGATGAAGGGGTATAGAAAAGGTTACAAAATGTGGATGGAATGGAAGTGAAGGTCAGCTCATCGTTTCTCAGCCTGCAGGTGACTTTCTCCAGACTCCCTTGTGTGGTCAAGTCAGGAACTGAATCATCTGTACAAGATGTATAATTATTTGGGAGACCACTCATCTGCTTGTTTCTACAAATACTTTTTGCATTGATTAGAGAGCTGGTTATGCTTTTGTGTTCTTTGCTATGTATGTGAGGCTCTGCCTGTTTCACTTGTCATAACTTATTTAAAAAAAATACAGAGTGAACTAAGAATGGATGCTCAGTGCACCATCCCAGTTGGCACCATGTTTTTGGCTGTAGGGTGGCAGAGTCCAGAATAATTGAGGGGCGGAGGGGCAGTCTTTTGTTTCCAACTTGCATCTGTGAGAGCTACCTCAGTATTTGCTCCACTTAGCTTAAGGTTACTACCCTGATCCAAGCAGCCAATTTGTGTAGGCCCTGCTTGGCCAAAAACTCTTCTTGCAGGCCCTGTGGACGCAGATTAATCTGAGTGTCGTCATCATGGATGGTCCCTTGGTGCCACCAATGCCCACAAAGTGCCAAGAATGAGTTACCATTGATAGATCAGGTGTGAATCCATAACATAACATATATTTGTAAAGCACACGTTCACCCAAGGGTATCTTGGCACTGAATAATAGATGTTTATTGTTACCCAACTCAATGGTACTCGATTTATCGACCTCTGAAGGATGAAAGGCTGAGTGGACCCACCTGGATTTGAACCTGTGACCATGAGTTAAAACACAAGCCTCTACAGTGGATGCATTAGTGCACTAAGCCCCCAGACCCGTCCACGAAAGCAAAGAGAGCACCAGATGCCATGGGTGTATCACATGAGAATTCTAACAAGATGAGGGACACAGAGACCCTCACACATGTTTTTGCACTATTTCTCACACTTATACAAGGGCACGCACACAAGAGATACACATAGACATGGGCACACACACACAGCTATATACAGCACACACCTAATGCCCACCTCACAGGACTGAATAGCTTTTATAAACCTTACGTTAAAGGATGCTATACAAGTCTATGGATCCTGTCCGTAGAGTGCTTTTACCAATGCACCTTACCGTTCCTTTTGCTGTTCACCTTCTCGGATGTTGAGTCCAGCTTGTGAGGTCTGTTGTTAGTCCCCCATGAGAGATTTGTATACACGATGGGACATGCCGTTTTAGCGTGAAGCTCCTTACAAACCAATCACGGGGCTGAAAGCTGCCTCGAGCTTCTGGTAGGAGCTGAAATCATGATCTTTTATTCTGTACTGGTCTTGGAATGATTCCTATAGTACTCAGCATGAACTCTCTGTGCCAAGAAACTTTAGGTTGTGTGCACTCTAAAAATAACATTAAACATAACATAACACTAATGTAACATACGCTCTCAGTTTACCTTCCTTATTAAACACAGATTTACGCTTTCATCTCACTGCCCTCCCTACCACATGTTGTACATGGAATGTACTGTCCTCACTGCATGGTATACAATGATCTTATTGCCCTGCTTACTGGATGTTGTACGTAGAATTCACTGTCCTGCTTACTGCATGTTTTACACATAGCTCACTGCCCTTCTTAAATCCTGACATTAGTCTTAGCTCAACACCCTGTTCACACCCTGATGTACACTCTCAGGTTATCTCCCTGCTCGGACGCTGATCGACTCACTGTTTACACCCTGAAGTACACTCTCAATCAATCAAGGATTTATAAAGAGCTACAAATCACCCATGAGGGTCACAAGGCGCTGCACTCTCAGGTCGCTACCTTGCTTCTACCCTGATCTACTTACAGTTTACACCCTGGAGTACAATCTCAGGTTGCTACCCTGCTCACACTCTGTTCTACTCACAGTTTGCAGCCTGGAGTACAATCTCAGGTTGCTACCCTGCTCACACTCTGTTCTACTCACAGTTTACAGCCTGGAGTACAATCTCAGGTTGCTACCCTGCTCACACTCTGTTCTACTCACAGTTTACTGCCTGGAGTACAATCTTAGGTTGCCAACTTGCTCACACTCTTTTCTACCCACAGTTTACAGCCTTGTGTACACTCTCGGGTCATCACCCTGCTCATATGCTGACCCACTCACAGTTTACAACCTGGGGTACAGTGCCCGGGTAATCAACGTGCCCGCACTCTGATGTACTCATATTTTACACCTTTGTGTACACTCCCAGCACACCCTTTTCATACCCTTATCTACTCACAGTTTACAACCTGGAGTACACTACCAGGTCATTACCCTCCTCGCACTCTGATCTACTCACAGTTTACACCCTGTTGTACACTCCCTGGTAACCACCCTGCTCACACACTGATCTACTCTCAGTTTACTCCCTGGAGTACACTCCCAGGTCATCACCCTCCTCGCCACACCTTGATTCACTCAAGAATTTACACCCTTATGTACACTCCCAGGCTGCCACCCTGCTTGTACCCTGATCTACTCGCAGTTCACACCCTGAAGTACAATCTGAGGTCATCGCCCTGTTCACACTCTGATGTACTCACAGTTCACACACTGAAGTACATTCTGAGGTCACCACCCTGCTCAAACTCTGTCCTACTCACAGGTTGGATTCTGGTAGGCACTCCCACTCCTCGTACCCTGAACTATTCACAGTTTATACCCTGAAGTACAATCTGAGGTCACCACCCTGCTCACACTCTGTTCTACTCACAGGTTGCAGCCTGGTGTACACTCCCAGGTCATCACCCTCCTCGCACCCCTGAACTACTCCCAGTTTACAGCCTGGTGTACACTCCCAGTCGCCATCCTGCTCGCACCCTGATCTACTCAGTTTACACCCTGGTGTACAGTCTCAGGCCATCGCCCTGCTCACACCCTGATCTACTCACAGCTTACACACTGGTGTGCAGTCTTAGGTCATCACCCTGCTCACACCCTGATCTACTCACAGCTTACACACTGGTGTGCAGTCTTTGATCATCGCCCTGCTCGTACCCTGATCTACTCACAGTTTACACCCTGGTGTACAGTCTCAGGCCATCGCCTTGCTCGCACCCTGATCTTCTCACAGCTTACACACTGGTGTGCAGTCTTAGGTCATCACCCTGCTCGCACCCTGATCTACTCACAGTTTACACCCTGGTGTACAGTCTCAGGTCATCACCCTGCTCGCACCCTGATCTACTCAGTTTACACCGTAGTGTACAGTCTCAGGTCATCTCCATGATCTACTCACAGTTTATATCCTGGTGTACAGTCTTAGGTCATCGCCCTGTTCGCATCCTGATCTACTCACAGTTTACACCTTGGTGTACGCTCCCAGGTCGCCATCATGCTCGCACCCTGATCTACTCACACTTTACACCTTGGAGTACACTCTCAGGTTGCCATCCTGCTCGCACCTTGATCTACTCACAATTTACACCTTGGTGTACACTCCCAGGTTGCCATCCTGCTCGCACCCTGATCTACTCACAGTTTGCACCTTGGTGTACACTCCTAGGTCGCCATCCTGCTCACACCCTGTTCTACTCACAGTTTACACCTTGGAGTACACTCTTAGGCTGCAATCCTGCTTGTACACTGATGTACACACAGTTTACACTCTGGTGATCCATCTCAAGTCTTTACCAGCTCTCACTCTGCTCTACTGACAGTTTACACCCTGGTATACACTCCCAGGTCGCAATCCTGCTCGCACCCTGATCTACTCACAGATTACACCATGATGTACACTCCCAGGTCGCCATCCTGCTCGCACCCTGATCTACTCACAGTTTACACCGTGGAGTACACTCCTAGGTCACCATCCTGCTCGCACCCTGATCTACTCACAGTTTACACCTTGGAGTACACTCCTAGGTCGCCATCCTGCTCACACCGTGATCTACTCACAGTTTACACCTTGGAGTACACTCTTAGGCTGCAATCCTGCTTGTACACTGATGTACACACAGTTTACACTCTGGTGATCCCTCTCAGGTCTTTACCAGCTCTCACTCTGTCTACTCACAGTTTACACCCTGGTATACACTCCCAGGTCGCCATCCTTCTCGCACCCTGATCTACTCACAGATTACACCATGGTGTACACTCCCAGGTCGCCATCCTGCTCGCACCCTGATCTACTCACAGTTTACACCTTGGAGTACACTCCTAGGTCGCCATCCTGCTCACACCGTGATCTACTCACAGTTTACACCTTGGAGTACACTCTTAGGCTGCAATCCTGCTTGTACACTGATGTACACACAGTTTACACTCTGGTGATCACTCTCAGGTCTTTACCAGCTCTCACTCTGCTCTACTCACAGTTTACACCCTGGTATACACTCCCAGGTCGCTATCCTGCTCGCACCCTGATCTACTCACAGATTACACCACGGTGTACACTCCCAGGTCGCCATCCTGCTCGCACCCTGATCTACTCACAGTTTACACCTTGGAGTACACTCCTAGGTCCCCATCCTGCTCGCACCCTGATCTACTCACAGTTTACACCTTGGTGTACACTCCCAGGTCGCCATCCTGCTCGCACCCTGATCTACTCACAGTTTACACCTTGAAGTACACTCCTAGGTCGCCATCCTGCTCACACCGTGATCTACTCACAGTTTACACCTTGGAGTACACTCTTAGGCTGCAATCCTGCTTGTACACTGATGTACACATAGTTTACACTCTGGTGATCCCTCTCAGGTCTTTACCAGCTCTCACTCTGCTCTACTCACAGTTTACACCCTGGTATACACTCCCAGGTCGCCATCCTTCTCGCACCCTGATCTACTCACAGATTACACCATGGTGTACACTCCCAGGTCGCCATCCTGCTCGCACCCTGATCTACTCACAGTTTACACCTTGGAGTACACTCCTAGGTCGCCATCCTGCTCACACCGTGATCTACTCACAGTTTACACCTTGGAGTACACTCTTAGGCTGCAATCCTGCTTGCACCCTGCTTGCACCCTGATGTACACACAGTTTACCTCTGGTGATCCCTCTCAGGTCTTTACCAGCCCTCACTCTGCTCTACTCACAGTTTATACCCTGGTATACACTCCCAGGTCGCCATCCAGCTCGCACCCTGATCTACTCACAGTTTACACCTTGGTGTACACTGCTAAGTCGCCATCCTGCTCACACCATCGTCTACTCACAGTTTACACCTTGGTGTACACTCCCAGGTCGCCATCCTGCTCGCACCCTGATCTACTCACAGTTTGCACCTTGGAGTACACTCCTAGGTCGCCATCCTGCTCACACCCTGTTCTACTCACAGTTTACACCTTGGTGTACATTCCCAGGTCGCCATCCTGCTTTCACCCTGATCTACTCACAGTTTACACCTTGGAGTACACTCTTAGGCTGCAATCCTGCTTGTACACTGATGTACACACAGTTTACACTCTGGTGATCCCTCTCAGGTCTTTACCAGCTCTCACTCTGCTCTACTCACAGTTTACACCCTGGTATACACTCCCAGGTCGCCATCCTGCTCGCACCCTGATCTACTCACAGATTACACGATGGTGTACACTCCCAGATCGCCATCCTGCTCGCACCCTGATCTACTCACAGTTTACACCTTGGAGTAGACTCCTAGGTCACCATCCTGCTCGCACCCTGATCTGCTCACAGTTTACACCTTGGTGTACACTCCCAGGTCGCCATCCTGCTCGCACCCTGATCTACTCACAGTTTACACCTTGGAGAACACTCCTAGGTCACCATCCTGCTCACACCGTGATCTACTCACAGTTTACACCTTGGAGTACACTCTTAGGCTGCAATCCTGCTTGTACACTGATGTACACACAGTTTACACTCTGGTGATCCCTCTCAGGTCTTTACCAGCTCTCACTCTGCTCTACTCACAGTTTATAGCCTGGTATATACTCCCAGGTCGCCATACTTCTCGCACCCTGATCTACTCACAAATTACACCCTGGTATACACTCCCAGGTCGCCATCGTGCTCGCACCCTTATCTACTCACAGATTACACCATCGTGTACACTCCCAGATCGCCATCCTGCTCGCACCCTGATCTACTCACAGTTTACACCTTGGAGTACACTCCTAGGTCACCATCCTGCTCGCACCCTGATCTGCTCACAGTTTACACCTTGGTGTACACTCCCAGGTCGCCATCCTGCTCGCACCCTGATCTACTCACAGTTTACACCTTGGAGTACACTCCTAGGTCACCATCCTGCTCGCACCCTGATCTGCTCACAGTTTACACCTTGGTGTACACTCCCAGGTCGCCATCCAGCTCGCACCCTGATCTACTCACAGTTTACACCTTGGAGAACACTCCTAGGTCGCCATCCTGCTCACACCGTGATCTACTCACAGTTTACACCTTGGAGTACACTCTTAGGCTGCAATCCTGCTTGTACACTGATGTACACACAGTTTACACTCTGGTGATCCCTCTCAGGTCTTTACCAGCTCTCACTCTGCTCTACTCACAGTTTATAGCCTGGTATATACTCCCAGGTCGCCATACTTCTCGCACCCTGATCTACTCACAGATTACACCCTGGTATACACTCCCAGGTCGCCATCGTGCTCGCACCCTTATCTACTCACAGATTACACCATCGTGTACACTCCCAGATCGCCATCCTGCTCGCACCCTGATCTACTCACAGTTTACACCTTGGAGTACACTCCTAGGTCACCATCCTGCTCGCACCCTGATCTGCTCACAGTTTACACCTTGGTGTACACTCCCAGGTCGCCATCCTGCTCGCACCCTGATCTACTCACAGTTTACACCTTGGAGTACACTCCTAGGTCGCCATCCTGCTCACACCGTGATCTACTCACAGTTTACACCTTGGGGTACACTCTTAGGCTGCAATCCTGCTTGTACACTGATGTACACACAGTTTACACTCTGGTGATCCCTCTCAGGTCTTTACCAGTTCTCACTCTGCTCTACTCACAGTTTACACCCTGGTATACACTCCCAGGTCGCCATCCTGCTCGCACCCTAATCTACTCACAGTTTACACCCTGGTGTACATTCTCAGGTCCTTATCCTGCTCACTCCCTGATCTACTCACAGTTTACACCCTGGTGTACACTCCCAGGTCGCCATCCTGCTCGCACCCTGATCTACTCCCAGTTTACAGCCTGGTGTACACTCCCAGGTCGCCATTCTGCTCGCACCCTGATCTACTCCCAGGCATGTCGTGATGGGCCTCCCTCTCTCTTGTCATCACATCCTCAAGTGTCCCAAACTTCCTCTCGGAAAACCCCGATGCTGCTGGATGATCTCAAATGACACTTGCCAATAATGTCTCATTGTGAAAATGAAAGTCACTCACTTGAGACTCCTGCAGTAGGTTCGCCAAGTTTGTTCTAATGAAGGCAGTTTTCAGCACTGCCAGAGACCTGCTAAGAAGCCCTTCGCAAGTAATGTAATCCTGTTCAAAATACTGGCAAAGCACAGCAGCCCAGTGACTGCTGCTAGAGATGTTCAGCAGTCCTCTCCACTCGTTTCAAATCTCTCATCTTAGCTGTTTTAGAAACCTGCCACTCTGCTGGGCTTCCTGCCACTCTGCTGGGCTTCCTGGCCCTCCTCTGGGTGTCCTGAGACTCTGCTGGGTGTCTTGAGACTCTGCTGGGTTTCCTGGCCCTCCTCTGGGTGTCCTGAGACTCCGCTGGGTTTCCTGGCCCTCCTCTGGGTGTCCTGGCATTCCGCTGGGTGTCCTGGCCCTCCTCTGGGTGTCCTGGCATTCTGCTGGGTTTCCTGGCCCTCCTCTGGGTGTCTTGAGACTCTGCTGGGTTTCCTGGCCCTCCTCTGGGTGTCCTGAGACTCCGCTGGGTTTCCTAGCCCTTCTCTGGGTGTCCTGGCATTCCGCTGGGTGTCCTGGCACTCTGCTGGGTTTCCTGGCACTCCGCTAGGTTTCCTGGCCCTCCTTTGGGTGCCCTGGCCCTCCTCTGGGTTTCCTGGCCCTCCGCTGGGTTTCTGGCCCTCCTCTGGGTGTCCTGAGACTCTGCTGGGTTTCCTGGCCCTCCTCAGGGTGTCCTGGCATTCCACTGGGTGTCCTGGCATTCCGCTGGGTTTCCTGGCCCTCCTCTGGGTGCCCTGGCCCTCCTCTGGGTTTTCTGGCCCTCCTCTGGGTGTCCTGAGACTCCGCTGGGTTTCCTGGCCTTTCTCTGGGTGTCCTGGCATTCCGCTGGGTGTCCTGGCGCTCCACTGGGTTTCCTGGCACTCCGCTGGGTTTCCTGGCACTCCGCTGGGTTTCCTGGCCCTCCTCTGGGTGTCCTGGCACTCCGCTGGGTTTCCTGGCCCTGCTCTGGGTGCCCTGGCCCTCCTCTGGGTGTCCTGGCACTCAGCTGGGTTTCCTGGCACTCAGCTGGGTTTCCTGGCCCTCCTCTGGGTGCCCTGGCCCTCCTCTGGGTGTCCTGGCCCTCCTCTGGGTTTCCTGGCCCTCCGCTGGGTTTCTTAGCACTCCGTTGGGTTTCCTGGCCCTCCTCTGGGTGCCCTGGCCCTCCTCTGGGTGTCCTGGCACTCCGCAGGGTTTCCTGGCACTCCGCTGGGTTTCCTAGCACTCCACTGGGTTTCCTGGCACTCTGCTGGGTTTCCTGGCACTCCGCTAGGTCTCTTGGCCCTCCTCTGGGTGTCCTGGCATTCCGCTGGGTCTCTTGGCCCTCCTCTGGGTGTCCTGGCATTCCGCTGGGTTTCCTGGCCCTCCTCTGGTTGTCCTGGCCCTCCGCTGGGTTTCCTGGCACTCAGCTGAATTTCCTGGCCCTTCGCTGGGCAGCCTGGCAGGTGTGCCCCACACTAGTGTGTTCAGTGTGACTGACAGTGTGTACAGTGTGATTCACAGTGGGAGTGAGGCCTGCTTCTGTCAACTACAGTAAGAAGGTGATTAACATGGGGGGACACTCTGAGAAGGCCACAGAGCTCTGCCAGGCACCTGGGCTGCTGAGAATGGGCTGAGCTGTGCTCTGATCAGAACTCACAGGAGGAACTTACAGGGTGGTTTGGTGTCCATTCCTCACTGCGGATGAATTTACTGTAGGGTTTGTGAGACTAATTTTCCACAATGTTAAGAATGTATTTCTACTTTAGTTTTCTTTTATCTTTGCCTTTGCTAATGTTCTTATAATCATTGCCATAACTGCTCTATATCTGCTGCATAAACTAGGATAGTGACTAATATATTTGGAGAAGGTACCATATCCCTGTGTTCCTGTGTTATTTAGGGACTCTTCAGTACCTCTTTAGCCTCATATACAAATCCCTGCTGATTCTCTATCATTCAACAAAACAATTCAAATTCGTGTAGCCCATTTGACCACACAATAAGGATCAGGATTCTGTAACTAAAGTCAAGGGGGTTTAATACAAATTAGTATTCAATTCAAATCAATGCAAATTCAGTATCATTCAAATACAGAATTTAAAAGGAACCGTAAGTCGACAAAGTAAATCCAGTTTGATAGCATCAATATGTGACAAGTACAGCCACATAAATACAAAAGGCAAAAGTCATAAAGTCTTATAAACAGGGCTCTAAGTTTGGATTGAGGATGGTTCAAATGGTAATCTCAAAGAATATTCAGGAAGTAGGAAGGTAAAGCAGGAAGGTATCAGCATTGCAAGGATTTCAGCAGACAACCTTGAAAAGGGAACAAGTGTTTAGCATGTAGCTTTACAGGGGAAGCAGGGAGGTCTGTACCTCTCAAGGTGAAAAGGGATCTGCCTTAAACTCTAACACCATATAAATCAATTAAAACCACACAGATACATCTATGACATTCCATCCTCACGCTACCTTTCCAGGAACAAATAGAATTGCACAGTGGCAACATTCCCAAATGTTCTCATCCCACGAAACCTGGACATTCACACGGCCTTGGACAGTACACTGTTGCTGATACACAATGAATTGACACCTTTCTCCAACTTATTAGTCTTCATGTGTCTGCAAAGTTTTTCTTCCCATGCCTCACTATCTCTAATACAGAGCACTCCTTTCTCTAACTTATGAAACCTTGGAACCAAATCTGCAGAGTGCAGAGGAGAGAACATACATTCAACCAAACACATTTCAAATTCAGACCAAGTTAAATTAGCATGGTTAAACACTAAAATGGGCATTTTGACTACATGATTATATGTGCACATATAACTTCCCAATAAATGCAACATTACAAATGTAACTTAGGTAAATGATGCAATGCACTTTCAAATCAATGTGAAATAACTTGAAATATGAGTGTAAATATGTATGAGAACTACGTCTTCATGGTTAAGCTAAACATTAATGTGCACATGTTTATTATTCTCTAGTTTCTATAGTGTATGCATTTCAGTAATATAGTTGAATACTTCACTTCTCATTAATAAAGTTAGGCACACAGAGTATATGGTGCTAAATACACATATATATTGCGTTTCTGTGATGAGTAAGGATGGAGCCAAAATTCCGCTTCTCCACTCTTGTGATAGGTCATTAACTTTATATGAAGGGGCAGTGTGTAGGAACAAGCCAGAATTAGGGGTGGCTTGCGAGGCTTTGCCCACTCCATGTTCCGCTTGGAACACAGAGTTCTGGCAAAACTCCGCCAACCGCCTCATGGAGGAGTTTTTTCTCATGCACGGCTCTCCAACGTTAAGTTGGCTTGTGCGAGCGAGAATTTGCGTCCCCTACTGTGTTTTTCAGACCCTAGTACGCCTCCCGACGAGATTTCTCAATGCGTGTGGTAGCGGCAGGTCGCGACCATTCGCGTTGAAAAAGCTGCCGCTCTAGTAGAAAATTACTCGAGCGGCAGAAAGAAGCAGCACCCTCTGCCATGCCGCATGGTGCAGTTCGTGCAGATTTTACAGCATGGAACAAACTCCTGGCAGTAAAAATCAGCTCGAGAATTCCACCAGCTTGTGGAACTCCGCGGAATCTCGCAGGGTTTTTATGTAACTCTGCAGAATTCCCCGGAGAGAAACGCTGCTGGTTCTGCCCACCCGTAACCTCATTCCTGGGCCTGCTGAGAGGTCTCAGTGAGGGAGCTCAGACAGGTGGCATCAGTGGCTAGTCAGTATGCCATGGACCCCAAGGCAAGGAAGAAAGCGGATTCCCTGGCTGCTGTTTGAACTGTGAAATACAGCAATGATCAGGGTTCAGTGTGCCCCTCAGGCCTCTGGGCCCCAGTGCCACTGCACCTGCTGCACCAATGGAAGCTACATCCCTGGGCGGCATAAGATACTGGTCTTCTAGGACATGAGGAGAATCCACCAGCAGAGCAGAGGCCTAGAAAGACCAGCAGAGCTCGAAACAAATCATTCTTATGCCAGTCGTTCATCGAATGGGACTGACCGACTGTGCCCCAGTACTTTTGGCCTATTACCATTATCAGTCTATCAAGAGAGCTGCCGGACTCCTGGTAGGCCAGTTCTGCTCGTAGGAAGAGTAGGCTAGGGCACAGTTTTCCAGGAGCTGGGAGGGTACATGCTCAGTATGTTCAGGCAGCAGCTATAACTCAGAGTGCACTCAAGGAGGATCTGGGCGCATAAATGTCCATTCACCAAAATACCAGGGGCAGCAAAAGTGAAATGACACAGTATCTGACACCCCCTGATGACATCACAGCGTCAGCCCGTTGTTGTATCTTTAACCCCTCAGTAGCCGTCTACCTGCTGGTCAGGGGCTAAGAGAATGGCAGGGAGTGGAAACCACAAAAGATAAACATGGGGTATGGAGTCCTGTATATTTTCTGTTCCCATCTCTGCCTAATTGACCCCCGAATCCAGGGGTAGCCAGGGCTATGGCAGGCAGGGGTAGAAGGGGAAAACAGGGCAGGACCTGCTACCCTGCACCTGGTTACACGTAATGCAGGTAGATATCCAGGCCTCTCTTCTTCCACAAGGGGAAGAGACAGGCAGTCCTATGGGTGTGGATACTATCTGAACAAAGGTCAAAGTTCATTAGTAAAGGGAAAGATGCAAATTAACGCATGTGTCATGCACAGAAAGAGCAGGTCTGACCCGGGCCATCTGGTGCTCATACCAGCGCAGGGACGGGCTTTTGGCTTTGAGATCAGTGCCATACAGCTGATTTTGTACTTTTTTTCCACTGCTTAAAACAATGAAACAAACACAAGGAAACACACTGTAGTCCAAGGGCGGTGGCCGGGCGGAAGCCTTTCATGAGAACTGTCAGCTGCAAAGGAAAAGTTTCCCAGTGAGGGCTGAACCCATTCCTGGCCTGTGACTCGTGTCACTCTCCCTTGTGGCATATGTCACAACTCACGTGACGTGCCACAGCATGTCACAGATTTCTGGCATGCTCCCATATGCCTAACTGCAGATAGTGCATGTGGGTGATTTCCAAAGGACCCTCTTTCATTTGGGTGAAAAAAATAATAATTGAAAATCAATATGAAGCTCTCACGGGGAGTTTGAGCCCTTGTTAAAGGCAATCATAAGCCATTTCATAAGCCACCCTTGTTAAAGGCAATCATAAGCCATTCCATAAGCCACCCTTGTTAAAGGCAATCATAAGCCATTCCATAAGCCACCCTTGTTAAAGGCAAACATAAGCCATTCCATAAGCCACCCTTGTTAAAGGCAAACATAAGCCATTCCATAAGCCACCCTTGTTAAAGGCAATCATAAGCCATTCCATAAGCCAACCTTGTTAAAGGCAATCATAAGCCATTCCATAAGCCACCCTTGTTAAAGGCAATCATAAGCCATTCCATAAGCCACCCTTGTTAAAGGCAATCACAAGCCATGGCACCCTTCCTTTCCTTCACTCTGGCTCCATGCATTTCTTTTTTACAGAATATCCCTCTAGCTCTCATTCTACAAATTAAGGGATTTCTTTCACAACAAACTTTGCCACCGTCTCCCATGCCACAGGCAGGTCACAAATTTCTGACATGAACTGGCATGACTAAATAGGCCACAAATGTCCCAGACAGCGCAGAGGGCTAATTTGCAAAGGTTCATTTAAAAAGGCTTCCCTTTCATCTGGATAAAATAAAAAATAAAATTGAGAAATAAATTTTTCCAGGGGGGTTTGAACCCTTGTCAAAGACATAGAAATCACAGCATCAACCACAATGCCATCCATTCAGCTGATGCAGTGCTCTGACTAAATGCTTTTTTAGCGTACATGTAGTGCAGAAGCCTATCTTCTATTTCCATTGTGTTGTTCTTTTATATGCCACAGTTTCACAGTTGTTTTTTATGCTTTATATGCAAATATCCTGAAAGGGCCGAGTTCCTCCCTACCAAATTACTGTAGTACTCACGGCCGACGGACCTTTATTGCCTGGTGAGAAGCGTACAGGGGAGAAACAATTCATTTGAACTGGATGACAATTTACAAGAAACCATGACTCAGAAGAATCACAGACTCCGGAGTCCAAGTTAGTGGGATTTATTACAAAGCCAAGAACAACTGGATGTACAAACACCTCATTACGAGGTTGTAGAAGTACATGAGAACTAATACAAATCCAAACCTATGGGCTAACTTTATACGATGAATCATAAACAGAATGACCATCTCCAGAAGCAGAACGTAGGCAATGATTGCCCCCACGTCGAGTTCGGTCTTCATCTGTGGAGAATGAATAAAAAGCATTAGTCTGTCCCTACACTAACACTATCTTGACATCCCTACTTAACATTTCCCAGGCAAGATCAAGAAAAAGGTGTCAGCGCGTGAAGACTTCCTAAGAAGTACACTCACGTTGTATGGGTCACGCAGACCAAGCTACAGAGCTCGTTCTAAGATGCTCCTTCTCTGTCCTTCGATCTCCTCATCCCTTCTCCTGACTCCACCACGGGGCACTGTCCCTAATACAAAACACAAAAACATGAAAACACGCCCACAGATCACCTCATCTCGCTGGATACTTCCCATAGGTGATTTTCCACGTGGTGTCGGTGCTCCCAGCTCCTGGCTCGATGACCTTGATTCCCAAGCCGCCCTCAGTGAGAAAGAACACCGGCTCCCAATTATCAGCTTTCCTCACCAAAATGTAACGCATCCTTCCGAGCCTAACTTTCCTAAACAAAAGGCGTTATTCTAACTAACAAAGACGACTTTCTCCACCTGCAACAGAAACGTGAGAACAGAACAGGTTCAACATGCACATGAAATTTACAAAAACCCTCACTATTGAGCCCCCAGGGAAAATACATTTCAGGCCTACAGAAATCAGCCATCATAAGAGTGAAACACATAGGCCTCTCAAATACAACGGAAGTGAACTTTTCATTTAGGCCTTTACATCTCATTACATTCCAGAAGCACATCAAATTCATTGTTAACTGCGAACAACTTACAGAAGTCTACACCTTAAATGCAATTAAGTCGCGTCTATGTGCAATTTTAATATGGTGCACGTTTAAATCATACACATCACATTACATATAAGCAATTTTGTTAATCAAATGACATCAAATACTATGAATTACAATATCCTCACATGAATGCTACATTGTCTCTTTACATGGCATGACACTTTTCCTACCATTTACTCTTACACGTGTTATTACTGAACGCCTTCTAATGGTCAAATATTAATACAGAATAACAACAAGAGAGGGAGGGAGAAACAAATGGAGCCACTCTTCGTCCCCCTGAACAATATCAAAAAAACAACGAAAGAGTGTAGCCAAACAGAAAAAAGAGCCAGCCAGAGGAGTCACTCATATTAAAAAGAACCCTCACTCACCAACCTAGTTGGTGACATGCTTCATCATTGGGTCCCCACCAGAGAGGCCGAGTGCCTCTCTGGTGTGGTACAACGCCTGACTACAGCGCAGCAGGTTTTTTTGGTGTATGGCGTGAGTGCAATAAGTGAGTAGAAAAATGTGATTTAAAAGATGCCTTCGTTTGATCCGCAAAAAATGTTAATGGTGGAAAACCAGGCAACAATAAAAACAAGTTGGATGTTTAATAACTGATTAAATTGACCAGATACATCCTACTGTGAAAAGGGAAAAAAACGTGGTCAACATGTTTCTGCTACAAAATGCTGTTGGCGAAGCATTCATCAGGACCAGCACACCACGGCGGTATGCGCACGCTAAGGCACACCCTAACCTGAGGTGGAATGAACCGAATTAACTCACGGTTATTCAGTAAGGCCTTCAGGATTTCTGAAAGCCGTTAGTATCTGTGGAAATAAAGAGACATACAGACAAACATAACAAGTCACATGGCATAAAAGTACAAGCTCAAGTGCTTGATCGTAATCTGGAGTGTCTGGACTCATTCTGCTGGTTAGTGCTCTTCGGAGTGAAGCTATATCGCTAGAAAACTCATGTGATGCATCCGTGTCAGTGACATGTGAGTTAACACTAACACGTTGTGCTATACACGTGTTTTAGAGACATGCTCATTTTCTGTATAGCTTTTAAACATGAGATAGACAGCGCGCTTAAATTCATGCACGCTTTACGCGGAAGTTACCGGTAAATATTTTATAATTAGCAACGAACATGACTATACCACTGGAGCAAGAGTAATTGTAGGACTCAAGCTACCAATAGATACGGCAGATTATTACGCATGGGTTAAAACTTGTTGTTAGAAAACTTGTTGTTTAAAAACAGGGCTTACGTGAAGTCTTGCCTGACCTCACGACATGGGTCCCGGTGGGGGGCGGGATCTTATAGTCACACACTGTAAGGATTAAAAAATCAATAATCCTAAATCAAAAACGAGGTGGCCGAAGTATGTTCCCACACCCGTTGTTTTATTTTTCGTGTGGTCATACCCACTCTCCAGATCTAGTGTTTTGTAGGTGTGGTCAGGTGGCACACGCTGCATGATCCACAGGGGAAATGACCTGTGATGCTATCAGAAAATCCATCAGGAAACATTGGCGGATTCTTGAAAGCAACAACCTAAAATGGGAGAAACCTCTTTTTCCTTTCAAGAAGGTAAGAAGTATCAAGGACACTTTAGTGCATACCCGCCCAAGAAAAACTGACACAGACGAAGCCCCGTCGGTACTCAACGCTTGGGGTCTCCCCAAAATCACAGGTCATTTCCCCTGTGGATCATGCAGCGTGTGCCACCTGACCACACCTACAAAAACACTAGATCTGGAGAGTGGCAAGACATGGACACAACGCTTGCACACAAATTGTAACTCCACAAATGTGGTTTACTTAATTACTTGCCCATGTGGTTCTAGATACGTGGGTATGACCACACGAAAAATAAAACAACGGGTGTGCGAACATCGCAGCAACATCCGATGCCGTAAGAGTACCACCAAGCTGACTGAACACTTCCTACAGTCCAACCACACGACTAACGACATTCGTTGGACTGTTATTGAACAAATAAAACTTGGGAATAAGTCCTCACAAATTTTATTTGAGAAGGAACAACGTTGGATTTACTGCCTCTCTACACATGTGCACGGACTCAATGATAATATCCCCTGGGGTTCGGTTATGAGACGCTGATTTTTAGGAGACAATCAATTTCTGGTCTGTTAAGTCTTGGACCCTAGGCAATGCATAATGGCCTTTTTAGATCCTTGAATGATATTATCTATCTTTGATGCATACTAAATACCTTGCATATACCACCACTAATATATATATCTTGTAGTTTTACAAAGCGCAATTTCAAGCAGTATGCCTTGCAAATCAGCATGTGAGAGCGTACGTCCAACCGATTTTGCTCTACCCTTTAACATATTCTTTTTAACATACCTTTCATAAACTTTCCCAACACTGCCTCATAAACGTTGACAAACACTAAAGAGATTGACTATACATTAAAGTTTCTTTACTTTGAATTCACCATACTCAAAGTTGAGCGTTGTAGCTCTCCACATTACGCCTACACGCAGCGTAATACGTCATCACGGCATGCGGCGTGTGACGCGCACAACGTTCCGGTTACCCGGCAGCTTACTTCCTTTAAAACACACGTAAAGCGGACACCGAGGCATCCTCGGGGTCCACGGAAGGGAGTATGCAGGTGACATACGGGCGTGTATCTTTGATGAAGTGAGTGGATTTAAGAGCTTCACAACGACTTATGGTAATACTTCGACCACCTCGTTTTTGACTTAGGATTATTGATTCTCTAATCCTTACAGTGTGTGACTAAAAGATCCCGCCCCCCACCGGGACCCATGTCGTGAGGTCAGGCAAGACTTCACGTAAGCCCTGTTTTTAAACAACACGTTTTCTAACAACAAGTTTTAACCCATGCGTAATAAACTGCCGTATCTATTGGTAGCTTGAGTCCTACAATTACTCTTGCTCCAGTGGTAGTCATGTTCGTTGCTAATTATAAAATATTTACCAGTAACTTCCGCATAAAGCGTGCATGAATTTAAGCGCGCTGTCTATCTCATGTTTAAAAGCTTTACAGAAATTGAGCATGCCTCTAAAACACGTGTATAGCACAACGTGTTAGTGTTAACTCACATGTTACTGACACGGATGCATCACATGAGTTTTCTAGCGATATAGCTGCACTCCGAAGAGCTCTAAACAGCAGAATGAGTCCAGACAGATTACGACCAAGCACTTGAGCTATGATGTACTTTTATGCCATGTGACTTGTTATGTTTGTCTGTATGTCTCTTTATTTCCACAGATACTAATGGCTTTCAAAAATCCTGAAGGCCTTACTGAATAACCGTGAGTTAATTCGGTTCATTCCACCACAGGTTAGGGTGCGCCTAAGCGTGCGCATACCGCCGTGGTGTGCTGCTCCTGATGAATGCTTCGCCAACAGCATTTTGTAGCAGAAACATGTTGACCAAGTTTTTTTCCCTTTTCACAGTAGGATGTATCTGGTCAATTTAACCAGTTGTTAAACATCCAACTTGTTTTTATTGTTGCCTGGTTTTCCACCATTAAAAACTTTTGGGGATCAAACTAAGGCATCTTTTAAATCACATTTTTCTACTCACTTATTGCACTCACGCCATACACCAAAAAAACCTGCTCCGCTGTAGTCAGGCGTTGTAGCACACCAGAGAGGCACTCGGCCTCTCTGGTGGGGACCCAATGATGAAGCATGTCACCAACTAGGTTGGTGAGTGAGGGTTCTTTTTAATAAGAGTGACTCCTCTGGCTGGCTCTTTTTTCTGTTTGGCTACAAATATTAATACAACATGAAAAATAAATGCGGGTGCGGACTATTCATGGTTATGATGCACCCCATCAAATTTCAGAACATCATCGCAATCCACCACTTTCTTTTGTTCTAGGACCAGTGCCATACATTTATTTTTCTCACAGAATTGAAAATTTAATAGCATTCCTGAACAAGAAATCGTGAAAGAATTTTAAAGCATTCGTGAACAAGAATTTTCAATTAAGGGCACAGAGGCAAAGATTATGCATTCTCCTCTTTGCTGTATTCAAAATATCAGCCATGTAAACAAACAGGGATACCATATTTGTAAAAGAAAAACTACAAATTCCAGAGTTCCAACATGAACCACACAACACATTAGAATGTCCAATATCCTATCAGCCTTCATGGAAACCTACAAACAGGATGAACTGTATCAACTCCGCCTCTTCTGCTGAGAGGAATTTCGTTCTTGATAGTAATACTCTTGATTTCATTCTTGCTTCTGATCTGAAACTGACAATAAAAAAGGTAAACATTTGCACTGTAACATGGGTGGAGTCAAAAAGCTAGTTGCATATGAGTGATAGCATTTAAGGAATAGATCCTTATCATAACATGACACTAACTACTTGAATACCTGGGTTGTGGTGATGCGGCACAGAGTACTCCTCTGAGAAGCTAGAAAACAAGGGGATGTTCTCCTACAGGTATGTTTGCTATGGGAAGGTGACCAGCTGAAATTGCTGATCTGCAAGAATTGTTAGTCCTGTAAGATAGAACATTTGAGGACAATAAGGTCAAAAAAATTGATGACATGAATCACATCAGCTGCCACAGGATCCACACTCTCTTCAAAGCACCAACTAGACCATTGTTTCCAAGCTGTTTGATAGCGCTTATGTGTGGAGCCTGCCCAAGCCTTGTCAATGAGGTCGAGTGCCCGCTCCGAAAGTCCTGGCACTTGCCAGCATCTCTGGAAAGTCTCCAGGCTACTAGATTCAGCTGTTGTGCTGTGACCAAGGGGTGTTGGATTCTGAGATGCTCCAGGATGAGACTCAGGAACCAAGGAAGGAGAAGGGGGCAACACACAAGACAGTTCCAGTAATATCGGAAACCAACTCTGTGTCCTTCAAAGGGGACAGATCATGATTAATCCTGCTGACTGTCGTGGAACTTGAAGGGCTACTCTCAGTAGCATAAAGAACGTGGGAAAAGCATAGTTCAGTCTAGGCCACCTCTGCAAGAACGCATCCGTTGCTTAAGCTAGAGGGTCCATCTGACAGGGACCCCATTTCTCCATAATCCTGGCAAACAGATTTGGATCTAGCTTCCACTCACTGGTATCTTTGAGATGGCACGAATTCCAAACGACCACTGCATATTGAGAGCCTGGGAGATGAAGGGCTATAATCAAAATCTGATGTTGTAGGTAGAAATTCCAGAAATCTTTCTCAATCTCTGCTATAAGACAGGGTTGTGTGCCTCCCAGGCGACTGGCATACTGGACTGCTGACACACTGTCCAATTTCAGTGAGATGCAGCAGTGTGCTTGTTGGTGAGAAAAACAGCTAATTACAAAAGAACTTGCTAGCAACTCTTGACAGTTCATGTGTAAAGAAAGCTCCGAACTGATCATCATCCTCCCGTAGGGACATCTCTGCAGTGAGCATCCCAACCCCAACAGCTTGCATTGGATTCCACCACCATGTCCGGAATGAGACCAATGTGGCCTTTCCATTCCAGGCATCCATGTGATCCATATTTCACCGCTATGTACTTTTCAGACTGGTCTGAAAAGTACATAGCGGTCTTGAATTTTGACCCCTGTGTTTACAAGCCTTTTCTGCTTTTTAATCCTGACACCGGGTAGCGTTATTAAATCTGCATGAGAGCTAACCCCGTAGCCAGTTTTAATTCACCTTTATTATAGCACTGCATTTTTTGTAATCACACACATCTCTCATAGGGTTTTAGTACACCCGACTGCCCAAACTAAAACATCCCTGAGCTCCTCCCTCGCTAGAGAGGGGGTTGTAGCCCGCGTGAGGACTAGGTTCCTCACGCGAGGAGGTACCCCTATGATGAAGCATGACACCTTTGGTGTGTGAGGGGAACTGTCCTTAAAAAGGGATATCCCCCGCTCTGTCACTTTTATCTCTTTATCCGCGTTTTGGACCTCCCTAGTATTCTGGACCCGGGGCCTTTTTTGTGAAATATTATATATTGGTGGGGAGTCGGTTCCCGTTGGTCCTTAAACTCCTCTAGCCCTCTGTGTGATTTATTATCCATGTGATCCAGCCACGACTGCAACTTGTGGAGTACTTCGTGAGTGAGAGTAACCTGATCTGAATAAGACAACACTTTCTGTAAGTGAGCAATCTTGAGGGGCTGTGGGGTGCGATAGTGCAGCGGGTCTGGAAAGATGGCCTGGATGGATGACTTTAGAAGCCCCACTAGTCTCACTAACCACCGCAGAGTGATTGTTGTCTTTGCCAGAGCTTTGCAGATCTCTTTCTTTATTGCTCTGATTTTCTGAACTGGAAGTACCAAGGTGGCTGAAACAGAATCAATCATAAAGCCTATAAAGGTCATTAGTCCTGCCAGAAGAAGGTCCGATTTGTGGTAGTTGATGACAAACCCTAGAGACAAGCCCTAGAGTTTTTCAACAGGTAAATCGTAAGGCACATTTGTTTCTTGTGCAGAAGGGGATAGTTAGAAATCAAAAGGAAGTTGTCTAAGTACACAATCAATCGGATACCTCTGGCTCTCAAGAATTCCACAACAGGTTTCAGAAGATTGGAAAAGCACAAAGGGGCTAAGGACAGCCTTAAGGGAATTGGCAAAAAATCTTAAGTGAGATGATGCCAATAAAACTGAAAGAAAGGGTGATGTGGTGGAAAGATTGGCACTGTCAGGCGTCTTTCAGGTCCAAGCGGACCATGAAGCCGCACTCTCTTTGCAGGTCTAGTAAAAAGTGAATCCCTTCCATTTTGAAATGGTGGTAAAGGATCCAATTGTTGAACTCTTTTAGATTGATTACCAGACGGAAGCCTCTACCTTTTTTGTCCACGAGAAAGATGGTGTTGAAGCCCGAGGGATGAGAGGTACTTGGAGCTATTGACTGTTTCTGTAGGAGAGAAGATATCTCTTGGTCTATGAAGTTAATTTTGTGGGATTTAAAGAGAAGCTGGAGAGGAATAAAAGTCTGCACTGGGGTTGCGTAGAATTCCAGTTGAAACCCCTGAACTGTATGAAGGACCCATGCATCTTAAGTTATGTAGGCCCAATAGTGTAGAGAAAAATCTGATACTGCTCCCTAACTCTGCAGGGAAAGAAGGGGAAGGACTCGCCTTGGAAAGAGGGATTAGAAGCTGCTCCTCAGAAATTTCCATGGTTGAACCGCCCTTTGGAGCCTCTTGCTTGGGAAGGGAAGACGGGGGTTCCTCTTTCAAAATTGTTCCCTCCTGAGAATCTTCTTTTGGTCTGTCCATGGAATGGGAAGCCTTGATATTGGAAATGGCTGGTGGAGCGGCTTCGGCCTCGACCAGCCCTGGAAAAAACAGCGGGACTGAAAAACCTTTTTAGTGCTGTCTGGGCCTTATCCAATGATGTGTTCACAAATGTTGCCACTTCTTTGACAAAGGGATCTCCAAACAACAGTCCATCAGCAGAAGGCCCAGCTTCATTGGTAGCTAATTCTCATAGTTTGGGGTCTCTTCTAAGGAGAATAGACAGCCAGCGCTCAGATGACAAAGCGCAATTAGTGTTTCCTAATAAGCAGATGGCCCGTTGGGTCCAACTCGCTAGGATGTCGGGATCAATGGTGGTGCCTTGGTATTTGGCCATTAAGGCCATTGCCAACATTTTTGACAAAGGACCAGAAAAGTCTGAAAGCTTTTCCTGGCAAGGGGAGAGGAGTTGGCCTAATGGCTAGGGCGGTCGACCTCAAATCTGGGGAACTGGGTTCGAGTCTCGGCAACGACGTTGAACATCAAAAATGAATGTGTCCTCATGTAACGCAACTGGTGCTATGTAAAGCGCTCTGATACCCGATACCTTCGGGTCAAGTTCGCACTATATAAAAAAAAAAGCTTTCCAGGATCTATCTGTCCTTTTTTAGGGTCTTTCACAAACTTGCCTAAGAAGGTGGACAACTTTGGGTCGATGGCTGGAGTCATAGCTACTTTGTCTTCCAAGGCAGATCTGGGGCATTCTGCCCGCAGGTGGTTTCTAACTTCTTTGGAGAAGGCTTCATGTAATCTGTTATGCATGTAAACTTCAGTTTTACCGGACGGGGACTACTCTGTGGAGCAGGACTGTGCAATCTCCTCTGGATCAAAAGTACCCCACAATAATGGGGTTTGCGATAAGGAGTCTGAGGGAACTCTCTTTTTGAGAGCAGGTTACCAAGACCTAGAATCCTCGTCATCAGAGGCATTCATGACCCCTTCCGGGTGCTCAAACCCTTGAAGGGAGACTATTCTCTCTGTGGTCTCATCTTTGTACTCTTCCCTTGGAAATGAAGAAAAGGTATGCAGGTAGGCCTTTTCAATTGTTATAGGGCGTCAAATTTGGACAAACTTACGATCTAAGATGGCCTCTGGCCTGAAAGATTAAGGGCACCTTGGTGTGCTGAACGGGGCATCCTTCAAAAAAGGCTTGGAGTTTTTCAGGCAGTGGGTCCCAAAATTTAGTAATAGTATTTTGGACATACGTCTGCATTGCTTGAAACACTCAATAAATCAAATGAATCCACCACATGGGACTAGAAATGAAAAGGAAAGTGTGTTGAGTCATCCAAATGTGGATGCACACAGCGTTTGCTTAAATACCCCTCACACACCAAAGGACCCTTGGTGTCATGCTTCATCATTAGGGTCTTCCCGTCCCGCTGCGGGACGGGCGTGCTACGACCTACGGCTACGCGGGAGCACTAATATTAATAATACTATGTGTAGTGATGGGGTAGTGAGAGGAGGGGTCGAGAAAGGATACGGGTAGGTGATTTAAAAGGACCTGGCCTCATGGATTTAAGAAAAACTTTAATAGGTCATTGAGGCTGGACCTGTTAAAAAGTGATGCGGAGAGATCCTGCCAATAATGTGCGGATGCTCCTAAAGAGTCAACATGTTTCGAAGCAAAGCTTCTTCATCAGGACTAAGAAGATCCCTCAATATCCACTATGTTGATTGTTCCCAAATGGGTGTGCTATATATACAAAAGTGATGAAAAAATATAATAAAGAGCGTAAATTATGCACTCTATACGATACCTAATAGTATCATGTAAATGTCAATTATGTAATGTAGGAGTTAATACTCCTTAAGCCTCTTGTAACGGGTGGGGGAGAGAGTCGCCAAACGTAGTTGTTAAGGTCAACCCAGTCTCGCCTTGAAATAACACCAACCCGCGGATATTTTTTTCATCACTTTTGTATATATAGCACACCCATTTGGGAACAATCAACATAGTGGATATTGAGGGGATCTTCTTAGTCCTGATGAAGAAGCTTTGCTTCGAAACATGTTGACTCTTTAGGAGCATCCGCACATTATTGGCAGGATCTCTCCGCATCACTTTTTAACAGGTCCAGCCTCAATGACCTATTAAAGTTTTTCTTAAATCCATGAGGCCAGGTCCTTTTAAATCACCTACCCGTATCCTTTCTCGACCCCTCCTCTCACTACCCCATCACTACACATAGTATTATTAATATTAGTGCTCCCGCGTAGCCGTAGGTCGAGCACGCCCGTCCCGCAGCGGGACGGGAAGACCCCAATGATGAAGCATGACACCAAGGGTCCTTTGGTGTGTGAGGGGTATTTAAGCAAACGCTGTGTGCATCCACATTTGGATGACTCAACACACTTTCCTTTTCATTTCTAGTCCCATGTGGTGGATTCATTTGATTTATTGACTTAGCATCAGAGGAGGATATATCCGCCACAGTGTCCTTGTGAGACACTACCTCTTCACTCCCTCCCTTTGTTATATAAAGCTTGCTTGAAACACTGCCTTTTTATTAGGGCCGACAGTGAACTCTCCCGTCTGCTACATTCAAGCCTGTTACTCATAGGGGGGTAGACACTGGTGAAGCAGTATTTACTCTTGGTCTATATGAAAAACTATATTTAAATATATGTGCCAAGTTAAATGTTTTCATTGCTTTGCATTGCTTTTTTCACTCTTGTATGATATTGGATTTTTCAATAAATCCTACCTTTTTTGCATCGTGGATGCCGTGGATCTCCCTGTGTGTGTTTTACGTGCTGCTGCATCACGAGCGGAGAAGCGGCTGTGTGGAAGGACACACATATATATATATATATATATACGCCAAAGGAAAGACATAATATAATATAACATAATAGACATAATAGTGAGACAGGTGGACAAGGGTGGAAACATTGTCCTCTGGCCACTTGCAATGTATTTGGAGGAGGCCATGGGACAATTGGTGGTCAGACATTGCTATTGCAAAATTGACAAAAAATTAACAAAATTGACAAAAGTGAGGTAAATAAAATTAAAACTGCATTTCACACTGAGTTATCCAAATTGAGGTCATTAGGATTGTTTACCCAAAGTGAGTTTCTCTTTCTCAAAACAGACTCACCCATTTTGCCGATTTTCTACCTTATACCAAAATTTCACAAAGATGTGAGTAAACCCCCAGACCGTCCAATAATTTCAGCGATTGGCGGTCTGTTTGAAAATACTTCCAAATATATTGATTACTTTCTTCAGAAATCGGTAAAAAATGTGTCATCTTATGTTCAAGACACTGGGGATTTTAAAAAAAAGTAGATGATGTCGATTGAGAAGATGACTACATTTCAATGACTCTAGATGTGTCGTCTTTATACACAAGCATTTCCCATAAAGATGGCATAAGAGCAATAAAATACTTCTTGAGCTCTTGGCCTCTGACATTTCACAAACATACTGAAATGATTCTCAAAATGATCCACTGGTGCTTGCACAACAACATATTTCTGTTTGGGTCAGATCCCTATAGCCAATTGAGGGGGACGGCCATGGGCACCTGCTTCGCCAACAGTTACGCCAATTTGCATATGGGCTGATGGGAGGAGCAGGTGCTGGCCCAGGATTTTCCCCAAGAGATGACAGACAGCGTGGTCTTATGGTCACGATATATTGATGATTTATTCATCATTTGGCAAAGATCAAAGGATTCGGCTGAGAGATTTGTTGAGAGAATCAGTATTAACCATCTGATTTTACATTTTACTTCCCACATCAGTGTGGAGGCAGTCACATTTTTGGATCTTACTGTATAAATTGATCAGCATAAATTGCACACAAAAACCTTTCGAAAGATCACTGCGGGCAATACAATATTACATCGCGATACAAAAGGGGATGATGGACGGAACGTTTGAGCCAATCAAACACTCACCCCCAGTCAACTGATCTGGGTTTAATCCATCATCATTCTTTAGCTCACTCCACCACCCCAGTTCAGACATGGCCATATGCAAATCAGTCTGACCCTGTGCCTCATGGGAACAGTCCAGCCCGAACTGCCAAGCCATGTCTTCCCTGGACCGGAAACAAGCATCCTAGGACCGGTTTCTGGCATTTCAGCCGTCATCAGCCAGGCTTGCTTGAATCCAGTGGCAAAGTGAGCAAGGGACCCACGTCTGGGCATACCCCGCCAACTTAGGGCGACCAAAGCGATACAAAAGGGGATGATGGACGGAACGCTTGAGCCAATCAAACACTCACCCCCAGTCAACTGATCTGGGTTTAATCCATCATCATTCTTTAGCTCACTCCACCACCCCAGTTCAGACATGGCCATATGCAAATCAGTCTGACCCTGTGCCTCATGGGAACAGTCCAGCCCGAACTGCCAAGCCATGTCTTCCCTGGACCGGAAACAAGCATCCTAGGACCGGTTTCTGGCATTTCAGCCGTCATCAGCCAGGCTTGCTTGAATCCAGTGGCAAAGTGAGCAAGGGACCCACGTCTGGGCATACCCCGCCAACTTAGGGCGACCAAAGCGATACAAAAGGGGATGATGGACGGAACGCTTGAGCCAATCAAACACTCACCCCCAGTCAACTGATCTGGGTTTAATCCATCATCATTCTTTAGCTCACTCCACCACCCCAGTTCAGACATGGCCATATGCAAATCAGTCTGACCCTGTGCCTCATGGGAACAGTCCAGCCCGAACTGCCAAGCCATGTCTTCCCTGGACCGGAAACAAGCATCCTAGGGCCGGTTTCTGGCATTTCAGCCGTCATCAGCCAGGCTTGCTTGAATCCAGTGGCAAAGTGAGCAAGGGACCCACGTCTGGGCATACCCCCGCCAACTTAGGGCGACCAAAGCGATACAAAAGGGGATGATGGACGGAACGCTTGAGCCAATCAAACACTCACCCCCAGTCAACTGATCTGGGTTTAATCCATCATCATTCTTTAGCTCACTCCACCACCCCAGTTCAGACATGGCCATATGCAAATCAGTCTGACCCTGTGCCTCATGGGAACAGTCCAGCCCGAACTGCCAAGCCATGTCTTCCCTGGACCGGAAACAAGCATCCTAGGACCGGTTTCTGGCATTTCAGCCGTCATCAGCCAGGCTTGCTTGAATCCAGTGGCAAAGTGAGCAAGGGACCCACGTCTGGGCATACCCCCGCCAACTTAGGGCGACCAAAGCGATACAAAAGGGGATGATGGACGGAACGCTTGAGCCAATCAAACACTCACCCCCAGTCAACTGATCTGGGTTTAATCCATCATCATTATTTAGCTCACTCCACCACCCCAGTTCAGACATGGCCATATGCAAATCAGTCTGACCCTGTGCCTCATGGGAACAGTCCAGCCCGAACTGCCAAGCCATGTCTTCCCTGGACCGGAAACAAGCATCCTAGGACCGGTTTCTGGCATTTCAGCCGTCATCAGCCAGGCTTGCTTGAATCCAGTGGCAAAGTGAGCAAGGGACCCACTTCTGGGCATACCCCCGCCAACTTAGGGCGACCAAAGCGATACAAAAGGGGATGATGGACGGAACGCTTGAGCCAATCAAACACTCACCCCCAGTCAACTGATCTGGGTTTAATCCATCATCATTCTTTAGCTCACTCCACCACCCCAGTTCAGACATGGCCATATGCAAATCAGTCTGACCCTGTGCCTCATGGGAACAGTCCAGCCCGAACTGCCAAGCCATGTCTTCCCTGGACCGGAAACAAGCATCCTAGGACCGGTTTCTGTCATTTCAGCCGTCATCAGCCAGGCTTGCTTGAATCCAGTGGCAAAGTGAGCAAGGGACCCACGTCTGGGCATACCCCCGCCAACTTAGGGCGACCAAAGCGATACAAAAGGGGATGATGGACAGAACGTTTGAGCCAATCAAACACTCACCCCCAGTCAACTGATCTGGGTTTAATCCATCATCATTCTTTAGCTCACTCCACCACCCCAGTTCAGACATGGCCATATGCAAATCAGTCTGACCCTGTGCCTCATGGGAACAGTCCAGCCCGAACTGCCAAGCCATGTCTTCCCTGGACCGGAAACAAGCATCCTAGGACCGGTTTCTGGCATTTCAGCCGTCATCAGCCAGGCTTGCTTGAATCCAGTGGCAAAGTGAGCAAGGGACCCACGTCTGGGCATACCCCCGCCAACTTAGGGCGACCAAAGCGATACAAAAGGGGATGATGGACGGAACGTTTGAGCCAATCAAACACTCACCCCCAGTTAACTGATCTGGGTTTAATCCATCATCATTCTTTAGCTCACTCCACCACCCCAGTTCAGACATGGCCATATGCAAATCAGTCTGACCCTGTGCCTCATGGGAACAGTCCAGCCCGAACTGCCAAGCCATGTCTTCCCTGGACCGGAAACAAGCATCCTAGGACCGGTTTCTGGCATTTCAGCCGTCATCAGCCAGGCTTGCTTGAATCCAGTGGCAAAGTGAGCAAGGGACCCACGTCTGGGCATACCCCCGCCAACTTAGGGCGACCAAAGCGATACAAAAGGGGATGATGGACGGAACGTTTGAGCCAATCAAACACTCACCCCCAGTCAACTGATCTGGGTTTAATCCATCATCATTCTTTAGCTCACTCCACCACCCCAGTTCAGACATGGCCATATGCAAATCAGTCTGACCCTGTGCCTCATGGGAACAGTCCAGCCCGAACTGCCAAGCCATGTCTTCCCTGGACCGGAAACAAGCATCCTAGGACCGGTTTCTGGCATTTCAGCCGTCATCAGCCAGGCTTGCTTGAATCCAGTGGCAAAGTGAGCAAGGGACCCACGTCTGGGCATACCCCCGCCAACTTAGGGCGACGAAAGCGATACAAAAGGGGATGATGGACGAAACGTTTGAGCCAATCAAACACTCACCCCCAGTCAACTGATCTGGGTTTAATCCATCATCATTGTTTAGCTCACTCCACCACCCCAGTTCAGACATGGCCATATGCAAATCAGTCTGACCCTGTGCCTCATGGGAACAGTCCAGCCCGAACTGCCAAGCCATGTCTTCCCTGGACCGGAAACAAGCATCCTAGGACCGGTTTCTGGTATTTCAGCCGTCATCAGCCAGGCTTGCTTGAATCCAGTGGCAAAGTGAGCAAGGGACCCACGTCTGGGCATACCCCGCCAACTTAGGGCGACCAAAGCGATACAAAAGGGGATGATGGACGGAACGCTTGAGCCAATCAAACACTCACCCCCAGTCAACTGATCTGGGTTTAATCCATCATCATTCTTTAGCTCACTCCACCACCCCAGTTCAGACATGGCCATATGCAAATCAGTCTGACCCTGTGCCTCATGGGAACAGTCCAGCCCGAACTGCCAAGCCATGTCTTCCCTGGACCGGAAACAAGCATCCTAGGACCGGTTTCTGGCATTTCAGCCGTCATCAGCCAGGCTTGCTTGAATCCAGTGGCAAAGTGAGCAAGGGACCCACGTCTGGGCATACCCCCGCCAACTTAGGGCGACCAAAGCGATACAAAAGGGGATGATGGACGGAACGTTTGAGCCAATCAAACACTCACCCCCAGTCAACTGATCTGGGTTTAATCCATCATCATTCTTTAGCTCACTCCACCACCCCAGTTCAGACATGGCCATATGCAAATCAGTCTGACCCTGTGCCTCATGGGAACTGTCCAGCCCGAACTGCCAAGCCATGTCTTCCCTGGACCGGAAACAAGCATCCTAGGACCGGTTTCTGGCATTTCAGCCGTCATCAGCCAGGCTTGCTTGAATCCAGTGGCAAAGTGAGCAAGGGACCCACGTCTGGGCATACCCCGCCAACTTAGGGCGACCAAAGCGATACAAAAGGGGATGATGGACGGAACGCTTGAGCCAATCAAACACTCACCCCCAATCAACTGATCTGGGTTTAATCCATCATCATTCTTTAGCTCACTCCACCACCCCAGTTCAGACATGGCCATATGCAAATCAGTCTGACCCTGTGCCTCATGGGAACAGTCCAGCCCGAACTGCCAAGCCATGTCTTCCCTGAACCGGAAACAAGCATCCTAGGACCGGTTTCTGGCATTTCAGCCGTCATCAGCCAGGCTTGCTTGAATCCAGTGGCAAAGTGAGCAAGGGACCCACGTCTGGGCATACCCCCGCCAACTTAGGGCGACCAAAGCGATACAAAAGGGGATGATGGACGGAACGTTTGAGCCAATCAAACACTCACCCCCAGTCAACTGATCTGGGTTTAATCCATCATCATTCTTTAGCTCACTCCACCACCCCAGTTCAGACATGGCCATATGCAAATCAGTCTGACCCTGTGCCTCATGGGAACAGTCCAGCCCGAACTGCCAAGCCATGTCTTCCCTGGACCGGAAACAAGCATCCTAGGACCGGTTTCTGGCATTTCAGCCGTCATCAGCCAGGCTTGCTTGAATCCAGTGGCAAAGTGAGCAAGGGACCCACGTCTGGGCATACCCCCGCCAACTTAGGGCGACCAAAGCGATACAAAAGGGGATGATGGACGGAACGTTTGAGCCAATCAAACACTCACCCCCAGTCAACTGATCTGGGTTTAATCCATCATCATTCTTTAGCTCACTCCACCACCCCAGTTCAGACATGGCCATATGCAAATCAGTCTGACCCTGTGCCTCATGGGAACAGTCCAGCCCGAACTGCCAAGCCATGTCTTCCCTGGACCGGAAACAAGCATCCTAGGACCGGTTTCTGGCATTTCAGCCGTCATCAGCCAGGCTTGCTTGAATCCAGTGGCAAAGTGAGCAAGGGACCCACGTCTGGGCATACCCCCGCCAACTTAGGGCGACCAAAGCGATACAAAAGGGGATGATGGACGGAACGTTTGAGCCAATCAAACACTCACCCCCAGTCAACTGATCTGGGTTTAATCCATCATCATTCTTTAGCTCACTCCACCACCCCAGTTCAGACATGGCCATATGCAAATCAGTCTGACCCTGTGCCTCATGGGAACAGTCCAGCCCGAACTGCCAAGCCATGTCTTCCTGGACCGGAAACAAGCATCCTAGGACCGGTTTCTGGCATTTCAGCCGTCATCAGCCAGGCTTGCTTGAATCCAGTGGCAAAGTGAGCAAGGGACCCACGTCTGGGCATACCCCCGCCAACTTAGGGCGACCAAAGCGATACAAAAGGGGATGATGGACGGAACGTTTGAGCCAATCAAACACTCACCCCCAGTCAACTGATCTGGGTTTAATCCATCATCATTCTTTAGCTCACTCCACCACCCCAGTTCAGACATGGCCATATGCAAATCAGTCTGACCCTGTGCCTCATGGGAACAGTCCAGCCCGAACTGCCAAGCCATGTCTTCCCTGGACCGGAAACAAGCATCCTAGGACCGGTTTCTGGCATTTCAGCCGTCATCAGCCAGGCTTGCTTGAATCCAGTGGCAAAGTGAGCAAGGGACCCACGTCTGGGCATACCCCGCCAACTTAGGGCGACGAAAGCGATACAAAAGGGGATGATGGACGAAACGTTTGAGCCAATCAAACACTCACCCCCAGTCAACTGATCTGGGTTTAATCCATCATCATTGTTTAGCTCACTCCACCACCCCAGTTCAGACATGGCCATATGCAAATCAGTCTGACCCTGTGCCTCATGGGAACAGTCCAGCCCGAACTGCCAAGCCATGTCTTCCCTGGACCGGAAACAAGCATCCTAGGACCGGTTTCTGGCATTTCAGCCGTCATCAGCCAGGCTTGCTTGAATCCAGTGGCAAAGTGAGCAAGGGACCCACGTCTGGGCACACCCCCGCCAACTTAGGGCGACCAAAGCGATACAAAAGGGGATGATGGACGGAACGTTTGAGCCAATCAAACACTCACCCCCAGTCAACTGATCTGGGTTTAATCCATCATCATTCTTTAGCTCACTCCACCACCCCAGTTCAGACATGGCCATATGCAAATCAGTCTGACCCTGTGCCTCATGGGAACAGTCCAGCCCGAACTGCCAAGCCATGTCTTCCCTGGACCGGAAACAAGCATCCTAGGACCGGTTTCTGGCATTTCAGCCGTCATCAGCCAGGCTTGCTTGAATCCAGTGGCAAAGTGAGCAAGGGACCCACGTCTGGGCATACCCCCGCCAACTTAGGGCGACCAAAGCGATACAAAAGGGGATGATGGACGGAACGTTTGAGCCAATCAAACACTCACCCCCAGTCAACTGATCTGGGTTTAATCCATCATCATTCTTTAGCTCACTCCACCACCCCAGTTCAGACATGGCCATATGCAAATCAGTCTGACCCTGTGCCTCATGGGAACTGTCCAGCCCGAACTGCCAAGCCATGTCTTCCCTGGACCGGAAACAAGCATCCTAGGACCGGTTTCTGGCATTTCAGCCGTCATCAGCCAGGCTTGCTTGAATCCAGTGGCAAAGTGAGCAAGGGACCCACGTCTGGGCATACCCCCGCCAACTTAGGGCGACCAAAGCGATACAAAAGGGGATGATGGACGGAACGCTTGAGCCAATCAAACACTCACCCCCAGTCAACTGATCTGGGTTTAATCCATCATCATTCTTTAGCTCACTCCACCACCCCAGTTCAGACATGGCCATATGCAAATCAGTCTGACCCTGTGCCTCATGGGAACAGTCCAGCCCGAACTGCCAAGCCATGTCTTCCCTGGACCGGAAACAAGCATCCTAGGACCGGTTTCTGGCATTTCAGCCGTCATCAGCCAGGCTTGCTTGAATCCAGTGGCAAAGTGAGCAAGGGACCCACGTCTGGGCATACCCCGCCAACTTAGGGCGACCAAAGCGATACAAAAGGGGATGATGGACGGAACGCTTGAGCCAATCAAACACTCACCCCCAGTCAACTGATCTGGGTTTAATCCATCATCATTCTTTAGCTCACTCCACCACCCCAGTTCAGACATGGCCATATGCAAATCAGTCTGACCCTGTGCCTCATGGGAACAGTCCAGCCCGAACTGCCAAGCCATGTCTTCCCTGGACCGGAAACAAGCATCCTAGGACCGGTTTCTGGCATTTCAGCCGTCATCAGCCAGGCTTGCTTGAATCCAGTGGCAAAGTGAGCAAGGGACCCACGTCTGGGCATACCCCCGCCAACTTAGGGCGACCAAAGCGATACAAAAGGGGATGATGGACGGAACGTTTGAGCCAATCAAACACTCACCCCCAGTCAACTGATCTGGGTTTAATCCATCATCATTCTTTAGCTCACTCCACCACCCCAGTTCAGACATGGCCATATGCAAATCAGTCTGACCCTGTGCCTCATGGGAACAGTCCAGCCCGAACTGCCAAGCCATGTCTTCCCTGGACCGGAAACAAGCATCCTAGGACCGGTTTCTGGCATTTCAGCCGTCATCAGCCAGGCTTGCTTGAATCCAGTGGCAAAGTGAGCAAGGGACCCACGTCTGGGCATACCCCCGCCAACTTAGGGCGACCAAAGCGATACAAAAGGGGATGATGGACGGAACGTTTGAGCCAATCAAACACTCACCCCCAGTCAACTGATCTGGGTTTAATCCATCATCATTCTTTAGCTCACTCCACCACCCCAGTTCAGACATGGCCATATGCAAATCAGTCTGACCCTGTGCCTCATGGGAACAGTCCAGCCCGAACTGCCAAGCCATGTCTTCCCTGGACCGGAAACAAGCATCCTAGGACCGGTTTCTGGCATTTCAGCCGTCATCAGCCAGGCTTGCTTGAATCCAGTGGCAAAGTGAGCAAGGGACCCACGTCTGGGCATACCCCCGCCAACTTAGGGCGACCAAAGCGATACAAAAGGGGATGATGGACGGAACGTTTGAGCCAATCAAACACTCACCCCCAGTCAACTGATCTGGGTTTAATCCATCATCATTCTTTAGCTCACTCCACCACCCCAGTTCAGACATGGCCATATGCAAATCAGTCTGACCCTGTGCCTCATGGGAACAGTCCAGCCCGAACTGCCAAGCCATGTCTTCCCTGGACCGGAAACAAGCATCCTAGGACCGGTTTCTGTCATTTCAGCCGTCATCAGCCAGGCTTGCTTGAATCCAGTGGCAAAGTGAGCAAGGGACCCACGTCTGGGCATACCCCCGCCAACTTAGGGCGACCAAAGCGATACAAAAGGGGATGATGGACAGAACGTTTGAGCCAATCAAACACTCACCCCCAGTCAACTGATCTGGGTTTAATCCATCATCATTCTTTAGCTCACTCCACCACCCCAGTTCAGACATGGCCATATGCAAATCAGTCTGACCCTGTGCCTCATGGGAACAGTCCAGCCCGAACTGCCAAGCCATGTCTTCCCTGGACCGGAAACAAGCATCCTAGGACCGGTTTCTGGCATTTCAGCCGTCATCAGCCAGGCTTGCTTGAATCCAGTGGCAAAGTGAGCAAGGGACCCACGTCTGGGCATACCCCCGCCAACTTAGGGCGACCAAAGCGATACAAAAGGGGATGATGGACGGAACGTTTGAGCCAATCAAACACTCACCCCCAGTCAACTGATCTGGGTTTAATCCATCATCATTCTTTAGCTCACTCCACCACCCCAGTTCAGACATGGCCATATGCAAATCAGTCTGACCCTGTGCCTCATGGGAACAGTCCAGCCCGAACTGCCAAGCCATGTCTTCCCTGGACCGGAAACAAGCATCCTAGGACCGGTTTCTGTCATTTCAGCCGTCATCAGCCAGGCTTGCTTGAATCCAGTGGCAAAGTGAGCAAGGGACCCACGTCTGGGCATACCCCCGCCAACTTAGGGCGACCAAAGCGATACAAAAGGGGATGATGGACGGAACGTTTGAGCCAATCAAACACTCACCCCCAGTCAACTGATCTGGGTTTAATCCATCATCATTCTTTAGCTCACTCCACCACCCCAGTTCAGACATGGCCATATGCAAATCAGTCTGACCCTGTGCCTCATGGGAACTGTCCAGCCCGAACTGCCAAGCCATGTCTTCCCTGGACCGGAAACAAGCATCCTAGGACCGGTTTCTGGCATTTCAGCCGTCATCAGCCAGGCTTGCTTGAATCCAGTGGCAAAGTGAGCAAGGGACCCACGTCTGGGCATACCCCCGCCAACTTAGGGCGACCAAAGCGATACAAAAGGGGATGATGGACGGAACGTTTGAGCCAATCAAACACTCACCCCCAGTCAACTGATCTGGGTTTAATCCATCATCATTCTTTAGCTCACTCCACCACCCCAGTTCAGACATGGCCATATGCAAATCAGTCTGACCCTGTGCCTCATGGGAACAGTCCAGCCCGAACTGCCAAGCCATGTCTTCCCTGGACCGGAAACAAGCATCCTAGGACCGGTTTCTGGCATTTCAGCCGTCATCAGCCAGGCTTGCTTGAATCCAGTGGCAAAGTGAGCAAGGGACCCACGTCTGGGCATACCCCCGCCAACTTAGGGCGACCAAAGCGATACAAAAGGGGATGATGGACGGAACGTTTGAGCCAATCAAACACTCACCCCCAGTCAACTGATCTGGGTTTAATCCATCATCATTCTTTAGCTCACTCCACCACCCCAGTTCAGACATGGCCATATGCAAATCAGTCTGACCCTGTGCCTCATGGGAACAGTCCAGCCCGAACTGCCAAGCCATGTCTTCCCTGGACCGGAAACAAGCATCCTAGGACCGGTTTCTGGCATTTCAGCCGTCATCAGCCAGGCTTGCTTGAATCCAGTGGCAAAGTGAGCAAGGGACCCACGTCTGGGCATACCCCCGCCAACTTAGGGCGACCAAAGCGATACAAAAGGGGATGATGGACGGAACGTTTGAGCCAATCAAACACTCACCCCCAGTCAACTGATCTGGGTTTAATCCATCATCATTCTTTAGCTCACTCCACCACCCCAGTTCAGACATGGCCATATGCAAATCAGTCTGACCCTGTGCCTCATGGGAACAGTCCAGCCCGAACTGCCAAGCCATGTCTTCCCTGGACCGGAAACAAGCATCCTAGGACCGGTTTCTGGCATTTCAGCCGTCATCAGCCAGGCTTGCTTGAATCCAGTGGCAAAGTGAGCAAGGGACCCACGTCTGGGCATACCCCCGCCAACTTAGGGCGACGAAAGCGATACAAAAGGGGATGATGGACGAAACGTTTGAGCCAATCAAACACTCACCCCCAGTCAACTGATCTGGGTTTAATCCATCATCATTGTTTAGCTCACTCCACCACCCCAGTTCAGACATGGCCATATGCAAATCAGTCTGACCCTGTGCCTCATGGGAACAGTCCAGCCCGAACTGCCAAGCCATGTCTTCCCTGGACCGGAAACAAGCATCCTAGGACCGGTTTCTGGCATTTCAGCCGTCATCAGCCAGGCTTGCTTGAATCCAGTGGCAAAGTGAGCAAGGGACCCACGTCTGGGCATACCCCGCCAACTTAGGGCGACCAAAGCGATACAAAAGGGGATGATGGACGGAACGTTTGAGCCAATCAAACACTCACCCCCAGTCAACTGATCTGGGTTTAATCCATCATCATTCTTTAGCTCACTCCACCACCCCAGTTCAGACATGGCCATATGCAAATCAGTCTGACCCTGTGCCTCATGGGAACAGTCCAGCCCGAACTGCCAAGCCATGTCTTCCCTGGACCGGAAACAAGCATCCTAGGACCGGTTTCTGGCATTTCAGCCGTCATCAGCCAGGCTTGCTTGAATCCAGTGGCAAAGTGAGCAAGGGACCCACGTCTGGGCATACCCCCGCCAACTTAGGGCGACCAAAGCGATACAAAAGGGGATGATGGACGGAACGTTTGAGCCAATCAAACACTCACCCCCAGTCAACTGATCTGGGTTTAATCCATCATCATTCTTTAGCTCACTCCACCACCCCAGTTCAGACATGGCCATATGCAAATCAGTCTGACCCTGTGCCTCATGGGAACTGTCCAGCCCGAACTGCCAAGCCATGTCTTCCCTGGACCGGAAACAAGCATCCTAGGACCGGTTTCTGGCATTTCAGCCGTCATCAGCCAGGCTTGCTTGAATCCAGTGGCAAAGTGAGCAAGGGACCCACGTCTGGGCATACCCCCGCCAACTTAGGGCGACCAAAGCGATACAAAAGGGGATGATGGACGGAACGTTTGAGCCAATCAAACACTCACCCCCAGTCAACTGATCTGGGTTTAATCCATCATCATTCTTTAGCTCACTCCACCACCCCAGTTCAGACATGGCCATATGCAAATCAGTCTGACCCTGTGCCTCATGGGAACAGTCCAGCCCGAACTGCCAAGCCATGTCTTCCCTGGACCGGAAACAAGCATCCTAGGACCGGTTTCTGGCATTGCAGCCGTCATCAGCCAGGCTTGCTTGAATCCAGTGGCAAAGTGAGCAAGGGACCCACGTCTGGGCATACCCCCGCCAACTTAGGGCGACCAAAGCGATACAAAAGGGGATGATGGACGGAACGCTTGAGCCAATCAAACACTCACCCCCAGTCAACTGATCTGGGTTTAATCCATCATCATTCTTTAGCTCACTCCACCACCCCAGTTCAGACATGGCCATATGCAAATCAGTCTGACCCTGTGCCTCATGGGAACAGTCCAGCCCGAACTGCCAAGCCATGTCTTCCCTGGACCGGAAACAAGCATCCTAGGACCGGTTTCTGGCATTTCAGCCGTCATCAGCCAGGCTTGCTTGAATCCAGTGGCAAAGTGAGCAAGGGACCCACGTCTGGGCATACCCCGCCAACTTAGGGCGACCAAAGCGATACAAAAGGGGATGATGGACGGAACGCTTGAGCCAATCAAACACTCACCCCCAGTCAACTGATCTGGGTTTAATCCATCATCATTCTTTAGCTCACTCCACCACCCCAGTTCAGACATGGCCATATGCAAATCAGTCTGACCCTGTGCCTCATGGAAACAGTCCAGCCAAAACTGCCAAGCCATGTCTTCCCTGGACCGGAAACAAGCATCCTAGGACCGGTTTCTGGCATTTCAGCCGTCATCAGCCAGGCTTGCTTGAATCCAGTGGCAAAGTGAGCAAGGGACCCACGTCTGGGCATACCCCCGCCAACTTAGGGCGACCAAAGCGATACAAAAGGGGATGATGGACGGAACGTTTGAGCCAATCAAACACTCACCCCCAGTCAACTGATCTGGGTTTAATCCATCATCATTCTTTAGCTCACTCCACCACCCCAGTTCAGACATGGCCATATGCAAATCAGTCTGACCCTGTGCCTCATGGGAACAGTCCAGCCCGAACTGCCAAGCCATGTCTTCCCTGGACCGGAAACAAGCATCCTAGGACCGGTTTCTGGCATTTCAGCCGTCATCAGCCAGGCTTGCTTGAATCCAGTGGCAAAGTGAGCAAGGGACCCACGTCTGGGCATACCCCGCCAACTTAGGGCGACCAAAGCGATACAAAGGGGATGATGGACGGAACGTTTGAGCCAATCAAACACTCACCCCCAGTCAACTGATCTGGGTTTAATCCATCATCATTCTTTAGCTCACTCCACCACCCCAGTTCAGACATGGCCATATGCAAATCAGTCTGACCCTGTGCCTCATGGGAACAGTCCAGCCCGAACTGCCAAGCCATGTCTTCCCTGGACCGGAAACAAGCATCCTAGGACCGGTTTCTGGCATTTCAGCCGTCATCAGCCAGGCTTGCTTGAATCCAGTGGCAAAGTGAGCAAGGGACCCACGTCTGGGCATACCCCCGCCAACTTAGGGCGACCAAAGCGATACAAAAGGGGATGATGGACAGAACGTTTGAGCCAATCAAACACTCACCCCCAGTCAACTGATCTGGGTTTAATCCATCATCATTCTTTAGCTCACTCCACCACCCCAGTTCAGACATGGCCATATGCAAATCAGTCTGACCCTGTGCCTCATGGGAACAGTCCAGCCCGAACTGCCAAGCCATGTCTTCCCTGGACCGGAAACAAGCATCCTAGGACCGGTTTCTGGCATTTCAGCCGTCATCAGCCAGGCTTGCTTGAATCCAGTGGCAAAGTGAGCAAGGGACCCACGTCTGGGCATACCCCCGCCAACTTAGGGCGACCAAAGCGATACAAAAGGGGATGATGGACGGAACGTTTGAGCCAATCAAACACTCACCCCCAGTTAACTGATCTGGGTTTAATCCATCATCATTCTTTAGCTCACTCCACCACCCCAGTTCAGACATGGCCATATGCAAATCAGTCTGACCCTGTGCCTCATGGGAACAGTCCAGCCCGAACTGCCAAGCCATGTCTTCCCTGGACCGGAAACAAGCATCCTAGGACCGGTTTCTGGCATTTCAGCCGTCATCAGCCAGGCTTGCTTGAATCCAGTGGCAAAGTGAGCAAGGGACCCACGTCTGGGCATACCCCCGCCAACTTAGGGCGACCAAAGCGATACAAAAGGGGATGATGGACGGAACGTTTGAGCCAATCAAACACTCACCCCCAGTCAACTGATCTGGGTTTAATCCATCATCATTCTTTAGCTCACTCCACCACCCCAGTTCAGACATGGCCATATGCAAATCAGTCTGACCCTGTGCCTCATGGGAACAGTCCAGCCCGAACTGCCAAGCCATGTCTTCCCTGGACCGGAAACAAGCATCCTAGGACCGGTTTCTGGCATTTCAGCCGTCATCAGCCAGGCTTGCTTGAATCCAGTGGCAAAGTGAGCAAGGGACCCACGTCTGGGCATACCCCGCCAACTTAGGGCGACGAAAGCGATACAAAAGGGGATGATGGACGAAACGTTTGAGCCAATCAAACACTCACCCCCAGTCAACTGATCTGGGTTTAATCCATCATCATTGTTTAGCTCACTCCACCACCCCAGTTCAGACATGGCCATATGCAAATCAGTCTGACCCTGTGCCTCATGGGAACAGTCCAGCCCGAACTGCCAAGCCATGTCTTCCCTGGACCGGAAACAAGCATCCTAGGACCGGTTTCTGGCATTTCAGCCGTCATCAGCCAGGCTTGCTTGAATCCAGTGGCAAAGTGAGCAAGGGACCCACGTCTGGGCATACCCCCGCCAACTTAGGGCGACCAAAGCGATACAAAAGGGGATGATGGACGGAACGTTTGAGCCAATCAAACACTCACCCCCAGTCAACTGATCTGGGTTTAATCCATCATCATTCTTTAGCTCACTCCACCACCCCAGTTCAGACATGGCCATATGCAAATCAGTCTGACCCTGTGCCTCATGGGAACAGTCCAGCCCGAACTGCCAAGCCATGTCTTCCCTGGACCGGAAACAAGCATCCTAGGACCGGTTTCTGGCATTTCAGCCGTCATCAGCCAGGCTTGCTTGAATCCAGTGGCAAAGTGAGCAAGGGACCCACGTCTGGGCATACCCCCGCCAACTTAGGGCGACCAAAGCGATACAAAAGGGGATGATGGACGGAACGTTTGAGCCAATCAAACACTCACCCCCAGTCAACTGATCTGGGTTTAATCCATCATCATTATTTAGCTCACTCCACCACCCCAGTTCAGACATGGCCATATGCAAATCAGTCTGACCCTGTGCCTCATGGGAACAGTCCAGCCCGAACTGCCAAGCCATGTCTTCCCTGGACCGGAAACAAGCATCCTAGGACCGGTTTCTGGCATTTCAGCCGTCATCAGCCAGGCTTGCTTGAATCCAGTGGCAAAGTGAGCAAGGGACCCACTTCTGGGCATACCCCCGCCAACTTAGGGCGACCAAAGCGATACAAAAGGGGATGATGGACGGAACGTTTGAGCCAATCAAACACTCACCCCCAGTCAACTGATCTGGGTTTAATCCATCATCATTCTTTAGCTCACTCCACCACCCCAGTTCAGACATGGCCATATGCAAATCAGTCTGACCCTGTGCCTCATGGGAACAGTCCAGCCCGAACTGCCAAGCCATGTCTTCCCTGGACCGGAAACAAGCATCCTAGGACCGGTTTCTGTCATTTCAGCCGTCATCAGCCAGGCTTGCTTGAATCCAGTGGCAAAGTGAGCAAGGGACCCACGTCTGGGCATACCCCCGCCAACTTAGGGCGACCAAAGCGATACAAAAGGGGATGATGGACAGAACGTTTGAGCCAATCAAACACTCACCCCCAGTCAACTGATCTGGGTTTAATCCATCATCATTCTTTAGCTCACTCCACCACCCCAGTTCAGACATGGCCATATGCAAATCAGTCTGACCCTGTGCCTCATGGGAACAGTCCAGCCCGAACTGCCAAGCCATGTCTTCCCTGGACCGGAAACAAGCATCCTAGGACCGGTTTCTGGCATTTCAGCCGTCATCAGCCAGGCTTGCTTGAATCCAGTGGCAAAGTGAGCAAGGGACCCACGTCTGGGCATACCCCCGCCAACTTAGGGCGACCAAAGCGATACAAAAGGGGATGATGGACGGAACGTTTGAGCCAATCAAACACTCACCCCCAGTTAACTGATCTGGGTTTAATCCATCATCATTCTTTAGCTCACTCCACCACCCCAGTTCAGACATGGCCATATGCAAATCAGTCTGACCCTGTGCCTCATGGGAACAGTCCAGCCCGAACTGCCAAGCCATGTCTTCCCTGGACCGGAAACAAGCATCCTAGGACCGGTTTCTGGCATTTCAGCCGTCATCAGCCAGGCTTGCTTGAATCCAGTGGCAAAGTGAGCAAGGGACCCACGTCTGGGCATACCCCCGCCAACTTAGGGCGACCAAAGCGATACAAAAGGGGATGATGGACGGAACGTTTGAGCCAATCAAACACTCACCCCCAGTCAACTGATCTGGGTTTAATCCATCATCATTCTTTAGCTCACTCCACCACCCCAGTTCAGACATGGCCATATGCAAATCAGTCTGACCCTGTGCCTCATGGGAACAGTCCAGCCCGAACTGCCAAGCCATGTCTTCCCTGGACCGGAAACAAGCATCCTAGGACCGGTTTCTGGCATTTCAGCCGTCATCAGCCAGGCTTGCTTGAATCCAGTGGCAAAGTGAGCAAGGGACCCACGTCTGGGCATACCCCCGCCAACTTAGGGCGACGAAAGCGATACAAAAGGGGATGATGGACGAAACGTTTGAGCCAATCAAACACTCACCCCCAGTCAACTGATCTGGGTTTAATCCATCATCATTGTTTAGCTCACTCCACCACCCCAGTTCAGACATGGCCATATGCAAATCAGTCTGACCCTGTGCCTCATGGGAACAGTCCAGCCCGAACTGCCAAGCCATGTCTTCCCTGGACCGGAAACAAGCATCCTAGGACCGGTTTCTGGCATTTCAGCCGTCATCAGCCAGGCTTGCTTGAATCCAGTGGCAAAGTGAGCAAGGGACCCACGTCTGGGCATACCCCCGCCAACTTAGGGCGACCAAAGCGATACAAAGGGGATGATGGACGGAACGTTTGAGCCAATCAAACACTCACCCCCAGTCAACTGATCTGGGTTTAATCCATCATCATTCTTTAGCTCACTCCACCACCCCAGTTCAGACATGGCCATATGCAAATCAGTCTGACCCTGTGCCTCATGGGAACAGTCCTGCCCGAACTGCCAAGCCATGTCTTCCCTGGACCGGAAACAAGCATCCTAGGACCGGTTTCTGGCATTTCAGCCGTCATCAGCCAGGCTTGCTTGAATCCAGTGGCAAAGTGAGCAAGGGACCCACGTCTGGGCATACCCCCGCCAACTTAGGGCGACCAAAGCGATACAAAAGGGGATGATGGACGGAACGTTTGAGCCAATCAAACACTCACCCCCAGTCAACTGATCTGGGTTTAATCCATCATCATTCTTTAGCTCACTCCACCACCCCAGTTCAGACATGGCCATATGCAAATCAGTCTGACCCTGTGCCTCATGGGAACTGTCCAGCCCGAACTGCCAAGCCATGTCTTCCCTGGACCGGAAACAAGCATCCTAGGACCGGTTTCTGGCATTTCAGCCGTCATCAGCCAGGCTTGCTTGAATCCAGTGGCAAAGTGAGCAAGGGACCCACGTCTGGGCATACCCCCGCCAACTTAGGGCGACCAAAGCGATACAAAAGGGGATGATGGACGGAACGTTTGAGCCAATCAAACACTCACCCCCAGTCAACTGATCTGGGTTTAATCCATCATCATTCTTTAGCTCACTCCACCACCCCAGTTCAGACATGGCCATATGCAAATCAGTCTGACCCTGTGCCTCATGGGAACAGTCCAGCCCGAACTGCCAAGCCATGTCTTCCCTGGACCGGAAACAAGCATCCTAGGACCGGTTTCTGGCATTTCAGCCGTCATCAGCCAGGCTTGCTTGAATCCAGTGGCAAAGTGAGCAAGGGACCCACGTCTGGGCATACCCCCGCCAACTTAGGGCGACCAAAGCGATACAAAAGGGGATGATGGACGGAACGTTTGAGCCAATCAAACACTCACCCCCAGACAACTGATCTGGGTTTAATCCATCATCATTCTTTAGCTCACTCCACCACCCCAGTTCAGACATGGCCATATGCAAATCAGTCTGACCCTGTGCCTCATGGGAACAGTCCAGCCCGAACTGCCAAGCCATGTCTTCCCTGGACCGGAAACAAGCATCCTAGGACCGGTTTCTGGCATTTCAGCCGTCATCAGCCAGGCTTGCTTGAATCCAGTGGCAAAGTGAGCAAGGGACCCACGTCTGGGCATACCCCCGCCAACTTAGGGCGACCAAAGCGATACAAAAGGGGATGATGGACGGAACGTTTGAGCCAATCAAACACTCACCCCCAGTCAACTGATCTGGGTTTAATCCATCATCATTCTTTAGCTCACTCCACCACCCCAGTTCAGACATGGCCATATGCAAATCAGTCTGACCCTGTGCCTCATGGGAACAGTCCAGCCCGAACTGCCAAGCCATGTCTTCCCTGGACCGGAAACAAGCATCCTAGGACCGGTTTCTGGCATTTCAGCCGTCATCAGCCAGGCTTGCTTGAATCCAGTGGCAAAGTGAGCAAGGGACCCACGTCTGGGCATACCCCCGCCAACTTAGGGCGACCAAAGCGATACAAAAGGGGATGATGGACGGAACGTTTGAGCCAATCAAACACTCACCCCCAGTCAACTGATCTGGGTTTAATCCATCATCATTCTTTAGCTCACTCCACCACCCCAGTTCAGACATGGCCATATGCAAATCAGTCTGACCCTGTGCCTCATGGGAACAGTCCAGCCCGAACTGCCAAGCCATGTCTTCCCTGGACCGGAAACAAGCATCCTAGGACCGGTTTCTGGCATTTCAGCCGTCATCAGCCAGGCTTGCTTGAATCCAGTGGCAAAGTGAGCAAGGGACCCACGTCTGGGCATACCCCCGCCAACTTAGGGCGACCAAAGCGATACAAAAGGGGATGATGGACGGAACGTTTGAGCCAATCAAACACTCACCCCAGTCAACTGATCTGGGTTTAATCCATCATCATTCTTTAGCTCACTCCACCACCCCAGTTCAGACATGGCCATATGCAAATCAGTCTGACCCTGTGCCTCATGGGAACAGTCCAGCCCGAACTGCCAAGCCATGTCTTCCCTGGACCGGAAACAAGCATCCTAGGACCGGTTTCTGGCATTTCAGCCGTCATCAGCCAGGCTTGCTTGAATCCAGTGGCAAAGTGAGCAAGGGACCCACGTCTGGGCATACCCCCGCCAACTTAGGGCGACCAAAGCGATACAAAAGGGGATGATGGACGGAACGTTTGAGCCAATCAAACACTCACCCCCAGTCAACTGATCTGGGTTTAATCCATCATCATTCTTTAGCTCACTCCACCACCCCAGTTCAGACATGGCCATATGCAAATCAGTCTGACCCTGTGCCTCATGGGAACAGTCCAGCCCGAACTGCCAAGCCATGTCTTCCCTGGACCGGAAACAAGCATCCTAGGACCGGTTTCTGGCATTTCAGCCGTCATCAGCCAGGCTTGCTTGAATCCAGTGGCAAAGTGAGCAAGGGACCCACGTCTGGGCATACCCCCGCCAACTTAGGGCGACCAAAGCGATACAAAAGGGGATGATGGACGGAACGTTTGAGCCAATCAAACACTCACCCCCAGTCAACTGATCTGGGTTTAATCCATCATCATTCTTTAGCTCACTCCACCACCCCAGTTCAGACATGGCCATATGCAAATCAGTCTGACCCTGTGCCTCATGGGAACAGTCCAGCCCGAACTGCCAAGCCATGTCTTCCCTGGACCGGAAACAAGCATCCTAGGACCGTTTTCTGGCATTTCAGCCGTCATCAGCCAGGCTTGCTTGAATCCAGTGGCAAAGTGAGCAAGGGACCCACGTCTGGGCATACCCCCGCCAACTTAGGGCGACCAAAGCGATACAAAGGGGATGATGGACGGAACGTTTGAGCCAATCAAACACTCACCCCCAGTCAACTGATCTGGGTTTAATCCATCATCATTCTTTAGCTCACTCCACCACCCCAGTTCAGACATGGCCATATGCAAATCAGTCTGACCCTGTGCCTCATGGGAACAGTCCAGCCCGAACTGCCAAGCCATGTCTTCCCTGGACCGGAAACAAGCATCCTAGGACCGGTTTCTGGCATTTCAGCCGTCATCAGCCAGGCTTGCTTGAATCCAGTGGCAAAGTGAGCAAGGGACCCACGTCTGGGCATACCCCCGCCAACTTAGGGCGACCAAAGCGATACAAAAGGGGATGATGGACGGAACGTTTGAGCCAATCAAACACTCACCCCCAGTCAACTGATCTGGGTTTAATCCATCATCATTCTTTAGCTCACTCCACCACCCCAGTTCAGACATGGCCATATGCAAATCAGTCTGACCCTGTGCCTCATGGGAACAGTCCAGACCGAACTGCCAAGCCATGTCTTCCCTGGACCGGAAACAAGCATCCTAGGACCGGTTTCTGGCATTTCAGCCGTCATCAGCCAGGCTTGCTTGAATCCAGTGGCAAAGTGAGCAAGGGACCCACGTCTGGGCATACCCCCGCCAACTTAGGGCGACCAAAGCGATACAAAAGGGGATGATGGACGGAACGCTTGAGCCAATCAAACACTCACCCCCAGTCAACTGATCTGGGTTTAATCCATCATCATGTCTGAACTGGGGTGGTGGAGTGAGCTAAAGAATGATGATGGATTAAACCCAGATCAGTTGACTGGGGGTGAGTGTTTGATTTGCTCTAGCGCTCCGTCCATCATCCCCTTTGGTATCGCTTTGTTCGCCCTAAGTTGGCAGGGTATGCCCAGACGTGGGTCCCTTGCTCACTTTGCCACTGGATTCAAGATAGCCTGGCTGATGAGGGTTTTGAACCCGAAACCGGTCCCAGGATGCTTGTTTCCGGTCCAGGGAAGACATGGCTTGGCAGTTCGGGCTGGACTGTTCCCATGAGGCACAGGGTCAGACTGATTTGCATATGGCCATGTCTGAACTGGGGTGGTGGAGTGAGCTAAAGAATGATGATGGATTAAACCCAGATCAGTTGACTGGGGGTGAGTGTTTGATTTGCTCTAGCGCTCCGTCCATCATCCCCTTTGGTTTAGCTTTGTTCGCCCTAAGTTGGCAGGGTATGCCCAGACGTGGGTCCCTTGCTCACTTTGCCACTGGATTCAAGATAGCCTGGCTGATGAGGGTTTTGAACCCGAAACCGGTCCCAGGATGCTTGTTTCCGGTCCAGGGAAGACATGGCTTGGCAGTTCGGGCTGGACTGTTCCCATGAGGCACAGGGTCAGACTGATTTGCATATGGCCATGTCTGAACTGGGGTGGTGGAGTGAGCTAAAGAATGATGATGGATTAAACCCAGATCAGTTGACTGGGGGTGAGTGTTTGATTTGCTCTAGCGCTCCGTCCATCATCCCCTTTGGATTCGCTTTAATACAATATTACATGCCCGCTGTTTCCATCCAAATAAACTAAAATACAGTATCCGGTATGCAGAAAATCTCTGCATACGGAGTAACTGTAGTAGTAAAGCACAATCGGAACTAGTCCAGCAGGAACTGAGCAACAGATTTGTCGCAAGAGGATATAATGAGAAGGTGCTGCAAGGTTCTAGGAGTAAAGCAATCTCCAAAACAAGAGATTAATTGCTGTTTTTGGATCAGTTGAGGGAAGACAGCCAGCAGGAGATCCGACTCATTACAGGATTTAGTACCCAACATACGCAAGTGAGACGGATCTTGCAGCAAAATTGGCACCTATTATGTAGTGATCCTCTTGTAGGCTCAAAGATCTACTACAGGCCCCTGATAGCCTTTCGGAGAGGGAGGTCAATGAGAGATGACCTTGTGGTCAGCAGTCAGGAAATGCAACAGGGAGGTACATGGCTCATGTGCAGTGGGGGCTTCAGGAAGTGCCACAAATGCAAGGCCTGTAAACATGGAGTTAATACCACACAATTTGCCTTACCTTTTTCAGATGGGTTTTGAAAGATCAGGCAAGAGTGAATTTGTTTTTTATGTGTTGAGATGCACTTGCTCAAAACTGTACATAGGTAGCACAATTTTAAAAGCCCATCTACATATTTTACAGCATGTCAGGGCGATCATACAAAAGGATCAGGCGCACCCTGTAGCTTGGCACTTTGAAGCAGTACATGAGAGTAGGATAGAGGATTAAGCTATTTTGTACTAGATCAAGTGCCAAATAGAATCAGAGGGGGCAACAGAGAACGTTGCGTGAGGAAATTGGAGTCTAAACATATTCTTAGATTCAATACAAACGTTCTGGCAGGATTGAATATAGAAGAGGATCTCTATATTCATTTATAGAACAGCAAATATGTTACATAAAGAAATGTTCAAGTCTGAGCCAATCTGAAGACTATTTAGCATTGAGATTATAATTAACTTTTGAATAGAAATGTCATGTATGTTAGCAGTTTTATTGCACTGAGCACTTTACATAATTGGTAATTGATTCACTTTTTTAGATGTCATTTTATAGAACAGTGACAATGGGCAATGGTTAAGATTCAAGCAGGCAACAGCAGTGATGATGTTTAATCCTAGTGGTGTGAGCCTGCATGGGAATCTGCGCCATTAATGATCAAATGAGCTTCTTTTTAATCCTGAATTTGCATACACTGTAGTGTACACTACATGGCAATTTGCACGAATGCACTTTCCACTTTATGTAAATGGGCACTTGCCCCTAATTCTTTGTGCATTCATTTTATTGGGTTATTTTATGTTTAAATGAAGTTTGTCGATAACATAAGATAAGCGAATTGGTATAAACAGCTGCAGGACTTTGCACATGGTTTTACAAGGTTGCAAAATTTTGCACATTGCTGTATAATATTTGCACTATATGCATATTTGCACATAAAATATATTTGACTGTACATTCCGCACTTTTCTGTGGAATGGCATTTGCTGACATAGCGGTCGTCAAGAGAAAATTTTGTGCAATGATGTCATGCGATTAACAAGTATGATGAATACGCTGTTAGATGCTAGAATAATCATCAATCACAATTTAAGTTATTTTATTTTATTTCATTTCACTTCATTATAACATTGTATGTAACAGTAGGAAGAGTGACCCTTCTAAACGATACAATGAGCAGCACTAGATTGTGTTAAATGGGTGTTTGAAATGAGATGCACTGTCACTTTAATTTTAATCTAAAAAAAAGGCCAAAATGGCGATTTGCATTTGTTGTGAAAAAGACCGCGAAGACAGTTGAAATGCGTCACCTGAGCCATAATAAAAGTCACTGGAAGTTAACCCAAGCGTGTTGGAGCCTGTTTTGGAAGAGTGAACGAGTGTGTTGAAATATATATATACACACACACACACACACACACACACATATACACACATGAGCGTAAAGGAGTTAAAAAATTACAGGCCTACATGGGCGTCTCACCGTCAAGAATAAGGCTGCCTCCAATGGAGGGCCAGCCATGAATGAGGAGTGTGGGCGGGGCCGAAGCTAGGAAAGACGCGCTGAGGAGCGTGAGTGCTGTACTGGTCAATGGGCAACAGACAGGAGAGGAGCAGGGAAAGTGTAGCGGAACCACTGCCTCTCCTGATGAAAGTGCCTAGCCAGGAAGAAATGTGTTGGATCTGGTCCTTTTTGCAGGGTCACCCCCAATCTTTTTGCCTTTCTCCTCCTATTTTTGTTGAATTCATTTTTTTTGGCCTTAGGACCATGAGCACTTTACCACTGCTGACTAGTGCTAAAGTGCTTGTGCCCTCCCCTTAAAACATGGTAGAATTGGTTTATACCCAATTGGGATATTTAATTTACTTTTAAGTTCCTAGGAAAGTGGCACTTCATGTGCCCAGGGTCTGTAAATTAAATGCTACTGTACCCCTGGATTCAAGCTAGCCTGGCTGATGAGGGGTGATACCCCGAAACCAGTCCCAGGATGCTTGTTTCTGGTCCTGGGAAGACCTGGCTTGCAGTTCGGGCTGGACTGTTCCCATGAGGAGCAAGGGCAAGAGAGATTTCCATATGGCTGGGTCTAAACTGGGGTGGCATGGTGAGCAAAAGAGCGATGGATTTAACCCAGATCTCTTGACTGGGGGTGAATGTTTGATTTGTTGTGCATTCTGTCCATCATTTGTGTGTCTTTTGCTTTCTCACCCTAAGTGCACCATGTATGCCCAGATGTGGGTCCCGGGCTCACTGTGCCACTGGATTCAAGCTAGTCTGGCTGATGAGGGGTGAAACCCCGAAACCAGTCCCGGGATTCTTGTTTCTGGTCCAGGGAGGGCCTGGCTTGGGAGTTCGGGCTGGACTGTTCCTATGAGGAGCAGGGTCAAGACTTATTTGCATATGGGTGGGTCTAAACTGTGATGGCAGGATGAGCAAGGAACAATGGATTTAACCCAGATCTCTTGACTGGGGGTGAATGTTTGATTTGTACCACATTCCGCTCATCATTTGTGTGTCTTTTATTTCTCGCCCTAAGCGCGCCGGGTATTCCCAGACTTGGGTCCCGGGCTCACTGTGCCACTGGTTTCAATCTGGCCTGGCCGATGAGGGGTGATAACTCGAAACCGGTCCCAGGATGCTTGTTTCTGGTGCAGAGAGGACCTGGCTTGGCAGTTCGGGCTGGACTGTTCCCATGAGGAGCAGGGTCAAGACAGATTTGCATATGGCTGGGTCTAAACTGGGGTAGCATGGTGAGCAAAAGAACTATGGCTTTAATCCAGTTCTCTTGACTGGGGGGGAATGTTTTATTTTTTTCCGCATTCCATCCATCATTTGTGTGTCTAGTGGGTCTGCAGCACTGATTGTACCACCAACTTAAGTAGCCCTTTAAACATGTTTCCGGCATGCCATTGCAGAGCCCGTGTGGGCAGTTCAAACTGCCATTTCAACCTGGAAAAGTAAACCATTTTGCCAGGCCCAAACCTTTCTTTATAATACATATAAGTCACCCCTAGGGTAGGCCCTGGGCAGCCCGGAAGGCAGGGTGCAATGTATTTAAAAAGTAGGACATGTACTTTTAAGCTTTACATGTCCTTGCAGTGAAAAACTCTTAAATCCATTTTTAACTATTGCAAGGCCTAGCTCTCCAATAGGATAACATTGGAGTTGCCTTATTATATTTTATAAGTGTAATTTCCAAATGGGATGAGATAACCAGTTCATGTGTGGTGTCTCTAGAATCTTAATTTAAAATCTTAATTTATGGTGAAGTTGGGTTTTAAATTACAATTCTGAAAATGCCTCCTTTTAGAAAGTTGTCATTTTCTTGCCTTAGCCATTTGGTGCCTGCAGCCTGTCTCTGGTCACATGACTAGGTATAAACTGAGTCATGTGACCATACGTATTCCTCCTAGACAGCCACACACAATTGGAGCTTAGGAATGACTGGATGGGCCATCACTGGCAGGATACGAGGGAGGAGCTGGGTCCAGCCTCACTTACACCTGGATAGGTTGTGTCCTGCCTCCACACAAAGGGCTGCATACCCGTGTAGTTAGTCTGGAGCAAGGGAATGCAGGGCATCTGTGCACTTCAAAGGCATGCCTCTAGAAGCCTCTCCCCATTTCAAAGGCACAGCGGTGTATAAAAGAAGGACCACAGACACCCCCACTTCAGTACACTTCTGGACCTGTGGATACTCTACCAGGAAGAAGGACTGCTATGCTGCTGAAAGGACTGCAACTCTGCTGGACTGCTACTCTGAAGGAGCTACTGCCCTCCTGTGCTGACCTGCTGCCCTCTTGCCTGGGGAGGAAGAACTGGACCTGCAACCCATCTTGACCCAGGACCTGAGAGTGGCTCAAAGGGCTTGTCTGCTGGCCTCTTGATCTGAGCCTCAGGGACCTAAAAGGCTCCCCAACAGCTCCTGGACCCATCTTCGGCAGGTTTCTGACCCCCAAGTGGTGCCTCTCAGGTCTTGGAGCCTTGGTGTGGGTCTTGAAATTAAGCTTCTGGGCTCTTCGTGACCGTGAACGGGCCCATTCACACCAGAACTGCGCCGCTTGCACTAATAATCAGCATTTGCCACCCCTGTCCATCTCTTCACACAGCAAGCATCAATCGTCACATAGGACCACCAATGCGAGGCTCCAGCCTGCCCATCTGCGAAGCCTGGCCTGTTACTCACACCCCGCCGACCACCACCAGCGATGCTCTCCTTGCTCCCCGTGACCTTCTCCAACGCGAACGGACTCTTGACACAAAACTTGAGAAAGTAAAACTTCAGCGGGAATAATGTGGGACTCTATCCGGCCCACACTGCATCGCGGTTGGCCTGAGCTTTTGACTTTGCCCGGTCCAACGTGGCCAGATGCTGCAGGAGGCGCTTTATGCTTTTAGGCAATATATTGCAGTTTATTCTTCAAAAATTCATAACTCCGGTTCTACTGATTGGACTTATGTCATTCTGGTCTTGTTTTATTTATTCAATTAAGCTCTATTTTTGTAACCTGGTGTGGGATTTTCTTGTGTGGTGTTTTCACTATTTTACTGTTTGAAGTGTTGCACAAATACTTTACATATTGCCTCTATGCTAAGCCTGATTGTTCTGTGCCAAACTACCAGGGGATTGAGCACAGGTTAATTTGGGGTTTGCTTGTGCCTCACCCTGAGTAGGATTGTGGTTGCTGCTTGACCAGAGCTCACACCCCAGCCATCCAGTAACCCAATTTAAAAAAAGAACAAACTACAGTACCTGTGGTGCCTAGAGAAACAACGAACATATGAGATCACAATGGCACCAACCAATCAAGCATGAGGAATATTATAAACATCTTAGCTGAGAAACAAGTAGTTTTCAGTTTTTTTGCTGCTTGCAGTCAAGATAAGTATTCTATATTCACTCTCTTTTAAGATATGCTATTTTCATTATTGTTTTCTTAATAAAAATATTTCATTGGTGGGAATTAGTTGAAATTATTACCGTAAGGTCTCCCCTTCCATTTTACTCGTCCTGCTGTAATGGTTGGGTTGCAAGATGTGGTCAGTACATGACTGGCGGCTCATGGTCAGTAGAGGAGTCATTGTTGCACATCAGTTGGTTAGAGATACTTGCAGGGTCCTTGGCAATCCAGACTCTTGCAAAAAACAAGATAAATTACTCCATACTTCTTCGAATGGACAATCTTTCAGCAGTAAAATGCATAAATCATTTAGGGGGACGAAGTTGAAACCCTTAGCAGAACAGGCATTTTGGGAATTCTGTCTCCTAAAGAAACTTTTGTTGCAGGCGGAATATTTACCAAGAAATCTCAATAGAGCTGCGGATTGGTGCTCAGGCATCTTCGAGATGCAAGCCGCTAGGGTTATCACCCCATGATTTTCAGAAAACATTTTTAGAAATTCTGTACTTTTGAAACAGATTTATTTGCTTCTTGGTTGAATGCACAACTCCCAGGATATTACAGTTGGAGACAAGATCCACAAACGCTAGCAGCAGATACTTTCTTTCAGGACTGGTCACTTCAATTGAATTATGCCTTCCCTCTTTCATCATGATCTCTCAGGTTGTGGCTCAATTGCAGCTTCTGAGAGCTTCTGTGCTCCTGATAATTCCCTTCTGGCAGGGTCAGCCCTGGTTCCCTAAAGCACTAGAATTGTCGATAGATCTTCTGGTTCTATTCCATATCTTCCAAGGTTACAGGTCAGTGTCATGAAATGATACTCGATCACGCCCTCATTCTGATGGCATGGGTGGTTTCGGGTTGGCCGGGAGAACCCCAGGAATTTCAATCGAGGCTGAGCAGCTTATACACCAGCCTGGGCTCCAGGAACAACTAAGTTATACAAGTCAGCCTGGATGTCCTGGAATAGCTGATTGTTTTTTTACAGGGCTGCAGATCCCTTTTTCTGCGGCTGCCATTATCATAGTCAGATTTTTAGCATCTCTTGCTTCTCAAGGGAAGGCATCCAGAACTAGCAACACATATATAGCAGCAATTTCAGCATAACATCTCTTGATATGCCGACGCTTAAAGGGAGTAAGATTTTCTGATCCTCCTTTGCCGAAATTTAATCATATGTGGAATGATAATGTGATTCTCAATTTGCTCTTGAGTTGGCCTGAAAATACCTCTCTCTCTCAAATTCCTTTCTGCTAAACTGACTGTTCTCCTGTGTCTGGTCTCGTTGAAATGTCTTTCTGATGTTAAAGCTCTGGATGTCGTTTCTGTTCAATATACCCCCATCTGAGGTATGTTTTCATGTTCTCATAAGAACTAAAATACATTTGTTGCCTGTTTTCTATGCATATTTTCCTCTTCAGCCTAAACTTTGTGTGGGGAATTGTCTAAGAGAGTATATTGCAAACACCAAAGATTTTAGAATTTCCTCCTCATCAGAACTCTTCCTATCTTTTAGGTTCCCTCACATGCCAGTTTCTTCTCCTACCCAACCACCTTGGTTCATATGGGTAATGGATATGGCAGGTATCAACACTTCTGTTTTCGGGGCACTTTTCATTAGAGGTGCTTTGGCATCTTACGTCTTTTGGCCTGAGCTAAGTCTGGGCAGCATTCTGAAATCTTCTGATTGGTCAAATGTTTGTACCTTTAGAATGTTCTACTGTAAACCCCTTCCCCACATGGTTAATTCTATAGTTGCTGCGCTTTAAACCAGCATGATAGGAGCTTGCAGTTTTGTAATAAAATGGAGATTTTCGTAGCTTTAGTGAAAGAAAGTCTTGGTTTTCTTAAAGTCACAGAGTCGAGTTTTATCCCCCCACTCTCTTTGTATCTTTGTTAACCCTCCCATCTTTTTAACAGTGCCTGTCGGAAATTCAAAGCAGATGTAGTGAGAAAGACGTCCTTCAAGATGCATACTGTTCCTATTTACAAGGATTTTCTCACTTTGTCCAGCTCTGCAGCTGTGGAGGACTATCGTAGTTGTTTTATGATGGATTTTGCCAGAGACTTTTTCACTTTTCTCTTTTCTGTTGGCTTTCTCTATTATTATTGTTTTGTTTCTTTTGTTACAAGCTCCTTAATCCTCTCATGCAAGAAAAGAGGACTTGCCGCTCTCTGCTAAGATGTTTTAGCATTCCTCGTGCTTGATTGGTTGGTGACATTGTGATCTCGTGTGTTAGTGGTTTTTCTAGGCACCACCAGAAATGCAGTTTGTTCTTGCATGTTATTTAATAAAAGCTAGAAAAGATGGCATAATACTCACCTCAGTGTCTTTAATAAAAGCAAGACTTTCTTTCAATAAAGCTATGAAAATCTCAATTCCATGAGAAAAAAATTTATGTGGCCAGTGCCAGAGTGAAAGAGAGGAAGTTTTATTTGTTTATAAGGTATGAAAACCAACTGTGAATTTGTGCCATGTAAAGAGATATCACCTTGAAAATAGAAGAAGGACTACCACACTACCCCCTATAAAAATAGGCATTGTGCCACACCATTATTTTCACAGAATGGTTAGTACAGTGGTTAATACTAGGTTGTGAAGGTTTTTGACAAGAGTCCAAACCCCACCTGGTAAAATTTGTTTTTTATGTTGTTTCTCAATTGTGTTTTTATTTTACTCAAATGAAAAAAGTCCCTTTGTAAATCACCCCCTAGCAGTGTCTGGGAGATTTGTGGCCTAATTAGTCATGCCGGTGCATGTCAGAAATTCGTGACATTCTGTGGCATGTGGGAGGGGGGCAAGGTTTGCTGTGAAAGCAATCCCTTAATTTGTGGATAGAGGAAGATTGTGGAAGAAAAAGAAATGCATGGGGCCAGTGCCAGAGTGTAAGGGAGGAAGGGTTATTTGTTTATAAGGCTCGGAAAGCAACTGTAAATTTGTGGCATGCAAAAGAAAATCACCATGGAAATAGAAGAAGGGTGTATGTATTATGCACAGTGTAAGTGGTGTAGTGGTAAGCACATAGCTTTAAAAATGATTTTGGCTAGGGTTCAAGCGCTACAAACAGATTGCTGATTTATGTATTTATATTTTTTATATATTTTTCTTATTTTAACCCAAGTGAAAGTGAAGTCTTTAGAATAACCCACTGGCACTTTTAGGGGGTTTTAACACAATTATACATGAAACAACATGTCTGAAAAACGTGACAGTAATGCAATTACAAGGTTGTAAGCTCAGTTATGATGGTCAGTAGGAGCCACACCCATCTTCCAGTATTCTCTCTCTCCGCTATAGGAGATATCTAATGCCTACGGCCACCTTAGATATGGACTAGTCACAGATTACTTCAATTACTGAACTAATGAAATGCAAAGCTCAGTTTAGCCTCTTTTTGCCTCTTGTGTTTACTTAGCAAAAGGTCTTAAGTGTATGTGACAGACTCATCTGCTCATTCTAGTCTTTTGTTCCGGTTGCAGATTTTGCCCCAGTTTTACTTGTTGGTTGCTGTTGCATTTCTAGTGGTGTGGAAGGTGCGGTTTGCCTACCTGACTTTGGAGTATCGACTTCACTTCTGCAGGGGCCATGGGGGTGACCTTCTGTATGACTACTGCATTACACTGGCTCGCTGGCATGGCAGTCCTACACAGCAGCACTCGCTTCAACGGTGGCGGCCTCCTTGGCAGGGGGCAGACAGGTTCTCCGGCAGTTGAGGCCTCCATGCCCAGTCATCCATGATAGTTTCTCTTTGGCAGTTATAGCCTTTGGGGGCGATCAGGGTTTACGCTTAGGCAGCAATGTAGCATCTCTCTCCAGCGTTGGCAGCGGCAGCACCAGAATTTTGGGTTTGCAGAAGATTGCCAGTTAATTCAGTGGTGCTCATTCTTGCAAAAGTCTTAGCACAGTATACACAGGAAGTGCTCAGAGACATCTGGGGACCCCCGCACAGCACTGATCACTCCTGGTTTCACTCTCTGTGGCAGTCAGCGTTCACTGGGTGCTCCTTATGTCGGAGCACGCTGGGCTTCTCCTCTTAAGCAATATCTTCTCCTGCAGGGCCAGGCATGTCCCTTTCCTCTCTCCATAGGCAGGCAGGCAGGCTTCTCAGCACTTTAGTCAGACCTACAGCCCCTCCAGCATAAAGTACAGACTTCAGGTGATGTCTCCTCACCTCTGGAAAACTGAGTGTCAGATAGACACCAGCCCTGATCACACAGCAGCTCTTTGAGTGCTCTGCAGAGCACACTCTTCCTTGGTCAGGAAGAACTTGGAACTGGAACAAAAGGGCTGGTATGGATCCCACTTTATGCACGTTTTCCAGACAAGGGATGTGGATCAACTGTCTATAGCTTTAGAACACATTTGGGTTGGTTCCCTTTCAAATGTAATTTTCTGGCTGTTCCTCAGACACATCCTTTGTGCAAAGTGATAGCTCACATAGCAGGTAGTAATGGGTCTGGCTCCAAGCAGGAGTAACCAAAATATGGGCACAATAAAGTGTGAGACCTCTGCACCTGGCTGTCATCAGCCTTCAAGAAGCAGTCATCAAAGACAGACAAACAGGGAGGCTCTGCTTAGAAACATCAAAATGATTTACAAAAGAGGTCTAGGATACAGTACCGCACTTATTTGAGTTTCGGGAATTTGTTGGCATATGGTGCGATCAATCAATCAGTCAATCAGGGGTTTGTTAAAGCGCGACTACTCACCCGTAAGGGTCTCAAGGTGCTAGGGGGGGTGCAGGTTCCATCCATCAAGGAGGGGGTCTGTCGAAGAGCCAGGTTTTGAGGTTTCTTGCGAAGATGGGGAGCGATGTTGTCTGTCTGAGGTGGAGCGGAAGGGCGTTCCATGCTTTGGCCGCGAGGAAGGAGAAGGAGCGGCCTCCCGATCTGGTCTTTCTGGTGCGGGGGACCACGGCGTAGGAGAGCTGGGCTGATTGTAGGGTCCTTTGGGGTGCGTGGAATTTGAGTCGGCTGTTCAGGTATGCTGGTCCGGTGCCGTGAAGGGCCTTGTGTGCGTGGGTGAGCATCTTGAAGGTGATTCTCGCCTCGACAGGGAGCCTGTGGAGTGTGCGCAGGTGCTGGGAGATGTGGCAGTGTTTTGGCAGGTTGAGGACCAGTCTTGCGGCGGCGTTCTGGATGTTCTGTAGCTTGCGGGTGAGGTTTTTGTTTATTCCGGCGTAGAGTGCGTTGCCGTAGTCGAGTCTGCTGGTGACCAGGGCGTGAGTGACGGTCTTACGGTGTTCGAGGGGGATCCATTTGAAGGTCTTACGAAGGAGGCGGAGGGTGTGGAAGCGATGATCAAAGGAAACAAGACCCCATAGTTTCCTAATGTGTGAAAAAAGAACTTTCCACAGCAAACAATTACAAGAATAATTTGATCCGCACACATTAAAGGTAAAGAATTAGTTCCACCAAGTGTTGAGATTCACACATTCCTTTATTCTTTAAATTTTGTTCTCCTCTCTTCACAGTAGCCAACGCGTTTCGTCCTATTTAAGGACTTCTTCAGGGCTCATCAATTGTCCATTAAATTGTATGAGTGTTCCCTCTTCTCAGATAAAACGCACCTTGCAATAGTTTTCTGTATCTCTGTGATATTGGAATCTCCAGTAAGAGAAGCGTTTGTCTTATTGTTTCCTTATATAATTAATGACGTGAGTAATAGCAGCTTCAGTAGCTGTGCATCTTTGTTCAGAATCCGTAGTCGGTGATATTATACAGTATAGCTCCTTAAGTAATCTGTGGTCAATGTTGACTCGTGAATCATTAAATGTGTTCCGGGCAAAGTGTCCCTCTGTCAGCGTCCAGCACCGCCAAAAGACAATGGATGAGCCCTGAAGAAGTCCTTAAATAGGACGAAACGCGTTGGCTACTGTGAAGAGAGGAGAACAAAATTTAAAGAATAAAGGAATGTGCTAATCACAACACTTGGTGGAACTAATTCTTTACTTTTAATGTGTGCGGATCAAATTATTCTTGTATCTGCTTAGAAACATCCTCACCTCGAACAACATAAACTGCAGTCCCAGCCCCTCACCTCTGCCATCTACCAAATGGCAGTGCTCAGGAAGAACTATTCGGCAGCCTTTTGCTAAGAAGGTGCTCATTAAATTTCAGAGAGGAGCCCTGTCTCCATCCTCCTTCACTTCAGTGTCTGGGTCTAGACCCTCAGCTACAAGAATGGAGTCAAGCCTTTTCCACTGTCTTAGGAAGCTGTATCCACCCTCTATCTCGCACATCGCTAGACCAGGGGCATTGAAAATGGGTCTCACTGGTGCCAGTACACAGACGCATATCACACAAAATGCCGAATATGTGCCACTCACCCACTGCACATATACGCACTGGACACGCATATGGGACGGCAGCACAAGGTTTTGAGGGTTCACATGACAATGGAAATTTACATGAGAGGAGACAATTGTCCACACTCTCTCTGACACAGAGGAAAAGGTCTGGTCACAATACTGATTCACAAACATCTGATACACTGCCATCACCGCTTTAAGTGATTCTTCCATGGCAATGACAGCAGTCCTATGACAATTATGAGCGTATGATTTGTGTGCCCCTCCAGGTCACAGAACAAGATGCGGACCTTGCATTACCATGGATAGGTCTAGGCTTCTGCACAGGCAAAGCCAAGAGGTGTCACCGGTGAGACCTATTGGGGTTGCTAATAGTGGAGGAGGCTGGCTTAGTATATGGTGCACACTTATGTAAGAGTAGCACTCTGCACTAATCCAGACAACCCTTATGTTATGGCGATTTTAGTGGTCTTAGACAACCGTAGAAAGTTCTCTGAGTGGTAACTGTGGAGAGAAGCCTTCAGGCTCAGACCAGGAAAAGTGTAAACAGCTTGTTTTACTAACACTTAATCTTATGGTATAGGTTAAGTGAAAAAGAACAACACAGAGTAGTTATAAAAATATATATTTATTCTAAACACTCACTAACACATTGCAATATCTCCTACCCAGAGATATAAACACAATACACACAAATACTTTGGAAATAGAGCACGTACGTAGCACAAATACACAGTGGTCTTCAGGGGGAGACCAAACCATATACTAAAATAGTGGAATGCGAACCACGACCTAAGATAAGAATGGACCCAGAAGACGTAGAAGAGCTGGGGACCCAAGGAACCACCCAAGGTGAGTATCTAGGAACCCCACGGAGGTCGTGTGCAGAGTGGGAACACAACTGAGTGCACAATGTAAGTCAATAGGTAAGTCGCGGTTGCAGTTTTAAAGAAAAAGGACCCTTCCCAGCGGACCCTGAGGAAACCCTGTGGAAGATGGAAGGTTCGAGAGTCACCCCACCCGTGGATACCCCAGGAACCAGGATACCTACACCAGGGAAGCTGGGTGCATAGGTGCAAAATGACATCGGAAACTACTGTATACCACAATGGAGGACTTCTATGAAGATGCTGCTGGCGAAGAAGGTGAAAGAGTCCGGTGGAACCCAAAGGTGGATTCAAGATGAGAGGTACCTGCAAGTAGAGGGGACAGCGTCTATGCCACTTAGGAGTGACCAGGAGGCACGGAAGAAGAATGTCCACCAATGTGGGAGATGCAGGAGAGTTGACAGTGCCCTTGAAGTTGCAGGTGTGCGGACCAGGCGATGCTGTGGAAGACCAGGAGCCATTCATGAGCTGTCCCACATCGGATGTCAAGAGCCAAGGGGTCAGTGTCCGGCAGCGGCACCAACAAGCCTTGGCAACGGCAACCAACGTAGTGCTAGAAAAAGGTGCAGTGTCGAGACCAGCCAGGTCCAAGTGACTCACCACGAGCAGGTAAGTCTGAGCAGGCCCCAAGCAAGCGGGGGAGCCCACTGGAGCCAAAGAAGACCCTCGAGAGGACCCACGAGCCAGAGGCACAAGAGTCGCAAGTGGACCTCGAGCAGCTCACCAAAGGATGAAGGCCCATGGTGCAAAGGATGCGTTTTAGGCAAAGATCTTGGCTGTAGGAGATGCTTGAGGCTGGAGCTTCTTGGAGCCCTAAGATCTCTGGAGGAGAGTGTCAACAAGCCTTGGCAATGGTAAGTCAAAGCGGTGCACCGGGGTTCTGTTCCAGCGGTTCAGACGAGGGATACCGGCCTCAAACTCAGTGAAAAGACAGTGCAGGCCTCGAGGGAGTTGCAGAATCACCACCTGTGTTGCTGAGCCTTTCGGAGTCCGTGGGAGCCCAGGATCAGCAGACCGGTCAGCTGTGTTGCAGTGTCTGCAGATGCACGGGAGTGACTCCTTCAGGTGTCTTGGAGGTCCACAGGCCCTTTGAAGAACCTGTATGGAGCATGGGCACAGATGTTGCCGCAGACTTGCAGGACGACGAGACCAGGAGCAGCAGGAGTCTTCCCAGTTGCAGTCTCGGTTCCCAAAGCGAAGTCCAAAGTACCATATACTAGGGACTTATAAGGGTACACTGTGAGAAAGGGCCATCTTTCCACATGGTATGCCCCCACTTTTTGCTGAATTGCTGATGTTCTTTGACTGAGTGTGCCCTGGGTTCCTGCTAATTAGGAGCCCAGGGACTATGTTCCTTCCCTAAAACTACATTGATGCCTAAACCCAATTGGCAACTCTGGCCACAGGTAGGTCCCTGGTAAATGGTACCCCATGTACCCAGGGCACTGTGACCAGAGAAGGCTCCTAAGGGCTGCAGCACGAATTGTGCCACCCTTAGGGGCCCTGCACCTTTTCACAAACACACTGCCTTGCAGGCTGCGTGTCTTGGTGCAGACCTAAAGTGAAGAGTAGACCTGACACACATCCCTGTGTGCCATGCCCACAAACCACTGCCCTGGCCTAGGTCAGCCACCCCTCTAGCTGGGTGCACTATGTCAGTGATGAGGGCACAGAGGCATGAGCCCTGTGCCCCTACAGTGTCTGAGTCCATTCTCAGACATTGTAAGTGCAGTGTGCCATTAAACAGTATATGGTGCTGGGAGTTTGTCATTACGAACTCCACAGCACCATGATGGCTACACTGAAGTCTGGGAAGTTTGGTATCAAACTTCTCAGCACATTGTACCCACACTGATGCCAGTGTGGGTTTCAATGTAAAACGCACGACAGAGGGTATTTTAGAAATGCCCCCTGAACTCGACCCACAACCAGTGTCCCGACTGATTGGCTGCTTAGGCTGCCACCCACCAGACATGTTGCTGGACCCCTGGGTCGAGACCCATCTGATCTCGAGGGCCTGCAACAATGCACATCCTGGGATGCGGTGCTAGGCCCCCTCCCTCAGGATGAGCAGGGGAAGCTTCAAAGGCCTGTCGCCTTTGTGAGCTTCTCAAGACCACTTGCTGTACCCAGCAACTGGTCCCCACCGGTTCTGACCCCCACTTTGGGCGGGAGAATCGGCGGGAAAAACAAGTGATGAAATGAGGTGTGCCAGCCTTTGCCAACCCCACTCCTCAGGTGCGGGAGGCGAGGTGAAGCACAACTCCGGGCTCTCGCCATCTTGAAGATGGGGAGCCCTAGCCAACCAGGGACAGGATCCTGCCCCCCTCCCACTGGAGAGTGGCAGAGTAGGGGGGTGTACTCCCCCCAAGGAAGGGACCCATTGGTCCCTGCCTTTGCCCTACCTGTAACGCCCCTAAATTTAGTATTTAGGGGCACCTTGAACCTGAATTCCTCAGATCCAGCCTACCAACAAGAAGAAAAGAAGAAGAAGGACAAAGAGCCGTGCAGAGCTAACAAGAGGATGACGCCCACTGACTTGGCCCCAGCCCTACAGGCCTGTCTCCCCTCGAACCTGCTCCTGCGAAATCCCGGCGTGTCCAGCAGCCAGCAACCTCACAAACCCCGGAGGACCTGCCTGCCTTCACTTCCAAGACTGTTTCTCCCGTGAACACCGGTCGTGTTTAAACTGCAGCTTCTGGCTCCGGACGGACACCGCGAATCCAGCCCACTCTGCACCCGCCGAACCCGGCCCGAGCTCGAGTGGAAAAACACCACAAGAAGGTCACCCCGGCGATCCTGACCCGAGATCCGGCGACTCCTGACCTGCCTCAAGCCTCCAGACGACGCCTGCAGCCTCAATCCAGAGGCCCCCCTCTACCGCGACCAGAGCGGGTAAGAAAATCCGACCCTAAAAGGCACCCCTGCACCCGACGCCCCACGGCCTTGTGTGCCCCAACCAACGGTGCCTAACCAACCCAAGACATCCCAACTTACCCCTCGAAGTGGTGGTCGCACCCAGAAGGTCCTCGTCCCCGAGCCTGCAGTGCTTCTTCAAACCGGAGGCTCTCCATAGAAAACAACAGGGCGTCCGACGTCGAAACAGCACTCTGCACCCGGCCGCCCCAGTGCCGCTGAGGGTGCACCTTTTGTGCCTACTTGTTTCCCCTTTTGCTCTGACCTAAACCCTAGGAGCTTTGCTCCCACAACCCAGTGGCCTGCTTGCCAGCAGCCACCAACCGGAGACCCCCATCCTCCATAGGATAACATTGGGCCTCAACACTCTGCACCCGGCCGCCCTAGTGCCGCTGAGGGTGCAACAACAGTGCATCACTGACCCTGGTGGAACCCTTGTTCTAACCCCAGAACCTTAACTCCCACAGTCGTTTACTTACCTGCAAACCGATAACCTGTTTTTCCTCCGTAGGATAACATTGACAATTTTTCTTCGAAAAAACGACTAAGTGTGGAGTTTTGAAAACTAAAGATATTCTTTAAAAATCGTACAATTAACCAAAATGTGTTTTCTTACCTGTTTGCAGGACATGTCCCAGTGCTGAATCTAGGCATCCAGCACTGAGTTAGAAAAAGTAACGTAAAAGTAACTTACTTGCAATTGGTTGAAACAGCCCATTCATTTCAATGTACTGCTCCAAAAAGTTTCTAAGTGTGCAGTTTTGAAATGTGAAAATATTCTTTAAAAATCGCACGAATAACAAAAACGCATTTACTCACCTGTTTCCAGGAAATGTCCCAGTGCTGAGTCTAGGTACCCAGCACTGAGTAGGAAAAGTAACATAAAAGTAACTTACCTGTGAATTGAATTTCCTTCCATAGGATAACATTGGCAGTTCTCTGTGAAAAAGTTTCTGTCAACTTTTGAAATACAAGAATATTCTTTAAAAATCGTACCTCCAACCAAAACGCATTTTCTCAACTGTTTTCAGGAAATGTCCCGGTGATGAATCTAGGATCCAGCACTGTGGTAGAAAAAGTAATCCGAAAAGTAATTATCTGCATTTTTCTTAAAAAGCCTATTGATTCATATGTATTGAGTGTACTAAGTATTGCATTGCCTTGCAACCCCTGTAACTCGAATTGCATACCAAGTCTACTGTATATTGAAAGTATTCAACAACAGCATCTTAAACCTGTAAAGTATTTTATGCTCAACTGCACCAAGCTTACTTGACTCTAAAATAAATTAACAGTATATTTTTTATACAAAACTATTGGCCTAGAGTTCAGTTCTTGAGTGTGTGAATTCATTTGCTGACTGAGTGTGTACATCAAATGCTTAACACTGTCCTCTGATACTGCCTTACTGCTCGACCAAGCTACCACTATTAGAGAGTAAGGTTCTATCTAACTTTAACCTCTGCCTACCTCTGGGGACTGCTGGACTCTGTACACACTGTACCTCACTTTGGTGCAGTATATACAGAGCCACTTTCTTACATACACCAGTAGCCAATCTGGAGTGTACCTAAGTTCTCACCATGTCCAATTTAGGGAAGAAACACAGAGACTGGGGTCCTAATTAGCAGGATCCGAGTCAGACTAGTTAGTAAAACATAATGACACCAGCAAAAAGTGGTGGTGACCATAAAAGCAGATCCTACTTTCCTACACTAATGTTATTTTTTTGTTTTCAGCAATTTATACAGCACCAACAGGGCACATTACGGCCACCTCAATGCACTGTGCAACCCCGGAGAAAGAGCTGGAGAAGAAGGGATGTTAGAGGGTAGAAAAAGGTTTTAAGTGAATGTAAACATGGAAGAATGCAAAATCTGCGACAACGTGGGGGGAAGGGTTGTGGAGTGTTAAGGTGAAGGGGACCTTGGAGGGGATGGGTCTGAATATTGCCTATGGGGCGGAGGCGGTGTGAAAGTAAAAACGTATGTCTTTCTTTTCTGTTTATCATAGCGGAAATATATCACTTTTTGGCTACTTGGGGGTGCTTAGAGTCATTGCAGTGCTGTAGAAATCCAAAAACAATAATGGAATTCATAATTGGCCTGCGAAACATGTTCTGTAAAAACATAGACTCTAAAACATAGGTACCCAAAATATGGGCCTTACATAAATATCTTCGTACAAAAAGTCTGACTTGCACGTACACCCAACATCAATCACTCACCCCCAAATATAGTAGGGCAGGGGTTGGACTGTTCATTAATACAGTCATAAAATGAGCAGAAAGCTAGTTTGGCTGGCTTTAGAAATTAGAGCTCGAACTTTTTATAGGGAGATATTTATGGAAGGTCGAGATATTAGCGGTTATTGTTTTCAGGGCCTATGTTTGTACAGTCAAAGCCTTCACATGAAACCACTTTAGTGCATTATGTGTGTGCATCAAATTGACCTTCATTGAATTGCAGTCCCCAGCAAAAGGTAGTGGCAGAAGGGTCCACGGTGCCCAACTATTGCATCTAGGGCCCTAGCTGGTCTCCAGCTTAACTACTCTGTGCCCAACTCTTTCTGGCTTTCTTCCTTTGGTGTAGCACTCCCCGCCCTGGCCAACATTTTGGAAGAGCAAAGTGGAAGATTTTAAAAAAAAATAATCGTGAATGTATTTCTCCCATTGACTTCTACTGCAGCCTGCATCAGGTCTATCGGCATGTATGGGACTTGCAAGTGTGCTGCTGCAGGATCGGATATCAGAAATTCAAATATATGTTTTTTTCATACCTGTCAGGAGCACAGAGAAATCGCTATAGCAAGCAGAGAATGCCTGACAAAAATGTTGTGCACTTGCTTGCAGGAGCAGGTTACTGGCAGTGAATAATCCGAGTCACACAAGACCAGCCCTCGCCATCGGAAGCCCGCTGAGGAATCGGGTTTTTGCATGCAGGAATCGGGAGGCGGGAGACTAGCCTTGAAATCGGTAGAATCAGGAGGGTTGGCATGTGCGAACTCCCCTCCCCGCCAACACTGCCACAATGATGGAAAGTCCACATTTACACTTTACATTTTGACCCCTGCTACCTAGGAAATGGCCAATCATAGAAAGTTTTAGGGCTGTGCTCCTGCGGCCACCAGTTGGCAAGTCTTGTTGGGTACGAGTTGTTTTCCCGATAATGGGCGCCAACATGCAGATTTTGGTACGTACCACAACAAAATCTGCATGTCCTGCATTTAACAGGCATTTTACTCTGATAAATATCAGGAGATTTGACCTCAAAGGGTGCTATTTTTACAGCAACACCCCTAATACCGATATGTGGTAACAGGAGTTACTACTATTAATTCATTACTGATGACCGCTTGGAGCCACAGCGACTGGCACCCCCTTCTAACCTCTACGATCCTCTGGTAAAGTGCTCTGATATCTCCGGGTCTAGCCAGCGCTACCGTCGATGGAACTCTGACGATGTCCCATGGCCGGAAACCGAAACTGTTTGTACTTACCTCTGAGACCGATTACCCTTGGCCGCTGCCCGGTGGTGCTGTCCTAAGCAGCTACAGAGGAGTCTGGACCCCTTGGCCGTCACCTACCCAGCCGGACATCGGACATTGTTTTTCACGGTTCTTCTTGGTTTATCTGTCTTTCACACTGACTGTTTGGTTCCCCCTGATGGACTTTCCCCCTCCTACCTGCCTTGACTCTATCAGCATTCCCCTCCCCTGTTTTCCTTTCCCTCTCTCTGCTCCGCCACACACTAGTAATGCATACTACTGTGCTATTGTGGCTTCATCATGTGTCCTTATATGCTATTCGCTAGTAACTCTTGTTGTTACTATGTAATCACTGTGTAACTTATGTAAAATTTGTAACTTGCAACTCGCTGTTCCTTATGTAAAGCACTCTGATACCTTCGGGTCTAGCTAGCGCTATATAAAACTCGAATGAATGAATGAATGAAGGAGTTACTGCATATATCGGAATCTAAATGGCCAACTCTTAATGAGCCCGTAAGTGTTTTTATGTGATACAGGAAGACCAGTCGCCCAATTTCTCTTTAGAATCAATCACCCTTTTCCTACCATCAAAGAGTATTTCACCAAAACTCTGATGTTAGTTTATCATGACAGTATCCAATATTTAACAAAGAAGGTGATGAGAGCCCACCACGTGCGCTGAATTTTCATTTTCTAAGTCTCATTACAAGCGTGAGACCCATGCTTCACATTTTTTCAGCCATTCCTTGCAGATGTGCAACTTTTAATTTGTTTTATAAAGGAGCCCGGAGCCCGGAGGCCGCAGCTGTTTCCTGTTCACTTCAAGATGGCGTCCCTCTGCAGCAGCACCAAGGGGCCACCTGCGCCTCTGGGCCTGATCGTCGGCGCCTCGGTCTCCTTGTCCACCACGCACTGCTACATACCAAGCTTCTGATCCCTTGAAAAGACAAGGAGGCCGGCCACGGAAACAACTTTGTGTCAGCAGTATTTCAAGTTGTTGATGGTATTGCCTGGATCACTTAAGTAGTTTAGTTTGTTGATTTATATAGCGCGGCTTATCACCCGTGAGGGTATCCTGACGCTGGCCATGGGCACTGGGAGATTAAGTGATTTGCCTAGAATCACAGGATGATGAGCTGACGCCGAAACTCGAACCCGGATTTACGACTCCTAAGCCAGCATCTCAGGCCGCTGAGCCACATCCTCTAGTGTTTAGTGTCAGCGTTGTATGAATTTGTATGGTACTGCATGGATTGCATAAATAGTTCAGTGTGAGTGGGATTTTAATTTGTTGACGGTATTTCCTGTATTATGTCAGTGGCATTTCAATTTCGTGATGGTATTAACCTTACCACATAGCCAATTTTGTATTAGTGATGTTTGAAAATGTTGCTGGTACTTGTTGGGTCCTCACTGCTTGTAGAATATTAGGGTAGAACCTTCATGTATTATAGTAGGTGGCTGGAATGTTACCTTTTGAATTGGAGTCAGTTGTAGTACTGCTGCATACGCTGCTGGTCGCACTTCTGATGCTCATTAAAACTTTACAGAAATTTACCACTGGAATTATGCGGTAGGGGAGGATCAGCTTATGTGGCAGGTTTGATTAAACTATGTATCAAGAAAAGGCAAGTTGTGCACTGTAATGTGGTACATTTTGTGATAGCATTACTTCCTTATTTTGTCATTTTTACACAGATTAACACTGCCTGGGCAAAGGTTTCCCCTCATTAGTAACAGTGAAACACCCAAATACATAATATAAGCAACTGAAAGGGAACCAGTGAACTTTTGCAAAGGTTCATCCACTGTGTGGCAATAAGTGTCGCCATGTTTATAGCAACTTTTAATCTGTTTAAGCTGGAACATTTTTTTTTGTTAAAATCTGCAGTTTGTGCAGCAGATGATGAAATATGTGGCAAATGCAACAATTCCTTAATTATGCAGAAAACCCTGGAGCTGCGGAATTGCATAATTCCCGAGGCCCTGACAATAACTAACAATAAGCATTCTGGAATGTTCTTTTGTGTGATGATGTCTGCTTGGGTTTTGAGATGTGTTAATGGCATCATTCATCGGAGGGCCTCTTGAAGCACCTGAAGTTTGGGGGACATCAGGGCATCAAGTTCCGAAGTAGTAAAGCATTTGCGATGTTCTGTCCAGAAAAAAGGCCTTTGCCTCCTTCATTAAGCACTGCTAAGTGGTATTTTGTTATTCAGCTCCACTGTGGAAGAGAGCTTGACATCTAAATGCGAAATACAGCATGCTTACTTATTGCGATTGTCCGATTAATACATTAAGATATTGAATTTTCTAGTATTATATAGTGCATGAATCTTTGAGTATACCAGGTGCACAACTGTACATGTGGGCATTTAGGAGGTTCCAAAGAGGTACAGGGATACTCGTGAGGGCAGCTAGAATTTTTGCCACATATGTTTTGTACTTTTATTATGAGGATAATGGGCCTGATTCACAAAAGCAACTTACACTTACAGTTCAACTTGGTGGAGACATGTAAGTTACACTGTTGGAGTAAATTTGCACTTAAATTTTGTGAATAGCCCAAAACAGTAAACTTCTTCAAAAGTGAAAATTACTCAAAAGTGTAAGTTACTTTTGTGAATCAGGCCCATTCAGATTAGTTGCACGTTAATCCATGAACACATGCACTTTAACAAAGCATCAGTTCTGATCTTGAGAATTAGCCAGACTGTACGACCACGTGCACTTGCACGATATCACATTTGGTTCTATGTTAATTTTTGGCATAACTGCCCGCGAAGAAAGCAACAAGTTTATTGATGACTGTGGAACATGGTTAGGGAGTGAGCTCTGTGGTCCCCTGACTTGTAGTGTGTGATACATAAATTAGGAGTTTTAGTTTAGATTAAACAAATTTGTAATTGATTATTTTCTGTACTAGGATAAACCTCTGAAGGTCATTAAAAGAACACCAAGGTAATGATTATGAGGATACTGAGTGTTGCTCACACTTGGCTATCAGGTGCACACGCTTGACTCTCAAGAGAAAAAGATCTGATACTGAATTTATTATTCACATGGATTAGGAGCCACATTATGTTTTCTATCCTCAGTGAATTCCGCCTCTGACAATAATAGAAATCAGAGCCTCAGCTCTTTGGGGGCTGAACAGTAGAGTATTTGCATTTTAAAAGAGTTCTGCCCGACAATAGCAGTGGCTCATAGGAGTACAAGTGAGAGACTATTGACTGCAAAATAACTTAACATAGCACAGACGGGTGGAGGGTGACTGATATATTTAATAACACCACATTGTGTGGGTATTAAATCTATAGTCCTACAGATTGCTCCCTTCTGACATCATCCCTTCCCCTTCTCTTTTTCATACTGCCCTGCTGAAGCTCTTTGGGCTACTATACTCATTAGCGAAATACGTCGGGTTTACCAGAGGTTCTTATGATAACTGCTCTACCATGAGTGATTTCAGATGTTTAACCTGCTATGGAGTAAACAGGTGTGTTAGCATCCATCATTATGCTAAGTTTCTGGCCTAGTTTACATTGAATCAGTCACTTGTGCTGTGTGATTAGGGGTGTTGCGTGTCACTGCCATGTCTGTCATGTCCTTTAGGATAGCACTGTCATGTATACTTCGTTTTACATACAACATCCCATCCACACGACTATAACTATTCTATACAGGTGACCTTTTACCTAATAGCTTGCTCCTGTCTCTTTGACACCAGGCTCTTAGTCTGCTATCAGAATTACTGTACCTGACGTACATAAATATGTCCCTAGGCACGGCAGATTAATTCTTTATAAGGCTCACCACTTTTTTTCATCCTTGGCCAACAGCCAGCTGTGCATGATCGCACTTGTTTACAAAAGCATCAGTGATTGTTTTCAAAACATTTATGATTGTTTTCAAAACATCCACGGTTGTTTTAAAAACATTGATTCTAGAAAAAACCCTGGAGTGACCACTTTAGTATAAAAGACCCTCACTCTCCCCTACAAATTAGAGAATTCCTTCCAAGCTGAGACAGGGGTCCTGCATGCCGAATCTTCGACACAGAGCGGTCTGACAACCCTTGCGGGTTGTCATCCTTGACGCAGAGATGGGGTCCTTTGTTCTAAACCATCAGGTGAGGGGGCTGGTTCATCCCTAGGGTTTTTTTCTAGGCTACAGGTACACATAGCTATACGCATATACACCTACACATCCAGGTTAGGCTTGGTACATTTTAGCAAATTACTTAGGGCGCGCATTTTAGGAATATGCAAGTGCTACTGTTTTTTAACCCTGGGCGGAGGTCGCAGAGTTGCGCTACGCAAAACTCCGCGAAGTGGAAAAAAAACTCCGCCGCGCTACGCGGTGCTCCGAAAGCAGCGGAGTGCGATAGAAAAATGCCGTTCGCGGTGATTTTCAGTGCCGGATGCTTGTCCGCACTGTGCAATCATCGCGAACGGCACCATGCACAGCGCAAGCGGGCGCTGCTTTCCTTTCTGCCGCTCGAGTAGATTTTTACTCGAGCGGCAACTTTCTCAATGCAAACGGGCAGTTTCTCAACACGAGCGGTCGCGATCATACGCGACCACTCGCAATGAGAAACCTGACCCCCCCGCGTTGAGAAATCTCGCCGGGAGGTTTATTTTCTACGCTCGCGCTCGCCAACTTGATGTTGAAGATCGCGAACGAGGAAAAATCTTGCCGGGGGGTGGATTTTCCTCGCTCGCGCTCGCCAACTTCACGATGACGAACGCAAGCGAGGAAAAAAACTCCGCTACGCGGGCGGAGTTTTTCGGATCTCCGCGAGATCCGCGTAACGCGGAGTTCCGAAAACTCCGCAAACTCCGCGAGCGGAGCGGAGTTCACCGCCCAGGCCTACTGTTTTTATCTGAACTGTTTCTGTTCATCTTATTAGCACTATGGTAGAAATGTATCTACTATTCACTATATTGGTACTAGCAATCTCTTTCGTATGCTTCTGTCTCCTAATTGTCGCATCACATATGTTTTACACAAGGCTGTCGCTGGACCAATAAATATTTATTGAAACGTCTTAATCGCTATCCTGTGTATTTTCTGAGAGAAAGAAAGCATGAGTGTCTGAGCGAAACGTACTGTACTATTTTCCACGATCCCTGAGGAATCAGGGTTGTCATGTTCAGTGGTTGCCAGAAACTACCTACACCACTGTAGAATACAGGGGGGTGGTAGTGCCACTGTAGAGCTAGCTGGTCTAACGGCTGACATATCCTGTGGGGGTGTCCGGAAGCGGCTGGGACACCAAGCCCTCAGTTTAGGTCATCCTAAATGTGCAGGGCCTGGGGGGACTCCTAGGAACTACACAACAGTTGCTTATGGTGCACATAGTGGTTGGAAGTGAAGACATTTCACAAGAAGCAGCACAAGTTACATCAGAGAGTGAGACAGAACAATTAAGAGGTTGGTCAAAGAACAGGCCAGTGATTGATGTGTAGTTGTATTTAGTGAACTGCTAGAGTTATGCTTTGACTGCTTCTAGGAGGTCGCAGTTTGTGACTCAGAAACTGAAGGTGGGTGGCTTGGGGGATGTTCTGGGTAAATTACACAGAGCATCAGATGGCTGAGTCAAACGTGGTCTGAGCCTCCTGCCAAATTGCTCGTGTAATCACCCTCTCAATCCACAAAGACAGCCTGCAGGGGTTGTAATCACTGCAAGTGTACAGTGTGTGTGTAGCTGCCAAGTGACCACATGCCTAGACTGACACATACATACAGTTTCACAGGTACAGGAATGAGTAAGCCATCCAACACACGTTTTTTTCTTTCCATTCTGGTACTTGTAGGTGTGTTTATCCCATATTAGTTTAGGATTACAAGTAGTAAACTTGGCAGCTCTGTTTAGGCCAACCACCCTTTTTTGAAACAGCTCACATGCTCATTCGCGACTTCACATTGACATAGGTAGATCGACTCTTTCCTTGCGATCTGGTTAAACCCAATGATAAATTGACAGAGTTCCCGAGGCTGAGCAGGAATTCTTCCCTGATGTTAGGCAGTCTCAGGAGGTCTTGGGTCAAGTTGATTCACCTTCTCTCTTCTGCATCTCCTTTCTGATTCAATTAGAAGATTATTCCTGGCACTCAGAGATTTTATTAGCCTTGGGTTTGAGAATGATGGCAGAATTGCCAATGAAAATATGTGTACAACAATTGAAGTTTGGAAGAGTTTATTAACAAAAAGAACAATTGATTATCTGTGAATCAAAGATTTGGTATCACCAGAGAGATCCCAAGCGACCTGTGATTGAGCGAGCTCTGTAAGGAAAGGCAAGGCAGAGATATATAGGGTTCTGCATACAGTGGCTTCCAATGGAGATCATATAGCATACCAACATAAAGGGAGCACACAGGTGTCTAGATCTAAGATTATGGGAAAGGAAGGGAAGATGAATGTAAACTTTTTCTTCTGAGCAATGTAATCAACACTTTCTTGGCTCGGGAACCAAGATGTGAAAGAGAGGCTTGAAACATCATATATGAACACTTCCTTTCGGCAGGGTTAGCATGAGCAAAAAACATGACTTCAGCGGTTACATTTAGGCTAAGGTAATAACTCACATTTTACAACTCCTCCCCCTTTCGTTGTTTATTAGCACAAATGAAGTCAGATCAATGATCATTAAACAATTCACTTCCGGTTTGATATCAGATTTGATACATTCTAAAGAACCATGATCAGATTTGCAATCCAGTTCATCAGCATCCAACATTTTTGGTGGGTGAGATGGAAAGAGCATCTTTGCCTTTGGTGTGACTGTTGATGGAGATTCAGATTCACACAATGATGTAAATCAATATGAGTACAACAAAGATACCATACCAACACAATTTCAAGAATATTCATTCTCCAACCTCTAAAAAAATTTTCAACCAAGACCATATACGCCACTCTTCTGGGCCATCTAACTTGCCATCTAACTTGTGTAAGTTCCAGTGTTTTCACATATTTGATTAATGTGTTCCTGCATGCCTAGAGGAACATTTTGGGGCATATTTATAAGAGGATTGCGGCGTGCTTGCACCACGCAATGTGGTACATGTGTGACGCAAACCTCTAAGGCAGATTTTTGAAGCCACGCAAAACCCCTTTGTGTGGCTCTGAGTGGCTTTGTAAGTCTGGAGTAGTGCAACGGAGCGCAAGTCGCTGCATTGCGCTACTCTGCCCGGGGTAGGCGTTCCATGGGCGTTGCAGTGGGTGTTCCCATGCAATCCCATGGATTTTGATGCATTCCCAGATTTACAGGAACTTGTAAAACTGTAAATGCACCAAAATCTTACGCCTTCCCAGGGGAGGCGTAACCAGGAGATATTCCTTTATTTCTCCTCGTGACTTCCTCTTTCTATGTGTGTGCTGCATTCTGACGCACACATAGAGAGACCAATATGCCTCCCGCATTATTTTTGTGCACAAAGGTGTCCTGCCTCCAACACAGGTGCCTGCATTGGCGCTAGGCTGCCTAAAGTCCGCCAGCGCAGGGGAAAAGTCAGGAATTTGCCGTATTCCCTTAAATACAGCGCATTCCTGTCTTTCACCTATGGTGCAGCGCAGCAAGATGACTTGCTGCGCTGCACCATAGTTTCATAAATATGCCTCTTAGTATGAAAGTAAAACATTTTGCAGCTACAATCGCACAAATTGCATCTTAAGCAAGCAGGCAACAATCATGAGCCATCCTATTCTGTAAAATTACAGTTCTTTTTGTTTCCACTTGGTCAGAAATCAACCCAAGAGCTTGTGCAGTTGAGTTCTCTACCTCCTCTAATACCTTGGCCAACTGCTCTAGTCTTTAAGCAGACATTCTCGCGCCATAATTTAGGAAAACAATGAAAAGAAATTAGCAGTTCAGAAACTTCTCTGGGTTGTGTCTTACAGACAGGATGACGTCTGGCTAACGTGTGTACAATGTAAGCAGAGTAACTGGCTCCAGACCAATCCCTTAGTAACTAGACTTAAGTTCACTTACTATATACAAAGAATGTCCCTGGCAGGTCACCGGTGCAAGTATGGGAATAGTGTACCCCTGATGAGACTTCGAAGTAATAGGGAGATGGTCCAGAATTAAGCTGAGCAGAATAAGAAAAGCCACATTCGCTCTGGCCCATAGAGATACTGCCATTTCTAGTTTGACAGCCCAGTCCATAAACAGTGCTTTGCATGAGGAACAGCAAGGGGTGAGATCTGTTGGTCAGCAAATGAAAACCTCTAATGTTAAAGGGAAGGGGGACAGGGACATCGTCACATTCTAAGGGGAGAGACCCATGAAGCTCTGTTTCAAGGCATTGTTGTTCCTCGCCAAAAGGATAGGAGCCACGAAGAATCCCAAACAGCCCTTTTGGAATCAGAAGGGAGCTTGGCACAAATCCAAAAGGAAGAAAGGTTGAGGTTCTGTTTGTACTGCCCCGGGAACAGTGGCGGCCGCAGCCTATCTAGAGTGGTAGGCCAGCTGCATTGGGAGGTAGGGGGTGTTGGGGAGGAGGGAGAAATAATCTTGTCGGACTGAAAGGGGATGGGCTCTCAAGGCACAGGCTCCCCACCCAATCCAGACGTTGCTCTCATGCTATGAGAGCAGCGCCAGGATTGGTCTGAGCAGCCTTGTTTGCCACTCAGACAGTGCATTGGAGCCTGTGGCATTTCTCCAACCCGGCTATGCAACACAGCTGGGTTAGAGAAACATAAGTGCACATGTCTGCTTGGCCGGCCTAAGACAGATGGCCAAACCGATATGCTCAGTAATAAGTTCACACTACCCCTCCTCCCTGCCATGCGCAGCCCACCCCGCCCCGCCCAATTCTCAATGGGCGGCTCAGGCAGCATAAATAAAATGACAATAACATTGTGGTTTTATCATTTTATTTATCATCTGCTGGCGCTGGGCTGTGGGGCAACGCTCCTCCGCCATTAAGGAGGAGCAGCCACTGTCCGGGAGAAGGAGTGATTTACAGTTTTGGAAGTGGGCATCAGGCTTAGTGCTGTTGATTTCTTCATCCGTGCCACCCAGCCATTCCAAACAAAGGCACACGGTGAGCCAACCAACAAGGCTGGCAGTGAAGAGGGTTGGCGTGACCAGGGATGGGTGGCGGGGAGGCTTCCCACCCTTGAGTTCACAAGCTGTAGCCATGGGCAGGAGGAGGAGCTGCGGCTCAGTGAGGTCTGTGCAGCTGCGTAGTAGTGAGAGGAGCACAGCTGGATATCAGAGCGGAGGTTCAGCGATCCGCTGGAGCAGTCTGCGTGGCGGGTGATGGAAATCAACAGATGCAGGTGTAGCTCAGTCAGCAGGTCCACCGTCCACAGTCACTTGATTCAGTGAGCTCCTTGGCGTGCGATGTGTGAACCCAAGCAGACAGTCCGCAGCACTTCACAGCCTTGTTTGTGGTGAGCAGGATCTGGTTAGAAAGCAGGTGAAGAGCATCAGGCAAACCCTGTATATAAGACCCATTTTTGACGACGACTCCTGCAGAAGTGAGCAGGTATATCATATGTAATTTTAGAAGGTAAATGTCATGAACATCAATATAGTGATATCAAAAATCTATTTTCACTTTTAAATATCAAACCTACTGCAGTGCAGATTAGGCCCAGCCTTGCAACCTTGCAGTTTTATGATATTCAGTGTCTCTGTTTCTCTCTCTTGTCCCATTCCCCTTTCACTTGGTATACTGCAACCCTAAACACTAGTAGTGTGGGTTCAGTGATGGGTTCAGTGAAGCTTGAAAGCTAACATTGCTCCTGTTGGACCATTGGGTTGGTGCGTATTGACTAGGGGTGTGCAAAAGTTGCATAATTTGCTTTTGCATAATTATGTGAAATTTCAAGAAAATTGCACAAAATTGCACGCAATTACACAAAAAGCAAATCCTGTATTTTAGTGTGAAATGCGTCCTCACATAATTTTTTGGGTTCAATTGCACATTTCAGAGTAAAAGGGAGTGTAAAAAACACAAGTGGCGAAAGCAACAGCTGCTCACATTCTAAGAGTTTGTGTTCTTCTCACATGCTCTTGATAAAATGTTCCCATGAATGGGGCGCAATTATGTGGTGTGGCATATTCCTGTAACAAGTGTAACGTGAAAACCTGAAATTATGCAAATTATGCTGAATTCATTTAAATTTAGCTTGGGCCTACTCTTGACATGCACTCGAGCCTACAACGTACCTGCTCATACTTTTTCCATACTGTGGTACATTGTATAATCGATAGTCCCGTTTGCTGGTACTTTTTGAACCTTGCATTTTTATGCCCCGCTTTCCTTATTACACTCTCATTCACAACCAAGCACTCAGTTACATGTCTACCAGCCTTATGCGACAGCTCATCTCATGAAGGGATGTTGTGAAGAAGGGTCAGAAGAGTAGGCATGGGTTCAACAGCTCTTCCCGTCTGTTCGTGTGGAGGAAGGGAGTAGGGAGAGTTCTTTATCCTCAGTACACTGACCCTTTTGCCTTTTGGAGACCCCAGGTCCCAACCTTTAATGGCTAAGTCAGTGCACCTTTTTATTCACACATTCATCGGCTTGGGTCTGTGCTTAGGGTTCTCGACACTCCTCCCATCCTCCTCTCCGCACCTTTCTAGATCTTCCTGCTCTGTACCATGGATTACACACACCTCTGATATCCTGTGGTGTCTCCTTTCTGACCCAATAGCGGTGTATCCTGCCGCCACCTGCCCAGAGGACAGTTTCAGTACAAATCACTGTTCCAGTCAAATGAACACAATCAGGCTTCACATTATGTACATTTCTAAGCGTGTTAGCAATGTCTGACCCGTCCGATGAGTTGAGTCTTGACTTTGTGGCACCTGGGGTTGTAGAGTGGAGTCCAGTCTAGCTCCTCTCCTCAAATCTGTTCAAGTGAAGGCGCTTCCCAGCACCAAAGCGCAAGGATTGTCCATGAAAGTTTTCACACACACCAACTGAAGCCTGAAAGGGTTTATTAACAAAAAAGAAAATGTAATTACCTGTGTATCACAGATTCAGTTTGACCAGTGGTCCCCCAACAAACCGTGATTGAGCGGGCTCCATAAGCAAAGGCAAGGCACAACTGTATACACTTCTACGTACAGGCTTTCAGTGGTGGCCACACAACAACAAAGGGAGGACCTCCAGTTGTAATAAGAATGTAAACATTTTCAGCGGAGCAACCTGATGAACATTTTCGTGTCTTGTGAGCCAAGATGTGAGAGAGGCTCAAAATGTTATAGATGGGCACTTCTTTTAGGCATACTAAGCATAAGCAAGAAGGCATGGCTGCAGCAGTTACACTTTCTACACCCCCTTTGTGAACTCGTCAGTGTCACTCTGGTTTCTGCAATATAGGTACAATTGTTTGGTTAGATTAACCAGGCCCCATTTATTTTCTCTTACTTTTCTACACAAGCATTAGGCATTAGAAGGTACAGATGAAGACCAGGTCAAAGTATTATAGGAGCCGAAATGTGTTGTCCTAAAGTGGTGAGCTTGTAATAAAGTATGATTTGAATCTCTACTGTGTAATGTATTGTTTACCCTGGGAGAATGATTCTGTTTTGTGAATTACATTGTTGCTCATTGGAGTTTACATGCATATTATCTATGTTGAGTTTTAAAAATATATGGATTCTTGTACATTTTTGTGTACCTTTGATTAAAATCATTGCCTGAACTCTAAAAACTGTAGATTTGTAGTTTTGTACAGCTATTATTAGTTTTCTGAATCGAGAAGTGGGTATTTTCAAATGAAAAAAATAAATGATAATATGAGGCAAAATGAACAGTTAGGGGCCGATTCACAGAACTAATCTGAGACAAAATCCTAAACTTACTACTTTTGGTATTCACAGAAGGCATTTAGTAGTAGTAAAGTTAGGATTCCTAACTTTACTACTACTAAACTGAGACAAAATCCTAAACTTACTACTTTTGGTATTCACAGAAGGCATTTAGTAGTAGTAAAGTTAGGATTCCTAACTTTACTACTACTAAACTGAGACAAAATCCTAAACTTACTACTTTTGGTATTCACAGAAGGCATTTAGTAGTAGTAACGTTAACCCGTTGCGTGCGCCCGTCGGCCAACGGCCGTCACGAGCACTACCTCTGTAGTGCTGCGAACGTCCGTTGGCCGACGCGGCCCCGCCCACTCCGTTAAACCGCCGCACCGCGGCGGAATTGCCGCCGCGGTTAAGCGGTTAAGAATCCTAACTTTACTACTACTAAATCCCTTTTGTGAATATCGAAAGTCGTAAAGTTAGGATTTTGTCTCAGTTTAGTAGTAGTAAAGTTAGGAATCCTAACTTTACTACTACTAAATGCCTTCTGTGAATACCAAAAGTAGTAAGTTTAGGATTTTGTCTCAGATTACTTTTGTGAATCGGGCCCTCAGTTACTCTGCAAAAATATTATATGCATTACTCCCTAATAAGTAAGACACGCCTTGTATGACACCTTCAATCACTCCTGGCTTTTTAGCAGTGATCTCAAGGTTGTTGGGTTCCATTAATGAGTAGTTTACCCGGTTCAGGTTGCATTATGGTACTTGTAGTCCTATTTTATCTCTATAAAATTCAAGACTACAAGTCGCGATATGTAACGAAAAACAATCTCTCCTCGGGGTACTCAGGCATGGACTTGAGCTTATATCAACAATGTTAACCATGAAACTACAAGTCCCAGAATGCAATAAGCTCTTGGTTAAAAAGGCCAGGACTGGTTGAGTGGGTCACCCATGACCCAACCGATTTTGTAATTATGTATTTTGCAGCAAGTAATGTGTGCTTCATTCACCCTACCCGAGGCAGTGAGAAACTACACCTCCCCTGCACCCTCTCCGGTGCAGCGAACAGAATCATAGTATCGTACTGTAGCATTTGTATAGCGCTTCATCTCACTTACACGCCTTAGTGCGCTTTCTAGCGCGCGAGTAAGAGCCTCCTTCCTTTGAGGTTCTTGGGCAATAGGCGTGATGCAAAATCATTGGAGAAGAGAACTTGTTCCTACTGGAACTTCCAGAGTGTTGTAGACAAACTTTTCTTGGCTGCATTTTTACTTTTTTTTGGCCCCCACCTCTTTCTGTACTCTGGCTCTCTGTAGGAGCAGATGCACGGAAAGTAAGGCTTGCTTGACAAGTCACAGCAGCAGTCAGTTTTAAAGTTGTATTATGCTTTCGGAATACAGTTTGCTACAGCCTCTGGGTCGTCCGTCTGCCAGATTATGTTTTTACAATGCTTATTTTTTTATATTATCGCAGTACAGAGCTGACGTAAACCTGCTATTTAAAGCTTTCCCAGAAATTCAAAGTGGATGACTGGGAAAGAGGAAGTGATGCTGAAATAAAGCTGGCAGAAGTGAAGATAGAGAGAGAGAGAACAGAGAAAGAAACAACATCACCAGGCCATTTCTCCTCATGTTCAGGAAATGCTGAAGGGATCACTTCTGCTCTGACCACAAGACACTACAGTGTGTGAATCAAATGACCTCTGACCCTCAGTAATGCTAAGGTTTTCTAGTGCTCCTCTGCCAGTAATGGCCTGGTAACTCAACAGTAATGGTCTCTCAGTACTTAGTGTAACGAGGAGGGCTGGACTGTCCATTTAACTCCTCGGGCATTTCTAGGGGTCGGCATTATGGACCCCAAGATTCTGCTTTTTAAAGGTCAGGGTGTCTCTGCCGCTCTCTTCCCTGCCCTTAACGCAGCAGGCACAGCAGGATGGGGTGAGCACCAGGAATGGAGCCAAATAATGGGCAGTGACCATAAACATTCAGAACATACAATGAAATGTTGGAGCGCGGAGCTGCGTCAAATTTGGCAGCGTTGTGCTCCGACATTTCCAAAATGCAGGGATGTGCCATATTTGCAACAATACGGGGACCCCGTGTATTTTCCCTAGCGCTGGCACTAAAATCAGCTGCGTAGTGCCAACGCAGGCATCCGTGCACTATGGTGCAAGGGTGCCTGCATTGCGTTGCAGGAAATGATGCACATAAGCAATCCATAGTGGCAATTTGTTACTTCATTGTGTGCTGCAAAATGCTAAGTGATGCACGTAAAGGGGCCGTATTTACACGGCGGCGTTAATGCTTTGTAAATATGGAGCAGGCATAGCGCCACCAGCAAGTCGGTAAAAGTGATGTTCTGGTGCACTATCCCTTTGTAAATATATGCCCCTAAATGAAAAGTTTCAGGTCAAAAACTGAGGGTAAAAGTAACACATCTAAGGAGGTCAAGCAATAAAATCTAAGTCCACAGACGGCCAACACGTGCGGGTCGAAAGAGGTTGATATTGTTTGGTTTGTGCAATTCACTACAGTTTTGATCAGCAGAATCTGGCATCTGCCACGAAGGATAATGAAGGGCTCCGCCCCTTAGCATGAATGCTAGTACCAGCAGCCCTCTCTTGCTGAGCATGGACTTTGCACTATTTTATAAGAGTATGGGCCATATTATCAGGAACGGCGATAACATTATCGCCGCTTTAGCGGCAGGAAACTGCCGCTAAAGCGGCGATAAGGGGCTTGATAATATGCCCTATAGAATTCCAATCGAAGCCCAGGTTTGATGTCCTTCACACCAGAACCTGGGCTTCTTTTGGAATTCTATAGGGTATATTATCAAGCCCCATATCGCCGCTTTATCGGCAGTCCTGCCGCTAAAGCGGCGATAATGTTATCGCCGTTCTTGATAATATGGCCCTATGTTTAATCAGAGCTGGCAGACTTCAGAAGTTCCTTGTTTCCAAGAGAAAAAGAATAGAAATTGGAGCATGACTGCCTTAAATTGGTCTGGATCTGCAGTTTCGCGTTCAGAAGTTCAGCCTCGCATCCTTCACCTTGAACTGTTTCGGACTCACACGCCTATTAGGGGATTTAAGTAGGTTTATTTCATCCACGCAAGGCCGCATCTGGTCAAAGCCAAGACCAGGAATGGACTACCACAGCAGCTGGGAGTGTTTGCATCACACATGTGACACCGGCAGCTCCTGCGGGGCTCCAGGGCACATCAGGCCCTTCTCTGCCTCAAAGGTTTGAAATAGGGAGCACTAAATAGGTGTGATCCACTGATCGAAAGGATAATCCAGGATATGACACAAAATGTACAGCAACCTGGCAGTTAACCTGCTGCTAAATCTTCGGTACAGAAGCAGGTAGATTCAGTTTGCAGAGGATCACACAATTTGGTCCAGCAGCACAACTGATTGGCCACATCCTCTCTTATATGAGGCACAACACTGTACATTCTATTCAAGCGAGAAAGAAAAGCAAGTAAATAGGCTTAAGGGTGGACGACACCAATAGTATAGAACATTTTTATGGAACTCTTTTGGCAAAAGGTTGTATATTTATCTCTCCTTAATCCACCCAAACATGGTCACCCTTCTAGACAGATAGATCATGTATCTTCTGTTCACAAAAGAATAGATAAATAATCCCTGGTTATCACAACAATTCCACACCTTATGTTCTGTTGCAGCTCAATGCCCCAGCAACTGAGAGAGAGCGAGAGGAAAGACAAAAAGAGAGCGAAAGAGAGAGAGAGAGAATCGAAGAAATAAAGATATAAAAAAATTAAAAAATGAAGAGAAGGATATAGAGATAAAAAGATTCAGAGAAAGAGGGGGGAACAGAAAGATAGAAAGAAAGAGAAAGAAAAGAAGACAGAAAGAGAACGAGGGAAGAGACAAAAATAGAGATAGTGAGAGAGGGAAAAGAGAAACAACTGAGAGAAAGAGAAACAGAACCAGAGAAAAGGAAAGACATAAAGAAATAGAGAAAATGAAGCGAGAGAAAGAAAGAAGAGAAAAAGAAAGTAGGAAAGAGAAAGTAAGAAAAGAAGGAGTGGGTGGATAGAAGAAAAGAGAAAGAACAAAAGAAAAAGAAAGTCAAAAAGAGAAAGAAAAGAGAAAGAAAAAGAGAAAGAAATAGAAAGGCAAATAAAATGAGACAAAGAAAGAGACAAAGGGGAGTGGAGTGGAAAAAGAAAAAGGAAAGGAGTGAGAAAGAAAGAAAGTAAATACAATGAAAGAAAGAAAGAGAGAAAATGAAAGTAAAAGTAAAAAAAGAAAAAGAGAAAGAATGAAAGAGAAGGAGATACAGAGGAAAAATATAAAAAAAAGAACAGAGAGAAAGAAAGAAAGACAAAAAGAGTGAGAAAAGAACGAAAGAATGAAAAAGGAAAATAAAAACAGATGCCGTCTTTTACAGAATCAACTATAGACAGACACCTGCCCAAAATAACTGATGGTCCCTTTAAATAATGGAATGGATGGATGGAAGGAAGGAAAGAAAGATGGAAAGAGAGATGAGAGAAGAAGGGAGTCAGAGAATGGATGGAAAGAGAGAGATAAGAGAAGAAGGGAGTCAGGGAATGGATGGATGGGTGGATGGAAGGATGGAAAGAGAGAGAGATGAGAGAAGAAGGGAGTCAGAGAATGGATGGATGGAAGGATGGAAAGAGAGAGGAGATGAGAAAGAAAGCAGGCCTGGTTTGCACATTTTTGATACGGGGCTTCTGTTTCCCAGTCCAGTCCTGGTGCCTCCCCTGACACTGTCCATTTTAAAGTGCCATGAACCCTTTCCTGATTGTAACTTCTCTTACCCCTTATCAAGACAATCCTGCCCTAAGGGCAGTCAAGGACATCAGTGCCGCCCTCACAAGCAGTTACTCCCGGATCAGGGACAGAGCACCTCCTGACCAGCGGAGGAGAATACAAGTAGTGGGACGAGGAAGAGAGCATCCCTTACCAGTACATCCTCAGCCTCTTTCTTGGCCATTCCTTACCAGGATGAGGGTGGAGCTAAGCCGCATGGCTTCACTGCGATCACTGGACCCCCACACAGGTACGAAAGACACCTTGGGACTACTAATGCCACACAATGATTAACATGAACAAACATGCATTGAATCAGCCTGTAGATTCACCAGAGAGGACACTTATAGCGGACACCACCTCAATGTGACCTGCCACAGCAAGCCTGTATGATAAGCAGCATGGCTTCACTGCGATCACCAGACGCCCCCCCACGGGTACGGAAGACACCTGGGACTACTAACGCCACACTGTGATCAACATGAACAAACAAGCATTGAATCAGCCTGTTGATTCACCAGAGAGGACATTCGTACCGGACACCACCTCAGTGTCACCTGCCACAGCAAGCTTGTAAGATTAGCAGCACAGCTTCACTGCGATCACTGGACCCCCCACCCAGGTACGAAAGACACCTTGGGATTACTAATGCCACACAATGATTAACATGAACAAACAAGCATTGAATCAGCCTGTAGGTTCACCAGAGAGGACACTCGTACCGGACACCACCTCAATGTCACCTGCACAGCAAGCCTGTATGATAAGCAGCATGGCTTCACTGCGATCACCAGACCCCCCCCCCCACGGGTAAGAAAGACACCTGGGACCACTTATGCCACACTGTGATCAACATGAGCAAACAAGCATTGAATCAGCCTGTAGATTCACCAGAGAGGACACTCGTACCAGACACCACCTCAGTGTCACCTGCCACAGCAAGCTTGCATGATTAGCAGCATGGCTTCACTGCGATCACTGGACCCCCCACCCAGGTACGAAAGACACCTTGGGTCTACTAATGCCACAAAATGATTAACATGAACAAACAAGCATGGAATCAGCCTGTAGATTCACCAGAGAGGACACTCGTACCGGACACCACCTCAATGTCACCTGCCACAGCAAGCCTGTATGATAAGCAGCATGGCTTCACTGCAATCACCAGAACCTCCCCCCCCCCACGGGTAAGAAAGACACCTGGGACCACTAACACCACCCTGTGATCAACATGAGCAAACAAGATTTGAATCAGCCTGTAGATTCACCAGAGAGGACACTCGTACCGGACACCACCTCAATGTCACCTGCCACAGCAAGCTTGCATGATTAGCAGCATGGCTTCACTGCGATCACTGGACCCCCCACCCAGGTACGAAAGACACCTTGGGATTACTAATGCCACACAATGATTAACATGAACAAACAAGCATTGAATCAGCCTGTAGATTCACCAGAGAGGACACTCGTACCGGACACCACCTCAATGTCACCTGCCACAGCAAGCCTGTATGATAAGCAGCATGGCTTCACTGCAATCACCAGAACCCCCCCTCCCCCCACGGGTAAGAAAGACACCTGGGACCACTAACACCACACTGTGATCAACATGAGCAAACAAGCATTGAATCAGCCTGTAGATTCACCAGAGAGGACACTCGTACCGGACACCACCTCAGTGTCACCTGCCACAGCAAACTTGCATGATTAGCAGCACGGCTTCACTGCGATCACTGGACCCCCCACCCAGGTACGAAAGACACCTTGGGTGACTAATGCCACACAATAATTAACATGAACAAACAAGCATTGAATCAGCCTGTAGATTCACCAGAGAGGACACTCGTACCGGACACCACCTCAGTGTCACCTGCCACAGCAAGCTTGCATGATTAGCAGCACAGCTTCACTGCGATCACTGGACCCCCCACCCAGGTACGAAAGACACCTTGGGTCACTAATGCCACACAATGATTAACATGAACAAACAAGCATTGAATCAGCCTGTAGATTCACCAGAGAGGACACTCGTACCGGACACCACCTCAATGCCACCTGCCCCAGCAAGCCTGTATGAGGAAACAGAAGTGGATGGAGCACCCAATCAGCGTCCCTGCATATATCTGAAGTGGAAGCACCCCCACATTCGACACAGGATCCCCCCTGCCTCATAGTCAAGCACCCCGAATCTGACTTTGTGCAAATCCTGCTTGATCGTAACCAGGGAAAACTCTAACTAGACCCATTAAGCTAAAATGTAATTGGAGTACCTGAACCCCCCTGAGGATCTGAACTGGGTGAATCATCGTCACTAGTCGATCATTCGTCCACGCCCCTGGACTTCGAAGCCCATCCAAGGATGGCCACCAGAAAAAGACAAGATGTGGGGGAGGTTTGGTTCAGAATCATTCAACATCCCACAGGGCAGGCTGTGCATAGTAAGCCATGTTAGAGAAGTTTAGTACAAGAAAAAATGTATGGAGACTTGGAATTGACATTTGTCTGTCTCCTCCTCAAGGTTGAGTAACATGAAACAGGGATTCGGTGGTACTGGCAGGTTGTCGTGTTCCTTTAGCTACTTCAAGAAGCTGCCATACACAATAAACTATAAAGGAATAATGCGAGTTGTAAAGCTTTCTCCTGAAAATCAGAAATCAGAGCCAGAGTTTAAAAGGAATGGCACAACGTGAAGTCCCCCCCTTTATCCTCCATACACAGGAGAGATAATGCACTCTTTTGGTAAAAATGTTTACTGCTCACTCAGTGCTGCAGCATTGTTAGTAAACTGTCATTAATAACTGGCATGATCAGCCGGTTACAAAAGCCACCAAAAGCAGAATGAATGTTTACTATATAGGCCACTTGTAAGATGGTGACGTTTACATGTTTAACGCTGTTGAACATATTTGTCAATGGTGTAGATCAGGTGGTGCAGGTGTAAGTCTGGGAGCATGAAACGCTGCTCATCCAACGTAAGAGTAAAGCTTCCTCTACTTGGGAAAGCTGCCCGCACTTTTGTAGACAAAATCCGAGTTGTGAAAAATGAGCTCTATATAACTTTCACTATTGTAGTGCTCGGTGGCAATGCTGTGGCATGTGCAACGTCGCATATTGTGACCAGGAGTCACAACTGTCCAAAATATGCGGAAATCCATAAATGTGCACCTAGGCCTTTGGAAAATTCTATAAATGAGAGCACACCACTTGCTAGGTATTACAAACCGTATTCATCTCTCTGACCTTGGATTTTTTAGTACAAATGTGACAGAGATGATTTTCATGGAAAGGTGTTTATTTCTGCCCAAGCCCTGGTAGCTGGTCAACTGGTTCTGTCAGGATCCCACCTCTATTAATCACTGATTAGAACCCCCCAGGATTGATCTGTCAGGGAAACATCTGAATGATTGTCATTGAAGCCAGACTGGAGAAGAAAAGGCCTTGTGGTCCAGCTGCCCTGATGCGGGATGCAGCCTGCGCTCTCCAGAGGAATGTGAGAGGAGAGAGGGAAGATGAGACAGAATGACAGACACAAAGGACAGACAGTAACTTCAAGAAGTTATTGTTTATGTCAAAGGGAAGTTAAATGTGAGCCTTTCTTTGAAGCTGGCCTTCCCTGAGCTACTACAATGGCACTTCTCATGCAGGGGGTATATATGGAATACAGGACCAGTTTAGGTGGGTGTTCCCCTCGTAGGGAGAGGGATGTCCTACATTCTGATAGACACGCTTAAGAGCAGGGTTGGGGAGCTCCGGCAGCGGCCATTTTGGGAAAGCTCAGGAACAATGCTATCTGCCATAATGTGTATGGTAAGCCAGAGGAAATGCTGTAATTCTGAGATTCTACCCCCCCCCCGCCCCTCCCCCTGCCGCCAACCACTGTTGGGTTTCCACTATTTCTTGGGCCTCCCACCAATTGGAAATCAGATCACTACTGGACTTGGCGAAGACAAGAAGAAGATTGCTGCCACATTTGCCTGTGAGGTAGAGCTGTGGACCAGCAAACTTGTTTAGAACGACTTTGGTTAGGCCTTGGCTTTACAGAGTGGTTTTGTAAAGACGAGACTTGCAGAGTCATCAAGAAGAAATGATTTATTGTAGCTAACGGCCCTTGATGGTCTGCTCTCCGCTCCCGGTGTAACTGCTCTCTCTCGCATTCCAGAATACACTCCGGAAGATGCAGATGCAGTTGCCTAGGAGCGGGAACCATTCCAATAGATTACAAGAACACAACACAGTAAAGATATAAAATATCTCCCTTCTGACAATACAAAAAAATACAGAATAAATTTCCCTAAACATATCTCCTCTAACAAAAGGAAACAAGCATTGGCATAGCCAATAGGTCTCGCTTTTGGGACCTTATAAGTATTTAGTTATGCAGCACAATCGCTAAACACTTATAAGGTCCCAAACGCGAGACCTATTGGCTATGCCAATGCTTTTTTTTAAAGCAGCCGTATCGTACTTTCAGTGGTTGTACACCCCCGCCCCGCTTCCCCCTCCCGTGAATGCTGCGCCTTCCACGCGCCGAGCAGCTTTCATGCTCCACTGATACGATAAATCTCTTGTTTCATTCGGCATCCTGCTTTCACTTTAAAACAAGTGGGCCACGCCCATTCAGCAGGAGAGTGGTAAGAGTGTGCGATGTAGCACTGGTGAAGGGCCGGCTTTAGGGCAGTGAGACGGGTGCGGCCGCACTGAGCGCTGACCTCGAGGGTGGGGGTGCGCTGGCTTAAGGTGGGGTCACTGTGTTTAGCAATAACTTACATTTAAAAGCAGCTAATACAGAGTTCCTTGTGCATCCAGATTTCAGGCAGCAATAAAAATGTCATGATAACTCTTGTGATTAATGTTCCTGGTAGAGAGAGAGAGATCAGAGTTTTGTTAGTGGCATTTTCGACTTGTATTAAAGTAGTACAGAGGGTTAATATGCCTGCTGCAAAGAACCGATCTGTATTTAAAGTGGATAGCTGAGTGGATTAATAAACCCAGCCTTAACCAGCGCTTTAAAACAAATGAAATGTATGCAAGAGAGGTGCTATGCAGAGATGAAAGGTCCTTTTGCTGGGTGGTAGTCAGGTAATCTGAGGAGGAGGTCATGGCGGAGGGGGGGCGCTAAAAAAGACTGTCACACTGGACGCCATCTGTGCTAAAGCAGGCCCTGTAGCGCATTGCCATTTACATGCAGCGCATTTTCTGTTGAAATGGCCACTAAATTTGCATGGGCATACAGTTTTACTGGTAAAACCATGTAGCACACAAACGATAATGTTTGGAAATCGTGTTTTAGTGAATATTTATAATTTGTGCATCACTTAGTAAAGGGTCTTGATTTGTTTTGATCTTATAAAAAAAACCAATTCCATAACGCTTCAGAATTACAAAAAATGTACTTCATGCCTGCTTTCCTAATTGATTATATATTATGAAATGTGTTTATAGTTTATTTACAAGTATTTAAATGTTGACATCCCCTAGCCTTTCCTTTAATTCCTATACCCAAACATGCTTGTCACCTAGGCCAATTTTACTAAATCTCTCACTTGGCAGTCAGAGAAATAAAATACCAGTTTACAAATAAGCAGCAATTTGTCAGAAGAGATTCCCTGAAATCTGACTTTTCTTTGAACTCACAGCAGGTGTGACACCATAAATACAAAAATGTAAAGGCATCTTTATAGCTCATTCCCTTTCTGAACTCCAGCAAGGTTATTTTTGGGGGTGCTGTGCACCCCTACTTCTAGCGCCTATGACTTCATGAATGACCTCGATGCGAGCAATTGTACAGCCCGTGTGCACGGTACTGTTTGCGGTGCTGTACATTTTACGAATGCGATGGTGCTGGCTGCCCACTCACACCTATTCCTGATCAATATGTCCATTTATTGGAAAGGGATCTGAACGTAAGCGCTGCTTTGAGGTTAATGTGGGGTAAAAGATAAGAAAGAGCAGTTAAACGGAGTACGTACGACCAGTGTGGTGCGTGGGTCACGCAGGGAAGAGTGCAGTACAAGTGCTTTATGGGGCTCTCTGCACCGGTGAGTTCGGGTTGGGCCGGGCGAGTGGTATCCTGGTTACCAGTGTTTGGGTAACAGGATGCCACAAGTTCTGGAACATGGTTGGGTTGAGGGAGCTGGGGAACGACAGAGTTACACATGGGAAGGCTAGAGCGATCGACCTCGAAGGCGGGGAACAGGGTTCGAGTCTCGGCAGCTACACTCAACATCCTGTGATTCTGGGCAAATCAATTACTCCCCGTGCCTAACAAAAGGAATGTGTCCGACTGTTACGCAAATGGTGGTCATGTATAGCGCTCTGATACCTTTGGATCGAGTTAGCGCTATATAAAACTCCCCCGAAAGTGTTTTTTGTCACCAGCTTGCTCTCAATAAAAGGTTTACCAAAGCAGACTGGGCACTTTATGACTGCCCGCGCCGAGCAGTGGCGCAACTAGACCCAAATGTCGGGGGGGAGGGGGAAGGGGGGGCTAACACTTTAAATGCCGGAGGCACTTTAAATTCTCCTCTGCCCTGCATTCTAAAAAAAAAAACCTATTGTGATGTGGGTATATTTCTTTTAATATGCAGGATACCCTGTTGTTCATCCGTGGACGGGGAGGGCTGGCTTTCCTTCACTCTTGTGAACCCTTTAACATTGCTAGTCTCGTCACTGTTGGCTTGCAGATACACCAAATAAGCAATAAAAGGGCCATGCAGGAAAAAAGAAAGGGGTAAAAAAAGATAAACACAGAGGCTTACTGTGAATGCCAGTGCTTTAGAACAGGCAGAGTCATAACCAGGATAAACCTTGGCAGCCTCAACCCAGCCCACGCCACCTGACGGAGGGGAAGGGGAGGCGAGCGGGGGGGGGCTGAAGCCCTTTCAGCCCGATGGTTGTTGCGCGCCTGGCGCCGAGTGTAGCTGGCCTTGAATGACTGACCATCTCACTTACCTTCATCCTCGAATTCCTAACAGAAGTGTTGTGCATCCGAGTGCCGTGGTGCACAGTACAGCACTGAGTGTGTGCATGCACCACACTTACACCAATTATAACAATTGTAGTTCTTGGATACAACAGTGACCTTTAAATGTCATACATACATACAGGCAATTGACAAATGTGCAGATTTCCGATTTTTAATCTTAATTTTCTTATTCCGTTTTGCTACAGAATATGCGTGCAAATATTTTTGTTTTCCTCAGTCGTGTGCATGTTGTTGCACAAATGTACCAGTAACCTTAATAAGAGGTGGATGAAGGTAGGGGAGAGGGGGCACTCAGCTCAGTTTTGCAGGGAGATAATGACAGCTGTCGGACTTGGACCGAATCTAGGCTCAAACACCAAAATAAAAGTGGCCACCAATAGCCCATATAATTGTGAAGCACGCTGGTTCGGTGTTTTGCAAGGCGTGGGGCACTGCATGCAATGTTTGTGGTCGCATCAGGTAAATCAACAGTAACAAGCATTGGCCGCGCGGCCGTGCGAGACGCGCTCTGTGGTGGGGGAGGGGGAGGAGCGGGAGAGCAAGTGACGCGCGGCCGTGAAAGTGACACGGATGCGCGGCCCCGAGAAGCGCTCTGTGGTGGGGGAGGGGAGGAGCAAGTGAGAGGAAAGACATATGGCGCCTGGAGCATGCGAGGAATGCGCGTTACTGTGCGCGTACTCGCATGCTCTAGGCCAGCCAAAAGTTGTGGTCGCATTTCTGCAAGCCCACTACAAAATGTCTCACTCAGAGCCAGCGCTGAAGCGCTGGCTTTCAGGGCGAGACCTAAAAAACAAATATTAAATATTACTCGCAGTCAACTAAAAAATAAATACAATTCAAAAGAGTACTAGCATATATCTATCACATGTATAATCATCAAGAAATTTTGGTCTGACAATGTCACGTGAAGAGTGACGAGTAGTGACCGGATCAATCATAAGTTTTTTTTCTGGCACTCTCACATTAGAAGTAGGATTAGAATCCCTCATACATTTAAATTTAGGAGATTGACATTTCAACCATTCATTTTGTTCTGTAGCATTGCATATGGATACTTTTCTAGTGTTCCACCAATTTCCATCTGCAAGTTTTACACAATTTCCTTTAACATACACAATCTCCTTGGGACATGACCATTTAGAAGCACCCTTTTTAGTTCTGTCACCAATGTAAACTCGTACTAACATGCCTGTTTTGAAAAAACGGCGAGGTTTATGAATGCGTGTGTTATGTCTTTGACCATAAGAGTTCTGATATTCTTTAACACGAACTCTTATTTCATCATGATTAGCCTCACTTTTGCGTGCTCTATCCATCCAGGCAGGCACAGCTACTGTACAAGGTACCCTTCCTTTAAGAAGACTAAAAGGAGTTTCTTTAGTGACCGAATGTGGAGTGGTTCTATAACACCATAGCATCTCTTTCACCTGTTGTTTATGATTCAAACCACTCTTACCTGCGAGTTGTATGTTCTCAACTAGCACTCGGTTGAACCTCTCAACTAAACCATTGCCCCTTGGATGGTATACTGGAGTCTTGGTATGTTTGATTCCCCATGCTGCTAAAAATTGCTCAAATTCCGTAGAAATAAATTGAGAACCGTTGTCCGAAACAATTTCAGCAGGACAACCCTCTCTTCTAAAGATGTCTTCACAAAAAGCAATTACAACACTAGATTTTACTTCCTTTACAAATGTTACCTCAGGCCATTTTGAAAAATAATCAATCATTACAATGGCAAACCTATCATTTGCACCGAGACTTTCAAATGGACCACAAATATCAATGGCTAGTTTTTCCCAAGGTGATTTAGGTAAAGGTAATGGATCAATAGTGGTCTCTTGGGTGGTATGTGATTTATCACTAACAGCACAAGCAATACAATCACGTACAAATCTTTCAATTTGAGTGTCCATACCTGGCCACCAGAAATCTTCTCTAATACGCCTTTTCATGGCTGACATGCCGCAATGACCCTCATGCATAAGTTTTAATAATCTTTCTCTTAGACTTTGGGGAACTACAAGACGACATCCCCTCCTTACAAAGTTGTTCACTATTGCAAATTCCGACCATATAAGTTTGAAAGGCTCTAAAGATTCAGGATGTAATTTCCACCCTTGACTGTTGGTAAGAGCTTCAATGAGCTTTTTATGGTGATATCGTCGTTGACCGCAGACATCCATTCTTTTTCAGAAATAGCATTACATATATCATTAATGTCAGCAATCATCCATTCATCATCATCATTTACATGTGTGGTTTCAATTGGTAACCTTGATAAACAGTCAGCATTTACATTTTTAACACCAGGCACATATTTGACATCAAAAGAATATTCTTGTAGTCGATAAAGCCATTTGGCTATTCTGGGAGTGGCTTTAGCTGCTCCCCTCGTAGAAAATAGATCTACTAATGGCTTATGGTCTGTCCTTAATGTAAATCTAATGCCCCACACAAATATGCGAAAATGTTGAACACCCCACCAGCAAGCGAGGGCTTCTTTTTCGACTGTGGAGTAAGTATGTTCTGCACCCTTTAATGTGCGAGAAGCAAATGCTACCGTAGGTTCTTTCACTGCATTAAGTGACGCGTCGATGCAGGAAACTTTTCTTTTCCATAAGCAGTAAGATTCTTGTTGTATGGTTGATCCCATCCTCGTCGTCAATTTTGTAAAGACGAGACTTGCAGAGTCATCAAGAAGAAATGATTTATTGTAGATAACGGCCCTTGATGGTCTGCTCTCCGCTCCCGGTGTAACTGCTCTCTCTCGCATTCCAGAATACACTCTGGAAGATGCAGATGCAGTTGCCTAGGAGCGGGAAGCATTCCAATAGATTACAAGAACACAACACAGGTAAGATATAACAAGTGGCTGAGCCTGCTTCCCTTTGCTATCTGTGCAGCGGTTTGGGGGCTTTAAGAGTGACCGCCATTAAGACATTTAGGGCCTCATTTATGAGTTTTTGCCGTAGGGCAGCTCCACAGGCCTTCCTGCTGCGCTGCCCTACGGCAAAAGAAAATGGCAGGAATGCGGCGTATCTATCAGATATCTTGTCCTTTTCCCCTGTGCTGGCGCACAATGGGCTGCAGTGTGCCAACACAGGCACCTTTACACCATGGTCAAGGGTGCCTGCGTTGCGCGGATGATTGTTTTTTGTGCAGAAACGGAAACCTTCCTGCACAAAAACAATCACAAGAGGCTTTTTCCTCTTTCTATGTGTGCTGCACAGAAAAACTGAAAAATAAATAAAAATATAAACGTACCTTACTTACTCCGTCCTTCTTCCACAATTCAGGAACAGGAAGCACCCAGGCTTCCAGACTTCTCTAGCAAATCACGACACAGCTATGCAGCGTCATGATTGGTCTGAGCGCTGTGGCTCGGCACTCAGATGGGGAATGGGAGGTTGGGCATGTTCCTCACCAGGCTGTGCATTACAGCATGGTGGGTAACATGCACAGTGCGCATGACTCTTTGGCCGGCCCAAGACGGCCGGTCAAACCTTCATGCACACTTGGGAAGTGCCTACCACTCCTTCCCTGCTCTTTGGGCAACCCAGCCCCGCCCCACACCTGGAGATCCGCTAGGGAAAAATAAAACAATAATAACCTGGCATTATTTCGTCTTAGTGGAGGAGCTGCCACTGCTTAGAGTGGTCTGGTGGCTTAGTGGACTAATGTGTCCACTGTAGGGGCCTGTCTTTGGCCTCATGGCCACAGGTTTAAATTCCAGTGGGTCCACTCAGCCTTTCATCCTTCTGAGGTCGACAAATTGAGTACCATTGAGTTGGGTAACAATAAACATCTGTTATTCAGCGCCAAGATACCCGTCGCGATGAAAGTGGGCTTTACAAATACACGTTATGTTATGTTTCAAGACAGGGGATGTAAGCACTCCAGACCCTTCCAGGGGACCTTTCTCTCTCCAACAAAGTGGAATAAATAAGAAAGCAATATAGAGCAATGCTTGTTCCTATCCACCCCCAACTGCTAAAAACAAGTGTAAATCATGACTTAATCCTCCACCCCCCCTCTCTGTACGTGTGGTACATTCCGGCAGGTTGCTCTTCCACACACATCCCTCCACCTGCAAAAAGCGCTGTCGTTTAAGGCGGTCTAAAACAAACTTTTAAACTTAAAACTAGAGTAGCCCAATCGGTCCCACATTAATACCTCAGCATCGCCTGGCGACCCAACATCTGACTCCAATCTGAGTCGCATCGTTAAAGGCTGAATGGAAAGAAAGTGCCCCAGCCGGAACGGTTGTAAAATGGAGCTACTGTTCGTTGGCTGGAACTCAAGCTTGACTCGGACCCGCCTTCTTTATTCAGCGCTCAGCTCAGTGGACGCGCCAACACAAATAAACCTCAAGTCTCCATTCTTGGATGCACCTTCCACTCATAACCACATCAGTGTGAGAGTCGACATAGCTCATTTTCCTCTCAGAGGGGCCCCTGGCTCCCATACCAGAGCAATAACCTGAGCCAAACTGTATTATTGCAAGATCTTCCATCCAGGTCTTCCTAAAGCCTTGATATATTGCAGAAAAGTCCAAATGCTGCATCCACAGTAGTCATCGGAAAAAAGTAGCAATGCATAGTTGTCCCCAATAGAACAGGTTTTCATTATTCTTTCAAATACAGAGGGCCTGATTCACAAAGGTAAATTTACACTTTTGTGTATATTTAAGATTGTTTGCTATTCACAAAGGGTTTTACAAGTAGTATCTTTACGAGTGCGGGCCTGATTCACAAAGGTGAATTTACACTTTTGTGTAAGTTTACGATTGTTTGCTATTCACAAAGTGATTCACGAACAGTATCTTTACGAGTGCAGAGTCTCTGCACATAAAAAGGTAGGCCTTTTTATGTGTGAAACTCCGCACTCGTAAAGATACTACTCGTAAACCCTTTGTGAATAACAAACAATCGTAAACTTACACAAAAGTGTACATTTATCACTTTTTATGAATCAGGCCCAAAGTTTCTATAAAACACTAAGGGGCATATTCACAAGGAGCTATCGCCGAATTAACGGCACTTTATCGCAGCCAAAGTCGTGATAAATTTACCTCCCCATTCACAAGCTGGTGTAAACAGCCCACAGCACCAGTTTACCCGCGTTAGCAGCCGCAAAAAACATCGCCACAGAGGACCCGCGCAACTATCGCTAATGAGATGCAGAGTAGGCGTTCCCGTGCCAAAAGCCGAGACAACATCACACCTCAACATTCACAACGACCAGCCACATCGGCGATAAAAACACAAATCAGGCGATAAGGCGCGTTAGCACCAGGAACTTTACACCTGCTCTGACCTGGTGTAAAGTCGGACGGCAGCCAGCACCACAAAAGGGAGCACAGCCCAGGGTCACATCCGAAGGACAACAGATGCCCACGAGCAACTGAACATGCAGCACGGACACCCAAAAGGGCCACAACACCCACCGACACCACACCCAGGCCCGCAACACCCCCCCCCTCTCCCGGGACCACCCCCAACCCCGGACTAAGAAACTGCACACCAACACCACGAATCCCAAAACAAACATTTTGCCTGATGTCGCACAAGCAGGAAAATAAACATACATGCGTGGCCAGAAAATGGAGAATCAGTCATACAGCAATGCAATCACCAACACAAAACACCATGCAAACAAAAGCAGAAACAACCCTTAGGATGAGTCCTAGCGGCTCCTCACTGGACAATCCGTAGCACACAGCCAGGAAGACCAAATCCAAGAGAAGAAGGTGTGCCATGCGCCCAACAAAGGAAAGAGAGGGAGAGAGCGAGCGAGGGAGAGAGACGGAGTGAGATAGCACAAGCAGCGCAAGGCCGCTCGGGCACCTGGCTCCACATGCCAACATGTGTGTGTGCATCGCCATCCGTACACCATGAGCCCAAGGCCGTGTCCCAATCTCAGCGCCAAAGCCACATCACATTCCGAAAACGCAAGTAGTAGTCAGACAAACATCAGGGATGAAAGCACCATTGTCCCAACGCAGAAGGCGGGAGGAGACCTGCACCTCTGACCTTGTTCCAGAACGCGCCTGGAACACCCTGATAGAGATGCAATGGCAGATGGGGACGACTCCCACACCACGCATTCCGCAAATGAACCATCCGACTTATCCACAGCCCACACACAGAAGCCCCTGCCTGTGGTACCCCCGCATGGGATGCCCTTGACACTCACGGAAACAGCAACCCATTACCCACAACGTTGCACACACATTCGAATCATTGCTCAGAGCTGTGGCATATCCTCCACACAACTGCCGCAGTTCAGAAGACTGCCGGTTCACGAGACGCACCAACGCAATGGCAGGCCATACCGGGCACATGCACAACCCCCGTCACATGGAACAGTACCGTGCACGTATGCTGCAACTACTGGGCGCACTGCCACTGCCGCGGATCAGTTACAGGCTCAGCTTCCGCATTGCCCACGTCACCTGCGTCCAGCCCTGGTTCCACTGCCGAACATGCACATTCGAGTGTCCCATGGATGTCTGCCTATTAAACACAACTGTTGATGAATTGGACTATGACCTGTGTCTGCGCCCCCTGTTGGATCACGAACAGGAGTGTAACCGAGACAGCCGTGCATGGGATGCCTTGACATACTGCGTATGTATTGGTAGTTGTGCATGGGAGATTGCACAATTCCTCGTGTGCAGTGACCACATCGAGGCGCTCCCCTATTGGGCTGTGTTGCGGATCATTGAGACGGCGTGGGCTGAGCACACCTGCCCGGACCACCTAATGGATTGGCTCACCATGGTGTTCCTTGAACACGACAACGACGTACTATTGGAACACATTACACATGAAGCTGCACGGGCATTCACGGACGAGTAACTACGTTCCTACTGCCACATCCGATTGCCACCCACAGCACATGGCCCAACAACTTGTTGCATCGTGGGGATTGCTCACATATCCCACCACAACAGAGGACACGTCTGCCTTCGTTCGGGCTCTGGATGCATGTGCGTGGAACAACGCATGTGTACACACATCTGTGCAAGGTGACACAGGTCCATGGTCGGAGAAACACAGCGTCGTTTGGCAACGTTGCCAATTCGGACACATTGCTGGGGGAGAGCACACACATGGCAATGTAGCACGACATGTGAACCTGTCGGACCCTCACACCTGATCACTGACAGCATAGCAGACAATCGGCGCACTCCGGAGGCAGAGCACTATGCAGATCCCATGTGCAGTGAGTCGTGCCCCCTCACACGGGGCAATGGGCAGACGCCAAACAACACATGACTCATCCAGCAAGGCAAGGTGGGCTGTGAGCGTTGCCATCCGTGGTGAATGTTGTCCATTTTAGCCCCGACATTGTCTGAACCTCGACATGTATCCATGCTGCATGTGTCTTAAGCATGTCCCTGCCTGCTGTGGCCGTTGCCTCGTCCGTACTGACACGCACATGCCAATAAAGTCTATGCCACTCCACTGGTGACTGACTGTGAGGTGTGTTGTTTAGATTGTCCACTCGTGTGCCACAATGAGCATCCTCCCTACACAGGGAGGAACTGTCTGACGCATGTGCAATGTGGGTGTGTCCCTTTGGCAAGCTACACCTCTGTGAGCCAGACATTGTTTTGGATATGTGCTGAACGACATGTGCACTCACGTGACGTCAGCAATGTGAGTATGGTGTGCAACCACTGATCATGTGGAGCAATGTCATATCACACTACAGAATGTGTCCACACAGATGTGTGTGAGTAGGTATGCGAAGTGAAGTTCTGTTGTCACATGTGGTGTAGGACATCACTCCTGGCCTGCTTTCGTTTGGGTCAGTGCTACACACAGCCCTATTCAACACATGGACGTGTGCCTACGTTTGGGGGTTGTGTGATTGTTGTTGATGTGCAATGGGGACACAGCTAGTACTCACCTTCACAGTCATCCAATTCAATATTTGTGTCTCAGGGTGCGCATAGATATCAGTTACCAGGGTATGCCTTCATGTGCAATCATCATCCCCACATTCAGCCATACTTCCATACGTGAGTGAACATAGTGATGACACATCTGTGTGATTTAGAATGTTTTATTCACATTCAGGTGATTGACGGAGCTGGAGCTGTACATGGCCATCCAAACCCACATCACATGGAGGCCCAGTGGTGGGCCAACCAGAGTCCTTTGGGGATTGCACAGTGATTAGGAAGAGGGAGAGTGCAGTCCGCAGCTGGATTGCTGTGTAATTGTCCAGTGGTGAAGAAATGGCAGTCCGTGTCGGGGCCGGGTGAATGTCGCAGAGTGTTCCGGGGACAGTAGGAGGTATTTCCCAGGGCATGATGCATAGGTCATAACCAGGCAGGGACAGGCCATATGGCAGTGATGGATGCTACTGCCTCCTTCCTCACACAGTAGTTCCCATCCCCTTCTCACTCCCCTGATACGGGTTCTGTGTCCGGTGTGTCCGGTGTGTCCGGTGTGTGTGGCGGGGTGATGGCTGCATCACTGTGTGCCACTGACACATCAGACTGCGTAGGTGATGGGGCAGCATCACAGTGTGCCACGGATACATCAGGGGTCAGAGCTGTGAGTGTCGATGTTCCCGCTGCAGTCATCGGGGAATGGCTCAGTGGCAGCAATGGCAAGATGAAGTACTGCAGGGCATTGAAGTTCCCAGCTACTACTCGCTGGTGTCCAGCCGTGGCAGACATACTTCCAGCCTGCATCTGCTCCATGGTCTCCATTGACCTCCGCATCTGTGCCAACTCTGTGCTGTCATGGCTGGTGCCTGTCTGACCTGATAGTTCTTGTATTCGATTCATGGCACCAGCGAGGTCAGCCAAGGTCTGTGGCGGAGCATGGTGCGTACAGGGGGTGTCCGATAGGGACTGTACGTGGTCCCTGATGGGACTCAGACACCCACGTATGGCATCGAGTTTGGCTGCCATGAGCTCGAAGCCCACCCGCAGCTGATCAGCCAACTCCGCCTGGCAACCCAACACACGCCGTAGGAATTCAATGTATTGGTCGGGGGGGTCCTGGGAGACAGCCGTGGTGGTGTGTGTTTCCTACTGTGTGGTCTGTGCAGGTGGTGGGGTCACCTCGAGGCAGCTGGCCTGCCCTGCTCCTGGGGGTGGGGTGCAGAGGCTGTCCATTATCCGTTGGAGGGTGTCTTGACATATGTGCAGGTTGTCCGCTTCATCATCAATGTTGGGAAGTGTGGTGTGCTCTGCAGGAGGAGTTGTTGGTCCCTCTGCAATGTAACGGGGAGATGCAGGTTAACAGAGTTTCACATGTATGTTGATGATTTGCAGATGTTTACATTCAGACTGCATGCCAATGTACATTGTGACTGTTTTGGGGGAGCTGGCTATTTGATGTCAGTCAGTGTGTTTTTCGACTACATGACGGATGTGTGGTAGTACCTGTACATTATCATCACACAGTGTCAGGCAATGCCAGATGTGAGTGGACAGTTACTACGCACGAGCGGAACCTGTTGTGAGCTCTGTCCTGTGGTGCTGGTGTTGCACTTTGTACCACATTGCCGTCATTGCTGATGTTCTGTGATTGCTATGTGTGTGTGCTGCATTGTGGGGGAGTTGCCCCTGCAGCTCTGACTTCGTGTAGCCTTCTCCCTTTGAGGCGGGGTGCCTTTGAACTGTTTGCTTCTCGGGGCCTGATTTGCTTTTGACTTGGGTCATATGTGCTCTCGGACAGATTTTGTGGCCTGGTGCATTGTTCGTCTGCTGCGTGTATTGTACGGCATGGGTTGTGGGTGCACGTGGACATGTCAGAGTATGACCTGCTCCTTTACGGATGTGATCCGCACTGGGCTACCTCCATGTTGATTGGTGGGCCATGTAATTTTTTGGGGGCTACTGCCATGCTATCGGACAGGCAGTGTTGCTTGCATAGTCAGTGTGGGTCATAGAGCCGCTGCTTTGCTGGATTCAGCACATGTGCATGGGTCGGTTGTGATATTGATGATAGGGGGGGGCCCCTCTGTGCACATTGTGGATGGGGGCCTACTTGGCGTTTCTATGTGTGCTGCAGTGTGCCAAGACAATCAGGGACATGTTCCACGGTCATTGTGGGTGTGCTGTGTGCTACACGTAATTGTGCATGTGTGCCATTGTGCCCATCTCCCCCGTCCCCCGTCCCTAGTCGTTACTCACCCTGTTGCTGTTGGGTCAGGTCGTATCGTGCTGTGTCCAGGCCCCCAATCCTGCCACCGTCTCCTCACTGCTGACTGTGGCCACCATTTGCTCCAGCTCATCCAGCTCCTCCTGTGTCGTAGGACTCCCACCTCCAGTCGCCGTTGCTGCCTCCCTGTTGACGGCGAGCTTATCTTTGGTCTGCCTTTTCAGATCATGCCAGCGCCTCTTGACCTCCTCCAGTGACCTCCTCGACACTCCGATTGCATTGACGTTGGTAAAGATGGCCTGCCATATTTCGGTTTGGTTTGCCAGTGCCGCAGTGGAGGTGCCGAACAGTTGTTGATGGTGTTCTATCACCTCCGTGACGATGATCCGGTCTTCCTGCGGACTGAACCCCGTCTTCCTCTTCCTCTTGTCCTTGCCCTTCCCCAAACGCGGGGTTCCTGGCTGGTCCTCAGTGGGGCTTGTGGTGTTCGGCTTGTCCTCTGCACTCGGTCCGGGTGCATCCATGTTGCTACGCAGTATGAATTGTTTTTGGGTTTTTTTTTTCTTTCTTTTATGGTGCTTTTTCCCACCGGACGCGTGGGATTTGCAGGCCTGTGGCTGGTGTTCGCTGATCTCTGTACCGCGATTGGCGTCATCGCATGTTTTTTTGCGTTTGCGTTTCGCATTTTTTGGGCGTGGCGTTGATTTTCACGCTGACATTTGACGCGTTATCTGGTGTCTATCGCATGCTACCGCCTTGTTGTGAATTCCACGTTGACACGGTGTTATTTTCCCGAAATAGGCTGCGATATTGAAAGTTGCGTTACGCTACTCTTGCGGTACTTATCACACGTTCTTGTGAATATACCCCTAAGATCCTTATATCGACTTGGCTAGCAATAGAAAATCTTCCGATTTGCGGTGGGAGTGGCAAATGCTCCGTTGGTGGAGAACCCTCCAGCAGGAATCTGTTGTGGCACTGAGATAATATAATAGTTATTCCGCATTCCTAAGTAGACCTTCAGAGTTCAACTGGTAACAGTGTGGTATTTTTTTACTCCTAGAGATACCGTTCAGGGTGATAACAGTATTTCTGGTGATGGAATTACCATCTCATTTAGCTGGCTGCTCATACGGAGGGCCTTACTAATGAAACAAAAAATAATCATGACAAAGAAATAGTCAGTCTATTAAACCAGTTAATTTATATTTAGATACTTAGGATTTCTGTTTCCTTTATCAGACAGGAACCCTTCCGTCCCCCAGTCCATCAAATGGGGGAGGGGATGGGTGCTTATACTATTTGCACTGTGTTCGATACTTCCGGGCTACGCATGTTTCACAAGGATTGGTGGTGGTTGTGTTTGGGGAGGGTGATATTTTAATGCAGAAGCTAAAATGAAACCCAGAGCGCCCCCCCTTGGTCAGTGCATTGAGAGAGACTGTGTGCTCCATTTAGCTAAAAGTCTTTATTGATTGTCATCCATTCTTGAATTAATTCACCCACCCCATCCTCACCATCCAACCATTCATTCATTCATTGAACAATGCAGCCCTGCCTCCAATCTACATCCATTCAATGATTGCACAAGGTTCTCTAATGAAAAATGTGTTGGAAAACGCACCATATTTGCAATTTCTTTCCAAAGTTTCTTGGGGGAGAACCTGACAACTCCTTGTTGGAGTGGTCAGGCTCGCTCGCCAGGGCTGGACTGGCCATACCGGGCATTGGGCGTTTCCCCTGTAGGCTGGATGGGTGGGGGCTGGTTTTGCAGCAGTGGGGGCCGGTTTTGTTACTGGGGGCCAGTTTTGCAGCAGAACTGCAATATCAGTCCGAGTAACAAAAAGAAGCAATTAAGCGTTCCCAGATTTCTAGGGCCAGGCAGTGCTTCCCCAGGGGCTGGTCCTATTAATTGCCAGGGCTGCTTTGGGTTCCCAGTCCAGCCCTGTCGCTCACTATATTAGCGTGCTATAGGAAGTATGGGGCCTGTCTGTCACAATTTGCCAGGGCTGCTTTGGGTTCCCAGTCCAACCCTGTCGCGGTCTATACTAGCGTGCTATAGGAAGTATGGGGCCTGTCTGTCACAATTTGCCAGGGCTGCTTTGGGTTCCCAGTCCAGCCCTGTCGCGGTCTATACTAGCGTGCTACAGGAAGTATGGGGCCTGTCTGTCACAATTTGCCAGGGCTGCTTTGGGTTCCCAGTCCAGGCCTGTCGCGGTCTATACTAGCGTGCTACAGGAAGTATGGGGCCTGTCTGTCACAATTTGCCAGGGCTGCTTTGGGTTCCCAGTCCAGCCCTGTCGCGGTCTATACTAGCGTGCTACAGGAAGTATGGGGCCTGTCTGTCACAATTTGCCAGGGCTGCTTTGGGTTCCCAGTCCAGCCCTGTCGCGGTCTATACTAGCGTGCTACAGGAAGTATGGGGCCTGTCTGTCACAATTTGCCAGGGCTGCTTTTGTTTCCCAGTCCCGCCCTGGACGTAGGGAGTGAGAGGAAGTGACAGAGAGAAGAAGGAAGGAAGAGGTTACTGGAGTGTAACATGTCCCCGCAACTCTCTTGTCTGTTTCCCCCTCAGTGACTTCACTGACAAAAAGCAGCCCGTTCCCTCACCCTCTGACTCATCGCCTCTGTCTCTTATCCAAGGCTTAAAAATAGAAAGTGAATAACAACCAAAAATCGTGTTTATAGTCTGGAAGGCATGGGGATTAAATATACATACTACAGCTGCCTTCCAAAATCTCGAAAATGCTGCCTGCACTATCTGCCCTGCGGCTTCCAGTGAGAAAGGGGTCATCCCAGGGGCGTTGACCAGTCTCTGGGCATGGTGCCAGTCCTGAGAATGGGGCGGCCTGCTGGTAAGTGGCACTTCTCTTCCGCCACAATATGGCGGCCGTGGTCAGATGCGGTTGTCATCTAGAAAAACACGGGTTCCAAGGCACGGACCATTAGCTGCACATTCTGAGAGCTTCCAAATGTCACAGGCAGAAGAATGTGTGTCCATATAAGGGATTGGGGTGCATGTTTTGATAAACACATTACTCAGTTGGGATTCTTAACTGGGATGAACTAAGGAGAAAGCATCTTTGGGAAAATGTTGTTGTAATACCAGCCCCATATCAAATGAATGAATAGTGGGATTTATAAAGGGCGCGGCTACTCCCGGGAGTGTCCCGGCGCTAGTGGAAAAGTAAGAGAGAGAGAGAAAAGGGGAGTTGTATTTAAAGATTAAAAAGCCAGGTATTCAGCTGTTTTTTAAAAGAACATTCATGGACTACTTGATGTAACTCGGCCAGCAAGCTATTCCAAGCTTGCGGGCCCAGGAGGGAAAAGGATCTGCCTCCTGTCTTTGCTCGCTTTACCCTAGGAACTTTGGCAAAGTGACCAGAAGATGACCGCAGAGATCTAAGGGGAGAGGAAAATTAAATCCTAGAGGACAGGTACTCTGGACCAGACTGGTGGAGATCCCTGTGCATGAGTGTCAGAGTTCTGAACATGATCTTTTTAAAAAAAAAAGTAACCAGTGTAGATTATTCAAATGGGTCATCATTGAACCTCGTCTGGGTAGATGCTGTACCAGACGAGCTGCTACATTCTGGACAGTCTGCAATTTCTGCAGCAGGTACTGTGGGAGTCCTGCATAAAGAGCATTGGCATAATCTAATCTGGACACTTCCAGGTCGAGGAGAACGGTAGTCCTAGCAGGTAGGGATAGGAATTGTAGGACTTTTTGGGCCATGCACATCTGACCAAAACAAGTACCAGCTGTGTTGATTTCGGTTTGATGTGTCATCTGTTTATCAGTCTTAGCGTCCAGGTTCCTTACTACTCCGACTTGGGCATTAGGTGCAGGAGTCTCATACGGCCAGTGAACTTGGGGACGAGTGAGTTTGGCCGCCCCAGTAGGTGTGGGAAGTGTTGCCTGAAAAAACCAGGGGCCGCATACAGCTAGGCTTCACACACTATCCTAGTCTGTAACATGGTGCAGCTTTAAACGTATGCCAGAGGCACACCAGGACAGTGTGCTCTATCACAGCAAATACTCTACTCCCAGTGTAGGCACAGAGTTGCACCGACACTGTGAACAATGCGCTAGTGAAAGGCAGACTGGCTGCAGGTCCATCTTTCACTAGAGGTGATGACCAAGCCCCTACTTTTAATGGCAGCTGAGATCCCCCTGTAGGTGGGTGCAGTGCAAATGGATGCATAGGGGAATCCTGGGCCTTCCATGCACCCTTCGAAAGGGCACCTGGGGTTGCATTAACTGTGCGTCACCTTTATATGGGGCACAGTTAGTGCGCCGGTTGATGGCCTCTTTGCCCACGTGTGTAATATGGCAAAAGCAACAGATTCCCTCACTTGCATGGGCCACACCTCTATGCAAATAAGGGAGCAGCCTCTTGAGACTGCATCAGGTACATTTAACACTGGCGCGTCTATTTCACATTCAAGCATCTGCAGCCCCTTCTGTAATACCCGGGGGGCAAAACTCAGGGCACTCGCCTGTTGTTCCCCTTAGAACACTCGCTATTATTGTTCTAGCACATTTCCCTGTCTGTCCGAGTATACTCACAACTAGATTCTACTGGGAAAACATTATGGGATGTTATGTTATGTGTATTTGGAAAGCGCCTTATCACCAGGGAGTGTATCCTGGCACAGTGTTCTGGGGTATTGCTCTTTTAGCAAGCTGTCTTTCAGAAAACATAACCTAACTTACCCTAATCTTACCTAAACTCTCCGAACCTAACCTAACCTAAACTAACCTAGCCTAAACTAACCCAACCTGCCTAACCCAATGTAACTTAACCTAACCTAATGTAACATAATGTAATACAACATATAACAATAAAACATACTATAACAGCATAACTTATCAACATAACATATCTGTCAGGTAATGGCGGAGGAGGGGTGCCCTACCTGGTCTCAATACCTGTTCCTGAGATTAACATATATGTTCAGTGGCATTTGCATATCTTCTAAAAGCACCCATATAAGTGTGCCACCTGTTGCATTTAGCACTCTGCAGTAATTACCACTGGTGGTATTATCCACAGACAATAGTTCCATACCAAGAGCGAGCATCCCTCCTTATTCCGTATTACCAGAAAGAAAGATCTGGGGCCACATTATACATGAGGCGCATTTTTCTTCATTGCGTTGGGCACACCTTTTAAAGGGTGTGCTCAGCGCAATGAAGGAAAATGCGCCGTATTATGATGAATGCGCTGCAAACTTGCGCTGCCCTGGGGGCAGCGCATTCATGTGAAAAATGGGCTGGCTGCTTTGAAGGCGCTCCGTGTTATCACAGTGCAGGCGGCACCTGCCTGCACTTTTAAAGGGCATAAGAGATCCCCCTGCAGGCGGGTGCAGTCAGGGACTGCACCTGCCTGCAAGGGGATGTCTGGGGGGTCCATAGGACCCCCTTTCCTCCCTCCAGAGGGCTGCTGTCAGGGGGCGCACTGACAGTGCGCCTCCTGAGAGCTTGTTTGCCTCTGCGCCTGTGTCTGTAACATGGCGCGGGCGCAGAGGCAAAGTGATTCTCTCATTTGCATGGGGTACGTCCCCATGCAAATAAGGGAACGCCCCCTGCGCTTTATGTACACCAGCACTATCGGTATTACAGAAAGGGCCGCACAAGCGTCTGCGGCCCCTTCTGTAATACCAAAGTGCCCCGGGGGCACGCAAAGCGGGTGCAAGTGCCTGTTGTGCCCTCAGGGCACTTTGTGTAATGCGGCCCCAGAAAGTGTTATGATTTGGAGCAATAACACTGTGTCCTGAATCCAGAAGTATAAGAACATGTCTGAGACTTTGCAGAAGCCGGTGTCATAAAGATTCATGGCTAAAACAAGTCTTCGGAAGAGTTTCTGAAGAATCTCACGAGTATACAATGGAGGGCAGAGGGGCGGGGGGAAATGACGGGGAGGCATTCCAGTCTCTAGTGGAAATAAACAGCAATCAAGAGGCAGACTGCTCTGTGGAAGCCTCCTCATAGAGGTGGACCTCATGAGATTAACAGTATAAAAGTGTGCGAGTGAGTAGAAATGTAGTGAATTGAAAAAATAACAAAGTCTCAACACAAGGGCCGGAGACAAAAACCACATATAAATATCTTAAACATTTGAGTCCATATGCTAGAAATCTTGGTGCGAAAGAGGGCTATCTCATTGCAGCCCCTTTACTGCTGTCCAGTAGGGGGCAAATAAATGTGTTGCTGATCAACGAGTTACAGGCAGAATTTTGCACCAGGCCAGAAATGGTTGAAATGGATCTGAAACATGCTACACTTGTAACGTTTATAAACCATTTACAGGTGTGTTTAAAAAGATATGCAGGTCCACAAATATACTTGTTTATGATCAGTGGCGGCTCCTTCGCAATGGCGGCGGAGCGTCGCCCCACTGCCTTGCTCAGAGCCAGTAAATGAAAAATAAAACGATGCCATCATTTTATTTTTCATTTTCCGGCTTTGAGCCAGCTTGAGAAGGGAGGGGCGGGGCATTGGGTGGCACTCCGCTCCCTAAGTGCGCATATGTGTTTAGGCCGGCCGTCTCAGGCCGACCAAAACACACATGCGCACTTAGGTTTTCTCCAGCCCAGCTGCATTGAGAAATCCCACAGACTCCCTGGTCTGGGCAGGGCGTCTTTCCTGCCCGCTCAGACCAATGCCCGGGCTCCCTCACGTGAGAGCAGCGGGGGATTGCAGGGAGTCCGTGACGTGGTCCCAGTGCTTGCTGGGACCAGGAAAGACGAGGCCGAGCACGACTTGGGAGGCAGCTCCAGGTACGTGTTTTTCCCCCCTCCCGTGCTCCCCCGCATCCCCTCCACCCGCCCCCCACCTCTTTATTGTGGCGGCTGCGACTGTTTATAATAGCTCAGAATAAAATAGTCTTGCACTGTTTTTGTGCCTTATTTAATGAAGAAAATGGAACAAACTGGATGTTCTAGCAGTAGTAGTAAATTATATTTCTAAGACATACATCTTATAGAAATATGTATACACAACATAGTAATATAATATGCACATTCATTCACTGAGATCATTCCAATTCATCAGGCTGCATCATCTTTAAAACAATTCAAATGCTACATATAAATTCATTCACTGAGATCATTCCAATTCATCATGCTGCATCATCTTTAAAACAATTCAAATGCTACATATAAATTCATTCACTGAGATCATTCCAATTCATCATGCTGCATCATCTTTAAAACAATTCAAATGCTACATATAAATTCATTCACTGAGATCATTCCAATTCGTCATGCTGCATCATCTTTAAAACAATTCAAATGCTACATATAAATTCATTCACTGAGATCATTCCAATTCATCATGCTGCATCATCTTTAAAACAATTCAAATGCTACATATAAATTCATTCACTGAGATCATTCCAATTCGTCATGCTGCATCATCTTTAAAACAATTCAAATGCTACATATAAATTCATTCACTGAGATCATTCCAATTCGTCATGCTGCATCATCTTTAAAACAATTCAAATGCTACATATAAATTCATTCACTGAGATCATTCCAATTCATCATGCTGCATCATCTTTAAAACAATTCAAATGCTACATATAAATTCATTCACTGAGATCATTCCAATTCGTCATGCTGCATCATCTTTAAAACAATTCAAATGCTACATATAAATTCATTCACTGAGATCATTCCAATTCGTCATGCTGCATCATCTTTAAAACAATTCAAATGCTACATATAAATTCATTCACTGAGATCATTCCAATTCGTCATGCTGCATCATCTTTAAAACAATTCAAATGCTACATATAAATTCATTCACTGAGATCATTCCAATTCGTCATGCTGCATCATCTTTAAAACAATTCAAATGCTACATATAAATTCATTCACTGAGATCATTCCAATTCGTCATGCTGCATCATCTTTAAAACAATTCAAATGCTACATATAAATTCATTCACTGAGATCATTCCAATTCGTCATGCTGCATCATCTTTAAAACAATTCAAATGCTACATATAAATTCATTCACTGAGATCATTCCAATTCGTCATGCTGCATCATCTTTAAAACAATTCAAATGCTACATATAAATTCATTCACTGAGATCATTCCAATTCGTCATGCTGCATCATCTTTAAAACAATTCAAATGCTACATATAAATTCATTCACTGAGATCATTCCAATTCGTCATGCTGCATCATCTTTAAAACAATTCAAATGCTACATATAAATTCATTCACTGAGATCATTCCAATTCGTCATGCTGCATCATCTTTAAAACAATTCAAATGCTACATATAAATTCATTCACTGAGATCATTCCAATTCGTCATGCTGCATCATCTTTAAAACAATTCAAATGCTACATATAAATTCATTCACTGAGATCATTCCAATTCATCATGCTGCATCATCTTTAAAACAATTCAAATGCTACATATAAATTCATTCACTGAGATCATTCCAATTCATCATGCTGCATCATCTTTAAAACAATTCAAATGCTACATATAAATTCATTCGCTGAGATCATTCCAATTCATCATGCTGCATCATCTTTAAAACAATTCAAATGCTACATATAAATTCATTCGCTGAGATCATTCCAATTCATCATGCTGCATCATCTTTAAAACAATTCAAATGCTACATATAAATTCATTCGCTGAGATCATTCCAATTCATCATGCTGCATCATCTTTAAAACAATTCAAATGCTACATATAAATTCATTCGCTGAGATCATTCCAATTCATCATGCTGCATCATCTTTAAAACAATTCAAATGCTACATATAAATTCATTCACTGAGATCATTCCAATTCGTCATGCTGCATCATCTTTAAAACAATTCAAATGCTACATATAAATTCATTCACTGAGATCATTCCAATTCAGTCATGCTGCATCATCTTTAAAACAATTCAAATGCTACATATAAATTCATTCACTGAGATCATTCCAATTCGTCATGCTGCATCATCTTTAAAACAATTCAAATGCTACATATAAATTCATTCACTGAGATCATTCCAATTCGTCATGCTGCATCATCTTTAAAACAATTCAAATGCTACATATAAATTCATTCACTGAGATCATTCCAATTCGTCATGCTGCATCATCTTTAAAACAATTCAAATGCTACATATAAATTCATTCACTGAGATCATTCCAATTCGTCATGCTGCATCATCTTTAAAACAATTCAAATGCTACATATAAATTCATTCACTGAGATCATTCCAATTCGTCATGCTGCATCATCTTTAAAACAATTCAAATGCTACATATAAATTCATTCACTGAGATCATTCCAATTCGTCATGCTGCATCATCTTTAAAACAATTCAAATGCTACATATAAATTCATTCGCTGAGATCATTCCAATTCATCATGCTGCATCATCTTTAAAACAATTCAAATGCTACATATAAATTCATTCGCTGAGATCATTCCAATTCATCATGCTGCATCATCTTTAAAACAATTCAAATGCTACATATAAATTCATTCGCTGAGATCATTCCAATTCATCATGCTGCATCATCTTTAAAACAATTCAAATGCTACATATAAATTCATTCGCTGAGATCATTCCAATTCATCATGCTGCATCATCTTTAAAACAATTCAAATGCTACATATAAATTCATTCGCTGAGATCATTCCAATTCATCATGCTGCATCATCTTTAAAACAATTCAAATGCTACATATAAATTCATTCGCTGAGATCATTCCAATTCATCATGCTGCATCATCTTTAAAACAATTCAAATGCTACATATAAATTCATTCGCTGAGATCATTCCAATTCGTCATGCTGCATCATCTTTAAAACAATTCAAATGCTACATATAAATTCATTCGCTGAGATCATTCCAATTCGTCATGCTGCATCATCTTTAAAACAATTCAAATGCTACATATAAATTCATTCGCTGAGATCATTCCAATTCGTCATGCTGCATCATCTTTAAAACAATTCAAATGCTACATATAAATTCATTCACTGAGATCATTCCAATTCGTCATGCTGCATCATCTTTAAAACAATTCAAATGCTACATATAAATTCATTCACTGAGATCATTCCAATTCGTCATGCTGCATCATCTTTAAAACAATTCAAATGCTACATATAAATTCATTCACTGAGATCATTCCAATTCGTCATGCTGCATCATCTTTAAAACAATTCAAATGCTACATATAAATTCATTCACTGAGATCATTCCAATTCGTCATGCTGCATCATCTTTAAAACAATTCAAATGCTACATATAAATTCATTCACTGAGATCATTCCAATTCGTCATGCTGCATCATCTTTAAAACAATTCAAATGCTACATATAAATTCATTCACTGAGATCATTCCAATTCGTCATGCTGCATCATCTTTAAAACAATTCAAATGCTACATATAAATTCATTCACTGAGATCATTCCAATTCGTCATGCTGCATCATCTTTAAAACAATTCAAATGCTACATATAAATTCATTCACTGAGATCATTCCAATTCATCATGCTGCATCATCTTTAAAACAATTCAAATGCTACATATAAATTCATTCACTGAGATCATTCCAATTCATCATGCTGCATCATCTTTAAAACAATTCAAATGCTACATATAAATTCATTCACTGAGATCATTCCAATTCATCATGCTGCATCATCTTTAAAACAATTCAAATGCTACATATAAATTCATTCACTGAGATCATTCCAATTCATCATGCTGCATCATCTTTAAAACAATTCAAATGCTACATATAAATTCATTCACTGAGATCATTCCAATTCATCATGCTGCATCATCTTTAAAACAATTCAAATGCTACATATAAATTCATTCACTGAGATCATTCCAATTCATCATGCTGCATCATCTTTAAAACAATTCAAATGCTACATATAAATTCATTCACTGAGATCATTCCAATTCATCATGCTGCATCATCTTTAAAACAATTCAAATGCTACATATAAATTCATTCACTGAGATCATTCCAATTCATCATGCTGCATCATCTTTAAAACAATTCAAATGCTACATATAAATTCATTCACTGAGATCATTCCAATTCATCAGGCTGCATCATCTTTAAAACAATTCAAATGCTACATATAAATTCATTCACTGAGATCATTCCAATTCATCATGCTGCATCATCTTTAAAACAATTCAAATGCTACATATAAATTCATTCACTGAGATCATTCCAATTCATCATGCTGCATCATCTTTAAAACAATTCAAATGCTACATATAAATTCATTCACTGAGATCATTCCAATTCATCATGCTGCATCATCTTTAAAACAATTCAAATGCTACATATAAATTCATTCACTGAGATCATTCCAATTCATCATGCTGCATCATCTTTAAAACAATTCAAATGCTACATATAAATTCATTCACTGAGATCATTCCAATTCATCATGCTGCATCATCTTTAAAACAATTCAAATGCTACATATAAATTCATTCACTGAGATCATTCCAATTCGTCATGCTGCATCATCTTTAAAACAATTCAAATGCTACATATAAATTCATTCACTGAGATCATTCCAATTCATCATGCTGCATCATCTTTAAAACAATTCAAATGCTACATATAAATTCATTCACTGAGATCATTCCAATTCAGTCATGCTGCATCATCTTTAAAACAATTCAAATGCTACATATAAATTCATTCACTGAGATCATTCCAATTCATCATGCTGCATCATCTTTAAAACAATTCAAATGCTACATATAAATTCATTCACTGAGATCATTCCAATTCATCATGCTGCATCATCTTTAAAACAATTCAAATGCTACATATAAATTCATTCACTGAGATCATTCCAATTCATCAGGCTGCATCATCTTTAAAACAATTCAAATGCTACATATAAATTCATTCACTGAGATCATTCCAATTCGTCATGCTGCATCATCTTTAAAACAATTCAAATGCTACATATAAATTCATTCACTGAGATCATTCCAATTCATCATGCTGCATCATCTTTAAAACAATTCAAATGCTACATATAAATTCATTCACTGAGATCATTCCAATTCATCATGCTGCATCATCTTTAAAACAATTCAAATGCTACATATAAATTCATTCACTGAGATCATTCCAATTCATCATGCTGCATCATCTTTAAAACAATTCAAATGCTACATATAAATTCATTCACTGAGATCATTCCAATTCATCATGCTGCATCATCTTTAAAACAATTCAAATGCTACATATAAATTCATTCACTGAGATCATTCCAATTCATCATGCTGCATCATCTTTAAAACAATTCAAATGCTACATATAAATTCATTCACTGAGATCATTCCAATTCATCATGCTGCATCATCTTTAAAACAATTCAAATGCTACATATAAATTCATTCACTGAGATCATTCCAATTCATCATGCTGCATCATCTTTAAAACAATTCAAATGCTACATATAAATTCATTCACTGAGATCATTCCAATTCATCATGCTGCATCATCTTTAAAACAATTCAAATGCTACATATAAATTCATTCACTGAGATCATTCCAATTCATCATGCTGCATCATCTTTAAAACAATTCAAATGCTACATATAAATTCATTCACTGAGATCATTCCAATTCATCATGCTGCATCATCTTTAAAACAATTCAAATGCTACATATAAATTCATTCACTGAGATCATTCCAATTCATCATGCTGCATCATCTTTAAAACAATTCAAATGCTACATATAAATTCATTCACTGAGATCATTCCAATTCATCATGCTGCATCATCTTTAAAACAATTCAAATGCTACATATAAATTCATTCACTGAGATCATTCCAATTCATCATGCTGCATCATCTTTAAAACAATTCAAATGCTACATATAAATTCATTCACTGAGATCATTCCAATTCATCATGCTGCATCATCTTTAAAACAATTCAAATGCTACATATAAATTCATTCACTGAGATCATTCCAATTCATCATGCTGCATCATCTTTAAAACAATTCAAATGCTACATATAAATTCATTCACTGAGATCATTCCAATTCATCATGCTGCATCATCTTTAAAACAATTCAAATGCTACATATAAATTCATTCACTGAGATCATTCCAATTCATCATGCTGCATCATCTTTAAAACAATTCAAATGCTACATATAAATTCATTCACTGAGATCATTCCAATTCATCATGCTGCATCATCTTTAAAACAATTCAAATGCTACATATAAATTCATTCACTGAGATCATTCCAATTCATCATGCTGCATCATCTTTAAAACAATTCAAATGCTACATATAAATTCATTCACTGAGATCATTCCAATTCATCATGCTGCATCATCTTTAAAACAATTCAAATGCTACATATAAATTCATTCACTGAGATCATTCCAATTCATCATGCTGCATCATCTTTAAAACAATTCAAATGCTACATATAAATTCATTCACTGAGATCATTCCAATTCATCATGCTGCATCATCTTTAAAACAATTCAAATGCTACATATAAATTCATTCACTGAGATCATTCCAATTCATCATGCTGCATCATCTTTAAAACAATTCAAATGCTACATATAAATTCATTCACTGAGATCATTCCAATTCATCATGCTGCATCATCTTTAAAACAATTCAAATGCTACATATAAATTCATTCACTGAGATCATTCCAATTCATCATGCTGCATCATCTTTAAAACAATTCAAATGCTACATATAAATTCATTCACTGAGATCATTCCAATTCATCATGCTGCATCATCTTTAAAACAATTCAAATGCTACATATAAATTCATTCACTGAGATCATTCCAATTCGTCATGCTGCATCATCTTTAAAACAATTCAAATGCTACATATAAATTCATTCACTGAGATCATTCCAATTCGTCATGCTGCATCATCTTTAAAACAATTCAAATGCTACATATAAATTCATTCACTGAGATCATTCCAATTCGTCATGCTGCATCATCTTTAAAACAATTCAAATGCTACATATAAATTCATTCACTGAGATCATTCCAATTCGTCATGCTGCATCATCTTTAAAACAATTCAAATGCTACATATAAATTCATTCACTGAGATCATTCCAATTCATCATGCTGCATCATCTTTAAAACAATTCAAATGCTACATATAAATTCATTCACTGAGATCATTCCAATTCATCATGCTGCATCATCTTTAAAACAATTCAAATGCTACATATAAATTCATTCACTGAGATCATTCCAATTCATCATGCTGCATCATCTTTAAAACAATTCAAATGCTACATATAAATTCATTCACTGAGATCATTCCAATTCATCATGCTGCATCATCTTTAAAACAATTCAAATGCTACATATAAATTCATTCACTGAGATCATTCCAATTCATCATGCTGCATCATCTTTAAAACAATTCAAATGCTACATATAAATTCATTCACTGAGATCATTCCAATTCATCATGCTGCATCATCTTTAAAACAATTCAAATGCTACATATAAATTCATTCACTGAGATCATTCCAATTCATCATGCTGCATCATCTTTAAAACAATTCAAATGCTACATATAAATTCATTCACTGAGATCATTCCAATTCATCATGCTGCATCATCTTTAAAACAATTCAAATGCTACATATAAATTCATTCACTGAGATCATTCCAATTCATCATGCTGCATCATCTTTAAAACAATTCAAATGCTACATATAAATTCATTCACTGAGATCATTCCAATTCATCATGCTGCATCATCTTTAAAACAATTCAAATGCTACATATAAATTCATTCACTGAGATCATTCCAATTCATCATGCTGCATCATCTTTAAAACAATTCAAATGCTACATATAAATTCATTCACTGAGATCATTCCAATTCATCATGCTGCATCATCTTTAAAACAATTCAAATGCTACATATAAATTCATTCACTGAGATCATTCCAATTCATCATGCTGCATCATCTTTAAAACAATTCAAATGCTACATATAAATTCATTCACTGAGATCATTCCAATTCATCATGCTGCATCATCTTTAAAACAATTCAAATGCTACATATAAATTCATTCACTGAGATCATTCCAATTCATCATGCTGCATCATCTTTAAAACAATTCAAATGCTACATATAAATTCATTCACTGAGATCATTCCAATTCATCATGCTGCATCATCTTTAAAACAATTCAAATGCTACATATAAATTCATTCACTGAGATCATTCCAATTCATCATGCTGCATCATCTTTAAAACAATTCAAATGCTACATATAAATTCATTCACTGAGATCATTCCAATTCATCATGCTGCATCATCTTTAAAACAATTCAAATGCTACATATAAATTCATTCACTGAGATCATTCCAATTCATCATGCTGCATCATCTTTAAAACAATTCAAATGCTACATATAAATTCATTCACTGAGATCATTCCAATTCATCATGCTGCATCATCTTTAAAACAATTCAAATGCTACATATAAATTCATTCACTGAGATCATTCCAATTCATCATGCTGCATCATCTTTAAAACAATTCAAATGCTACATATAAATTCATTCACTGAGATCATTCCAATTCGTCATGCTGCATCATCTTTAAAACAATTCAAATGCTACATATAAATTCATTCACTGAGATCATTCCAATTCGTCATGCTGCATCATCTTTAAAACAATTCAAATGCTACATATAAATTCATTCACTGAGATCATTCCAATTCGTCATGCTGCATCATCTTTAAAACAATTCAAATGCTACATATAAATTCATTCACTGAGATCATTCCAATTCGTCATGCTGCATCATCTTTAAAACAATTCAAATGCTACATATAAATTCATTCACTGAGATCATTCCAATTCGTCATGCTGCATCATCTTTAAAACAATTCAAATGCTACATATAAATTCATTCACTGAGATCATTCCAATTCGTCATGCTGCATCATCTTTAAAACAATTCAAATGCTACATATAAATTCATTCACTGAGATCATTCCAATTCATCATGCTGCATCATCTTTAAAACAATTCAAATGCTACATATAAATTCATTCACTGAGATCATTCCAATTCATCATGCTGCATCATCTTTAAAACAATTCAAATGCTACATATAAATTCATTCACTGAGATCATTCCAATTCATCATGCTGCATCATCTTTAAAACAATTCAAATGCTACATATAAATTCATTCACTGAGATCATTCCAATTCATCATGCTGCATCATCTTTAAAACAATTCAAATGCTACATATAAATTCATTCACTGAGATCATTCCAATTCATCATGCTGCATCATCTTTAAAACAATTCAAATGCTACATATAAATTCATTCACTGAGATCATTCCAATTCATCATGCTGCATCATCTTTAAAACAATTCAAATGCTACATATAAATTCATTCACTGAGATCATTCCAATTCATCATGCTGCATCATCTTTAAAACAATTCAAATGCTACATATAAATTCATTCACTGAGATCATTCCAATTCATCATGCTGCATCATCTTTAAAACAATTCAAATGCTACATATAAATTCATTCACTGAGATCATTCCAATTCATCATGCTGCATCATCTTTAAAACAATTCAAATGCTACATATAAATTCATTCACTGAGATCATTCCAATTCATCATGCTGCATCATCTTTAAAACAATTCAAATGCTACATATAAATTCATTCACTGAGATCATTCCAATTCATCATGCTGCATCATCTTTAAAACAATTCAAATGCTACATATAAATTCATTCACTGAGATCATTCCAATTCATCATGCTGCATCATCTTTAAAACAATTCAAATGCTACATATAAATTCATTCACTGAGATCATTCCAATTCATCATGCTGCATCATCTTTAAAACAATTCAAATGCTACATATAAATTCATTCACTGAGATCATTCCAATTCATCATGCTGCATCATCTTTAAAACAATTCAAATGCTACATATAAATTCATTCACTGAGATCATTCCAATTCATCATGCTGCATCATCTTTAAAACAATTCAAATGCTACATATAAATTCATTCACTGAGATCATTCCAATTCATCATGCTGCATCATCTTTAAAACAATTCAAATGCTACATATAAATTCATTCACTGAGATCATTCCAATTCATCATGCTGCATCATCTTTAAAACAATTCAAATGCTACATATAAATTCATTCACTGAGATCATTCCAATTCATCATGCTGCATCATCTTTAAAACAATTCAAATGCTACATATAAATTCATTCACTGAGATCATTCCAATTCGTCATGCTGCATCATCTTTAAAACAATTCAAATGCTACATATAAATTCATTCACTGAGATCATTCCAATTCGTCATGCTGCATCATCTTTAAAACAATTCAAATGCTACATATAAATTCATTCACTGAGATCATTCCAATTCGTCATGCTGCATCATCTTTAAAACAATTCAAATGCTACATATAAATTCATTCACTGAGATCATTCCAATTCGTCATGCTGCATCATCTTTAAAACAATTCAAATGCTACATATAAATTCATTCACTGAGATCATTCCAATTCGTCATGCTGCATCATCTTTAAAACAATTCAAATGCTACATATAAATTCATTCACTGAGATCATTCCAATTCGTCATGCTGCATCATCTTTAAAACAATTCAAATGCTACATATAAATTCATTCACTGAGATCATTCCAATTCGTCATGCTGCATCATCTTTAAAACAATTCAAATGCTACATATAAATTCATTCACTGAGATCATTCCAATTCATCATGCTGCATCATCTTTAAAACAATTCAAATGCTACATATAAATTCATTCACTGAGATCATTCCAATTCATCATGCTGCATCATCTTTAAAACAATTCAAATGCTACATATAAATTCATTCACTGAGATCATTCCAATTCATCATGCTGCATCATCTTTAAAACAATTCAAATGCTACATATAAATTCATTCACTGAGATCATTCCAATTCATCATGCTGCATCATCTTTAAAACAATTCAAATGCTACATATAAATTCATTCACTGAGATCATTCCAATTCATCATGCTGCATCATCTTTAAAACAATTCAAATGCTACATATAAATTCATTCACTGAGATCATTCCAATTCATCATGCTGCATCATCTTTAAAACAATTCAAATGCTACATATAAATTCATTCACTGAGATCATTCCAATTCATCATGCTGCATCATCTTTAAAACAATTCAAATGCTACATATAAATTCATTCACTGAGATCATTCCAATTCATCATGCTGCATCATCTTTAAAACAATTCAAATGCTACATATAAATTCATTCACTGAGATCATTCCAATTCATCATGCTGCATCATCTTTAAAACAATTCAAATGCTACATATAAATTCATTCACTGAGATCATTCCAATTCATCATGCTGCATCATCTTTAAAACAATTCAAATGCTACATATAAATTCATTCACTGAGATCATTCCAATTCATCATGCTGCATCATCTTTAAAACAATTCAAATGCTACATATAAATTCATTCGCTGAGATCATTCCAATTCATCATGCTGCATCATCTTTAAAACAATTCAAATGCTACATATAAATTCATTCGCTGAGATCATTCCAATTCATCATGCTGCATCATCTTTAAAACAATTCAAATGCTACATATAAATTCATTCGCTGAGATCATTCCAATTCATCATGCTGCATCATCTTTAAAACAATTCAAATGCTACATATAAATTCATTCACTGAGATCATTCCAATTCATCATGCTGCATCATCTTTAAAACAATTCAAATGCTACATATAAATTCATTCACTGAGATCATTCCAATTCATCATGCTGCATCATCTTTAAAACAATTCAAATGCTACATATAAATTCATTCACTGAGATCATTCCAATTCATCATGCTGCATCATCTTTAAAACAATTCAAATGCTACATATAAATTCATTCACTGAGATCATTCCAATTCGTCATGCTGCATCATCTTTAAAACAATTCAAATGCTACATATAAATTCATTCACTGAGATCATTCCAATTCGTCATGCTGCATCATCTTTAAAACAATTCAAATGCTACATATAAATTCATTCACTGAGATCATTCCAATTCGTCATGCTGCATCATCTTTAAAACAATTCAAATGCTACATATAAATTCATTCACTGAGATCATTCCAATTCGTCATGCTGCATCATCTTTAAAACAATTCAAATGCTACATATAAATTCATTCACTGAGATCATTCCAATTCGTCATGCTGCATCATCTTTAAAACAATTCAAATGCTACATATAAATTCATTCACTGAGATCATTCCAATTCATCATGCTGCATCATCTTTAAAACAATTCAAATGCTACATATAAATTCATTCACTGAGATCATTCCAATTCATCATGCTGCATCATCTTTAAAACAATTCAAATGCTACATATAAATTCATTCACTGAGATCATTCCAATTCATCATGCTGCATCATCTTTAAAACAATTCAAATGCTACATATAAATTCATTCACTGAGATCATTCCAATTCATCATGCTGCATCATCTTTAAAACAATTCAAATGCTACATATAAATTCATTCACTGAGATCATTCCAATTCATCATGCTGCATCATCTTTAAAACAATTCAAATGCTACATATAAATTCATTCACTGAGATCATTCCAATTCATCATGCTGCATCATCTTTAAAACAATTCAAATGCTACATATAAATTCATTCACTGAGATCATTCCAATTCATCATGCTGCATCATCTTTAAAACAATTCAAATGCTACATATAAATTCATTCACTGAGATCATTCCAATTCATCATGCTGCATCATCTTTAAAACAATTCAAATGCTACATATAAATTCATTCACTGAGATCATTCCAATTCATCATGCTGCATCATCTTTAAAACAATTCAAATGCTACATATAAATTCATTCACTGAGATCATTCCAATTCATCATGCTGCATCATCTTTAAAACAATTCAAATGCTACATATAAATTCATTCACTGAGATCATTCCAATTCATCATGCTGCATCATCTTTAAAACAATTCAAATGCTACATATAAATTCATTCACTGAGATCATTCCAATTCATCATGCTGCATCATCTTTAAAACAATTCAAATGCTACATATAAATTCATTCACTGAGATCATTCCAATTCATCATGCTGCATCATCTTTAAAACAATTCAAATGCTACATATAAATTCATTCACTGAGATCATTCCAATTCATCATGCTGCATCATCTTTAAAACAATTCAAATGCTACATATAAATTCATTCACTGAGATCATTCCAATTCATCATGCTGCATCATCTTTAAAACAATTCAAATGCTACATATAAATTCATTCACTGAGATCATTCCAATTCATCATGCTGCATCATCTTTAAAACAATTCAAATGCTACATATAAATTCATTCACTGAGATCATTCCAATTCATCATGCTGCATCATCTTTAAAACAATTCAAATGCTACATATAAATTCATTCACTGAGATCATTCCAATTCATCATGCTGCATCATCTTTAAAACAATTCAAATGCTACATATAAATTCATTCACTGAGATCATTCCAATTCGTCATGCTGCATCATCTTTAAAACAATTCAAATGCTACATATAAATTCATTCACTGAGATCATTCCAATTCGTCATGCTGCATCATCTTTAAAACAATTCAAATGCTACATATAAATTCATTCACTGAGATCATTCCAATTCGTCATGCTGCATCATCTTTAAAACAATTCAAATGCTACATATAAATTCATTCACTGAGATCATTCCAATTCGTCATGCTGCATCATCTTTAAAACAATTCAAATGCTACATATAAATTCATTCACTGAGATCATTCCAATTCGTCATGCTGCATCATCTTTAAAACAATTCAAATGCTACATATAAATTCATTCACTGAGATCATTCCAATTCGTCATGCTGCATCATCTTTAAAACAATTCAAATGCTACATATAAATTCATTCACTGAGATCATTCCAATTCGTCATGCTGCATCATCTTTAAAACAATTCAAATGCTACATATAAATTCATTCACTGAGATCATTCCAATTCGTCATGCTGCATCATCTTTAAAACAATTCAAATGCTACATATAAATTCATTCACTGAGATCATTCCAATTCGTCATGCTGCATCATCTTTAAAACAATTCAAATGCTACATATAAATTCATTCACTGAGATCATTCCAATTCGTCATGCTGCATCATCTTTAAAACAATTCAAATGCTACATATAAATTCATTCACTGAGATCATTCCAATTCGTCATGCTGCATCATCTTTAAAACAATTCAAATGCTACATATAAATTCATTCACTGAGATCATTCCAATTCATCATGCTGCATCATCTTTAAAACAATTCAAATGCTACATATAAATTCATTCACTGAGATCATTCCAATTCATCATGCTGCATCATCTTTAAAACAATTCAAATGCTACATATAAATTCATTCACTGAGATCATTCCAATTCATCATGCTGCATCATCTTTAAAACAATTCAAATGCTACATATAAATTCATTCACTGAGATCATTCCAATTCATCATGCTGCATCATCTTTAAAACAATTCAAATGCTACATATAAATTCATTCACTGAGATCATTCCAATTCATCATGCTGCATCATCTTTAAAACAATTCAAATGCTACATATAAATTCATTCACTGAGATCATTCCAATTCATCATGCTGCATCATCTTTAAAACAATTCAAATGCTACATATAAATTCATTCACTGAGATCATTCCAATTCATCATGCTGCATCATCTTTAAAACAATTCAAATGCTACATATAAATTCATTCACTGAGATCATTCCAATTCATCATGCTGCATCATCTTTAAAACAATTCAAATGCTACATATAAATTCATTCACTGAGATCATTCCAATTCATCATGCTGCATCATCTTTAAAACAATTCAAATGCTACATATAAATTCATTCACTGAGATCATTCCAATTCATCATGCTGCATCATCTTTAAAACAATTCAAATGCTACATATAAATTCATTCACTGAGATCATTCCAATTCATCATGCTGCATCATCTTTAAAACAATTCAAATGCTACATATAAATTCATTCACTGAGATCATTCCAATTCATCATGCTGCATCATCTTTAAAACAATTCAAATGCTACATATAAATTCATTCACTGAGATCATTCCAATTCATCATGCTGCATCATCTTTAAAACAATTCAAATGCTACATATAAATTCATTCACTGAGATCATTCCAATTCATCATGCTGCATCATCTTTAAAACAATTCAAATGCTACATATAAATTCATTCACTGAGATCATTCCAATTCATCATGCTGCATCATCTTTAAAACAATTCAAATGCTACATATAAATTCATTCACTGAGATCATTCCAATTCATCATGCTGCATCATCTTTAAAACAATTCAAATGCTACATATAAATTCATTCACTGAGATCATTCCAATTCGTCATGCTGCATCATCTTTAAAACAATTCAAATGCTACATATAAATTCATTCACTGAGATCATTCCAATTCATCATGCTGCATCATCTTTAAAACAATTCAAATGCTACATATAAATTCATTCACTGAGATCATTCCAATTCGTCATGCTGCATCATCTTTAAAACAATTCAAATGCTACATATAAATTCATTCACTGAGATCATTCCAATTCGTCATGCTGCATCATCTTTAAAACAATTCAAATGCTACATATAAATTCATTCACTGAGATCATTCCAATTCGTCATGCTGCATCATCTTTAAAACAATTCAAATGCTACATATAAATTCATTCACTGAGATCATTCCAATTCGTCATGCTGCATCATCTTTAAAACAATTCAAATGCTACATATAAATTCATTCACTGAGATCATTCCAATTCGTCATGCTGCATCATCTTTAAAACAATTCAAATGCTACATATAAATTCATTCACTGAGATCATTCCAATTCATCATGCTGCATCATCTTTAAAACAATTCAAATGCTACATATAAATTCATTCACTGAGATCATTCCAATTCATCATGCTGCATCATCTTTAAAACAATTCAAATGCTACATATAAATTCATTCACTGAGATCATTCCAATTCATCATGCTGCATCATCTTTAAAACAATTCAAATGCTACATATAAATTCATTCACTGAGATCATTCCAATTCATCATGCTGCATCATCTTTAAAACAATTCAAATGCTACATATAAATTCATTCACTGAGATCATTCCAATTCATCATGCTGCATCATCTTTAAAACAATTCAAATGCTACATATAAATTCATTCACTGAGATCATTCCAATTCATCATGCTGCATCATCTTTAAAACAATTCAAATGCTACATATAAATTCATTCACTGAGATCATTCCAATTCATCATGCTGCATCATCTTTAAAACAATTCAAATGCTACATATAAATTCATTCACTGAGATCATTCCAATTCATCATGCTGCATCATCTTTAAAACAATTCAAATGCTACATATAAATTCATTCACTGAGATCATTCCAATTCATCATGCTGCATCATCTTTAAAACAATTCAAATGCTACATATAAATTCATTCACTGAGATCATTCCAATTCATCATGCTGCATCATCTTTAAAACAATTCAAATGCTACATATAAATTCATTCACTGAGATCATTCCAATTCATCATGCTGCATCATCTTTAAAACAATTCAAATGCTACATATAAATTCATTCACTGAGATCATTCCAATTCATCATGCTGCATCATCTTTAAAACAATTCAAATGCTACATATAAATTCATTCACTGAGATCATTCCAATTCATCATGCTGCATCATCTTTAAAACAATTCAAATGCTACATATAAATTCATTCACTGAGATCATTCCAATTCATCATGCTGCATCATCTTTAAAACAATTCAAATGCTACATATAAATTCATTCACTGAGATCATTCCAATTCATCATGCTGCATCATCTTTAAAACAATTCAAATGCTACATATAAATTCATTCACTGAGATCATTCCAATTCATCATGCTGCATCATCTTTAAAACAATTCAAATGCTACATATAAATTCATTCACTGAGATCATTCCAATTCATCATGCTGCATCATCTTTAAAACAATTCAAATGCTACATATAAATTCATTCACTGAGATCATTCCAATTCATCATGCTGCATCATCTTTAAAACAATTCAAATGCTACATATAAATTCATTCACTGAGATCATTCCAATTCATCATGCTGCATCATCTTTAAAACAATTCAAATGCTACATATAAATTCATTCACTGAGATCATTCCAATTCATCATGCTGCATCATCTTTAAAACAATTCAAATGCTACATATAAATTCATTCACTGAGATCATTCCAATTCATCATGCTGCATCATCTTTAAAACAATTCAAATGCTACATATAAATTCATTCACTGAGATCATTCCAATTCATCATGCTGCATCATCTTTAAAACAATTCAAATGCTACATATAAATTCATTCACTGAGATCATTCCAATTCATCATGCTGCATCATCTTTAAAACAATTCAAATGCTACATATAAATTCATTCACTGAGATCATTCCAATTCATCATGCTGCATCATCTTTAAAACAATTCAAATGCTACATATAAATTCATTCACTGAGATCATTCCAATTCATCATGCTGCATCATCTTTAAAACAATTCAAATGCTACATATAAATTCATTCACTGAGATCATTCCAATTCGTCATGCTGCATCATCTTTAAAACAATTCAAATGCTACATATAAATTCATTCACTGAGATCATTCCAATTCATCATGCTGCATCATCTTTAAAACAATTCAAATGCTACATATAAATTCATTCACTGAGATCATTCCAATTCATCATGCTGCATCATCTTTAAAACAATTCAAATGCTACATATAAATTCATTCACTGAGATCATTCCAATTCATCATGCTGCATCATCTTTAAAACAATTCAAATGCTACATATAAATTCATTCACTGAGATCATTCCAATTCATCATGCTGCATCATCTTTAAAACAATTCAAATGCTACATATAAATTCATTCACTGAGATCATTCCAATTCATCATGCTGCATCATCTTTAAAACAATTCAAATGCTACATATAAATTCATTCACTGAGATCATTCCAATTCATCATGCTGCATCATCTTTAAAACAATTCAAATGCTACATATAAATTCATTCACTGAGATCATTCCAATTCATCATGCTGCATCATCTTTAAAACAATTCAAATGCTACATATAAATTCATTCACTGAGATCATTCCAATTCATCATGCTGCATCATCTTTAAAACAATTCAAATGCTACATATAAATTCATTCACTGAGATCATTCCAATTCATCATGCTGCATCATCTTTAAAACAATTCAAATGCTACATATAAATTCATTCACTGAGATCATTCCAATTCATCATGCTGCATCATCTTTAAAACAATTCAAATGCTACATATAAATTCATTCACTGAGATCATTCCAATTCATCATGCTGCATCATCTTTAAAACAATTCAAATGCTACATATAAATTCATTCACTGAGATCATTCCAATTCATCATGCTGCATCATCTTTAAAACAATTCAAATGCTACATATAAATTCATTCACTGAGATCATTCCAATTCATCATGCTGCATCATCTTTAAAACAATTCAAATGCTACATATAAATTCATTCACTGAGATCATTCCAATTCATCATGCTGCATCATCTTTAAAACAATTCAAATGCTACATATAAATTCATTCACTGAGATCATTCCAATTCATCATGCTGCATCATCTTTAAAACAATTCAAATGCTACATATAAATTCATTCACTGAGATCATTCCAATTCATCATGCTGCATCATCTTTAAAACAATTCAAATGCTACATATAAATTCATTCACTGAGATCATTCCAATTCATCATGCTGCATCATCTTTAAAACAATTCAAATGCTACATATAAATTCATTCACTGAGATCATTCCAATTCATCATGCTGCATCATCTTTAAAACAATTCAAATGCTACATATAAATTCATTCACTGAGATCATTCCAATTCATCATGCTGCATCATCTTTAAAACAATTCAAATGCTACATATAAATTCATTCACTGAGATCATTCCAATTCATCATGCTGCATCATCTTTAAAACAATTCAAATGCTACATATAAATTCATTCACTGAGATCATTCCAATTCATCATGCTGCATCATCTTTAAAACAATTCAAATGCTACATATAAATTCATTCACTGAGATCATTCCAATTCATCATGCTGCATCATCTTTAAAACAATTCAAATGCTACATATAAATTCATTCACTGAGATCATTCCAATTCATCATGCTGCATCATCTTTAAAACAATTCAAATGCTACATATAAATTCATTCACTGAGATCATTCCAATTCATCATGCTGCATCATCTTTAAAACAATTCAAATGCTACATATAAATTCATTCACTGAGATCATTCCAATTCGTCATGCTGCATCATCTTTAAAACAATTCAAATGCTACATATAAATTCATTCACTGAGATCATTCCAATTCGTCATGCTGCATCATCTTTAAAACAATTCAAATGCTACATATAAATTCATTCACTGAGATCATTCCAATTCGTCATGCTGCATCATCTTTAAAACAATTCAAATGCTACATATAAATTCATTCACTGAGATCATTCCAATTCGTCATGCTGCATCATCTTTAAAACAATTCAAATGCTACATATAAATTCATTCACTGAGATCATTCCAATTCATCATGCTGCATCATCTTTAAAACAATTCAAATGCTACATATAAATTCATTCACTGAGATCATTCCAATTCATCATGCTGCATCATCTTTAAAACAATTCAAATGCTACATATAAATTCATTCACTGAGATCATTCCAATTCGTCATGCTGCATCATCTTTAAAACAATTCAAATGCTACATATAAATTCATTCACTGAGATCATTCCAATTCATCATGCTGCATCATCTTTAAAACAATTCAAATGCTACATATAAATTCATTCACTGAGATCATTCCAATTCATCATGCTGCATCATCTTTAAAACAATTCAAATGCTACATATAAATTCATTCACTGAGATCATTCCAATTCATCATGCTGCATCATCTTTAAAACAATTCAAATGCTACATATAAATTCATTCACTGAGATCATTCCAATTCATCATGCTGCATCATCTTTAAAACAATTCAAATGCTACATATAAATTCATTCACTGAGATCATTCCAATTCATCATGCTGCATCATCTTTAAAACAATTCAAATGCTACATATAAATTCATTCACTGAGATCATTCCAATTCATCATGCTGCATCATCTTTAAAACAATTCAAATGCTACATATAAATTCATTCACTGAGATCATTCCAATTCATCATGCTGCATCATCTTTAAAACAATTCAAATGCTACATATAAATTCATTCACTGAGATCATTCCAATTCATCATGCTGCATCATCTTTAAAACAATTCAAATGCTACATATAAATTCATTCACTGAGATCATTCCAATTCATCATGCTGCATCATCTTTAAAACAATTCAAATGCTACATATAAATTCATTCACTGAGATCATTCCAATTCATCATGCTGCATCATCTTTAAAACAATTCAAATGCTACATATAAATTCATTCACTGAGATCATTCCAATTCATCATGCTGCATCATCTTTAAAACAATTCAAATGCTACATATAAATTCATTCACTGAGATCATTCCAATTCATCATGCTGCATCATCTTTAAAACAATTCAAATGCTACATATAAATTCATTCACTGAGATCATTCCAATTCATCATGCTGCATCATCTTTAAAACAATTCAAATGCTACATATAAATTCATTCACTGAGATCATTCCAATTCATCATGCTGCATCATCTTTAAAACAATTCAAATGCTACATATAAATTCATTCGCTGAGATCATTCCAATTCATCATGCTGCATCATCTTTAAAACAATTCAAATGCTACATATAAATTCATTCACTGAGATCATTCCAATTCATCATGCTGCATCATCTTTAAAACAATTCAAATGCTACATATAAATTCATTCACTGAGATCATTCCAATTCGTCATGCTGCATCATCTTTAAAACAATTCAAATGCTACATATAAATTCATTCACTGAGATCATTCCAATTCATCATGCTGCATCATCTTTAAAACAATTCAAATGCTACATATAAATTCATTCACTGAGATCATTCCAATTCGTCATGCTGCATCATCTTTAAAACAATTCAAATGCTACATATAAATTCATTCACTGAGATCATTCCAATTCATCATGCTGCATCATCTTTAAAACAATTCAAATGCTACATATAAATTCATTCACTGAGATCATTCCAATTCGTCATGCTGCATCATCTTTAAAACAATTCAAATGCTACATATAAATTCATTCACTGAGATCATTCCAATTCATCATGCTGCATCATCTTTAAAACAATTCAAATGCTACATATAAATTCATTCACTGAGATCATTCCAATTCATCATGCTGCATCATCTTTAAAACAATTCAAATGCTACATATAAATTCATTCACTGAGATCATTCCAATTCATCATGCTGCATCATCTTTAAAACAATTCAAATGCTACATATAAATTCATTCACTGAGATCATTCCAATTCATCATGCTGCATCATCTTTAAAACAATTCAAATGCTACATATAAATTCATTCGCTGAGATCATTCCAATTCATCATGCTGCATCATCTTTAAAACAATTCAAATGCTACATATAAATTCATTCGCTGAGATCATTCCAATTCATCATGCTGCATCATCTTTAAAACAATTCAAATGCTACATATAAATTCATTCACTGAGATCATTCCAATTCATCATGCTGCATCATCTTTAAAACAATTCAAATGCTACATATAAATTCATTCACTGAGATCATTCCAATTCATCATGCTGCATCATCTTTAAAACAATTCAAATGCTACATATAAATTCATTCACTGAGATCATTCCAATTCATCATGCTGCATCATCTTTAAAACAATTCAAATGCTACATATAAATTCATTCACTGAGATCATTCCAATTCATCATGCTGCATCATCTTTAAAACAATTCAAATGCTACATATAAATTCATTCACTGAGATCATTCCAATTCATCATGCTGCATCATCTTTAAAACAATTCAAATGCTACATATAAATTCATTCACTGAGATCATTCCAATTCATCATGCTGCATCATCTTTAAAACAATTCAAATGCTACATATAAATTCATTCACTGAGATCATTCCAATTCATCATGCTGCATCATCTTTAAAACAATTCAAATGCTACATATAAATTCATTCACTGAGATCATTCCAATTCATCATGCTGCATCATCTTTAAAACAATTCAAATGCTACATATAAATTCATTCACTGAGATCATTCCAATTCATCATGCTGCATCATCTTTAAAACAATTCAAATGCTACATATAAATTCATTCACTGAGATCATTCCAATTCATCATGCTGCATCATCTTTAAAACAATTCAAATGCTACATATAAATTCATTCGCTGAGATCATTCCAATTCATCATGCTGCATCATCTTTAAAACAATTCAAATGCTACATATAAATTCATTCACTGAGATCATTCCAATTCATCATGCTGCATCATCTTTAAAACAATTCAAATGCTACATATAAATTCATTCACTGAGATCATTCCAATTCATCATGCTGCATCATCTTTAAAACAATTCAAATGCTACATATAAATTCATTCACTGAGATCATTCCAATTCATCATGCTGCATCATCTTTAAAACAATTCAAATGCTACATATAAATTCATTCACTGAGATCATTCCAATTCATCATGCTGCATCATCTTTAAAACAATTCAAATGCTACATATAAATTCATTCACTGAGATCATTCCAATTCGTCATGCTGCATCATCTTTAAAACAATTCAAATGCTACATATAAATTCATTCACTGAGATCATTCCAATTCATCATGCTGCATCATCTTTAAAACAATTCAAATGCTACATATAAATTCATTCACTGAGATCATTCCAATTCATCATGCTGCATCATCTTTAAAACAATTCAAATGCTACATATAAATTCATTCACTGAGATCATTCCAATTCATCATGCTGCATCATCTTTAAAACAATTCAAATGCTACATATAAATTCATTCACTGAGATCATTCCAATTCATCATGCTGCATCATCTTTAAAACAATTCAAATGCTACATATAAATTCATTCACTGAGATCATTCCAATTCATCATGCTGCATCATCTTTAAAACAATTCAAATGCTACATATAAATTCATTCACTGAGATCATTCCAATTCATCATGCTGCATCATCTTTAAAACAATTCAAATGCTACATATAAATTCATTCACTGAGATCATTCCAATTCATCATGCTGCATCATCTTTAAAACAATTCAAATGCTACATATAAATTCATTCACTGAGATCATTCCAATTCATCATGCTGCATCATCTTTAAAACAATTCAAATGCTACATATAAATTCATTCACTGAGATCATTCCAATTCATCATGCTGCATCATCTTTAAAACAATTCAAATGCTACATATAAATTCATTCACTGAGATCATTCCAATTCATCATGCTGCATCATCTTTAAAACAATTCAAATGCTACATATAAATTCATTCACTGAGATCATTCCAATTCATCATGCTGCATCATCTTTAAAACAATTCAAATGCTACATATAAATTCATTCACTGAGATCATTCCAATTCATCATGCTGCATCATCTTTAAAACAATTCAAATGCTACATATAAATTCATTCACTGAGATCATTCCAATTCATCATGCTGCATCATCTTTAAAACAATTCAAATGCTACATATAAATTCATTCACTGAGATCATTCCAATTCATCATGCTGCATCATCTTTAAAACAATTCAAATGCTACATATAAATTCATTCACTGAGATCATTCCAATTCATCATGCTGCATCATCTTTAAAACAATTCAAATGCTACATATAAATTCATTCACTGAGATCATTCCAATTCATCATGCTGCATCATCTTTAAAACAATTCAAATGCTACATATAAATTCATTCACTGAGATCATTCCAATTCATCATGCTGCATCATCTTTAAAACAATTCAAATGCTACATATAAATTCATTCACTGAGATCATTCCAATTCATCATGCTGCATCATCTTTAAAACAATTCAAATGCTACATATAAATTCATTCACTGAGATCATTCCAATTCATCATGCTGCATCATCTTTAAAACAATTCAAATGCTACATATAAATTCATTCACTGAGATCATTCCAATTCATCATGCTGCATCATCTTTAAAACAATTCAAATGCTACATATAAATTCATTCACTGAGATCATTCCAATTCATCATGCTGCATCATCTTTAAAACAATTCAAATGCTACATATAAATTCATTCACTGAGATCATTCCAATTCATCATGCTGCATCATCTTTAAAACAATTCAAATGCTACATATAAATTCATTCACTGAGATCATTCCAATTCATCATGCTGCATCATCTTTAAAACAATTCAAATGCTACATATAAATTCATTCACTGAGATCATTCCAATTCGTCATGCTGCATCATCTTTAAAACAATTCAAATGCTACATATAAATTCATTCACTGAGATCATTCCAATTCGTCATGCTGCATCATCTTTAAAACAATTCAAATGCTACATATAAATTCATTCACTGAGATCATTCCAATTCGTCATGCTGCATCATCTTTAAAACAATTCAAATGCTACATATAAATTCATTCACTGAGATCATTCCAATTCGTCATGCTGCATCATCTTTAAAACAATTCAAATGCTACATATAAATTCATTCACTGAGATCATTCCAATTCGTCATGCTGCATCATCTTTAAAACAATTCAAATGCTACATATAAATTCATTCACTGAGATCATTCCAATTCGTCATGCTGCATCATCTTTAAAACAATTCAAATGCTACATATAAATTCATTCACTGAGATCATTCCAATTCGTCATGCTGCATCATCTTTAAAACAATTCAAATGCTACATATAAATTCATTCACTGAGATCATTCCAATTCGTCATGCTGCATCATCTTTAAAACAATTCAAATGCTACATATAAATTCATTCACTGAGATCATTCCAATTCGTCATGCTGCATCATCTTTAAAACAATTCAAATGCTACATATAAATTCATTCACTGAGATCATTCCAATTCGTCATGCTGCATCATCTTTAAAACAATTCAAATGCTACATATAAATTCATTCACTGAGATCATTCCAATTCGTCATGCTGCATCATCTTTAAAACAATTCAAATGCTACATATAAATTCATTCACTGAGATCATTCCAATTCGTCATGCTGCATCATCTTTAAAACAATTCAAATGCTACATATAAATTCATTCACTGAGATCATTCCAATTCGTCATGCTGCATCATCTTTAAAACAATTCAAATGCTACATATAAATTCATTCACTGAGATCATTCCAATTCGTCATGCTGCATCATCTTTAAAACAATTCAAATGCTACATATAAATTCATTCACTGAGATCATTCCAATTCGTCATGCTGCATCATCTTTAAAACAATTCAAATGCTACATATAAATTCATTCACTGAGATCATTCCAATTCGTCATGCTGCATCATCTTTAAAACAATTCAAATGCTACATATAAATTCATTCACTGAGATCATTCCAATTCATCATGCTGCATCATCTTTAAAACAATTCAAATGCTACATATAAATTCATTCACTGAGATCATTCCAATTCGTCATGCTGCATCATCTTTAAAACAATTCAAATGCTACATATAAATTCATTCACTGAGATCATTCCAATTCGTCATGCTGCATCATCTTTAAAACAATTCAAATGCTACATATAAATTCATTCACTGAGATCATTCCAATTCATCATGCTGCATCATCTTTAAAACAATTCAAATGCTACATATAAATTCATTCACTGAGATCATTCCAATTCATCATGCTGCATCATCTTTAAAACAATTCAAATGCTACATATAAATTCATTCACTGAGATCATTCCAATTCATCATGCTGCATCATCTTTAAAACAATTCAAATGCTACATATAAATTCATTCACTGAGATCATTCCAATTCATCATGCTGCATCATCTTTAAAACAATTCAAATGCTACATATAAATTCATTCACTGAGATCATTCCAATTCATCATGCTGCATCATCTTTAAAACAATTCAAATGCTACATATAAATTCATTCACTGAGATCATTCCAATTCATCATGCTGCATCATCTTTAAAACAATTCAAATGCTACATATAAATTCATTCACTGAGATCATTCCAATTCATCATGCTGCATCATCTTTAAAACAATTCAAATGCTACATATAAATTCATTCACTGAGATCATTCCAATTCATCATGCTGCATCATCTTTAAAACAATTCAAATGCTACATATAAATTCATTCACTGAGATCATTCCAATTCATCATGCTGCATCATCTTTAAAACAATTCAAATGCTACATATAAATTCATTCACTGAGATCATTCCAATTCATCATGCTGCATCATCTTTAAAACAATTCAAATGCTACATATAAATTCATTCACTGAGATCATTCCAATTCATCATGCTGCATCATCTTTAAAACAATTCAAATGCTACATATAAATTCATTCACTGAGATCATTCCAATTCATCATGCTGCATCATCTTTAAAACAATTCAAATGCTACATATAAATTCATTCACTGAGATCATTCCAATTCATCATGCTGCATCATCTTTAAAACAATTCAAATGCTACATATAAATTCATTCACTGAGATCATTCCAATTCATCATGCTGCATCATCTTTAAAACAATTCAAATGCTACATATAAATTCATTCACTGAGATCATTCCAATTCATCATGCTGCATCATCTTTAAAACAATTCAAATGCTACATATAAATTCATTCACTGAGATCATTCCAATTCATCATGCTGCATCATCTTTAAAACAATTCAAATGCTACATATAAATTCATTCACTGAGATCATTCCAATTCATCATGCTGCATCATCTTTAAAACAATTCAAATGCTACATATAAATTCATTCACTGAGATCATTCCAATTCATCATGCTGCATCATCTTTAAAACAATTCAAATGCTACATATAAATTCATTCACTGAGATCATTCCAATTCATCATGCTGCATCATCTTTAAAACAATTCAAATGCTACATATAAATTCATTCACTGAGATCATTCCAATTCATCATGCTGCATCATCTTTAAAACAATTCAAATGCTACATATAAATTCATTCACTGAGATCATTCCAATTCATCATGCTGCATCATCTTTAAAACAATTCAAATGCTACATATAAATTCATTCACTGAGATCATTCCAATTCATCATGCTGCATCATCTTTAAAACAATTCAAATGCTACATATAAATTCATTCACTGAGATCATTCCAATTCATCATGCTGCATCATCTTTAAAACAATTCAAATGCTACATATAAATTCATTCACTGAGATCATTCCAATTCATCATGCTGCATCATCTTTAAAACAATTCAAATGCTACATATAAATTCATTCACTGAGATCATTCCAATTCATCATGCTGCATCATCTTTAAAACAATTCAAATGCTACATATAAATTCATTCACTGAGATCATTCCAATTCATCATGCTGCATCATCTTTAAAACAATTCAAATGCTACATATAAATTCATTCACTGAGATCATTCCAATTCATCATGCTGCATCATCTTTAAAACAATTCAAATGCTACATATAAATTCATTCACTGAGATCATTCCAATTCATCATGCTGCATCATCTTTAAAACAATTCAAATGCTACATATAAATTCATTCACTGAGATCATTCCAATTCATCATGCTGCATCATCTTTAAAACAATTCAAATGCTACATATAAATTCATTCACTGAGATCATTCCAATTCATCATGCTGCATCATCTTTAAAACAATTCAAATGCTACATATAAATTCATTCACTGAGATCATTCCAATTCATCATGCTGCATCATCTTTAAAACAATTCAAATGCTACATATAAATTCATTCACTGAGATCATTCCAATTCATCATGCTGCATCATCTTTAAAACAATTCAAATGCTACATATAAATTCATTCACTGAGATCATTCCAATTCATCATGCTGCATCATCTTTAAAACAATTCAAATGCTACATATAAATTCATTCACTGAGATCATTCCAATTCGTAATATATATTCGCTATTCATATTCCTTTTATAGCCACGAATTTTCCAACCAGGGTCTATCCCATCCGAAGTTGCTGAATGACGTTCCTCAATCGCTTCGCTAGGAGCTGCCACAGATAGTGGAAGGAAACCCCTCTTCTGAGGTTCTCTAGGGATTGACTTACCTAGCTCTTTGTGAGGTACTGTTTGTCTCCTGCTGATGAACAAAGCTTCACTCTTGCACCGAGAGCTTTCTTCAGCACATTCGCTCTGATGTCATTATCTACATCAATGAATTCCATTCCCAAGCCCATTTCTCTCACTGACGATAAAACAGTTTGCGAAAAATTGCTTGAAGACGTTATATCCTGCATCATCATAGATGACAATGTATCTGTTAGTGTGATCGTGTCTGAGGCCGTGCACGAATCGCAAGGCTACTCCGTGAACTCTGCTCCGCAGCTCCGCTCCATCTCATCCCCATTAATAAAACAGAAACCTCACATACCCTTAATAAAACAACAAGTAACTCTATCTTTACATGCAAAAATGCATATAGTCATGTCATGAAAATGAAAATACAGCAAGCAGTGAGAGACGTGATGATTTTGGTGTCCTCCCTAACCTAGGGAGAGAACCAAGAAGATGCCTTGGACACAAAGAGCACATCATGCTGAACTATGCGGTGGTGGTCCAATCCTCCTAGGACCACCCCAAGCACAGTTATGGGCAAAAATACAATCCCAACCAAAGGCCCTGCAAAGCATTATGGGACGAGATTCTAGAGTGCAGTGAATATTATAGTAGGTACAGTCCCGGGCACACGTAACGAGGATATAATATCAGGAGAAATGTCTCATACTGCATCTTCCGGAACCATTTTCCTTCCTGAACAACACTTCTCCCAGTTTCCTGTACTCCGGCGCATCCGCCGTTGTCGTCCTGGACTACTGACCTGGCACGCCTAATTCTATATTCCCCCCTGTGCTACTTAGCACTTGGTTAATCTCGTCGCCACAGACTGCATCGACTTTTCTGAAGGTCAATAGTCCTCATTGGCTTATCCGCCGCCCGGCGATATCCGTCTTCCTTTCCTTACATTTGGCAGTAGTCCACCTACTGTGGTTCGCACTGCTCCTCATTGCCGTTTTGGATTCTTGAACGGTCACTTGAATCCACCTTGTTGGCACCGCCTTTCAGCCCTGAAGAGTCACGGGTTACTACCCTTTGTGACGAAACACGTGTCGGCTGGTTGCTTTTGTTTTGGCTGGTTGCTTATGCTCTGTTACTATATTAAACACCTATGATTATCATTCTGGTGTAGACCCTCTACATTTCTGCAGTATGAGACATTTCTCCTGATATTATATCCTCGTTACGTGTGCCCGGGACTGTACCTACTTCATTTGTGTGGATTTCTATCCATACCATCACGGGGTTTTAGGGCATATCCCTGACCTGGTTTGCACCGTTCACACTCCTAGTATAACATAAACTCAGCGCGAATTAGCTTGAGCGCCATTATTCCTGTCAATACTAAAAACCCCACACTGATACGTGAATATTATAGTGTCCAATATCAAAACATTCCTCAAGGGGAATCTCGCCCCATAATTCTTTGCTGGGCCTTTGGTTGGCATTGTATTTTTGCCCATAACTGTGCTTGGGGTGGTCCTAGGAGGATGGGACCACCACCGAATCGTTCAGCATGATATGCTCTTTGTGTTCAAGGCATCTGCTTGGTTCTCTCCCTAGGTACGGGGGGACCCCAAAATTATCACCTCTCTCATTGCCTGTTTTTCAAAGCTCACTTTTGTGAATTGGTTAAATGCTTATGTTATGTTATGTTAACTCTTTTTATATAGCGCACAGCTGCCTCAGCAAAGAGGCGTCCGGGCGCTGGTAGCAGTGTAAATAAAGAAACTAGGGACTAAGCCACAGGAAAAAGGTAGGTTTTGGTAGCCTTTCGAAATGTCAGCATGTCATGAAAATGAAAATACAGCAAGCAGTGAGAGAGATGATGATTTTGGGGTCCTCCCTAACCTAGGGAGAGAACCAAGGAGATGCCGTGAACACAAAGAGCACATCATGCTGAACGATGCTGTGGTGGTCCAATCCTCCTAGGACCACCCCAAGCACAGTTATGGGCAAAAATACAATCCCAACCAAAGGCCCTGCAAAGCATTATGGGACGAGATTCTAGAGAGCAGTGATTATTATAGTATCCAATATTAAAACATTCCTCAAGCAGCAGCGGCTCTCCGGGCTCAGCTGAGAGCTAATACTATAATATTCACTGCACTCTAGAATCTCGCCCCATAATGCTTTGCAGGGACTTTGGTTGGGATTGTATTTTTGCCCATAACTTTGCTTGGGGTGGTCCTAGGAGGATGGGACTACCACCGAATCGTTCAGCATGATATGTTCTTTGTGTTCAAGGCATCTGCTTGCCCTCCCCCGAGGTTAAGGTGACCCCAAAATCATCACCTCTCTCATTGCCTGGTATTTTTCAGAGTTCACTTTTGTGAATTGGTTATATGCTTTTTGGCATGTAAAGGTAAAGTTGTTTTATCAAAGGGTTGTGGGTGCAGCTAACTCTGCTGCGTGGTGTAGTAGGAATTATTGCACGATTTCCGTGGTTTTAATGTAATGCGTGATCTGGCAATCAGAGGCCAGGAGTCCAGATTAAGCTCCAGATGCTGGGGAGCCCGACTTTGGAGATTCCTGCTTTAAACCATGAGCCTGTACATTGTGGTTGCTCTCTGACATAATACATGAATTAAGAATATAAAACTACCAAGTCCACAGTGCAACAGGAGATCAGAAAGCGAGGAAGGGCTATTAAAGCCTGGGAAACGACTGGGAGAAACTGATGATTTTTTCCAGGAAAGCCGAAATGATACAGGTTTATGGATTGAGCCAGAAAAGTCTGTATAATGGACATTTACAAGGGGAATACTTCTAAATGTGCACACAATACTAAGCAACTGATTCCTTGCCCATCACAGCTCTCTGTCATATACCTACCTAGTACCATAACTGCAGGGGGTGAGGTAAATGGTACACCTATATGGCCCGATTCTAAAGAAAAGTGTAAATCTGTATGTGTATTGAAACATTCACAAATTGTAGGAACTCTCAACGGTTTTCAAGATTAATCTTAAAAAGTGCCGCAGACTCAGATTTTCTTGAGCATTACTGGAAAGCTTTTGTGAATTCCTACTTTCATGCATTCAAAGAGCTTTCTGCATACCCAGTTATACATATGGTGCAATTGTGCAAGTGAAAATAAATTCATTTGTACAAGTTCAATTTCACTTCTTTAGTTCACACAGCAAATATTTTTTGCCATGGAGAACAATTCTCTCCTGAACACACTTCAATTTGGGGATTTCCCCTGTCCTTATAACCCTAGAAATGATTTGCTCCAGTTTGTAAAAGCGTAAATTTCCACCTATTTCCAGGGTGGGGATGGGTTGGAAAGAATTTGTGAGGACCTACAAAAAAGTATGTCTGTGGGTGTGAACAAACGTTCAGTACTTTCAGGCTCTGGGATACCTACCAGGAGTAGATTTACCCACACGAAAATCTGTGTGTGAGTAATTTTTGACAGGTAAATGTTTTTAAAGGTGGCATTACATTCGTACACTAATCTTTTTGTTGCATGTGTAAGCTGAATTTACCCATGGAAATAGATTTGTGAATCGAGCCCAAAATGTCTTCCTTACCCAACCTTCATTTTACACAACAGTGATTAAGCGGTCTTTACTAGGACAGCAATGGGTCTCTGTCTAGAACCAGGTCTTGTGTAGGCAGCACCGCAACCAGACACGCTTTGTCTTGTGTAAGTGTCTGCATATGTGGGTGGGCATTGGAATGTGTATGTAGGACATTGACTTTGGCAATTATGGAAGTGGTGTGCATTCCTGCACGGCGGCCATGTTTGGATGTGGTGTCCGCGGTTACGCTACCATTATGGGTAGCACTGCCTGGACCCTGCCACCCACACCACAGCTGTAACATCTGATCCGCTATGTGCTCTTGCAACTGAGGCAAAAGGTTAAACCTACAAGAGCCTGAAGACCAGGCCTGCCCAGGCGTAACCACACCACTCCGCCTCAAGAGGCCTGATTCCGCAGAACCTAAATAGTTGGCTTTAGCAAGGAATAACACAAGGAAAGGTACACAGTGCAGTGTAATGCAATATTTATTCCCTTCTGGCCTGCAGCACATTTGTCTTGGAATCAGCAGGATATCTTCCGACCATCTCTGGGCACTCTCTCTACTCTCAACCAGACCCACATGTGAGCCCTGGAGTGTTGATTTTGATACTTAGCTCACAGTGAGTGAATGTCAGTCCTGCACAGGAGCTGTGTGGAATGTAGAAGGGGGAGGTGGAAGGTTTGGGGGAGGTCAGTGCTTGAATACTCTGGGGTTGGAAGTTTTTGCCTGTTGGGGGGACTGGTCTCTACAAACTTATGTTGTTCTGCAGGCAAATAAATAGTTACCTCACATGCACCAGAGTGAAACCTAGGGCCATATGTACAAAAGCATTTTTGTGGTTGGAAACAGCCCGATTCACAGAATCGGCCCGTTACCAGCCACAAAAATGCTTTTCCATATGTACAGAGCACAAATTGCGATTCGGTAACATGCTGACGGTGCCTGTCAGCGAGTCATAAAAATGTTCAGAACACTTGCACATCCAGTCCTTGGCCTCCGCAGACCGTGTACAGCAAAAGTCATGTGTGGCAATTGTAATTGCAATTCTATGGAAAAGTGTATGAAGGAGGCACACAGCTGTCAAAATATTGACAGAGTGAAAGTAGAAAAAAACTACAGTGCTTACAGGTGAGTGGGTGAGTTGTGTATGTTGGGTGTTGGTGAGGTGAAGTAGATGCGAAAAAGTGCATACAGGAGAGAGTTGAAACAGGGCTTTGAGGAGGAGAGAGGTGAGGTGTGAGATATGCATATGGAGGATTTCAGAAAGATGCAGTGAGAAAGAGAGCACAAGTATCTAATAGAGAGACTGCAGAGGAAAGTAGTGTGAAGGGGAGAATTGGAGTGAACGAGACACTCCGGTGACCACTACCCTGTCCATAGATCTTAGGAATGTTTAATTCACAATCTCATATTTTCAATTGAAACATTTTCAGTTCTAATTATTCATCACAAAACCATAGTTGTGACTCATTTATCTTATACTGCTAACTTTATATGTTTGAAGCCACGCCCTTATTTACTATAGGCCACGCCTCTTGGAAAGGAATCCTAGTTATGCTTCATAGGCATCGCCCCTCACTTTTTTCATCACACATAAAGCCCTGGAGACAACAGATGCTCTCACTTATAGACCTGAAACCCAATATTGTTGATGATGGCTCCAAGGGGACTTGTAGATGGCTCCAACCTACACGGCAAACAAATTGAAAAGGCAGATAGAAATAATGTTCTGTTATAGCATGAAACCACAGACTTGGATGATTGTAACTGGTGGGGGAATCTCTGCGTTTATGGCCTTCCAGAAGATGCAGAGGGACCTGTATCTACATTCATCACAGTCCTCGAACAACGGATATCCAAACTCCTGGGCATGTCTTTTGGAAAGGACTTCAAAATATTATTATTATTACTATTATTATAGTTTTGTAAAGCGCATAGCTACCCTACCAGGGTTTCCCAGAGCTAAGCAAAAACATGAGAACACCAGACTAAAAGAAAGACAAAAGAGTTTTAAAAAAAGCCAGGTCTTTAAAGGTTTCCAAAAAACACCAAAGGACTTACAGAATCTCATAGAAGTGGGTAAAGAATTCCATAATTTGGGACCCAGATATGAGAAAGACTGGCCACCCTGTCAGGTTCTTCTAACTCTGGGAACTGTGGAAGGATTGCTGTAGCTAGATCAAAGGGAACGGCTGGGGCAGTAAGGTGCTACCAGTGATCTAAGGTACAGTGGACCTGCGTTCGAAAGAACCTCATGCGTACAGCACAAAGCTTTGAAGTGGACTCGCATCTCAATCCGGAATCAGTGAAGGTCTTGATGAAGATTTGAGGTGGAGGAGTGCTTAGGAAGATGGAACAACAAGCAGGCAGCCGCATTCTGGGCTACTTGAAGATACCTGAGTAAAGCATTAGAGGCCCCTAGATAAAGAATATTGCCATAGTACAACCTCGAGATGATTAATGCTTGTATTACCATTCTTTGAGCAGAGAAAAGCAGTAACCAAAGTATTTTCCTTAACCATCTTAAAATGTCTAAGCAGGTGGAAGCAACCTTGGTGACTTGATGATTCCTCAAAAGATTGTCATCCAGCCAGAATCCTAAGCTTTAACTACTGAGACATGGGCAGGAACAATACCAAGAGCGTCAGGCCAGAAGTGGGAACCCCAGAGATGAGGTTGGTTACCCACCAACATAATTTCAGACTGATCACCATTTAGTTTGAGGGAGCTGTTATTCATCCAAGCAGCTACTTTCGTGAGGCAGGTATTTAGAGTATCAGAGCTGCAATCTTCCTTGTAAGAGAGGAGACAATAATCTGGGTGTCATCTGCATAGGAAAATAAAGTGAGACCACATTTTTCTTACACAGCAGAGTCAATGGTCACAGTCTAGCCAGAAAAGTGTATACATAGACTGGGCCTAGAGCGAGGAAGGATAAAGAAAGAGAAGAGCATTAATGGAACCCTGAAATTTCAGTGAAGAAAATGATGAAAATCCTAAGAGCAAAGCTTGGATTTTCACTGTTGCAGCAAGGATGACAGTGATGACAGGGACTTTATTTCTGATTCTGAATATCATGCATTTAAAGCTAAAAATTCAAGCACTGTATTAATGTCTCATTTTAATAGTATTTACTAGTCCACTAAACATATATTAAGGCATCCTGAGAGTGTCTTTCTCACAGGCTGGTCAGACCTGGAATTTCACATAAAATGATGCTGTAAACCCCCCAAAAATCTAGATACAAGCACAACAAGATATGGCTTTATCAATGCTTGTTCAATATTTATTTTGATACTGCTTGGCAGGTGTGACCTGTCTCTGAACGTTTAATGTGCAATTCTATATTGCTTGACATCAGAAAGTCCAGAGTTAGATAAAAATAAGTAGTACATTAAAAGTTTTTCTGAACAGAGCCACCCTAAAATCCGCTCAGCTCGCAGAGTTTGCAGATTTTTGGCAACTCCACGTTCCGCGTAGAACGCGGAGTTACCAAAAACTCTGCGCTCCGCAACGGAGCTGAGTTTTTTTTGTGTTCGTGCGCTCGAAATACGTATTCGTGCGGGCAGGAGCGACTTACCGGTATGCCTGCATTCGCCGACGAGATTTCCCATCCATTCGCGAGCGCCACAAGATTTGGCAGCCGGCCGCACGGTCCTGCGAGAGTGTGCGATCGCGAACACGTCATTCGGGCGCGCAATCGGACTTCCGGCGGAACTTTTGTGAAGATCGCGATCCCGAACACGCAGAATTTGCAATCTGGAGAAGAATCTCTCTCGCGCAGCATCAAAACCTTCTCGAAATGATGATTTGGATTAAAAAACTCCTCAGATTGACATTTGGCTGTACTTTTTTGTGCAAGGAGTCCTTTTTCTTTTTTTTGAAGAGAAAGGAAGTGCCCCAGAGTCTCCAACTTCCTGTTCCTGTCCAGCAGGCTCCTCCCAGTGTTTTATCCATCTCCTGTTCACTTTTCATTTGGATTTGGAGCTGGAAGGATCACTCTTTGTGTCTGCTGCATCATATATCATTGGATTTGAGGACTTTTGGATTTGAGATTTCACAAGTAAGTTGGAAAATTGGTGTTGTTTGTTTGACTGGGGCATTGCACCTACATTTATTTGTACTTTTCATCGTTTTTTTTAAATGTATTGTGGTGGGTGGCCTGTAGTTTCAGTAGGGGCCTAGTTGTTTCTTTGTATGTAATTTTATTTGAGTTTGTTTTATAAAGGAAACATGTTGCAAAGTTCACTACATTTTCTCCAACTTTTGAAATCAATTTGCAATATTTATTTCATTCACTAGCCCAGTAGTCTGCCAATAGGCCTTTCAGCCAGTAGGCCCAGAGCTACTCATGGGTGCATGAAACAACTGTTTCTGTGATGTCTGTTGAATTTAAACATCATTTAGGGCATGGATGGCATTGGATTGAAATGCAAAATGTATTTTTATTGGGTGTTTCACTTTTTTTATGTGTGTTAAATAAATGCCTTTGTTGGATGTGTGTGGTTGTAACTTGCAAACCTTTTTTAGCCCTTTGGATTTTCGTTTTTGACATTGTTGTATTAAAGCTGTGTTGTTTAGCATGCATCCTTCCTTTGTCTGGCCAGTGTGTGAGTGTGTTTGTAATAGTGTGCCAGCATTTGCCTGGGGTGAGCCTCCCCGTGTGGCCAGGGGCCATTTTGTAAAGTCTGTGTCCATATAGGCCTGCTTGAGTTCATTGTTTTCCAGGCCTCCTGCTTGTTGTTGTTGTGAGTGACCATGTGGCTGGTGGCCATTTTGTGGTGGTTGTGGTGCTTTTGCCATAGACCTGCATGTCTTCTTTCCTTTGTTCCTCTTGGCTTATTGCTTCTTGTTGTGGCCTTGCTGGCCATGTGGCTGGCAGCCATTTTGTGAAGGCATCCAGTGTGCTTTTGCCATAGGCCTGCATTGTCTGTCTTCCCTTTCTTGTTGTTGTGGCCTGCCTGGCCATGTGGCTGGCGGCCCTTTTGTGAAGGCAGCCAGTGTGCTTTTGCCGTAGGCCTGCGTTGTCTGTCTTCCCTTTCTTGTTGTTGTGGCCTGGCCATGTGGCTGGCGGCCATTTTGTGAAGGGGCAGCCAATGTGCTTCTGCATTAGGCCTGCAAGCCTTCTTTGTGGTGGTCATGCCTTCTTGCTGGTCATTGTTTTGCATGCAATTTTTTCTTCTTTATCCAGCAAAAAATGTAGCACAGTTCACTACATTTTCTAATAAATTTGCAATATTATTGATTTGAATTGATTGATTCACTATGTGGCCTATTCTGCCAATGGGTTTTCTAACCAATAGGCCCAGAGCTACTCATGGGTGCATGAAACAACTGTTTCTGTGGGATCTGTTGAATTTAAACATCATTTAGGGCATGGATGGCATTGGATTGAAATACAAAATGTGTTTTTATTGGGTTTTTCACTTTTTTCATGTGTGTTATATAAATGCCTTTTTTGGATGTGTGTTTTTACCTGCAAACCTTTTTTTGCCCTTTGGATTTTTGTTTTTGGCATTGTTGCATTAAAGCTGTGTTGTTTAGCATGCATCCTTCCTTTGTCTGGCCAATGTGTGAGTGTGCTTGTAACAGTGGGCCAGCATTTGCCTTGGCTGAGCCTCCCCGTGTGGCCAGGGGCCATTTTGTAAAGTCTGTGTCCATATAGGCCTGCTAGAGTTCATTGTTTTCCAGGCCTCCTGCTTGTTGTTGTTGTGAGTGACCATGTGGCTGGTGGCCATTTTGTGGTGGTTGTTGTGCTTTTGCCGTAGACCTGCATGTCTTCTTTTCTTTGTTCCTCTTGGCTGATTGCTTCTTGTTGTGGCCTGCCTGGCCATGTGGCTGGCAGCCATTTTGTGAAGGCATCCAGTCTGCTTTTGCCATAGGCCTGCATTTTCTGTCTTCCCTTTCTTGTTGTTGTGGCCTGCCTGGCCATGTGGCTGGTGGCCATTTTGTGAAGGCAGCCAGTGTGCTTTTGCCATAGGCCTGCATTGTCTGTCTTCCCAAACTTGTTGTTGTGGCCTGGCCATGTGGCTGGCGGGCCTTTTTGAGAAGGGGCAGCCAGTGTGCTTTTGCATTAGGCCTGCAAGCCATCTTTGCGGTGGCCATGCCTTCTTGCTGGTTGTTGTTTTGCATGCAATTTTTTCTTCTTTTATCCAGCAAAAAATGTAGCACAGTTCACTACATTTTCTAATAAATGTGCAATATTATTGATTTGAATTGATTTATTCACTATGTGGCCTATGCTGCCAATGGGTTTTCCAACCAATAGGCCCAGAGCTACTCGTGGGTGCATGAAACAACTGTTTCTGTGGCATCTGATGAATTTATACATCATTTAGGGCATGGATGGCATCGGATTGAAATGCAAAATGTGTTTTTATTGGGTTTTTCACTTTTTTCTTGTGTGTTAAATAAATGCCTTTGTTGGATGTGTGTGGTTTTACTTGCAAACCTTTTTTTGTCCTTTGGATTTTCATTTTTGGCATTGTTGTATTAAAGCTGTGTTGTTTAGCATGCCTCCTTTGTCTGGCCAGTGTGTGAGTGTTTTTAGTAATAGTGCGTAGGTCATCATTTGCCTTGGCTGAGCCTCCCCATGTGGCCAGCGGCCATTTTGTAAAGTCTGTGTCCATATAGGCCTGCTTGAGTTCATTGTTTTCCAGGCCTCCTGCTTGTGGTTGTTGTGAGTGACCATGTGACTGGTGGCCATTTTTGGTGGTAGTTAGTGTGCTTTTGCCATAGGCCTGCATGTCTTTCCTTTGTTCCCTTATTGCTTCCATCCATTGTCAGCTGCAGCTCCCTTAATGCTGCATCCCACGTGATGCACAATGCCAAACCAGGTCCGTTACATTTGCATTTTTGTTCTTCTTCTTTCCTATCCTTCCTGAGTGTATAGTACACTACAGTACACCAACCATGAAAGCCCTTGTTGTTGTCAAAGTCTCACAAATGGATACACTGTATTGTTATGTTTTTTTAATAACTGAGGTAGTAAATTTAATAATATTAATAACACTAACAAGTGTAACCAACCACACACTAAGTTAAATATATTATATTTGTTTGTTTCAACTAGTAGTAATTGAACCACAACAATGAATGTCATGTTTCACTGATGTTCTTCTTGCTTCTTTGCTTTTAGGTGCAAGAAAGAGGAGGAGACAACATCACCCATTGTACTGCCAGACAGAAGTCCTGCTGCGCACGACGTCATGTGACGTGTAACCACAGACATCTCTTCAACGTGTGCCACTGCGTGCTGCTGACATCTTCAAGATGGCCCCAAAGAAAGGTACCAGGTCCACTACCAAGAAATTTGCCAGTGAATAGAAGGCACTGCCACTTATCAAGTTTAACTTCTGAGCCTGAGGGCAGTATGGTTGGCTCACAGCAGTCAAAACCACCAACAACACCAAGAACAACAACAAGAACAGGAGCATCAGCCCCACCAAAATTGGCACAGGAATGGTTTCTACAGCAAGGGCTTGTCAGGTCCAGTGCTGAGGCAAAGGCAAAAGAGGCCGAGCAAAGCGGAGCACCCCTGAGCATTGAGCGGATGGTCCAGGCCTATCTGGATGACCCAACAGAGGTCTACATTGATCAAAACCCATTGGTGTATTGGTATGGGAAAAGGCGCCAAGGGCCAGTGCTCTGCAGGCTGGAGATAAACTATCTGGCTTGCCCTGTCGCAAGTGTCTCTTCTGAACGTGTTTTCAGTGCTGCTGGTGCCGTTCAGACAGTGAGAAGGACCAGTCTCTCGCCCCAAAACGTGGAGAGGTTAACCATGATCAAAATGAATCAGCACTTTATACCACCGGATTACACCATACCTGAAGTAGCACAGCAGGAAGATGATGACGGCGACTTAGGTCATGGAAGTATGTTAGATGACCTACTTCTGGGTGAACCACCAGAGTTTGAGGATGAGCTCTACTTCCCTGACAACTAGGCTTTCGACTTGTTACTTTCTTTCTTGCTTATTTACTTTTATTATTTGTGTGTGTCTCTGTCTTTCTGGTTTGAATCACAACAAATCCATTACCACCGTCTTACTCTTTTATTGCCGGATTGGAGTTGCAACTGTGTGCAATCAGTGAAGAAGTAAGTCCACTCCTCCGAGTCCTGCTCCAGTCCACTCCTGACTCGCCCTAAATCCATTTCCCTCAAGCCAGACATTGGATGGAGAATAGTACAAGAAATGTGTGCCTGCCTCATCGAGACTCGAGTTCCTCCAAAGAACCTGACTAGTAATTATAGCTATCCTCCTTTCCGAGCCGAGAGGGACTGCCCCTTAAGAACAGGTAAATGATGGCATGCATTGGACGCTGACTCTGAGTGATTGGTGTTTGTGTTGTTGTTGTGCATGAAGTGTACTAGTATAATCTACACACAAAAAAGTGACTCAAGTCAATGTTTCCCTTCTTGTTGTTTAATAACAAACTTGTACTACTGCAGGCCAATCCATTGCATTTTTGATTCTGGAATCTGGACTCACTCGGTACACTACAGAGTTGGACACCATGATGACCATACTATACTCGCAGTCAGTCAGTAGGATAGCAGATGATTGATGGAATAACTCAGGGCATTTCATGAAGTGGCCTAAAAGGTAAACAAGTCAACAACAACCACATCAGATCTACATGTCTGTGTAGTGGTGGAGGCGAGTGTAGTGCTATGACTGACAGCGGTGCATTGATTTAGTTACTTAATTTGGAAAATGATATGTTGCTGTATATGTGTGCACTGCTCAGTGCTGTCTGGCTCAAACTCTAAGCTAAGTGGAGGTTGGGTGGGCGCCACGGGCCTGCCTCTGTCCTGTTGTTGTTGTTGTAGGTTAACGCTGGAACAAGAGTAGACATGATTTAGCCATGCCGCCTCTGAAAGTATTCTTGTTGCACTCCTCCCTAATTTATGCATTTTAACTTTACTTTTCTCCTTGATTTTTCAATATCCCTTTTGTTTTTCCATCTACACTTACAGGCCGGCCTTTACCCTGTGCTATACTGGGGAAAACAACTCACACTTACCTTACCAATCCGCATCCGCCAGGCAGGCAGTGGCACCGAAGATTGACGGACTGAGAGTCCATGGAAGGAAGGACCAAGAGGAATGCGGAGATGCAACTCTCAATTTGACCATAACATAGTAACTTATAGTATCGTCTTCTTTTATTTCATTTGATTCATTTTTTCTCTTCTATCATTTTACGACTGTGTGTGTTGTTGTTTATTATGTTTGCTTATATATTTGACCCCTACAGCTATTTTTTAATTTTCTTTGCTAGCTTTAAAAGGAAACCCGGTACAACAGAACATAAAATGTATGTAATTTGGGTCTCTCTGAGGGCAGACAGGCAAGGCAATTGCATAATAATAATAATAATTAATAATATACTGCTGCCCTGTATTACTAGTCTAGTACTACTCATCATTAACCATCAAGTCATCATCATGCATGCATTTCCTTTTTCTCCCTTAACAGATTTATGATGGTCATCTGCCAAGATTGTGTGTTGTCCATGTGTAGTGTTTGTCTTTGTCAAACCTTTTCCTCAAATACCCCTTCCCAACCATTCATCAAACCCTAACCCTCTTCCCCCGGGCTGTGTGATTTATATTGACGTGTGACTAAATTAAATTTACACCAATAATTGATCACACAGTTGCCGGGGCGGATGTGGTGAAAGCAACACTAACTCAAGGCAGGGCGAGGATCTTCTTCTGCTCTAAGTATATATATATATAATATCTATCTATCTATCTATATATATATATCTATATATATATCTATATATATATATATATATATATATATATATATATATATGTTTCACCAAAATTCCCACGACTGCTGCAAGTCGAAAAGCGGGACACGGACACCAGGTAAGTGCAAATTTTCTTCTTTATTAGCTGACGCTCAGCATGGCAGATGACGCGTTTCGCCCATCCAGTGGGCTTGATCACATGACGAGACAACAGTCCATCATCGCTTTTGAACACCTTCACCATGCACAACATCACGTGATTAGTGAAAATAATAAAAATACTGATATATATTCCATCGGTGCTTGGGTCATCGTATTTTCTCACAATTCAGTCATATAAATGCGTAACAGCAAGGACTATTAGAATATACAATAATTACAGGATAAATCCATTAAAAAATATATATATAAAGTGCAAAGTGCAATTTCACATTTTAGGATGTTGGTAATTACTCGTTTGAATACATATCCAGGTGCTTCAACAATTTGCATAGAAAATATTTGGTCATTCCCAGATAATAATGAGTGGTTTTCGGATATATCCTGTCTAAGTGACATAAAACCCAATCTTGAATATACTAATGATAATAATATATATGTACTTAGAGCAGAAGAAGATCCCTGCCTTGAGTTAGTGTTGCTTTCACCACATCTGCCCCGGCAAGTATATATATATATATATATATATATATATATATATATATATATATATATATATATATATATATATATATATATATATATATATATATATACGCCACACTGGCAACAGATTAGATTGCCCAGTGCACACCCATGCTCAGTAGTATTCGCTATTCTCTTTTTTTTCCAGAGGAAGATAATTATTAACCCATTATTAATTATTAATTGCCGGCATCGATTTATCATTCTTCCAGCACTAAAGGTTACGCTTGTCCACTTCATAGGTCTAGTCCACTTCAGTTTGTTGTAACTTGTACTAGGCTATCCCTGCCACCATTATGTCTTATTTTACTTTAGCATTGCTTATCATTCATCATCTGGTTTCTTGTTTGGCAGTCTTCTTCTTGTGTACTTACTACTTACCGTACTTCTACTACTCGTTCCCTAGTCTCCCTCAGGTGACTGACTGTCTCAGTTTCTTTTTTTGCAAATGCAACTGTCTACTACTGCTACCACCACCCACCATGGCACCTTAGGAAACCAAACCATCACCATGCAGCTATCGCTTCGCCTAAACATCAATCACAGGTAAGAGAAGAAGTGTGGGGGAGTCAATAATGTATATATTATGTAAATTAATTAATTCACACACCCACATCCTTCCGAGTACATACTACAAAGGGGTTTTAGTTGCAGAATGCATAGACTAGGAGGAGAGACTGACAGTAGTAGGACAAGTGAGGGTACTGCATCTATCTGTCGGTGTGTTACACTATTGGCAGATTTCAAAAACTGGCTACGGCCCTGCAGCAAAAGGAGGAAACAAACAAGGTGACGTAAAAGAGTAAACCCCGAGAAAATATTTGCAGCATATGTATTGTAAAACCATAAATAATTTATTACCCTAATAAATATAAACTAGAAGAAAAACCCACAACACCTGACCCACCCCTCTCCCTAAACCCAACCAATGTCCAGTAAATTAAATAAATGTCCGTCCACGTCGAAGTTGAAGAAAAAAAAGTAAACCCCACGTTTTCTGAACTCCCAACATCCCACCCACCAAAAAAAAGATTAAAAAAGGGGCAAGGGTCGAAGACTGAGGTCTAGCGGCGGGGGTGCCGGCTAGTTCGCTCCAGGACCTCCTCCAGGTTGGCCTCTAGGCGCGCCATCCGGAGGAGCATGTGGCGCCGAAAGTTCCTGCAGGAACAACAGGGGTGGGCAGCAGTAGATGATGATGAAGTTGATTGGCGGCGGGCGGCTGCCAGAACACGGCGCCGTACCACCGGAGGCACGGGGGGCTGGCTGGGCCCCGGTGCATTGGAGGAAGAAGCTGCAGCTGCTGCCTCCTGCTCCTCCTCGGCCAGGGCAACCAGCCGGCGATATTCATCCCGGATGGCCTCCAGCTTCCTTTGCCGGGCCCTGGCTGCTAACTCCTGCCTGGTGGGTTGGGAAGGAATGGCTATATCAAGACAGAAAAAAAAGACAATTGTAACCAATACTCTTAGCAAAACAGTAACACAAAATTACACACATAAAAATTATAGTGGCACAGTAGCACTAGCAGTTGTGGTATCCTCCTCACTTCCTCTGCCCCTAAGATTTGGATGTGATGATTAGACTTTCAGGCACTATGGAGTAGAGTAGAAGTATTCTTCTTCTCTCTCTTGTTTAGCACAATTAATCTTGTAGGCATGCCAGCTCAGTCAGCTTGTGCCCTAGACAGACATACTTGTGTCGCAGACTCATGTTACTTATACTACTGTCTGCATGTGGGGCAGCTGTACTACACAATTATATATTTTTCCATTACGGCCATACTCTGTTAAATCAGTGGCAAATGCTCAGACAATTTCACTTTCACCCTGACTAATGCAATAAGGCACATGATGATGATGACATGCTTATGAATGATGATATATGGCGGCACGACATGATGTCACTCACGTGATGATGATGATGATGACATACTGAGTGATTTGTAAGTACTAGTTACCATGAAGCCGGTAGGCCACCCATGGCTGACACAGTCAAAAATGACATGGGTAGGGACTGGAGCGGAAGTGGGCCTCGGAGTCGGAGGAAGGCGATTAATGATGGGTGGGTAGGGTACATAATAGTCAAGCACAATATATATGTTGTGCTTGCAAACTACTGTGAGTCAAGGGAGTATTCCATTCTGAAATACAACCTCAAACATTTGAATCAAAAACCTTGCAAAAAAACAGTCCTTGTTCTTCCCAGGGCTTTTTTCATTTATCAGTGCATTGCTCTTATAGCATTATTATTTTATTCTTCACCCTTGGCTTTGGTACTCTGGCACGGTTTAATTTTCTTCTACATTCTCTTCATCCATTCTGACTCTGTTTTCACCTACTATCTATGATACCATCCAGGCATCCATCCATCCAAACATGGCTATCATAAACCGGCTTTCACCGACAACATACATTTGTCATAGATATAACCAACCACCACCCATGCGTCCTTGCTTGCCTTAGAGTTTGACCCCTTAAACCCCCCGGAGGATTCCTTTCACCCATACAGGATCACCCACCCAGGCAGGCATCCGTTCTGCTTTCTCTTTCACCTTTCACCCATTCTTCAACTACCCATGCATCCTATCATCTTCATCCGCCACCTATATGCATCCCGAGGCCCCTTCCTTCACCCACGCATCCTTCTCTGCCAGTCATACATGTCGTCTGACTCTTTGTCTTCATCATAAAACTGTCTCTGCTGAGTTGAAGATAGAATAGAATAGGCCATTAGTTACTCAACCCCCACAGCTAATGCTAATGTTAAGTGAAGGGTGTCTTCTTCAACTGTTCAGTGTTCTCAACAACTTAGTCTCAGCAGAAGTACAGTGTACTACTGAGTGTACACCCTTGCAGCGAGTGTATTCATCATTCTCAATAAGTAAGGAATATGACTTACCACCGCCCGCCACTGCTGCTGGCTCACCCCTTGCAGCTGCAACATCCGCCCCCTCCGGAGTGGCATGACCCTCACCGCTGGCCCCGGCACTGGTGGTCGGTACGCCTGGAAAAAACATTTCACATTTTATTAGGTGCCATATACGCCACCTCTATTTATTTTTTTCATTAGCTAGATTGAAAATAATACATAATTAATAATACATACACCACACACATCACTATCGACAATTCGGTAGAGTAGACTAGACAGTATTGTCCTATCAAAAATAACAAAATAATATCCGGTTGGGCATTTTTTTGGTGGCAATTTTTGAAAAGCCTCTCAAGAAGAGGACAACCCAAAGGACTGGACTCAGTGACTAGAGCTATTGGTGCATCTCCTTTTTTGAAAAGAAGAAAGAGTGGCCAACTGGGCGGACATGAGGTCTCTCTTAGTTGGAAAATAATGGTGCTGTCCTCCTACTCCTCATACTTCCTTCTAGCCATGGTGCACGGTAATCAGTTGTTCAGTGTTCACCATCAACTGCTGCTACTAAAAAAGTACTAGGCCTGGATTAGAAAAAGTAAAATACACCACTTTGGGATGTCCAACGTGAGTGACCACATTACTGATTGAGCATGATGAGACAGTAAAAGAAACTAAAGCTTTCTCATCTCACAAACCTGCGGAGAATACCTTACTTGGGCATGCAATCTGCACAGCAGATTAGTGCTACTATTACTACTAGTAGTAAGGAGTCCTTACTAGTACTAGTACTAGTAGTAGCCTAGGACCAATGGGTTCTCTGAGTCTTACAGTACCACTACTAGGCAATCCACATATAAGGGAAGAGGGAAAGCTGAGTGAAACCCAGAAGAAAGCAAGCTACAGACAGACTAATACAGAGTCAGAGCAGAGAATAGTCAGATGCAGGTTGATTTGATGTAAAAAAAAGAAAACCAGACACTAGAAACAATGTTAGTACTAGTACTTAGTAGTAGGTAATGGTGCAAAAACAAGAATTTAGAAACAGATAGATAGAAGAGGATTTTGGAAAAATTAAAATTAGGAAATGGAAATAATAGAGCGGTAAAAGTTAGGGAAATATTAATATATAACAACACCAGGAGGACGTACTGGGGCCAGCAGCAGAGCCATCTGCGCCTGAGGCCGCTTCGTGCTGCTCCTGGGAGGCCCCTCCAGCTCCCGCACCCGCAACACTGCCAGCAGACCCAGTCTTCTTCTTGCCCCTGGATGCTGATCATGTAAGACATAATTAAAGAGACAAAAAATGATTTGTGTTAACTAAATAAATAAATATAATTGCTCTAAAACTATTTTTAGAGAGGAATCGGCAATTGCAATAACATTGACCTATCCTAAATCAGATCGACTTATTCGACTAGTAGTAGTCGACTAGTATGTATCGCAGTCGAGTACCATCCGATCATTATTATTCCACAGTTCAATTCCGATTCCTGAATCCTAAACATACCTCGCCCGCCTATTCCAGACTTTGGACTGAATTGCAAAAAAATTATATTTGCTTCTACTAAGTTCCGATCTCATTCCCAATCATCTCTTAGTCTCAACTCAAATGCCCTTTGACGGGCCAATTACTAAATCTGCATTATTCTTCTTCTTAATGCATAGATGGACGCATGCATATTGCATACACCAAATTGGTTGGTTGCTATTCTATTCACTCACTATACGAACAAACTACAAAGGGTTCTACTAGGACTGAAGTCATGTGAGAGGACGTGTCACGCAGGCCGCTAAATTACCAAATAATACTAACTAGCTACTACCACTATCTTAGTGACGGGAGACAGGAGAGCCTGACAGGTCAAAGGAAAGGACTGGAGTCTTTCCTATATGCATTACCTAACTTTAATTCTCTAACCTCTCTTACATAACCAGCCCAAGAGAGCGCAAAGTTGCAAATAAGTACGATTAGTCATTAGCGCCGAGCATGAGCACCTGTCTGGAAGTAACAATCACATAATAATAAGATTTTTAAACATAAGTTACCTGCATGTAAGCAGCAGCAGCATGTTAGCTATTTGCAAAAAAAATAATATTCGCAATAACACAGAACAGACGAACACCATAGTAATATAATTAGCTACTCACCAAGCCCCGGGACCTCGACACCTAGCAGGTCCAGCAGGTCCTGCTCCCGGTCCAGGATGTCGGACCACCGGTTCGTCAATTGGTTACGGGTGTGCCGGACCCCAGAGCAGCGAAACACTGCCCGGCGCACCCTCTCCCACCGCCGGTGACGCTCCCGGAGCCCGTACCTGGACCCAGGCCTGCCGCCTGCTGCCAGGGTTAAGGGGAGGTGGCGCTGGACAAAAAAAAACAGTGCGGCCACCTCCGCCTCACTGAATAAGGCCCGTGGCTGCACCCCTTGTGGGTGCCGCCTTCCGCAAGGAAGGCGGTCGCGGCTCTCACTCCTCGGCCTCTTCTCCTGGCCCTTAGTTTTTTTAAGGCTCTACGCCATGATTCTGGGTAGGCGGGGGCGGAAAAGAAAAGGTAGGGAGTAAGAAAGTAGGTAAAGGAAATGAAAAAAGCAAGTAATAGAAAAAGAGTGAAAAACGCACTAAAAACACACAAAAAGTAGGAAAAAATCGCAAAATATACAATCAGGAATAGAGAGGGATAGATAATAAATAAAAAAGATTTTTAAAAAGTTTCTAGAAACAAAGGATTGAAAAGATATAGGGAGGATAGAAAAACAGGCCCAGAACCATAGCAAAAAGTGAAAAACAAGATGGCCGCGCCCATTGGCGACCGCATAGTGAAGTTCGTGCCATATTTCCCCCCGAGCACGCAATAAGCGTCCCCGAACACGCAATACGCGTTCCCGAACAGGAAAAACGCATCGCGAACGGGCGGAACAAGCAACCCCGCATGCTTGCAGAACTCCCATAGCTCGCTGAGTTTTTTTGCGACTTCGCGGAATTCCGTGTAGCGTGACTACGTGAACTCCGCCCAGGGGTACCCAAAATATGCCTTGTCCAGGGCCTCACAAATCCTTCTGATGGCACTGTAGGGTATGTGAGTGTGCTAACGAGTGTCTGACGTACAACACATAAAAACTGGCCACAGAAGGGGTGTCCTGGGGCTCTGTTGGTCCGAACACCCTTAAAGTTTCCTTAGTTTTGCCCCCTGGCCAGTAAATCCATGGGAGGGCATTCCTCACTAATGAAGCAGTCATGAAGCTTAACACTGCACAGCCCACACCAGCCAGACACCATCCTTCCATGTCAGAAGACCAAATTGGGTGCAGTCCCAGGCCTTGCTCGGCTCCGGAACGTGGCTTTCCCTGGAAGCCGGGAGGGCATGTAAATATGCACAGAGCGGGAACTGGACTGGGAACCAAAAACTTCAAACCAGCCCACCCTCACATCTTCCCTACCCTCTCTCTCTCTCTTTCCATTCATTTAACTTCTGTCTCTTCCCTCTCCTCTCTTTCCTCCCTCTCTCTCTGATCTCTACGCCTTCTTCTTTCCCTCCTCTCTCTCTCTTTGCATTTGCCTTTCAACCTGCCTGCTTGCAGTAGAGTGACCGAGGGCCAGATGTACGACTATCAGGGTTTGTGACTCCCAAATTGCGATTTTTAGCGACTTGCAATTTGCAAGTCGCAAAAGCTGATGTACAACAATGTCTGAGACACTGTTTGCGATTCCTAAATGGGTCACAAGGGACCTGTCTCCTTAAAACTCATGAGGCAGGTCGCAATTTATGACCCATTGGGAATGGCCGGCACTCACAGGGATGGTGGGCCGCTGGGGTCAGCAGACCACCATGTCTGCGACTGCTTTTTAAATAAAGCAGTTTTTATTTTTTAAATCCAGCCGCTTTCCTTAAAGGAAAACGGGATACTTTTTTAAACATAAAAATGAAAAGTTTTGTTTTTCTTTTTTTCAGAGTATGCAGAGGTCTATGCGACCACTGCCTGCTCTGAAAAAATGTTGGTGCACTCATTCACAAAGGGAAAGGGGTCCCTTATGGACCCCTTCCTGTTTACAAATGACTTATTTGAAATTGGTGGTAAACTGCGAATATTTTGGGATTGCATTCATGGTCGCAAAAACTTTCCTACATACCAGTGCGACTCGCTATCAGGAAGGGATGCCCTTGGCACGCCCCTTCCTAATAGTGACTCGTAAACCCTATTTTGTGACTCGGTAATAGGTTACCGACATGCAAAATTGGGTTGGTACATTTGAAAATGCAATTTACCGGTCGCCGTTTGTGACCGGTAAAATGCATCATACATCTAGCCCAGAGTGCGCATCAGTGGCCCTGGGACTTAAAATATTGACCTCCAAAAGCTCCTGCCCTGGCAAACAGCAATATTACAAATATATTAAAAAATATCGCTGTGCTTGACCCAGAGGCGCGCTTTGGTAGAGGATGTGGTGTTAAGGCCAGAGCTGCCTGCTTTGGAACTGGAGACCCAGCAGGGACAGACTGGCCTATTGGGCAATCAGGCAGTGCCCGATGCGCCAGTCTGAAAGGTCACATGGACGTCATTTAGGGGTCGCACTCGCAACCCCTGGCTTGTCCCTTGTGACTCCTGACACTGCCTTAGCGATCCCTGGCCGCAGAGGTGGCATAATCACTGCTAGGAGCACAGGGGGAGCTTGTCTTCATGGGCATCGGTTAGGGCATTACTCTCCTTGGTTTCTGAAAATGTTTTTATTAGAATATTAGTGAATAATATTATAGTATTCACAATTATGGTAATAAAAATTGAAGTGCAATTGGCTGGAATGGGACCTTCACTAACAGCTGATGTAAGTAAAAAAATGTGTTTAAATTATCTTGTGTGCTGCTTCTGGGTCAAAGTGTGTTTATGTAAGAGAGAGCGTGTGTTTGTGAATGTGTGTATGTATGTGTGTGTAAGTGAAAGTGAGTGAGAGTTAGTGGCAGTAAGTGAGTGAGTGAGTCAGAGTGAGTGAGAGTGGATGAGAGTAAGAGTGACTGCAAGTGAGTGAGTGAGAACTATTAAGTGTGAACGAGTGTTATAGATTGTATGAATCAATGTGAGTGAGAAATGATTGAGTCAGAGTAAGAGTGAATTTGAGTGAGAGTGAGTGATAACAAGTGATAGTGACTGAGAATTACGGAGTGAGATTTTGAGAGTGAGTTACAATGAATGAGAGAGTGCAAGTTAGAGAAAATGAATACTAAGAGTGAGTGAGAATGAGTGTGAGTGAGTGCAAGTGAGCATGAGTGAGAATGTGATATTATACTTGTGAGTCTGTCCTATGCTTTGACATAGTGAAGGTAATTCTTGTCTTATAGAATCGCCTATGGGGAAAATACTGGCCCTGGCAATCCTTAGCATGACAGGCACCTGTGACAAAATCCTGGCAGACTCTTGGCATAATAGTCAAATATTGGTACTGGCATACTAGAGGTGATTAGTACTGGAGGTAGTTCTTAGCATAATTATACAATATTGGTACTGCCAATCTAGTGGTAATTCTTGGCATAGAGGTCACCTGTGGAAAACACAATGGAGCTGGCACACTTGAGGGAATTTGTGGCATGGCGGCACCCATGGCAACATGCTGGCACTAGCACATTGGAGGTAATTATTACCGTGAGGGAATACAACTGTGATGTATTAGAGATGGCAACCATGACATGAGGTCAGTTGTGACATAAGGGTCACCCATGATATATGAATGCACTAATGAGCTTAATATAGCTCCGCCTCTCTCCTTTCAGTTATTTCAGAGCGCTAAGTCCACTGATGAGGGCAGGTTGGAATCCAATAAGCCAGGGCCAGTGAAGGGTATTCATAATTACTCACTTGCGCCCCCTCTTTTGTAGCATATAAAATGCTTACACTCAAAGAGGATTTATAGATGGTAGTGACCACATAGCTTGTTTTCCATTATTATTGTCTACTTTCAAATAACTGACTCGGACCTGCAGTCTGGGTTCAAAAATAGATTTGCACACAATCCCCCAACTGAACGTCAAACTCTGCTACGTGGTTTCAGATTGGTAAAGGTGTCAGGTGAGGCGACGTTACTTCCCCCTTCCAGAATAAGTAATGAGAGAAGCTGGCCTAGAAGATAAGCGAATATTCAGAATTGGTGGCGGAAACATCAACAGCCTTCGCTAGGCTGATGACAGACCTCATAGCTGGAAGCCAAGGAGACCCGAGGAACCTCATGATAAAAGTTAAGGAGGATACTGACAGAAGGAGACTAAGACTAAATGTCATCTGGAAAGTGACGAGAACAGATGCAGTAACCAACTGTAAGGCTGACAGTGAACACACAGACGTTCTGCACAGCTCCTGTCTTCTGGGAGAAACCATCAATAACAAAGGTTTCAGCAGTCAAGACTTACACAGCAGATTAGCTCTGGGCAGAGCTGGGATGAAAGACTTGGAAAAGATTTTCAAGTGCCTGGATGTATTTAGAAGAACAAAATTCATAATTGTACAAGTGATGCTGTTATCTGTAACCTTGTATGGATGAGAAAGCTGGACAATTAATAAACAGGACAGGAAGAGCATTGATGCCTTTGCATTATAGGGTTGGAGCCACCTTCTAAGAATACCATGGACAGCCAGGAAAACAATAAGATGCATCTTTTATCAAATCAAGGCACAACTTTCACTTAAAGCACAGATGACTAGATTAAAGCTCTCGTTCTTTGAACACATAATGCAAAGACACAATTCACTGGAACAGATTATGATGCTTGGAAAATTGATGGAAAAAGAGGAAGAGGGCGATCAACGGCAAGTTGAGTCGATTCAATCAAGACAGAAATGAGCACAGCATTGAAAAGCCTGAAGACTCAAATAGAAGACAGGACATTCTAGAGACAGTCCATCTAAATATCCATATGATCGTGAGTAGTCTTCATCGACTTGATGACACTATATGATATAATAATTGTTCTCTCACTAGTCCCAAAACTGAGCCAAGGCCGGAGCACTAAGTGGAATATGTATCAAGATTGGGAATTGCGATTACCGAATAGCGAATCTTACCAAATCGCTATTTGGAAATCACAATTTCCAATGTACCATAGTAAGCAGCATCGAATTTTGCGATTCGTTAGGATTCTCAATCGCAATTTTGCGAATACCAAATAGCGATTACCTAACTAGGAAATCGCAATTAGGTAATTGCAAAATTGTGAATGTTGCTTTCAAGAGCAGCATGATGACATCACAAATAGGAAGTGAGTCATTCCATGCCGTTCCCAGACGCCAGATCCAGAGGAGAAGGCAGACTATGGCAGCAAAGCAGCCGCGAGCTTCTGTTGAGGTGTTTTTTGTGTAGTTTGACCACCATGAACACTGATGACAATGGGAAGGAGTCAGGAGGGTGCAAGAGAAAGCTTAGATTCAGTGAGAAAGAACTGGAGGTGCTCACAGACGAGTGCATGAAACACCATAAGAAGCTGTTTGGCAAAAGCTCACTTCAGGCTCCAGAGAGTGAGAAGCGTAAACTCTGGAAGGACATCCAGTCGAAGATCAGTGCAGTTGGTGTTAGATAGCGCTCATTTGAGGAAATACGCAAGTGCTTGTATGATCTGCGGACATGAACCAAGGAGAAGGTTACAAGGAGGCTTGCCGAGGCAAGGCGAACAAGCGGGGGACCATCCACTCAGCCACCACCTAGCCCTCTGGAGGATATGATTTAGATGACGTTGCAGCCCAAACCATTGTTGGGGTCACAGACATTGACACGTCTGCCACACACAGTTCCAGCATAGGTAAGAAATACATTTTGCTACATATAAAAGTGTGTTACGTAAAAAGTTAACCAATTAGGAAATCACAGTTACCTACTAACAAAAACAACTTCAGGCCACATTTTATCATTAGCTCACCAATGCATTATGTGATTTGGAGTTTGAATTCCAATAGTGAATAAAAGTGACATATCAAATGACATGAATAAACACTGTGTAAGTTCTAGAAATTTATTTAAAGCAATTTAGGTGAACTGATACACAAACAACATAAATTACTTTCATATTTCACTATACTAATTCACCACTAATCCTTTATGGGTTCCGGGCTAGCGTGCTACTCGCCGAAAAAGCGATTCAAAACCCCATTAGGGGTAGCAAGCGCTATATAAATGCAAACCTTTTTCCCTCTTCTATTCCTCCACTATCCTTCTCAATCCAAGCAACAGACTAACATGTCCACCACTCAAATTAATTTCATATTTCACTGTACTAATTCACCACTAATCCTTTAAATGCAATTACAATACAATATATTGAACTATACTATTTATCATTCATATCACAGAACTACCTGCAACAATTGCAGCAGAAAATGAACTGGTGGAAGCGCAGGACACTCTGCCACATATACAGCCTGAAAGCATTGTACCTCCAACACCCACAACACCTGCACCAACCTGACGCAGAGCAACAGTGTCTCCACTCCCTGATTTTGTGGAAGAAGAAGATAACATCGCAACAGACATGCCTACATCTTCATCTGATGTGAGATCCTTCCAAAGATGTTTGTCCCTTATTATGCGCCAAAACAATGTCCCAGCCCCTGATTCGGCAGCTAGAGTCTCTACCGGAGTTCCACCCGCTGGAGGGCCACCTACTGATGGGGGATCTGGGGGCTCACAAAATCCGGCAAATCTACCAAACACTCACTACACATTCCAAGCACACTATTCACAGGGCCCGGGAGGCATGGGAGGCGGATCTGCCGGCCCTCACGGACGACGACTGGGCTGAGGCGCTGGCTAGCCCTCGATACGCCGCCGTCTCTACTAGATATAGGCTAATCCAATTTAAATACCTCCATAGGGTATATTACACTCGTCTCCGACTCTGGAAATTGGGGGCAATCCAGTCCCCAGTCTGTCTCCGCTGTGGTGCAGATGAGGGGTCGTTCCTACATATGGTGTGGAGTTGTGGGGCACTGCAGCTCTTCTGGTCCGGCGTGTTGTCCTGCTTGGGGCGTGTCCTGGCGTGGGATATCCCGTCGGACCCTAGACTGGCGCTCTTACACAGCACAGAAGACATTGGGGGGAATCGGTATAAAAGACACCTCTTATTTCTGTGTCTCACAGTAGCTAAGCGGGACATAGCACAGCATTGGAAGGACGCATCCCCACCCTGTATAACTAACTGGAAAAAGGCTCTGGACAGGTGCATGTCTGCGGAGATTGCGGTATTTCAGGCGAGGGGGTGTCCGCAGAAGCATGGGAAGATATGGTCTCGTTGGGCCACGTACAGGGGTATAGATCTGCCTCCAATGTCGCAGTCCGCCGCCCGAGATCCTATTGAACGATTGGTAGTGAATAATTTACCTGTCTAATGTACCGATGTTAAAAAGATGTGGCTGGGAATTTCCTTGGTTGTTGCATGCAATGTTCCCTAAGTATGTATGGTGCGCATTAGGGGGGGAGGGGGAGGTGTTTTTCCTGGTCTGATGTTCTGCAGACTATAGGGGTGGGTTTTATACAGTACCCAGAGACATTCTTTTATGCATTTCCTCTGTATTTTGCTTGTCGGGCTCCGCCCCTCTGATACGATGGAAATTCAATAAAATGTGTTGTTAAAAAAAAACAATGTCCCAGAAGGCGTAGATTTGTTGTTAGACGTGCTTCAGAGGAAGGTGACAGTACAGCTGCATATATTGGCATGGAGGCGTCAATGTTAAAGGTGCAGTGCCCGCAATGCAAGCATATGAAGTCATTGCAAGCACAGTTGGTGTCACTGAATGAAAACATGTGTGACATCAAAGATGGCATCAAGCAGCTGAACACAACAGTGGACGAGGGGCAAAAAGCAGCTGCGGACAATGACAAGGAGCTGATGAATGCCATATAGGAAATTTGCACAATCATGCTGCACCCTAATGTAACACACTGTAGGCACCATTACCAACTAATGGACAGATTGGATGGGTTAACCAGGTCAGTCCATCGCCTTACAAATGCAACTTCATTATTGTCTCGCTGCGCTGTCACTATGCAAGTGGGGATGGCACATTGTAGTGGAGACGTTGTACGGCGTGTATTGCAAGTCACCAACACAATTAAACACATGCAGACAGCCCAGATCGCAGCAAACAGTGACTTAGGTGTAGGGGAAGTGAGGAGCTCTCCAGCCTCAGGAGTATTACGGCCCCTGTGATGGAAAATAGGCGTCGTAGTTCCAGACAAAGTGCATCTACAGAGGCCTCACCAAGGCAAAGTGCAGAGCACACAATACGGACAAGTGGAGTGCGTGGGAAGAAAAAGTAGTTAAGACATGTTTGTATGTTTAAGTTTGTAGTTTAGCAACATTTGTTGACATTTGTAATGTCTGAGGTGACAATTGAGGTTTTGCACAAATTGTGCATTTGATCTTAAGCTGAGATGCGATTTCAATTTTTACCTAAAGTTAAGGTAATAAATATAAACATTGGCAAATACAATCCGAAATGCATTTTTACTCATTACTTACCAGAAAAAGAATTGCGGGTAATCTCTGCATGTGTTTCTCTGCCTTCTGCTGCCCTTGATCCATCTGCAGGTTGCCGTGGTGGAACTGGCTGTTCATGGTCATCCAACTCAGAATCTGACAGGGTCAGGGGTATGCCCATACATGTTACAATGTAGTGTAGTATGGCACATGTTGCCATGATTTTGCAGCAGGATTCTGGACTGTACTGAGGTCCACCGCTCTTGTGTAGGCATCTTAAGTGACTCTTTAGCCGACCAAAAGTCCTCTCTGTAACATTCCTTGTCGTTTTATGTGCAGCATTGTAACGGTGTTCACTTGCAGACGCAGGGTTCAAAGACGGTGTTAAAATAAATGAGCGCAAAGCATGCGCACTGTCTCCTACAATGACAAGATCAAATAATGATGTACTGTCAAATAGGAATACAACTCTACTATATACTGCACAGTTAGAAGGAGATTTACCTATTAGATATCCTTCTCCAAACTCACCACCAAGAGGCCGTGTGAAAATTCCACTATGGCGAAAGATGAAGGAATCACCTGTACTACCAGGGAATCTGGTTATCATAAATGAGGCATCGCATACCACTTGAATGTTCAATGAATGGGTACTCTTCCGATTTCTGAAGATGTATTCAGTTTCAGATTATGGGCATATTGAAACATGTGTCCCATCAGTGCAGCCAATGACATGTGGGAATTGGGCTAATTGGTAAAATGATAATTTAGTAAGCTGCAATTTCTGTGCTGTGTTTGGAAATCTGATGTAATCATTGTTTTTCATGAGCATTGCATCCGGAAATGCATGGAAAAAGCATGAAAACGCACTTTGTGAAATCCTTCCTGCTGCAGCTATCACACCCTGGTAGCTTCTTGAGGCTAAGCGGTGCAGGGAACATAATACATGCACATGAGTGGGAATTGTATTGGTCCTGCGAGTGTGTCGCTGCAGTTGTGGGTGAAGTTCAGAGAATAAATCTAAAATCAGGACAGAATTTAATCCATACTCATCAAAGATTTCCTCCTCTGTCTGATCAAACATGGTAATGCACATTCCAAAAATGGGCTCCAGTCTCCTCCTCTTCTCTGCAAACCTGTCAGGATCTTCATCCTACTTGCCATGACGTAAAGAGCAGCCATTGTGGGAAATGCAGATGCACTCTGAGGCTGTTTATATAGGTTGCACCTGATTACCTCCTGATTTCAGTTGATGTTAAATTGCACATGCAAAATCTCCATTTTGCGAATATTCACAATTTAAGAATGCTTCTTACATAGATTTAGTGATTACCTATTTGTGAATCGCTAACTGTGATTTGCTATTTAGAGTCGCAATTTTAGGGAATTGCAAAAATTGCGATTCCCTTAATTTGAACTGCGATTGCCTCTCATAGATCTGGAAATCCTATTTTGCACTCACAAATGGTCATATTCAGCGATTCACACCATTGTGAGTGCAAATTCCTTTAATACATCTGGCCCTAAGTACCCAAAGAGTACTATTTTATGATCAAGAAATTGTGCGGGATTGTAACGTCACTTCATCCTGGTGTTTTGACTGGTTAATTTCACCACTGGAACTGTGTGGCAAAGAGATGTATCTTGAAATTCTCTCGGCCCCTTTGACTTGAACAAATACAAACAAAATGTTTTACACTTCAGATATGTAAATTTCACACAATGGTTCTTCAAGAATTTTGAGTATATTATCATCAATTTTCCTTCTGTATTCAATAGTTACCACAGTATATCCTATAGTCATCTCAACTTTCCATGTTTACCTTTGTGAACCATTACAAGACATTTCAGCCAATATTTTATCAATAAAGGAAGCCATTCTGGAAGCCATCATAACTGCAGTAAAGACATAGGAATTGGTATGCTTCTGTTTCATGCCAAATACGGACGCCATTTGTAAATAGCCTATGGTATGTCCTTAGTGCACCTACCTGCCTTCCTTGTATTCTGATGCCTTGCATCAAGATTCTCTCTAGCCTTCTTACTGCACACAGTTAACAACCATCTGCATGTGTAGAGATCTTCACTGTTTATTGCAATCCAACATCTTCATTTAGCAACTACCACTTTTAAGGTGGTTACGGATGGGAAGCAGGTGCAAACTTGGCAATAATTCTTTTGATGCTGCTGACCAGGTCTATAACAAGAACCACTTCCACGGATCAAAGGTCAGTCTAAGGAGGGTATAGTGGACTTTATTATTGGTAATGCTATTAATAGATTATTTGTTATGCGCAACTTCCAACCAAGAATGGGTCTCTTGCCTTGTGTGAACACTGCCGACGACAGCAAACGCCCCTACTCAAATTTAGATCTGATCACCCGATAAAGAATGAGGCTAGGAGGAAAAATAGAGTTTCGCGAAATTTACGGTGCCTAGTTTCTTGCATGGTCGCCATAGGAATAGCATTTTATAAGACTGCCCCATGAGTTCTGAAGACTCTCATACAATTTGCAGTGAGAGATTTTGATCCCTGACTATAATTAACCCGATGCAGGATAGATGCCATGTTGACATTCTATGGCACCAAATGTAATTGTCATAGAGAGGCAGATATGTGGGCAAATTGCTCTGGGCCAACAGCATTTTGGCCACTGCACTTTGCATACTCTGCAGACCCACAATGCTCCTATTAGGCAGACTCACAGTATACTTTCTTGGCAGAGTCACAGTACTCTTCTTAGACAGCGTCACAAGGTGCGTGTCACAGGTGATCCACGTCAGAGCGTAAGAGGCCACCTAACTGGAAAGGACAAAGGATCAATTCTTAGTACGGCCAGGTGAACCAATCACAAGGCCTCACACATCTATCAGAAGCTACAGGTTGGCTTCGTAGCACTTCCCGTTGATCTGCGGGGACCTGCGGGTATCTGTCTTTCGAACCTGAGATGAGCCTGGACGTATATATATCCCCATGGGTTGAATAATTTATTTGAGAGTTTTATATAGCGCTAGCTAGACCCGAAGGTATCAGAGCGCTTTACAATGATAGATGTTGTCCAGAAAACAGAACTATATAAATGTTAGTTGCTTCTACAAGCTTGTGAAATATGACAAACAATTACAAAAACATGTGATTTTTTTCCCAATTGTGTTCAGCCTTCAGAAAGATCACAGTTGCTTCAAACTATATTTACAGTTTATCAAAATTTCTATGTAAAAAAATAATTAAATCTAATTAAATTAAGTCTCTGGAATGATCAATCACATTGCGATGCTTTCTGATAAATACATCTAGTCATATTTTTGTTCGCTTGAGATACAGATATAAAATTAAAATAAATGACTAAAACATTGTTTCAAAATAAGTGAAAAGTTATTGCAGCAAAGCACTGCTCCAGGTGGCTGGTCAGGGCGGTATACCAACAAAAAATAAATATTTACTTTCCTGCCTTGACTGAAATGACTCACCTATGAAGCAAGACAAGGTCCTTCATTGAGAATTCACGGTCCTATTTCTTCCCCTCCCAAACAAAGAGACGCACAAACAGACTCTGGCTGGATCGTAAATGTACAAAAAAAGGGAAAAGATCTTTCCTTTTGTGAAAGGGACCTCAAGATGAGTTGACCTTCAGCAAATATTGACTGGTGAAAACAAAGGTGACTCTTAGCTTCTTGCCAGACACCTTGGCACAGACTGGTGCAGACAATCGGTTGCTCCAATCACGTGCGCGCGTTTTTCAAGGAAAGCAAATATGGCTGACACAAGTGACCGGGCAACTTGCCAGGGCGCCCCTCCATTCGGTGTAGTGGCCCCCTCTCGCCTCCCGCCTCCCGCCACCAACCATCCTCCTGTCTTTTTAACTGTGCTGAGACTAGGTTGCCACCTTTCCCAAAAAATATAGCGCCATCTGTTCATCTTTTAACGTTTTGCAAAGGCCCCTGCATGATTCTTAAGTGGAACTTTATATGAAATTGTCTGTATTAATTTTTAACATGGCTTTTCTGCCTGCTACAACATTCCACTGGTCTCTTTTTTGTATATTTTAGTGTGTCGCCCTGAGTCGGACAGGTGTGCCCGTGCACACTGTGTCATAGGAACCAAGCTGTACCCGGGTCATGAGCCCATAACTAGGGTGAAATCGGTCCTGGATTGCTTGTTTTCCAGTTCAGGAAGTACCTGGCCTGGTAGTTTGGGCTGGCCTGTTTCCATTGGAGCAGGGTTGAGCCTGATTTGCATATGGCTGGGTCCAAACTTGGGCAACATGGTGTGCAGACTTCCATCTATCACTTTTTTATTTTTTTTATTCTTTGTTGTATATATATTTTAGTTTACTTTTTTGCATATATATCTTTGTATATTTCAACAAGCCATGTTTAATCTTCCACTGTAGTGGATGGCAAAATAGGTGCTTAAGTCCACAAGTGGCATTTAGCTTCCAGGCCTGGGGTATAATTTTTACACCATACTAAGGACTTACAGGCAAGTTAAATGTGCCAATCAGTAATAAGTCAATTTAACCATGGGTAAAAGGAAGCACAGGCACTTTACTACTGGATAGCAGGGTTAAAGTCCACAGAATCCTAAAGCAAGTCAAATATAGGGTGCAGAAAAAGGCACAAAATCAGGGATGACCACACAGAAAAGGCAGATTACCTACAATGAGCATCTATCAGACCAAACCCATTCCTGCAAGATGTGTTCATCAAGGTCTTCTACCCTTGGAAGCCGATATTTTGCAACCCATCTTGAATATATCCTAAGGTTCATCCTGCTGGACCACTTCAAGCACCCAAAAAAGTTACTACATATACATGTGGAACCAATGACCAAACAAAACATGTGATCCGGCTGCAAGAACTTGCTGGCTGGCCTCACTTGTCCTGCTGTCCTGCTTGGAGCTATTACCACTTCTTGACTGGAGTTTTGTAGGGATACCCACTTTTTATATCCACACAACCCCCTGGAAACAAGCTTAGATGCAGCCCCCAGGATCAACTGTCTTAACTTTTTCTTGCTCTAAATTTTATTTCGAATGCAAAGGCTCAAATCCGACTAAGTCACACACTTCAAACTGACCACATTTAGTCGTGCATCACCTACTTGAGGAGGGTGTATCCCATCTGGACCTCTGGAGGACACATGGACACTTCTGGCGATTTATGTACACACTCTTTATTGACTTTCAATGCTATGTTTTTTATTGTTTTTTTTTTCCCTTTTTTCCATTTCTTTTTTAATCCTTTGTCTGATTTTCCTAATTTTTGTTTAGTTTCTCTTATAGAAAAATCATTTTACTTAAACTTGGTGTGATGCCTAAGTCCTACATTTTTTCACTGTCTTTTTTTTAACTCTAGTTGTTTGCTTAATCTGTAACACACAAACATTCCATTTTCTCCGAGAATTGCGTAGACGTAAGTGCCAAGTTTCCAATGGCCATGCTTCCTTTTAGTGAAACCTCAATGTCTCTGTGGTGTCTTCTGTGCTGGAGTTCAGGCTTGGCTCACATCAATGCTGTCTCTCCTTCTCCCATATTTTGCCAGTTGATTTTCCTATATACTTTGAGAAGATGGTGCATAGGTCTCCAGGAAATCCTCAAAATTTGAGGACCGCTCCTCTTGATGTCAGCATCAGGTTCTTTGTTTGGACACAGAGTAAGAGATGAATTTGTCCCAGTCTAAAGTCTGAGGGGGTCATTAGGAGATAACTTCTCCGACAAACCATCTGCAGACACACCACCAGGTTTAAAGATGGCTGCCGTTCTGAAATGATATCTAGACGTCCTGTGGGAGCTTCTGTGGTGGATATAATAGAGCCAGCAGGTCTGCCATGCTACGTAAGCATAGTGTACCTGTTGTTACTTATGTGGTCCTTGGAGATAGCTCTGCGAATCCTAGAACCTATGTTCCTCATGCACACTCTTTGTGTTAGGAGAATTTAAGCATTTTCTGTCCGGTACCGCCATGGATTCAATAGCCATTCCAGACAGAAGACACGCCGGGTGGAGTGACACCAGAGGGGCTGCTCTTAAGTGGAAGGCTCCTTTGCCACCATTTCTGATGGTGCAAGGCAAGCTGAAGAAGTATTCCCAATGGTGATCAAACAGGGTTCTGCCATCGGGAATGCCACGAATCACTGCCTTGGAGATGGGAAAACAGTTCAGAGAGGTGGGTGGATGGATGTCTCATTGCTGCTATCTCAAATAGCCCCCCTATGTCTGAGAGTTTTCACTAAGAGGCAATGCTACTTAAGATTTTGTGATAATACATTCTATAGGGGAATGTTATGGCTAAATCCATTTCATGACTTGAAAATCCTAGGGATTAGTTTCATGTGGCACCGGGGCAAGATCACTAACTGCCCCATGTTCAGGGATCTTGACTCAGATTATCAGATTGGCACTCGCCCCACAATGGCATCGATTGTGAGCTAAAGGCACTTAGCACAACTGGTGCTCTCTTAGGACCTAATTCACAAAGGGCCTCCGCACTCGTGGCAGAGGCCCTGCAGCCGTGGAGGAGTCTCTGCACTTGGGGAGAATCACCGCAATGAGATTTCTCATTGTGGAGATTCCGCCCTCAACTCGGAGACTCCCCCATGACTGCGAGGCCTCCGCTACGAGTGTAGAGACTGTTTGTGAATCAGTTCCAAGTCTGCAGGCCTGTGCTGTCTTTCATGCTTCAATCGTCATGTCGAAGGTCCCTAAAGACGAAACGCATCATATACTGGTGCAGCTTTCTTACCCCGTTATCAGGAGGAGCTTTGGACCAAGGGTGAAACCAGCTTCTCACTACACGCTGAAATGTGAGAAGTGGGCTAGGGAGATGGACTCCGGCAACTCTGGAGCTAGGTCAAAGTGGGCCGGGCAACCAGCTCTGTGGACAACCTGGACTTGCTCTAGAGTATCCAGAGCCCTTAGAATGACTCTTTAGCCAAACATCTTGGTAGCGCAGGGGCGAAGCCCACAAAAGGGTTCAAATAATGGCTATGCCTGGGTGGAGTTCGGCTACGTGGAACTCCGCAGAGGGACCAAAAAACTCTGCCACGCAACGCTGAGTTCCGCCAGCAGCAGAGTGCGTTGGGTCATGCCGTTCGCATTGATTTTCAACCCCGGGTGTTTGTCTTGCAATGTAAAATCAGCACGAACGGCACCATGTGCAGCGCAAAAGGGCGCTGCTTATTTTCTTGCGGCTCGAGTAGTTTTTCTACCCAAGCAGCAGCTTTCTCAACGCGAATGTAAGGTTTCTCAACTCGAGCGGCAGTGACCATCCGTACCGCCTGCGTTGAGAAATCTCGCCAGAAAGTGGATTTTCCTCGCTCGCACTAGCCAACTTGACGTTTTTGGAGCTCCGTGTTCTCAGCGGAGTACAAAAAACTCCGCAAACTCTGTGAACGGAGTGGAGTTCATCGCCCAGGCCTAATATTGGCCACCCCCAGGCTCCTACCACATTTAGTCACAAATAGAAATTCTTGTTCGGCGCAGATTTCTGGCATAAAATTAAAAGAATCTGCCTGATATGGAATAAATAATTTTACAGTAGAGGGAGACTTTTTTTCCGAAAGATGCCGCCATCTATCTAACACTTCTGAGAGTGCTACCGTGGGGTGCTAGTGCTCCTGCTCCCTGTTCCCCTCTGCCCTGGTAACGGGAGACAAAAGACATCCCGCCTTCAGACTGCTGATATTCGGATTGATGCCCGTGATAGGCCGGAGGGCAGCACGTTGGGTTGGGCTCCTGCTGTCAGAGCAGAGTTTGTTTCAGGTGCCACAGTGAGAGGTAGATGTCCCTGTCTTGAGCTGGTGTCATCTCCCCCTTCTGAAAGGCGACCTCGAGCCCACCCCTCTACCCACCCTACATATGTCTTATACAGTACATACTGTCTGGTTACAAGTACAAATAAAAAGTAACCGCATCGTAATGCGAGAAGTTATAAATCCATTTGCAATGAAAAATAATATTTATATCTGACATGCATCCCAAATCTCATCTGTGGATTTGCCAAGAATACATAATGATTTCATCTCTAGCGTTGGTTGAATAACGCCACCCCCTCCCCAGCAACACCCCCACATCAGAAGGCCGCCAGTGGCGTGCGTCATCGGGAGGTTACACGCACCATAGTGCCAATATCGGCAACACTCGCCACCCCACCATACAGCAATCTCCTATAGAATAACCAAACAAGACACCTTCTTTGTGGAGAAAACTGCTGCAGGTTTATTAGCATTACAAACATGCCAACATGGTGGGTTATCTTACGGGCGATCCCAAGGCAGGCAGCCCCTCGCCGCCTGCCACCTGATGAGCCAAATTACACCGTGGCCTCCCCAACGGTGTTTGCCATATTTTGGGGGAGGGAAGACCCCTCCCACCAGTGGACCCACAGACCACGCCCCTGCTCACGCCCCATACGGGGGCGGAGCCTGCCAGGCAACCCCCGGTTGCTCAGGTCCACAACCGCCCGTAGGACTAACGGGGCGCCGTCGCTCCTCCAGGGTCCAACGCGAGGACCTCCCTGTGGATATTTGGCCTTTGCACCCTTGTTGTGCTTCTGTACATGGTACCCGTATGTACCTACAGCCTCTGGATCGCCCTGTAACTCCGCCTGCAACACAAAATAATACATTAGATAAACCCCCCCCCCACACCCCCAGCCTGAACGCCGGGTATGCGGTAGGGAGGGAAACGGCGTCAGGGGAATGGGCCAAGAGGGCGCCCAGGGGGCGGGGAGAGGTATATGTAACTCGCCCCCTCCCCGGAAGTGACGCGGCACCTGGACCACTGAGGGTCCCAAACACTGGAAGGCTGCCTCCTGTGCCCTCCTGTGGCACTAAGGTGGCCGCCCTCTTAGCGGGTCTCCTTCGTGGACCCCGGGCAGCCTGCATAGTGCCAATATCGGCAACACTCGCCACCTCACCATACAGCAATCTCCTATAGAATAACCAAACAAGACACCTTCTTTGTGGAGAAAACTGCTGCAGGTTTATTAGCATTACAAACATGCCAACATGGTGGGTTATCTTACGGGCGATCCCAAGGCAGGCAGCCCCTCGCCGCCTGCCACCTGATGAGCCAAATTACACCGTGGCCTCCCCAACGGTGTTTGCCATATTTTGGGGGAGGGAAGACCCCTCCCACCAGTGGACCCACAGACCACGCCCCTGCTCACGCCCCATACGGGGGCGGAGCCTGCCAGGCAACCCCCGGTTGCTCAGGTCCACAACCGCCCGTAGGACTAACGGGGCGCCGTCGCTCCTCCAGGGTCCAACGCGAGGACCTCCCTGTGGATATTTGGCCTTTGCACCCTTGTTGTGCTTCTGTACATGGTACCCGTATGTACCTACAGCCTCTGGATCGCCCTGTAACTCCGCCACAGCTCTGGGTGTGGCCACCGTCACCCCAGAGCTCCCCACCAAGGTAGATTCCCTTACTTACACCCTGCTGTTACCAACGCCTCGCCCAGATCAAGCAGGAACAGATCCATCCCCACTCTGGATAGGTGGACCCCATCTTCTTCCCAACATCCTGTGACCTTAGAGTGCAGTAACCCATGCCGGATGAAACCAAAACCCCTTTGCGCCGTGAATTTTCTCATGGCATTGTTAACCTTCCTGCGAGAGACCTCCATGGCTTCCTTAGATCGTGCGCCCTGCCACACCTGCAGGGGTGTTATCTCAGACCACCATATTTCACAGGCCCCCAGCTGATTGCTCAATTTACACAAGGTGCCCGTCATGTCCTGGAGCAGTGCCCTTCTCCCGCGGGCTGCAAGGTCATTCCCTCCCAGGTGTATAACCAACACATTAGGAGGAGGAACGCCCCCCAGAATCTGCTGCAGCTTCTTCAGCAAGCAGGACCAGCGCATGCCAGGTTCTCCTAGCCAGATAATGTCTGTGGCCGTAAGGCCGTGCCTCCAATTCCTGCTCTCGGCCCACTGTGATATTCGTAAGACGCCCGAATGGCCAATGACCCAGACCATCGTTCCTGGCAATTAAAGAGATGAAAGGTTGCAACGTTTTTATTGACTCACTGCACATCTACAAGAAATAACATGTACACATTACACTTCACTGCAAGCCACCGGCATCTGGTGCCGCAAAATGTCCCGGACGTCCCCCTGTTGTCCTTCCCACAGTACTGTTGCCTCACTGTACATTCCATACAACCCAGGCACTTAATACCCTTCATGCCACCGGCGTCTGGTGCCGCCAAATTACAGACCGTCCACCTTATTGTCAGTACCTTCATCTTTCCACCGTCAGAGCCCCCTTACATTGGCCATCAAGACCGAATGTATCTTTTGTAACACTGAGACTTCCAACGCCCCACCTGTTTGATGCCTTCCGCTGGCAGGCCTGCCCTAAACGCTGTGGTGGCTGCTCCTATGCGGAACGAGTGGCTGCAGAATCGTTTGCCATGTACCTTCTTGCCCGCCAATGCCAAACATGCCTGCATTACGCTTTGTAACTGGAACTTAGTGAGGGGGGTACTGTCTGCATGTATCAATAGGTAACCCTCCTGTTTGGGGCGCAGTGCCAGGTAGGCCGACACCAGGCGCACCGGGCAGTACCGTGCCGTTGCCAGCTGGTGCAGTACAATTAACCTCCCCTCCCCTACTTGGTCCGTTTTCGACCTTCTTAATACTATTGTGAGGAGATCTCCCGCCAGGCTCGCATCCTGCCTGTACAATGCCACCCCAGACCTGTCCTGCTTGGACCTAGCCACCAACTCACCTACTCTGAGTGCCCCAAAAAAGGCCAGGCTGAACGTTGCCGAAAAGAGTGCCGCTTCAAAAGGTGAATGTGTAGCCTTGTGTACCCAGTCCAGCATCCCCTGCAGAGTCTCAAAATCAATGGGGGACCTAGTGTCTGGCGGCCGTGGCTCGCACCTGGCCCAGCCCTTAATCGCCGCCCTTATTAAGAAGGATTTTGTTGGATCCTCCTGCCCATTTAGTTTAGCGTGGTGGCTTATCGCTGACAAGTGTCCCGCTATCCAAGGGTGGCTCTTCCCTTCGTCTTTTGCCCATATAACGAACCTTTGCACCCTGCTCTCTAGCGACGCCTCCCCCTCTTCCCAGGCTCCTGCCACTGCACAAAATTTTGCCACACACGCCCTATAACGCTTACTGGTCCTTGGCGCCAGGGAAAGTTCACCCAGCCCCTCAGTCGCCTTTCCACTTCAGAAGGAACCAGAGGTGTTGTGGAAAAGGTGTCATCTCCTCTCTCGCTCTCGGCCACGCCTCCCGGAACCGGCGCCACTGAAAACGAGAGAGAGCGTCAGCTGCTATGTTCTGCACCCCTTGGATGTGTCGCGCCCTGCATTCGACATTGTTGACCAGGCAAGCACGCACCAGTTCCCTCAACAGGCACAACACTAGTGGACAAGACGCGGACTGTGAATTGATGGCCTGCACCACAGCCATGTTGTCCGACCAGAACACCACCCTCCTTGCTCTCAGCGCAGCAGGCCATAGGTGGAACGCTATCACTATGGGAAACAACTCCAGAACTGTAATGCGGGCCGTGATATTCTTTTTGTGCCAAGCATTTGGCCATTTCTGCGCACACCACTCCGTGTCTAGGATAGCCCCAAAACCTTCTCTACCTGCCGCGTCTGTGAATAGCGCCAGTTCTGGGCTTTCCGTCCAAGGTTCCCTCCAGATTACTGAGCCGTTGAAGGTGGACAGAAACGTAGCCCACATGGCCAGGTCTTCCTTCATTCCCTTGCTTAGCTTCACCATGTGGTGCTTCTTCTTTACATTCGCCGTTGCCCTGGCTAGCCTGCGCGCAAACACCCTCCCAGCTGGTATTACTCTGGCTGCGAAGTTAAGTTTACCCAGAAGGCTTTGAACGCAACTGAGGGATGCTTTGTCCTGCCCTATGACTGACTGAATTTGCTGGGCCAAGTCCTGGACCTTGTCCGCTGGCAGCCTGGACTCTCCCACCAGGGTGTCCAGTTCGATCCCCAAGAATGTTAATACTTGCGCAGGCCCCTCCGTTTTCCCCGCGCGAGTGGTACACCCAGGTGACCTGACAACTCTTCGAAGCTTCTCAGGGCCTTACTGCAATCCTGTGTGCCTTCCCCCTATGAAAAGGAAGTCGTCAAGGTAGTGCGTGACGCCCGCCACCCCGTAGCTTGCTTGCAGGGCCCATTGCAGGAAAGTGCTGAAAGCCTCGAAATAGGCACAGGAAACAGCACAACCCATGGGCATGCATCTGTCGTAAAAGTACCTGTCCTCCAGCCTGAAACCCAGCAGGTGTTGGCTGCTCGGGTGAACTGGTAGCAAGCGAAAAGCAGATTCAATGTCTGCTTTTGCCAACCAGGCCCCCTTGCCCGCCCTCCTGACTAGGTCTAATGCTACGTCCAGAGTACAGTACGTGACAGAGCAGGATCCTTCCTCTAGCCCATGGTTGACCGATTTCCCTTCCGGGTATGACAAGTGGTGAATTAGTCTGAACGACCCTGGCTCCTTCTTGGGCACCACCCCCAGGGGGAGACAACGAAGTTGTGAAGCGGGGGCCGCAGGAAAGGACCCGCCACTCTGCCTAGAACCCTCTCCTTTTCCACCTTTGCTCTTACTACTGCTGGATGTTCCCTTGCTGACTTAAGGTTATCGGCCTCTTGACTTCCCAGCGGGCCCACATAGGGAATCTTGAAACCCTCGCTAAAACCTCCCAGCAGCAAGAGGCCATCCTGTTTGTTAGGGTACTGTCTGAGGAGAGGCAGGAGGTTGACCAGGCTGACTGGCGAGGGGCCCTTGACTGCCTGCATGGGAACTGGGGCTACGTCCCGGGGGGTAGGGATATCGCTGGTGTCGCCCTGTGCTGCCGCTGTGACAAGAAAATGCTGATGCTGGGAGTTGGGGGAGGGGTGGAGGCATGCTGGTTTTCCGCGCCGCTAGGCTCAACTAGCCTGACCGCCTCTGCCGGCGGACTGACGCTCCTGCTGCGAGTGACAAGAGACCGCAGGGTGAGGCCCCCACATCTGTCGCATGCGTGCTGGAACTTGCACGTTTTGCCCCACGAGCATGAACCTTTGTTGAACAAGCGGCATGTCCCTGGAGGAGACCTCCTAAAGCCCCCCTCTGGCCACCTCTTCGGGAACCCCCGAAATGTCTGTTTAAATCCCTGCGACTCCCACAGATAAGGGCCTTTACCTGTCCCCCGCCCAGCCTGTGCCTTGCCCATTGTCCCTGTGTTCTGCTGTGCGCGAGAACCCATGTGGTCTAACCAGAGCTGGACCTCCTTCTGGTCCCACGTCATCTCCGGACACACGGACATCTTCTTCCTGAACTCCCTGTCATAGTTCAGCCACCCGTTCCCCCACTTCAACGCCTCGTTGTGGATTAACCTGCTATATTGCAAGAGCCCTTGTCCCACCTCGGGATGTTTTTCAAGAATGACAGCGGACAAGATGGAAAATGCTTCCAGCCAATTTTCAATGTTCTTCTCCGGCCAAGCCTGAAACTTTACTTTCTTGTCCTCCTCCTTTCCCCCTGCCTTCCTGGCATCTATGCCATCCTGCCCAAGCAACAGCAGGGAGAAAATGTCAATGAGTTCTCGCCTCCATATGGCTTCCTTGGCCGCCTGGGGCACCTGCCAAGCCAGGGAGCAGCGGCCAGAAAGCAGGGGGCTGCAGTAACCAACTGTATGGGTGCGGGCGGTGGACACAACGGGGGGAGATACAATAGCGGGCTTCGGAGGAGTAAGTGCTCCAGCTGTGAGTTCTTTGGTTACGGAAATAGTATTACCATTGGCCGCAGGAGGCCCCACCGCTGCGGACGGTGTGCCCACCACCAAGCCTGCGCTTGCCCTCTCCAAGGAGGGCTGTGTGACTGTTGTGCGCGCATTCGCTTCCTCCACTGCTGCCATAACAGACATGGGAGAAATTTGTTCGGTCACCCCTGTTAACACCAGCGCAGCCGCGTCGGGGACCCTGCGTTGTATCTGTTGTTCGCTCCCCTGGCTTCCCCATGCAGCAGCCGCCACTTGCGCCCCTCCTGCCCCCCTGCCTGTCTTGCCCCCCACTGGCGGTGAGCAGTGTCCCTGTTGACCTGCTCTGACCTCCGCCATGAAGTCTCTCATGGTGTCTAAGATCTTACCCAGTTCTTCCTGGGTGGCAAATTTCCCTGTTGCCAAACTGTCTGGAGGGGTAGCCGGCCCCACGGGCGGGGACAAGTTCAGCTGGGAGACGGCATCCCTGGGCGCAGGCGGCGCCCTGGGCTTAGGGGGCGGCGGATCTGCCGGAAAGTCCTTGCTCGTTGGCTTGCGGGCCCGCTTGGGCCTGGATGGACCTGCCTCGGTACTGGGCTCCTGCTCTGTGATGGGGGCGTCGTTGCCCAACCCCGAGTCCTCTGGATCTCCTGCGTTCAAGAGAGCCGTGGCCCTTGCCAATCCCTTGGTCTTGGCCATCCTGATAAATGCCGCCCACAGTGCCTCCTGGGATGATTCGGGCATGGTATCCTCCACCTGGGACGTCTGCGAAAAAAGGGGGGGGGAGCCCTGGCCTTCCATGCTGCCCTGCTGGCCCAACGGTCACCCAATCTGAGGAGACAAATAGCGGAATCAAAACCAAACCCCCACAGGGTGCCCCCTGGTCTCATGCAGACCCTTGAACCATATCCGCCATTGCTCTGTCCCCGACCCCACCTTGTACTTACATAATATGGCTGGGGTGGATGACCTTATTCTGTGGTGTGCCCTATTTCGGATTCCGTGGATGTTCTGCGAGCGGGGATGAAGAAAAGTAAGTTAGCTGTTGCCCCGGGGTTGGAACCGCACCCCGCCTACTCGGTGGGCTGCACTTCGCATACTTAAACAACCACTCAATCCCCTGGTATGCTTTCCGCCTCCCCTTCGCCAAGTCCCCTTTCATACCTGTCCCCTGAAGTCCCTTCCTATTGCAATGCCCGCCTCTTGCTCCAGGTGGACCCTGCGACCCAGTCCGGAGTGCACCGTGTGCCCCTAGACCGAGTACCTGATCCTTGGCCTTGCGAAGCGTGGCCTTTGGCGTCGTGCCTGTCCTTCCGAGCAAGAGCTGGAAGGGAAACGAACAAGGATTAGCATTTCCCCCCCTGTTAGATAACGCTAGAATTTATTGAGGAGTCGGTTTGCCCGGAGCGGGCACAGCTGGAAGAAAACCACAGTGCTGCCGACTGTACGATTGCCCTGTAACCGGCAACACAGTGCAACACATGCGTCCGCAGCGGCACCACCCGCTGCGCCCACGCCATACTACAACGCCCCTTTGCTGTGCCCCGGAGGCTGCCCCAGCACAGCGCCCAACCGCACTAGCCTACCGCGCAGATCCCCCGTGGCCGGGCCTGCCACCGCCTGTCGGTTTTCACCCCCATCACTCTCCCAACGCCCCTGGTTTCTAGCGCCAGGGTCGGCAGTCCAGGTTTCGGGCCACCTCCTCTCCGACCCAGTGCCAGCGAACCCTGTACCACCAGAGGGGGGGGGCAACCCCAGCGACCCCACGTGCTTCCTATTACTCCCGGGACCGAGCACACTGGGGCCTCAAGGAGAACAGGGCAGGGGTTTTGAGCACATGACCCCGATTGCGTGCGCTCCCCTCTTAACATAAATGCGGACCTTGACTGCCAAAGAAACCTCCGCACAAAAGAGGGGGATAAAGCGCAGCTCCCCCGAGGAATCTGGCCACCACCTGCCGCATTGCCTGGATACTTGCAAGCCATAAACCAGGTAGTACACCACCACTAGCGCCGCGCTCAATCACCCACAAATGCACCTCGTAAATTTGTCTGGTGCCCTTACTGCCGCCTAGACATGTGTCGCCAAACAATGACCGCTCAGATCGCTAGCCTTAACATTGGAGGACTAATGTTGCCCGGGCACTGCTGATGATATGAGCCCCGCTGCGCAACACCAGGCCTTTAAACGCCAAACCTGTGCACCGCGACCCGCCAATTGCGCGTCCACAATCCGGTACCTAATGCCTGCAGTCGTAAACGAGCAATGCCCCCAGCCGCACCCCCCGCACCACAACAGTTCGCCTAACTCTCGTGACGCCGGGTCGCATGTTACATTGAGCACGTGGGCAAGGGGGGACTCGCTGCGGCTCACCTGGCTGTTAGGCGCTACCGACTTGTGCCACTCGAAGCCGTGGTGTCCGGCTGTTGGCCACGGTCCGACGCGCAGCGCGCAGCTAAATGCTTAATGCCGCCTGCGCATATGATGAAACGGGACCACCGGCGAGAGGGCAAGACAGTATACCAGATCGGACACTGCTGCCGTCAACTTGCCCGTACTGGTCGCAGCCCGGCGCCCACCCCGCAGTAGCGAGGAAGCCACACGGATGCTCTACCCCCCCAACATGTAATAATGCCGGCGGCCACGGTGATTGGGCGGCTGGCCTGAAAGCGCCGTGTCGGGGGGGAAGCAAGACGGCTCTAACTCGTGGACCGGGGCACCGTGAAAACAGGCAGCACTGCGCCCTGGCTGGCCAACACGCGGATGTGCCCCTTTCCCCATTCCTGCATAAACGGGAGCCTGGCTGCTCTCCCTTGACCTCTCGCCCCCGACCGGCTCCTGCCCAGGGACGCCTGTGTCACCGGGTCGCCTAGGCCAGGGCTGCTGGCCTGAAACCGCTAAGAGCTGCCCACACCCCTCCTCACCCTCAGCGGACCGCCGCCTCGGCGATGGCCGGGCTAGACCCCCGTCCAGCGGGTGCCTCTGATATGGGGGTTGCGGGGGTGAGCGGGGTGATTGCTTACTTGGCTACAGCTCGTGGTCAGCTCCTGGCGATCTCGGCACACGTCCAACGGCGTCAGGGGAATGGGCCAAGAGGGCGCCCAGGGGGCGGGGAGAGGTATATGTACCTCGCCCCCTCCCCGGAAGTGACGCGGCACCTGGACCACTGAGGGTCCCAAACACTGGAAGGCTGCCTCCTGTGCCCTCCTGTGGCACTAAGGTGGCCGCCCTCTTAGCGGGTCTCCTTCGTGGACCCCGGGCAGCCTGCATTGTTCACTGTCTGCGCATTGTAAGTTCCGTCCAAACCTGGCTTCAGGCTGCAGCTGGACTCACGCCTGGGCCCCGCCCCCCTGCTTCCCTTTCCTCCATCACTTCTTACTGTGTAAAATAGCTCCCCTCCACTTTCCTTCCTCCTTTCCTTTTCTTCCTCCCTCCCTCCCTCCTCTTCCTTCATTTATCCCTTCTTCTCTCCATCCTTCGCCCCGGCTCCGCCCCTTTTCTTCCTCCCTCCCTCGCTCCCTCCTCTTCATTTATCCCTTCTTCTCTCCAACCTTCGCCCTGGCTCCGCCCCTTTTCCTCTCTCCCTCCAGCCTTCTGCTCCTCTTTTCCTTTTCTTCCTCCCTCCCTCCCTCCTCTTCCTTCATTTATCCCTTCTTCTGTCCATCCTTCGCCCTGGCTCCGCCCCTTTTCTTCCTCCCTCCCTCCCTCCTCTTCCTTCATTTATCCCTTCTTCTGTCCATCCTTCGCCCTGGCTCCGCCCCTTTTCTTCCTCCCTCCCTCCCTCCTCTTCCTTCATTTATCCCTTCTTCTCTCCATCCTTCGCCCTGGCTCCGCCCCTTTTCTTCCTCCCTCCCTCCCTCCTCTTCCTTCATTTATCCCTTCTTCTCTCCATCCTTCGCCCTGGCTCCGCCCCTTTTCTTCCTCCCTCCCTCCCTCCTCTTCCTTCATTTATCCCTTCTTCTCTCCATCCTTCGCCCTGGCTCTGCCCCTTTTCTTCTCTCCCTCCAGCCTTCTGCTCCTCTTTTCGGCCCTATTGTTTTGCATTCGATTTTTCCACCTTTACTGCTTCATTTCTGTCTTCTTCTATTGCTCCATGTTTCTTTTTTTTTTTTACCATTCATTTATTTTCCCATTAATTTGGTATTTCGAATCTTCACTTCTTTTCTTCCTGTCTGCTCTTTTCTCTTTGCCCTGTTTGTTATGCCCTTTCTTTGTCCATTTTAATATTTCCATTGCTATCCTACAAGTCTTACTTTCGTCCTTCTCCTTCTCTCTTCCCATGTCTTGACCAGCTCCTGGCATCATTGGTACTCACAGCGAAAATCCCACCAAGTCCAGTTTTCTGTCCAAACAGTGCTAAGAATCTCCCCTTCAGGTTCGTTGTATGTAAATGTATCTCATGAATAAACATTCTGGAGATCCTACAATCACGAGTGGGTATAGTCCTTGTGATCTGTCAGCAAGGGATCCATCCATAGGCCAGTGTTCGAGGGCAGGAATATAGACCTTTTCCAGGATGACCTTTGACACTGCAAATGATTCCTATTTCTGCTCCTTATATTTATTTATTTCCTTGTTTAGAAGTTTTGTAAAGCGCTACTGGCAGCTGTTCAGGTGCTTCAGGGAGCTGCGGATGGTGCAAACCAAGCATGTAAAGAGAAGGAGGGCAAGTTAAATCCTGACCGAAAGGCCAAGCTGCTGCAGTCAGAACACCAAACCTCACCTATAGAGAGTCCCCTCGATAGAAAGAGTGAATATTTGTGTTTTCAGAAGTTTCCTGAATCACTTCAGATTGGGTTAGATCTCAGCCTCGGATTGTGGGGCTTCCAGAGTCCTGGCCCTTGAAGGCCCCGGGGTGCACTACCTTGTTTCCTCAGTCGTTGGTTCATCAGCTGGGTGGACACAGAGCTAACAGTTATTGAGAGGTGAGCAGTGAGGTGCCAGTTTCTGTAGGTGTAAGAGGCCTTTGCCCCAGAACGTTTCGCTGATGGTGCAAAGAGCCTTGGATTTGCTGCTGACGTCAGCTAGGAGCCGCAGTGTGATAGGGCCCTCCCGGCAGAGGCGTGGCCCCATTCTGACTGCCTGGTTCTATATCCTTTTTAGGTGACAAGGGTTTACTTGTGTGGGGCAGTGACAGTTATGTGTAAATTTATCTGAGGTGACTATCAGGAAAAGCTGGTGTGACACTGGACTTCGAACACAATTTATGAACAGCAAACTGACAGAGAAAAAAGGAACAAACGAGAAATACAAGAAAGATAAAAAGCAAGAGGATGTGTAAAAGAGTGAGAAAGTGATGACACTAAAAGAAAGCAGAAAGGAAAACAAGAAAACCATGGGGGAGGATGTGATGCCATTTCTTAATTGCACCCTTTGAAGTTAGGTGAGGTTCCCCACTTCATCAGGGGGGTTCTCAGTGAATACTTCCACTTAGCTTAGTTTCCAGTTTCATTGTTTGGAGCGCCTAGAAGCATGCGTGGAAGTGTCTCAGATTCTGGTGTTGCATTACTCGTCTCCTCACCCAGTCACACGAATCTGTGAGGCCTGTGCCCCAAATATATGTGTCTGCCCCTCAGGCCGAGCTCCCTGGACGCAGATCAGAGATTGTGAAAACTGCTTGACGTGGAAACAACTACAAAGCAGTGAGAGATAAGTAGACAGCCTGTCCCCTGGGGGCTGGGATGCATTTATAACTCTGCCTTCAAATGTATGCCACACGAAACTGCATAATAAGAGTATTTACTTATTTATGTATGCATTTTAATATAGCGCAGACATTACCCAAATATGCTTTACAATAGAAATGGATCATAAGGTAAAAATCTAATATTCCGAAGATGTAGGTACATTAGTATTGATATCCAAAGATGGGCGTTAGGTTTGATTACGCATCTATGATTAGAATACCTTCATCTGCTTCATCCCAATTATTTTCAGGGAGAAAAATGGAAATACTCCAGAGGACAGGCTTACATTTCCCCCCTCCCAAACTCCAAACAAAGGTAACATAGTAGGGAGCCGCGGCCAACAACCAATAGGTCAAGGGAGCCGCGGGTCGAAAAAGTTTGGGAACCACTGCATTAATGTATAAGAGTGGATCACATCAAAAGGCACAAAATTACATTAGCCGAAGATGTAGGTACATTCCAAAAGCTACGAACATTGGAGTACCGTGTATGTTGCAACAGTCATAAAATGTGCGCGACAGGATGCGTCTGGTGTCACATTCAAGATGGAGTCTTATGCAATGGAGGTAGTGCAGTACATCCCAAGGCGCTGATCAGTGCGGAGATGAAACCAAAGAGGTAAACACTGGAGAGGAGCGGTTGGCTAACACGCCTTTCAAGGAGGAGGGCCGCCGCTCTGATTTAAAGATAACCTTCAAAGTGATGGTGAATAGGTTTGGACGTAAGGAGTTCCATATTCTGGTTGTGCCTCCTGAGACAGATTGAGCCAGGTCAGGGGTTCTAGAAGCAGTGCTTCAGCATCTTGCGATGGTCTAGTGGCTCTAGATAGCTTAAATTTGTCAGCCAGGTAACATGGAGTGGATGTGCAAAAAGCCTTATGAGTGATACAATCCATATTGTATATGGCCCTGACTTCAATCGGCAGCCAGCCGAGTGTAACCAGCCTCAGTGAAATGTGCGCTTGTTCCTTTTAGCCCCATAAACGAAACATGCTGCTGAATGTAGGACCGATTTAAGAGGAGTGAGGTGGGTCTTGGGGAGACCAATCAGGAGAGAGTTACCATAGTTGGTTCTAGAAAGCAGCTGTGATTGAACAAGTTTTCAGATCTTGCTCTGGAATGCAGCGGTAAATTCCAGAGAAGTCGCGATTGATATAGCGCATTTCTGGCCATGGTGTTGATTTGCGATTGTAAGCGGAGCCTTTTATCTAGGATGACTCTTAGGGATTTTGCACCGTGAACAATGGTGGGCTTACTGATAAGTGCGTCCATCCATGATTGTACCGGAAGTGGTGATTTTGTTTAGTAAATGAAGAGGAATTCAGTTTTGGAGGGATTCATATTTAAATAATGTGAATTCAGTGTAAAAAGAAAGAGGCCCCCTGCTAATAGAATGAATGTTCCTTAAGGCAGGGATCAATAAATCAGTGCAAAGACTTAAGGCAACTAACTGCTTATTGAACAGTACAATATTTACAACTTGGAATGAAAGAACCAGAAGATACTTTTTTTATCCAAAAATACAAAACATAATTTTATTGTTATTGATCAATACATATTGCAATGAAAAACTCACTCATGCTATCTCACTCATGTCCACATGCACACATCACATCAAAACATTCGTTTAAAAGCAAAATATACAACAAACATGCAAAAAGGTGGTTGATATATTTTTTAGCCGGAGCTAATCTATTTCGCTCCAACAATAATTAGATTTTTTGATACAAATTCAGATAAGAATTCAAAAATCCAGAGATTTTGCATCAGGACAAACAGTGTGGCACAAACTCAGTTGACATTCGATGGTTTCTACGTGCATTTCGGCACCCGAGGTGCCTTCGTCAGGAAAGGCCACAACTTTGACATCTTGATATCCTCTGTTCTGTAACAATCACTGTAAACGATGCCTATGAGCTGGTCTTTATCAATGAGAATGATACATCCTGCGTCTGTACTCTTAACTAATGTATATCTGGCAATAAGTTGGAAGATGCGACAAACAAGTTTTTCAGGTCAGCTACCATCAGATCAATACAACGAAAGACGCTGATGTTACACCATGAGAAGATAATAATGCTTTGCACACAGGCCAGGATCAATGACTAACCAGAAGGGATAAGTCCATTTGCTTATGATATAGCTCGAGGCCTCATGGTAATGGGTTCCGCCTTCTGAAAAACGTCCTCCACGTGACTAATTCTCATTGATAAAGATCGGCTCATAGGCATCGTTTACAGTGATTGTTACAGAACAGAGGATATCAAGCTGTCAAAGTTGTGGCCTTTCCTGACGAAGGCACCTCGGGTGCCGAAAAGCGCGAAAAAACTATCGAATGTCAACTGAGTTTGTGCCACACTGTTTGTCCTAATGCAAAATCTCTGGAATTTTTAATTCTTATCTGAATTTGTATAAAAAAATCTAATTATTGTTGGAGCGAATAGATTAGCTCCGGCTAAAAAATATATCAACCACCTTTTTGCATGTTTGTTGTATATTTTGCTTTAAATTGAATGTTTTGATGTGATGTGTGCATGTGGACATGAGTGAGATAGCATGAGTGAGTTTTTCATTGCAATATGTATTGATCAATAACAATAAAATTATGTTTTGTATTTTTGGATAAAAAAGTATCTTCTGGTTCTTTCATTCCATGTTGTAAATATTGTACTGTTCAACAAGCAGTTAGTTGCCTTAAGTCTTTGCACTGAATAATGTGAATTCATCCAGTCTTGAACTATGTTTAGAGTGTTGGCAAGATGCCATTTGAGAGGAGAGCTTTAAGTACAGTTGGCTGTCATACGCATATTGATGATACAAGATCCCTGATTTTCTTAGTAAGACTCCAAGAGGCTCGATATAAAGTTTGAATAAGGTCAGAGCAAGGATAGATTCCTGAGGGACATTTGATCTACGGCCATCGGTCATCAATTTCTATCCTCTGCGGCCTGCTCATGAGGAATGATCCAAACCATTTGAGGTTCACACCATCAGTGGGCAATTGAATGCTGACGTGTGTCAAGCAGTGTTTAGTGGTTCACTAAAGGCTGCCAACTGGTTGAGAAGAATCAGGAGGCAGGAGTTGCTTGAGTCTAGGACTCAAGTTGCATCATCAATCACTTGGAGCAGAGCTGTTTCAGTGCGGCAGCCTTGATTGAAACCTGATTGATATTTGTCTAGGAGGCTAATGTCTTGATGTGTTGGGTGAGTTCATCCGCTACACACCTTTCGATGATTTTTGCAAGGAAAGGGAGATTGAAGACAGGGCAAAAATTATTGAGATTTTGCACATCTGCAAAGAGTTTTTTGAGACGTGGCGTAACTTGTCCACTCTTGAGGCAGTCAGGAAATATTCCTTGGATGAGTGAGAGATTCACAAATTTAGACCAGTAGGGGAATATGTGTGTGTAAAGGTCTTTGACAGTGTTACCCGGTAGAGGATCCACACAGTGGTTTGAAGGTTTGGTCCTCGTAATGGTGTTAAGTTAGTTTTTCTCCCTAATTATGTCAAATAGCTGCCAAGTGTTCTTGGATCTGCACATAGTAGTCTGGGTAAGGACAGCCACCTTGACACAAATGCGATTTTACTTTGGAGTCAAAGAAATGTGCAAATTCTTCAGCTTTTTTGGATGTGTTATCAAATTTGATGGATGTAGACATGGAGGGTCTGTTAGCACTTTTGACCAGATCAAAAAGTTATTTAGGTTGGTTCTTGGCTGAGTCAAAGAGGGATGTTAAGTGATTTGATGTCTCATAGGAAGTATTTCTTGTGAATAGTGATCTTGCATTTCAGAGACATGTGAGCTTAGAAGTGGAGGGTGATTGTCTCCATTTATTCTCTAGAATTCTCAAGGCACTTCTTACCTCATACAGAGTCTTGTTGAACCAGGGAGCTGATGGTTAAGGTTGTTTTTGCTCTGGAGTAGAGCTATCTCATGCAGCAGATCTGAAACACAGTCAAAACAGTGGAAAGTCGAGTCATTGATATTCGTGACAATGCCGATGGGCGGTAGTATCTTCTGGGCAGTGTTGCTAAGTATGTTGATGTCAATGAGCCCGATTCACAGAACTAACTTAAGACAAAATCCTAAACTTACTACCATTTTGGTATTCACAGAAGACACTTACTCATTTTGGTATTCACAGAAGGCACTTACTTACTCATTTTGAGTAACTTACTCATTTTGAGTAACTTACTCATTTTGTGTAACTTACTCATTTTGATATTCACAGAAGGCACTTACTCATTGATGAGTAAGTGCCTTCTGTGAATACAAAATGAGTAACTTACTCATTTTGAGTAACTTACTCATTTTGTGTAACTTACTCATTTTGGTATTCACAGAAGGCACTTACTCATTGATGAGTACGTGCCTTCTGTGAATACCAAAATGAGTAACTTACTCATTTTGAGTAACTTACTCATTTTGTGTAACTTACTCATTTTGGTATTCACAGAAGGCACTTACTCATCAATGAGTAAGTGCCTTCTGTGAATACCAAAATGAGTAAGTTACACAAAATGAGTAAGTTACTCAAAATAAGTAAGTAAGTGCCTTCTGTGAATACCAAAATGAGTAAGTGCCTTCTGTGAATACCAAAATGGTAGTAAGTTTAGGATTTTGTCTTAAGTTAGTTCTGTGAATCGGGCCCAATGTTCTTAGTGTTGCGAAACCAGTTCATTGCTCTTTTGGGTTGGCCCAGGGTCACAGAATATGAGAGCCGCAGAGAAAGGAATAAGATAATGATTGAACCAGTTTACTGGTATGGGTTCATCCACCAAGAGCAGGTCTTCTTTGGAAATTATTAGGTCAAGCATGGATCCTCTTGTGTGTTGGTCTGAGGTTATGTTGGATCAGATCATTTCCAGAAGGAAAATAGGGGAAATGGTTAAGTGATGAGTCTTCTGTAATGCCCCAATGAAGATTAAAGTCTCCCAGAAAGATCACTTTATCAATTTGCATTGATTGATTTATTTTTTGCGAGAACCATGTATTCATCATTAAAAGCTATATTATCACCTAATGGGGGATAGATGGCATTTATTCTGAAAGGGGAACTGCATTGTGCTTGTAGATCCAGAGTTAGGTATTGAAATGTTGAAAATGGGCAATTGGATATCTCACTGCATTGTAAGGAGTCCCTGAAGATTGCTACAATACCTCCTTCGACTCTTACTATATGGTTGTTTCTGATGATAGAGTAGTTTGAAGGATGTAGAAGGTAAAAGTAGAAGTGTAAATGTTCACATCGCAACATCCTAGCTGCAAAGCAACAAAGCACTGCACAAGAGGGGGGTCTAATGGTAAGGAGGAGAGGGTGCATGGATGCAAATGTGTGGGAGAGAGAGGGGCAGTAAATGGTTTGAGCCCAGGCAGTGAAGAACAAGAGAGGGGTCTTCTTCAGGGTGAGTCCGGTAACCCAGTGATCACAGTGTCATATGGTGGTGTTTGAAGATATGGGTCTCCTGTATTGTGGAACATGAGCAGTGCTTCAAAGCACAAAAAGATGCCTAAAAAGTGGGAATCCTAGCCACATAGAGGGCTGCCTCATGTTCCAGCACGGGCGCTGTTTACTTCCTCTATCAAGACTCTGGGTGTCTCTAAGTGCCAAGTGCAGCATTAGGCTGCCTCACATCCCCCTCCACTGTCTGCTTCTCAGACCCTGGCCTGTCAGGAAACCTTAGAGTTCCCTATTAGTCCAGCCTGCTTTTAAGAGTCCTTGAACACCCTCGTCCACCTACCTGCGTGTACCTTCCCCTCCTCCCATGTGAACGTCTCTTCTCTCATAGGATATAAAGAGAGGACAACTCCCTAGAATTTACTGTAAAATGCAATAGGAAAAGCATTACAGAGCCAAAAAACTATCACTCTGCCGTAAAGGGGTCACACGCGGAGATCCAGCCCATGACGCTTTCTAAAAATACCTGCAGATGGGAAGGCGATCGGGGGGCCCAATTCATAGAGCCAAACTGGCAAAAGCCAGCCCCTATATCTGTAGGTTTCTTCCTAAGCTTGTAGTACACTACTAATTTTGTGTGATTCATAAAGAATCGTAGGCGTGTTGCTGGGAATCTGCAATAGTTGTAGTTGTCCAGGAGGGTACCCTGCTGCCCAAGTTTTACTCAGGCAAACTTTTCAGTAGGAGTTAAAACCACATAAGCAAATCATGCTGAATTGTGCATTAGGCATATCAAAATTAAGGTTTCTCTCTGTAGAGAAACCCATTCCCATACACATCCTTTCTCTTTCTCAATCACGGAATGGCATTTACACCTGCCTTGAACAGGGTAAAATATACTGCCTCCAAAATATTTGTGAATATCCTAAACTGATGAGATTGCACACTACATTTTACATAGAAATCTATACAGCAATGCCTCCACCCCCTTTCCGGTCCAACACACCGGTGAAAAATCCATCGTTCTGGTGGATTTTCTGCCTCCACCAGCAGACTTTACACTTCGAAAATATCACTGACCCTTCCTAATTCTTCATTTTCAAATCTCAATTTACTTTTTTTATGCACTGGAGTCAGTCGGAGAGAAGAGGAATGAAGCTCTGTGCCATTTTCTGAGTGACTAAAAAGTAACTGAGAACAGATGTTAGTGTACATGATGTCACACTTAAGGCTCAAAGCAGGAGAACTGCCAATTCAATTTCACCAATGGTGATCTCAACCCTAGGTATGAATCTTTGTGAGGGAGCCTGGCATATGTTAAACTATTGTTAACACCTGCCAGCATAGTCTGTTGTAAGATGAAAAGTGCCCATGCTCCTTCTTCATTGAAGACCCCAATATATCCCAGCCACCACAGCCATATCCAGAAGGATCCACTTGCCGGCCCTCACATCCCTCCTGCTGCGCATCCTCCATGGCGTCCTCATCTGTGCATCAAAAGCAAGGGGTGGAAGGAACTTCCTTTTGAGTTCTGTTGAGGTTCAGTAAGAGTTATAGGTCCAGATTACATTCATCACATACCTTGTATACCTTAGGTCAGCATCATACTGACCATCAGATTCAGCCTGATCTACCTGCAGGGGGGCGTCACAATCATCTCCTCAGCCAAAAGAAACACAGTCACCATTTTCAAGCTCCTCTTCTGCTACTTTCCTGTAATCACGACACATTTCCACCTCCCAGGTGAAGCATCAACAACGACCATGGAAGATGTCTTCCCCGCCTTACTTACCACACTCATTTGACTCAGCTTGTCATGCCTACCAACCCACAGCAAGTCAAACATTCTTGACCTTGCCTTTGACTCTTTGATTAGCAATACCTGCCAACCCCAATGTCGTTTGGAACAATGATATCACCATTGCACTAGGCCTACTGTGCACCTCACTAATGTACAGTGGGCATCCCAAGGCAACAAATGTAAGGTCCTTCAGGAATTTCCTCCTAAGCGCTCTCCTTAATGGCCTGGCATCCTCAACCAAACCCACAAATACATCAAAACCCTGCTGTGGAACAAATGCTCCTGCACTGATGAAACCTCAGCTCTTCCCGCAAAAAGTTCTGTAAGATAGGGGCTGTTCTGGACAGACAGTAAAGTATACAAAAAAGTGATGGATGGAATGCTTGAATTAATCTCAGCCGCTGGTAATTTCTTGTGCCGCATCACAGTCCATTGATTTTTTGCAACCCATGCTACCTCAGATTAGAAGTAGCCATAAGCAAATCAGCCATGGTCCTGCTGCAATAAGAATAGTCCAGCCTGAAACTGCCAAGCCAGGTCCTCTCTGTGTTGCCTTGTCAAGAATGGAGCGGATGTCATCAAATATTTTGATTGTTGCAGTTTCCGTGCTGTGCCCTTGGCAGAACCCTGTCTGGTAGAGGGTCAAGTGTTCTCTTTGATTGCAGTGTTCAATCAATAAGCCAGGAATTTCTGAAGCACTTTACCCAGCCCAGCAAGGTTGGCGGTCGGGTCAGCATGAGTTTTTTTTTTTGAAGGGGTGTGAGTTAACCAAAATTTACACAGTCGGGGGAAAAAGTCATTTTGTAGCGATTGCCTGATGAGTCTTCATGATACAAGGTGACCTTTAAGTTCCAGACGACTTAGAAAAGATGAACTTCAAAAATTTGCTTAAACTTCACCCAGTCATGAGTAGAGATGGGTGTGGTTTGGGGTTGTGGAAATCGATTCCCTGAGAAGTCAGATTTTGTTCTGGACATTCTCTGGGTTTGGAAGGTGATGGAAGAAGGATATTTTTTGGTTTAAACTTGCTTTTGATTATTAGGATTGAGACATGAATTTTGTTTTTCAGGAAAAAGCTCTTTATTGAATGGTTGCCTCCCCAATTCTTGCTCGAGCTGCCTTCTTGTGATGAAGAGTTCAACAGGGAAACAGCCGCACGCAAAGAGATTGCAGAAACACCGAAAAGAGATAAGACTGTTTGTAGTAAATGTATTTTAAAACGAAAAGGCACAATGAACTGAGCAGCAGAAACAATGTGCAGAATATTCTGCTGAAAATCAACTTAATAGGGAACCAACAGTTTCTCCACGGAACATGTAGTTTGGACAAGCAAATTAGACAAACCAGCACATTACGGGGCAGCATGTTAGACACATTTCTATAACGTTTTCACTTCATAATTTTTTAACTACTAATTGAGGTTTTTCATTTTTGGGATGTAATGTATTCTATGTTTTCTATGTTAAATAAACATACATTTAAATATACATACACACATAAACACATATTTATGTGGTGTTCCCAGATCATCAGGCCAGGCGGCGAGTGGGTCATAATTTTTCCAATCGCCACACGTGAGTATTTCCGTTTTGGAAGCATTCAATTTGAGATGACTCCAAGTCATCCATTGATCTCCGGCTCTGAGACAACTGCAAAAATTGGTGAGTTTCCATTGTCTTTGGTGCTTTCCAGTTTAAGGAGTATTTATGTGTCATCTGCATAGTTATAGCATGTGATGCGGAATTGGTTGATCAGTGCAGGTAATGACTTCATGTAAATCTTGAAAAGCATGGGTGAGATGACACAGCCTTGAGGGACCCCTGCTTTTGTGAAGTGGAGAGCTACCAGTAGCTCACGAGCTACTTGTTGGAGAAGCCTGCTCTTGTTAGTTTCCCGTGACCTGACTACTCATTCCCATCCGCGTTGGTGGTTCAAACTTTTTTTCTTTTGGTTGACACTGTATACCGTTTACTGTTTACATTTTGTTATCTTTCCCTCTAAACACCTAATATTGCTATATTTTTACTACTAAACAGGCAGTCACAAATGCAGTTACGTTTGAGGCACTAGGGTCATGATTTCAGTGGTGCAGCAGGTGCAGTTACACCAGGTACTGAAGCTCTAGGAACCCCTCTAAACATCAAATATTGTTATATTTTGCTACTAAGCAGGCAGTCACAATTGCATTTACCTTGCAGTTAAAAGGGGCATGATTTGAATGGTGCAGCAGGTGCAGTGGCACCGTGCCCAAAAGTTGTGGAACTTTTTTCCTTATGTTAAGGCTGCACATCGTTTACTGTTTATCGATATTTATCTTTCCTGGCTGCACACATTTAAAACTTGCTTGTTGAACTCTGCTTTAGTGGGTGGAACTTTTAACTAACTTCACATTCTTTATGATATTGTTCCGCTAATAAAATTGTTTTTTTTCCCTGTGTCATGTATTTGTTGTTGACACATCATGTAGCGTAACTCCGAACGAAGTGACTGCAGTGCTTTACATGAGCACGGTCCGTGGGGCTCGGATGGGATGTTTTAACCTCCTTTGTCCATTGGAACAGTTTCTGTATAACATTACAGCGCCAGACAATTGCCGCAGAGTCTTGGATTGTAAACATGTTCATGTGCCTGTTCTAAAAGTATATTTTGTGATTGCAGCCTGTTCCTTCTAAAAGCCAGGAAGGGAGGCTGTATAGCTTCAAGAGCAGGGAATTTGAAAATTTCAGCTGCAGAGCATTGGTATTGCATTGTGTCAAAGCTTGTCTTTGTTAGTAAGCGTGTTTGGTTACTGTATGGGATTTGTGCTGCTGATCTTTTTTCAGAAGGTATCTATTATTTTGTAATATTTTTAAATAAAATGTTTAAAAAAACAGTTTTTCATCTTTGGTGTGAGTTCTCCACTTTTTTTTAACACCGAGCGTTTAGCTTAGTAAGCAGGTAGGTGGTAAGACTGGCTTTTTTTCAGATTGGCCTTTACTGTGCAGATTGTATTGTTATAGCATCAAAAACATGTTATATTGTTTTCTGTATTTTCCGTTGGCCATATCAATAAGCAACGTGGTAATTGAGTGATACTCTGTAAACTGAAGCAGGATTTATTTCAAAATAGTGAGAATTTTGCGGTTTATCTTTCCGTGGATGTAAAATACATTCATATTTATGTGCAGACTTTTTATCTCGTGGTATTTTAGCTTAATAATTGCTAAAAAGAGTTTGAGTTTTCTAAAGTAATTTAAACAGCCTCCTGTATTTTCGTTGTCATATAATATAAAGGACATCAACTGCACATTCTTAAAACAGGCAAACGCTTTGTCCAATTTTAGCTCACTTTACGCCTGGTATTTTAGCTTAATAGTTGCTAAAAAGGGTTTGACTTGCCCAGAGTAATTTAAACAGCCTCCTTTATTTCCGTTGTTATATAATATAAAGAACACCAACTGCACATTCTTAAAACAGGCAAAGTGCAGTTATCTAGCAGGCACTAGGGTCATGATTTCAATGGTGCAGCAGGTGCAGTGGCACCAGGACTTATTATAACAAATGCCTTGGAAAAAAAGACTGCATTTGTTACAACATACAAACTTCAAAGTATATAGGACAATAATTAAAAATGCCACAGTGTACTGTTTAAATAAAGAAATAATAATTGTAAACCATAAGTAACCCAATGACAATGCAAGTGGAAATATTTACTATATGCTCATTATAGTTTCAGAGTTTATGTTCATGTTTTATTGCAATAATAAAAAAATCTGTAATAAGAAAAACAAAAACTGCCCATCTCAATAAAACAATAATCTCACTTTCAGTGAGTTTCTTTTACTTATATTCCACAACTGTTCAAATGCTCATTTAAAGTTAATTTTCATGTTTATCTTAACAATGGACAACAACCAAACAACACCATTTCATCTAGTTTTCATAATCTTGTGTTTTTGGATTTGCAAAAACAGCGATTACGCTGTACTTGTATTGTTTTTCATCCACCCTTTACCTATTCTCCCCATATTTGCACCACTTTCAAGCCCACTTATCAGGTACATGCTTTTTTTTATCTTTGTCCTCCACCATTTACCTAATCTCCCCACTTTATAATACCACTAATAACAGCACAATATATTGCCTTTTTGTACATAAACAAGTCATAACACTTTAACACTTTTAGGAGAGAGGATGTGGCCTAAAAGCTAGGACGGTCGATCTCAAATCTGGGGAACCGGGTTCAAGTCTTGGCAATGACGCTCAACATCCTGTGAATCTGGGCAAATCATTTAATCTCCGTGTGCCTAACAAAAATGAATGTGTCCTTGTGTAACGCAACTGGTGCTCATATAAAGTTCTCTGATACCTTTGGGTTAAGTTTGTGCTATAAAAAACTCAGAAAAAAACCAGACTCTCTGTAACATATTGTACAACTACTCTGGAAGTTACAACTTACAACAAAAAAATCTAATCATCAAATCACATAGGTGAAACCTATTGCATTTACTAATGCTTGTTATATTGATTATATTCCAGCAGCATTCCCAAAAATAACGTTTTCCAAAAACCATGACACACACAAAACGAGCATTGACATAGCCAAAAGCCCGGCGGCCAACGCAAAACCTACTGTCTTTCTTATTGCTTATTTGTTTCTTGAGAAGTATAACTAAAACTACAGAACAACCTAGTGCAGGTCTATTTGCTAAGCATACAACTGTAAAACCAGGGTGATCTAATCACAAATACACAGACAGACAGACAGACAGACACACAGACAGACAGACAGACAGACAGACAGACAGATAGATAGATAGATAGAAAAAAACAAAAGTTAAAGTGACATAATAGTTATATATTGATATGAGACAAAAACTAACGTTTAAAAACTGAAAAACCACTGAAAATCTCCAGTTATAGTTTAGTAACTAACTATAACTTGCGCCCCAGTCGTGCACTGCTCATGACTGCACAAATGACATCACTCATGACATGTTAAATTACATCACTCATGACATCATTGATGACTTCACTGATGACATCTCGAATTGCATCATCCTTAATACTGCTATTTGCATTACTTCATTAACCCTTACATTATTTTAAAAAACAAACGTGTTAGTAAAGGGCATGTAGTTATATACAGCTTAGAGTTATGATATGTGCATGTGTGGGTGCATGGAATGGAAATAGCATAAAACCTGGAGATAAGCGTGGAGGCAAACCAACGATGCACACGGCTGAAGGCAATGCACAGCAAGGGGTTGGGTGCCTGTTGGGGTTGGCTGTAGAGTCTGACCTCCCGCGAGGCCCTACACTCAATTCCTGTGGGTGCCTAACCCCCCCACTGCCCAAACCCTTTGGTTGTGGGCAGTGGGGTGTTGGTTGCATGGCCTGGCCTCTGGTCAGTCCCTGTGCCTAGCACCCACGAGTGCCCAGCCCTTGCTCAGAAGTGCACAGTGTTGGTTTGACCCGGCCCCCAACTCACTGCAGGCTGCCATCCCCCGTGCATGGCCTACAGCCTGCACAATGGTAGTTTGCCTTCAGGTTCTGGTCTATGACCAGACCTTTCTTCTTTTTTTTAAATGGTGTTTCGGGTACTCCGGTACCAGTACTGATACTGCTGTACCTCATTGAGTAACGTTGTACTGGGTGCTGGAATAATGAGTCCAGAATTGGCCACAGGGTCTGGCCTCTTGCCAGACCCTGCACACAACTCCCCACAGGAGAGCCCAGGCTCTGCGCCCATCCCACTGCGGGTATCTAACCTCCGGCCAGGCTCTGTGCCAACCCTCCTGCAGGCACCCAACACGCTACTGTGCATGCCCTCGGCTGTGCGCAGCAGAGGGTTGGCCGCTGAGCATGGCTTCCAGCCAGACTCTGCACTCAGCTGCCCACTGGCTGCCAACCCCGTGTGTGGTCAACTCCTTGCTGGGCATGGCCTTTAACCAGGCACAGTGATATGTTGGCGCTGTGTCCAACCATATCCAAGTGGCCAGCCCCCACTGCCCACAGCCTACAACCTGCACAACGGAAGTTGGCTGCAGGATCTGGACGATGACCAGACACCTTCTCTTTCTTTTAAATGTGTTCATTACCGCAGAACCGTGATAGTGCAGTACCACAGTTGATACCTCACTGGGTACCACAGTCCCATGTGCTGGTAGTGCGGTGCCCGCGACCCGAATTTTTTTTTTTTTATTTTGATTTAAGGAGAGTGGGTCCCAAAGGCACCTCCCCACATTTCTAAGGACTCGTGGGTCGAGTTCTAGTTTCCGGTAATGACTGCCAAAAATATTCTCTCTGTTGAGGCCAGCCAATCATGATCCATCCATTCACTTTGAATGGGAATATCAGAGCACATCTGGACACCAATAGTCCATATTTTGCTTGATGTTTACCACTGTTAACCCCTTTATGTCCATCCTAAGCACCCTTTTAAACACAAATTGCTCAGAAACAGGCTGAATGGACTTAAAGCAAATAACAAAAAGCACACTTTCTGACTAAAGTTTGAACATTTTGACAAGTTTGGTGTAATTGCATTCAGCTGTTTTTTTCTGTATCAGAGAGCAACGTTTTCTACTGGAATTAACATAGGAAATCACACTTTGGGAACGCCCCCTCTTTTTTTATTTTTTTTTGTTTTTTGTTTTTACTCAGAAAGTATGTTTTTCTGATTTAGAGTAAATCTGTTCATCCATTTCAAAGAAATTTGCATTTAAAGAGGGCTCAGGCGAGTATGACTGGGTTAGAAATTAGGTATATGTGGACTGTTGGTGTCCAGATATGCTGACTGGCCAATTTAAAGGGGACTAGTCACTCCTGATTGGCTGTCCAGAACATGAACAATTTGATGTGGCAGCCTATAGGGGACCCTCTGCTCGGTTTGATGAACCATGTTTAAGAGAAAACTGCAGCAGCACCAGCAGCAGCCTGTACCTAGTTATCAACTGCAGCGTCACCACGTAGTTGTAATGAGCAAATAGTGCTCTAGCACTCTGCATGGGATGTTATAGTTAGGACCACATTTCCTAAAAGATGGCGATCACATTTGGTGTGCGAGTTATGGTTTGCATGGCTGTTGTGCGAGTTATGGATTGTGGTCCTAACCACAGCCTGAAAATTTTAGTGGTTTTTTTATTAGAATTTATTTTAATTTGAAACCATCACTGCACCTTAACTGTGTTTGTGAGTGAATTTCTGAGGTTTTTATTAAACTTGACAAATCCATCCACAACTCCACTTTAACTTTCTTTTTCAGGGGTGAATTTTTTTTTTTTTTGTTGATTATGTAACACATTCAACAGATCCGTGCACCTAACCTTCTGTGGGCGGTCCATGCCTGCTGCACATGGCCTTTGGCTGTGCACACTGGGTTTGACTGCAGGGCCTGACTAGATTCAAGGCAAGTGCTCAGTCCTCTGTGGGCGGCCAGCCCCCGTTGCACATAGCCTTAAGCCGTGTGCAGCAGGTCCTGGCCAGAAGTGAGGCTATGTACCCTACCTTCCACAGACAACCTATCTGCACTTTGCATGGCCAGAGGCCATGAGCAGAGGGGTTGGCTGCAGGCCCTGTACACTCTTGTAATGGGTGGCTAACCCCCACAGCACACATCCTTTGGCAAAAAAGTGTTCATTTGGTAATAATTTGCTAACCTGCAGCAGACGTTCAATCCTACTACGCATGGCCTTCAAAACATGCGCAGCACAGGTTTGCTGTTTGGCCAGGCCTGTTTTTTTATTCGTGAACCCTGTTCTAACGGTTTTGCAGACCAAACTTTGGCACTGCAGACTCGAAATGGACAGTGGGCACTAAAAGCTTCTTTGTCCAATGAGCGCTTGTATTTTTAAATGGAGTTCCACAGAAATTCTGCTAACCTGCCTTTCTGGACTCTCCACACACTAATGATCAGGTGTGCTGATCAATGTTCTGAAAGAAGCACCGTCATTGTGAAAGCATTTTTTTAACCAGCACTGAGAGAATAGAGAAGTGCTGTGTTAACCATCCACTTAACTTTTTGATTTGTTTCTGAAAGCTAAAATATACAGCAAATTAATTCAGCCCTGTGAGCAACGGGAAATAATTCCCAGGGAAGACTTCTTTTCCTGTGAAATACAAGTTTGAAACCAGTGACAATCATTCAAAAAGAGGATTTACCCTTATAATGTAATATTAAAACACACACACACAAACACACACGCACTCACCTACCTTTATAACATACTCCTCAAGGAACACGCTGCACTCCAGAGTCAGCAAAGCCCTTTATTGTGCTTTCAATAACAATGCATTTTTTGTAGGAAATCCCCCTTTTACGTGTGGTCACCCCATATTTTTCGCCTTTTTCTGGACCTACATTTTTGCTGGTGTTGCACCTGGTTGGTGCATCCGACCTGCGCTCCATCACAAGAATCGTCACATTGCACCTAAGACCTGGTCTACTGTGATCATTGACTATCATTAGCACATTATGCTTTTTGGCACGATTCCTACTTAAAACTTAAAAAATTATTCATATCTTCAGTTCCAGTGATTGGATTTTTGTCATAGTGGTGTCATTTTGTTGAATACATTTTACTCTATTTCTTTAAGTCAGATTGGGACTTTTCTTGTTTCGCATTTTAACTTCATTACTGTTTTTTTACTGCATAAATACTTAACACGTTGCCCTAAGCTGAGCCTGTCTGCTCTGTGCCACAGCTACCAGGGGTTGAGCTCAGGGTAATTCACTTACTTTGAGGGCTCACCTTAACAAGGGTTATGATTATGCAACACAGCCAGATGGAGAAATGCTAAGTGCGCATGACTGTTTGGCCAACCCAAGACGGCTGGCCAAACTGTCATGCACACTTATGGTGCATTCATATTTCCTCCTCTCTGTGGCCCCAGCCCCACCCTAACCTGGCCCCGTAGCTCGTACTAAAAATAAAATGATAGTACGTTGTGTTATTATCATTTTATTTTTCCTTTTTCCACTGCTCTTAGAGCAGTGGGGCGACGCTCCTCCACCTTAGCGGAGGAGGCGCTGCTGCTTATGACACCCCCACCCCACAGTCCCTGCTGCAATAAAGAGACAGAAGCACCAGCAGTAGACCCGGGACTTCAGAAACCAGGTTCCAGCCCTTAAACCCCTGATGGGAGCAGAGTTTTTGCTTAAAAGATAATTAGGGTATATTGTATTAATTTTGTCAACGATGATCAGAAACAACATATGGGTACAAGTTACAACTGTGCCATAACACATTATGTTTGATGATTGCGCACAGTACTGGTGACATATGGCCAGGGTATGGAGAGTGATTGTCAGGTGATCTTCCTTTTGTTTACTATAAACATTGTGCAAATAAGGGAATTGTTCATGTGTAATTGCAGAAACCTGGTGCTTTGAAAGAGTTGAGATGAGAAGGCATCCAACGATTGTAGTCTGGAATATTGAAGAAGTAGCATCGAGTGGTCACAATATCGTTACCAAAATATCAAACCCAAAGTATCGGGGAGGTAAGTGCACAAAGGAAGGTGTAGATTTACTGTTCCCAACTCCACTCCTATGTACCTTCGAAGACAGATACTGTCAAGTTATATTTATACAGAGTTTAGTTTAGCAAAGCTATATATACTAAGCTGTCGATATTTTAGGATTCCATACATTGGTCATGATGTTGTGACCACTCGATATTCCTGCGTCGATATTCAGAACCCACACCCATCCAGTTTGATCTCATCTACCCATTCCTGGATCTGGTGCAGCCAGTTGAGTTTACAACAGACTCTGATTTGTCAGGTTCAGGTTTAGACAGACATCCATGTTTGGAGAGAGGCGAGATGGTTCTTCAGCCTCGTGATGTGTGGCTAGATTGGACCCTAAGGTAGAAATGTGGGTCAATCGCATATTGATGGATACTGAAATCCTTATTAATATGGGGCCTGAAATATAAATTGTTGAATTTCGTCTTTATCGGTGTTCACCAAGGAAACTACAGCTCGGTTTACTTTAATACAGATTAGAAGGAGTGAGAAAATGTTACCTTTGCCTGATTTTCACTACTTCTGTCAGGCACATACAAAACTGCGTTTGTTAATTTATTGTTTATTAATTGGTTGTAGACAAAAACCAGAAAAGTGGCACAAGTTAGTAAATGAGGTCCATAGTTCTGCAAATATGGTGTGATACGGAAAATGAGGTTGTGAAAGGGATGGAGGTATAGGAGCGGTAGTAAATAACACATAGATTTTTCTAAACAAATGGATATGTCCTTGTAAGAGCCCAGAGCTGATGTTGCTGGCATACACCAGAAATGAATCAAGAAAGGATGGTCCTTATACGTTGAGAGTTTTCTTGGTCCAAGAGGTTGGAGTTTGGGGCATTAATGACCTATGGTAGAGTGGTTGTTGCACACCTGCTACTTTAAAAAGATTCTTCTGTATGATCCTACAGGGTGCGGGTGGAGATGGGAAATGGTCCGGCAAACTAAAGAAAAACAAAATATCTCAGATGTGCTGAGGTGTTGCTTTGTGGGCTGAACTCTGGGCTTAGATGATGCAACTGTGAGCTTGGCTCCAAGTTTCTCTGCAGCAGACGTGTCGATTGTTTTCCATGATTTAGATGATGCCATATTTAGAGGATATCCACAATAGAAAATATATATATACAACAGAATTTAGAAACCAATCTTTTATACAGCTTGTGGTTGTACTGAAACTCTGGCATGGCTCCAGTCCTCAAGGATCAATCTTTGACACTCCTGCTCCAAGGCATGCTCTAGGATGTTCGGCTAATAAAGATTTCAATTTATAATTATCAAATATCAAAATAAACTGACCGATTTAATCTACAATAGATTGCATTGGTACTGGTGCCTGAGTTTCAGTAATAATAATAATATTATAATTAGTAGTAGCAGTAGTGGTAGTATCAGTATCAGCAGTAGTAGTAGTAGTAATAATTACAACAACAACAACACTAATAATATCATAATAATAATTGCAATAATATTAATAATAATAATAATGCCAATAATAACAATAATAATAATAACGATAATAGTAATAATAACGATAATAGTAATGATAGTATTATTATTATTATTAATAATAATAATAATAATAATAAGGATAGTAATAATAATAATAATAATAACAATAATAATAATATCCACCTCATTATTTTCTTCCTCCTCTTATTAATGTGATTATTGTTTTAGATATTTTCATAGTATTGTGGTTATCATTATACCCGCCTCCCTCTTCCAGTACTGGAGGCATGACAGCATCTCCAGGTCTCCAACTATAACTGCATCATGTTTATATAATATTTATTTTGTAAGCAGTGTTATAAAGTGCAAAGTGTCTGCTTTCAGTTACTTCAAAGCGCTTGTCTGAGGGTAAAACATACAGCCGCATGTTGAGGGGGTGGGGGAGTGAGAGCCCAGACAGAAGATTAGGCGTGTGACGTTGTTTTCCTCACGACCTCTCTTTTGTTTTGAGTAGTTCCGTTTCAAAAGGTTTTCTGAAACGCGTACAGTTGGGTTCAGGTTAATGATCTGGCCAATGGCGCTCCACAGTCCACGTCCTGGAACGCCTGATGTATGCACATATGTATGCATTCATTGGCATTTATAGAATGCGAGGGTAGCTTCATTGCAATGGAGCATTTAATAGGGAGCAAGGCCCCCAAGTACATACAGTTACTGGGGGAAGGTCGAAGATGGACTGTCATGTCAGGGGGGGCGGGCTCCTCGAAGACGTGTGACTTCAGCTTCTTTCCTGAATTGTAGGAAGAGTTGGTGCTGATCTGATGTTGCTAGCGATGGTGTTCTAGATCCTGGGAGCACGAACAGAGAAGGCCTGCCCTCTGTGTGTTTTTTCCTTCTTGCAAAGTTTTGTCTCTGGTCTGGTAACATCCAGGCTGCTAATCAGGCATGGTCCCCTGGACATGGCTCGTCTGTTTGCCAGGGAAGCTGAGGTCTTGTTTTTGAGAGCTTTATAACGGTTGCAGCTGGCCGTGAAGATGACAGGGGCTGCAAAGGGGAGCCAGTGTAGGTCTTTTAATGTGGGGGTGACGTGGTTGAATTTTCTTGCACCCTTGATGAGCGGTGCTGCAGTATGTTGTACATATTGCACTGGTTCTAGGGTGGGATTGGAGAGGTCACCACTGAGCATGGCGTTGTCTCCGTCCTGTTGGGAGAGGACTGCAGCCTGTATGGTTGTTCTAAAGTCGTTTTCAGAGAGAATAGGCTTTATTTTCTTCATGTGGGAGATTTGGACACAAGATGACTTGGTCTTCCTGGCAATGATCTGTACACGTTATACCCTTTAGGGCCTTGCAGGCCACTAGAAGATTTCTTTGGCGCCATCTCGCCTGGGCTTTGAGATGGTGTCTGACCCCCTAATGTGAAAATCTTCAAAATGATTGCCCGTGCACACTTGGAATGACATAAGAGGGAATGGAACGTCTGTGAAACCCGACGTAATCCAGCGTGTCAATGGCGTGGAGGGACACTGCGTGCGTCCGGCCCTCAGCCAATAGAAACGAGGGGTGACTAATTGCGCAGAGTTGTGGCCTAAAAAGCGAGCAGCTGGGTTTCTCATGAATCAAAAGCCTTGTGTAATTCCGCTCTAATCTGTTGGCCTCCTCCCCTCAGTTTAAGAAATCTGCAGAGAAAAGGGCGAATTCAAGGCAAACAGTAATCTGCAGTTTAGAGAAAACTCTGCTTCGACTCCTCCGTTCTCCTTAGCCCTGTCTTTCTAGCTCTGCCCCCGCTCCACTCTCTTTGTACCCTTGATATAGTGCCAATATCGGCAACACTCAGTTCCCATACAGCAACATACATAAATAAACCACACAACACCTTTTTTAGTGGAGAATATTGCTGCAGGTTTATTTGCATAACCAATATGCCAACATGGTGGGTTATCTTACGGGCGATCCCAGGGCAGGCCAGCCCCTATGCCGCCTGCCCGTCTGATGAGCCAAATTGCACCGTGGCCGTCGCCAACCGGTGGTTACCAATTATTGGGAGAGGCCACCTCTCCCCTCAGTGAACCGCCAGTCCACTCCCTCACTCACGCCCCCACAGGTGGGCGGAGCGTTCCAGGCAGCCCCGGTTGCTCAGACCCACAACCGCCTGTAGGCTAACGGGGCGCCGTAGTTCTTCCAGGGGACCCGCTAATACATCCCTGGGTATCCTTGGCTTAGCACCCTGTTGTGCTGCTGCAATATAGTACCCTTCTGTACCTTGCAGACTCTGGATCGCCCTGTAACTCCTCCTGCAACACAAAACAATAAGTTAGAATCTTCCCTCCCCGTACTACCCTTTGGCCGTCCGCAGGGTAAGCGGTAGGGTGGGAAACAGCGAGACGGGTAGCGGTCAAGAGACCGTACAGTGGGCGGGGAAGGCATATATACCCCTGTCCCCTTCCCCACGGCCGGAAATGATGCGGCCTGCAGACCCCCCTGGTCCCTAGCCCAGGGAGCCTAGACAGAGGACTTCTGTGCCTTCCTGTGGCACTAAGGCGGCCGCCCTGTTGGAGGGTCCCCTACGGGGCCCCCCTGGGCAGCCTTGGCATTCTCTCTCTCCACTCCATTCTCGTGCGCTCTCTCCCCCTACATTCTCTTTCACTCTCCTACAATCTCTCTCTCTCCCTCCAGTATTTTATACCTTTCTTTCTGTCTCTCCTCCATTCTTTCTCGCTGTCTCTCCCCTCCATTCTCTTTCTACCCTTCATTCTCCGTCTCTCCTCTGACTCTGCACGGCTTCAATGTGTTTACACATATACACAAAATGTGTGCGTGCTTCTATCGGCGTGTATTAGCACATTAAACTAAGCGCTGTTGGCTTTGCCAATGCTTGTGGGCGGCGAAAGCCTTTTAAGAGCCGTTAGTCAGCCAGGAGGCAACAGGACAAACTGATTTTTCATTAACCAAACACAGAGATATCAAACCACCCTGACTCCCGTCTGTGCGAGTCGCACAACTGTACAGAACGTGCGTCCGTTATTTACTTATTAAGGAGCTTTACAAAGCGCTGCGTGTGCACTTGTGGTTACTTCAGAGCACTTGACTGAATGGTGTTAACACAGCAATGTGGTATGGGAGGTAAAGGTCCCGACGAATAAGTGAGCAGCCGCGCCCTTCAATTCTGACTTCTGAAATACTTAAAAGTATCTATCTACAAATGCTGGTAATTTAAGTTTCAAAATATAACGTCATCTCGAGGAGCTGTTGCTATATTTTGACTGCTGGTTGAGGTTTTTTGTCCACATAGTGCCACTATGTCGCGACTGTCGTGACTGGTGCAGAGCTCTGTGAGATACTGTAAGCATGCAGATCTTCAAAATCTACAGGGATTCATAAAATGCAGACACAGTGAAGAACTATATTTTATAAGAACTAGCAGGTGCGGTTTTATTATTAATAGATTTTGTGCTAGCGAATAGTCTCACAGGACGCTAGTATGTTTCGCCAGCAAAAGCTTGTCAACTTCATAATTTTTGCACTTTGATGAAACTGCAAAATCATGCGTTTTCCTCCTATTAATCTGCAGGTGAAATTAATTATACAATTTTACTGGTAATATTTGCTCATAACTAGGGCTCCCAGTTTTCCGTTTTTACTGATTTCTACAGATAAATACAGACAGAAAACTATTTATTTTCCTGTCTGTATTTAGTTTTAAATACAGAAAAATACAGAAAATAGGTCTTCTTTGGACTGTCAATCATGAGTGCCAGGTCAGTAGGTGTACAGATTTAGAGGTAGGGGAGATGAAAAAAGGCAATACATTCCCTAGTTAAGCTTAATTTAGTGCTGATCTACAGTTATTTATCCTATTCCACAATGCAAGTGTTTTCAGATAATGCTTTTGCACTGTATACTGCTGAAACCTTTTGGACATTCAAATGCGAGGATACATTTATTAGCCAAATAAATGTGGAAAAATACCCATTGCAGCTTCATTTATACAGAAAACACAAAATAAAAATGGATAAATACAGAAAAAATGAGCAAAAAATAAATATGGATAAATACGGACGGAAATGTTGAAAAAATAAATACCATAAAACCGGGAGCCCTACTCATAACAGTCAATTTGCGGTGGAGTTTTAGAGAAAGGGAGTGATCACAGCTCCAAGGAAGTTTTAGTTGATGTGTCTTAAAATAAAGCAGCAGAAAGTCAGTTCTTGCTTTGTTCTTTCATCATTGTGTTTTTTTAACCTTATAAATTTTCTAAATTTTTCCTCATCATTTTGCCCCCAATTTTAGGTTCCTCCAAATAGTACATGAGCGCGCCTCTTCATACTCAAGCCAAGACACAACCCCATCCCCCTCCCGCCCCCCCACGTCCTTCTCACCACGGAGCTGAGCACCCACTTCAAGGATGAGTTCTTTCATTTTTTTGCCTAGGGGGATAGGAGAGTATTGTAACACAAACGCATCCCACGTGCGCGTAGAAAGGACAGCGTGAATGGGAGTGATTGTAAGTTCTAGCTCACATGGAACACACAAAAGTTTAAGTATTTTTATTTTTATATATTGAAGTACAAACATCCACATTCAAAAATATAAAAATGTAATGCAAAAACTAAAAGAGTGCAATAAATGTAAAAAAAAATCTACATAACCTGTACAGCATTAATTTAACAAAGTTTCATCAACTCATAACAAATCTTGAATAAATATTTTTTGGCCTTCTATTTATCAGATCTATCACAAAATACAGAACGTGCCTCCATGCTAGCATTCCTTATCAGGGGGCGGGGCTTCATCTGTGTCTTCCAACCTTGAGTGACCTCCAACAGGTACCCGCTCTTCTCCCCCAGTCCTCGCTGGCCCACACTTTATGCTCTAGTAAGAGCCAACTGGCCCAGCCCCTCTTCATCGAGGGACTCTTTGTAGTTTCACTGTTCCCTCTTCAGCCCAGGTGACCTGCTGTAGACACCATAACACCCTCTCATAATATCTGCAACTAGTATTTGGCACACCTAACTCTGTTATTAACATAGAGTTTGAAGCTCCCTTGTGCAAAGGTGTAAGTACTGTGTAAACTACGCAGTTTGTAAGCAGTGTTTACGCAGGTGCACAGTTCACACTGTGTTGCATATTCGTGAAGCGGCTGAGCACGACGTATCTCACCTGGTTTATGGGCATTTTCCTACCCCCTCGGCACACGCAGACTGCACATAAAGTACATGTTCATGTGGGAAATGTGTCAAAGTTTCTCTTCTCTGAGAGGGTGTCGTTACTCAGTAATGCTTTTTCTAGTAATTTACTCCACTTGCATCTGTCTTTCCCCCTGGCCTCTGTTGAGTGGGTAAAAAAGGCAGGAATGACAGCACCAGATGCGCTCTCCGTGGATAGTCCACTATTATCTGCTACACGGCAGAGGAATTACTCATTGTATCAGTTTCACTCTCAGTGGATACCTTGGTAATATTAGCTGCAGTGCCAGAGCAGCTCTAGTAGTGCCTGCTGCACTCTCAGTGTGGGCTCCACTATTATCAGGTGCCGGAGGCAGATCACTGGATGTCCGGGCCTTTCGGAACTAGACTGCCTTGAACCTACTTCTGGGGTCAGAACCCAACAGAGGCAGATCGCTGGGTACCCCGGGGCTTCAGACCCTAGAATGCCTAGAACCGAAGTGCCAGGGTAGAACCCAATGGAGGCAGATCACTGGGTCCCCCGGGGCTTCAGACCCTAGAATGCCTTGAACCGAAGTGCCAGGGTAGAACCCAATGGAGGCAGATCACTGGGTCCCCCGGGGCTTCAGACCCTAAAATGCCTTGAACCGAAGTGCCAGGGTAGAACCCAATGGAGGCAGATCACTGGGTCCCCCGGGCTTCAGACCCTAGAATGCCTTGAACCGAAGTGCCAGGGTAGAACCCAACGGAGGCAGATCGCTGGGTACCCCGGGGCTTCAGACCCTAGAATGCCTTGAACCGAAGTGCCAGGGTAGAACCCAATGGAGGCAGATCACTGGGTCCCCCGGGGCTTCAGACCCTAGAATGCCTTGAACCGAAGTGCCAGGGTAGAACCCAACAGAGGCAGATCGCTGGGTACCCCGGGGCTTCAGACCCTAGAATGCCTTGAACCGAAGTGCCAGGGTAGAACCCAACGGAGGCAGATCACTGGGTCCCCCGGGGCTTCAGACCCTAAAATGCCTTGAACCGAAGTGCCAGGGTAGAACCCAACGGAGGCAGATCACTGGGTCCCCCGGGGCTTCAGACCCTAAAATGCCTTGAACCGAAGTGCCAGGGTAGAACCCAACGGAGGCAGATCACTGGATGTCCGGGCCTTTCGGAACTAGACTGCCTTGAACCTACTTCTGGGGTCAGAACCCAACAGAGGCAGATCGCTGGGTACCCCGGGGCTTCAGACCCTAGAATGCCTTGAACCGAAGTGTCAGGGCAGAACCCAATGGAGGCAGATCACTGGGTCCCCCGGGGCTTCAGACCCTAGAATGCCTTGAACCGAAGTGCCAGGGTAGAACCCAATGGAGGCAGATCACTGGGTCCCCCGGGGCTTCAGACCCTAGAATGCCTTGAACCGAAGTGCCAGGGTAGAACCCAATGGAGGCAGATCGCTGGGTCCCCTGGGGCTTCAGACCCTAGAATGCCTTGAACCGAAGTGCCAGGGTAGAACCCAACGGAGGCAGATCGCTGGGTACCCCGGGGCTTCAGACCCTAGAATGCCTTGAACCGAAGTGCCAGGGTAGAACCCAATGGAGGCAGATCGCTGGGTCCCCCGGGGCTTCAGACCCTAAAATGCCTTGAACCGAAGTACCAGGGTAGAACCCAACGGAGGCAGATCACTGGGTCCCCCGGGGCTTCAGACCCTAAAATGCCTTGAACCAAAGTGCCAGGGTAGAACCCAACGGAGGCAGATCACTGGGTCCCCCGGGGCTTCAGACCCTAAAATGCCTTGAACCAAAGTGCCAGGGTAGAACCCAATGGAGGCAGATCACTGGGTCCCCCGGGGCTTCAGACCCTAAAATGCCTTGAACCGAAGTGCCAGGGTAGAACCCAACGGAGGCAGATCACTGGGTCCCCGGGGCTTCAGACCCTAAAATGCCTTAAACCGAAGTGCCAGGGTAGAACCCAACGGAGGCAGATCACTGGGTCCCCCGGGGCTTCAGACCCTAGAATGCCTTGAACCGAAGTGCCAGGGTAGAACCCAACGGAGGCAGATCACTGGGTCCCCCGGGGCTTCAGACCCTAAAATGCCTTGAACCGAAGTGCCAGGGTAGAACCCAACGGAGGCAGATCACTGGGTCCCCCGGGGCTTCAGACCCTAGAATGCCTTGAACTGAAGTGCCAGGGTAGAGCCCAACGGAGGCAGATCACTGGGTCCCCCGGGGCTTCAGACCCTAGCATGCCTTGAACCGAAGTTCCAGGGTAGAACCCAACGGAGGCAGGCTGCTGGGTGCCTAGGGCTTCAGACTCTAGACCACCTTAACCTAAATCTGAGGGCCCAGCCCACCTGACTTCTTCTCCTGAAGTCAGAGTCGTTCAAGCTGGAGGTCAGCTGATGACCTGTGGCAGCAGAGATACCACCCAAGGATGCAGGTTACATCCTAATTACCCAAGAACCTTCTCTCTGATCCTCTGAACACTTCTGCACACCCTAGCACTCTGAAGCGGCCAGAAAGTTACATTGGGCACTACACAAAATATCCAACTTAAGATCCATCAGAGTGCCGGTGGGAAGTAAACACAACGGAGTTGCAACGCAAGCCAGTAAAAAGGGCTCGGTCCACCTCAGGCAGCCTCTCACAGCTCTGGGCCCTGGTGCTACTGCACATGTTGCACTAATGACAGCTACCCCCTTGGAAACGCTTCTTCATGGCATGTTTGCTTGAGGCAATATGCTGGTGGCAGTGGGTAACTTTCAAGGCTGTTCCTGAGGCTTTCACCTTAAGACGACCTCTATCTGGGAGAAAAGTTCCTGCTTTCTGGAAGGTCATTGTCAGTTGCCTGTTGGTCACACAGAACCAATGCACCGCACCCAACCCGCAATTCTCTTTCTCCCTCTGTCAGACTTGCACCTGCTCTCCTGCTTGTCACACAGAACCAATGCACCGCACCCAACCCGCAATTCTCTTTCTCCCTCTGTCAGATTTGCACCTGCTCTCCTGCTTGTCACACAGAACCAATGCACCGCACCCAACCCGCAATTCTCTTTCTCACTCTGTCAGACTTGCACCTGCTCTCCTGCTTGTCACACAGAACCAATGCACCGCACCCAACCCGCAATTCTCTTTCTCCCTCTGTCAGACTTGCACCTGCTCTCCTGCTTGTCACACAGAACCAATGCACCGCACCCAACCCGCAATTCTCTTTCTCCCTCTGTCAGACTTGCACCTGCTCTCCTGCTTGTCACACAGAACCAATGCACCGCACCCAACCCGCAATTCTCTTTCTCCCTCTGTCAGACTTGCACCTGCTCTCCTGCTTGTCACACAGAACCAATGCACCGCACCCAACCCGCAATTCTCTTTCTCCCTCTGTCAGACTTGCACCTGCTCTCCTGCTTGTCACACAGAACCAATGCACCGCACCCAACCCGCAATTCTCTTTCTCCCTCTGTCAGACTTGCACCTGCTCTCCTGCTTGTCACACAGAACCAATGCACCGCACCCAACCCGCAATTCTCTTTCTCCCTGTCAGACTTGCACCTGCTCTCCTGCTTGTCACACAGAACCAATGCACCGCACCCAACCCGCAATTCTCTTTCTCCCTCTGTCAGACTTGCACCTGCTCTCCTGCTTGTCACACAGAACCAATGCACCGCACCCAACCCGCAATTCTCTTTCTCCCTCTGTCAGACTTGCACCTGCTCTCCTGCTTGTCACACAGAACCAATGCACCGCACCCAACCCACAATTCTCTTTCTCACTCTGTCAGACTTGCACCTGCTCTCCTGCTTGTCACACAGAACCAATGCACCGCACCCAACCCGCAATTCTCTTTCTCACTCTGTCAGACTTGCACCTGCTCTCCTGCTTGTCACACAGAACCAATGCACCGCACCCAACCCGCAATTCTCTTTCTCCCTCTGTCAGACTTGAACCTGATCTCCTGCTTGTCACACAGAACCAATGCACCGCACCCAACCCGCAATTCTCTTTCTCCCTCTGTCAGACTTGCACCTGCTCTCCTGCTTGTCACACAGAACCAATGCACCGCACCCAGCCCGCAATTCTCTTTCTCCCTCTGTCAGACTTGCACCTGCTCTCCTGCTTGTCACACAGAACCAATTCACCGCACCCAACCCGCAATTCTCTTTCTCCCTCTGTCAGACTTGCACCTGCTCTCCTGCTTGTCACACAGAACCAATGCACCGCACCCAACCCGCAATTCTCTTTCTCCCTGTCAGACTTGCACCTGCTCTCCTGCTTGTCACACAGAACCAATGCACCGCACCCAACCCGCAATTCTCTTTCTCCCTCTGTCAGACTTGCACCTGCTCTCCTGCTTGTCACACAGAACCAATGCACCGCACCCAACCCGCAATTCTCTTTCTCCCTCTGTCAGACTTGCACCTGCTCTCCTGCTTGTCACACAGAACCAATGCACCGCACCCAACCCACAATTCTCTTTCTCACTCTGTCAGACTTGCACCTGCTCTCCTGCTTGTCACACAGAACCAATGCACCGCACCCAACCCGCAATTCTCTTTCTCCCTCTGTCAGACTTGCACCTGCTCTCCTGCTTTTTAGAAAGGAGCTGGAAACCATTTTTACCAGTTTCAGTTTTGACATAGCGGCAATTGAAGCTTTTAAAAAAACATTCTGACAATTCTATAGGAGTATTTTCTTTGTTTTTCTCCTAATCATTGCCTTTTATTTTGTAATATATTTTTTTCTCACTGTATGGCGCCTCCTTTGCCTAGATCCGCACCTCATAAATGCAAAAAATGAATACAAAAGGTTGATTCTTGGACCTTGTGAACGAGCTGTACAAAGGCTTAAGGCCCTTTTTTTCAGCCAAATAAGCTGGTTTCTGTGTTGAATCAAACAGGGACATCTTAAGGATTATGGGGGGGCCTGGGCCAAAGGTATTGTGGGGGCCCCTGTTCGGCACAGCTTTGAATTTCAGCTCTTTCATGCCCTCTTTGGTCAGGTCACTAAGTGCACCTGCGAACTCGTCCAAATTCTAAATGTGTTTACATCTTATTTTCAGGGATAGTGACTGTAACGCAGCAGCAGCTCACTAATATTACTGCAAATAATCTCTCTGACACCCTCCCATTTCTCATAGCAGAGATCCTGTTTTGATCTAAAAGAATTTTTTTTTATGGATGTAGCATAAAACATAAACACAACATTTCTCTGCAAAATGTCTGTAATAAACTCTCACACATCACAAACATTAAAAATAAATGAAAGGAAAACTGTATTTAACACAACCTGTTTAATAATTATTCATAGTCATCAGGGAAAGACTATGTAGAACAGGGTTGGCTCTATCAGGGGGCCCCTAGAAAGGCTGGGGCCCTGGACCAGAGCCCACTTTGCCCATGCCTTAAAACGTCTCTAGAATCAAAGTCGGAAAAGGATAAAAGTGTCGTAAAACGGTTAATGCACTTTACGACCACAAGTCCGAGGGGGGTTTTAACTGAATACTCAGATCTAAGGCAGAACTTGTGTCTGTGTCTTTTCTGTTTTATGCCCCTCCAAGATCAATGGAGCGGCTGGATTTCTCCAGGCCAGATTGAACGAATAAGTAAGATGCATATTTCCTATATCTGAAACAGCTGGATTCTGACAGGCTTAGTGACTCTCCGCCACATTTGTCAATAAATACAGCCAGGGAGCTTGCCCTCTTCTTGTCGACAAACGCATGTGCAGCACGCTGGGCCCCCTTGTCCCCTCCTGGCCTCCGTACTGCGTTGACATCTCGCGTTCTCCGGGTCAAGGAATTAACCGCACATTCCGTAAGATTCCTGCCCTTTTCATTGGCTGAGAACTCTCTGCGGCAGCTCCCCCGGCAATATGTTTCAAACTAAACTTTCAACCTTCAGCGCGACCAGTAATTCCAGACATCGGTCTCACCTCGGGCCTTCTTAGCTGCAGTTGATGGTCCACATCTCCTGTAACACGGAGGAGCAGCAACACTTTCAACTTTACGAAGCTAGCCTCGTCGCCAGGCGGATATGTGGCCCCAGTCAGTGCTTTAAATGGGCCGGTACTCACCGGTACTGAGTACCGGCACTTCTCAGTTTTCACCCCCTGAGTACCGGAACTTATTTTCGGGCAAGGAGAATACCGGTACTCCCAGAAGCAGCAGGGCTCATGCCCAGAAGTACGGGTACGTGCAATGCAAAAACTACTGAAAATGACCCTTTCAGTTGGAGCGTGTTTATATGCGCTCTGGCAGGCAACAGCCAGGGTATTCCTGCGCTGGGTTGCTCCTGCAGTGTTAGGTTCTAATTGGCATCGCAACGAGAATGAGGATGTGGTCAGAACTGCCGACAGTAGACCTGGAGAACCAGGTTCGAATCCCGACGTCGGCTCATCATCCTGTGATTCTGGACAACTCCCTTAACCAGTGGTGCTTAAAAAAAAAAAAAGTAAGCTTTAATGCAAATGTTCTGATTGTCATGTAAAGCGCTTAAATGCCAAACGCAAATTCGCGCAATTTCAAACTGCCAAAAATTAGGCCCTGCACCTATGACATAGAAGCTGATGCTTGCCATGTCTCCTGTGTAAGGAGGCAGTTTGATATGCGCGAATTTGGCCCATGGGCATTTAAGCGCTTTACATGACAATCAGAACATTTGCATTAAAGCTTACTTATGTGGCTATTGTTAAATTCCTGGCTCACAGCCACGCCCTCAGACACGCCCCTAACTGCCCACCCAGTCTAATTAGTGAGTACCGGCACTTCTAATTTTTCATTTAAAGCACTGGCCCCAGTAACAACAATGACATGAAATTAATCTAAGGTGGGGTGTGCAGAGTACGCAGAAAACTCCAGAATTTGTTACAAAATCGTACTAATTAAGATTAATTGGAAATATTTACTCATTATTTTTATTTACACCAAACAAATGTGTGGGGATTAGTAAAACTTTGTGCATTTTAAAGGGGGACAGGGAGTTCTGCTTCAAGGAAAATCTGGGAATTTTATAGAAAATCACTTACTTTCAAGCACCTATGGTTAGAAATACTGTTGAAAATTTCATAGAATTTAAATATAACGATAAAAGGAAAATTGGGGGTCCTTCTCAAGGATGTTGGAAAATGAGTGGCACGTGGCATGTTCATCACAGGGGGACAGCAGCATTGGTCAACATTTTTGAGTACTCTGTTCATCGAAAGCTTGGTACCCTTGAACCCCTGAGAACTGTGCCCATTGCACGTCTGTGGAAACTACGCCCTCTTCTCAGGGTGCAGAGGCACTGACTTGACTATGCAGGAGGTACCGCTGTATGGGTGGCTAAACATTCCTAATTGCAAGTACATACGAAGCCCCGCTGTAGTCTATCAGTGACTGGCACCACAGCCTCTAAGAGTTTAGTCTATTGTCCTCCATCCAGTCGTGGCTGGTGTCGGGGCAAAGTGATGGGGCGAGGGGAGGGGGGACAAAAGAAAAAACAACTTAGCTGAATGCCCGCCTCATCGCCGCTCTTCTGGCTCCACTGCAGGCACAAGCTCCCAGACTGCCCTGTGGCCAATCCTGACGCTGCTCTCATGTATGAGAGCTGCATCAGAATTGGCCTGAGCAGCCTGGATTTGCACTCCCAGAGAGACTGGGAGCCTGTGCCTGCTGCCTCCAAACCAAAAAGAACAAATGATGGACGGAATGCTGAACAATGCAAACATTCACCCCCAGTCACAAAGATATGGGTTTAATCCATCGTTCTTTTGCTCACCACGCCACTCCAGTTTGGACCCAGCCATATGCCAATCAGTCTTGACCTTGTTCCTATTCAATCTAGCCTGGCTGATGAGGGGTGTTACCCCGAAACCGGTCCCAGGATGCTTGATTCCGGTCCAGGGAAGATGAGGCTTGTCAGTACGGGCTGGACTGTTCCCATGAGGACCAGGTCAAGACTGATTTGCCTATGGCTGGTCTGAACTGGGGTGGTGAAGTGAGCTAAAAAGCGATGATGGATTTAACCCAGATCTAATAGTGACTGGGGGTGAGTGTCTGAAAAGTTTCAGCGCTCCATCCATCATCTTATTGTGTTTGCTGTCCCTAACCCGGCAACGCAGCTCGGGCTGGAGACAGCTTCAGTCTGCATGTCGGTTTGGCTGTCCTGAGACAACCGGCCAAACCCACATGCGCACTGATAGCAGTGCACCTACCACTCCTCCTCGTGCCTGTCATCCCCATGGCCCCGTCCCCAAGACTTGACGCTATGGAGAAACATAAAACAATAATAAACATGCTTTATTATCATTTTATTTTTCAAGTTTTGCAGCTGCTGCTGGCAGGGTGGGGGTGTGACGCTCCTCCACCATAGCGGGGGAGCCGCCTCTCCCTCTATTGAGGCGCAAATGGAGAATCAAGAAACTAAGGGCCTGATTTAGAGTTGGGCGGACGGGTTACCCCGTCACTAACATCACGGAGATCCCGTTCACCTTATTTCAAGTGCATTATATCCTATGGCACTTGTAATCATGCAGACTGGACATCCCTCGGGTTGTGACAGAGTAAGCCGTCCACTAAGCTGTAAATCAGGCTCTAACTGTTGAACTCATTGGTTGTTCGGTTGCGGGTATAATTGATGGTGGCCCTTTTGTCATCTGGAGGGTCGCACAACATCTTCTGGCGGAATTATTTAAAGGTCCGTTTGTATAGGGAAAACCTCTGGTCCCTCTAGCAGAATGCGACATGGTATTTCATATATTCAATCAAGTCATGCCTAATTCTGTCATCAAGTCAAGCATGTTACGGGCCTGCAGTGGTGATGATGTTTAACACTTTGGAAAGCAGTGCAATTATTTATTTTGAGCTCCATTAGATTGGTGGGCTGCCACTCAAGGCTTCTGGTGTTGCAGGAGGTGGGGCCACCGAGCTCCACCATCTCTATGTGGTGGGCTGAGCTGAGCTCCAGGGGAGCTTCAGGAACTACTCAGTGGCAGCGGGAAAGGTACCCTGAGCTTCATAATAGACAGGTTGGAGACAAGTGCTGCACAAAATATTTTATTGTGTGCAGGGCCAGCTTTAGTGCCGGTGGCGCCCGGTGCGACAGTCTTTTTAGGCACCCCCAATGATCTCCTTCTCCACAAATTCCGTCATTACCACCCTGCAACTGTGCCCCTCACCTCTCCATCGCCCCCTCTGACATACATTTCATGTTTTTTTAAAAGCCTACTCATAGTTCACTCACACAGTTTTGTGATCTGCATGGTACACGTTCTTTGCAGCAGGCACATTATCCCTCTGCACTACTTTATGATGAGTAAAAACTGCCACTAGATACATTCTGATCTCTCACCAGCAGTAACATTAATCACCAGAGTTATCTTGACATGTTTATTGTTGCCTGAAAACTGCTGGACGCACAGAAGTTCGCTGTGCTTTTAAACCCATAATTAATTTTTAATCACAGTGCCCCACACCAAAGTCAGCGTCAGGTGCGGCTGCACCGGTTGCACTGCCCTAAAGCCGGACTTGATTGTCGGAGGTAGAAAGGGCAACGTTAATATAATGGTGTTCCAGTGGTTCCTTAAAAGACAAAATCAATGTTCGATTGTTAATAACATTTTTAACAGGACATGCTAGAGTTTCTGTCTTAATCAATCTATATATTCTGTTTAGCACTGGGATACCCATATCGGGCAATGTGTGGTAAATTGGTGGAACAGCTAAATAGTGATGCTATAGAATGTGTTGCAAAATTTCCCTAAGTCATATGATATGCTGCAGAAATTGATTTGACTCTTCATGGTACAAAGTTTAGTCCACTCTACCTTTTATCAGATAGTAATCTTTACTTACCTGGCTTTGCCACGTAAGGAAGGTCCCAAGGCCCCCATGCAACGAGAAAAATCTTCCTACCTCTCAGGGCTATTGTTATTTTCTTGCCCCCCACACACTTTTGGGGATTGTTTCTGAAATAGACATCTTACTGCAAAGATATCCCTCAAATTACATATATCTTACATGCTTGAGAATATAACAGCAGAGCTATCATCAGGGTTATAGTGATCATACAAACAGAGGCATCTGTCAGCAGTGCTAACCCTCAGGTGACACAGGCTCTACAGGTGCAGGCCTAAAAACCTTTCACAGGAGAGACGCTCTTCATATGACAGAGATTCTACAAGATCAGGCATCTAATAGCAAAGCCATGCCTCAGGTTATATAGGCCTCACTGGTTCCGACCTGTAACAGCAGACCTGTCCTTCATTGACCACCACAACCTCATCCACACCCTGAAGTCTTGAATGGGATTCCGTAGAAACGTCCTTTACTAGTTCTCCTCCTACCTATCCAATTAACATTAGTTAATTCGTAGGGACACCATCAGGTCCCAGAAGATCCTGAACACCTTCAGAGCTTCCCTGGGTTCCATCTTATCCACATGTTCTTCATCCTTTGCATGGAGCCCCTGGGGCTCTGCACACACATAACAATATAAAAGTTCACCAATATGTTGATGAAACACAGCTATACGTGAAATTATCTTTTGCTCCAGACACCCCAACTCAACCACTTTTTTGCATCGCATCCAGACCTGGATGTCAGCGACCTACCTGAATCTTAACCCCACCACAGCAGAATGCCTGCTATTCACCAAGAACAACATGCAACAACTACACCGCCCTTTGGCTTGATGACTTGAATCCCGAACGATTCAAACTCCTGCTTTCCAGGTCACTCTGATTCATGCTAGACACCAATCTCACCCTCAAGGAACGCATCCCCAACAAAACCAAGATGGTCTGGTACTAGTTCCCTTCACTTAAGAAAGTGAAACCTTTCCTTGCAGAAAGTGACTTCAGAACTGACATTCAAGCCCTCATGTTCTAGCATCTGGATGCTGGCATTGCCCTGCTCCATGGCCTCCCAGACTCCAAACTGGTCCCCTGTTAAAGGCGTTGTAAATGCTGCAGTATGTCTCATTGAGGGCGACCTTGAAGAAACATAACCACATCACCCTCACCGTGATGGCACTCCACTGGCTCCGCTTGCTGATCCGCACCATCTTAAACTGCGGCTGAACAGATACCTTCAGCATTAGTCCTGATTTCACTGGGTCGGACTATCTTTCCTATATTCATTTCTGTATCCTGAGTAATCTAAGTCGTTTGTTTCTCATTGTATAGATTTTGTTTCTTGCCAGTTCTTTTTGATTTTGCTCCTACAACTTATTTAATATTTGTACAACATATTGCTAACTGTATTTTTATCTGTTTATTGCCTGTTTTTTTCTGTGTTTAACTTGTTTTGCTATTTGCACAGCACTCTGATACTCGGACGGGTCATGTTTGCGCTATATAAAACTCCTTAAATAGATAAGTAAATAAATAAATAAAAGACAGCTGCATCATCTTAAAAATCCTTCATGCCTGACACCACTGCCTACCTGGCTCACAAGCTCACCACCCGTGGGTCTCCTGGCACACCCGCAGCCAGGACACCATCTGACTGGAGACAAAGAATTGAAAAAAGGAAAGGACAAGGCAACAGGTCTTCTCCATCTAGATCTGAAACTATATCCGTGTTTTCATCAGGGCCGCCCCAATGCTGCTCCAGGTTTGGAAGGAAACCAAGACGCACCTTTTTAAAGAACACTACATCATGATACAGTGTCAGTCAACAAACTAGGCACCCCTCCCACCGCAACTTGTGGATTTGCCTTTGACCTTGTACAGAGCCGGCCACCTTTCAGCAAGATTTACACTACACAAATACTACAACATACATATGTATTAGCAGGATGAGGTAGCTGCCACCAACTCCGTTCTTAAGTTACAGAGTTGACACCAGGTTCATAATATTGTACAGGCTCATGTTGCAGACAGCAAAGCTACTCTTTGGGTAAATATTTGCCAGTCCAACAGATTGTATGTTACAGAGATAGGTAATTCTTGTGATGCTGTATTTTTTGTAAAGGTTTGCTGAGTGGTGTCGATGTTTCAACACTGGTGAGTCACTCAAATGGTCATCATCAGGGCAGATTAAGGAGTGGTTAGCATCAGAGATGAATTCTGCAAATAATAAAATAAACATTATCAAAAAGAAGATTCAGTAATAAAGGGGGATGGTCTGTGTGGACCTGTGTGCAAAACACTCCAACGTGCATTGGAATGGGAAAATATGCCAGAGAAAGCCTGTAGATTCTGTCATTCAAAAATAGAAGGGATTTTATTTGAATTTCTGTTATGCTTAGTTTAGGTGGCTAGCTCTGATGAAGTAGAAAGGAAGAACGAATTGTTTACTTCAGGGTTGGCCAAGGTCATGTAGAAGACAGAAAAGAGTGCTAACAATCGTAGCAGGGGACTGCATAAATAATATGTTATGCAGTGATGATGGCGCACAGAGAAATCAGTAGCCTCCCTATGAAGAAACATATAATGCCAAACGTCTAGAGCAGAAAAAAGTCAAAAACACCCGGTTTAATGTAGGAATAAATTGTGCACCAACATTGGCACGCTTATAAAATGTATCATCAAGGTTTTAAAAGTAACAAAATAGCTGGCATTGTAACTGATTGACTTCCAAAATCCCTCAATAAATAAAATTAAGCAATAGACGATTGATGCCCAGTACATTACAAGTAGCAATGCATGGCATACCGTTGCATGGCATACCAATGCATTGCGTACCGACAGGGCACAGCAAAGCAAGCTTCCCTCTTATACATGTAAAGATCAGCTGATCTTTAGGTCACGTTAAGCCGAGGCCCACAGAAAGTTTGGGGCTCTAGATCAGAGCCCCATTTCCACACACCTTCAAATCCCCCTGCCAGGAGAATGTAAGACGACCAAACATGAACATAGACTGGCTGGGCCCTACCAAGCTTCCCCTAGATACAGGCCTGGAGCCATGTGCAGTGACTGTGTTAGGAGTATTCTGAATGCACGCGATGTGTGATATTCTAGCATCTGGAGCCTCTGGAGAATCTAATGCAAGCTGTTAATAGTTCACAGAGAGAGAGGTGCTAACATTAGGAATCTGAAGATGACACATGCTAGTAGGTGATGCTGATGAGAGATGCATCAGGGGCTGAACCAACTTCAGTTGGAGTTGCCTTGGGCTCCTCTTCGTTCTACTTCAGATGAGGATCTCAAGGTGCAGAATGATTCCAGCTCTCCAATATCCCTGCACCTAATAATGGGTCCACAGTCTCCAGACTACGACTCATGAAGAGAGATGGACAATTTGCTTGGGTGAAGAAGTGGAAGTTAATCTGGAAATCTATCTATTGCTACAGAGGTCCAGTGGCTTATTATGGCACTCACCAAATCCACAGCTGACTGCACTGGAGAGTTGAACCACAAACCAAATGTCCAGTGCATCAATCTGCAATGCATAGATACCAAATGCCTCAACCTCAATGCGTCAACATCCGATGCATCAATCGGCAATGCATCCATACCCGATCAACCTGCAGTGCATCAAAATCCGATGCATCAATACCAGATGCACCAGTCTGCAGTGCATCAACATCCGATACATCAATCTGCATTCTGGCACTTTGAGCACATCCCTCGGTATTGTACTGGATTTCCCATCATCCATCTGAACAGAGAGTAACATTGCTGTTTTCCCGCCAAAACTGTCTTTAAAAGAAAAAGCCAATCAAGAGGACTCATTTCCATCTGACAGTGTCCCTAGTGAATGGAAGAATTTTCATCATCCAGCTACACTGGAATCGACATCACTGGATCTCCCATCATCCATCTGCACAGGAAGCGACATCACTGGATCTCCCATCATCCATCTGCACAGAAATCGACATCACTGGATCTCCCATCATCCAGCTACACCGGAATCTACATCACTGGATCTCCCATCATCCATCTGCACACTCACTCTGTCCCTCTCCCAGGACTACTTAATGGTGGCCAGAGCACTGACGCACAGTGACCGCGTGCAGTGGGTGCACCACTCGTGCTGATGGCGCGCCAATGTCAAACCAGTCTGCGCCTGTCCTCACCTGCACTGTGCTCAATGCCAGGAGCTCTGATGAAGGGCGTGACAAAACTTGAGGGGTCCCCCCTGCAAAGAAAATGGAGCCTTCCCCCCCACGGTCTGGACCCAGTCAGGAGTTCTCAGGCCAGGGGCCGCCGCCAGTGCACATTGCCAGAGGGGCTCTCTTGAGCTTGGGGTCCCCCATTACTGCAGGGGGTGCGGGAGCTATTGTTACGCTACTGGCCCTGGTCCTCCCCCTCCTGCGACCTTCCGTGACCTCAACCCCAGCCGCCGCTCCACAGGCTGCTGCCTCTTCGCACCATACAACACAGAGAGAACATTCTCCTCCGCTTCCTACAAGTTTTCATCCACTTACCCACACACAGCACTCACCACACTCACACGGACAGCACCAAACACCCTACTCTTGCACACTCACATAGTCCTGCAGCCAAACACACAACACTCCACACTCTCATGCATGCTCCTCAACACCCACTCTCTCACCAAACATGTCACAGAGATCTTGGACTTGCTGCACGACAACACCCTGACTGTACTTTCCCTCACGGAAACCTGGCTGAACCCTGCATCGGGACCTGACATCGCCACAGCCATCCGCCTCCAGCTTCAAGATCACCAAGCAAGACAAATATCACAAGCCCTGAGGCAGAACCAGCACCATCCACAAGAACATCATCATCAGCACCACTACACAGACACACATTCCTGCAATATGGAACACCTGTTGTTCAAGCTCTATGTCACAGCCACTTCACCCTAAGCAGCATCTTATATACAGACCACCGGAACATGCACCAACTTCACCAACACTATCACAGACTTCGTCACACCACTGGCTTGTGACATGGGCAATTACATCCTACTCTGACCTGAACTTCTACCTGGAAGGCCATGCCAACCTCATCTCAAAACTCAAAAGCACCCATCGAAGACCTTGGAGGCCTGGGCCTACCCAACGAGTAAAGGGACCTGCCCACATCGCTGGACACCTCCTGGACCATATTTTCACAATTTTCAACAATATCCGAGGTAAGGAACCCACATCAATCTCCCTATTTTATCCAAAGAACCAATGCTGACCACAAGGCCCTCATCACCCCAGAAAAAGATGCTGCCACCATGAAGTCCATCCATTCAGGAGCCCCATTGGACCCTTGCCCACACCATGCCTACTCTAGAGGACAGCAACCCATCAGCTCACAACCATTCTGAATGCCTCCACCTCTTCTGCGACCTTCCCAGAGGCTTGGAAACATGTGACTGCCCTCCCATCACTGAAGAAACCGTCCGCAGACCCTTCAATGCTTGCCAACTGCAGACCGATCTCCCTGCTACCAAACCCGGCCAAGGCCTTAGAGAAATTCATCAACAGATTCCTCATTGAATACCTCAACAATCACCAACTCCTCAACACAACTCAGTCCGGTTTCAGACACAACCACATCATGGAAACTAATTTAATTGTTGCCATGATCGACATGCGCATGAGTCCGGACAGAGGAGACAGAGTGGCTCGCATCCTCCTGGACCTCTCTGCAGCATTTACCATGATCCACCCCCCATCCTCATCCAAAACCTGCCCAACAATGGAATCCAAGGACACGCACTCCAATGAATCTGCTCCTTCCTGACTGGAAGGACCCAGTCAGTCAGCCTGGCACCGTACACCTCGGACACCCTCGACCTCTTTTACAGAGTTCCACAAGGAGTACCTGAGCCCGACCCTCTTCAACACATACATTATCCATCTAGCCAGCATCATCCACTCTCACAACATCAACATCCTTTCTTACGCCGGCAACACGCACCTCATTCTTTCTCTCATGGACAAGACATCCTGTACCCAGATCAAAGTTCAATGGCTGCATGTCTGAAATCGTCCACTGGATGATGACCAACTGTCTAAAGCTGAATACCAAGACCGAAATCATGAATTCGGTAAGAGCACTTCACCATGGGACTCCACCTGGTGGCCAACAGAACTAGGACTGACACCTGCCCCCACCACCCATGCCAAGAACCTCAGGATTGTCATTGACAGCAAACTCAACATGACCACCCAAGTCAATGATGGCACTGCCTCATGCTTCCATTCCTTAAAGTTGGCTCCGATGCTGCACTCACATCACACCACACCGGAAGGAGCTCCATTGGCTCCCCATACACAAGCAAGCACAATTCAAAGTCCTTCCAGAAACTTTCAGCGCTCTACATAACACTGACCCAACATATATCAACAATCACATCTGCTTTCAGAAACCTCTCATACACCTCTGCTTATCTGGGCTCCTACTTGCACACATCCCACACGTATGGACAACCAGATCCAGCGGACAAGCCTTCTTCTACACTGCTCCTAAAGTGTGGTATAACATGCCGCTACACATAAGAACCTACTCCCCACTTCATTCCGCAAGGAGCTGAAGACCTGGCTTTTTTGTGTAGTCCCACTAGACCTTAGATTTGGCTAGACTCACACCTGCTCAGCACTAGGTTGCATATTTGTAGAGTGCACCTGGGATAGTGCACTCTACAAATATGCAGGACATATCATATAGACTTGGGACCAATCACTGTTTAAATCTTAGACACGCTACAAAAACGTGTTTGTTGTCTATTCATCTTTTTAAACACCTAATCTGAATCACAAAGTTCCCCGATATGCATTAGCCATTGATAGGACTCCTTATGCAAAGCACTAGGGACAATTCTTCATTTTGTAGTAAAATACACTACAAACATTTCTCTGAGATGAGCAGAATGACTTACAACTTTAGAGTCATGCTTTTGAACATACTGTAACATAAAATGTGCATTAAGCAGCACACATAGAACTTACAAAACGCCATTTAAAGATTGTTTATGTGCAGGAAGAGACACCTTCCTGCACATAAACAATCACTCCCCTCAACGCAGGCACGCCTGCGTTGGTGCTAGGCAGCTAAATTTAGCGCCAGCGCAGGGGGAAACGCAGAGCTGCACCATATTCTTGTGAATATGGTGCAGCCCTCCGTTTCTAAAGTGACGGAGCGTGTCGTTAGCCTTTTAGGCTTAACGACACGTTCCGCCACTTTCTTTGTAAATATGCCCCAATGTGTGGCGATGAGGATGGAACAGAAATGTCTAGCACTATGAAGTTCAAGTGTAGCACCTTATAAATCAAATAAATAAATAAAGCTCATTGAAGGTTGTGCATGCCAGTGTAGTATGCGTTACACAATTAATTACAAAAGAAACGCAAGACTTCCAGGCCCCACAGCACGCTCCCATCAAAGTGTAATTGATTTTGTTACGGCAAAGCAAGGGAGGGGGTTCGTGCTTGAAGAGCATGGCAGCTGACGTGCTCTCGCCTCAGAATTATAACTAGAGAGGATCCCAGCTGTCATGCTTCCCTCGGTGCGTGACTGGGGCGTGACGCAGCTGTCCTGCCACCCTCAACGCGTGACTGAAGACCAGCGCGGCTCTGTTATTCTCTCACACGGAGGCTGTTCAGAGTTTAGGCTCCTAACCCCCTGCAAGCTCTGAGGTGCCAAGATCCCACACGATCTGTAATTTCATATGCCTGTAGTAGTGTAATATATGAAGGTAGGTGCGAAGGGGAGGTTTGCACAGCCCCTCTGACTGACCGATGTTCTGGCCTTTCCTTGACGTCGTAGCACACCGTATTCCCGCCAAAGCACGCCTTGAGTGATCTAATGCACTAGACGCATATTAAAGCTTTGTATCAAAACTTTTCGCAGGTCAAAAAATTCCCTTAGAGGGAAAAGCCATCAGTTAAACCCTACGGTCTGATTATAAATTCTGGCGCGGATTCTACATGGGTCATAAATCTTCTACTGAGACGCAGCCAATCAAAACAGAGTTTTTCGACATGCACCCTGGGAATTTCAAGCTCGTGCCAACAAGAGCGCTGTGCAGTTTTAATGTAAGAAGTCGAAGGCATAATCTGCAACTGACAAACGAGAAAGTCCAAAAATAGACATCATGAACAGAGTACAGTTGCGGAAAACTTCAACGCCCTAACAGTAGCGGCTATGTCTCGGCCTCAGGGAGCTTAGAAAGCTGTGTACATACTTCCCTTCCTGTGTGATACCCACCCGCTAGCTGCAGCTGTGGTTTGTATTTTCTAGAAGCAGAATTCAGGTCATGCCTGGTGGTCCCATCCATGGGGACCTTCGCGGCTCAAATCCCGGCTCAACTTTGAATATGTCTTTGTGTGACCTTGGAGAAGTCACTTCAATTCCAGGGGCAGGAAAGGCCTTTCTTGAGAAAAATGCTACTGTAGCAACTCGTGGTTCCACTACCTGCTAGCGATAATAAAAACTAGATGTAAATATATATAATTCCAAATCAATTTAATTAGATACATTTTTCTAAAGCATCAAAACTGTTTCCACCCCACCACTTTTTCATACATGACCACAATTGTTATACATACAACGTACTGTGAATGTGTAACTAGTCGTCAGTGTGGGACACCCAGCAAACAATTGTAAGGGAGAGCTAACTAGCTGACAGTGTGCATAGTGATGTCACAGGAAGTGCCATACCAAATGGATCATGCTGCTGACTTTAATGTGAGTTGCTTTACTATCCATGATATGACACTCTAAAGGGATGTCTGGAGTAAATTTCCACCAATCATCGGATTCACAAGGGAACCCAAGACTCCTTCCAGTATTCCGCACCAGATTGTCGTGAGCCGTTCTGGAATCCATGGCTGCCCGAGGTGGAGCACCAATGAAGCCTTTCTCCAAATTCTCCTCCAAATGCTGCTGAAAAACGTCATCCTCCTTTTACTGTCAAGGAACAAATTTTCCCGGAAGGAATGGGTTTTCCTGGCATGAGGTTAATCCAGCAGTCATACTCTTGATGCAGAGGAAGGGAATCAGGGCTCTTTGAGATGAACACATCTACAAAGTCATCGAACTGTGGTGGAATCACCTCTTCTTCTTTTTCAAGAAGATCGGTCTCTGAAGAAACAGGTTGCAGAACGAATTAGGTTAAAGATTGAATCTTATCTGTTGTAGACTTTCGGAAACAATGAGCCTCAAAGTGTGATAAATTTAAGGTTATCGCTTGCGTGTTCTAATTGATTTGCGGATTATGTTTCCTAAACCAGGTAGTGCTAAGAACGATAGGATTAGACGGAGCATCTATTAAATCAAATTGAATCTCCTCGCCGCTCCCCGTCGGAGGGTCCATGAGTAGTGGAAGCGTCTAGAAGCACATGGCTCTGGACTTGTGAGAAGACCCGTCAATTCCTTGAATTTCTTCCTTACTGGTTTTTACTTTATAGGAATTTGTTGCCCTGCTTGAAACTGATTGGCCATAAAACACCCAGATGCTTTGGGGTGAACAAGAGCAAGAACCATGACCGGTCCTCATGAAGAGGTGATCATAACTTGCAGCAAGTAATGAGCTCTGTCTATGACTGACACTTCAGTCGTTTGTGAGCCCCTCCAGGATAAGCTCTCACCAAATGTCCCGCTTCTCCACAGTGAAAGGAAAGCCTTGTTTTCTTAACTCGTTTTACTTTCTTTGAAGGACACAGTCTTTTGTGATTCCCCAGTTTGCATGGGTTCTTCAGTAGTAGTTTCATTATTTCAAGGAGGTTTGATGGGCCAGGTAGGGCAATCATAATTTTATCACTCAGATTTCCTTAGTCACTGTTGTGCATCGATCTATAGCGTTAAATCGATTAAAGCTCTCAGTCAGTTCACTACCAATGGTGAAGCATCCTGCTCCTCATCTCAGAGTCCCTGATAAAAGGCTGCAGCTGCTGACTCAGTCCAGTTAGCCTCTGGTGGCAGGTGTTGACAATAGCCGACTTAACTCATCCAGTGTGAGCGGATTGGGATGTATGTATCTTTCCAAAAATAGCAGTAAACTGCGCCAAGAGCTGTGGCCAGCTCGATAATATGGGACACTGATTCAAAATAAATGGTGTAGCCCACATCAAAGTCTCTTCAGTAGGATATGAGAGTACAATGAGAACCTTGTTGGAATCATCGCAAAACCAATATGGTTATACTAAAAAAATGCAATTTCAGAATGGTCCAGAAAATGTAGAAATTTATGGGGATCGCCTCTGAATTTATCCGGAGGGGCTAAGGTCAAATTAGGCGTGACCGGTGAATTGGGGTTCACTTCTACATTACTACTTTCCCTTTCCATTGCTGTAGGAGCAGTCTCTGAGGGGGTGTCATTACGTGGTGAGGGTGGTTTTAGCGTTAGCTTAATTAGGTGTTAATTGGTCCAATCTATTAAGCAAAATGTCTTGCTCCTGGCGAGTTACCTCAAGCTCTTCGTGCATCTTAGTAATAGCTCGGGCCATCGTCAGAATGGGACTTTCGACTGGCCCAGTTGAGGCCTGGCAAACTGTCAAGTTTTGGTATTGGAGACCCGCTGAAAGCCCCTTCCGTCCCATGATATTTGTGCTTGTGAACAAGATGGAATGTATCACCAGAGACAGAAACCGAGAGAAACTGAGGAGGGAGTGAGAGAGAGGATACCCGACTGGAGCACCCTCTCCAAGGTTTGTCTGCTTCAAGAGATCGCACCACCCTGACTGGAAGTTACGATAGATAGTAGATCTGACCAGCGGGAAAACAGAGGGCATACAGTAAGTATAATGTACAAGCTGGGCTCAAGGCCCAATAACAACTGGAACAAGGCTTACTGGTTTCAGCAGTGTATGGTGCTATGACGAGCCGGGAGCTGACCTGGAATCGAGTCCAAGCACCTGGATGCTGCTAAACAGGTAACAGGTAAGGTAAGACACCAGGATATATGGGACAAAATCAGAAATGGGACTAAAGGAACCAACAAAATGATAAAGGGAAAAACAAACAGTGACATGACCCAAAACGGGTGCAAATTAAAGTGATAATTGAAAAGCTAATGCAATCACGTAACACATTGCCGGGCACAGGACTGAGTTCCTAAGATGATAAAAAGGCTCTACCCCCACCATGACCTGGAAATGACCCCAATCTGGTGCATGAGAGTAACTGCCAGCGGTCTAGTGTTCCTTTCTCAGCCTCCATCGGCCTGTTCTACAACACCTCCAGTCCCCAGGAGCCTGTCATCTCTCCTGAATCCTGACAGTCCCATCCAGATGGGAACAGAAGCTACCCGAGACTTGAACTTGTCTTTTCTTGGGTCTTGTTGGTGAGATATAGTTTGTGTCCTGAGGCACGGTGAGCACAAGGCATCCACGTCTGGTCATACTTGTCGCACTTAGTGTGTCTAATGCAACAAACGACAAGGTGACAGAAGGACTTAGGGGCCGATTCCGATCTGGGCCGGAAAACTCCCCGACCGAGCCGGATCCGGTGAGTTTTCCAACCGAGCCGGACTCCAGCAGTCCGACCGAGCGAGTACGATGCGGCCACATGCTGCCGGACTCGACTCGGTCGGACTCCCATTGAAGTCAATGGGAGCCGGTCGTACAACGCGTACACGGGCTCCCATTGACTGAATGGGCACGTCGCGAACAGGGGGGCCCCCTACAGTGGGTACGCGTCGGTGCGACTCGCACCGCACATGCATGTGTAGGGGGGACCCTTGGGTCCCCCATGTGTGCGACTCGCGCGGCTACGCGTGCAGGGGGGTCCGACACGGACCCGAAGTACAGCTCCGACAGCTCTTCTGAGCCGGACGCTACGAGTCGGTCGGGCTGTTCGAAGCGCGCATTGTACTGGCTCGGTCGGGTAACGTCTCCTTTGCGTGGTGCGAGCCGTGTCCGTACGAGTCGGTCGGAGCGGTTCAGACCCGGGAACGAGTCGGTCGGCAATTTCGAGTGCGCTCGCATCGTACTTGCTCGCGCGGACGCCCGTACGATTCGGTCGGGAACTAGGCCTCCGAATCGGATCCGGTAAAGCCAAATCCGATTCGGTGCCCTACCGGCCGAGATCGGAATCGGCCCCTTTATCTTTTCCACTGGCAGCATTCCAGGCCATCGTTTTAACACCTACTATGCCACTCTAGACTCCACCCGCTGTATGCAAATCAGCCTTGATCCTGGCAAAGACAGGTTTTCCTTGAAAATGTGCTTTTGTGCTTCCAGCTGAGATTTTTAAGAGGCATAGAGAGGGTGAACCTCGAGTAGTGTGCCCATTCTGTGGCAGGAGGTTGTAATGGAGGAGAATGGTAAAACAAGAAATGCAATTGAAATGTCTGTTAACAGTATCAACAGTGGCTGAAGGCATAGCCAGGTGTGCAGCAGCAGCCACAGCGGAACGTTTATTGCTGGAAGTGGAATGGTTGAAGGCAAATATATGGCCATGGGTGAAATAGACGCTTTAATTGCTGGCAGAGCATGTGTTACTAGCAGCAGCTGGCCCACTAGCAGCACACCAACAGGCATCAAAGTTGGCTCCTTTAAGGTGGCAGTAGATCCCCAGAAGGGTGTACAGTCAGAATATCGAGTAGGAAATGTCGACTTGCACTAATATTGAGTGCAAAATATCGTGATACAGAAATATCGACTGCCAGAATTTAGTGGTCTAGAATATCGACTTCAAAGTAAGAAATATCGTTTTCCAAAATATCGAAGTCATTAATATCGTAGTCATTAATATCGTTTGCAAAAATATAGGGGCCCATTACGATACCCGGCGTAAAAAAATCCGCCAGGCATGGAAGCGGCAAAAATCCACCCGCACACACCGTCTGAACACCGACCACGCCATTACGATTACACAAACCGAAAACCGCCATCGGCGGATAAATCACACAAGATACCACCCGCCATCGTCCGAGTCGGAGTCAAACCGCCCGCCACGGACGGAAACACGCACGACAACACAAAACCGCCCGCCCTCACGCCCGACACACCGCACGTGAGATTACGATCGCACCGCCATGAGCGCGGGAAAACTACAAATATACCGCCCGCCAGCGCAAACAACGCCGATGAGAATCGACACGGCAGAAGCCATGGCGCCCACGTCCCTGCACAGAAACCATCCGCTGACAAAAACAATCGCACACAACATGGCCAACAAGTCCACACAGCAAGGCACGCACAAATACTCAAGCACAGTACACATCCCGAAAACACCCCCCGGACAAACAAAAACTACAAAGGCCAGAACCCCAGACACAACACACCTGAAAACAACAGACCATGAGGACACACCCACATAGGTAAGTACAAAAGCAGCACTCCCACAGACCACAACCCCTTGCAACATTGCAAACTAGAGAGGAGAGGAGAGGACACAGTGACACAGCAAGGACAGCAGCACACCACAGAAACGCACACATCACAACCACCACCACCACCACCACCAAACACCGGCACCACAAACCCCCTGCACATTACACAACACACACCGCACCAGCACCACAAACACCATGGCACCACAAAGAATGCCCAAGTTCACGCCCATGGAGCTGACGGTCATGGTCGACGAGATCATCAAGGTGCACCCACAAATCTATGGGAACCTGGTCCAGCACACACCACTAGCCACCAGAAAGAGAATGTGGAACCGGATCGTAGACCAGGTCAATGCAGTCGGGACCTTGCCCAGGAACAGAGTCGAAATAAACAAACGGTGGAATGACGTCAAGAGCCTGGTCAAGAAGAAGGCGAGCAAGAACAGAGAGCTGGCTGCCGTCACTGGCGGAGGGAATCCCGCGCTCTTCAAGACCTTCAAAGCGTGGGAGGAGAAGGTGCGAGTCATCATACATCCCGAGATCCTCGCCGGATTAGCAGGGGAGTGGAGGCTGGTAAGTACAAACTAATGTATACCAGCACACCGCTATGTACTCACATGCACTACCACCATGCCACAGCTCCCAGGGACAAACACCCCCATGTCCAGCACACAATACACAACACATCACACACACAAGCAACAGACACCACCACACACAGCCCAAACCGAACAACTGTAAGATGCGTGGGGACATGTGTACACTCAGCCAGCCACGTAACCACCAACAGGTCCCCAAATATGCCAGAAGCGCCACAACGAGCACCCACCACACCCATGTGTCCGCCATAGCTGCACTAACTGACAAGTAACAGGTAAGTGGCAGGAACACAAAGTGCAGTGGGTGGGAGGGTGGACAGCCCAAGTACAAAACACACCAGGCCCCTAGTCCCACAGCACAGCAAGGAGGAGCATCCCCCACACCCCACAGCCACGTGTCAGCCACCGCAGTGCACAACGACAGCCGAAAGGTAGACATCACGGTCCACAGCAATCGGTGTCAGTGGGTGTCCAGCCACCACCACGACCCACAACACCCCCCACCCCCACAGACCTGCAACATGGAGCACCCCCCGCTTAGAACCATGTGGCATCCAGTACAGTGCACGCACGAACAACCTGCAGGTGGGAAACTGGACAGGGCTGGATTACTGGAGGCATGAGGACCGTAACACGACCAACACATGGGACATGTCACGTAGCAGACGAACACGCAGCACCGCCCACCGTCACGAACAAGTGAACAATGTGCACACGGACATGAACCACAGACTCACACCCCACATGACCCATCACAAACAAAGCAACACCCAAGGAGCCACGTCTGCATGCACAAGCCACACTGAATATAGTACCACACGGCAGCCACTGTGCAACCCATCACACACAACCGAAACACCATTGAAGTCCTGTCCATGTAGCCCCTCCTGCCTGTCAACCACACACCCCACAACTACGCCTATGTAAGACAAACAACACTAGACGCAACAGAGCGGAACAACATAAATGCACACGAACACCACTGAACCCATCAAACACACAGACACACCATGCACATACAACATACCATCCATCCCATCCGTCAGCCCCAGTCTCATGAAAGGCATGTCATCCGCACAGCTGCCACACATACAGCAGTCACGCTAAGATACATGCCCATGACCAACCATGTGCCAGAAGTCAATGAAGCGCACGACACACTGTGAGCAACAACACACAACATGGGCCACACCCCCCGAGCACTGCAGTGATGCACATGGCACAGGGCAGCACGCACACCAAGGAGATGGGACAACTGCAATACGTTGGCTGGCACACAACCATCACTCACTCATAACGATGCGTCCAATGCCATGTCCAGTAATCACAACAGACAGCAAATATGCAGGCCATGTCAAGCATGCACACACCTCAAACCATGCACTGTCATGCTGCCACAACACATGTCACGTTCGGCACCCATGGCTCACAGCATGTACCCCAAAAGCATATTCCATCCCAAATGCGAATCTGGGGCATGGCCCCCATGTTGCCATATGCGTTCCTAAGTGTCCCATCTGAACACCAAAAGCAAAGTACAAACCAGACCCAGGATGGGCCAGGAGCCCGCATACACCAGAGTCACAATAAGTAGGGGCACAGCAACACACCCATCGGCATGGCCAATCCGTCCCATGCCACATGTGCACAGCACACAGTCCCATTGTCAAGCACACACAACTACAAATGCCACAGCCACACACACGCCTCCGGGAAACCCATGTACGAGATTGCACGAACTGTTAATGTCAGACGACAAATACATACTTCGCCAGGTGCAACACAATAACAAATCTCATTCTCTCCACAGGTGACGAACTGCTGGATGCTGGGGATGGAGACAGCAGCCAGCACAGCCAGCCTACAAGCCCCCAACGAGGACACACGGATGTGGAGGATCTGTCCTCCTCTTCGGACACGGACCACCAAGCAGGCCCATCTGGTGTGGCAGGGCCCAGCCGCTCCCCAGGACCCCTCCTACCCACCAACCCATCATCCAGGGCTGCTGAACATTCCCAGCCCCCTGCTGCCACTGTCGTTGCGGCCACACCCACGGTCATTGCGGCCACACCCACGGTCATTGCGGCCACTACCATTGCCGCAACCGCCACCATCGCCGCACCGACCACCACCGCCGCCACCACCACCACGTCTTCGCTGGCACCAGCCCCAGCGCAGGTGGTGGCCCAGCCGACTGGATCCACCCTGGGAGCCACAGCGAGGACCGTGGTGAGCAATGTGGCTAGTGGGCAGGCCGGTGGCAGCAGGACTGGTAGGAGGAGCAGGGTCAGGGAAACGCAAGTCTCCCCTGGGAGCCATGCCCTGCCTCAAATGGCCAGAGTCCTTGGGGCCTATGAAGAGGCCCAAGAACAATGGGTCAGGTCTGCTTCAGACACGCGGGAGGTGCTGGGGGTGCTGAGGTCCATGGACGCCCGTATGGGCCAACTCGTGGACCTCATGGGCCAGCTGGTGGTGGCGGTGAGGTCACAGCCAGGGACAGCAGCTCCCCCTCCGCCACCACCTGCCGGGGCGCAGGGTCGAGCAGCAGTGTCCAGTTCCCCTGCGTCCACAGCCAGTGAGCACACCTCAACCACCAGCATGTCGCAAGCAGGCACCCCCTCGCAAGCGTGGAAGGGGCCGTCCGAGTGGAAACAGATCTCCCGGGAGGACTTCGCACGCTCCAGACGCAAGTGAGGCAGCCAGCCAGCCTTCCTTGACCACCCACTGCATTGACTTGGACTACGATCCCACTCCACACAGCCATCTGGATGGCATGTGTGTGTTGGACTATGGACATAGAACCAGTGGGTACACCCTGAGCATCACGCAGCCATGACCGACAGCTCATTGTCACTGCACGCACCACTTTTGTCATCACCTTACACACAATCACATGTCACAGTTTGAAATAAATGCACCTCTTACACAAACTGCTGTTTGTGCCCTGTGTTTTATTTGTACGGAATACAACGGCCACCTTGGGCGGAAAGGCACCTGATGCGTGGCATGGCAATGGAACCGGAGGGCCTGTAGGGACCTAGGGGTGGGAGACAGAACAGGAGCACATTCAATGAGTGTGTCACACACCCATCACACAGTACATGTCAACAACTACAAGCAATGTACACACATCGCACAGAGCAATAGGGCACAATGCCACAGCCACCAACAGTGGCATACTACCCTGGCCATGGAGCGTTGACACACAGCACGCAGTGAACAAACGGCCACCCTGACACAGCACACACACACCTGCACAGACACAGCCACATCAGCCGTCGTACATGGACACTCACCGTCAAGTGAAGTAGTGGGCGATGAGCTGCTGCCGCACATTACCAGCTTCCTCCTCTCCGCTGTCCTCCTCACTCGAGCTGTCCTGGTCTGCGGGCTGGGGCCCTGGTTGATCTCCGTCATCCACGATGAGGGGGATCTGCTTCCGAATGGCCAGATTGTGCAGCATGCAGCACGCCACCACTATCTGGCACACCTTCTGTGGGGAGTACGCCAGCGCACCCCGGTGCGGTCCAGGCACCTGAACCTGGACTTGAGGAGGCCAAAGGTACGCTCGACCACACGTCTGGTCCTCCCATGTGCCTCATTGTAGCGATCGTCTGCTGGGGTGCGAGGATTCCTCAATGGACTGAGCAGCCATGCCCCATTCGGGTACGCAGAGTCACCTGGGTGTGAGGGACACAGAGAACCGTTGCTATTCCAACTGGACAGGGGACAGCATCGCACAACCAGCACGCTACACCACTCCACATACTCACCGACAATACAGCCACGATCCTGTTGCAGATTGGACATCAGTCGTGGCAAGATGCTGTTGCGCATTATGTGTGCGTCATGGGCCGAGCCTGGGAACTTTGCACACACGTGGGTGATCACCATGTCCGCACGGCACACCACTTGCACATTCAGGGAGTGCGTGTGCTTCCTGTTGCGGTACAGGTGCTCAGTGGCCTGTGGTGGAACAAGGCCAACATGTGTGCAGTCAATGGCTCCAACGACGTGTGGGATTCTGCCAAGGGCATAGAATGCACCCTTCACTGCCGCCAATTCACGAGCCCTGGGGAAGCGGATGTACCTGTTTCGGTACAGCATCATGGCTGCCAGTACATCCCTCAGCACCTTGCTGAACATGGGCTGGGACATCCCTCCTCCACTGCCCACTGTGTGCTGGAATGACCCAGTGGCGAAGAAATGCATGGCGGCCATCACCTTAGCCGTGGGGGTGACAGCTGTCGGATACACCCTGCGGGGACGGAGATGGGGTTCCAACATGGCACACAGTCGATGCAGGGTTGGCCTGTCCAACCGAAACTTCCTAATGACCTCTGTATCGTCCATGTCCGCCAGCAATTGGTATGGGCGGTCAATGTTCGGTCTCCGCCTAGGGAAAATGGCAGTGGACACATGTCAAAGCAACACAACACATAGCAATTTCGCATACACATCACTGACATGACTGAGCAAGCACATGAGCCACAGCCCAGCTGTCAAGCTGGGGCGGCACGGCCACAATACACTTACACAGGTCTCCCAGCAATGGCTAGTGATACAAACCACTGCCATGTGCATGCACATGGGGATCTAGGCCCCAATGACTTGCGGGGCGTGCTGATGGGGACTGACTGCATATTCGTCAAGCGGCAACGCCACGGCAACATGAATGTCTGCTGAGCATGGAACTGCTTCCGAGGCTGGATGAGTATGGCACACGACGACGACGATGTGGGCACAGGCTGAGCGGCCAAAACAAGTGGGACCTGTGGCACGAGGGGATATGAGACAGTAGTAGGTGTCAGCACTGCACCCTATGTACAGCACTGTACGGATCACACCTCCCGAAACATTGACAGGTGTCCACATTGACAGCCCCATGCCAAGACGGCTGTGTGCTTGCAGTCACACGTCACAGGTGAGAGGTTACATTGCACGTGCCAGGTGGCAGACGTACATAGTGGGAGCTGGCATGTGTGTGCATGTGTCTCCTGTTCAGGATCCACCAGATGGGCGCTGACTCTGTACTGACCATTGGACACAGCATGTTCCGTGGAAGGCTTGTGTGTGTGGGATGGTGGCACTGGATGTGCCTCCGTTGGGTGGGGGGCCATGCACAGGGCGGGTACGTCGATGATTGCGCATTGTTGGTCACGGTGGGTGCACCCACTGAGATGTGTTGCCCTGTGTTCAATTCCTATGTCCGCATGATGATGGACTGTAGATGTGGGCAGACTACACATTGGTCGATGTGCTGTCTATATGCATGTGCCTTCACACCAGGCACAGCTGCCCCTGCACATGTGACCCCTGCTGGACTCGCTGCTGGGTCTGTGGAGCTGATGCACCTTCTGTGCGTGGGGCGGACAGCTCTCCTCACTTCCCTCATTGCGCATGTCATGACTTTGCCGCAGGTGACATGGATCATGGAGGGCCCACATGTACGCGTGGGTAGGCTACACATGATTGTTCACTGGTCGCCACCCCCAGTCAGTGTTTCGAATGGGAAGGTTGTCGTGCTGGTGGTATATTCGATGTGGCGGATGGGCGGGCCTAGGTGCGGGCTTACATTCCGGACATGGGGGGTAGTTGGATTGGCGACTAGTTGCAGTACACACGGGACACGTCTCTTCCTTTCCACATCTGGGTCATCCCTTGTACTCACTGACAGTGATACAGTCATCTTCGCCCCAGCCCTCATGTCCTCCCCTCGCTCCCCCAATATGCATGTGCACCTGCGAGGCTAGCGCTTGCACAGGCAGCCCCAAGCTCGCACCAGAGAGGGCAAGGAGTGTATGTGTGGGTCCAGTTGCACGAGTGGGCTGTCTCAGGGTATGATGTGTTGCGGGACGCCGTCCACCTGCGTGGTGCCCCAAATGGAGACCCGGCCTGCATGGACTATGCATCACAGTCTTCGCCTTCCGGATCCGCCACCTGCGACACCCAGTGGCTGTGGCTGCCCTTGCGGCCATGCCGCGTCCGTCTGTGACTGATGGCCCACACATTCACTCTTTGGCCTCTCTGGGGAGGGCTCGGGGGTGGTGGCGCACGCGCTTGCACTTAGTCGCAATGGCATGTGGCGTGGTTGGTATAATGGGCAATGGATGGGATGGTGCGAGCCACCTCCCGTGACGTCAGTGCTGCTCGTGCTGTGGTGCGTCCCCCTACACTTCCATTTGACTTGTGCCATGCTAGACGTTGAGGTTCTATTGCCTGCGTGATATGACCAGGAGGAGCGCGAGGAGACCTCTCACACACCATGCTCCACTGCCATCCCGTGCCCTGTATCGCCTGTGCGGATTGACTATGTTGGGGTTACACCTGGTCGACTGGGGCTGTGTGTGCCTTGTCAAGGGGCATGGCGGGCGCACAACAGGATCCAGCTTGTCCACAGAGGGTGGGCTGAGGTGCGCATGGTACCGCTTTGTACGTGTGCCCGGCTGCTGTGCACACACGTGTTCACTCCCCCCGACAGGTGTCCTCTCACAATGCCCAGGGAAGCGGTGGTGTACTGTTCATGACCCCTCCCGACACGGCGTGCTCCAACTTGGCATGTGCGCATCTACCCGTCACACCCACCCACCTGAGCACTGCGTCCATACGACTTCACACGACACATGTGTGTCTTCCACAGTTGTGCTACTCATTTGCGTTGACATCCAATACCAGTGGACTACATGGTCATGTCACGACTGCCGTGTACTTCACATACTCTCATCCTCTCTCATTCGTACTTGTGAAATGAGTCAGCGGAGACAGTTTTGGTTTCAAACATTATATTGAGTCTTCTGTCCTCTGTGATGCAGTATAGTGGACACTACTGGCAGCGGAATACATGTTGAGGATATACTGAGCATGATTGCAAATGGGATAGGGTGTGGGGTTACATGTGATTGGCTGTTGCATGTGGGATGTGGGCTTCAGAGTTACATCTGCTTGGCCAAGGCTGTGCTAATGTACATTTACGTATAGCTGCGGAGCTGCGGACTTTGACACAGACGGTATACATGTAGCCTACCAGACCGCTTGGCATCATGGGCACAGTCCATCTCAGTTCCATGTGACAGGTTTGCTGCGGTTGTTCCTCATGCACGCGTGCATGTGAGATGACATCAGGGCATGTGCTTGCGTGCATGCAGCGGCGTGCCACTTGTTGTTGCAATGTGGTGGTTACTGGACATGTCACAGTCACTGGGGTCGTGTTGTTGTTGTATGCACTTGTCGTCCATGCAAAGGTCCTGGTATGGGATTCCCGGGGCGGGGGTGGGAGGGTGCAGCACCCACAGACTCCAGGCGACCTATTCATGTCCACTGAGCGGTGTGTGTGTCCATGGGCGCTGGATCCATGTCGTGTCCTGGTTGTTCGTGCAGTTCCGTCCATGTGGGTGCGATGCACAGACCCCATGCCACTGCCTCCCACGATGCATGCGGTGTTCCTGGATGTGATGGGGAACAGTGTGCATGTCCCGGTAATATCCGATGTCATGGCGATGTCGTTGATGGTGTGGTAACAGTTGCCGGTCGTTTGGTATGGCTGTTGTGGTGGTGACTGGCCAGTCCGTGCGGAAGCTAAGCATGGGTGCGGGGTTGGACATCATAGGTCAATCGGGGAACCTGCGTTGTGGTCCGACGAATTTACAGGTTGTCAGGTATGCGATGCCGTCCAGCAGGGCTTCCATGTCATTGGTGGTGTACATGTTTGCCAGCCAATGTAGCGGATGGTGGCTGTCAAGGTGTTGTTCGTAAGTTGTCCCTTGGAGGACCATGATGGGGCATGCTGGGTGACATTCGATGTTGCTGTTCTCGATGATCCGTCGTGTGGAGGCACAGTGGTCCCATTTCAGTGCGGGTGCGATGTTGGCCACATACGCCATGCCCCCATAGGCAGAGCAGGCCCTGTCGTGTGCGTCCAGAGGGAGGAGTAGTGGTAGCAGGTCCGCCTTTAGACATGCCGGGTTGGAGAGGCATATCTCCACGGGATGCTGGTAGGGACACCTCCGACAGTAGAAGACGGGCATGACGCAGCTGAACAATGTGATGCGGTAAGTCAGTCGGTAACTTACGTTCAGCAGGGACAGGAGATCGCATCCCAATATATGTATCAGGTTGGTTTTGTACAGCTTGAGCTGTCCGGCGTAGTTGGGTAGGTGTGTTGCGGTTGCCATTTCGCAGCGGTACGTTGTGGTGGCGTGCTCCGGCTGTGTGTGCAGTCTGCAATGTGCACGCTCCGAGGTTGCTGTGAGCTCTGTGTAGTCGTAGGGGGACAGGACTTGTGTTCTGTTGGCTTGTTTGGAGGACACGGGCCCTCATCCCACATGCTTCTCAGACAGTTCAAGGTCAGTGATGTGTGACTCCTTCCAATTAACTTGCATGTGGCCGACATGGGGGAGTGTTTTCTTCTTTCTTCCCCGTCCGTTGTGTGCTTCTGTGATATGCGCTATCTGCCCTGTGGTCGGTCTCTCGGCATGCCTGTGTTGGTCTTTTCTTGGACAATGGCTGTATTCACCGGCTTCTTTCGTAGGGCTGTGGTTTCGGAGTTGGAATGGAAGGTCATTCGGTGCTGTCTGCTCTCCCTTGTGTGGGCGGCAGGCTGCCTTTCCGCTCTGCGTTGGGCCTTGTGTGTGAATGTTATTCTTGGGCTACCTGTTGTCGGTCCCCGGGCTCTTTGGTGTTCCGTTTTATATGTCTTGTTCATATGTGCAGGGTGGTATGGGTGTTTCAGTGTGGTACTGGCGTTCCTCTTCCCGAAGAGGCCCTGCTTCTCCTAGTTGGTGTTGCCGCCGCTGTGTGCTTCGCCATGTTTGTTACACTGGGGTGTGTCCTGCTGTTGCGTGACTTCACTGACATGTGTGCGTCGGTTGTGTGGCGTTGGGTGTTGTCCGTGAATTGGGCGTTGGGGACATGTCTGTGGCAGGCCTGTCACGTGTCATGTGCGTTCGGGGTGGGGCTGATGTGTGTGCTGCTTGGTTGTGTCCCTGTGTCTGTGTGCGACGCATGCATGGCGCTGCGGTTGGCCTCTGCGTTGTGCGCATGTGTGGCGGCGTCATCGCCGCTTTGGGGCCGTGACGGGGTCGTTGGTTCCTAGTCCCAGGTGGTGTGTACACATGTGTTACGCGATGTTACGATTTGGCCTGTGTGTCATATGTGGATGCAATGGTGGATGTGTAGTGTACACGCGCTGGGGGTTGTCCGCTTTTTCCGCCCTTGCACTGTGTGCGCTGTTTGCGTGCACTTGTTGTGTGTGTGCCTACCTGCGTCTCCGCGGTACGTTGCGTCCTTGGTGGTGCATCAGCAAGAGCATGGGGAGGGCCTGCAGTGCTGGATTCATGCTCGGGGAGCCGCTTCTTCGTTGTCCGTGCTCGGCGTCCGTGTTACCGCTTCGGTTTGTCGTACGGTATCTCTTGGCCGTGGGAGCCGTTTGTTTGCGGCATCGTAATTTATGCGCCGGGCGGGACGTGTTTTCGTCGGACGATGTGTGTCAGTTGGGCTGCGCCGCTACGTGTACGGGCGCACTTTGATGGCGGACGGTGTTGCTGGCTTGCCGGCGGTGTTTGGCCTACTTTTCGCATCGTAATTGGGCGGGCGTGTGGACTGCTGCGTGCCGGCGGTAACTGGTGGTTTTTGCATCCGCCAGCACGGCGGTTGTGCTTCCGCCCACCATCGTAATGACCCCCATAGTTGTTGAACATATCGTTTTTTTAGTTAGTGTTAAGTATTTAAATGTATGTGTTCTATTTTTTTGTCTAAGTATTGCATTTGTTTTTTATTATTGTGTTAAATTTTTAGAAGTAATTAATTTTATTATAATTAAATTTAGCGTTTTAGTTCCGTAGCGGGTTGTGGGTTTATAGGGGAATAGGGTGGGAAGTAATTTAATTATAATAAATTGAATATGAATTTTATTTTAATTAAATTTTGCTTTTTAGTTCCGTAGCGGGTTGTGGGTTTATAGGGGAATTGGGTGGGAAGTAATTTAATTATAATAATTTGAATATTATTTTTTTATTTATTAGTATTTATTTAATTTTAATTTTATAGTGTCAATTGTGGTAATTAATTTATTATGAATAAATTATTAATTGGCTGTTAATTTTTATTGATTAATTAATTGGTAAATATGTTAATTGTGTCTTTTTTTAGGAGCGGGTTGTGGGTTTATAGGGGAATAGGGTGGGAAGTAATTTAATTATAATTAAATTATTAATTTCTTATCAATTAATATTTTTATATTTAATATTTTATATTGTTAACTGTGGGAATTAATTTATTATTAATTATTTATTTATTTGTTATTAATTATTATTGATTAATTGGTAATTATGTTAATTGTGTCATTTGTTTTGGAGCGGGTTGTGGGTTGATAGGGGAGTAGGGTGGGAAGTAATTTAATTTTAATACATTTATTAATATTTTTTAATTTATTTTTATTTTATAGTGTTAATTGTGTGACTTAATTTATTAATACATATTTTTTTTATTGTTAATTGTTATTAATTAATTAATTGTTAATTAATTATGTTAATTGTGTCATGTTTTACGAAATTGGTGGTTGCATTTATAGGGGAATATGGTGGGAGGTAATTTATTTTTGATTCATTAATTTTTTGTTAATTGATGCTAATTAATTAATTAAAATTTTAATATGCCAATAGTGTAATTATTTTGATGTGTGCGTTGTGGTGTTTGTAGTGGAAAATGGTGGGAAGAAAATGTTTTTAAATTAATTAATGAATTGTTGTTAATTGATATTAATTTATTAATGTAAAATTAGTTATGGAAATTGTGTAAATATATAGAAGTGTGTGATTTGGTGTTTATTGGGGTAGATGTTGGAAAGTAATTTAGTTTACATTAATTAATTATTACTTGATCATTAATATTCATTTATTAATTGATAAATATTTTTGGTAATTGTTTATTTTTTGTTTTTGTTTGGGGATTTATGTTCTATAGCTGTAACATTTGGTTAGTACATTAAGTTTTACCTTTTTGAATATGTTTTTAATTATTAATATTTTTTAAATTGATAATTGTGTTAATTATGGAGTTACACTTTTTTATTTAATTTAGATATGTGTTGTAAATTATTTGGTGTAATTAGGTAGGAAAAAATATTACATTTATGTAATAATTATTTTCTTTGATTAAAAATAATTTCTATTACAAAATATTTATTTTCTTGCTAATTTTTTGTTAAATTTTAAAAATGATTTCTTTTTATGTACATTTTATATTTTTTCAACATTATAATATGTTTGTATGTTTTGTAAAGTTTTATATTGTTATATATGTTTTGTTTTTGGCTTTTTATTATATTTTGTATTGTAGTTGATATTTTTTTAATTTGAATTTTCTTCAGTGTGAATAGTAATTTTTACCCCTTTGCTATCCAACACTTTCCCTACTGCTGTATTCGTAGGAGTGGGAATAGTAATTTATACCCCTACACTATCCAACACTTTCTCTACTGTTGCACTCACTGGAGTGGGAATAGTAATTTTTACCCCTCCGCTATCCAACAGGTTCCCTATTGTTGCACTCGCTGGAGTGGGAATAGTAATTTTTACCCCTCCGCTATCCAACACTTTTTCTACTGTTGCACTCACTGGAGTGGGAATAGTAATTTTTACCCCTCTGCTATCTAACACTTTTTCTACTGTTGCACTCGCAGGAGTGGGAATAGTAATTTTTATCCCTCCGCTATCCAACACTTTCCCTACTGTTGTACTCGCTGGAGTGGGAATAGTAAATTATTCCCCTCCGCTATCCAACACTTTCCCTACTGTTGCACTTACTGGAGTGGGAATAGTAATTTTTATCCCTACGCTATCCAACACTTTCCCTACTGTTGCACTCGCTGGAGTGGGAATAGTAATTTTTATCCCTCCGCTATCCAACACTTTCCCTACTGTTGCACTTGCTGGAGTGGGTATAGTAATTTTTTTCTCTCCGCTATCCAACATTTTCCCTACTGTTGCTCTCATTGGAGTGGGAATACTAAATTATTCCCCTCCGCTATCCAACACTTTCCCTACTGTTGCACTTATTGGAGTGGGAATAGTAAATTATTCCCCTTCGCTATCCAACACTTTCCCTACTGTTGCACTCGCTGGAGTGGGAATAGAAATTTTTTCTCCTCCGCTATCCAACACTTTCCCTACTGTTGCAGTCAATGTAGTATAAAATGTAGGATTAAAAAATATTACAAATTACATATTTTAATTTATAATATAATTTAATTTTTTTATTTTTATGTTACTGGTGTATGAATATATATATATATATTTATAATTTTTAATATATCTCTAACATTTTATAATTAATTAACATTATTTATTTATTATTTGTAAGTAAATATATATATATTACATTTTAAATATGTATGTTTAATTTATGTTTACATTAAATTTATTACTTATAATTGTTAACATATACAAGTAAATCTAAATTTTTTTTAAGTAAAATGTATTATTTAATTTATTTTACATTATTTTTTATACATATAAAAAAACAATATTTTATACTTCGATATTTTTAACAAAGATATTTTTTTTCTCAATATTTTTGTACTTAGATGAAGATAGGAGGTCGAATCAAGAATAGATCACATACTGGAGCCAGCAGGCGAGATAGGGAGCTTCCTGGATATTGTGCACCTACCGAGGGGTATCTCGGATCATTCTCCGGTCAGCGTCATCTATATGTGGCACACCACGACATAGCGTCGCATATTCCCCATTTACCCTGGGTATCTTAAAAATTTGGCAATTTCGAAAGGACTGACTGATACCACCACACACTATTTTCGCGAGAACGAACCCTCGGTCTCCTCGCCGCTCGTCCTGTGGGAAGCCTATAAGACGGTGCTCCGAGGACAGGCGATCTCCCTGATAGCAAATCATAAAAAAGACAAAATCCAGATAGTGGCGACCCTTGAGCGGGAGGTGGGGGACCTGGAGAGAACCCAGGAACAAGATCCCTCAGACATAGAAGGCCCACCGGCTCCTCCTCAAAAGGCAGGAGTACAAAGATTATTTATTGGAGGAAATTAAAGCACGACTCTCTGCCACGCAACATACCGTATACGAAGTCGGCGATAAAGCCGGCAAGCTCTGGCCTGGCTCGACAAGTGAGAGAGCAGACAGGTGGATTGCAGAGCTTGAGACCCCCATGGGAGATGTTACATGAAACCCCCAAGACATAGTAGACACCCTAGCACAACACTATGAACGGGTCTACGCCTCCACGCTTACGATAACTGAACAGGAGGCGGAGAATTTTTTATGCGATGTCCGACTCCCAAAGCTCACAGAAGAAGATTCCCAATCACTAGAGGCAGAACTCTCCGTAGAAGAAATAGGGTTAGCGATCGGAAAACTCCAGTCGAGAAAGGCGGTGGGCCCTAATGGTATCCCAATAGAGTGGTACAAACGAAATGTAACAGCACTTGCACCCCGCTTAGCGGCAATGTATGTGGCCAGCCTGGATACGGGGGAACTCCCACGGGACCAGCGGACGGCGACGATAGTGGCCATTCACAAACCAGGGAAACCGGCCCGGGAATGCACATCATACAGGCCAATATCCCTGATCAACGCCGAAGCCAAAATACTGGCCAAAACGCTGGCCACGAGACTGACACCACATCTCGCTACATGAATACACCCAGACCAATCAGGGTTTATGCCGGGTAGAAACACAGCTTTAAATCTGAGGCGTCTTCATGGTATGTTGGGACGTAAGCATACTATACAGGAGGACGCAATTGTTTTGTCCCTTGATGTGCGAATGGCCTTCGACACGGTCGAATGGCCCTTTCTCTTCGCTGCCCTCACAAAGATGGGGTTTGGACCTAAATTCTGTTCATGGGTGAGGTTCCTGTACACCGCCCCCATGGCACATGTGGTAGCCAATGGACATATCTCTAGGGAATTCCCATTACACCGCGGCACAAGACAGGGCTGCCCATTATCGCCGCTCCTCTTTGCCCTTATACTAGAGCCCCAGGCGGCCTGGGTAAGACAAGACCCAGTCATTCGTGGACTCCGCTGGACGGAAAGCTGCGAGGATCGAATATCCCTGTATGCTGACGATGTCCTTCAATATCTGGCCTCTCCCCGGCGTTCCCTTTCACGTCTCCTTGATATATGTAGCTCTTACGGCAGACACTCAGGGTATACGATTATCTGGGTTAAATCTGTTCTATATGTCCTGCACAGGCCTATACCAACACTACCGCTGGACTGTGAAGTCACAATAGTGCAGGATACTTTCAAATACTTGGGAATCCATGTCACACACGATCCGGAAGTATTCATGACTCTGAATCTCCAAGCACCCCTGGAGCGATTGCAAAGGGACACGAAACACTGGTAATCGCTGCCTCTAACGCTCTTGGGGAGGGCAGCTCTTTTTAAGATGATGGCGCTCCCGAGATTCCTTTACGCATTGCAGAACACACCCTTCCCTGTACCCCCATCATACTTCCGAGCCATAGAAGCAGAAGTTACCAAGCTCCTCTGGGATAATAAACCAGCCCGAATAGCTATGACGAAGCTGTTCCGGACATGGTACAACGGAGGCATCGCACTCCCCAATATACAGATATATTATTGGGCTTCCCAACTAACTGTAATCAATCAATGGATTCATGTTTCCCATACAGACCCGGCCTACGGTCTTGACAGAATTGAGCTAGGTGAAGAGGGATTATTTCGAGCACTTTACAACAGGACCCGGGCCCGACTAGGCCCAACGCAACACACACTTCAGATATGGAAATTAGCGCGTAAAAAGCTGGGATGGCATAATAAGATCACACTCGCTATGCCCTTTTGGGTTACAGACAAATTGTGCCGGTTGGGAAAGAGCAAAGGCTTCAAGCGATGGGATGATATTGGAATCTCCAAGATGGGAGATCTTTGGGTGCGAGGAAGGGTGGTCCCCTTTGCACGGCTCCAGGAGCAATATGAGATGGCACCCACAGAACAATTCCGTTATCACCAGATTAAACACGCCCTAGAGGCAGCGATTCCCCCTAACACTACTCCACCCGAGGCCTCACCACTAGAGGACAGGTTGCTCACAGATCACCTGCACACTAAGGTTATCTCGCTGACATATCAAAAGATCATAAATAACATGGTGGACCCCATGCAAAAGCTATGGGAAAAGTGGGGGAGGAGGTGGGTGACCTAGACGACACGGATTGGAAAGAAGCATTGGCGTCACCCAGGGAGGTAGCGATTACATCCAGGCTGCGCCTTGTCCAGCTCAAAATCCTCCATAGAATTTATTACACGAGAACCGCCTTATATAAGATGGGCAGAGCGGATACCCAACTTTGGGGCCGATTCCGATCTCGGCCGGTAGGGCTCCGAATCGGATTCGGCATAACCGGATCCGATTCGGAGCCCTATTTCCCGACCGATTCGTACGCGCGTCCGGACGAGCGAGTACGATGCGGATCGGCCGACCGACTCGTTCGGGCGTCCCAACCGCTCCGACCGACTCGTTCCCGGGTCGAACCGCACCCGACCGACTCGCTCGGACACGACTCGCACCGCGCAATGGAGACGTTCCCCGGCCGGGTAAGTACGATGCGCGCCGCGAGCAGTCCGACCGACACGCGCCCTCCGGCTCGAAAGAGCAGTCGGAGCCGTACTCGGGGGTCCGTGTCGGACCCCCTGTACGCGTAGCGCCGCGCGAGTCGCACACAGGGGGGACCCATGGGTCCCCTACCTGTGCGTGTACGGCGCGAGTCGCTTCGCCGCGTACCCGCTGTAGGGGGCGCTCTTGTTCGCCTCGCACCCATTGGGAGGCAATGGGAGCCCGCGTACGCGTTGTACGACTGGCTCCCATTGACTTCATGGGAGTCCGATCCGACTCGAGTACGATAGCATACGGACGCATCGTACTCGTTCGGTCGGGCTGCACGGGTCCGATTCGGTCGGAAATCTCTCCGGGTCCGGCTCGGTCGGAGAGATTTCCGGGCCGAATCGGAATCGGCCCCTTTGTCTAAGACAATGTGGGGCGCCTGGTTCCTTCTTCCACACACTCTGGGCCTGCCCCGCCATAATGCGCTATTGGAAGTCTGTCACGGATACCATTACAAGAGTCAGCGGGCACCCGGTCCCGCCGGAACCAAAGCAGTGCCTTTTAAACATCTGGGAGGCAACAGATCTTACTGCCATGGCGCAAATATGGGTGACATTAGGAATCAATCAATCAATCAATCAATCATGTCACTTATAAAGCGCACTACATACCCGCGAGGGTCTCAAGGCGCTGGGGGAAGAGGGGGTGGTGCTGCTACTGATCAAAGAGCCAGGTCTTGAGGAGTCTTCTGAAGGCCAGTAGGTCTTGGGTCTGTCGGAGGTTGGTGGGGAGGGTGTTCCAGGTCTTGGCGGCGAGGTGGGAGAAGGATCTGCCGCCGGCGGTCGTTTTCCGGATGCGGGGGACTGTGGCGAGGGCGAGGCTGGTCGAGCGGAGCTGGCGGGTGGGGGTGTGGAAGCTGAGTCGTCTGTTGAGGTATGGAATGATGCTAGCAAAACGAAACATAGATAAATACTGGGGCGTAGCAGCCACACCCACACACACGGAATGGTGCAATGATATGGATATGGCCATGGTGGCGGAAAAGACGGTATATGTACGCAGGGGGTGCCCAAAAAAGTGGATCAAATTGTGGGGAGGTTGGAATACCTACAGGGGCGAAATATGTGAACTGCCGACAGTGAATAATGACCTAGAAATGTAATAAGATGAACAAACTCAACACATGTATAGCTGTAAGTAGGGGGTGCACGCTGTACGCAATGTCAAGACACCAGTTGTGGTAAAAAGCTGCCAGGGAAGTGCGAAAATGTATAGCATTCATTATGTAACTGTGAAATTTCATATTGCCATGTATTTCTTAATAAAAAGATTTAAAAAAAAAAAAAAAAGATAGGAGGTCGATATTTTTGACAACGATATTTTTGTAGGTTGACATTAGTGTTGTCGATATTCTGTCAGTGATCCCCCAAGAAGACATGGTCTAGGCCAGAAATGGTGCAATGAAAGCTGGCACTCATACTGCAGAAGAGAATGCTTTATGAAAAATTGCTGCTGATGGCAATATTTGTAAAGAGGGCAGAGTAAAGCATGTGGTGTCTCTTTTATATACCGTAGGTCGCCATTAAAAAGAGGAAGAGCTGTAGCTTGTATACAGTGCTGAAGATCAGCACCAGATCTGGTCTCAGAGAACACAAAGAGATTCATCCTGCCCCATACACTCATACGTTTGACATAAAGTGATGATGATGATAAAATATATCTCACTGAAGACTAGATGGAAGTGCTTTCTCAACCACCGTGAACAGCATTTCTTCATCCAAGAAGACACTAGGGGGCCGATTCCGATCTCGGCCGGTAGGGCACCGAATCGGATTCGGCTTTACCGGATCCGATTCGGACGCCCTGTTTCCGACCGATTCGAACACCCGTCCGCGCGAGCAAGTACGATGCGAGCGTACGCGAAATCCCCGACCGACTCGTTCCCGGCTCCGAACCGCTCCGACCGACTCGTACAGACTCGACTCGCACCACGCAATGGAGACGATCCCCGACCGGGAAAGTACGATGCGCGCCTCGAACAGTCTGACCGACTCGCGCCGTCCGGCTCGAAAGAGCAGTCGGAGCCTGACTTCGGGGTTCCGTGTCGGACCCCCCTGTACGCGTAGCCACGCGAGTCGCACACAGGGGGGACCCATGGGTCCCCCCTACACATGCATGTACGGCGCGAGTCGCACCGACGCGTACCCGCTGTAGGGGGCGCCCTTGTTCGCGACGCACCCATTGAGTCAATGGGAGCCCGTGTACGCGTCGTACGACTGGCTCTCATTGACTTCAATGGGAGTCCGACAGAATTGAGTCCGATAGCATGCGTCCGCATCGTACTCGTTCGGTCGGACTGCTAGAGTCCAGTTCGGTCGGATATCTCTCCGAATCCGACTCGGTCGGAGGGATTTTCGTCCCGAATCGGAATCGGCCCCTAGGAATGAAGCCGGAAATTCACTTACAAGCCAAGATCAAAGAGCAGGTAGTGAAGGGCATGGTGACCACCATCTAACTCCTTCATCCGAGCCCCACGCTAAAGGTGATACAACATACATGATCATACATGATCAAGAAAACTCTGTGGTCACTATCCAAGAAAAACATTATTATCTGTATGGTTTGTAAGAACTTTGAAAATAAGGAAGAGAAGACCTCACATTTTGGCTCATGACGCCATACAATTCACACGAAGTACCAAAATAAGAGAACAGCAGTGCGGTTATGAAATGAGAACAGCCTCATTCAAACGTCTGAGCCGCCCTAGCATGGTCATTCGATGGCTACCAGTCTGCAGTAGATCAGTGTCAGAAAGTACTAACCTTGTGCTCAGGATTCAACGAGAACGATACACTCTTCCATCACTCACTAGAACCACCCTGCATCACACACACTATGAATATGTTGGCACATGGTAGAAACAGGGAAAGCAGACTGGAATGAGAGAGCAAAATGGACACTGAATATCACCAATGTGGCTCGACCCTCTGCCGGGCACTGACATCTGAAGATGGGAGTGGACATCTAAAGGAAAGATGAGATATCTTAATAATCTGTCATGAAGGTACGGTATCTAAGCTTAAGCGTGAAAAGGATGCACCTTAAACGAATCTTTGTGTTCTGTATGTGGCTGATGTTCCGGTAGTTGAAGAATAACAAGCCGTAAGCAACTATATGTATGCTGCTCTTATTCTGATAGGCTTAGTTCCCAGCTTGTGTCATGTGCAACTGGAAAACAATTAGCAATCTTGAATATTCTGAAGTTCTTGCCATTACTAGTTCATAATAATAATTACATAATACTACTTGTATTTTTAAAACATAATCCTGTAAACATATAATGAAATGCAATGGTCTTGATGCAAGAATTCATCCAATTCCTTCATGAGAATAAACCCAGTTTAACAAAACTAGAATCACGGTTCAAATAGTTACAAAGTTTGTCTTTTCTGAGCATTGCTTGATTTTTAAAATACTTCTCTATATTCCCAAACTGTTCTCCAGCAATCTCTCATAGGAGGAATTGTTGTCCAAACAAAATCATAAATCGAAATAGCAAGATGCCGTCTGCAGCAACATTGTAGCATGATTGCTTAGCAAAGACGAAGTGAACCATGAGAAATCTTATACCCGATTATTCAAGATGGCCGCTGCCATCTCCAAACAATGTGAGAGTTCAAGGCACAGATTCTGAAAGATGTCACGCAACGCAGCGCAGCACCCAAAGAGGCTGCGCCAAGCTGCGTGACAGGAAGAGAGCGTCATAATCAGAGATATGGCTCTCTCCTCCCCTGTCCCTAGCTCCAGCGCTGATTTGAGCTGCCATGCTACAGGCACACACCTCAGCGCCATAGCGCTAAGGAGCGTGTCTGAGTCTAGCATAGGTTTTGTACAGAAAGGGTACCATTGTTATACAAACTACTATGGCTAGAAAAGTTTAAAACCTTTTCCTACTTTGTATGTGTGCTGGAAAAGAAAGGAAAAATTAAAAAAAATCTCCTTTTAACGCCTGATTTCCAGGGACATTAATTATTGGAGCTAAACCCTGTCTACTTATGTTAGAAGATAGGGTTTAGTGTCAAAAAGCATGGGTGGTCGCATGGGAACGCCTATGTAGCACTCATGTAACACCCCCTTAACGCACAATAATGTAAAGTAGTGTTTCGCGCTGCTTTGCTTTACTTTCCATACAAACCAACTCTATCATTGGTTTGTTAATCCCTAAATAGGTTTTGTGTCGGGTTAGTGTTACAAAAGTAACGCTAACTGGATGCTAAACCTTTTTGAATCTGGGCCCAAGGATTCCAGGGAAATGTTGCATAAACTATCCTCCACAGAGGCAAAGCCTTTCGCCAGGCAGCACCAACACGCTGTGACCACTGCCACCAGCTTTTCCTTCCGCGAAAAAAACTAGTCCTGAGTAGGTTTGTAGTACTACACAAACATACCTGCCAAGCCATAACCATTAAGCCACGCCGCCAGACAACTGTAGAGCAAGATCACGCCCACCTGCACCATGTCACATCGCCATGCTGGACATTTGTTGTCCAGTGCCTCCGAGGCTCATATCACTGAGGGAATGAGGCATGTTTGTAGAGTGATGCGGCGCGGATTCACTGAGAGCCTGGTGGTAGTGGCAGCGTCAGCAATGGTACCCCCTCAAGTGGTCCTGTGGCACCGGACACAGAAGAAAGCTCTTATTCACCAGAGCAAGCATCAGAAAAAGCATCCATGAGATGAATGGAAGAAAGACCATCATGTCTGTGACCCAGAGGGCAGAAAGGGTTACTCAGGGACAGCTAGAGGGACAAGTGTGCAACGTGGAGATAGCATCACTGTAATTGTTTAGCTGGCATGATTCAGAGGCATCTCTTCCAGTGGTGGTGCCTGAGTGTTTATATGCACCAAGATGCACAGCCTTTATGCCTGCAGGAAGTAGTCTGCAATCAGAAATGAACTGTGAAGGTAGTTGGATTGCTTAGATCCATCTAACATTGTTACCTAAGCCCTAGTCATGGTTTGAAGTACTACACAGAGTAAGGTGTGGACTCCCACATGAATTGGACAATTATTGCTCCGTGGCTCAGTTCCACTACATAAATTCCACTAATGATTTAGTTATATGTGTCGTTTACAGATAATGATATAATTCCCATTACCTGGTTTCTTGCTGTAATTTTGAAAATAGTTGAAAATAGTTAATATACCAATAAATAAATAATATTCTGCAATCATAACTCTAAAAATGGCCTCGACAAGGCTTCAGTACTTTGAGCTTAACAATGTCACCCACAAGGCATCGGTACTCGTAGACTTAACAATGCCCTCTACATGGCCACAGTGCTCCGGTACTTAGGGTATAAACACTTCCCTACACAGGTCTCCTGTACTCAGAGATTTAACATTGTCCTCTACAAGGTGCCAGTATTCAGAGCCTTGCAGCGGAGGACTGGGCCACTCAGAGGTTAAAAAATACCCTCCACAGGGCTGCAGTACTCAGAGCTGTAACAATGCCCTCCACGGGTCTCCAGTACTAGGAGCTTTAACAAAGCCCTTTGCAAGGTGCTGGTACTCAGAGTCTTAACAATTCCCTCTACAGGGCCACAGGGCTCCGATACTCAGAGTTTAAACAATAGCCTCTATAGGGCTCCGATTCTCTAAGCTTTAACGACAGCCTCCTCAAGGTGCCAGTTCTCAGAGCCTTAACAATTCCCTCAACAGCACCACAGGTCTCTGGTACTCAGAGTTTAAACAATGCCCTCCACAGGGCTCCGGTGCTCAGAGTTTAAGCAATGCAACCCACAGGGCTCTGGTACTCAGAGTTTAAACTATGTCTTCCACAGGGCTCTGCTACTCAGAGGTTAAACTATACCCTCCACCGGGCTCTGGTACTCGGAGTTTAAACAATGCCCTCTACAGGGCTCTGGTACTCGGAGTTTAAACAATGCCCTCCACAGGGCTCTGGTACTCGGAGTTTGAACAATGCCCTCCACCACAGTACTCTGGTACTCAGAGGTTAAACAATGCTCTCCAGAGGACTCTGGTACTCAGAGCTTAAGCAGTGCAACCCACAGGGCTCTGGTACTCAGAGGTTAAACAATGCCCTCCACAGGGCTCCAGTACTCAGCGATTAAGCAATGCAACCCTCAAAACTCTGGTACTCAGAGGTTAAACAGTGCCCTCCACAAGGCTCTGGTACTCAGAGCTTAAGCAATGCAACCCTCAGAACTCTGGTACTCAGAGGTTAAACAGTGCCCTCCACTGGACTCCGGTACTCAGAGTTTAAACAAGGCCCTCCACAGGGCCCTGGTACTCACAGTCTAAACAGTGGCCTCTGCAGGGTTCTGTTCCTCTGGGATTAAATTATACCCTCCACAGGGCTCTGGTACACAGAGCCTAAACAATTTCCTCTGCAGGGCTCTATTACTCAGAGTTTAAACTATACCCTTCACAGGGCTCTGTTACTCAGAGGTTAAGCAATACCCTCCACAGAGCAGCTCTGCTACTCAGAGTTTAAGCAATGCCCTCCAGAGGGTTCTGTTACTTTGAGTTTAAACAGTGCCCTCCGCAGGACTCTGGTACTAAGAGTTTAAACAGTGGCCCCCACAGGGCTCTGGTACTCATAGGTTAAACAATGCCCTCCACAGGGCTCTGGTACTCAGAGTTTAAGGAATGCAACCCTCAGGACTCTGGTACTCAGAGGTTAAACAGAGCGCTCCACTGGACTCCGGTACTCAGAGTTTAAGCAGTGCCCTCCACAGGGCTCTGGTACTCAGAGTTTAAGCAATGCAACTCACAGGGCTCTGGTACTCACAGGTTAAACAATGCCCTCCACAGGGCTCTGGAACTCAGAGGTTAAGCAATGCCATCCACAGGGCTCGGGGTACTCCGAGTTTAAGCAATGCACTCCACAGGGCTCAGGTACTCAGAGTTTAAGCAATGCAACCCACAGGGATCTGGTACTCACAGGTTAAACAATGCCCTCCACAGGGCTCTGGTACTCAGAGATTAAGCAATGCAACCCTCAGGACTCTGGTACTCTGAGTTTAAACTATGCCCTCCACAGGGCTCCGAAACTCAGTGGCGTAACAAAATTTGAGGGGGGCCCCCTGCAATGTATACTGAGGGGCCCCCACTACTCTCAGGCCTCAGTACTGTGCTGAGGGGGCCCTCTGCAGCTTGGGGGCCCCCCGCACCGCGGGGGCTGCGGGGGCCTGTGTTACGCCCCTGCCAAACTCAGAGATTAAGCAATGTAAACCACAGGGCTCTGGTACTCAGAGGTTAAAGAATGCCCTCCACAGGGCTCTGGTATTCAGAGTTTAAGCAATGCAACCCACAAGGCTCTGGTACTCAGAGGTTAAACAATTCCATCCACGTGGCTCTGTTACTTTGAGTTTAAACAGTGCCCTCCGCAGGACTCTGTTACTCTGAGTTTAAACAGTGGCCTCCACAGGGCTCTGGTGCTCAGAGGTTAAAGAATGCCCTCCACAGGGCTCTGGTATTCAGAGTTTAAGCAATCCAACCCACAAGGCTCTGGTACTCAGAGGTTAAACAATTCCATCCACATGGCTCTGTTTCTGTGAGTTTAAACAGTGCCCTCTGCAGGGCTCTGTTACTCTGAGTTCAAACTATGCCCTCCACGGGGCTCTGGTACTCAGAGTTTAAGCAATGCCCTGCACAGGGCTCCAGTACTCAGAGTTTAAACAATGCCCTCCACCACAGTACTCTGGTACTCAGAGGATAAAGAATGCCCTCTACAGGGCTCTGGTATTCAGAGTTTAAGCAGTGCAACCCACAAGGCTCTGGTACTCAGAGGTTAAACAATTCCATCCACGTGGCTCTGTTACTTTGAGTTTAAACAGTGCCCTCCACTGGACTCCGGTACTCAGAGGTTAAACAATGCCCTCCACAGGGCTCTGTTACTCAAAGGTTAAGCAAGGCCCTCCACAGAGCGGCTCTGCTACTCAGAGTTTAAGCAATGCAACCCACAAGGCTCTAGTACTCAGAGATTAAACAATTCCATCCACATGGCTCTGTTACTTTGAGTTAAAACATTCCCTCTGCAGGGCTCTGTTACTCTGAGTTTACTCAGTGGCCCCCACAGGGCTCGCGTACTCAGAGTTTAATCAATGTCCTCCACAGGGCTCTGGTACGCAGAGTTTAAATAATGGCCCCTGCAGGGCTCTGTTACTCTGAATTTAAACTATGCTCTCCAGAGGGCTCTGATACTCAGAGTTTGAACAAGGCCCTCCACAGGGCCCTGGTACTCAGAATTTAAACAGTGGCCTCCGCAGGGCTCTGTTCCTCTGGGATTAAACTATACCTTCCACAGGGCTCTGGTACATAGAGCCTAAACAATTCCCTCTGCAGGGCTTTATTACTCAGAGTTTAAACTATGCCCTTCACAGGGCTCTGTTACTCAGAGGTTAAGCAATGCCCTCCACAGAGCGGCTCTGCTACTCAGAGTTTAAGTATTGCAACCCACCAGGCTCTGGTACTCAGAGATTAAACAATTCCGTCCACATGGCTCTGTTAGGTTGAGTTTAAACATTCCCTCCGCAGGGCTCTGTGACTCTGAGTTTAAACAATGCCCTCCACAGGGCCCTGGTACTCATAGTTTAAACAGTCGCCTCCGCAGGGCTCTGTTCCTCTGGGATTAAACTATACCCTCCACAGAGCTCGGGCACACAGAGCTTAAAAAATTCCCTCCCCAGGGCTCTGGCACTCAGAGGTTAAACAGTGCCCTCCACTGGACTCCAGTACTCAGAGATTAAACAATGCCCTCCACAGGGCCCTGGTACTCAGAGTTTAAACAATGTCCTCCACAGGTCTCTGGTACTCAGAGTTTAAATAATGCAACCCACAGGGCTCTGGTACTCAGGGGTTAATCAATGTCCTCCACAGGACTCTGGTACGCAGAGTTTAAATGATGCCCTCTGCAGGGCTCTGTTACTCTGAATTTAAACTATGCCCTCCACATGGCCCTGGTACTCAGAGTTTAAACAGTGGCCTTTGGCAATGCTCTGTTCCTCTGGGATTAAACTATACCCTCCACAAGGCTCTGGTACACAGAGCCTAAACAATTCCCTCTGCAGGGGTCTATTACTCAGAGTTTAAACTATACCCTTCACAGGGCTCTGTTACTCAGAGGTTAAGCAATACCCTCCACAGAGAAGCTCTGCTACTCAGAGGTTAAGCAATGCCCTCCACAGGGCTCTGCTACTCAGAGTTTAAGCAATGCCCTCCACAGGGCTCTGCTACTCAGAGGTTAAGCAATGCCCTCCACAGGGCTCTGCTACTCAGAGTTTAAGCAATGCCCTCCACAGGGCTCTGGTACTCAGAGTTTAAACAATGCCCTCCACAGGGCCCTGGTACTCGGAGTTTAAACAGTCGCCTCCGCAAGGCTCTGTTCCTCTGGGATTAAACTATACCCTCCACAGAGCTCTGGCACACAGAGCTTAAACAATTCCCTCCCCAGGGCTCTGGCACTCAGAGGTTAAACAGTGCCCTCCACTGGACTCCGGTACTCAGAGGTTAAACAATGCCCTCCACAGGGCCCTGGTACTCAGAGTTTAAACAATGTCCTCCACAGGTCTCTGGTACTCAGAGTTTAAATAATGCAACCCACAGGGCTCTGGTACTCAGGGGTTAATCAATGTCCTCCACAGGACTCTGGTACGCAGAGTTTAAATGATGCCCTCTGCAGGGCTCTGTTACTCTGAATTTAAACTATGCCCTCCACATGGCCCTGGTACTCAGAGTTTAAACAGTGGCCTTTGGCAATGCTCTGTTCCTCTGGGATTAAACTATACCCTCCACAAGGCTCTGGTACACAGAGCCTAAACAATTCCCTCTGCAGGGGTCTATTACTCAGAGTTTAAACTATACCCTTCACAGGGCTCTGTTACTCAGAGGTTAAGCAATACCCTCCACAGAGAAGCTCTGCTACTCAGAGGTTAAGCAATGCCCTCCACAGGGCTCTGCTACTCAGAGTTTAAGCAATGCCCTCCACAGGGCTCTGCTACTCAGAGGTTAAGCAATGCCCTCCACAGGGCTCTGCTACTCAGAGTTTAAGCAATGCCCTCCACAGGGCTCTGGTACTCAGAGTTTAAACAATGCCCTCCACAGGGCCCTGGTACTCGGAGTTTAAACAGTCGCCTCCGCAGGGCTCTGTTCCTCTGGGATTAAACTATACCCTCCACAGAGCTCTGGCACACAGAGCTTAAACAATTCCCTCCCCAGGGCTCTGGCACTCAGAGGTTAAACAGTGCCCTCCACTGGACTCCGGTACTCAGAGGTTAAACAATGCCCTCCACAGGGCCCTGGTACTCAGAGTTTAAACAATGCCCTCCACAGGGCCCTGGTACTCAGAGTTTAAACAATGCCCTCCACAGGGCTCTGTTACTCAGAGTTTGAACAGTGGCCTCCACAGGGCTCTGGTACTCAGAGGTTAAACAGTGCCTTCCACAAGGCTCTGGTACTCAGTGATTAAGCAATGCAACCCTCAGGACTCTGGTACTCAGAGGTTAAAAAATGCTCTTGACAGGGCGCTGATACTCAGAGTTTAAACTATGCAACCCACAGGGCTCTGGCTCTCGGAACTTTAACAATTCATTCCACAATAACTGGGCAGTTTTGGCCAAATCACTCCCACCTTCAAACGTGGCTTTTGTCCGATGTTTAAACTATCTGTTTGCGAGTGCAGAGCATGGCGCCAGCAGCTCCATCTCTGTCACAGCTCTTCGTGCTCAGATGAAAGTCCACAGTGATGGGAATGGAGGGGTTGATGCTTCCAAGCCACAGTGAGTGCTCCGGCATCAGTTTTTGTATTTCGTTCGTTTTTTGTGTGCTATTATTTAAAGAAAGAAACCCTGATGCTAATTATTGAAGCCCCCCCCCCCCCCCTAAAATGCACCCTCTGGCTCGAATTGCTAAACTCCATTTGTCTGTAAAAGACAAGAAGCGCCCCAGATACATTTTGGTTTCTTCTGAACCACAGGGGATACCCAGGTAAACACTGTCTATCACAGTGCTTCACAAACGTTTTAGAACCACGACCCACTTTTGAGAATGACAAACTTTTGTGACCCACCTAATTTTAATGGACATAAGGCAGGACATTTTTTAATGTAATTAAAGTATTGTGTGGTAGTGCACTATCATTTACAGACAGCACATTTTCCATTGAAATGGCACTGAACTTGCACAGACATACAGTTTTAGTGATAAAACTACATTGCACACTAATGATAAGGTGTGGAAATCGGATTTCAGTGAATATTCTTATATGTGCATCGCCAATTAAAGTGTTTTGATTTGTTTTGATCATATTACAATTTTTGTTTCCACCACTCTTAAGAATTACAAAAAAATGGCTTAATTTTTGCTTTCCTAACTCCTGAATGTGTACAGTTCATTTACATGTATTTACATTTTGCTGTGTGTTACAAACAAAATGACATCCAACAGCCTTTCCGTCCACACTCTCTGTACCCCAGCAAGATTGTCACATTATTCCCTTTACCTTTCTTTCTCTAATTGCAAAGTGAGAGAAGTTTGTAAACACAAAACCCTGTGTTAAGAAACACAAGTAGCAATTTGTTAGAAAGCATAGCCTGACATTTGACCTCTGTCTTTGAACAGCAAATGTGAGAAGATAAATACAGAATTTCAAGACATCTTCATTATCTTGACCCACAGTTTTGGAAACACTGGTCTATCAGTTTGCTACCTTATTGGGCACACCCAGGGCTTTAAGTGGGATGAAAAAACTGTGGGGTCACTCAAAGGGGTGTGGCCTGAGTAAATAAGGGCGTGGCTTAGAATCACTGAGGCGAAAAATGTGTGCCTAGCATAGTTTGGCGCCCGACTGGTATTTTGCTGCTTCTGTCATTGCATATATAATACAACAAGCAGCATTACACCTACAACAAGCCAGGACTATTGGCTTTGGCAATGGTTGTTAGTTGCATAAGATAAATAAGCAACATATATGGCTTCTTTGTATAGAATACTGAAAATGCTTCAGTTCTGAAATGAGACTGTGAAAGAACTATAATGAGTCTCTTTGAAGTTACATCAGAGGCAGTGAAGGGTGGTACTGCTGCAGAGTTATGATTTTTTTTCACCCTGAGGGTGAGGGCAAAAATGGAGAGCCCGATAGGGACCCGTCTCAGCACCTGCTTTTCAGAACTGCTGGTGCTGAGCACCGGCAGGACCCAGCCCACTTAAAGCCCTGGGCACACCCGAGGGCCCAGTTTAATTTCCCTGGCAGCTCATAACTCCCCAGGAGCCCTAGTGTTTTTATTTATTTATTGCGATTTTATATAGCGCGAACATTACCCGAAGGTGTCAGAGCGCTTTACAAAAGAACCAGTTGCGTTACATAAGGATTTAGGATTACATGAGTTACATAAGAGATACAAACAGAAAAAAATTGCAAATGTACAAGTTGTAAAGTCACACAAGGAAGAGATACAAGCAAAAAAAATTACAGATGTACAAGTTGTAAAGTCACTCAAGGAAGAGATACAAACGGATAAACTCTAAAAATCACATAGGAATGGAAGTAAGTACAAAGGTCTACTACATATACTAGTGGTTAGAGTTATATATATATACAAATAGTAAATTTACTCAGGATTACATTTTACCAGCGATTAGGCTTGGACAAGTATATATTACATATTTACAGAGTGAACGGAGAAATAAAACATCAAAAGGGGTAGAGAGCGGTAGGGGGGAGAAGAGTCGGAGGCTGAGATTGGTGAGAGGAGAGAGGGGGACCTGAGGGGGAGAAAGAGATAAGGCAGTCCAGCAAAAGAGAAATGTTTGAAGGTCGGCAGGATGGAATCCAATGGACTGAAGGAAAGGACAAGAATCAACAAAATGGCGATCCGGGTCGTGGGCATCGAAGGAAACCATCTCAAAATGGCAAGATGCACCCAAGTCAAGACCCAAAAAACCAGGAGAGCAGAGTTCCATTAAGTAGGGTCGGAGGGGGGACGCAGCCACAGCACCAAGGGAGGGCGTAGGGCAGTAGAATGCCTGCTGTTTGTGTGCACAGGCATAGCACCGCAAGGGCATCAGGCTGACGACCAGCGCATCAAGGAGAGCCGAGAACTGGAGCGAGCCTCTGAACAAATAGGGACCACAGAGACCGAAATAGAAGAGTGACCAGCACGTTGCCTGCCCCGCTGGGAACAGTGACGAATTTAGGCCAAAATCCATGAACGAGGAAGGAAGCCGGAGCCACCGTTAAACAGCAAGCGCTGCCGAGGAGCACTCCGCCATCTTGTGCTCAGCAAGGGCGCATCTGACCCGGGGAGTTTAAGGCCGGTGGGGGGACAGGTCATCGGAGCCCCCTACCGTCAATACCAGAACATCAGGGGAACCCAGGGTCATCAGCAGTGCCCCCGCTCACGTCTACCATCCCGTGGTGCGTGACAGCAGACAGTGTGGCACAGCACATTCATGTGACGGCCTTGAGCCAAAGTGGACAGTGCCAAAAGTACTGACTGTAGTTTAGGTCACAAAGTTGGCTCTTTATCAGGGTAGAGTTTTGTTGTGCACATCCGTCAAGAGTCACATCCTTCCACTTTGCGTATGTTGCCAATTATAAAATTACTTCTCTCGCTTTTATGACATCACTGACTTTCTTGTCTTCGGCAAACCACATCTGATCTGTGAAGGACATGGTCTTTCCTATACCTAAATTGGGTCAGGATTTTGAAAGGAGTATTTTAAGGGAATGATTTAGAGGCTGCTGTACTCAGCCTCTTGCTATTCAAATCAAGGTATTTCCTATCCACCACAGGGGCGCCAGGAATCCAGATGCATTATTACACCTTACCCCTAAATGCCTCCACCAGACTGCAGGTGAACACAGACTGGTTTGGAGATACTAGGGGAAAGGTGAATGGAAAGCGACACTCTTCTTCTTCGATCAAGCAGAGTTGCTGCTGTGGTGTCATTCTCATTGGCATTCCCACAAAAGAACCAGTCAGGTGGACCTTTGGACAAACAACAAAAGCACCACAAATAGAACAAAAATCCAAAAACAACAAATGGCGCCTACACACGTTCAGGCCAGCAAATAACTCAGAGGTGCAGTTCATTACTTAAAAGTCCTTTCTCTGCTTCTAGTCTTGCTTTGGATTATGGACCATATAATTGGGTACTGTAGCTTGCAAAACTCTTCACCATTCTGTTAGGACTGTTAGACCAGTGCCATGCTCCCTAATGTCTATATACAATCTCCTTAATCTCACTCCAGCGTCTGTTCACTGCAGTTATTGAACTGGTCGATTGGACTCCAGTGAAAGAAATTCCAGCAAAAGGGAACTGAAGGCTTAGGGTCCCTGATTTACTGAGAGTTTGCACTGGCACAATGTGACATTAAGTGATTCAAAGCAGCACAGTGGGCCCGATTCACAAAGGTAAACTTAGACGAAAGTCTATCTTTACGACTTTCGGTATTCACAAAAGATGTTTACGAGTAGTAAAGTTAGACTTTTGTCTCAGTTAAACTTAAGTTTGGTCTTAAGTTTACCTGAGACCAAAAGTCTAAGGACTGGTTTCAATCGATGTAAACAGGGAGACCCTCAGTGAACATGTATGATTGTCATGCTCACTGAGGTAGGGATATAGAAACCATACAGTAGCTTTAGAGTGACTTGCCTGGAGATTAGCATAAGGCAGGGGAAGCACTCTTTCCAGAGACATGCAGAAGACTTTCCCTCCCAACAGACCCCCTTTTCTTTCAGTCCCCGCTTGAGAGATCACCCCAAAACTTTCCATGCACAAACTAGGCAAAAAAGAGCACTTTTATAGAAAGTTTTGTGAAAATTCCTCAAACGGTACCAAAGTCATTAACAACAAAACAAAACGCAGTTTCTATGGATATGCTGACCTAACTACAACCACCAAGTGGCAACCGCCAAAGGGCATTGGAGCACTTTACATGGCCACCACATTACATTGCACAAGGTTGAATTCATTTTATTTGAATCATGGGAAATTAAGTGATTGGCCCAGAATCAAAGGATGTTGAACCAACAGCAGGACTCAAACCTGGTTCCTTAGATTCAAGGTTAGCAGCCCTGGCCATTATCCCACATCCATATTTCTCCATTTATAGGTGAAAGCCATACACAAGTAGTACTTTCTGTGTTGAAATAGCTTTGTGAAGTCAAAAACAACAGCAGTAAATACTGGAAGGTTCCCCCAGAGTCTTGCTTGGGAATACTTGCAAAGGTTTGCTTTAAAACTGGACTTAAGAACATTGTTCGGCACCTTTGCACCTTTGCACTGGTGCACAAACAGGACTAGTCATGTTAAATATTACTTACTTTTAGACCCACCAAAAATCGACTTGTGACCCCCAAACCTCTGTTGGGGAAACGTTGAACCAGAAGCATAGTATAAGAATGCACCATAAATGTGCCACACATTGCTGCACAATAATGAACAGAACTGCATCACTCTTTGGAAACAAAACTGTATTTTGTAAGCCCTCAATAAGAAAATGAGCAAATGCAAAATATAGGGGCCTTCTATGGGACATATAAGGTACTCTTTGATCTTGAACACATCTCCAATATTTAAAAAGATAACATCTGAGGCTTTTTCATTTGCTCTTCAGACTGTATTTCTGCAAAATTCAGGCTTAAGAGAGTATGTCCCTAAAATAAGTACCAATGCATTATGATGAGGGCTGTAAATCAGTTACAGAACAAAATGCATTGAAGCGAGAAGTAGCTGCTGTTGCTGGAGAATGGAAACCAGGTCAAGAGGAGTATTCTCCAAAGTCAATATATCCGTGGAGTCTCACTGCTGATGTGGTCAAACATAATTGTAGGCTGTGCAGCTGCTGCTGGAAGAGCAAGTTTATGTACTTGGCAGGTGAAGCATCTTATAATTTTGCTGAGTGGAATGACCCAAAATGCATTATAAAGGCAAAAATTATATGCTGCACTTGGCTTGCGCTTGCTTAGAATAAGAGCTTGGCTGCAGGACATTTTTACTTTTCAAAGCTGAATCCTTTTTGAAAAAGTCTCTTTGCGCGTTAAAAAGTGGTACAGAATAGTTTTCACACAAAGGAAGAAGTAGAAAGATACAATATCACCCTAATGTCCTCACCATCCACCATTCCATGTTGACAAAAAAATAATCCTCAATTCTTCAGCCAAAACCTAATTTGGTGCCACAATCTCATACTAGTATAGTACAGATTCCTGATTTAGGCTCTCAGTTTTAGTGGCACAGTATATAGGTCGGGTTTCAGCCACCCCTGCCCTGAATTTACCTAGAAGGTCTGATAAGAAATGAGGACTTACCAGGGGTATCGGTATCCCACGTCCAATTCCTCAGATAATGACTTGTTTCCTCATACTGCCACATGGAGATTTCAGCTGGAAAGAAATCCGAGGTGTTTCCATGGGTAGGCCACAGGCCACTGCTAATGAGAGCCTAAAAGGGTGCGCAATGATCAGAGCACGCATCCATCATTAATCGTTTAGGTCAACTACGTTTTGCCCCTTGCGCAAAGCAGCACAGCATTTTTGGTTGCTGCACTAGGTTGTGTGAAAATCGAAATTATGGGCCAGGACCGCAATCTGGGTCATGCAACGTTCCATTGCGCGAATTTTCTCTCTTCATGCAATATAAAACCATGATGCAACAGGTACATGAACAGGTACTTCAAAAACAGGGGTTTTCAGCAGTCCCTTCAATCCTTATCTAAGGATAGGCAGGAAGAACGTCTTTGACCTGAGGATTCATATTCGTAGCTCCAAAGCTTACACTCCTTTGGAACAGAGAGATAATTCTATCGCAACCTCAGTTAATCCAGGGGAATAACACAAAATCTTAGCCTTGTAAATTTGTGCTTCACAGGCCGGGGACAGACTGCATCTAGTTTATTTTTGAGCCAATTCTTGTCCTGTCTGAAGAGACAGGGCTATCAACTATTGCAGAGAACCCACTGACTGACATCCTGGTTTAGGCGGAAATGACCCTGCCAGATCCACACCGAAGTCACCTACATAGAGGTTGAACAGCATGGCTGCCAGCGCACACCCCCGTTTATGCTCTTAACCTGTTGGCATCTCAGCAGAGATGGCAGAAGTGGCACCAAGTTAAATCTGAACCTCACTGTCCAAACCAGATACAGGACCTGGATGGCTCGTAGCCGGCACTAGGGAATCCAACATCTAGACAACTTACTCCCCAGTCTGGCCATGTCCACCGCATCAAATGCTTCTCTAAAGTCTGAGAAGCATGCATTGATCCCTGTTCTGGAGTGGGTAGCTCGCTGTGCCTCCATTAAAGGACACAAGATGTTACCAGACATTCCACGATATGTTTGGAATCCAGTCTGATAGACGGGTCTGATGTCCATATTTGGAATTCATCCAGAAGAATTCAGGCATTGAACTTTGCTTCAGCATCAAGCAGTGCTGTCTGGAGATAACTCAAAGGACGGTCAAGAGAATCCTTCTGTAGAACAAGTGCAAAGTGGATCCCTTCCAAGAAGCTGGAATTATCAAGGGCAGCAACCAGTTGGAATACAACGGAGATAAGCATTGTGACCAAACACCAGGAGCATCTTCAAAAGTGCATCAGGAAGTTCATTAGGTGGATCGAGATATTATTAAGTATTAATAGTCTGCCTAATGGTAAAGCCACAACTCAAAGATTGCATGACCTTGTTGTTTAACCATGTATTCAAGGGGGGGTAGACCACCGAGCTCCTGGTCTTCCACAAAAATAGTGATTTTTCTTAAAAAGAACAAACCTGCGAGCGAGCCCAGCTCATTTCGACCAATAACACCGATAAACAGTGACAGCAAGATATACTCCAAAGTCTTGGATTCTCGTATAGCGCCAATTATACATAAAGTAGTTTCTGAACGAAAGCATGGATTCATTCCAGGGAGGGGGACGATTGACCACATAAGGAGGGTAATTACACTCCTAGACGCCACAACTATATCTAATGACCCAATGGCTCTAATCTTACTTGATGCCGAAAAGGCTTTTGACAGGGTCTCCTGGCATTTCTTATGAGAGGCCCTGTCAAGGGTCGGTATCCAGGGAGGGTTAATGCAGGCCATTAAAATGCTCTATTACCAGCCGGTGGCTAGGGTCTTCGTTAATGTCGCACTTTCTGAGCCGTTTGACATAACTAGAGAAACCCGACAAGACTGTCCGAGTTCACCCCTGATATTTGCGGTTTATATCGACTCCTTTTTACGACAGCTAAAAAATAATAGGGCTATCAGACCTATTGTGACTCATGGTTGGGAAATAAAAGTGTTGGCATATGCTGACGATATCGCCCTTGTAACCCCTGATCCAATTAATACTCTTCAGGAAGTAGAAGAGGAAGCAGATAGATTTGGGAAACTTTCCAGATGTGCTCTTAATCGCTCCAAAACGCAGCTAGTACAATAAAAATACAACAATCATTGATCACAGAATCACGGAAAAGGCAACTTATCTAGGGATGGATATATCTGCAAAAATAGATGATATTGTCAAAGGCAATATAGAACCGCTACTAGCTAGAACCAAGCAGGACCTGTATAGATTAAATAATCTTCATCTATCTATTATTGGGAGATGCAATGTTATAAAAATGCTTTTTTCCCCCAAGATTTTATATTTTTTGCGGTCAATCCCATTAGAATTTTCAAATGAATGTCTGAAAAAAATGGAAGACATATTTTCCCGATTTATATGGGCATACGCCAAGCCAAGAAGGGCCTTTAAATTTCTTACGCTCCCGAGGGAAAGAGGGGGATGGGCTTTACCCAACCTTAGACTGTACTATTGGGCTACTACACTTTTATATAACCGAGTATTGGTGCAAGAGAAATCGACCGGAAGGCACACTGGAGAAGTTCCGACTCCACTTGAGCTCATAATAGGGGAAGAAGCTTGGGGGTGGCTATGACGCTACTTAAATGATAATCATTATAAAAAAGTTAGATTTAAGACATTACTAGGTGGATTTAAAGTCTGGAAAACTGTTCGTAGAACAATTGGTATCGGTAGACTGAACTATTACACACCATTAGCAAACAATCCAAATATGCCTGAAATATTTAAAGATCAAATGGTTAAAAGATGGGGGGAGCTAGGCCTGCTGAAATTTGGGTCCTTCTTTTCTGTCGAAGGTTTTGTCTCTTTTGAAAATCTTAGAGAAATGTTTAAGATAGAGCGGAGAGATTTTTTTAAATATCTTCAAGTAAGGGATTTTTTACTTAAGAAGGGAGGCGGACCAATTGGATTTTCTAGAAATAGTATAATTGACACACTAGTAGGAGACATGGACCTTTCAATACGTACTATCTATAACCTTTTTAATGCTCTGATGAAAGACGATCTGGAACGGTGGTCACTAAAATGGAAGGAGCAAATTGGTATTTCAGAGGTTTTATTTCAGCATTCATTTGAGATGGCATGGAAGATTTTAATCCCGTCCCGGTTACAGGCACCATATTATAAGACCTGCTTTTCATTATACTACACTCCTAAAAAGATAGCCAAATGAGGGAGTGGAAAGGGACATATTGTCCCCGATGTGCCTTACACCAGGCAGATCTGGTTCACATTTTTTCTTCCTGTAATACGCTTACGAAAATAAAACAAGATATCACCAAATTCTTTAAAGAAACCCTTGGAATAGACTGCTTCCTATCTCCTAGTATGGTTGTACTAGGGGTGGCGGAAGTTGAACAGGGGAATGTGGGCCAAGAGTTGCTGTTTATAGCCATGGAGGTTTTGCGACTATGTATAGCATCCGCTTGGCTGGACCCCAACCCCAAGCCTTTCAGCAGTGGCTCTCCCGCTTTTTAGCAATTTATAATTTAGAAAAAGCAGTGTATGCAAGAAAAGAGATCCGCGCACGAACAAAGGGTGTAAAAAGATGGGCGCCATTGGCAGAATGGGTAGAGAAAAATCGCTAAATTGTTAAGGGGAAAGTAGTGGAGCAAAGATTGGCTATATTGTAGAGTTTGTATTGGGAATGAATGGTCATGAGACTAGATAGGACTGTTAAGAAAATAAAACTAGAGACTCTCATCAGCCCTCTGGGGTGGGTGGGGTGGGGTAAAGAGGAAAAATGCACTATTATTATTACTATGTCAGTGAATTCTAATGTTTGTACACATTTATAAGTATTGTGCAAAATAAAAAAAATAAAAAAGGAAGTTCATTAGGGCCAGGAGCACCATGTCGAAATACAATTTATTCGATAGCGGTCAGCTTTTGGCATAGAATATTTTAATACATTTTTCTCATAGCACACAGGACTCACAACTATCTCCGACATTGATACTCTCAGGATCCAGATTGTTAATGTAATCTCGAAAGATGGGAGAATTGCTCTTCTACAGATCTCAAATAATCCCATTCATTTATTCTTTTTTTGTTGTCTTCGGTAGCCCATATTGCTTTAGCCATGGCACCACCCTGCACTTACCACTGTATAGGAAAGTGTCAAGTGCTTCCTTGGCAGTGCCCTAAAAGGAGGTAAAAGTCAAAGGAAGAAAAACCTGCAAGACAATGATGAAGAATAAGACTCTTGATTGCAGGTGGATGGAAGAAAAAGCAAAAACCTAAACTAACATAAACAGAGCAGACACGGGCTCAGCAAATGGAATCCAAAAGATCCGCTAGAGAAACTGTACGGTGAAAATCAGGGACAAAAAGATTAATCGTCAATGAACGCCAAGAAAAAGAGGTACTTTGAATGCACTGTGATGCATCAAACACAAGTACAGGCTTCTTTTTGTATGGAATTACCAAGAAATAATTTGAGATAAAATCAACTGGAATCCATCTTGGACTGGTAAAGTTTACTTGAAATGTGTGAAATTGCGGCCATCTTGGTTCAGGTAAAAAACAAGAGTTAGCCACACTAATTAAAGAGAACATGGAAGATGTCAGTTGAGAAGCAGAGAATAACAGTTTCCCTCAGTGGCGGCTGGTGACATTTTAAAGTGGTGGGCGTAAGTTTGGGATGAGTGCCTATATGAGTGTAATAGACAAGACAGACAGAGTAAGGAGATAGAAGTGAATGCATAGAATATCCTAGCAGACAGAGTACAGAGGAAAGGGTCTACAAGATTTCAGATGCCATTGACAGGTTCCAGTACATCTGAGGACTGGTGCTTGACGTAGACAATCAATTTCATTCTTATTTGCTTTGATATTGTTGCACCATTGTCAATAATTGTGTATGTTATATTGTATTTTGTTTGATAACTGTATGAAAATATAATGTAGCTTTGGCAATTAACTGCATTTCGCCAATAAAATCTAATTTACAAAAAAGACAGTTGATAAGTGATGTGTGAGGACACAAAGATCACACATCAAGGTGCACAAAGGGGCTGAAGGGCAATCTGTATGAATGGGGCAATGACCCTATATATTTTTCTTAGTTTACTTTATAAACATTAGGAAATATATACATGCAGTTTGAATATTTTTCCCACTAAATTGTAACTTTTGCTTCAGCAGATGTATTAATTCCTCACCATTTATTTAACCCCCGAGGCCCGCAGAAATGTGAATGCACTTCTTCGTATTTTCACGTTATTTAAGTATTTGGAGTGTCGCTACACTTGGAAAACACTGGACTAGTAAATAAACTGGGTTCTGCTAACCCAGTAACTAACTGCGAATAAACTGATGTGGAGAAAAAGCCTGATGGTGCCAGTTGTATCATGCATCTCGTTATTGGTGCATTATATGATGTAGGAGTTCCTGTGGGTTTCTATTTAAAGTGTAAAATATTTAAGTCCTGAACATCAAATGAAACCCCGTACCGCAACTGGATCCAGTAGTCAACAATGTGTAACTGGTCAAATAGAAACTGGAACTTCACTAATGTGTTCGGGAAACGAGGGTACAAGTGTGACCTCTGGATAATCAGACTAAACATGAGGGGGCAGATTTACGTTGAACTAACGCAGCGGGGTACAGCAAGTCATTTTGCTGCGCCGCGCTGCGTTAGTTTTGAAGCACAGGGATGCGACATATTTACAAGAATATGTCGCATCCTTGTGCTTCCCCTGCGCTGGCGCACAAACTGCAGCCATGCGCTGGCGCAGGGCACCCTTGCACCATGGTGCAAGGATGCTCTGCGTCTTGGGAGATTGTTTTTGTGCAGGAAGGGGAGCCTTCCTGCACAAAAACAATCACTACAACCATTTTCCTCTTTCAATGCGTGCTGCAGAATGCAGCACGCATTGAAAGAGGAACAAACGAGGAGAAATGAAAACATTTCTCCTCGTTGCACCTCGCTACGCCACCTCTAGGGTGGCGTAGCTTTCAGACGCATCTCCAGAGTTACGATTTCTCGTAATTCTGGAGATGTGTCTTGTTCCATGAGTGTTGCGTGGGAACACCCACAGCAACACCAATGGAACGCCCTTTCACCGCAAAGTGCTGCGTGTGAAGGGGCCGTATTTACAAGGAGAGGAAAAGTCACGCAGGGTGGCTTTTCCTCTCCTTGTAAATATGGAGCAGCCCCCTGCGCCACCAGTACGTCACGAAAAGTGACGTACTGGTGGCGCAGGGGCTCGTAAATCTGCCCCCTTGAGTTTAAATGTTGATTAAAAATATGCCCAAGTAGAAGAGGAAACCTTGACATAAAACCGCTCGTTTCAGGTTTGCCAATTAACTGAGCTGAGTTTTGAAAGTGTGGCGATGACGCTTATGCAAATATTGCAGCGTGTGCATTGGGGAACGGAAATAAACATGCTTCAAACGGACCTCACACGGACGTTGGTGTGTTTGTAAACCCTGCTCTTTGGCATAAAACGAAGCTGTTTTAGCGCACGCATTGTGTAAACGTGTGCAGCTCCTGCTCCATACACAATCCCTTCGCACTCCGCCTGGAGCTCCTGGGCTCGCCCTGTGCCTCACGAGGGTGTTAGCATAATGGTCCCAGCTGACAGCGTTTATATAGAAATGCCCAGTGGCGGCTCGCCGAGGGAGTGCTGCGGGGCGGTGGGGGGGCAGGGTGGGGGCGTAGTGGACTCAGAGAAACTGTCCGTCGTATGTCCGAGTCCGCTAACCCCCACCCTGCCCCTCCCCCACCCCGCCACACCGCCCGCAGCACTCCCTCGGTGAGCCGCCACTAGAAATGCCCCCTCCTATGGAATCAGGTGCCCCAGAAACTCCGAACCTGTGTCGAGACTGGGGCTCATGGAGGTGAAGGAATCTGTGGGTAATCCAAATCCTCTCTTTTGCACCAAAGGCTCCGTGTCAACCAGCCTTGAACTTCATGCCCCAGCGCTGCCTGCCGCCTTAATGCATGCTGCGGTCCCGACACAGAGCTGTGCACTAATGTCGCCCGCCGACTCCAACCAGGGGCCCGGTTTTGGGCCCCTGGGGGGCCGTTTTTGTTACAGGGCCGTTTTTGCAGCATAGGCCGAAACCGGCTCTGGCAAAGTGCTCAGCCGACCCCCAACCCCCGGGGGGGCCAGCCGAGCACTTTGCCAGGGCCGGTTCTGGTTCCCAGTCCGGCCCTGACTCCAACTACACCAATCCTGATGCTGCTTTCATGTTGTTTCTATTAGTGAACAGCATAGGGTGACCAGAAGTTTAAATCCAAAAACCGGGACATTTCACAAAAAATAGAAGGACTACAATTTTACTTCAACCACGCGCACAGAATGACAGCGCTTCTCAGCAGAGAATTACAGAAGAGGCAGTTAGAACATAAATATAATGCAATTTTTAAAGCCAGTAGCATGCCTGTTAATTAAATTGCTTTCGTATAACAATAGATAACTATTCCTGCTTTGGAAAACATAAAAAGGCACCTGCCACCGTTTTCAGTCGACCCTCTCTAAAAACTGGGACATGAGCAAAATTTCCCGAAATCTACCAGGATTTCTGATGAAAACCCGGGACTGTCCCGTCAAATCCGGGACGCCTGGTCACCCTAGAACAGCATGACAGCAGCACCCGGAGTGGATGGGGCACGCAGACACAGTGCTCATGTAGAGACTAGGAGGCCGTTCTATGCCACCTCACTCTACAACACTTTATGCAACTTTGCTCTACAACACTCTACTCCTCTAATTCCCTCCACTCTATGCCCCTCCACTCTACACCACTCCACACTATACCGCTCCACTCTACTCTACTCCACTGCACTCTACTCTACTCCACTCCACACCACTCTGCTCCACAACACTCCACTCTATTCCATGGCAGTCCACTCCACAACCCTCCACTCTCTGCCACTCCACGGCACTCTATGCCACGACACTCTATTCCACTTTACACCATTCCACTCTACGACACTCCACTCCACTACACACTCCTCTACACCACTAACGTTTAATGCTGGTGTACAGCATGGCAAAACACATTGACAGAGCCACTAGCTATTTCATTGGCGAGACCTACGCTTTGCAAATGCTTGTTTTGCTTGAAATTGGTGATAAGCCAAGCCCTCTCCAGTCATCTTCCCTTCTGTAGACCAACTGCGCCTCAACTTGATTGATTCTGCTCTTCTCTAACTCGCTAGCAACTTTTGATCTGCAAAGCTGTATCTTCGTTTGATTGGCGGGTGCCTATTTCTTTCTTAAGAACCCAATGACGTTTGGACAAGTCAGAATCAGATCTGCCAGTCTCGTCTCATTCACCTATTGCTTTTACTTGAAGAAAACTGGATAGCGCTCTGGTCTGGTTCTCCAGACTTGGATCCCAGGTAGCAAAGATCTTCCTTTCATGATAAGCGTAATTTGTAATAACTTGTTTAGACCAAGTTACAATAGTAGGGTAATTAATTCTCTCCCAAATTGGGCTTTACATTCTATGCTAGAAATTTTGTTGAATCCAAGATGAATTATATCCTGGGGTGTCTGAAATAGTCATATAAAAGTCCCCTATTTAACATCAAAGGTACCTGTAGTGACTTTGGGCCTGAATTTTGGTTTGACTGATGGAGTACATTCCATCTGGCTGGGGGAGGACATTTGATATTTGATATTTATTAACTTATAAAGCGCCCGAATCACCCCAGCAGGGGTATCTCCGCGCTGTGACTGCTACCGTCAACCAGGAAGACACACATCAGAAGAGAGAGGTTTTTAGCAGCTTTCTAAATTTCAGGTAGTCAGAGCATTGACGCATATGAATGGGGAGCTGGTTCCAGTAGAGGGGGGCAAGGTAGGAAAAAGCTCTACCACCCAAGCGAGCTTTTTTAAATCGTGGGGTGTAAGTAGTGATTTTGAACCTGACCCAAGGGACCTGGAAGGCAGGTACCTTACAAATTTGTCTGATAGGTAGCTGGGACCCATGTCATGCAGAGATTTGTAGACAATACAGCAGATCTTGAATTTAATCCGCTTCCGCACTGGGAGCCAATGCAGTTGATGTAAAAAGGGTAGGGAAGCCGTTCTGGGAGGGGCATTGGCAACTAGACGGGCCGCGGTGTTCTGGACAACCTGCAATTTATTTAAGGAGGCTTCGTTGGCTGAGATCAGCAGGGCATTGCAGTAGTCCAGGCGGCTTAACACCAATGCCTGGATCAGAATTTTCAGTGTAGAAGAGGGTAAGAAGGGGAAGACTCTTCGAAGTAGACCGAGTGTGTGAAAGCATGCCCCCGCAATGGTGTTGACATGTTCTCCTAGTGTTAGTTTCTGATCTATGCGGACACCCAGGTTTTTTACCACCTTTTTCGGAGTGGGAGCGGGGCCCAATTCCTCTGGGCACCAGCTTGGAGTCCACCTCAACACTGCTTCTCCAAACAGCATAATCTCTGATTTTCCTGCGTTAAGCTGGAGGAAGTTGTCACTCATCCAGTCAGCGTTAACCTTCATACCCTCCGAAAAGGTGGCCTGAGTATTGGGATTGGTTTTATCAAAGGAAAGTAGGAGCTGAGTGTCATCAGCATAGGAGATTGGAATGAATCCTAGATTCCTCAGTGATGCCGCCAAGGGAGTAACATAAATGTTGAGTAAGGTAGGGCTCAAGCAAGAGCCCTGAGGTACTCCCTTGGTCACTCTTGTGGTCTTAGAGCGAAAAGGGCTCAGATTAATCATCTGGGTTCTATCAGACAGAAAGTTTGACAACCATTTCAGAGCATTCCCTTTGAGTCCGATGTCCTGGAGTCTCCTAAGAAGGGTCTGGTGAGAAATGGTGTTGAAGGCCGCAGATAGGTCAAGCAGCACCAAAAGTGCTGCCTGACCATTGTCCAGAGACATTCTGATGTTGTCAGTTACTGCTACCAGGGCAGACTCTGTACTATGTCTGGCCCGGAAGCCTGATTGAGAGACATCTAGACAGTTCGAGGCTTCAACAAATTCGGATAGGTGTTTGTTAATGTGCTTTTCCAGAAGCTTGCTCTGAAGGGGGAGCAGAGAGATGGGGCGATAGTTGGAAACATCATCCATGGGAGCTTTAGGATTTTTCCGAATGGGAATAATCTGCGCTGCTTTCCATTCACGGGGGAGCCTGCCTTCCTTCATAGAGCTGTTGAGGATGGAGCAAATAGGGGCAGCGAGTTGCTTGGAGAGCAGGGAGGTGATCCTAGCGGGGATAACATCTAATGGGGACCCAGATTTAACTTTCTTGAGTGGTGATTCTACCTCTTCGGGCGTGAGTGACGGGAAGTTCTCCAATATCAAGGCGTTTGATATGGTCGATGGATAATCTATTTTAGGACCTTTCTGTGAACCACTGGCCGCAGTGATTTTATTATAGATCATATCAATTTTCTGGGTAAAGTGATTTGCTATGTTATCACATAAGGTTAGGGGTGGGGCCTCTTCGTTGTCACACTCTTTAGGGTTTGTGAAAGATTTTAGGATCTGGTACAGGGTTCTGGGGGTATTCCCGGCTTGTTCAAGTTGCTGCACAATATGAGTTTGCGAGCAGTTTTTAAGTTTTTATGGTATTGAGTCAGCGCCTCTTTAAATCTTTCTTTGTCCTGTGGGTCATGTGAGAGTCGCCATTGCCGTTCAAGTTTTTTACAATGACTTTTTTCCGCCCAGAGGTGGGGAGAATACCAAACATTCTGGGGGCGTCTGGTAGAGTGTGGGCACTGCTTCAGGGGGGCTAGATGATCAACTGTGGTTTTTATGATGGTATTGAAGCAGGCCAGGCGATCCTCCACACTATCGGAGTTGGGAATACGGGATAATGAAGTTAAGTCCTGGAACTGGTCGGGCGTGAGTTTGTGCCATTGTCTATACCACCTCATGGGGTTAGAATTAGGGGCCTTGGGGCTGCCAATTTGAAATTCAATCAATGAGTGATCTGACCATGTCAGGGGGCTAGTTGTTCCACAACAGATGTTCAGGGAGTTAGTTAGAATTAAATTTGTGTGCCCTGCAGAGTGAGTAGGGCCGTCATTGATCTTGGTAAGGTCAAGTGTGGCCAGGTCTGCCAGACATGCGGAGGAGTCCTGATTAGCAGTATTTTCACTGTGGATATTAAAATCCCCTAGAAGTAAGAAATTTCTAGTCGAGATGACATGCGGCAGATAAGTTCCATCAATTGGGAGGAGAAATCTGACAGTGGGCCCGGGGGTCGATATACAAGAGCTCCTTTCCAGCTATGTTGCGGATGTAGGTCTATTCTAAAGACTAGGATTTCCAGTGTATCATTACACAATTGATCTAAGATGGAGATTTTGATATGATCTTTATGGATGATTGCTATACCTCCGCCCACCCTGCGCGGTCTGTCAAGTTTTTGAATGCGATATCCTTCTGGGAGTGCCACCGCAATTGCAGGGTTTGAACTGGGTTTAGTACAGGTTTCGGTCAGAAACCCAATATGGGGATGTTTGGAGGAAAGCAGATCTGAAATGTTGACCGCATGTTTGGGCAATGATCTAACATTGACTAAGAAGCAATTCCACTCTTTGTTGTCATGAAAGGTCTGGGAAGAGTCATTGTTTTCGTTAGTACAGTGGGTTTGGCTATTGCCTTCACCACCTCGACAGACTCGACAGACTACTGTCTGCCAAATTTAGAGATACGGTCATCTCTGTACATTGAAGGGAAAAGCCATTGTGGCAGTTCCTTTCAATGTACAGAAAGTTTAGAGGAATTTCATCACTTTTTTTACACATATTTGTTTCTCAGAAACAAACTCCCAAAGCGGGACAAACAGAAAAAATAGACATTACACCGTCTGCCCTAAGTAGGGTGGATGGTGAAATGTCCTTCCTCTGGCGGACCCTACTCCGTCTGGGGCTCGGTCAACAGAACCCTGGAGGTCCACCAGTCTCTAAAAGAGGAGGGTAGACCAAGTCTTTGGCAAACGGGGAACTCTGTGGCATTTACGATGGGTTTGTGACAGAGTACCCTGTCTGCAAGCTTTAAACCGGGCCCTTATTCTGGGTAGATTAATTTACATTTGGCATTTACATCAGTGTGGCTAGTTCCAGTTATTTGAAGTACATATGCATGTCTTGTGAGTTTGCTGATGTCGTCTGATCTAATTGGTGAAAGGCAGTACTGAGGAAGGGCCTAAATGACTGGGAACACTACTACAGTACTTGTTGTTGATGCATCTTGCATCCATCCTTGGAAAAGAGTTGCTAGTCACAACAATTGCAACTTCATATCATTTGCCTGGGCTGCCACAAACCCTATTTCTGGCTAGCTCATGTTGGGTACACTCTTCCAAGAGGGTCTGGCCAACGTTTCCGTGCTTTTGGTTACCACTTGGGGATACTGCAAGCCTTTGTGTCCCATCTGTAGATTCTGATCAAAGGAAGACTTCACAGTCACTTAGGATGACTGGATGGATTTTGACCTTCTTTGGTTCAACCTACTGATGATTCATGGGCAGAAATTCCTGTCTCCACTCCACACTTACCCAATTTTGCCAGGGTCCTCTGCTATTTTGGGTTCCTGCTTCATGAAACAGGAAAAGACTCTTTATTGCCAATGCAATGTTCTGTCTCATCTAGCCTAAAACATTTCCTATTTCAGCACCTTTTGTTTAACCTGTTCTGCTTGATACAATTTTCCTTATAGAGAACTGTTTGAATATCCATCTCTTGAAGGATATCCCCTACCTCTGCTATTACAGCTTCAGCCGCATAGGTTGTCCCAGTATTCAGTTTTTAAGATTGGCCTGCATAAATCTTGTATCCATAATATTGACTTGCTCTATATCGTGAAGTTAGATGTGGAGTTAGAATTAGTAATTTTATATGTCTCTAAATACTTTACTGTAACAAAATAGTGGTAGTCAATGAAGTGTTGATGTTTTTGCGGGTCAATACCCATCTTCTTGATATTGTGACATACAACCCTTCTGCAGCCTAAGAACTATCTTTCTCCTCTGTATGTAAGATGCAACTGGGGCTCTCTGAATCAGTGTTCATTGTCTCTTCGGCAATTGGCGTGACTTCACCTATGCACCCAGACAGCATGATCCACTGTGATTACTGCCCGATTCCTACCCAAACTCTGGCTTTGAAGCTGTCCTAAACTTTGACGAGACAACTTTGTAAATCTTACAAGTTTCTGATCACATCTATGGCAGTAAACTCAGTTTCTCTAAAGCTTAAGAATAATTACTATTTAGAACATTACTTTAAATTTTGCCCCCTGCCCAAATTACCAAAATATTTCATTTTGCGAGCTCTGAATACATGACGATCACATAAGAGGTTAGAATTTGTTACATGCCAAATTAAGCTAAAGTTTATTTGATTGTCATGTGAGAGTTCCATGTTGGCATTAAAGACAGAGCACATAGTTACAGGCGGGTGCGTGATATCGCTATGCATCATCTAAGCGGATAATCCTTTCCTTTAATTGTTGCTTTTGCTCTTCAGTTTCTCAAAAATCTCAGAGACGTAGCAGGTGATGGGATCCCCCTAAGTGTTTTGGGTTGGAAGATGGCAACACAATGAGAGTGAAAAGTGGACATACCACTTGAAACAAGCATTGGCAAAGCCAATCAATATAGTGTTGGTCGCCAGACTTGTAGCTTTGTCAATGTTTGTACTGTTTTGAGTGGCTTTTTAAAAAACATTTCTGTGGAAGCTGCTGGGCCCTCAACAATATTTTGAAAAATGGAAAAAAGCTCAAATATTTTTGGTCTCAAAAGGCACATTTAGTCACCATGGTCCCTGGCACTGAAAAATACTACTTTGTTTGCAGGCGTGCTCCTTGTGAAAGAGCAGAATGCTGCCGCTCAGAGTGATGCTAGCCAATGGCTGAAGTTGGCTGACCCACTTCCCCCATACAGTATGTTGTAGTGAGTGTGAAAGCCCCTATATGTATATAATATATATATTTGTACTAAAATCAAAAGGTCTTGGGCTAACGCCACTCCTAAAAAAAAGGTCACCCTCTATGAACACAGACCCTCTTTTTGTATGTACCTGACATAGTGCAAAACTAGGTAATCTGGGCTAAGATGCAGAATTTGTATTCAGGACACTGATAGTTTCCTACTTTTCAATGGGGCCCAAATGCCGAAGCAGCCTGATGAGGAAGCAGTAACTGCCTGTTGAAGCCGGCTCTCCTGGTTGTTAATGAAATAATCAGATATAGAAGTGTTTAAGGGCTTAATGATCCTCTTTTTAAGTGTTGCCTGCCAGACAAACTGCCTGGTGGCAAATGACCTATTGTCGGCTCACCTTGATTGCTTCTTAGTCAGATTTCATTTTCCACCTTGTGTTTGTTCCTCCTATCAAGCATAGGTTCTTTACCATCCTTTTGCTTGGGAGACATGTTTTTTAGGTCGAGCCTAGCGCAGCGCGCATGCGTTGCTCTAGGAGATGACCTTTTGGAATCGGTCTGCACTTTTCAAACACTCATGCTTGTGGCGGCATCCACCTTGTGAGCAGCGGCACGCAGGGGCCATCTGTTTCCAATTAGCGTGGCCGCGCGCGCTTGTTTACATTTGCCTGTCTCGCATTTGAGCTTGCTTCATGCTAACAACTCCTGAAGGTTTCAGTGGCCTAGCTCTCAGTGTATTAGAGCTTGGCTATTGAAACCTACAAGTACCAGAAAGCTCCTTGAAACTAGCAGCTGTCTATCAAGAAAGGACAAGTGCTAATATGTTGCAAAGTGCCCGCTAGGCAGAGATATTTAATCCGAGATATTTCGTTTATAAATAAACTTCACGCTTCAAATAGTGGACAAAATCTTCGTTCTCCTAAGAAGGACCTAGACATTTCCCACTGAAAGTTGCCTGTTTCTGCACACGGAGAGAACACTTCCTGTCTACAGTAGGCTACTGATGACAAGTCCGGGTTTGTCCGGAAGAGCTGGCATGGGGCCCGAGTTGGGTTGTACAGAACATTTCACATTGGTTGAAAATAGTTGTCTGGTCCCCAGTGCCGTTCGGCAGATGAGACACCTACAGAACCAGTTCATTTCTGGTGTGTGTGAACTCTGCTGAACCAGCTGCTGTTATTATTCCAGATTAGTTATGCCCGATAATGCTCTTTGATTTCATCAGATTTAGTTCAGGGTTCAGTGAACACTCCAGTTCCCGATGGAAGAGTGCTGTTGTTGTAAATCCTTTTAATTTAACTGGATAGTTGCGATAAGCAGCTCGCTGTATTTTCCCTGCTTTGTTTTTTTTATAGGTTTAGTTTTTAACTTTTAGATTGTTTTACATTTCTCTAGTTTGTTTTAATATGTTTTGGAAAGCCATTGTAATTTCCTAAATTAATTAGAATTGTGACCTATGAAGCTTGATGGCTCCGTGATTTACGCCTTTAATTTGTTGTGATACGAGGGTCACTAATTTTAAATAAGATTCTGTCCACTTTGCCTACCACCCTGTCGAATTTGGGAAACTGAGTACCATTGCATTGGGCATTAATATTAATATCCATTAGTTACTGCGTTTATAAACTAGTGTTTCTGCTCCCCCAGTGTGCATGGAATGGTTTTATTATGAATTAAGGAGCACTTGCCTTAGAAAACCCGCCCACTATGCGTTGCATGATTTTATTTTTATTTAAGGATTAATTGTCACAGTAAACCTAATCCCCTAATCATAGCTACGATGCCATAGTTCTGGTATTTCTACCAACGTTTCGCCCATTTGGTCCGAGCTGTATGCACCATGGCTGTACGAAGTTGCCCGCCCGCTCCATGTTAGCATCATTTATGTACTTGGACCGGGGATTCTGTGATAAAAATGATCGGCGGACGTGTTAGTCCAAGTGTTTGTAAGGGAAGTGCACCTAGACAACTATTTATTTATTTGAAGTTTTTATGAAGTCCCCACAAACCAAGGCAGCCTCGTGAGCGCCTCTTAGCTGCGGTGGGTAGAAACGTGATGTGACAAGTATCTTAAACCACTCTTAAAATACTCCCAAAAAACATTAACCAATGACAGTCCAAGATCTGAGATGTGCTACCTCGCCTGTGTTGTTAGGTAGCAATTTAACATTGATACAGTTCCTGCATTCTCATTAAATGCAAGACATCACAGGATGGGTTGGTTAGCCTTCCAAGTGTACCATCTAAAACAATCGTTGGCAAAGCCATATAGGTCTGTGTAAATGATAGAAAATAAATCACTATGATGCGGTTAGCACTGACTGCGAGGCACAGTGATGTGTTTCCTTAGTATGGTATTATTCTCTGCCTTCACCCAGAAAAAAACAAAAAACTTTAAATTACATTCTGTTCAAGCTGAAGTTCTCCATGCACGACCTGCATGAAGACAGCACAAAGAAAGCCACGCAGAGCAGGGAGTGCAGCACCATCTGCATCTTACTAGCATCTTGAAATTAGTTAGTGTGAGTTTTAGTTGCTTTTTTTTCTGGTGGAACAGGAAGGGGCAAGCAACAAAGGGAGAGGGGCGGCCCCCAGAGTAGCAACACCACAGGGGGGGGTGGTATGGCAAGGAACAATTCAAGGAGGTGGGAGGGAGGAAGGAGGTTCGTGCAAAAGTTAAACAAGCATTGGCATAGCCAATAGGTCTCGCTTTTGGGACCATATAAGTATTTAGTTATGCAGCACAATATCCTTGGTGCAACAACATCAACTGTTGCATGGCTAAACACTTATAAGGTCCCAAAGGCGAGACCTATTGGCTATGCCAATGCTTGTTTCTTCTTGGTTAAGCCGTCCATGAGAGTGCATATGTGTTCCAACTCTTTCCTTGTGTGCTTCTCTGAAACACCCACCGACCCACGTGGTCTGTGTTGCTCTTGTGTGCTGCTCCCTCTCTCGATTGCTTCTCCACCCGCCTCATGCTCTGTGCTGCTCTTTGCGCTCCTCTGTTGCTGCCCACCATCACCGTCAATTACGTATTTTTTTTTGCCCTTATTTTGAGGGCCTGGCAGCTGACATTTGCTGTCAGGCGCTCTGATTCAAACTAAAGTGCTTCTGTGCACTTATTTTTTTTTTATCAACCGATCTAAGTCATGCTTGCATTCTAGTTCGGTCAATTAAAAAAAAAAATAGCACCTGCATCTTTCTGTAGGTGCACAAATATATGGTGACTCATGCATGTGTCTACAGAATGACATGACTACCAACACACTTTTGTGTAAGTTTACTGGTTGTTTGCTATTCACAAACTGATTTACAAGTAGTATCTTTACGAGTGAGGCACATAAAAAGACCTATGTTTTTGTGTGTGGAGACTCTGCATTTGTAAAGATACTGCTCGTAAATCCCTTTGTGAATAGCAAACAATCGTAAACCTATAAGGAAGTGTAAGTTTACCTATGTGAATCAGACCCAAAGTCTCCTCTTTGGAGCGTGTTACATACACTGTTAGTTGGAATGTTAGAGACGTCATTAAGAGAATGTTGAAACATTCCATGCAACGGTTCCTTTTGTCAGTTGCTCCGGGGGAGAGACAATGAACACTGATTCAGAAAGACTCAGTAGCGACTTACATACAGCGGAGAAAGATAGTTCTTAGACTGCATAAGGTTCTAAGTCATAATATCAAGAAGATGAGGATTGACCCGCAAAAACATCAACGCCACATTGACTACAGCGATTTCGTCACGGTAAAGTATTTAGAGACATATACATTTACAAATTCCAACTCAACAGCTAACTTGATGATAAAACTTTGCAAATAAATAAATAAAATGATATAGAGCCAGTCAATATTTGGATTCAAGATTTAAGCCGGTCGATCTTAAAAACTGAATACGGCGCCTACCCATCCTGCTGAAGCTGTAATGGCAGAGGAAGGGGATGTCCTTCAAGAGATGGCTATCCAGACAGTTCTCTCTAAGGAAAATTGTATCAAACAGAAAAGGTTAAACAAAAAGAGCTAAGACAGAAAATGTGGAGGGTCTTACTCCAGTGGGCTCCTCTGTTGCTCTGAATAAACTTCAGTTTCATTCCCTCTGGTTCCTGGTCTGCTGTTCATAACAGAGCGCCTATTGCTCTCTCTAAGGGACCTCTAGGAGGAGGCATTTGACCAGTGACCTTCTCTTCCGCTTTGTAATCCTCCCAGAGTTACACCTACATTGCTGAGTGTCTCCTGGCTCTTCTAGCGCCGGGTGCAGCGCAGTCTGCAGCGCAGCCAATCTCTTGCTTACAGTCTTCCTTGGACACCAGGAGGCGCTGCTCTTGGTGTCAGGCGTTGTTTAAGCACCAAAGTGACAATCAGAGCAGGACTTGGAACTTGGCTCCGCCCCCTTCTTTACCCAGTGCGGAGGATGGACTTCATGAAGGATGCCCCGTTCATCACTTATTGTGAAAATAAAGTTCAGTTGTGACCTCGGTGGGCCACAATTGACACATGCAAAATATATTACATCATACTGCTTGTTACATTCAATTTTTTATCTCATACATGTAAAAGCTATGCTTTTTTGTTACTTTTCCCACTGAAAGATACATTAGTTCACAGTAATTCAACAAAAAAAATCAATTGTAAGGGGTGCCAAAGGCTGTTCTTCTAATGGGTTTCATTAGAGGAAAAACCTTTACTGTCCCCAGCACCCACACAGCATCCAGGCCGCTGCTGTGCGTCAGCATGACCTGCAGCCCAGCCCCTCTGTGCAAGGATCGAACATGTTATATCCGAAGCCTGTTGTGACACGGGATGTGTAGGGATCAGACCTACACTGGTACAGAACCCATTGGACCTGCCCTCTCCAGCTGAAACTGACTGCAATGACTCCTGCTTGCTGAGGAGTGGGCGGTGTGAGCATCTGAGGGAGGGCAATGCTCTCTCCCTGGCTTGGTGTCAGAACATGCCCCAATGGCCATGATAGGCCCCTGACAGAGTGACCAGGCGAGCTCTGAAGGCAGTGCCCTCCCTTGGCATGAGCCTTGGTGGCAACTCAGAGCAGACTGTGTGAGCGAAGAAACTGGCAGAGGAGCATGGAGAAGCATCATGATATAACGAAGAAGGCAAGATTGCCCCGCTAATGCACATCTCAGGAGGTACAAGGCCTGGAATGAATGGCCATCACTGCATGAGGCAAGAAACTGAGCTGAATTAATGCTAACACAGATAACAGAGAAAACATAGCTTTTTTGCAAACCATAGAATGCCCTGCTAATAGTGCCGGGCCATTAAAATAAAAAGAAACAAAGATGTAAAGCACTGTGTGATAGAACTCGTACTCTGAATACAGACCAATCACCACGGATGTTAAGAACAAAACAACAATCATGAACATTCTGTGCCATCTTGTCTGATGAAAGTTCCTACGTGCACATAAACTACAGTCATTCTGATTGACCACAGCCATTTTGTACTCTGTTGGTCACCTTCATTTCACCCTGTCCTCTCAGCCTTCTGACTCTCTGACCAAACCTGATATGTGTGCTGGGGGCTATAAACTATCTCCACGACAAACATCAACATCACCTGCTGCCTCAAACTCGTCTTTCCTCTCATCCCTGCACAAACAGTTTACAAACACCAAACAGACTCTTGCAAGCATGGTTTATTGCACTGCACACAGCAAGACTTGTTTTTTGCCAACAATGGGACCTGTTTTTATCAACAGAACGGACTCTTAGATCTGGCCGGTCTCACTCGCTTTTAGACCCTGAAGCAAGGTCCAGCTGCAATTAAATTGTCTGTTTTTGACCCGGGCGGGAGGAGAGTTAATGTTGGGCTTGTGTAACCATGTTGATGAAACAATGTCGGGCTTGTGTGACAACCTGCCCGGGGCGGAGACTCCAAGCTTGTAACCATGATAAATGAAACAAATACATTGTGTAAAACCTGTATAAAAGGAAGAGCCAAAAGCATTGCCAGCAGAACACCTCACTGAGACATCCCGGTGTCTCAGTTGACGCGATCTCCTCATGAGAAATAAACCTTCTTCTTGTCTTCCAGTTTCCAGCGCCTTGCCTCATTATTTTGATAGCGAACCCAAAGTGAATTAGAGGTGGAACCCTGCACCGGGCAGCATTGAGGGTCTTAGAAGACTCTCTGCCTTTCACAAATTGGCGCCCAAGCGTAGGGGCCCATCAGCGACGCACGGGTCCGGTAGAGAGGTCCTAACGACGGAGTGAACAACTAAACGATTGGGGTATACCTGCCTGAGAAGACCCTTGTCTGGCTGCCGATCGACTGAACTTCACCAGTTCCGAACGGACCTCTCTCGAGTGACCCGCGGTCCTGACTGGGACCTTAGAGGTACGCCGCATTGATTGTTGGAGTGAGAGGACAACCAGGCGCTGGAAGGGGAAGACTAAGAACTGTCCATACGGTCCGGGTAAGGTCGTGAAAAAACGACTTAAATTGATTGATTGAATAGTTTGATTGAAATACTAGTATTCCTTTTTTGATATCGAGTTATTTGAGACATTCCCTGCTTGCAAACAACGTAGAATAGTAATATTCTCTCTTTGCAGACAGCGAAGGACAGGTAGTGCAGACTTTTTGTCTAAATTGATTGATTGAGATATTCATTTTGACCGATAAATACGTCATGCCTGTTTTCTCTAGATTGTTTGATTGTAATTGTTTTGGACCAGACCGTTTGTTAGAGGTCAGTCAGCCGGCACCGCCGGAAGGCACCCCTAACAAGGACATGTACGTAAAGTATGGATTAGCCAGCGTAGCTTATAGCAAACTATGGCATAAATACACTAGGAAGGACCGGGTAAATCAGTGGCCACTGACGGGATCTTTCCATCCCACTAAAATAGAAATGTTAGAATTAGCTCTCCACAAAAAGAAAACTAGACCAGCCATGTTTGACAGTTTTGGTTTATGGCGAAAAGAGGCAGCTCAGAGAGAGAAAAGGGACGAGGCTAGACAAAATAAAGAAACGCGAAAATCAGCTTACCAAGCCTGTAAAAGATTAGAAGAAAAACTAAAAGAAAAGGAAATCGATAAAAAGGAACAGGAATCAAAAATATCAGGTCAATGCCCTGTTAGAACGCCCTCGACTCTTTACCCCAAGTTACCAGCAAAACAAAGGGTAGATGATGATTTATTGTTAGGTCCCCCAATCATATACATGCCACCCCCTTACGCCCCTACTCATCCCATAGTACAACGCCAGGACCACCAAAGTATAGCTGGAGATGGCACGATCGCCTCAGTCTCCACCGCCTCTGCTCCCACCGAGTCACCCACACCAAATGCCTCATCAAAGGATACAGTAGTAGAGGTAGGATCAAAGAAAAAGGAGCGCCCAGGGTCCCGCGATTAAGTAAAAATGAGCGAGCAGGCATTGATAAAATAGTTAAAACCCTCATAGATAGGAAAGAAACAGAAGAATACGTAACTGACATATGCGACTCCTATGTTGAAAACCGCAAACGATACTTTATTGTACGTCTCTGTTACCACACCCTTACTGCATATGAAGAGAAGTACCAAGACGTAGGGCCCGAGCGATTAGTGGCTCTCTACAGGAAGGTAGACATCGGAGATGAAGACGACAACGATGTTGCAGAACTATTTTCATCCACACTAGAAGTATTGCGTCACCGCATAGAACAAGGACAGATAGATAGGGACAGGACAACTAAGGTAGCAGGACCCCCAGTGGAAAAAACAGATAGCATGATGCCAATAAAAGAAGCTGCCCCTTACTGGGTACCTCCTAGAGGACAAGGGACTAATGACGATATAAACCATCAAGACGCTAGAGGAAGGGTGGTCTACAATTGGGTGTATCAACCATGGGACAGACAGGACATTTTGACGTTCCGTAAATCTCTACCAGATTTACGAAAAAACCCCACCGCCTTTTACACCGAGCTAGGTACCGCTCTGGGATCAACAATAATGACACTTGCCGACATAGACTTGTTCTTCGGGTTATGTTTGCCAGCAGATGTGTGGAAACAGATTAGGAAAATAGACCATACCGAACTGCTTGGTCATACCTGGGAACAACTTAACACACTAGATAAACAGCGGAACCCTGGTCAAAAACCGGTTAAAGCAATATTGGACCTCCCTGACAAAATAGTGCAGAAAGTGAAAATGCTGATCCCAGAGAAAAAGATAGACTGGTCCATAGTAACCGCGTGCCGCCAAAAACCACAAGAGGATGTCTCAGAGTATTTCTCCAGATTTGAAACAGTGTTCTCCGATTACAGTGGACAAGACATGTCCACCGCAACCGGACACCACTTATTTGTGCAGAACTATGTCAAAGGACTACTGCCAGATGTATCCCAGAAATTACAAGCCAGCGAAAGTAGTTGGGCAGCATCTAAACCGGCGGCCATTCTCCAAATGGCCCAGTACTATGAGCATCAGAAAAACGAAAATGACAGGGCTACAGAAAGGAAAAAGAAGGACTTGAAGGAAAGGGTAATGGTAGCACAACTCCAGGGGGCGAATACAGGAAGGGAGCAATATAGGGAGGATACCAGCAGAATACCCCTAGAGTACAGCCACCTAGTAACAATTCATCGACATCATATGTAGGACGCCAAGACCTAGGACAGGATCAATGTGCATTTTGCAAAGAATATGGACACTGGAAAACCCAATGCCCGGCTTTGTTAGGAGCTGGTAGGGGCAGAGGGGCGAGGGAAATAGCAAGTGGACAGAGAGGAAGAGGACGTGGGAGAGGGTACACGAGTGAAGCAAGCAAGGAAAGGCCAGGAAGAGTGAACACATTTGACCATCCCAAACAGAATCAGTACCAACAGACAGATTATGACAGTACGTACGACTTTGCATAGGACAGCCAGGGGCAAGGGAGGGATCCAGTCGAGCTCTATGTTGATCAGCAAGGCCCTTATGTTACCGCTGAGGTCCTGGGCACAAAGTCGCCATTTCTGGTAGACACGGGAGCAACACGTAGTGCACTATCCAAACGACTGATTTCAAAGGCACCCTTGTCAGGCTCACATGTGACCTCAATAGGATTTGACGGTACGCCCTCCACCAACCCTTTGTCCCGACCGATCTTAGCGACTGACACAACAGTTAACATATACACCGACAGCCAATATGCCTTCAGGGTGGTTCACCATTTTGGAATCTTATGGAAAGAAAGAGGATTCCTGACTTCACACGGTACACCCATCCTGCATGGAGATTTAGTCTCCGCCTTGACGCAAGCAGTCCTCCTCCCCAAGAAGTTAGCAGTGATAAAATGCCAAGCACATAGGAAAGTGACTGATCTCATTGGACAGGGAAATGCACTAGCAGACGTTACTGCCCGAGCCACGGCAGGAGACAGAACTACGCAGATTACTTGCATAAATTGACAAACGAGCTAACAATTATCCACCAACAGGTGCAGCAAGCCTTGCCTGACTATCCAGGGGCCCGGGACATGAAATAAAGCCAGGCGACCATGTTTGATCTGCAACTTCCAAAGAACGAAGAATTTGGAGCCTAGGTGGACGGGCCCCTGGCAAGTCCTGAGCACCACCCAAACTGCCCTCCGAGTGGAAATAAAATGAAACTGACTGCACGCTCCATGCAAACGAGTCCCTCCAACCCTGGCAACCTGTGAAGGGGTGGAGGTGCAAGAGGAAGTACTCACGAGAGACCGACCAGCTCTGAGTTGCTACCCACAAGAAGACACCCTTGAACTATCAGAATTTCCCGACCCCACGGTGCCATCCAGGAAAGGGTACAACCTAAGATCGACGAAAAGGGGGAGCTCCAACAACCAGGCCACTAACTGAGTCAGAGTCTCAGATCGGTAGCACAGCCAAACAACGCTACCAGGAAAAACACCAGACAAAAGTCTGTGGTCCTAACAGTTGGTGAGCTCCTCGAAGATGATGGAAGAAACGGAACACCTGCAAAGCCACTGCAAAGACACCAAGACTTTTGAACTGCACAGTACAAAGACAATTGCACTTGTAGCTGCATTTCTCACCTGCCTCCTGCTAATGGTCACACTCTGGATCATTGAAGAGAATGCACCTGCATACAGAACATTGTCACCAACCATGCAACCAATCACAAAGAAAGAACACTACCTGGTATCACTACCGCCACATCTCCGAGAACGACGCAAAGAATTCTGGAATAATTCTTTCGTACAGATGCTGCACCAGCACAATCTTGCCACCAATGCCACTAACTGTTGGGTCTGTGGGCTGCTACCACATGCCACTGAACATTCCATCCCTTTCATCCCTCCACCCTTTTCTGTTCATGGATCTTGCCTTGCCTGGATGATGCTCCCACAAGAAAGTTACAAAGACAATGCCACTTCCGATGGGACAACCGCTCAGTTCTACAACGAGTTCTGGCTAAACCAAACAGGAAGAACAGCAGCTCCCTTTGCCCTCACACCTCCAATACGACATTCCCAATGAATGTCCCCTCCAAAGAACGAGTGGAAATACAAGTGTTCAATAATCCTGTCAGAGCCACATTTTCCTACCTGAAGAAAAGAACTGCTGCAACACTGACTGTGGCCCTATCTGTGGTAAACGTCTCTGGCCTTGTATGCATTGAAGGCCGTGGGACTAAGAATGTGGGTCACAGCACTTGTAACATTGTAAGGACTTTGAACACTGCCAACCCTCCAGCATTTGTTGCATCACCCAATATGTACTTTGTTTGTGGAACCAAAGCCTACACCTGGCTCCCAGGAAACTGGGGGGGCACGTGCTACATCGCCTTTGTTCTGCCACCAACCTACACAGCCCCCTGCAGAGCATCATCGAGAAAAGCGTTCTAAAGACATTGATCAAACAGACTCTGCCTCATCACAGTTCCTCGACGCATCCTGATAATTCACATTCTGTCTATGAAGCAATCGAACATCTCCATAGACTATCTTTAGAAATTCATCAAGGATCAGAGACTTGGACAATTGGAAGTTGGCTTTGGGGCATCTTGAAGGAGTGGGGTTGGAAAATATCAATGATTCTCTTGGTCCCAGTATTGACAATATGTGGTTGTTGTTTGGGTATACACTGTATACCACCTTTGTGTTATCTTTGCATAACTACCTTGCACCCTAAGACTATGGACACTCAGCTAACAAAAATGAGAGTAATGTATGATCAAGAGATACAGGACATTATGGAGATCGAAATAAACTGACAAGCTGGCTAGTTATGTTCAAAGGGGCGACTGTTAAGAACAAAACAACAATCATGAACATTCTGCGCCATCTTGTCTGATGAAAGTTCCTACGTGCACATAAACTACAGTCATTCTGATTGACCACAGCCATTTTGTACTCTGTTGGTCACCTTCATTTCACCCTGTCCTCTCAGCCTTCTGACTCTCTGACCAAACCTGATATGTGTGCTGGGGGCTATAAACTATCTCCACGACAAACATCAACATCACCTGCTGCCTCAAACTCGTCTTTCCTCTCATCCCTGCACAAACAGTTTACAAACACCAAACAGACTCTTGCAAGCATGGTTTATTGCACTGCACACAGCAAGACTTGTTTTTTGCCAACAATAGGACCTGTTTTTATCAACAGAACGGACTCTTAGATCTGGCCGGTCTCACTCGTTTTTAGACCCTGAAGCAAGGTCCAGCTGCAATTAAATTGTCTGTTTTTGACCCGGGCGGGAGGAGAGTTAATGTTGGGCTTGTGTAACCATGTTGATGAAACAATGTCGGGCTTGTGTGACAACCTGCCCGGGGCGGAGACTCCAAGCTTGTAACCATGATAAATGAAACAAATACATTGTTTAAAACCTGTATAAAAGGAAGAGCCAAAAGCATTGCCAGCAGAACACCTCACTGAGACATCCCAGTGTCTCAGTTGACGCGATCTCCTCATGAGAAATAAACTTTCTTCTTGTCTTCCAGTTTCCAGCGCCTTGCCTTATTATTTTGATAGCGAACCCAAAGTGAATTAGAGGTGGAACCCTGCACCGGGCAGCATTGAGGGTCTTAGAAGACTCGCTGCCTTTCACACGGAGGGAGGGATACAGTAACAGTGACAAGCACATCCATGCTGCAAAATCCCTCCTACTCAGAACACGTTGCACAGGCAAAGCCAGGCAACCAAAGGGAGAGGCGGGTGAGTTAAAAACACCTTACAGATGGGGCGAAGACAAATAATACAGCGCACCATAGAAAGATGGATACATTCAGATAAACAGCATAGAAGGTGATCGGGGCGACCCCAGATATTGTATAGAGGTAACAAATGAGAAATACGATGGAACAACAGTAACAGAAGTTCCCAAGATGATTCTTCTCAAGCCTTCCTAAAGGAAAGACCGATGTGGTGGGGACGATGAAATTATTTCACGCGGCCTGAAGAAGGTATGGGCCAGAGTTACTGAAAGAAGAGTGTCAGTGTTGAGGAACACAGTATACAGGCTCAGCACAAAAGAGACCAAATCGAGGGCAGGACCCCACCCCTGACGGTCAGAATGGAAGACTTACCAAATGCCAATCTGTTGAGGCACCTGCCCCAGAAGAAGAGCAGTCAAGCAGGGCGGGTTCTAGGATTTGCGACCCGGGCCAAAAGGGCAGGGCCGGACTGGCCATAGCAGGCACCGGGCGTTTCCCCGGTAGGCCACTAGGGTGGGGGCCGGTTTTGGGCCCCTGGGGGGCCGTTTTTGTTACCGGGGATCGGCAATATCGGCCCCCTGTAACAAAATCGGCCGAAACTGGCCCTCGCAAACTGCTCGGCTGCACTCCCCCTCACCCCAGGGGGGGCCGGCTGAGCAGTTTGCCAGGGCCGGTTTCTGTTCCCAGTCCGGCCCTGCAAAAGGGTATGTGTGAGGCCCCTCTAATTTACATAAGTGACACAGCTCCGGAAGCTGCTTTGTGCAGACTCTCCTGGGCCGCAGCTCCTCCTCCCAGCCTCCTACAAGCACATCTTTTACAGCTCCTATCGGGCTGAAGGTGTGAGAATTGCTTGGGGGCAGAAAGTTAAAACTGTGGGGGCGCTAATATGCTGGACAATGGGCGTCCCGCAGTGTCTCTCAATGGTCTCCTTGCAATTGGGACAAGAGGAAGTGTCTCCCTCCCCTAGGCCTCCCCACACCATCCCTGAGAGGCCAGGGAGGGGGCCCCTCCCATGGACCCAAATTGCAAGGAGACACCTTTCTTTCAAATGGATCGGCAGGGAAACAAGAAGACACACCACTGGTGCGGGGCCCCATGCTGGTGGGCTGAGTGCGAGGCCCTGGGCAGCTGCCCACACTGCCCATGCCTAGCGCCGGCCCTGCAGTCAAGAGATCGAAACGCGTCTAGTTTTTCCGGAGTGAGACGATGCTGCTTAGCAGTTCAAGCTGGTCTGTCTCTCCTGGAATGGAAATAGTTGCAATGATTAGTATTGTTTAAAACCTTTTTATTTTATTTTTTGCTGTCGAATGGGACACTATTACTACTTTTGCAGTAAAGACTGTGGTGCCAATAGCTTTCCTGAAATAAAGCAGTGTCAGTGGAATGTGAGCAACCCAGATCTAATGATGCAGAGGACATTTTTAAAAGCTAATTTACTGCCTTCATTGCTAAGCATGAGTTATTTTCATTGTACAGTTTGTTAGTGCAGACTGTGTTTTTGAATGAAGAAGTCATTCATCAGGTTATTGGCTTTGGCACAGCTGCTCGTATGAAAAATCAAGGTCTTGAGCTGAAGAGAGAAAGAAATCAAAGTATTCACCAGCCAACAAGTCAGCAATGGCCCTCGGCAAAGGGACCCACTTCACAAAGACATTTGAGCACCTAAACTCAACTTAAGCGCGGAAATGGAATTATTCACAAGAGCAAGTTCACGTTTGCATTTCACGGAGTGAATTAACACTTGCAAATCGGTTTACTCATATAATGTTACACCAGTATAGTATAATATCATGTGGGAGTAAGTCTGCTCTCACAGATGTGGAGTGGGCTTTGCATGGCAGGTATGCCATGTAAGTTTAGTGAGCACCCCCAAACCTGTGAGTTTATGGATTTTCCTAATCTTGTCCTAGGGGCACCCACACTGAATGCAAAAAGAGATGAGCATGTACTCCTCCTTAAGTGGTATTTGATTTCCTTTAGTCAAGAAAGAGTCCCAGTTGGTTTGTGTCAATTTTGAAATATTTTTTTTTTTTTGTAACAACCTTTTCAGCTTCATTCTCATTTTTCCAGAGTGTTATACAGATACATTGTTGGTGATGCAGCAGCCAACACGTGTTTCGCCCTAGGTGGTCAATAGGACCAGGGCTTTCTCAAGGCTGCAATAGATATTATTCAACATCATTAGTCAATGTAACTTGAGGAACCAGATCAAGACACCACCGAGTGCTAATTGAGGGAAGTTAAAAGATAGAATATACAAAATCTTTAAAGATGCCAGTTCTGAATAGACGAGAAAAGTAACCAAAGTAAGTGTGAAGAGGTTGAGAATCTATGTGGGAGAGTGGAGAACCCAAGTTTCAGTGTAGCAGCTCGTACATCACGGGGTTCCACAGGGCTCAGCTCTGAGCCCAACATTGCTTAATATCTACGTTCAACCCCTGGCGGGAGTCACAAAAAGCAGGGGCCTCTCCATGGTCTCATACGCTGATGATACTCAGCTTGTGCTCTCGCTATCGAACACCTCTGACCAACACATTACCAAGTTCCGAAATGATATGTTGGCTATCACGGAATGGATGACAGCCAACTGTCTCCAACTGAATGCAAGTAAATCCGAGATCCTCCTTGTAGGAAGGGATATGCATCTTTGGAGCAATCAATGGTGGCCTGCCGCACTGGGAGTTTCTCCCACCCCCAAGGATACCGTAAAAAACCTGGGCGTTTGGTTAGACTGTGCAATTACTTTTCAGGCACAGACAAAATTAGTGGCTGGCAGCTGTTTTGGACTCATAACGCGGTTTGAAGCCGCTGCTCGGGTTCTTTGACACTCTAACTCGCCAGACCATCATCCAGTCTACTATCCTTTCAAGATTGGGCTACTGTAACTCTCTGTACCTGGGTGCCAATAAGGCAGGCATTGATCGTTTACAGAGAGTGCAAAACGCCGCTGCCCGTACCCTCTTCGCCCTCCCGAAATCTTGCTCTACTTCCAAATACATACGTAAGCTACACTGGCTCCCGATAGAAAAGAGAATTCAATTCAAGTCTTTGTGCAACGCTCACAGAATTTTCTACGCCCAAGTCCAATTAATTCTAGCCAATCTTATCGTCCCTTATGTACCGGAACGCGCCCTCCGCTCCTCGAACCAACATCTGCAATGCAGTCCCGGTGTTAGAAGAGCCTGGGCAGGAGGCCGCTCGTTCTGAGTTTTAGCTTCATCTCTCTGGAATGCTCTCCCTAGCACTATCAGGAATCTACAGGACCATGAGGTTTTCAGGAGGGCAGTTAAGACCTGGCTCTTTCCTGATTAGTCTTCTGTCACTCCCCCGCTCCTTGGTTAGTACCTGCGGATCTAGCGCTGGGACGCCCCGTCGCTGGGGCAGCCATGCGCTCTATAAATCCGATAACATAACGTGTGTAGGTGCTTACATATGTGAATAATGTTGGAATGATGCAACTGTTGCAGCTGCGAAGGGTATGCCTGGAGTTCTTTGAAATTTCCACATCTTTGCAAATCTGTACCCAAACTCATGGGCAAACCAACATGCGCAGGTTTATACATTTTTTTAACTTGGGCCAAAAGGTTTTTCTGCTGCTATGCTCCAGCGGGTGTGCAAAAAAGAGCAATAACTCCAACCCCTGATTCACAGGCTCAGGACTGGTGGAGATAAATCCTTGCAAAGTGTACTAATGGATGCAGAAAATCCAGCAGTTTAGTGGAATAAATCCATGCACAAGTCTAGGGTTACATCGAGATTAAGAGTGCTGGGGCGGGGGGGTGGTTGTGAGGCTAGGGAAGGAAGGGATGAACTTGCAAAATGGACGAACGTCCATAAACTCTCTGTTTGTGGGTGTTTCAGAAACATTTTCTATGTAGTCTTCCAACCTAAAGAAAAGCATGCGAAGTTACTACTGTCAAACGCAGGTGTAATTGCCTTTCTAGGGTAGCAACTAGAAAGTAATACCTCCATATTTAAAGAGGGTATAAGAGAAGGAGTTTACAAACAGAAAAGGTTTTCCTTGTGCAAAAAAGAAGAAAGACTCAGAAATGCACATCTCCCATCACTTACTTATGCTGAATCTTCCATCTGGGGGAAATTACTAATGCATAACATTTGTGCAGTGGAATAGACCTGGAAATCTTCAATTGCTGTAAATTTCCTAGGGTTCTGAAATTAATTATGAATTGGAATATTTGTAGTGTCCTATTTTTTTTACATTTCTTTATTGGTTTTATGGCAAAGAACAACAGAACAACAGAATATGTGGGACATTACCCCAAACAAAACCTTGTACGCTGGAGTCACAAAGCTAGGGCTGCGTTTCACCCACTATGTGGTGAGTTTGTGAGTTCAGTCTTGCTGCTACTGACACATTTACCAGGTATTAAGACAACTTATGAATTATATATATTGCTTGAATGCACTTGCATGTGGGGTAGGAACATTTACATTGTACATTATTTGTTTAGAGAATCAGTAGTCCTTCTTCAATTTCTCCAGTGATACCTGTTAAAGTCTAGGCCCATTCATTACACAACTTCTCCAGGGGAGATAGGTCTCTCTAGTAGAGTGAGCGGTGAAAGGAAAAATCACTGGTTATCATTCAATTGCAGTGTAACCAATGTGGCTACACATTAATCCGCTCGATTCCTTCTTCGGAGTTTAATAGGGTTTTAATTATAAGTTCAGAAACAAGTCAATGTTGATCAATCTCAGCAAAATCGTATAAAAGTACAAAAAAGATCAGAGTAAGTCCAAATCTCCTTAAACGATGTACCCTATATAGTACAAAACAGATGACTAACTCAAAGATAATGATGCAAGCAATCAAGAAAAAGAAATGAAGGTTAAATTGCATCAGATGATTCTCTTTAACGAGCATGAGTAAGCTAACTTTCCCTACACTACCTTGATAAGGGCAACCCCAAAGTGAAAGAATTTGAGTAAGGATGAAATCAAGTGAGAAAAGAAGAAAGGTGTCAGCCATCAGAGTCTTCAGTAGAAACACTCTGACGATGGGTCAAGTAGCTTAAAGCCACGCAAACAGAAGCTTAGGTCTGCTCTCTGCGGAAACCTAAGATGGACTCTTTCCCTCACTAAATACAGCATATAATATCATCTGCCGTCGACTTGACCCTCCGTGTGACTTCTCCCTGGGAATTTTCCATAGCTCTGGCACAACTGGATACTTTCAGCACCTTTCCCAGCTAGATAACACATTATCTCTTCTCATCCTTGGCCATTCCTCTCCCATGAGAACTCCTCTCTTCGCTTGCTTTAGCGATTTTCTCGACCAATTCCTTCCTCTCATGCTTTGCTATCTACTAAGACAAATACTAAGACAAAACTCCTTTATTCTAACTAATGAGGCTTCTCCACACCTGCAGTGGAAACAAAATGGCACAATCATTCCACATTGAAAAACAGAACATAGACAAACGTGAGATTACAGCATGAAGTTGCACTGCAAAAGAGAACGTTAGGCTAAAATAAAATTACACATGAAATTAGGCTAACATATGCATTAGGCAGCAATTTAATTTACAACTTTGGCAAATACACTGGATTACAAATACGTGCTAATTTTAGGAAAAAATATATGCATGAATATAATGCAAAAACTACAAAGGTGTCATTATAGTTCATTTTCACATGATTAATTCGGGTTATACGTATGAACCTAACAAAAACTGGTTACCCACATCCTAGTTACATATCTCATGGAAAGGCATTATGTAAATTTCTCCTGTCACGTTAATATGTGAATTGTCACATAAATTTATTAATCATGGTCTAAACGCATGTATTTCAAATAGAGTACTTTCGGTATTCAATACTCCACTCTTTTAGTAAATTAGGTACAACAGAGTATATTTGGGTGCTGACTATGCGTGAGTATGGTGCACTCCTACATTATCTTCAGATAGGATCAAGATTACATTTTTTCACACCAGATGAGCGGAGTCATGCAAAGGGGCACTGCCCGGGTCTCACAATTTGAGTTCCAATGTATTATTGAGTCTGACTATGGGTCTTGTAGGTCTCGTTCGGTGTTGATTTTAGGAGTCCATTAGGTGTGAGGTGCCGACCGTACCCTGTTTCCTCCGATGTAGGGTGTTGTGGCATGAGTTCAGGGTGTGATGGCCTATCTGATAAGCCATAAAAGGAAAACACAGGTAATATCAAAATGTTTGTGTTATCACTGAATAATTGGATAGAATCCAATTTAATGAATACAATAAACCCCAAATTTGCTTCTATACCATGGTAGCTGCATTCAGAAATACTCCAGAAGTTGAAGTAGTACCATTACCACACTTCTCTCCAGGCCTATCAGGGATATTTGAAAGGAAGGCCCCACTAACCCATCAATATTTCCAAACACAATGTAGTCCTGAACAAAACCATACAATAAAAACCAGAACATTTTAGCAAAACTACAAATAAAATGCGATGGAAGATGGCCACAACCAAAGCATGAGACAAGGAATGAAGTATGTGAGAAGGTACCTGGGGCTGAAGCCAAGAGCTTGGATGCTCAGGACAAGTGCCAGCATGTGACTCGTGGACCATGCAAAGTGCCTAAAAACAAGATCCGTTTATTCACTGGCAGCCTGTGGAGGACGTCCAACTGGGATCAAACAGAAGCACACTGAGGTAAATTAAGTAACAGCCATGGTAGTGACATTGAGCACAATCCGAAGGAGACAGATAAGATATCTAGGTAAGCTATTCAAGGCTGTACTCCTATTATCAAAACAGGAACAGAAAGCTGCCTGTGTCACCAGCCTTTTCAATGCCTCTCAGAAGCAATGGAAACATTGCCTTAAGCTCTTCAAAAGGGAGTTAAATAAGTGGTTGTTCTGTTTACATATGGGCAGGAGGTAAGATTGGCAAAGTTAGTAACACAAACACCTTTGGCCATTGTAGCTGGGGTTGGGACAGGGTCAAGAGCAGTTGATACCCAAACTGAAGTCCTGGTCTAAGGATGAGTCCCTAAAACCAACACCTCCGTTTCATCTCCATTCAATTTCAAAAGGTTACGATCACTTCCTTGTTTCAGGATTTGAATATGAACAGTCCAGTTCAAAAAGTGGAGAATTAAATCAATGCCCAATGTGTGTTACTTTTAGGAAAGAAAAAGTACTTTAATTCAGAGCTATCGCCAAGTTAGGCGATGATATAGATAGATGGATTCGGCTCCCGCTTTCGCTGGTGGGAAGGTTCTCCCTAATGAAACTGGTTGTGCTCCCCCGCTTTCTTTTTCTCTTCGTCAACATACTCATAGTAGTGCCCCAGCATATGTTCAGAGAGCTGCGTACCCTGATGACTAGGCTGGCTTGGGCGGGCAAGACGCCGCAAGTGGCACTAGACATCCTCACTTTGCCTTATACCGCGGGAGGCCTGGGCGCGCCAGATTTGGAATTGTATTACAGAGTGGCGCAAGCTTCGCATGCCCATTGTTGGGTCCATGGCCCGCATGATCTGCCACACCTCCAGATTGAAAAGGTGGCTGCTAGCCCGGACCCCTTGCCACGCTTATTAACTCAGCCGCCTATCAGACGCTGCGGAGTGCTAGATTCGGTAAATTCTATATTTCATGCTTGGCACGTGCTACTTAGGATGCATGCTGGTGCTCAATTATACTCGCCGCTTTTGAGGGTGGAATGGTGTCAGTGGCTCACTCTCAGCTCAGAGCGAGGGGCTCATCGCTCGTTGAGCAGTCTTAGTATACACGAAATGGGCGATTTGTTTAAGGATGGAAGGGTACGCTCCTGGGAGGAGGTGGTCATTGGTGTAACGGGGCCCTCTGCACTAACGCAATTTTATTTCTTTAGGACACGACATGCTCTGCGCGCGGTTCTGGGCGACAAACTCCTAGAGCCATTGGAGCTCCCTGCCCTATCCATATTATTACGCTCCAAGTCACCTGTCAAACTAGTTTCGCGCCTCTATGCCTCGTCACAAACCACTAGGAACACATCATACACTAAGGCGCGACTGGCGTGGCAAACTGACATCGGGGTTCCACTCACAGATGCTATCTGGTATTACTGCTGTGAGGCCACTCGAAAGGTCTCCCTTAATGGCTGCCACAGATTGGCCCATTTCAAATTCTTACACAGGGTTCATTACACTCCACAGCGACTATTTCGGTATGGGCTACGGGACACTGATTGTTGTGAAAGATGTGATATGCTAGGGGCCGGGTTTTTCCATGTAGCTTGGCAATGCCCCCTCGTGGAGGATTTTTGGAGGAACATTTTTCAGGCATTAAATGATATTGTGGGCCTATCTCTCACTCCTGACCCCCTATTGGCGTTATTAGGCTATACGAAACCTCTCCGGAAAGGGGTTCAGAAGCTGGTCGCTGTGGGTCTGCTTCTGGCAAAACGTAGACTCACAATGCGCTGGATGCGTGGCCCTGTACCAACAGTTGCAGATTGGGAAAAAGACATGATATATTGTAATACCCAGTCGGATGTTTATAGCGAACTGTTACCCCCCTGCAGTCGGCCGAAAAGTTTCTGGGGTCTATTTGCACAATATCAAGTGACACGACAAGATAGCAATGAGGATCACGACTGAACACTATCTATCCTGGTCTGGTATTGGGTGAGTGGGAGGATGGCTGCGCCGGTTGGTTTACTGATTGAGCCGCATCTACTGCTGACAGTGGTAACCAAGTCGGAATACTGCTAGATGTCGACATGGCTTCCCATCTGTGCGGATGTGCCTCATTGTACTTTTACCTGTCGCTGCCTTGTATGATATATTGTCGTTGCATGCTAGGTCAGTCCTTTTGGCTTGGGCATCTGCAGCCCCCTATGTATTCAATCAAATGTGATACTTGATAATGTGATCTGATATCTTCTTTTCCTTTTTGTATTTGTTTTGCTTCAAAATTCAATAAAAACAATTTAAAAAAAATAAAAAAAATCACACAATTAAATACTAAAAATAAATTTACAAATGTACACCATGAAAATGAGACCTCTCTCGCACAATCTAAACTACATCTCTTTGTGTAAAGCTGTTGCCTATGGTGTTTCTCAAAGAGTTTAGAAGGGAAAGTTGCGTGTAGTTATCACATAGTTCTCACTGTAAAACCCTTTCCTCTTGCATTCGTCTAAGAGTTCCCAATGTAAAACTTGACTCTTAGGGCCCAGTTTATAATTTGGCTACAGGGCACTCTGTCGCAAAGGTGATGGTGTACCCTGCCTGCCAAACCCTGGGTCTGCCCACCTCATTTTAGTTTTCCATCGATGGAGCCCCCTTGGCTTCAATGATAGAAAACTTCCTCTTATGGAATGAGTGCCATTAGAGGAAGGACATTACATCCCACTCTGTTTAAGGTGGACAGAGTAATGTATTTTTTTCCTGTCTGTCACAGGAAGGAAAAACCTAGTGGTGAAGGACAGAAAGAAAAATAATAGTTCCTGACACCCTGGGAGAAAACTCTTTGGAGTCTGTTTCCGAAAAACAAAACAATGTTGTATGTTTGGTGAATAGCCATTTAAACTGATGGAGGGAGTCAACTAAACCTTTTGTACATTGAAAGGAACCACCGTGATGGTGGTTTACAGAAAAGACTGCTGGCCCAGGGGTCATCTCTAAATTGAACTGAGGTTAGTCTGTCAGGATGGGGTGGCTAATGTCCTCTGCCACCTTGATGGACGGAGTAGTGTATGCCAAACAGTAAATCATGCCCTTTGTGTATTAGGTCAGAGCAGTCTAAGGCTGACTCAAGAGGGTGTTGTGGGCTAGAAACTCATAACTGAGCCAAACACAAAAGTAGCAAGCAATAAATCAACTCCCAACCAATGCTTTTTCTTTAACAAGTAAAAGTAGTTTAGAGCCGCACAACTAAATATTATACTCAAAATGACAAATTTATATGAAAATCCTTGGCGTCAAATGTGACTCTTTCTGTGGTTAGTCAAATAAATGCTGTGGTCAGTTCTTGTTTCTTTAACTTTACACTCTAAAACATATTCTAAGTCTGTTCTCATTTTCTCTCAAAGTGCATATTGTGAACGCCTTTATAGCAGTGCATCTGGACTACTGTAATTTACTCTACCTGGATCTGCCTCAATGTGCTGTGCACAAGCTCCAATTGGTGCAAAATGTTGCTGCCAGTCTAGAATTGGGACTAAAGAAAAGGGATCATATTTCTTCGTCCTTGGCCTCCTTGCATTGGCTCCTTGTTAAGCAACGGATTGTGTTTAAGTTACATTGTTTAGTGCCCATGGCTTTATATGATAAAAGACCACCCCCCTTTTTTCAGTGTTTTAGGTGGTACAACCCCAGTTGTTCTTTGAGATCAAGTGGTCAACGCCTTCTTGAGGTCCTCAAACATCATGAGAAGTCTCTGGTGCAAAGGCCTTACCTGTGGCAGTGGCCGTAAAACTGAATTCTATTCCACTTGCACTACACCTAGAATCAAATCTGGTCAAAATCAGGAAGGTTTTAAATATTTGTCTCTTCCCAAACTCTGCCTTTTAATCTTTCAATGATTGAAAATGCATAAATCATTTTGTGTGATTTTCAGGTGCTATTGGATACACTTTTCTTATAGACTTTATATGAATACAACTTATAATTGCTGAGTGTGTATTTACAACCGCTGAAACTTTTCTGTTTTTACATATACGCATTGTTTATGTATATATCTATTTATCGATCTGGTCTTATATGGACTTTTTCAGTTGAATATTGGTGTATTATTATTTGAGGTATGTGGATTGCTGTCACAATTAATCACGCACTGAGCCAGGCCTCTTTTGGGAATCTTTTTTTGACTACGGAAACACAAGGAGATGATGGACGGAGCGCTGAAACTCTTCAGTCACTCACCCCCAGTCACAGATCTGGGTTGAATCCATCATCGTTCTTTAGCTCACTTCGCCACCCCAGTTCAGACACAGCTATATGCAAATCAGTCTTGACCCTGTGCCTCATGGGAACAGTCCAGCCCGAACTGCCAAGCAATGTCTTCCCAGGACCGGAAACAAGTATCCTGGGACCAGTTTCGGGGTAACACCCCTCATCAGCCAGGCTAGCTTGAATCCAATCCAATTGTGTTTGCTTTTTTTGCCCTAAGTTGGCAGGGTATGCCCAGACGTGGGTCCCTTGCTCACTTTGCCACTGGATTCAAGCTAGCCTGGCTGATGAGGGGTGTTACCCCGAAACCGGTCCCAGGATTCTTGTTTCCGGTTCAGGGAAAACCTGGCTTGGCAGTTCTGGCTGGACTGTTCCCATGAGGCACAGGGTCAAGACTGATTTGCATAGAGCTGTATCTGAACTGAGGTGGCGAAGTGAGCTAAAGAACGATGATGGATTCAACCCAGATCTATGACTGGGAGTGAGTGTCTGAAAAGTTTCAGCGCTCCGTCCATCATCTCCTTGTGTTTGCTTTGTTCGCCCTAAGTTGGCAGGGTATGCCTAGACGTGGGTCCCTTGCTCACTTTGCCACTGGATTCAAGCTAGCCTGGCTGATGAGGGGTGTTACCCCGAAACCGGTCCCAGGATGCTAGTTTCCGGTTCAGGGAAAACCTGGCTTGGCAGTTTGGGCTGGGCTGTTCCCATGAGGCACAGGGTCAAGACTGATTTGCATATAGCTGGATCTGAATTGAGATGGCGAAGTGAGCTATAGAACGATGATGGATTCAACCCAGATCTGTGACTGGGGGTGAGTGTCTGAAAAGTTTTAGCGCTCCGTCCATCATCTCCTTGTGTTTGCTGTGTTTGCCCTAAGTTGGCAGGTTATGCCCAGACGTGGGTCCCTTGCTCACTTTGCCACTAGATTCAAGCTAGCCTGGCTGATGAGGGGTGTTACCCCGAAACCGGTCCCAGGATGCTTGTTTCCGGTTCAGGGAAAACCTGGCTTGGCAGTTCGGGCTGGACTGTTCCCATGAGGCACATGGTCAAGACTGATTGCATATAGCTGGATATGAACTGAGCTGGCGAAGTGAGCTAAAGAACGATGATGGATTCAACCCAGATCTGTGACCGGGGGTGAGTGTCTGAAAAGTTTCAGCGCTCCATCCATCATCTCCTTGTGTTTGCAATCTTTTTTTGACTTTCTTGCACTTGGTGATGGAGAGGCAATTTGTAATGTGTCATATTTGGGTGTATAAGAAAAACATTGTATGTAAACCAGTGGATTAATCAGTAGGGTAATTATCACCCATGCTATATATATTGTGTTGCTATTGGTTAAATCATGCGTCTCCACACATGGTATCTTTTTTGCATAAATACATGAAAAGTTGTAGTGAAAGATGTTGTCATGTAAGAATTGGGAATGTTTGTGTTTTGAAGAGAAAACGACTACCTTTCTTCTCCGGCGGAGGGTGAAATCAGATCATAGTTCTTGGTGCTTCCTGTAACCCCCTCTGGCATACTGGGTCACCGTATCCCACGATGAAGGGGTGGCCCTGATCGGCACAGTGAATTCTTGCAGGACGGCTCCTCTTGGCATACGGGGTCACCGCCCACTGCCGCACAAGGCTATGGCCATTACCGCATGGCAGTCTTTGTCACAGTGGCCCCTTCTGGCATACAGGGTCACTGAATTCGGCACTTCCCATGGGCCCAACGCGATTGGCGCAGAACAGAGCTCAATTCATGACGGCCCTCTCCTAGCATACGGATGTCCTGCACACGGGAGACAACCCGATTGGTGTGGCAGAAATGACCACGCAAGTGAGTCCATTGGACAGGGCTCCCCACTGGACTCGCTCCCTCCAACGCTCTCCTCTTCCTCACAGGGCATGCTGGCCTTGGCAAGCAGGAAGGCGCTGGGGCTCACGGCTCCAGGACAGGTGGTCTTGGTTTCCCTGGGTGATATCCCCTAACCCAGAAGGGAGGCTAGTAGGCTTTGGCCCCCAGTCCTGGTCACAGGCAGAAGTCTTGCAAAGCTTCCCCTCCTCACACAGCCCGTCTGGCTGCTTGGCAGATGACAATTTTTGGGGTCTTATAGTCGAATTCCAGTCACCAAAAGTGATTTAGGGTTTGAATCTTCGATGTTTTATGTTGGGGGTTCTGCTTCTTTTGAAGTGTCCACTCTTCCGCTCCCTCTTCCTCTTGAAAGCAGTCTGTCACAGCAGGAGTGTCTCCAAAGCTAATAGAGCCACAACACAGTCCATGGGAGTGACTAGAGTTCACACCTGGATGTCAGCCTCAGTGAAACATGCATCAACAGGTTAGCCCAGGACCCCAGCCCTACTCTTTATGATTCCCTTATCAGCCCCATTTCTTTCCTGAGATGTGCCCAGGCCCCTTCTCTGTGACCGCTCGCTGAATGGAAGAGCACCCTTTGAAGTGTACAGGGGAAACCCGGCCCTTCCTTCTCCAGTGTGTCCCACTTAACTCACAGGAATGCAGCAATACACACATCTGCCTGGGGGATCTCTCTACCTCCTCCATGTATCACCATGCTAGCCTGGGTCTCCCAAAATAGAACCCAGACTCCTCCATGCTATATCCCATTCACAGGCATACATACACCCAGTGCATGTATACATCATACATGCACTGCAGAGTACTGTATCCTCCATGTACTGTACCACTCCAGGGAACACATAGACCCAGCACAAACATTTACAATGCACGTACTGCGCAGCACTGAATCCTTCATGTATTGTGACACTCATAGGCTCACATATACCCAGCATATGCATTAAACCTGCACACGCTGTCTAGCACTGTATCTCTATACCCAGAATATGCATTCATCATACGCACGGTGCACAGCACTACCTCCTTCAGGTACTGAAGCAGTCACAGGCACACATATACTCAGTATATGCATTTAACATGCACACACTGCACAGTACTGTATGATCCTTGACATGTATCCTTCCCAGGTACGCATACACCCAGCACAGAGACACCACTCCTCTGCAGCACTTCACATGAACCCGATGGAGGTCAAGGGGTGAGATAACCACACATCAGCGGAACTTTGATATGAGTGAGCCTGGAGGCCTCACTCCAGTGACACAGGTTAACAAGGACCTGTTCACTACTATTGATCTTTCCTCTGTATGCTGACACCACCGCGCTTGTGCTGCTTAACTACTGGTGAAGATAGTAGCCTTCCACCACTACGGGGGTAGCGCTTTGGACACCCCTCCCGGTCCAACAAGAGTGCAATCGTTGAGGCACGCCTCATGATCCGTGTTCACCTATGCCAACAAAAATCAGCATTAGGCATCCAGACATTAGTATAGCTGGGCACTCAGGGCAGGGGTGCAAGTCCATTACGATGCGGAGAACTTTGCCGTCCCAACACAGATCAGACCCAATGGCATAACTTGTCTCACTGAACGGATCAGGCCCAAACCCGTGCTCATTGGTTGGTCACAATAGCCAACTCAGGCTTATAGAATTGAGCATAACTGCGCAATACAAGTGCTCTTTTTCATAGCAGTAATGTAACAAAACTGTGGGAACCCAATACACCCTTGGAGGCTTGGGCAGATAAACAATTGTATAGGTAAAGATGCCTGCAAGGGATTTTATTTAATAATCTCAGTCAATTTTCTTACTGGTATATTACTGATGTGTTGAGTCCCAAACGGTGACTAACCATTAAACAAATTAAAACATAGATGTAATCATTCATACAATGAATATATTTCAACAAAGCAATTAAAAAATTGCAGCACAGGTATATCTTTTTTTCAAAATACAAAAATTTAATTTGTAACAAAAATGTGAGGGGTTCATTCAAAGATAATAAAACATCATGATGGAGGATACATAAAGGAGCCTACACAATCATAGATGTCAACAACCATTCCAAGTTATATCACTGAGGGAACATGAGTCTACAACACAGAACAACGAACCCTCAAACAAATTAAATATTGTGGAATTGGAAGTAGCAGTCGACGTTTCGGTCTGTTATGGCGATTACATCCGTCAGACCATCTTCAGGACATATGATTGTTTATAAAACAAGTCCCTCAAGCCTATTTTGTAGATCTGTTCAAATCTGATTTATCAAGATTGAGAAATGGAGGTGAAGGCCTCACAAGTAGGCACTGTCAACGAGGAAGCCAAGCCTGGCAAACCTCAGCATATAAAAGCGATCATTCACTCTCACGGGTGTCACCAGTGGCGGAAAGCACCAATTAATTATGCCTCCTAAAATGTCTAGTTTCCGGCTAATTATCGTGTACAGGACGTCTTGTAAGAGTGTTTTTCGCCGTGCAGTCTGCATTTTAGGAGGCATAATTGATTGGTGCTTTCCGCCACTGGTGACACCCGTGAGAGTGAATGATCGCTTTTATATGCTGAGGTTTGCCAGGCTTGGCTTCCTCGTTGACAGTGCCTACTTGTGAGGCTTTCACCTCCATTTCTCAATCTTGATAAATCAGATTTGAACAGATTTACAAAATAGGCTTGAGGGACTTGTTTTATAAACAATCATATGTCCTGAAGATGGTCTGACGGATGTAATCGCCATAACAGACCGAAACGTCGACTGCTACTTCCAATTCCACAATATTTAATTTGTTTGAGGGTTCGTTGTTCTGTGTTGTAGACTCATGTTCCCTCAGTGATATAACTTGGAATGGTTGTTATTGTGTAGGCTCCTTTATGTATCCTCCATCATGATGTTTTATTATCTTTAAATGTACCCCTCACATTTTTGTTACAAATTAAATTTTTGTATTTAGAAAAGAAGATATACCCGTGTTGCAATTTTTTAATTGCTTTGTTGAAATATATTCATTGTATGAATGATTACATCTATGTTTTAATTTGTTTAATGGTTAGTCACCGTTTGGGACTCAACACATCAGTAATATACCAGTAAGAAAATTGACTGAGATTATTAAATAAAATCCCTTGCAGGCATCTTTACCTATACAACTTTTTCATAGCAAGCACACAACTTCTATCAGATCAAATCCATTAGGGAAGAAAATCAACACAGGGACGAGCCATAGCCCTTCTCTCAGTAGTGCTTCTTAAATCACTTTTTATTGTTGATCACATGAGGTTTGTCAACAGTTGCGCTGTAAGGACAGACCTAAAAAGTGAATTCTACGTTGCTGTCCTCGCTGTTCCACCACCTCATTTACAGTGAAGGGGAATATGGTGCTTCTAATGTGACCCACAGGGTTGAAAAACACGTTCATGATGCCTTGTCATAACCCATGTGGCACCCGCCTTGCAAGTGGGAAATGGTCCATAATTAATAATGTGTTGTTTTGCCAGAGGGCACTGGTGATTCATTTATCCTATCACAGCCCATACGTGAGTCGTACGTCCTCAAGATGGACCAATCGGAATCGGATATGTTGTCCTTTTAGGTTCACGTGCCGCCAACCCCTGGCATAGAAACAGCAGTTCTCACAATGCACGTGAAAAGATGCAAGCGTCGCTATTTCCCGGATGCACCCCGCGCCCCCCACACGTGAAACTCACACGGACACCGTCAGCTCTTCTTTGAGCGGCCATGAGGAGGAGGCCCGGATGTTTTTGCAGGGTTTGTCGGAAGACCGCAGCGGGGAGATAAGAATACCCTGGTAGCAGGGCCTTATCTCAATCCTTCCCGCCCGTGCATGTCAAGAAGCAAAGACCTGGCAGCTGGAGGGAAGCGCGGGAGATCTGAGGGCGGAAGGAGGATCAGACACACTGGGGGCCTGCCGCACACCGTGGGAACCAGAGAGGAGCGCGCCCTTCTCCGCCGCCATCAGCGTGTGAAGGCAGCGAAAGAGAAGAGGGACATACCACCCAGGGGTGCCTGCACTGGCGGCGGTGCTCTGCCAGGGATCTGGAAAGGAACAAGGGTTCAGAGATGTGAGAGGCTTCCTCTGAGGTCTTCCAAGGTGGAAGGGGCTTGCCAATTAGGGCTTGTTTTGGGCATGATGTGTGAGGGCACAAGAGGCATAGCCGAATGCACTGCTTGGGATATGAGTGTGGTTGTGTGCACTATGACACTGGGTGGGTGGCGTAGACGACCCATAGGGTTCGGCTTTATGATGTTATGTCTGTGTTTTTATGTAGCACCTTTCACTAATGCTGTGCTTTTATGTAGCACCTTTCACTAATGCTGTGCTGCACTGAGGCTGAGTGAGAATGTCCCCTTCATGCTCCTTCGTGCTCGGTGATGTTGCTTCCCCATTGGCCCATGTGTAAAAGTGAAAAGTGCTGGCTTCCATTGCGATTTACTTTACAACACCTCTGCCCTCACTGGAGGGCACTGGCCAAGCCGTCAACTCTTCTAACCTTGTAGCGCACATGTGGGCACCAAGACAATGCCCATTCCTAGAAAGATAGCAGTGGTGTTTGGCATTCTGTATGAGGACACAGAAAGGCATCTGTGAATGGATCACTGCTGATCAACCTGCAGAGCTTTTGAGGCTCTGAAACGTTACAGGGTAGAAGGCCTGCCCTGATCTATGATGGTAGAGCGAAGTATAGCCGTATGCACTATGAGTGAGCTCACTGTTACAAGATAGAAGGGCTGGCCTTGATGGGCTTGTATGTGTCATGTTCCATCCATCATGGCAGAGCGAGGTATAGCCGAATGCACTATGAGTTAGACACTCTCTGATGCAAGATAGAAGGGCCGGCCTTGATGGGCAAGCCCATCATGGCCGATTGAGGTATAGCCGGGTGCACTATGAGTTAGGCACTCACTGCTACAAGATAGAAGGGCCGGCCTTGATGGGCTTGTAGCTGGCACGCTACATCATGCACCGCAAGGTATAGCGAATGCACTATGAGTGTACTCACTGTTACAAGCTAGAAGGGGCTGCCTTGATGGGCTTGTAGTTGGCACGCTCCATCATGGCAGAGCGATGTATTTCTGAATGCACTATGAGTTAGGCAGTCACTGGTACAAGATAGAAGGACTGGCCTTGATGGGCTTGTAGTTGGCATGCTCCATCATGGCAGAGCGATGTATTTCTGAATGCACTATGAGTTAGGCAGTCACGGGTACAAGATAGAAGGACTGGCCTTGATGGGCTTGTAGTTGGCACGCTCCATCATGGCAGAGCGAGGTATAGCCGTGCGCACTATGAGTTAGGCACTCACTGCTACAAGATAGAAGGGCTGGCCTTGATGGGCTTGTAGCTGGCAGGCTACATCATGCACCGCAAGGTATAGCGAATGCATTATGAGTGTACTCACTGTTACAAGCTAGAAGGGGCTGCCTTGATGGGCTCGTAGTTGGCACGCTCCATCATGGCAGAGCGATGTATTTCTGAATGCACTATGAGTTAGGCAGTCACGGGTACAAGATAGAAGGACTGGCCTTGATGGGCTTGTAGTTGGCATGCTCCATCATGGCAGAGCGATGTATTTCTGAATGCACTATGAGTTAGGCAGTCACGGGTACAAGATAGAAGGACTGGCCTTGATGGGCTTGTAGTTGGCACGCTCCATCATGGCAGAGCGAGGTATAGCCGTGTGCACTATGAGTTAGGCACTCACTGCTACAAGATAGAAGGGCTGGCCTTGATGGGCTTGTAGCTGGCACGCTACATCATGCACCGCAAGGTATAGCGAATGCATTATGAGTGTACTCACTGTTACAAGCTAGAAGGGGCTGCCTTGATGGGCTCGTATTTGGCACGCTCCATCATGGCAGAGCGATGTATTTATGAATGCACTATGATGAGTTAGGCAGTCACGGGTACAAGATAGAAGGACTGGCCTTGATGGGCTTGTAGTTGGCACGCTCCATCATGGCAGAGCGAGGTATAGCCGTGCGCACTATGAGTCAGGCACTCGCTGCTACAAGATAGAAGGGCTGCCCAGATCCGCCTGTATTGGGCAGGCTGCATGAGGGCTCAAGGAAAATGGTGCCTGTTGTTCTTAGTTGACCAGTCCGTGTAGGCAACGTGCAAGGCTATCAAGGAAAGCACAGGGTGAGTGAGTGGACTGGATCCGAGGAGGGTTGGCTTACGAAAGGGGAAATTCCCATCATGCTGGTGCCTCAAGAAGGACTGAAGGGCAGGAGCAGAGCCAGTCACATATCTGACTGACAGTGTTAAACTGGATAAAGTACACCCATATGACTGGTACTGTTGGATCTCTCTGTGGCCTTTGATACAGTCGACCATTCCATCGTAATCAAGGGGTTATCAAACATCGGCGTAAGAAGCACTGCTCTCTCCTGGTTTCCACGTTCCTGTCCAACAGGAGTCAGACCCTGGCCATGGATCTGTTTCCGTGAATGTAAGCCGTGGGGTCCTACAGAGTTTATCTCTATTGTCCATCCTTTTTAATGTCTATATTTGACCATTAATAGGACTCATACAATCCTTTAGTTTGACATGTTCATCTTATGATGATGACAACCAGCTTCTTTTTACTGTTGAGCACTCAGACTAGGAAATCACAGCTCTTCTTAATCCTTGTATATTGGCAATTCATCAATGGATGAGCAAAAATTGTCTCAAACTGAATGCTAACAGTGGGGAAATTCGCATCTTTGCTCCGGACTCCTTATGGAGAGCGAACTATGGCCTGAAACATTAGGAACGCCTCCCATGCCAGTCGATGGAGTAAAAAACCTCGGCTTCCACTTGGACAAAGTACTTTCTTTAGCGCCTCAGATAAACTCAGTGGTGGTCTCACGCACTTATTCAAGCTTTTGAGACAGACCGTTAAAGTGATCCCTCATGAATTTTAAGTAGAGGTGGTTGCAGCTGCAATTCTCCCCAGACTGGATTATGTCAAAGCATGTTACATTGGATTTTCTATGTATCTACTGGCAAATGGCAAAATGTTCAAAATTTAGCAGTCAGATTCGTGACAGGACTGCGAAAATGTGACCATACCACAGAAGTTAGAAGAAAACTGCACTGCTACCAGTGAAACAAAGAATTCTTTTAAAATGCCTTTGTGTGGTCCATCGACCTCTGAGGAACATGGGAGCTCCGGGAATTAAAGCACAGATCTTCAGATATTGCCTGAATCGTACACCACAGTCCGCCTTTAACTTATTGGTAGTGACTCCAGGCGTCAAGTGTAGTCAACTGAGTGGAAATTCACTTGTCTATCTAGTGTCTAAAGCCTAGAATCAACTTCCGCTTATCTGCTTTCTGTTTCGGAGCACTAGGCCTTTCAAATAAAACATAAGACTTTCCTCATCAAATGACCGTTGAATGTACTTCCGGGCTGGTATAGTTTATTACGTAGGTCCTCACTACTTCAGAAACTTTTCTTTTCTTAATGTCAAGATACCTGTTAGGTGAACATTGTGCTTACAAGTAATTCATTAATTCATCACTTTAAATATTGAGGAGAGATACGTGGAAAGACAACCCATCACAGTGACAGCATGTCTCATTTCCAGACTTCAAGGCACCAAAACAAGTTCTTAATGTTCCAAGGCAGGGGTGTCTTTAGGACAGTGCAACCGGTGCAGCCGCACCTGGCACTAAGCTGTGAGGGTGCTGTGTTTAGAAATAATTAAAGGGTTTAAAAGCACCTGCTGCAGAGTTCCTTGTGTGTCTAGCAGTTTTCCAGGCTGCAATAAAAATGTCAAGATAACTCTGGCGATTAATGTTCCTGCTGGAGAGAAATTGGAGTTTTGTCTATAAGCAGTTTTGACTCATCATAAAGTGGCGCAGAGGGTTAATATGTCTGCTGTAATGCATGTGTACAATATAGCTAACAGACCTGCATGTTATGAGTCAAAGCAAGGAGGCCTGCCGGCAGCCCTTCTGACCCGTGTAAGCTGCAAACTTTCAAGATAATTCTTCTAACAACCTCTGCTGCCACTCCAGTAAAAAGAATCATCAACGATTCCTTAACTACCGGAATATTTCCAGAAGAACTCAAAAAGTCATACATACGCCCTTTACTGAAGAAAACAAACTTGGACCTGCTTAACCCTGACAACTACAGACCCATTACAAATGGACCTTTCCTGGGCAAACTGATAGAAAGAGCAGCGTTCGCCCTGATGTCACAATTCATTGAAGAGAATGCCATGCTTTCAGACTTCCAAACAGGATTCCGTCCGGGAAGAGGCACAGAATCTGCCATCCTTGCCATCTGGGATGATCTGAAGAACACAGTTGACGCAACGGGGTTGCTGCGCTACTCCTGTTGGACCTCTCGGCTGCCTTTGACACGGTTGATGAACTGGGATCACCGCCTAAAGTATCGAAGGAAGTAAGAAACCTCGGAATGACCATGGACTCCAAGCTATCGATGAATGCCCAGGTGGACAAACTAATAAGATCAAGCTTTGTTACTATAAAAACTCTGCAATGAATCTTCCCCCATTTGGGATTTCCACACAAGGTCCAAGCTACCATCTCCCTTGTTCTGTCCAAACTCGATTACGCCAATAGCCTCTACCACGGATCAGCTTTAACGACCATGAAAAGACTACAACGGATTCAGAACTCAGCTGCCAGACTACTCTTGCATATCAAACCGCGAGGCCACATCTCCCCTGCCTTGAAAGCCCTGCATTGGTTACCAGTTGCCAGAAGATCCACGTTCAAGCTGCTTTGTATCACCCACAAAGCGATACATGAAATGGGACCACTCTTCATCAGGAATAAAATCACCAAACACATTCAACAAAGGAACCTCCGCTCTAGAGTGGCACCTCACCTCAAAATCCCAAAGATACAAGAAAAAAACCATGGGTGGCACATCCTTCTCTGTTCAAGCAGCCAAACTATGGAACTCTTTACCCCCAACATAAGATCCACGAACAACCACCTTATCTTCAGAAAACTACTCAAGAATTGGCTCTTCCCCACATAAGCACCATACGCAAACAGAAATATACAGCATATCCCTCTGTATATAAGCATTTATTTGTACTATAGATATCTACCAATATATGTGTATTACTTTGTATAAACATGTAGAATAATTATGTTAAAAACAAAAAGTACAACAACACTTGAAAACCGGAGTTTATCTAATGCATCTTTAATCTACATATACTTACTTCCTTTATGCATCTATATAACTTCCATGTACTTGGATCTATATATTTATTACTTTTCTCCTAAAAAAGCATATCCAATGCACTACCTTATTTATCACCCTATACCTCTATCAATATCTTTAATCTACATATACTTCCTCCCTTTATGCATCTATATACTTTCCATGTACTTATGGATCTATATATTTATTACTTTCTTCTAATTCAGCATATCCAATGCACTACCCTATTTCTCACCCTATGCCTCTCTCAATAGGTCTTCTACCTCAAATCTCTGACTCATCTCAAACCTCTTTCTACTACTCTTTCCAATGTACTACCCTATTTCTCACCCTATACCTCTATCAATATATCCTCTACATCCACTCTCTCATTCATCCCAAATCCCATACCACTACTATGATCCCCAAAATAACCTTTTCTAGACTCTCCCCAACTCTACCCCTCCTTGCATCATCTGACACCTCTTTTACTATACCGATCCCCCAAAGCAAGCCTTTCTAAACTCTTCCCGCTGACTCTTCCACTCCACATCCCTTTTTACTCATCCCAAGACTCCTCCTACTGCTATGACCTCCCCAAAAAAAGGTCTAAATCCTTCACTCTTCTATCCCTCCACTATCCTTTTCAATCAAAATAACAGACTAACATGTCCACTTCTCAAATTTCATATTTAACTATACTAATTCACCACTAATCCTTTATGGGTTCCAGAGTAGCGTGCTACTCGCCGAAAAAGCACTTCAACACCCCATCAGGGGTAGCAAGCACTATATAAATGCAAACCTTTATCCCTCCGCTACCCTTCTCTATCCAAATAACTGAATAACATATCCATCACTCAAATTACTTTCATATTTCACTATACTAATTCAACACTAATCCTTTATGGGTTCGGGAGTAGCGTGCTACTCGCCAAAAAAGCGCTTCAACACCCCATAAGGGGTAACAAGCGCTAAATAAATGCAAGCCTTTTTCCCTTTTCTATCCCTCCCCTCCCCTTCTCAATCCAAATAACTGACTAATATATCCACCACTCAAATTACTTTCATATTCCACTATACTAATTCAACACTAATCCTTTATGGGTTCCGGAGTAGCGTGCTACTCACCAAAAAAGCGCTTCAACAACCCATCAGGGGTAACAAGCGCTACATAAATGCAAACCTTTTTCCCTCTTCTATCCCTCCGCTATCCTTCTCAATCCAAATAACTGACTAACCTATCCACCACTCAAATTACTTTCATATTCCACTATACTAATTCTACACTAATCCGTTATGGGTTCCGGAGTAGCGTGCTACTCGCCGAAAAAGCAATTTGCCTCCTCATCAGGGGTTGTAAGCGCTATATAAATGCAATTACAATACAATACAATGTGGATAGCTCTGTGGGTTCCTGTTTTTGTCACAGAGATCCTTTTGTTGCTTGCTGTTCATAAGTTACAATCTTAATATAGCACATTGACCTATGAACTGCTGTCAAAAAGCTGCATGCAAACTGCATGGTATAGGTTAGAAGGTTATGTTTTTTTTCCAAGTCTTTCATTTTTGTAAAGTTGCTAAAAAGGGTTTGTTTGGGTAGAAATACATTCTAATTAGTAAAGGCAACTCCAACCACTGTGGTATGTTTTAAATCCTGAGTTTGTGCTTCTCCAGAACAATCATGTTTAATATACACTGCCTACTAGTATGGATGACGTGATTCCTACACCTTGTAATCCTCATTGTCTTATGTAATATTCCTTGTAAACTGATTTACACATGCATGATTCATTGTCTCTGTATAATGTGTGTGCGATGTAAAGTACTCTGACACCCTACACTGGTATGAGTAGCTCTAAAAAACAAATGAAATGCATGTGGGAGAGGGCTATGGAGAGTTGAGGGGCACTGGTGGAGCGTGGTAGTGAGGGAATCCGTGGTGGAGGTCTTTGGGGAAGGGGTGCCAAAAAAGATTGTCGCACTGGGCGACACCACCACTAAAGTCGGCCATGTTCCAAAGTAAATATCTTTACACTGGTCCAGGCTGCTCAGGCAGTCGTACCATTCTAGTCGGAAACTATCCTGTGCCCCAGAACACTTTTTCAACAGAGATCCCAAAACCCTTCAGTCATCTTGGACCTCAACCTGACTTTCACAGCCCAAAGCAATGTGGATGTCAAGAATGCATTGCACCAACAACAACTCTTAGAGGGGGTCCTCCTGTTACTGACCCTCTTCATTAAGTAGCCCTGGTCTGTGCCATAGTAATATCTAGGTCTGACTATTGCAATTTCATGTATACAGGCCATCATGTCAGGTTGCTAAGCAAACTATAAAAAACCAAGAACCATGATGCCTGCTCTGCATAACTGCTGCCTACAACACCCTACACCAGCTGCCGACCCAGGTGGAAAACAAAGTTTAAGTCACTGTCTGCAAGGCACACTTTGGGTGAACGACTGGATAATGTTAAAAGATCTTCCCACCCTACCAGTCACCCAGGCTTTCTATACTTCTGTTGGCAACTGAGTACTCACCTGTTCTCCTCAAAGAAGGAAAAACAGTAACAAACTCCCTTTTCACTTAAAAATTAGCTTACCTCGCTAGGTGTAAGTGATGAATGCTATCTTGCAGACCGGTAGTACAAGGGTAAACCGATTATTGTATGTACCACCTCAGAACAGATTCAAGTAGAACCAAACCTTCTAGATAATACTCAAAGCATCAAGAGCTCAAAATAAATGCATAAAGAAGTGAACATAAGATAATTCTGTAATGATTATAATTAATAACAATAAAAGCCACTCATGTTTAAAAAAAAAAATGTTGTAGAAGAATGTTTATCAGACCAATATATTGGATTAACAAATTGCATATCAAAGATAAAAACCAAATTCACAATTCCAATCTGTCAATACAAAATATAAAACAATTTTTGCAAATACATGTGTGAGAAAACAAACTCTTGCGCTATAATAATAGTATGAATCATCATATCTGCTGTGTTATAACAATCGCAAATACAGATCATTTATCACATCACACATAAAAATAATGATGTAAAAATGTTAAAAAGAATAGTGCAAAAACAGCGAGCTCCTGTGGAACTGGCTGAATTGTAAAAACTACATATCCCACAAGGCTTCATTATAAGCCAAGTGGGCATGTCTGTATGAATAGCGAAATGGTAGAAGGACTCACCTACTGTGATCAAGACTTTTTAGTCGAAACGCGCTGGTGCTTGTGGTGTGATTAAAAAAGCTTTGAATAATAAACTCCTGGTGTGCGGCATAATCTTTTGTTGATGTTGAATTATTACAGGGGCATGATTCCACCCGTAATGCCTGCACCGGCCGTGAGCGCGTCGTGGTATTGGAATCATTTGATGAGTGAATATATATGTATACTCACTTAGACACTCATGCACCCATTGAGAAACCAGGACAGACACTCTCATACCCATTGACAGACCTACTCAGATACTCTCGTACCCATTCACAGACCCACTCAGACACTTACACACCCACTCACAGGCCCATGTAGACACTCACGCATCCACTCACAGACCCATTCAAAGACTCACACACCCACTCACAGCCCCACTCAGACACTTATGCACCCACTCACAGCCCCACTCAGAGACTCACGCACCCACTGACAGACCAACACAGACACTCACACACCCACTCACAGACCCACTCATGCACCCACTCACAGACCTACTCATGCACCCACTCACAGACTCACTGAGACACCATCACACTCACTCACAGAGCCACTGGCAGATTCTTGCACCCACACACAGACACTCATGCACTCACTCACAGACTGACTCAGACACGCATGCACCCACTCATAGAGCCACTAACACACTGACGTATTCAATAAGATACATAGTCAGTCAGTCACACAGTTGGAAATCCTTTATGTGTTTCTGTTCAGAGGTCATAAGCAGTGCATTGCCGGCACATAAGTTATAGTTAGCTCAGGTAACTATAACTGCTGAATTTCAATGGCTTTGTACGAGTGAAATCTGAGCCTAACTATAACGTCCCTGTAACCTTTGGTTTTTTCAGTGAAAATATATCACGGTTCTACATTGTTGCCATATCCAGTGCGTCCTCTACCACTATCGGCAACCTACGTGTGCCATCTCCTGCTACAAACTTTTCAGGCTCACCGTGAAATAAATACATGTGTGCAGCATCAAAAGATGTTACGTATTGATACTCCCCTTTTAGTATGTATTTTAGAAATATTTCTGGAATCCTCGGAGGTGGTACACACCAACCCCAGCACTGGTAAGTTGTATCAGGAGAAGGGATCTTGTGACCTCCGTTTCCTGAGAGTGTTACTGTTTATAAAGCTCTCACATACTTTGCAGTGAATGAACGCTATCTAAAACTTTTAAATAAAGAAAGAAGTCACCCTGAATCCTTTTGACATGAAGATCCAAATTGTGCTACTGATTTTGTCACCTCTGAGGCCAGTGGTCGCAAAGCCAGTGCCAGGGGTCACAGGAGGCCAGCCAGGGGTCGCAGGTGCGACCCCTGGTGATCCCTAAATGAAGTCCATGGCAGTCTGCAGGTCGGACTGCACAAGAATGTCCCCTGAGTGAAAGCACACATGCCATACTAATCGGGTACCTGATCTGAAAAAATATCTAACCCCTCCGAATAAAAATTAGACATCTGCCTCCTGCAGTCCCAGCGTGCTTCTGATAAGCAGCTCTAGGATACATATTACTTAAGTGTACATCTTTGGACGCTGTATGTACGAACAGAAAGTCCTTACTCTTATGTCTTTGTGGTAAAGCGTGCAAAGCTTGAGTCAACTTTTGGTGAAGTGTCAAAAAATTAGGTGCCTAAAATTTGGAAGGTGTGTTTTTTTAAGTCTAAATGTTGGCTAAATTATAAATTTGGAAGTAAATTAAAATGAATACAAAAAACGAGGGGCCTTATTTAGAAAGGCCTCACGCCGCCGTTGCGTCACTTTTCAGTGACGCTGACGCGGCAGCGTAATCAATGCGCTACACTGCGCCCTATTTACAAAGTGAGGCATCTAGGCAGATGCATCACTTTGTAAATGCCTGTGCTACATTATACATGCATCGGGTATAATGTATGCATGGTGGGCGTTTCCACTTAAAAAAGGCTCGTAGAAGTGGCACAGTGAAATCTATGAGATTTCACTGCGCCACTTCTATGACTTGAATGCGTCAAATCCTTACGCCTACTTCAAGCAGGCGTAAGGAGTGGCGCAGGGCCTTTCACATGGGACTCGTCCCATTTGTAATGACACATTGCTGGAGTTGCGTCAGGTCACCGACACACTCCAGCAATGCGTCATTTCTGCGCCACCAGATATGTCAGGATTCCTGACGTATCTGGTCAATCCTTGTGACATGGAGTGCCGTAGTGTAAATACGGCACATCCATGGTGTTGCAAGGAGGGCACAATGAAAAGTGTTGCATTGCATTGCTGTTTTCCCCCGGCGATGCAACACTTTTCATAAATGAGGCCCGAAGTGAATAGTTAAAATTGGGTGGTGCAAGACCACCTCCTCTGCTCTCCCATTTTCAGAGCAGTTAGTGGGGCTTGTTAGTGGCCCTTTGTGTGTTCAGGGAGTGGAATGAGGGACTCATAGGATCATTCAAGGACACACCTCCCAGCAGTCCGGTTAAGAACACTTCTGAAGCTCCACGGGTAGAAGTGATGTTTTCAACACACTCCTGGACTTAAACACTCAGAAAGAAGCATTTCCCTTGCACCAAGGCCACTGGTTGTTGGAGGGTGGACATACGTTTGGGATTGAAGGGGTTAATGGCAGCTCTTTGTTGAGACCAGAACACAAGAGTTGTCAAGTGAGATGGTTTATTGAAAGGCCCAGGCCAGAGACGCCAGCAGGACAGAGACCCCCATCAAGTGGCTGCACCTCAAATGATGCACATTCTGTTATATCCTCTACATTGCATTTACATGTAAACCAGCCTAGGTCCTCCTAGCTGCTCAGACAGAGTGTGAGTTGGGTACGTAATGTTGGTGTGTCTGTGATGCGTGGAATGCCTGGGTGCCTGAGTGGATGAGAGTTGTCAGTTAGAGATGGGCTGAGCAGCTAGGCAGGCTGCTCCTGGTGGGGCTGGTACTTGACCAGAGCTGGCTGGACTAAGAAATGATGTTAACTGGACCTGCAACTAATAAAGAAGATTTGGAAACTCAACATGGCTACCTGAGTCTGCTGGTGTAGGGCACAGCATTATTTTGGCGATGAGCGGTCTTACTCATGCGTCTTTCATGGATCATTGGTAAAGCAACCAAGAGAAAAGACAAGAAACAAAGAAACTACAAGAAACTACAGTAACCAGCGAAACAACGAGAAACTAAAGCAACTACATGAAGCAAAATGGAGTTCCAGGCAAGCCAGCCCCACCAGTGTCCTTGTCAATGGACAGCCCCACCCAACTGTGTCCTCAGCAACGGACACTACAGCCCGGAAATACTCCTCTGGATCTACAAAAAGGTTTAGTGAGTTGGAGATGTAGTTACACTACAGCCACATGTAGGTGTTCCAGCCACATCATTTGTTACAAAAAGGTTTTAGTGAGTTGGAGATGTAGTTACACTACAGCCAAATGTAGGTGTTCCAGCCACATCATTTGTTACAAAAAGGTTTTAGTGAGTTGGAGATGTCGTTACACTACAGCTACATGGAGGTGTTCCAGCCACATCGTCTTCTACAAAAGCCTGGACATGCTTCAGTCACCGCACGGAAAAGGTACTTTATGTTTGTGTGTCATTGTTGTTCAACACACAATTGCGACGTGTGTTTTCTTGCCACATCGCGTAGCCAGCTTTACAAAGAGTGGCTGACTGGAAACCACAGCACATAGTTTAAAAGGCAGGCTTTATGCTTTCTATCGAGGTGCACATTCAGTGTTTTGGCTTGTGCTCTGCATCAAGATGTGAGGAGGAGTGTCTGTTCAGAAGGAAAAAACTATGGATGCTGCGCACGCTGAGTTTTACTTGTACATTTGATTTTCAACAAGCCTTTCAACCTCCTGATGTGTGCACTACTAGGAAGGTGCTTTGCGTGCTCCTGGCAACCTACTCCTGGAGAGCAGTGGTGGTGTCTACTACTACAATGTGCAAGGTGTGTTTACCCTAACTGTGGCATTGAGGGACTGGACTCAACGTAAAAATGTGTTTGGTGTTTGGGCCACACACCAGAGGTGCCTTACAAGCACATGGGAAGCGCAAGCACTAGGTAAGTGTAATGTCCTAGTGGGTCGGTTCTGCCGGCCAATGAGACTCTGTGTCGTGAGTTTCTGTGACGGTGTGACATTTGTCGTCGTTCATTGTTGGTGTCCCTTGAGCCAACATTGATTCAGTGCCAGTTCAACCGCCACCTGCAGCTTCAAAAAACGGAGGCGCGAGTCACATTCACCACACGCTCGCTTACCGGCGTCATTCTGCCCTGCGATGCCTGCCACGGACCCTCTGTGACGTATGTTCTTCCATTGGGATGTTTTTGGAGCACCTACGCGCCGGGAGCCACCCGGTGCAACGCCTACAGCGTGCCGCCATCTTAGGGTTGGCTTAGGCACTCAGTTTTTCTTGGTGCTCTGTTTTCGTTTATGCCAACCACGTTGCCTCACGCTTGCTTAAATAAAGTTTTTCTAATTGGTGGAATCCGGGCACGAAGCACATCGCATTGTTTCTTCGACTGTAGTGCTTAAGGAACCATCGTCGTCGAGGCATTATCTGGGTGAGACTCTCCGTTTCATGTATGTCGGAGGTAATGTCATTTTGGAAATTTCTGGAGCCGTTTCCTACACGTTTAGTTTTGAACATGACTATGACCTCCCACTCCATGGGTAACATTTCGTTCAGCATGCTTTGGATCATTTTGGTGGAAGACTAGTTTTCTGGTGTACACTTTTTGACATGCTCCCACCTGGTATGCTATGGATACCTCTGTGCATTGTGACTTTTACTTACAACTTAACCTATTGTTTGAAAAGTCTACTTCCTGCTATGCTATTTATACCTCTGTGCATTGTGTCTTTTACTTTCAGCTTTACATGTTGTCTGAAAAGTCTTCTTATTTGGTTTATGCTGATGCGTTTTTTGGGGGGGATTCCCTTACGCAGGGGAAGTGCTGTTCTAGCACAAATCGGGTGAGAGATCGCTCACCGGCGTGTGACTTTGGCTAATGTTGCATTTTGTTTTGATAAATGCTTTGCTTACCTTGTGAAGAAGATTTTGTGTTCGCTCACCGGCGTGTGACCTTGGCTAATGTTGCATTTTGTTTTGATAAATGCTTTGCTTACCTTGTGAAGAAGATTTTGTGTCGTGATGCCGCAGTTTACATACTTATGGTTCTTTAGTGGGTGGCATTCACAGTTTTATCCCTCACATGAGGGATGGGTTTGGGTGACAGTCCCATTTAGGTTTCACAGTTTGTGACCCCTACATGGGGGTAGGTATATTGAAGAGCTCCCTTATACCTGGTTATGGTGTTAACCCTTACACAGGGTTGGGTTGTGGGTGTCAACCCCACTTACATGTACAAAGGTACATCCCTTCATAGGGTGTGTGTTATGGGTGCTAGCCCCATACACAGTTTCCATGGGTCACTGTCCCATATACTTGTTAGTTCCCTTGTAGTTGGGATCGGTGTCGCGGGGTGTGTTGCCCTCTGCGTTACTCTACATGATATTAGTTGGGATCGGTGTTGCGGGGTGTGTTACCTTTTGCGTCACTCTACTTGATGTTACAATTTGTTACGCTGCAAAATTTTACAATTGGTCTTCGCTACAAATTGTTACAATGTGTTTACGCTTTGAAATGTTTTAATAACTTTTCAAGGGGGATATTGATACTTATGTATATTGTATTTTATCCATCCTTTCTTGTTTTTTATTGTTCACTCTCTCGTAATGTTTTGCTATATGTTGCATCCCTGAGTTTCGAAAACTACTGCTTTCTTGTGCATAGTTCTTCCCTTGTAGTTTTGTTATTTTTTGTTTTTATTTAAAGGAAAGGAATAATGTTATATCCTCTACATTGTATTTACATGTAAACCAGCCTAGGTCCTCCTAGCTGCTCAGCCAGAGTGTGAGTTGGTTACGGAATGTTGGTGTGTCTGTGATGCGTGGAATGCCTGGGTGCCTGAGTGGATGAGAGTTGTCAGTTAGAGATGGGCTGAGCAGCTAGGCAGGCTGCTCCTGGTGGGGCTGGTACTTGACCAGAGCTGGCTGGACTAAGAAATTATGTTAACTGGACCTGCAACTAATAAAGAAGACTTGGAAACTCAACATGGCTACCTGAGTCTACTGGTGTAGGGCACAACACATTCTATACTGACATTCAGCATTCTAACTCCACATTCCATGCTAACTTTCCATACATAGATAAACCTATGGATGCAGACGTGCATAAACTCGGATAGAGCACACGTCAGCTAGGCTGCTGGTCTGGTGCTCTCTGTGTGGGCCATATCACCACTGCCATCACTGAACCCAAGGGAGGCAACAGGATTATGTGGCCTCCTGGCCTTATCACGTGGCCCGATCATCACAGACCCTTCAGGACATCTCTCCCGAGACCTGAAAACCACAACATCAGAGAGCCAGGCAGGTCCCCAGGGGCGTCTTCTCTTGTTACCCTCAGATGGCAAGTCCAATGTAAACATCCCTCTCAGTCATCTACGGTGGAGGAGGCTTCCTGCAGGTTGGGTGGTTGGTCGTAAACAGTGCTGGTGGGTGGAGTGGGGGATACAGAGCGCATGGAAAGTCTCCAGCCCTGTGGCTGTTTACTCTTCGTCAGCACTCTGCTGTCAGCGTGCCAGGCCCAGCAGTCTGTGCTCCAGAACCAGCTTGGTTCCCACTGTGTACATGGCCCATGATCCTATGGGAATTAGATAGCTGCAAGGTTGCTTCAATCAGTGCAGGCATGGACATCCATTCAGGGCAGCCAGGGGGAGCAGCTGCCACCTACCCCTGGCATGTCCTTTGCCACCCCTGGCACTGCCCTTGCTAGCCCTGGACTCAGGGGTCCAGTCGCTCTGTTTACTTTCTGTAGTTTCTACTCTGTGCCTTTGACCCAGACTCCAAGCAGCAAAGATGCTGTTTATGGACCAAGTGTGGTGCAGCGGTCCAACACTCCGACACCATACAGGGTGAAAGAGTGTGTGATGTCACTTCCGATAACCCTGCCATTTGGGTGTAGTACAGCCCTTGATATCAGCTTCTTATGTGGGCTTCAAAAAACAAAACTATTGACTTCATAGCCTGGCACACTGGGGCCCTCTTCCTTACTTCATTGCTTTACAAACTAAGCTTAGAGCACTGTAGGCCTCACAACAAGTGTTGTCAGTAAAATGGGATGGCAATACTGGGCCTGGTAGTGCTGTTACTGGGCCGTATTACCACCCCATTTACCTACCATCGCAGGCATGAGGTACAGAATGGGGAATAACATACAAGAGCGGTATTACCAGCAGTTCACCTCAAGCATTTCCATCTCCATCATTTTGTGCCCTTTTTCACTCACCAATTCCACCTACTCTAAGGAGATGGAATTTGTGACTGTGAAAGGAAGAGGTAATACTGGTGCAGTATTACTGGGTGTGGTAATAATGTCTGGTAATCTCACTGAAACCCACAGCTACTATAAGTGAAGTGTGGCTCAATGGTTAGAGCGGCAGACCCTGATGCAGAGATCTGGCCCGGGACCAGGGTTCAATTCCCGCCTCGGCGGGTCTTGGGCTCGATTTCCTCGGACCTGATAATTCTCGCCTCGGTGCCTATTCTAATCATGGGTCCCACTCTGCAACTCTGGGCAATAGCTTGCTTAATCTCCACAACGGCCCCAACAGCGCTGGGATGCCTGGCTTCACCCTGGGGGTGCCCAGGAGTGGACATTTCACAGGGAAAAGCCAGGAAGGGTTCCACAGCGGTATGCGTACAGCGCCAGGACACCCCTTTGGGGGTATAAGTGCGCTTTACAAGTACAAATTTCATAACCCGCACTCTTTATAATGAAGACGACGCCCTGCTTGTGATGCTGAGGGAGAGATCTCCAGAGAATAGATTGCCATCCTTTGTTAAATTTCGGCTGGTCAAAAAGAGGAAAAGGCCCGGTATTTACCAAAGACGCAGATTTTCATAAAATAAACACCAAAATTCACGTTATTCCACAGAAAGTCGGAATATGCAATAATTAAATTCCAAACACCTCGGTGACGGATTTTTATCAGATGCTCTGCACTAATCAGAGCCAAATGTGTTTTGCAGTTTCCTAAAGCGCGGAGCATGCCCTAGAGGACACCAGGGCGCTGTAAGTAAGTGCTGGTAAACTGTAAGGAGCAGAAGCACTTTCAGCGCTGTATGTTATTTATAGGTGTGTGAGAAGGGCTCCAAGTCTGTGAGCACCTCGTGTACTTTTGTTTTTAAATGGCCGAGAAAAAAATGCTAAAATTATGTGCTAACTTCAGGAAAGCACAGAAACGCTACATTTGAAGAGTTGTAAAAAAAAAAAATCGAGAACTTTCATCCCTAAAAAAATGTTTTGGTGGCAAAATCTCCCGGGAATGTACGGGAGGCCCACAAAGTCGATTTGCCAACGGCACATCATGGTCCGACTAGAGCGCTGGAAGAGCCAGTCATTCAGTCTGGAGACAAAAACGAGACTGGTATCGACTTCCCGTGAAATACCAGAGTGCGGGCTGTGTTTAAAATCCCTTGTAATGTATTTTGCAATTTTATAAACGTGCTTATAAGCAATGTTCCCTCTAATTTTTTTCCTCTGTGTGCGGCAGAGTAAGGTCTCTGTGCGCTACAACCAAGACTATGTGCGCCAGGAACCAGACCACGCGTGGGGGTGCAGCGCCAAATATCACTCCAAACTTTTGCTTAAAAAAGTGAAAAAACAGTGCATTTCCACACATGCAGCACCACATGAATGGTCTTAAAGCAGGTTTTCAATTTAGATACACATGCCATGACATGAATTGGTTACACAGGCAAGTACACTTCGGGTTCAGAAAAGCACAGGACTCCAATGGTGGTACCGTAATACGATTTTACTAAAGATCCTCAACTCGAGCACTGTTCATAGGGTGGGGAAATGTTAGGAGCCTATACAAGATTGCATATATACACAATTACATAACATATTTATAATTTGATGTGCAAGCTACGGAGTAATGTGTGTATATCCCCTCAGAGATAGTTTGTGAAATGTGTGACATCCAGGAAAACATGTAGTGTGGAAGAGGGCCATTCACACAAGTCAAGTGCCATCACTGTTAATAGGAGCATGGCTGCGGGGCAGATTGTGAGCCTTTTTGAAAGTATTTATGCTATTCGCTGCAGCAGTTATGCATGTACAAGGCGCTGCACATGAATACTTTCGAAAGGCACACAATCAGCCCTGCAGCTGCGTTCTATTAACAAAAGAAATGCAGAGTCTCAAACACGACGTGTGCTTTCAAAATCCTGAGTTTTTAAACAACCAAAAGGCTGAGGACCTTTTTCTTGCTGAATTTTTATGGTGCCTAAGATTACTCTAATATGACCCTTGTATATGTTTTAATATTGTTGTAGGAGATGTTTGGAGTGTACTTCTATGGTTTTTATTAACCGAATAAAGTGAATATGACTGACTGAGAATCCTGAGTTTGCGCTTCTCTAGACAAAACACTCTAAAAACATACATTCTGCTAGCATGAATGACATGGTAGTCCTACACCTTGTAATCCCCATTGTTTTATGTAACATTTCCTGTACTCTGATTTACACACTTATAAGCCTTCATGTCTGTGTAATATATGCGTGATGTAAAGTGATCCGACATCCTACACTGGTATGAGAAGCACTATAAAATAAATGAAATGTATATGAGAGAGGGTCTATGGAGAGATGAGGGGCACTCTTGGAGAGTGGCAGTGGGTGAACTTGTGGAAAAGAGAGCTATGAGAGGAGGGCACCAAAAAAAAGAATGTTGCACCAGGTGCCACCCGCGAAAGCTGGTCATGTGCAGCTGTGTCAACCTCTCAAAGTTAATTTATGTGAAAAGATGGAATCTTCTTGCTGTAGACTGCAGCGTTCCTCTTCATTTGGCAACTTCAACAATTGCCAAATACTGCGGGAAACAGTGCTTAATTTGTAAAACAATAAGTGCCGGGGCTCAAAGCTTAGCTCAGAAGATGTGCATTGTTTTCTGTCTGTGGCTCTGGATGAAAGTTTGTTGAGGAAAAATATGTAACGGTCCCCAGAAATTAGTGCTGCTGGGCGTGGGATCACTGGATTCACTTGAAGATGACTAGTACAAAGCAATTGGGCCAGGCTGTGGTTCAATTTATAGCAGGACCTCACCCGAAGCTGACAAGTTTTGGATAATTTGTGGCAAAATCGTACAGCTACGGCGGTATTCTTGAATGTTTCATGTTAAAAAAAATATTACTTTCAATAAACATCACTCAGTTCCATGAAATAATCGTTTACTCGCCATTGAAACACTTTAATATGATGAAAAATCCATGTTTTTCTATTTTCTAGTCTACCATTTTCCTCACATTTGTTACCCGAGTTACATCTTTTATGGCTCGGCTCGTGATCTGGCTCTTAGAGCCAGGCCAGACCCAGGTTCAGCTCTCCCCAAGGCTGTCCGTGTCCCCTAAGAAATGTAGTCTCTTCTATGCCCTTTGATGCTGCAGCACCTGCCCCACCCCAACTTCCAACGCAAGTCTGATGTGAGGCACACTGGGGACGTCCTCCGCTTCTTTCACTAGCACATCACTCACCACTGAGCTGCTAAACTCCTGCGCATCCACCTCGCACACACGCTGCACTTTTATATATATTAGTTCCTTCGCAAGCTTTTTCTAGACTTGGATGCTTTTTTATTATCATTATCCTGCCGTTCCGGGCCGGACTCGAACCTCCGTAGAGTAGCGCCCGGTGATCTAAAGCCACAGTAACCCCCTTGAAGGAAGGCAGGGGAGCCGGGTGCGGGCAGGCAGCGTGTGCTGGCGGTAAGAACCTCTGGGGGCTGGGCGATGGGTGCCCCTCATGCTAAGGCTATGTAGTTCTTGTGAAAGTGCCTTCCTGTGAAGATGGCTCCAGGGCTCTGGGCTCCAGATGCTGAGGGTGAACCCGTCTGACCCGCAGCTCCGGGTGCCAGATGGGAGTCCAGCTGACTCTGCAGTCTGGGCCGGAGCTGTGAATCCTGCTGTCTGTCCAGCACGTTCTAGATTCTCCTCCAGGTCTCTGGGTTCCGTGGCTTGAATGGAGTTCTAGACTGAGCTCCCGAGATGTCAGTTTCACCTCTCTGTAAAGCACATTAGACTCTGCACCACAGTTATAAGTTCCTGCTCTGCGTCTTACATGGCTTAGAATTTGCACCAACGCTACGGATTCCAACAGTTTGCACAGCACTTTATAGATCGTGCCGTGTGGTTCTGCTGCAGCTCTTAGCACGAATCTCCATAGCGCCTTCTTCTTAGACTGTGGCACTATATCTTTGAACACCACTTTCCACAGCTTCCTATCGATTGAAGCCTTTCTATTCTTCAACCAATGCGTTCCACCGCCTGTGTCTAACCGCTGGGTTCTAGTTAATGGTGCAACACATTGCAGGGCCTGCTCCGGGGGTCTGGAACATTTCTTCCTACGAATTGCAATAGACGCTTCCCGGGCGGTAATTTTACAACTTTAGACAATATGTCCTAGAACCATTCTTATTCTCTAAGTTCTACATGTTCAAACACAATGTTCTAGAGACTGTTTGTGCTTTCTATTTTCACTCTTTGCACAACATATTGTAAGGTAGCTCTATAGGCCAGCTGTTCATGTAGCGCTTTCAAGGTACTAGACGTTTCTAATGGTAGACTTTGTGCTGTGCAAGTCCTAATGAACGTTGGGTTCCAGACTGTCTTACAGCACTTTTGAGATTTGCTTGCTGAGTTTTGAGCTGTCGCTCTTACAAGAATATGTTCTAGAGCATGTCACTAATCACTGTTCTTACCCCAAAAAATATGAATGTCTTACTTTAATGTAACTGGTACCTGTGTAAAGCGTTCCAATACCTTCAGGTTAGAGTTAGCACAATATGGCATTGCAAAAAATGACGCAGTTGCCTCTAGGCTCTACTTTCGTTTCAGGGCACTTAAACCCAGGCAGTGGAGCTAGTGTGGCGTGCTTGTGCTTTCTTAATAAGCACATGCCACTACAGGACATGGGTTCGAAGGGATCTGTTGACTGGCTGTAAAGAGGTACATGGCAGCTACTATTCCCACCAGGATCACTTCGCTCTGCCCCTCTCCTGTTGCTTTTGCATCCCCTCCAGCCCCTGTTGTTTTCATATCTCCTCCAGTGTTGCTTTGCCGGTTGCCCCCCAATCCTTCCCCGTGTGCTTCCACTGCCCACGCCCACCTTTAAAAAAAAGCATTTGCAACGCAATAGCTCTCGCATTGCTGAAGGTTTGAGCTTTTGGCGTTGCATTATTATTAGCAACACCAATAGCTCAAACGTTCAGCAATGCGAGAATTGCATTGCAAATGCTTGTTTTTCTTTTCTTTAGTGCAAGCTGCGGGGCTGATTGTGACCCTTTGAGGTAGTATTCAGGTTAATTGCAGCGCACACGGGCGCTGCAATTAACATGAATACTAACACAAGGGTCACAATCGGCCCCGTAGCTGTACAATTAAGAAAAGTAAAGCAGAGTCTCCAACACAGCGTGTGCTAAAGCACACGTCGTGTTGGAGGCACTGTTTTTCCTTTCTCAACAGTGCAAGCTGCGGGGCTGATTGTGACCCTTTGAGGTAGTATTCATGTTAATTGCAGTGCACACGGGCGCCGCAATTAACATGAATACGGTCTTGCAGGATTAGATGTCTTTGTGTGCGCGCTAAATTCAGCACACTGCGCCCTTGGGGTGACTTTGGTGCGCGCGCGCGCGCCCGCGCGGCTTATTGGGAACAGTGCTTATAAGTATAGGTTTAGTTAGAAATACAAATAGTTTTTTTGGTTTTTTAATTATTTGTTATTTTTTCCTGGAAAAAAAGCAATCATAAAAAGAGTTTGGAATTGACTTACCAAATTAAAGTGGTACCTGGTTGCTTATTTAATGTGCAGAGACTAATCACTGAATGCACCGCAATAGCAGACACCAGTTGCTTCATACCACCAGCGAGACTTCAAAATCCACCCTTTGTCCCACAAACACACATATACACAAACCACTGCCTATCCCAGTTGTCAGCTGTCAGTCACAACCGGCATCAAATGCAGTGTCTTCCTTAGTCCTTCTTTAGACTCTGTGGCGACAGGGTGCTGGTTCAAGTGCCAACCTTTGGTGAATAAACTCTTGTACTTAGTGCTTAATTTGAGCCTGTGGTTGCCCATGGGGACCACCAGCTCTCATTTTTGGGGCCCAGCACTTATTTTCTGCATTGGTAGAGGTTGAAGTACATAAAAAAGTATGGGAACTGTGCTCCAGGGTGCCATGCTAATGGTCAGCATTAACAATTCTGAAATTGGCATTTTTAGGTTTCACCTAGACAGCGCATGCGCTGTCTCTGTAAGAAATCTTGTTTACATGCATTTGACTTACAGCCCGCCAATAGCTTACCATTTGTTATCTTCAGCATTGCTCTCATTTACTTCGCCCCCGTTTGTCACAGCATGCGGGCTTCATGTCCTCTTTTTGTGTTTGGCCCTTCCCTGGAGCATGGACCAAGTACCTGTGTCCTTCCACTGCTCCCATTTTTGGAGCAACTTTTTCTGTGTCTCCCATGTCCCCGTCAGTGTAGTTTTTATTCCCTCCCACCCACCCCACTTCCATGTTGCTTCTTTTCCCTCCCACCCCGCCTAACAATGTAAGCAAATCAGCCCACCTATAACAGCGAATAAGTCTGTTGTTGTGGCACAGAATATGCATATCATTGTACTGCAAAGTGTGACTGCGATTCTGTGTGCCGTATAAATAAATAATGCTGCAGCATTATTTTTTGTCCCCCAAATATCATTTACTGAGTAAAACATTGTTTCGGCTGTGTTCTTCTACTTTGCTAAAATACAGTGCTCACCAGTGCAGTGCCTCTGTGAAACATCGATACAACCCATGAGAGTGGCTTCTCTTCAGAGACTAAGGACCCGTAGAACTTGAACTGAGGCTCTGACATAGGCCTTTAACTGCATTACTCTAGGCAACTACGCTCTACACCACTACACTCTAAGCCACTACACTGTACACCACTCTACTCTAGTCTGCACCACTACACTCTACGGTACTCTACTCTACTCTGCACCACTACATTCTACGCCACTCTACTCTACTTTGCAACACCTCACTCTACGCCACTCTACTCTACTCTGCACCACTGCACTCTACGCCACTGCACTCTACAACACTCAAATCTACATCACTCTACTCTACGCCATTGCACTCTATGCTACTTTACTCTACACCACTCTACTCTACACTACTGCACTCTGTGCCACTGCACTCTACACCACTCTACTCTGGTCTGTACCACTACACTCTACGGCATTCTACTCTGCACCACTGCACTCTATGCCACTCTACTCTACTGTGCAACACCTCACTCTACACCACTCTACTCTACTCTGCACCCTACGCCACTGCACTCTACAACACTCGAATCTACGTCACTCTACTCTATGCCATTGCACTCTATGCTACTTTACTCTACACCACTCTACACTATTGCACCATGTGCCACTGCACTCAACTCTGCGCAACTCTACTCTACGCCACTGTACTCTATGCCACTCTATGCTCCTGTGCCCCAATCTACTCTACCATACTGCACTCTGCACCACTCTATTCTACGCTGCACCACTGCACTCTACGCTACTGTACTCTACGCCACTGCGCTCTATGCCACTCTACTCTACTCTGCACCACTGCACTCTATACCACTCGACTCTAAGCCATTCTACTCTACACCACTCTACTCTACTCTGCACTACCCCACTCTACACCACTCTACTCTGCACCACTTCACTCTATGCCACTGCATTCTTTGCTAATCTACTGTACTCTCGACCACTGCACTCTATGCCACTGTGCTCTACGCCACTGCACTCTTCGCCACTCTACTCTATTCTGCGCCACTCCACTCTACTCCACTGCACTCTTTGCCACTCTATTCTACTATGCCACACTCTACCCTACTTCTCTCTATTCTGCTCTGCACCCCTCTACTGTATGCCACTGCACTCTACGTCACTACACTCTTCACCACTCTGCTATACTCCACACCACTCTACACCACTGCACTCTATGCCACTGCACTCTACTCAGTCCCACTCTACTCTGCGCCACTGTACTCTACGCCAATGCACTTTACGCTGCACCCCTCTACTCTATGCAACTGCACTCTACTCTACATAACACTGCACCATTCTACTCTATGCCACTGCACTCTACGCCACTCTACTCTGCACAACTCTACTCAAGGCCATTGCACTCCATGCCACTGCACTCTATGCCACTGCACTCTACTCTGCAGTACTCTACACCACTGCAATATACGCTACTGTACTCTACTCCGCACCACTCTACTCTATGCCACTGCACTCTACGCCACTACCCTCTATGCCAATCTACTCTAATCTGCACCAAGGCACTCTACGCCACTGAAATCTATGCCACTTCACCGTATGCCACTTCTTTCTGCACCACTCTACCCTACACCACTGCACTCTACGCCACTCTACTTTACTCTGCACCACTCTACTCCATGCCACTGAACTCTACGCCACTGCAGTCTATGCTACTTTACTCTGCACCACTCCACTCTACTCTGCTCCACTCTACACCACTCCACTCTACGCCACTGCACTCTACTCTGCACCACTCTACTCTATGCACTCTACGCCACTGCACTCTACTCTGCACCACTCTACTCTTCACCACTGCACTCTATGCCACTGCACTCTACGCCACTCTACTATACTCTATGCCACTTAACTCTGTCACTGCACTCTATGCCACTGCACTCTACTCTACGCCACTACCGTATATGGCACTGCACTCTATGCCACTGCACTCTATGCCACTCTACTCTGCTCCACTCTACACTACTCCACTCTACGCGACTGCACTCTACTCTGCACCACTCTACTCTATGCACTCTACGCCACTGCACTCTACTCTGCACCACTCTACTCTTCACCACTGCACTCTATGCCACTGCACTCTACGCCACTCTACTATACTCTATGCCACTTAACTCTGTCACTGCACTCTATGCCGCTGCTCTACTCTACACCACTTCCGTATATCGCACTGCACTCTATGCCACTCTACTCTGCATCACTCTACTCTATGCCACTGCACTCTACGCCACTCTACTCAGCACCACTCTGCTCTTTGCCACTACATTCTACGCCACTCTATGCTACTCTGCACCACTCTGCTCTTATCTATGCTACTGCACTCTGTACCACTCTACTTTGCACCGCTGCCCTCTACATGAATCCTCTCTGCTCTACGTTACTCCACTCTACTCTATGCCACTCCACTTTACGCCACTCTATGCCACTCCAGTCTGCGCCAGTCTATGCCACTCCACTCGATACAGAGCCACTCTACATCACTCTATCCCACCCCACTCCACTCCACACAATGCTACTGTACTCTACTCCTTTTCACTCTACGCCACTTCACTTTATGTCACTCTACTCTATGCCACTTTACCCTATGCCACTCCAAGCCACTCTACTCCACTCTAAACCACTCTATTCCACTTTACGCCACTCTACTCCACCTCTCTCTACACCATGCCACTCCTATTTACTCCACTCTGCACCATGGCACTCCACTCTGCTCCACTCAACTTTATGCCGCTCCACTCCATTCTACCTCAGTCCACTGTATGCCACTCTATTCTACTTCACTCTACTCTATGGCACTTCACTCTACACCACTCCACTCCTCTGTACGCCACTTCACTCTACTCCACTTCACTCTGTGCAATTCCACTGTACGCCGCTCCAAGCCACTCTACTCCACTACATGCCACTGCACCCTAGGCCACTCTACTACACTACACTCCACACCACTGTACTCCACAACACTCTATACCATGCCACTCCAATCCACTCTACTCTACTCCAGTCTGCTGTAAAACATGGCTAAACTTCATTGGCAAAGCCTATATCTCTTGGATAGGTGAAACCTGTTGGCTTTTCCAATGTTTGCTTTAACAAAGGTATGGGTACTGTTACTGTAAAATTAGAAAAGATTGGGAATGTCATTCCTAATAGACCCCGCCCACTTCAACCACTATGAATTAGTCATTTACCGAGAGCAAGAGAGTGAAAACAAATCAGAAGGATGGAGGAAAAGAAAGAAAATAAAAATGTCACAAAGGGAGAAAGCAGGGACCTGAAAGCATGAGATAACAAGCATTGGCATAGCCAATAGGTCTCGCTTTTGGGACCTTATAAGTGAATAGCCATGCAACACTTGATGTTGTCTAATCTAGGATATTGTGCTGGATAACTAAACATTTATAATGTCCCAAAGGCGAGACCTATTGGCTATGCATTGGGGGGCCTTATAAGTGTTTAGGTAGAGCTATTGACTTTGGCAATGTTTCTAAGCTGTGCTGTAGAGAAGTGTGGCTGCTGTGCAGCATGCTGAGAAGTTGTAATTAAAAAGTGTAAGAAGCACTGAGTGATGCTGTGGTGTCGTTGAGTGATGCTGTGCTGGCCCTGAGTTATGCTGTGGTGGCGTTGAGTGATGTTGTGGTGGCGCTGAGTGATGTTGTAGTGCCCCTGAGTGATGTTGTCGTGGTGCTCAGTGATGCTGTGGTGGTGCTGAGTGATGCTGTGGTGGTGTTGAGTGATGCTGTGGTGGCGCTGAGTGATGTTGTGGTGGTGCTGAGTGATGCTGTGGTGGCGCTGAGTGATGCTGTGGTAGCGCATAGTGATGCTATGGTGGTACTGAGTGATGCTGTGGTGTTTCTGAGTGATGCTGTGTTGGTGCTGAGTGATGCTGTGGTGGCGCTGTGTGATGCTGTGGTAGCGCATAGTGATGCTGTTGTGGTACTGAGTGATGCTGTGGTATTCCTGAGTGATGCTGTGGTGGTGCTGAGTGATGCTGTGGTGAAGGTGAGTGATCCTGTGGTGGCCCTGAGTGATGCTGTGGTGGTGCTGAGTGATGATGTGGTGGTGCTGATTGATGCTGTGGTGGTGCTGAGTGATGCTGTGGTGGTCCTGAGTGATGCTGTGGTGGTGCTGAGTGACGCTGTGGTGGTGCTGACTGATGCTGTGGTGGCGTTGAGTGATCCTGTGCTGGCCCTGAGTGATGCTGTGGTGGCCCTGAGTGATGTTGTGGTGGTGCTGACTGATGCTGTGGTGATGCTGATTGATGCTGTGGTGCTACAGAGTGATGCTGTGGTGGTACTGAGTGATGCTGTTGTTTTCCTGAGTGATGCTGTGGTGGTGCCGAGTGATGTTGTGGTGAAGGTGAGTGATGCTGTGGTGGCCCTGAGTGATGCTGTGGTGGTGCTGAGTGATGATGGGGTGGTGCTGACTGATGCTGTGGTGGCCCTGAGTGATGATGTGGTGTCGCTGAGTGATGCTGTGGTTGCGTAGAGCGATGCTGTGGTGGCGCTGAGTGTTGCTGTGGTTGCGTAGAGCGATGCTGTGGTGGCGCTGAGTTATGCTGTTGTGGCCCTGAGCGATATTGTTGTGTGCTTGAGTGATGCTGTGGTGGTGCTGAGTGTTGCTGTAGTTGCGCTGAGTGATGTTGTGGTGGCGCTGAGTGATGTTGTGGTGCCCCTGAGTGATGTTGTCGTGGTGCTGAGGGATGCTGTGTTGGTGCTGAGTGATGCTGTGGTGGTGCTGAGTGATGCAGTGGTGGCGCTGAGTGATGTTGTGGTGGTGCTGAGTGATGCTGTGGTGGCGCTGAGTGATGCTGTGGTAGCGCATAGTGATGCTGTTGTGGTACTGAGTGATGCTGTGGTGGTACTGAGTGACGCTGTGTTGATGCTGTGGTGGCGCTGTGTGATGCTGTGGTAGCTCATAGTGATGCTGTGGTTGTACTGAGTGATGCTGTGGTGTTCCTGAGTGATGTTTTGGTGGTGCTGAGTGATGCTGTGGTGAAGGTGAGTGATGCTGTGGTGGCCCTGAGTGATGCTGTGGTGGTGCTATGTGATGATGTGGTGGTGCTGACTGATGCTCTGGTGGTGCTGAGTGATGCTGTGGTGGATTTGAGTGATGCAGTGGTGGTGCTGAGTGATGCTGTGGTGGTGCTGATTGATGCTCTATCACACAGTACTGAGAAACAGGCCCAGCAAATTCATTAGTCAACAAAAAGAAACGTTTTCAGAGATTTCCCAAAGCACAAGTAATGTGCAATGAGGTGAAGCGAGAAAGGGGGAGATTTCCATAACCTTGCTGCTGCAACAGGAAAAAACACAGCGCCTGATTCTGCATCATCTTCTTTATGAATGAGGTGCTGTTGCCATTTGCTTTATGACAGATAGATTGGCTTTTGAATTTGAAGCCTTTGTGAACAGGAAGCTAATGTAATTGATTCAAGTGGTCGGTGATAGGTGCCCATCTTGGTAAGCCAAAGAATACTCAGCGCACATTTTTTTTTAAATAATTTGAAGCTTTTGAATTTGGTAGTTGTATAAAACCCGATACATATGTTTCAGTAATCAAGAAACAATCCCACAATTATGATGCGTGCCCTCGGTTAATCAGTATCTATGTGCTCACAGTCACACATGGCAAGCGTAACAGAAGGAATAATCGTTTTGCCGAAGTACATATGTGTATCAAACTGACTTTGGGAGCTACCCTTTTCAGATGGTGCACCAGAACGCCATGCAAACCGGAGCGCTTCATAAACTCGCTGGGTATATGAAGCGCTATTTAAATAGTGCAATAGGACCATCCTAAAAGTGGTTTGGGCTTTCAAAGGGTAAGAAAGAGCTTTACAACTAGCAGTACAATACAACTATCCATTGCTGGAGCCAGAGGCTAGTGTGCATGTATTGACGTCATGATTTACACGGCTGTGCTTGTTTTCTCATATTTTCACTGTAAGGCCTGCTTGTGGTAAGTGCAGTTGATGGTAGTGAATGAAACAGATACCACTTAATGAAACTGATAGCTGTGGTTGCAGCTAGCAGCACTGGATGCAGCTGATAGGATGGACTGCGTCTGATAGGACTGGATGTAGGTGATGTCATTCGTGACCGCTTAGGTCTGCCATTTTAATGAATCAAAGACTGTGAAGTGCAGGACAATAAAAAAGACAGTCTAAAAGCCCACTTAGTGGTGGGGTGTGCCGTCTTTTAGCGGAAGCGATCCTAGTGGTGGGGTGTGCCGTCTTTTAGCGGAAGCGATCCTAGTGGTGGGGTGTGCCGTCTTTTAGGAGAAGCGATCCAGCTCGGTTTGATTTGTAGTAGATGCTGAACCTCAGGCTTGGAGCTGTCACTCTCCCATCATGTTGGGGCTCTAATATGAACTCTGGGGGCTCAGGGACGGAGTGTGGTGAGACTTGCAGTGTTTGACTGTGTTTATGCTGTGAAATTCCGAGGGGGGACGTCAAACTAGACCCCGTAAACCTTGCTGGCTGGCAAACACCTGGTGTGGATGATGTGGAGCAAAATTTTGAAAGTCAAGAAGTGTAGTACCACCTCTTGGATGCAGAGGTCTAGCCACTGTTGCACTGGTGGGTGGCAGACGCTCAAGCACAGAGGAAGCAAGTGCCCGGCATGGGAGAACGTTAACAGAGGGGCACACTTCACGGGCCTGCATGACAAAAAAGTGAAAGTTAAAAAAACAAGCCCAGGAGTTGTGTGCGCGCGCGCTAAAAGAAAATTAAAAGGAAGCACGCGAGTGGTGCGCGCGCGCGCCACGGCAAAAGTGAAAGCAGGCTGGTGAGTGGTGTGCGATGTGCGCGCACCATGACGAGAGAGGAAAGCCAGATGGCGCCTCTGCTCGTCATTGTGCGCGTAACCGCACGCTCTATGCCAGCCAAAAAGCTGTGGTCTGCCTTTTAAAGCCCACACACTAAATGTCTCGCCAGAGCAACGCATGCGCTGGCTCAGGCGAGACCTAAAAATGCAGAGAGTGTCTGGTAGAGGATTAAAGAGGCATGAGGTGGCTTCAAGACTGCACAGCCTTGGTATTCCGCGCTGACATTTAATTGCACCGGCTGCAGGCTTCTGAGCAGAGCGTTGGCACCAGCGCTCATTCTTTTACGAATTAAGAGCTGCTTGTAATGTTTGAACTCACTAAATGCCAACCAGAGGAGGAAGCGCATTAAACAAGCAATGGAACTGTGATCCTAAGAAAGCCTTTGCCCCTGTACTTCTTTCTTTATAAATTAAGCATTGGTTGTGGGTGTGAGTTGGTTAATCAGTTGTAACACCAAGATGTAGCCTTACGGCTAGAGCGGTCTACCTCGAAGCTGGGGAACCGGGTTCGAGTCTCGGCAACGACGCTCAACATCCTGTGATTCTGGGCAAATCACTTAATCTCCCCGTGCCTAACAAAAATGAATGTGGCCTTCTGTAACGAAACTGGTGCTCATGTAAAGCGCTCTGATACCTGATGTCTCGGGTCTAGTTCGCGCTGGTGCTCATGTAAAGCGCTCTGATACCCGATGTCTCAGGTCTAGTTCGCGCTATATAATATTCTAAAAAAATAAATAAATAAAAAAGCAGAATTCTTGCAAATGAGGCTCTAAAAGATCCCAGTAGCATAACACACATGAGGTAGAGGAGGGCGTGCAGGGATGACATTATAAAAGACATCCTTAGGGAAAAGGCTGTAGATATATGGAAATAAACCCAACAGAAGTGTGTCAAGAGTAAGGGTATGAAAGTGTTAGCCCATTTCTTTATGCAAATTTAGTGCCATAAAGCGCTGCCGGATTGATCGAGGTTTGCAAGTGAGCTTGCTCAACAAAAACAACATTCAATAAATGTCAAGCACATTAGGCTCCACAAGAAAGACAGAGAATGTTTACGTTTCAAACCATGAAGGTTTATTAAAAATTAAAAGTTTACCGAAGGCAAAAATCTGAATTAGCATTGATAAATAATCAAAATCAAATGCATAAAAATATGAAGGTCAAATCAAGGACAAGCAAATATGGGGTAGCCTCATAGGGACAGGAAAAGAAAAATCAATCCTCTCTATCTTGAGAGTTCTCTAGGGGGCATATTATCAAGCCCTTTATCGCCGCGTTAGCGGCACTTTTCTGCCGCTAATGTGGCGATATTTTTATCACACTATTAACAAGCTGCAGCTAACGGGCCTTAGCGTGAGTTTATTAGCGATAGCGGGCGTTTTTTTACCTCTAAGCATGTCAGCAATATATATCGCTAATGACCTGCAAAGTAGGCGTTCCTGACTAAAACTCCATTGAAACAGTCGCAAACACAACTTCCCCCTATTATCAATGCCCGCGAAGCGATAGGAAAATTTGCGCTAACTGCGCTTATCGCTGGAACTTAACGCCTGAAAAAAACTTGCCTTAACCATCTTGTCAATGGGGGGTGGATTGTTGGGTTAAGTATACACTTGCCTATTAGCAAGCTTTTCATTAGCGCTGTTGATTTAGCGCTGGAATTCTCACACTATTGCTGGTTTTACACGCTATCGCTGGATTTCCTATCGCCTTTGCGATACGCGTTGATAATACCGCGCAATCACGGCGAAGAAATCCAGCGATAAAAAAAAACAGCGCTAAGCGCGCTTTGCGATAAATATCGCAGATCCTTGATAATATGCCCCTAAGTCTTTTACTATGAGCTGCATCAAAAGACAGTCTTAACTCTACTCTATACTGCACTAACTTAAAACACACAATTCTAACTTTTTGCAGACCAACACACAGTTCTCATGAGACTATCCAATCAGGTTAAAGCAAGATGATACAATTATATGCTTGTAAGGTTCTCCGGACTACTCACAATGCAGGCTTCACTCAGCGTCCTTCAAACGTACACTTTCCGTAACAGAATGAGATGCAGCCTGTACTCTGTAGATGTCTTTATGAATGTGCTACTCATTAAAACATTATATGATTATCCCAAAGTACATGAAACATTTTTTCACATGGGAAAAGAAAGCAAAAGAACATTGCATTCAATAATTAGGACTCTAGCTTCACCTAGAAATAAAATGTCCCCGTGTGGCGCCATGGCGGCTGACTCCGCAGCGCTCATAGTTCGATCCCCGGCTGCAGCTCAGCTCAGCACCATGTGACTCTGGGCAATAGCTCACTTAATCTCCCCGACGGCCCCCAGCGCCTTGAGACCCTTAGGGGTGAGTAGTTTGTGCTTCACAAATACCGGAATTAGATTTCTCAAAGCAAGATGGCAAACAAATGGTGGCCATTTTGAAATGCAGGCCTACATTAGCCGAGGTCACTCTAATTGTATCTAAACATGCTTTCTCTTCAATAACATTTGAGTGTCTATATATGTTAATGTTGTGTTAAGGCAAAATATTTAATAGAAAAAAAGTGTCACCAAAAGTTCTTTTCACCTGCTAAGATCCGTGGGCCTCTGGTTTTTCACCACTCAGGGACAGTTGCACAGTTTCCCAGTTTACCTTTAGCCAACCAAAGTTTTTTCACTCTTTGAAAGATCATTGTCACTGCATAGCAAAAATATTATCAGCTAATCAAACCCAGTCAAGCTGGATAATGCATGCTGAATATATTTCTGCAAATGTACCTCTTCCAGGGTTTTTCTACACACACAGGCAGTAAGCAGGAAAAACACATAAACCCTCATCCTGAGCTGTGTGGGGCTACCAGAGCCCATTTTATATAGGGGGCGTACTGTCCCCTGTTTGCACTATAGTGCACCTTTCAAAAGGTGCACCTGACACAGAATGGGAGAGTGTGCCCTATTAAGAAGAATGCGCTGCCGCTGGGGATCGTATTCATTGAAATACAGAACAGCTGTTTACATGCCACTCTGCGTTTCTCTGTGTGAGCAGTTATCCGCCTGCACTTTGAAGAGGGGAGAGAGATCACCATTCAGGTGGGATGAGGGAGTGTCTGTACTCGCCTGCAGGGGGATGTCCGATGGGTCCTTGGGACCCTCTTATGTCCCTACAGAGGGCTGCCTTACAGAAACATACTGACAGTGTGCCACCTTTTTGTGGCGCACTTTTTGTGCGCCACCTAAGAGCATGTTTGCCTCTGTGCCTGTTTCCATAATGTGGCGCAGGCGCAGAGGCAAAGTGAATCCTTCCCCGTGCAAATGAGGGAACGCCCTCTGAAGATAGCACTGGCGCTACATGCGCGCCAGCGCTATCAGTATTACAGAAGGGGCCGCACAAGCGCCTGAGGAGTCCTTCAGCAATAACATAGGGCCCTGGGGGTGCAAAAAGTGAGCACAGATGCCCGTTGCCCCCCAGGGGTAGTATGTGTAATAAGGCCCTGGGAGACTAGACCACCCTAGTTATTTGCTGGACAGTACTACCTCCCATTCGCGTTCTGCGGGTCAGAATGAGGTATAATCAGAGTCATAGGAATTATGTGATTATGTGGCAGTGGTTTTTCTTCACATTTATGGATTTATCACAATTGCCACATAACCCGCCATCTGTTGCTTAATTTGAAGATACGAACAAAAATTGTGGTTCAAGCTCAAACTGATCAAAAGTTCCTAAAAAAGAGTGAACTGTGGCGCTGCACAATGGGAGGCTCTTTGCAAAGGTTAACTAGTCAACTTTCAGGTGCTACTTTCTGTGTTCGGGAGTGAAACTAGCACCTATTAGGTGAATCTTTTACCCATGCAGTATTAATGCATGCTAAAATAACAAAATAGTTAAATAATGCTGCCACGGAATGTGCTGAATTGTGCTGCATAATTTGCCTATGTGTGCTGCATAATGTGGCCATCCCTTCTGTATACTTTAGTCCTGCACTGCTGCAGACTTTGAGCGGCTCTGAGTTTAGCGACCTGTTAGCATTTGGTCCAATGTAAAGAAGTTTTGAGCCACCCTACGGGCATTTTTAAAATATACAGTCAGGAGTTCCAACTAGGGTGAGCTGCGAGGATTAAATACACATTTAATGTAGATTGTCTTCTATATCACCTGTAGAGAAAGAGAGGAATCAAGGTCCAAGGAGACATCCTCCCAAATACACATTATCACAGAATAAAATCTACCAGACTGAACAAAACCATCCTAAATTCGGAGTTTTGTGTACCGAGAGGGGAAGTGAAGGTCCTTTCTTTTATTTAGGAGACCCTCACCCTCTAGCGTGGCGTGCTTCTTTGGGTCGCACTCTTCTGATGTTCATCCAGGGTTGGCTCAGCCTCTAATGAGGAAGTGCTTAAGATTGTACATAGAGAAAAAAGGGAGGTTAAATTGCCTAGAGCAATAATCATATGATTATTTATTTGGGACAACTCGAAGAAGACTAAAAGGGTTAAGGTGGATCTATCGAAGCCTTCATATCTTCAACTTCCATTCACCGTCAACATGTTTCAGCCAGACGGATATTCTGTGTAGGTCGTGGCATTCGTCAGGACGTAAATCCCTACTTAAGGATATTTTGTGCCCAAGCTTAATGGGACAAAAAAAAGCATTCATCTCGTTCTGTCAAGCATACAAAATACTGGCTTGTTTCTGCTGTGCAATATTTTTCACACACAGCACCCGGTGATGCATGGTAAACAGTGCCTACATGTAGCACTCATGAAAAAGTGCCCATGAAACACACACCCCGCAGCACAATGAAGTAATATTCTTTGGCGTTTACATTCAGCGGCTCCCTGGCCTCTGATTCGCGTTAGTAGAAGTGACTCGCTCTTAGCCTTCCGAGATCTTATAACCATTTCTCCAGCGATGGTTAGCGGTAAAATTCCCAAATATATATATAAAAAAAAGGTTCTCACATGTATAAATGTCATTACCAACCACATGCTGTACGACCACAGACTCTCATATCCGTCGTAACAAGGCCTGCATTGTGCAAGAGCCGCCGCGCTGTGTAATCAGTTCAAGGCAAGAAAAGGTCCTTTTTGTGATGTGAATGAAAAGTACCAGGAACCGCAGAAGCAGGAATGTCGCAATGACAGACGTCTGCATTCGATCAGCCATGAGGACTGTTCACTCCATCAATACTGAGTCAACACTTACTCTAATGTCTATGGAAGGGGCCATCCGGAGAATGACGTCACAATGCATCGCAAAAGGTTGAGTCAACACCTACTCTAATGTCTATGGAAGGGGCATCCGGCGAATGACGTCACAATGCATCGCAAAAGGTTGAGTTAACACCTACTCTTATGTCTATGAAAGGGGCATCCGGTGAATGACGTCACAATGCATCGCAAAAGGTTGAGTCAACACCTACTCTAATGTCTATGGAAGGGGCATCCGGCGAATGACGTCACAATGCATCGCAAAAGATTGAGTCAACACCTATTCTTATGTCTATGTAAGGGGCATCCGGTGAATGACGTCACAATGCATCGCAAAAGGTTGAGTCAACACCTACTCTAATGTCTATGGAAGGGGCCATCCGGAGAATGACGTCACAATGCATCGCAAAAGGTTGAGTCAACACCTACTCTAATGTCTATAGAAGGGGCATCCGGCGAATGACGTCACAATGCATCGCAAAAGGTTGAGTCAACACCTACTCTAATGTCTATGAAAGGGGCATCCGGCGAATGGCGTCACAATGCATCGCAAAAGGTTGAGTCAACACCTACTCTAATGTCTATGGAAGGGGCATCCGGCGAATGACGTCACCCACACACACACACACACACACATACATATATGTATATATATACATATTTATGTCCTCACTGACAAAACTTAGATTAAAGAACCCTATGGTTAGATCTAAGACCTGAAAACATGATATTGACCAGTTGTCATGCATACCGCATCCACACTCTTTCACGGTTGAAACTCAATGGAAAAACTATGGATTTGGTGGGCATAATGGGGAAAGTGGTGACCAGAACTGGCCAGCTTCAGGGATTTTTCCGTGTCAGATAGAAACAATCAGTAACTTTGTTACCCCTTTACCCCACAAACTTATAGGTGCAAAACCTTTGGCTGTGGCCCGCAAGCTATGGGCACAAGGGCTGACCTTTGGCCCGGCTCTGTGGTCAAGATCTGCATCTCAGGGACCAACATGGCATGCCTTCAGCACGGACTCAACACCTACTGTGCTCTACACTTGGCTGGGTCCAGCACTCTCTGATCCAGGGCCTGGAATTTAGCCAGGGCATGCTATCAGCAAAGCGTCCCCCAGCGTCCACTGGGTGAAGAGCCTGGCCTTTGGGAGCCTCGCCCTTAGAGTCCACTGGGTAAAGAGCCTGGCCTTTGGGAGCCTCGCCTTTAGAGTGCACTGGGTAAAGAGCCTGGCATTTGGGAGCCTCGCCCTTAGAGTCCACTGGGTAAAGAGCCTGGCCTTTGGGAGCCTCGCCTTTAGAGTGCACTGGGTAAAGAGCCTGGCATTTGGGAGCCTCGCCCTTAGAGTCCACTGGGTAAAGAGCCTGGCCTTTGGAAACTTACCCTCAGAGTCCACTGCGTAAAGAGCCTGGCCTTTGGGAACCTTGCTCTTAGAGTCCACTGGGTAAAGAGCCTGGCCTTTGGGAGCCTCGCCATTAGAGTCCACTGGGTAAAGAGCCTGGCATTTGGGAGCCTCGCCCTTAGAGTCCACTGGGTAAAGAGCCTGGCCTTTGGGAGCCTCGCCTTTAGAGTGCACTGGGTAAAGAGCCCGGCCTTTGGGAACCTTGCCCTCAGAGTCCACTGGGTAAAGAGCCCGGCCTTTGGGAACCTTGCCCTCAGAGTCCACTGGGTAAAGAGCCTGGCCTTTAGGAACCTTGCCCTCAGAGTCCACTGGGTAAAGAGCCTGGCCCTTGGAAACTTACCCTCAGAGTCCACTGCGTAAAGAGCCTGGCCTTTATGAACCTTGCTCTTAGAGTCCACTGGGTAAAGAGCCTGGCCTTTAGGAACCTTGCTCTTAGAGTCCACTGGGTAAAGAGCCTGGCCTTTGGGAGCCTCGCCCTTAGAGTCCACTGGGTAAAGAGCCTGGCCTTTGGGAGCCTCGCCCTTAGAGTGCACTGGGTAAAGAGCCTGGCCTTTGGGAGCCTCGCCCTTAGAGTCCACTGGGTAAAGAGCCCGGCCTTTGGGAACCTTGCCCTTACAGTCCACTGGGTAAAGAGCCTGGCCTTTGGGAGCCTCGCCCTTAGAGTCCACTGGGTAAAGAGCCTGGCCTTTGGGAGCCTCGCCCTTAGAGTCCACTGGGTAAAGAGCCTGGCCTTTGGGAGCCTCGCCCTTAGAGTCCACTGGGTAAAGAGCCTGGCCTTTAGGAACCTTGCCCTTACAGTCCACTGGGTAAAGAGCCTGGCCTTTGGGAACCTTGCCCTCAGAGTCCACTGCGTAAAGAGCCTGGCCTTTGGGAGCCTCGCCCTTAGAGTCCACTGGGTAAAGAGCCCGGCCTTTGGGAACCTTGCCCTCAGAGTCCACTGCGTAAAGACCCTGGCCTTTGGAAACTTACCCTCAGAGTCCACTGCGTAAAGAGCCTGGCCTTTATGAACCTTGCTCTTAGAGTCCACTGGGTAAAGAGCCTGGCCTTTGGGAGCCTCGCCCTTAGAGTCCACTGGGTAAAGAGCCTGGCCTTTGGGAGCCTCGCCCTTACAGTCCACTGGGTAAAGAGCCTGGCCTTTGGGAACCTTGCCCTTACAGTCCACTGGGTAAAGAGCCTGGCCTTAAGGAACCTTCCCCTCAGAGTCCACTGGGTAAAGAGCCTGGCCTTTGGGAACCTTGCCCTTACAGTCCACTGGGTAAAGAGCCTGGCCTTTGGGAACCTTGCCCTTACAGTCCACTGGGTAAAGAGCCTGGCCTTTGGGAACCTTGCCCTTACAGTCCACTGGGTAAAGAGCCCGGCCTTTGGGAACCTTGCCCTTACAGTCCACTGGGTAAAGAGCCTGGCCTTTGGGAACCTTGCCCTTACAGTCCACTGGGTAAAGAGCCTGGCCTTTGGGAGCCTCGCCCTTAGAGTCCACTGGGTAAAGAGCCCGGCCTTTGGGAACCTTGCCCTTACAGTCCACTGGGTAAAGAGCCCGGCCTTTGGGAACCTTGCCCTTACAGTCCACTGGGTAAAGAGCCTGGCCTTTGGGAACCTTGCCCTTACAGTCCACTGGGTAAAGAGCCTGGCCTTAAGGAACCTTCCCCTCGGAGTCCACTGGGTAAAGAGCCTGGCCTTTAGGTACTTTGCCCTCAGAGTCCACTGGGTAAAGAGCCTGTGTAGGAAGCTGGCTCTGTATATACTATACCAAAATGAGGTATAGTGTGCACAGAGTCCAGTGGAACCCCAAAGGGAGGCAGAGGTAAAAGTAGATAGCACCGTACTCTCTATTTGTGGTAGTGTGGGCGAGCAGTAAGGCTTTATCAGCGCTTAGTGTTAAGCATTTGTTGTACCCACATAATGAGCAAATGATGTCACACACTCAAAGACTGAACTCAGACCAATTTTGTTTGTATAAAAATATTATCAAGTTATTTTATTTCTAGAACCAAGCCAAGCCTGGCACAGGTAAGCTTTGCAAAATCTTATGCAGTGTTTTACAATTGAATGCAGGTTCAAATGCAATTGATTGAAATACAGGTAAGTTTAAAATGCCAAAATTACTTTTCAGATTACTTTTCAAGTTACTTTTTCTACTCAGTGTGATATGCCTAGATATCACACTGGGACATTTCCTAGAGAAAAGGTAAGTAAAATCAGTTGTGCAGAGTTGTAGTTTTTCAGGTTTTCATACAATTCAACTCCACATTAAGAACATTTTTCAAGGGAAAACAGTCAATGTATTCCTATCGAGAGAAATTAAGTTATCGGTTAACAGGTAAGTACTCGGTCTTTGGGGTTGAGTTTCTAGGGTTAGAACAAGGGTTCCCCCAGGGTCAAGGATGCACTCTCAAAGCACCCTCAGCGGCACTAGGGCGGCCGGGTGCAGAGTGCTGAGGCCCAATGTTATCCAATGGGGGGTAGGGGCCTCCGGTTGGTGGCTGCTCACGAACAGGCCACAGGGTTGTGGGAGCAAAGCTCCAGGTGTAAAGCTCAGGGCAAAGGGGGATCCGAGTTAGCACCAAAAGTACACCCGCAGCGGAGCAGGGGCGGCTGGGTGCAGGGTGCTGTTTTGGCGTCGTATGCCCTGTAGATTTCAATGGGGATTCTCCGTTTCAACAAAGACTGCAGGCTCAGGGACGAAGATCTTCTGGAGGTGACCACCGGTTGGAGAGGTAAGTTGGTTTGCCTGGGGATGCTGGGACACCGTCGGTTGGGCCACCCAAGGCCGTGGGACTTCGGGTGCAGGGGTGTCTTTAGGCGTCAGGTTTTCTTACCAGCTCCGGTCGCAGTCGGGGGGATCCTCCAGAGAGAGCTTACCCTTCGTGGACCCTGCCCATCCTGGGGGAGGAGGCTTGGCACCTCGTCCCAGGATGTGCATTGTTTCAGACCCCCGAGAGCAGCAGGCTCTCGACCCAGGGGTCCAGAAACATGTCTAGTGGTGGCAGCTGGTGAGCAGCCACTCAGCCTGGACACTAGTGTTAGGTCGTTTTTCAGGGGGCATCTCTAAGATGCGCTCTGAGTGCATTTTTCCTTAAATCCTACACTGGCATCAGTGTGGGTTTAATGTGCTGAGACGTTTGATACCAAACTTCCCAGTTTTCAGTAAAGCTATTGTGGTACTGTGGAGTTCGTACTGACAAACTCCTAGCACCATATACTCTTAATGGCATTACTGCACTTACAATGTCTAAAAATTGGCTTAGACACTGTAGGGGTACAGGGCTCATGCACCTGTACCCTCACCACTGGTATAGTGCACCCAGCTAGAGGGGTGGCTGACTATGCCTGGGCAGTGGGTTGTAGGCATGGCTCACAGGGATGTGTGCCATGTCGACTCTTCACTTTGTTCTGCACCAAGACACGCAGCCTGCAAAGGCAGTGTATGAGTGTAAAGGTACAGGGCCTCTAAGGGTGGCACAATAAGTGCTGCAGCCTTTAGGGGCCTTCTCTGGTCACAGTGCCCTGGGTACCTGAGGTACCATTTACAAGGGCTGATTTGTGGCTACATGTTTTCAATGTAGTTTTAGGGAAAGAACATAGGCCCTGGGTACCTGTTTGGCAGGAGCTCAGGGCACACTCAGTCAAAGTACATCAGCAGTTTAGCAAAAAGTGGGGGCAACCATGCAAAAAGAGGGCACTTTCTTACAGCCTGGCCTTTGGGAACCTTGCCCTCAGAGTCCCCTGGGCGCAGCCGCTGACCTATCTACATCCAGTTATCTTTGCAAAGGTCACACATGCAAAGAAAACCGTAGTTAAACAGCAAATCAACAGTAAAAGAGCAATCATTTGCCTCTTCAGTTGCGTCATCAGTGTCAATGGTTGTGCGGTTTGTGCCCCTGAACAGCTGGAAAATAGGTCCCCACGGTCCCTGAAGCAGTCCAGGCAGGAGTTCTTGACCCCCTTCTCCTGGGGAGGCCAGCGAGGGCTTAGGGGACAGCTCATATTCAGTCAATCCATCTCCGTCCCACTTTCTGACCAGGGGCGGACACAAGAGCGAGCAGGACATTGGGCTCCCTGATCCATGGGACAGGCTGGGGAGAGTCATTTTGCCCCCACTCGCGGCCTCTTGATTTCATTGGATGATTTCAAAGTTAGCTCTCCTGACTTCTGAGTCCTGTTCATTTCCTCCACTCTGTCTTAACAGGGTAGATACACATTAGCATATTATTTCATAGTGAGGTTCCCGAACAAGGGCTGCCAGGTCGGCAAACGTGTCTCTGTAAATCTGATTTGATTTTCAATTTTCATATTTAATATCTCAAACACTATTGGTCGGGTTTACCAACCAAGCAAAGGTGCTAACATGTCCCATGGTCTATTGTCATAAAATGCTTTGGTGCAGTTCATGTATCAGTGTCTTCTGTAGTCGAGAGCATAAACCATCATTGAACTTTGAACGAAAATGACAACTTCTTAGATCCCAGCTCCACATCATCTTGTCTCCCTTGACCAATTTGCATGAAATTGTAAAGGTTCAATCAGGCGAGCAAGCACACATTTTTAAATGTTTTACACAGATTCGTAAAACGATGTCAAAGTTATTAGTAAGAAAAAAAAACTTTTCTTATGAATAATTTAACCAAAACTACAAAGTGGATCTCGCTGACTCTGAAATAGACACATCAACCCATTTTTAGGTTTCGTTTGAAAGCGTGCATGCGCTGTCAGCGCGATCTATTGTTAAAAAAATCTTAAAAACAGGCTTAGAGCCCGCCCATTACTTACCATTACTTACTATTGTTTGGCTTCCATGTCACTCCCATTTCCTTGCTTCTGATTGGTCAGCACCTCCTGCTTCCTCCAGGTGCTTCTGGTGTCCGTCCCTGCCATGGAGCATGTACCTACTACAGCTTCCTGTCTGGGGCCAGTATCCTTCCACTGGCCGCAGGCTCCTGCAGGTGCTTTTTTTATTTTCACTTTTGGACACACACTCTCGGAAGAGTGCATGTTTGCAGTCCATCTCCGCCCCTTAAATTTGCATGTTCTTGCCGCATAATTTGGTCCTCTGTTGTTGCATAATTCCAGTGACCCTTCTTACATGGTACAAAACAAAACTTCAAGAGCCAGCAGGCCAAGTGCACCTGGCCAGAAAGAGAGGGTTTGCAACGGGAGCCCCGAGTGACATGGCCAGCCTGCAGCTCTTAATTTGGTACCTGGAGACAGTTGGCATGGAAGGGTGAGAGCACGTGCCCTGCCTGCTGTCTTGAAATGGAGAATGCTTCGAGTGATGCTCTCTGAGCCGTCTCACCATGCAAACAAACACTGGCCAAGGAAACACCACCGTGGAAATGGAAACCCCTATGCACAGTGGTCAGCGAGGCAGCAGTCTATTTCTGCTGTCCACCTTGTAATTCACGCCTGCCCAGGGCTGTAGTCGAAGGAAACGCATGTGAAGAGACTCCCCAATCTTTGTCATCCGAGCAACCAGCATTTGGTGTTCCTCGTCGCAATTACAGAGTCAGACCTAAAAGAGCCCAGACATCCTGATTAGACTCCTGCCTAAAAATGGCCCGTGTCACAATGACAGGTCGTGCCAAAAAGCGACACTGCGTCATGGAATCAGGCCCAACAGTGACCTGGCATCATAACTAGAGTCGTTTATAAATGCGCTTTTGCATCAGAAAAGCAGGATAGGGTCAAAATGTTCCCCTGCATCACAATGAGACTGTTAGGTTTAACAGTGCCCCAGAATTACAAAAAAGCATTGGCAAATCCAATAGGTTTCACCTACGTAATTGTATTTATATAGTGCTTACTACCCATGACGAGGCGTCAAAGCACTTTCCAGTGAGTAGCATGCTACTCCGGAACCCGAAAGGATTAGTGGTGAATTCATTTGAGCGGTGGATATGGGAGTTCGTTAGTTGGATTGAAAAGGATAATGGAGGGATAGCAGAGGGAATAGTTTAGAAAGTGTTTATTGAGAGATCATAGTAGTAGAAGGAGGTTATTGGCTTTGTCAATGCTTTTTAGACATCATGGATTAAAGCCAAGAAAAAAGCGCTATGACCAAATTGACTGTCTCGAAGTTATGGAAAAAAAGCACGTTCACTCCATTGACCGCCTCTTGACTATAAGACATGTTGCACAGCAGCTCGGGCTGCTGTGCAACATGCCTTGGAAAAGCCAAAAGCTCTAGCATAGGCAAAACCTATTGGCTTTGCCAAAGCTTGTTATATCCATATTTACAACTGTTCCTTCAGACAGTCAAGGCTGTGTTTTTGTTATCACATAATCCTTGCAGAGTTCAAACTACACAAAGAGAATATTTCTTGCAATGCAAGTTAAAAGCCCCATTTTCGGACCACCCAGCTGGAAAAAGAGGGTTATTTCCTGCTGGAGTTCACATGACTCATTCAGAGTCAAGTGGATGCTAATGTCTGAAGGAAAGTTTCACAGAGCTCAGAGACTAAGGGATGGGTGGGGGCACTACTCAGTCACTAGAGAGATAACATGCGCAGATTGCATTCAGTTGATTAATACTTGTAACATCTATTGGTAAAGAATGGGTTATACCAACGTTTTCTGAGCACTACCAGGAAGCAAGTAACACAGTTGAATACTAAAATCGGTTCAGCCAATCAGGAGGCCCTGAATGCACAAAATAACCCCTGTTGTTTACATGTATTGCAAGTTCAGTGAAAGTGTGGAGCAGAGACATGAAGCAGGCATGCACGTCAATTCACCAAAATGCCTGAAGTAGCGGAAGTGATATCACACGCCCTTTGACCTTTACTTTCACTTTCTCTCACACACACATTCACATGTACACACACTCCCACATAAATACACTCACCTGCAAGCATGCACACAGCATACATGGTTATGTGACGTAACAACGCTGCTATTACCCCGCATGCCGTTGCAACGTAAAACTTTACCCCGACTTGCTGTCGGGGGAGCGCTGGATGTTGGAATAGTTTAATTTTCTATTCCAACTCCAGTGTGTGCAACAGTAGGGAAGGTGTTGGAGTTAAATCCAACACCTTCTACCCACTGCTACACACCTTTTGTGTTGCAACAGCATGCGGGGTAATGGCATGCGCTGTAACAGTTGCGGTGTAAAGGCTGTTTCCCAGCATACATTTAAAAGCATTTTTTACTTATCTCAGCTGCCAGGGAGAGTCATATTTCAGCTAACTGAACTCCATTTTTATTACACTAATAGTGAAATATATATTATATATTTATTTTCCACTATTAGTGTAATAAAATAATTGACAGAATACAAAGAGAGTGCAGTTCCCAACTGACGTCGGCAGTGCTAGGGGTAGCAAGAGGCAAGCCGGGGGTCGCAGCTGCGACCTCGGGCGACAACTAAATGACATCCATGGAAGCAGGCTGGTGCAGTGGGGGTGGAGGTGTGTGTGTGCGCGTGTGTGCGCGTGCCTGCGTGTGTGTGTGAGTGTGTGTCTGTCTCCTGGAATGAAGATGGACATTTTACTGTGGACATTTTTATTCTGGGTTATAATTTTTACACTGGTCAATGTATATCACCATGACATATTTTTAAGAAGGTTATTTCTATGAGCATGTTCTGCTTATAAAATCATTTTGTTAAAAGGACGTAACCCCTCGCCCTCTGTAAGTTCCATGCTTCATCCTTGGTATTGCTCCTTTGTCAGCACCAACATTGGTGGTAGACTGACTGCTCTTTTTTTATTGTTTTTGTGTGAATTATTGAAGGTGACATATTTTATGGGTCTTGAGCACAAACTGTTCAAATTGCCTTCAGATAGGATTGCAGCCCTCGAGGGATTATGGTGAATTGCTGTTCCTGGATTACCATGAACAAAGAGCATACAAAGTATTCACACGGGGTAGGAGGTGTGCTTTTTCCCCCCCGTCTACTGAAGCTTTAGATTAATAAAAAGCACTTTTCACTTTGATGTCGGATTGCAGATGAGTATTTTTTGTTGTTTCACTATCCATAGGGAACCTGGGCTTAGATAGATCTTTGTGGCTGTTCCTGAAGAAAGCCCATGGATGCCTTGGTCACCATTTCAAGGGGCTGAAACATGTCGACCAAATATTTCTAGTGAGGAAGGGAGCCCAATTTGATCTAGTCCACAATATCTCAGTTTGTTTTTTAATCTTGCTTAGGATAGTTCTGAATAGTTTTCCCAAGAATTTTCATAGCCTTAAAACACATTCTGAAACTGCAGGAATTTCAGAATATGGTGTTTTTATTCTATTGACGTATAAATATAACATTACAGTTATAAGGCATGAAAAACTGTTTTTTTAGGTATGTATGCATTTATTTTTATCAATTTTTTTTATTTGCTAGTTATTACTAATTAAATAATTTATTTAGTTCTGTTGGCGAAGTTATCTCTCTCTCTCTCTGTGCCAGGCAAGGCCTTCATAGAGGATAGCATGGCTGGTTCTAAGTCAGTCAGTGGCAGGCTGGAGCTGCTGAAAAAACCACTCATTCACTTCTGCTTCTATGTCAATGTGCCTCATTCACTTCCACTTCTATGTGGCACTTCTGCCCTTTGGCTCCACTGGAGAGTGATAGAACTGAGACTATGGGCGTCAATGAGTGGGCACTTGTAAGGAAATGCATCTTTTTGTATGGTCTCCCCCAAGTTTTTTGACTGATGCTGCTGGTTTTGTGAGTTTGAGAGTGCACTGAGGCCTGTTGACCAGACCTCAGTGCCAGTGACCTGACCCTACAGTGTATGTCAAATTGGTGTTACCCAATTGGAAATGGCTAACTTACCTGTAAGTCCCTAGTAAATGGTACCCTGGTACCCAGGGTAAGTAAGTGTGAAGGGTACCCCCAGGGCCTGCAACACTAATTGTGCCACCCTGGATGTCCCCCAAGTAAAACAAGTCCACCAGTCCGCCACTGCAGGCTGGCAGAGCAGTCGTGCACTGCTAGCCCGACTTTGCCGTTGAAAGCAATGGCACAGCCACTACTTCCCTTGGACATGTGTGTAGGTCACCCCTTTGGCAGGTCTATGGAGCCCTAAAGGCGGGGTGCGACATATGATACAGGCAGACATGTACTTTGCATGGCCTGACAGTAAAACATGCAAAACTACAGTTTTTACTGTGGAAAGACTTGGTCACCCAACTAGCGAGTACAGTGCTACACGCTGACCCCTCAGCTGTGTTGACTCCTGAATGGTGCAACCAAAGTGGGCACTCCAAGGTATCAAGTGACTTGTTACATTAAGCCCGACTTGTATCTCAAGGCAAAATTAATGTACCTTGTTGCAGGGGGCAGCTTTAGCAAAGCTGCCACTTTGTTGCCTTTAAAACTCCTGTGCTTTCCCGGACACACATAGAGCCTGCTTCACGAGACAGCCTTCTGCACCTCCTGGAGAGACGTGCCAATGACTCTTAGGAAGGAGAACATGAGGAATTGCAGGCCAGGGAGGTGTCGCCTCCCTCCTGCAGGAAGCGTTAGCCCCAAAAGGCATGTTTCAAAGGTGGGACCTTTGAAGAGCAGATGTGGACACCAGGGGGGAAGGCTGTCCTGTTGTTGAGGTAGACATGCTGGCACAGGAGGCAGAGAGGGGAAACCAGTTACCAAACCGGTTACCACAGGGGTGTGTAGCCCTGAGTTAGCCACACCCCAGGGGTGGGCAATTGATGTCTGTACACCAGGAGAGGGGTCTCACTATCTTGGGAGTGGGCAGAATGGTGCATCCTGGGATAGTCAGATGCCACATTCCACAGGAAGTGGTCACCAGGTGGTAGGGAACCTGGTAGCCCATTGGCTACCAACCGCATCGTGCCCTGAGGGCACTTATAGAGCATAAGGGGGGCACCCCTGGCACCCAGCCCTCAAATCTCAACCGACTTGGAAGAAGGACTGTAGGAGGACTGCCCTGCTGCACTGAGGGACCAGCAAAGAGAGGCAGCACCGATAAAATCTGCACTTGCTGCACCTGGTGTCTAGTGAAGAGAAGGACTGTGCCTGCCATGTCCTGCTCAAGGGGAAGCTGTCCAGAGAGCCCAGTCAAGCCAAGAGTACTCCAAAGCCCAACTGACTGGCCTCCTGTTCACAGCACAGGGACACTACAGCTGAAGAAACCTGCTGGGGCAAGTTGGTAGCCCAAAGTCTTCAAGCCACTACCACCGCAGCCGTGCAGCACCGAAGAACAAGACCCGATGCACAGAGTTGCATCTGAGTTCGCTGAGCCCAGGAAGGCTGTCAGACAGTTACTGTGGCCCTCAGAAGGTGAGTTATCGACCCAGGAAGGATTAGTCTATGACCGCGACAATGGTCGGCTGGTAGTCCAGTGGCGACTGGACTTCGGCCAGATCGGAGAGGACTTAGTGGGACCTCTACCATGCAACCAGGACCCCTTGCCATCTTTGTGGACCAAGGAACCCCGACAGGAAGACTCCCATCAACCTCATCGCATCCACAGCATTCTTAGAGTATGTCCACCATCCTTCATCACTTGCATCAGGACCACTACATAGGAAACCCTTGCAACACAGATAAAGTGACTGGAACTGCTGAGGAGTGCTTCTTTTGTGAAGGTCCTTGAGAACCTTGCTGGTCTCGTTGGCTAGCTCCCTGCTGGAGTTGGTCGCCCTTGTAACCGACCGCATAGACACATACTTACTTTTTCTCAATTTGTTGACTTTGCCAAGGCTTGTTCAGGGTTGAGTGAAATTACTTTGATTTATTATTGCTTGTAAAATCTATATCTGCAGACACTTCTAGTGTCTAAATTCTTATAAAAATACAGTCTATTTTTATAAATTTGTGTCTGATTTCTTGAGTGTCGTGTCGATTTCTTCTTCAATAGTTTTGGTGCTGTTTAAATGCTTACACTTGTTCCTCTGTGTAAGCCATGCTGCTGAGTGCCACAGCTACCCAGGATTTCTTTTAAAGATCTTTTTATTGAAAGTTTTATAAGAACATTAACATCAGTTAGCAATAACACTGTCTTACATCTCAGGATACAATCAGGAATTGTCCGTTGCCCCCCCATACCAAACCTTCTGCCCCCCCCTTTTCTTGCTGTTACCTCGCCATTCTCTGACGAACTGTCGCACTCCCTTTGGCTAGCTCCAAGTCTCTCCATATCAGGCCCCTACATGAGTTCCAACCGCTCCATATTTTTTCCGCTTTCTGGGGGCATCTTCTCACAGATACCCAGGGATGAGCTGAGGGTTTAACAGATGAAACCTACCAGGGGCGGCTCCTCCATGTGGGCGGAGGAGCGTCGCCCCACTGCTTTCTCGCAATGCGAGAAGCAGAAACATAAAATGGTATTTGAAATACCATTTTATGTTTCTGCTTCTCGCACTGCGAGAAAGCAGAAGGCAGGGTTTGGTTGGGGGCGGGCGGGTGGGCGGTCCTGCTCGAGTGCAGGGAAGGCGTGGCTTACCACTGTTGTATGCGCTGACTGTTTGGTCAGCCCCAGGGCAGACCAAACCAGTCATACGCACTCTGCATTTTCTCTATGTAGGCTGCATGCAGCCTACATAGAGAAAATGGCCTCCCCATTGACGCCTGTGGGGTCGGGGTCCCAGCCAATCACAACGCTGCCATTGCAGCTTTGTGATTGGCTTAGAGGAGGGGAGGGAGGCTGTCTGCTTCCTGCGAGGAGCAGAGAGCGAAGCAGATGCAAAGCGGGACCGGACCGGCCGGCGAAGGTAAGTGACTTTTTAAAAAAAATTAAAAATACACATCCCCCCGTGAACTCCTCCCCGTGCGCTCCCCGGCCCCCCCACCCTGCGAGTCATACCGGCCGCGAGTAAAATCTACTGGACCTAAAGGGGTTGGTAAGTGTATTATACTGTGAGGTTGCACAACCGCACCATATAATATACCCCATTTCCTCTCAGCCCTCAAATAAATGCAGCACAGAAACAAGTCGTCATGCCACGCTTCCATATAGCTGCCGACAACTCGTTAGTTTTCACAGAATTCTTACATGGTACCCAAATTCTAGTCTATCAATGGTTTCTAACGCCTGTGCCCCTGGGGAGGGCGTATCAATGGCTGGTGCTACTCAATGCCCAACAGAATGAGTCACTGGCAAACAGAGTCAGGCTTTTATGCGCCAGCTGTCCTTTCAACGGGGACAGTATCAGTGCCCCGGTCAGGCGATATGCCCGTGCCAGTATGAACCCTTCCAGGTCTTTAACAGAGTTCTTACAAAGTTCTTGTTAAAAGGATCTCAAGACCCTCTGAGATCATGTACCACAGCTCGATATTTTATGGAGATATCCTGTCTACTCTTTGGTGAAATTATGAAGCTCCTTTCCAACCAATATTTAACTCAGTGCTGACCCCCCCACCCACCTTCTTATGCTCTGCTTACAGAGAGTAACTTTGGCTGTCTGTGTCGAAGTCCTTTTGTGTTCAGTACCAGTGCCTACAGTGTGCATTAGGTCAGCGCATTGCTTATCATTGGCTGGCCTTTTTTTCAATCTTATTTGCATACTTCTAATTCCATGGCTTGCCTTCCTCTTCTTGTGTTTGTTCCTCCAAGGGAGCATAGTTTCTTTTCCATTATTTTGATTGGGCGAGCTGCATCCTTGCACAATTTACATCCAGAGAACAACTTTTTTCTTTATTATTTTAGTGCTCCAGGGTAATGCATGTGTTTTCTTGCTCTCTCCCTTGTGTGATGTATACTCCTTCATATCCCTGCCCACATGCTCTTTCCGTTTTGTTTACCTTCCCACTATCTTGTCCATATCTTTCCCACCTCCCCCATCTGACATTTTTAAATTTTATTTTTTAAACCACAGCTCCTTTATTGATACCCACCACCATCCTGCTCTGACATTGGCTGACTTATCACACTCCCCTCTCCTGCCTCTCATCATTGCTTTCTTGTAAAAGCATTGCTTTCTTATAAAAAAACAAAACATGTTTTTTATCTTTTTCGAGATTCTAGTAGCTGCACTTTGCTTCCAAGCTGCTCCTTTCTAAAAAAAAAAAAAGAATGTGCTTTGATGCACTCTTTGTGTCTTTTAATTTAGCATTGCAAGATGAGTACCTGCCATCTTGGAACAGTAAATTAAAACAAAAAAATGAGCGGCACATCATTGTGCATGCAGCCTGCTATAGCCTCATGACACGTACATGATGACGCATTGGGCGCGTATGCATCATCTCACTTTCTTCAGTTTTGCTGGTGCTGTCCAGCCTCTCTATTATGGCAATAACTATTGTTTCTTTATTTTAAAGATGCAGAACAGAATTGGCAAAAAACGTTGCCAATAAGTCTGCATTGACAAACAAAGGGGCACCTATTAGCTTTGCCAATGCTTGTTCAGTCTGTGGACATTAGAAACGCTTGTACAAGTTGCTTGGCAGTACACCGATCTCATGGCATGCTCCAGTGGAATCCAAAATGGTTGGTGGGAAGCTCTCCATATAGATACTCACGGAGATGCCATCACATTCTGTCAGCTGCTTCAAAGGATCTGACACCTGAGTACCGGTGAGTTTGCAAACATCCCTGCATTATATGGCAGACAGGAGGTACTGGGCCCCAACCGTGGGTGTTGAAGTTGTTTGTCTCTGATGTCCCAGCGTCAGTCTTACTATGGCTCTGCAAACTGGGCCAAGTACAGCCCTTTCCAGACTTGACTTTCAGGGTAGAGAGCAGTTAAAGGTAGTGTGGGACACCCTCTTTAATCACACAGCATTACTAAATACTACCCAATTCAAGTCAGTATACCCACCAGTGATCCTTGTTACGTTTCTACCTCCTGGCACTGCACCCGCTGGCTTCCCTCATCCTAATCCCACCTGGGTGAACCCTAGATGGCTGGTCAGTGGCGTAGCTAGGCCTTTTGCCGCCCATGGCGGTCCCAGCCTTTGCCGCCCTGGGGGGGGGGGCGTAAGAGTGGGGTAGGAGGGTGCTGGCGAATGAATCCTGCGTTCGCTGCCCCGTGCGGTCGCAGGTAAGAGCGGGAGGGGGGCTGCCCCCAAATCTTGTGCCGCCCAGGGCGGATCGCCTCCACCCCCCTGCTACGCCACTGTGGCTGGTCTCCTCCTCAGTAGTTACGGCAGATACATGGATCAGGCTCAGATACGGTCTCAATTTCTCCCACAAGTCAAATGCACTAATTTTACAGTTTTATGGGGTCCTTACCCCCATGGACATAATTTGGGGATAGTCAGGGGTCGGAGTTCTGACCTCTAGCTTGCTTTCTGCTTGCCCCCTCAGAGGGCAGGGTTGCAAAGGAAGTGCCAGGAGTGATAAAATGAATATGATTTTGCTATTTTGTTCGTGCATTGTTCTATGTAAGTTAGCATTCACGGCACCATTTTATGTTTAGCCGCCATTTTGATCCATGAGCGAAACTAATCCCTCTCTGCGCCTCTGCGAGAAGCAGCTTCGATAGTTTTCATTTCTCCAAGGTTGGGCCTTGCTGTACTAATGAAAACACTGTTCTTATTAGTGCATACCTTTCCCATTAAATAGAGGCCTGCTCCCACTAGTCCAGCGATGGGCACAGGCAGAACTACCTTGGCATAGAGATAGTGTGTGCCCGGTCTCAGGATCGAAACTTATCCTTCTGTACCTCCTTTGTGTAGCTGCCTCCATCTGGAAATGTCCAGTCTGGGCGTGCCTTCTTTGGTTCTGAATCGTACATAATGTATCACCATGTTTGCTGATATCAGTCCCTCTGCAGCAATCCCTAGAGACTGGGCAGATTGGGTTCCGCTCGAGTGTACCTGAATAAATACTTGGTATGTATTCTCTACTGTCTGACTGACTCTTCATTTGTATGGAAGGCTGAGAGGTGGTCGCGAGTGACCTGGGTGGCCCTAATCGGGTCACTTCCTTCAGTTGGCGCCCGAACAGGGACTCCATCGGGTGACCCATCACCTCCCGCTGACGGGTGGGGAGATCGGGGCCATCGTCGGGTCGGACGGACGGATCAGGGATCCATGTACGAGGAGCATTGTTTGCTCGCAGCTGCCCCTTCTGTCCCGCCAGACGGTGCCTCGCCCAGAGGTCATCCCGACTGGGGTCCTGAATGGCGAAACCCTTGGATCTGACCGTTTGGTCCGAAGAGTCGGCAGTGGAGAATACATTTGTTTGACCTGTGTGAACCAGGTGAGTTTGTTTTGGTTCTTTCTGGATATGGTACCATTTTGGTTTGTATTTGGCACGGTCTGAGGACCAATTTTGTTACGAAGTGTTTGCGAACACTTCGCCAGGCAACATAACATGGCCCACTTTTGAAAATGCCTAGATTTAGTAGGTTCTTGGGTTCTTGTTGTCGTTGTTGCTCTGCAGATGCTCGATTGGAAGAAAGTCAGCCGGCGCCTCCAGAAGGCACTCCGAACTTTGATATGTATGTGAAGCATGGCCTTGGCCCTATTATGTTTAGTACGCTATGGCACAAATATACGAGGGACAATGCCGAGTTGCAGTGGCCGTTGACGGGCACTTTTGATTAACAAAAAATTGGGTTTTTACAGGAGAAGTTGTTTGCGAAAAGAAGTAGGCAGTCTATGTTTGATTCCCTTCGAACGTGGCAAAAGGAGGCTAAACAGAGGCGAATGAAAGCAGAAAAGGAGGCGCAAAATATGAGAATGCAAACATTGACTCAGAAAGCTGTAGCACATGATAAAGAGAAGCAAGAGATAGGATGTTTTGATTGAATATTGATAAATCTTATGTAGCCCGAGAAGAAAACAATACTTTTGTAGAAGAACTGTTAGATAGTCGACCCCCACCCCCATATGCCCCGCAGAGAATATATCCTGCTCTCCCCTCGCAGGCCCAGCCACCCAGTTCTTCTGTCGCTGCTGTTTCTGCTTCTGTTACTGTTGATCAGACTGCCTTGGCCACCGCACATCCTGTCCTTTCTTTGTCCTCGCCGTCTGTGGCAACTATGACTGTTAGTACTCCTGCAACACCTATTGCTTCGGCGTCTCTTACACTTGCGATGCAGCCAGCAGCGACGTTGGTGCCTGCTCCTTCTGTTGCTACCCCCACTGTGTTCTTCCATCACCCGACATTACTGACTAGTAGGACACCAGTACGTGGATTTGAGGATAGAGACTTGACGAAATTTAAGGAACTTATGGGGTGGACGTTTGTCCGATCTGATGTGGAAGATGAGGAGAAAAGGGTAGTAGCTAATCAGGCTGCCCAGTGGGCTCGGAATCCCATTTACAGTGTGGAAGATGTGTGGAATGTGATGAAAGATTATGAGTCTTTTGTACAACAGCATGCCCTTAAGCACATGTCCGCCACTTTGATCTTGAGGAAATTCCCCCACTTAATTCGGCTACGCTGCTTGATATTTTGAGCAAACTAAAATCTGGTTCCCCCACTGATCCTGCCCCCCCCCAACATTTTAAATCAGGCCTATGACATACTCTCTCCAGTAATCCTCGACCTGATCAATGCCTCTCTTTCCACAGGTATAGTCCCCCCACTGTGGAAACAGGCTATGGTTAAAGCCTTATTCAAAAAACCTACCCTGGATCCTGAAGTCTGGAGTAACTACCGTCCCATCTCCCTGTTGCCGGCGATCAGCAAGATCGCCGAGAAATATGTGAACTCTGTTCTATCTACCTTCTTGGAGTGCAATAATTGTCTCCATTCCTTCCAGATGGGTTTTAGACCTCAACATGGTACTGAGACGGCTCTTCTGGTGGTAGTGGAAGAGGCGAGAAAAATTCTAGACGCAGGAGGCTGCGCGGCTATCATCCTTTTAGATCTAAGCGCAGCCTTCGATACGGTTAACCACCAGTTGCTGATAAAAAGATTAGGCGAAGTGGGAATTGCAGGGACTATGCTCAACTGGCTCCAATCATTCTTAGAAGACTGATCCTTCAAAGGCGGTATCTCTTCCAAGTCCGTACCGCTGAATTGTGGGGTCCCCCAGGGCTCCTCCCTTAGCCCCACACTTTTTAACGTGTATTTGAGGTCTTTGGCAGAGATGGTGTTACCATTCGGGATCCAGATAATCACTTACGCCGATGACACCCAGTTGGTTGTTTCTGTTAACCAGCGGGATTCCACCAGTCCTGGACTCGCCCTCTGTCTAGAAAAAGTATCTGGGTGGATAGAAGAGTCATTCTTGAAACTCAATGGATCAAAAACGGAATTAATGCTCCTAGGGAACAAAGAAAACACAAATCTTGGGCTACTTTGGCCCAGCTCCTTTGGACCTGCCCCTACTCCCAAACATCAAATTAAAAGTCTGGGCGTATGGCTCGACCAGAACCTTGATTTCAAAGTACAAGGGCAAAAATTAGCTGCTAGCTGCTACGGGATCCTAAGAATGATCCGTAAAGTTCTCCCACTACTCCCTTTTCCTGCAAGAAGAGTCCTAGTTCAGGCTCTTATTTTGTCACGCCTTGACTATGCCAATGCTCTTTATCTTGGAGCCCCTCGCTCCTCGATTCGAAAGCTACAAATTGTTCAAAATTGCGCTGCGCGCATGCTTATGAACATCCGTAAGCGGTCCTCCGCTAAACTAGCTTTGGCATCCCTACATTGGCTCCCTATCCGTGAGCGCATAGAGTTTAAGGCCCTTTGCATAGCCCACAGGTCACTTTCAGGGAAGGGATCCCAGGTTATCCAGTCCCTCATTTAGCAATACCGTCCAAACAGAGCCCTCAGGTCAGAAACTAAACATTTACTGTCAATTCCAAGAATAACGAGAGCACGAAGTGGCGGCCGCCTCTTTTCGTATAATGTGGCTAAGATCTGGAATAATCTGCCTCTGCAGATTCGTGATCAACCTAACTACCTCATCTTCCGTAAGCAGATTAAAACATTACTCTTTCCCAAATGATTAGCTTTCAGTTTAAGGTGGAGCAGGCAATAGCGTAGGGATGCCCTTGGGTAACCAGGCGCTTTACAAATTCTGTTTCATTCATTCATTCATTCATCTGTCTTTGGGAGCAGTGTTTCAGCGATGCAGCACCGCAGATTCTATATGATATTAAGGATCATGTATATGTTACTGATATGGCGCCTGGTCAAGTTTTTGGTAATGTTGCAACGTTGGTTGCTAATCGGGGTAGACTGCTCGGGAGGAGCCTCACCCCGGTATCTCAGTTTCCAATGTGGGAGGTTCATCCCATCTATCATCCTGAAATACCAGAGCTGAGGGATCATCATAATGCTGTTACTAGACCAGGGGTAGCGGCCCGTTTCCAAGAACAATGGGTTTATACTCCGTGGAAAAGGAGTGAAGTCTTGTCTCTTAAGACTCAGTTACCTGATCCTAGGAAGAATCTAACCGCTTATTATTATAAAGAGTTGACTGAAGCTGCCTCTTCTACAGTGATGACACTTGCTGATATTGAAATGTTCTTTGGCTTACTAGTTCCAGTTGATATCTGGAGACAAGTACACACACAGGATCACGTTGCGGAATTGGGTGGTACCTGGGATCAAATTAAAGTATGGGTTCAGGAACGGAAGCCAGGTGATAAGCCTAGACCAGAGATACTTGCTTTGCCCGTCTGTATCATTACGTATATTCATTCTATTATCCCTCCGAGAAAAGTTGATTGGGACAAGTTATCGGCTTGCCGTCAAAAGAAAGATGAGTGTGTCTGATTTTTTTCACTCGGTTTGAAAGTGTGTTTCTAGACTATAGTGGACAGGATTTGTCGATCGAAGGTGGCATTCGATTGTTTGTTAATAGATTTGTTTCTAATTTACTTCCTGAGATTGCGACCCGATTACAGGCTTCCGAGAGCACCTGGTCTACATCTTCCCCTTCTGTTATTTTGAAAATGGTGCAGTATTATGAACACAGGGAAAATGAGAATAAGCAGAGGACAGAGAAGAAGCACAAGGATTTGAATACGAAAGTGTTGTTGCAGCAGGCTTCTAGTGGGAATGGTAGAGGACGTGGTGGTTCGGCACGACAGCTTCCACGCACTAGCAGGCCTACAAATACCACGCCTTTAGGGCCGAATCAGTGCGCGTATTGTAAAGAGGAGAGACACTGGCGTAGCGAGTGTCCCGTGCTTTTGCAGAAGGTGGCAGTCCCAAGAGGACGAGGTTCTCGTGGACGGGGTCATGGAGCTGGTGGCCAGGACAGGGCCCAGAATGCTGTGGCCCCACAGAGTCGTTCCGATCAGAATTATTTTGATGACCCTCGGGGAGGCCAGTATTATTATGATGATTATGATACGGATGAGGTGACAGGGATGTATTACTGCTAGGACAGCCAGGGACAGAGTGAGGGACCAGTTCCGATACCTGTAGATCAGCGTGGTCCGTACGTTAGTGCAGATGTGCATGGTTCGTCTAAGGAGTTCTTGGTGGATACAGGTGCAATGAACAGTTCTATTTCTCGTTCCTTGGTCCCTGGGGAGGCTCTGTCTGGCCATAATAATGTTTCGGTAGGTTCTTCTGGTGTACCTGTTGTGAGCCCCATTTCAAAACCCCTTGCGTTGACTATTGGTCCTTTCACTGTGGATTCACCATTCTTGTTGGCGCCTAATTGTGGAGAGAATTTGATGGGTTTGGACTTGTTGAAGAAATTGCATGCTACGATTTATTGTTCCCCGGCAGGTGTTTACATGACAATGGGCCCGAATGTCATGCGCGCTACGCCGTGTCTGTCCAAAGATGCGCCTCTTCCTGCGGAGTTTTAAGATGTGCTGCTCACTCTCTGTGCGACAGGTGACACTGATGTGGGACTGTTACAGATACCGCCAGTTTCGATCCAAGTTAAAGACAATGCTAATTTACCTCACATCCTTCAGTATAAAATACCGCAGGCAGGTGAGCGAGCTCTTTTGCAAATTGTACAGGACTTGATTGAGAAAGGAGTGGTTGAGGAGACGACTGATAATGTTTGTAATAGTCCTATTCTTCCCATTCTTAAACGGACACCTACGGGTTCCTCTGACGATCATGCAGATGTTTATCGCTTTGTGATTGACTTGCGGGAAGTTAATAAAATAGTGATTCCCCAGTTTCCAGTGGTCCCTGACATTACGACTCTTTTGACAATGATTCCTTCTTCTGCTACATACTTTTCTGTCATTGATTTGAAAAATGCGTTCTTCAGTATTCCCATTCATCCTGATAGCAGGTATCTGTTTGGGTTGACCCTAGCTGGTAGAAGCTTTAGATTCTGTTGCACTCCTCAAGGCTATACAGAGAGTCCGAGTATCTATAGTCAGGCATTGAAAGGTCAGCTGGATTCCTTGTCACTCTTTACAGGTAATGTATTGCTTCAGTATTTAGATGACTTGTTCATCACCTCAGATACAGAACAAGGTTGCAGAGACAGTACGGTTAAATTACTGTTACATTTAGCTCAACATGGCCATAAAGGATCCCTTTCCAAATTTCAGTATTGTCTACAGGAGGTCACCTACTTAGGTCACCTACTGTCGAAGGAGGGTAGGAGATTGACCCCTGAGCGCATCAGTACCATTGTAAAAATGCCCATTTCGCAAACTCAGAAAGATGTGCGCGCTTTCATAGGTATCACTTCCTATTGCAGGCAGTGGATACCTAGCTATTCGCTGTTAATCAAACCCCTGCTTGCTTTAACGCTAAAAGATGTGCATGAACCCCTGCCCTGGACGCAGGAATGTCAGCAGTCTTTTGAGCAATTGAAAACTGCGCTTTGTTCGGCTCCAGTACTCGGCACCCCAGACTATACTAAGCAGTTTGTGTTGTACGTCCATGAGCTGGCTGGTTGCGCGCTTTCTGTTCCAACACAAACATTTGGAGATAAGCAACGGCCGTGTGCTTATTTCTCTGCTGTGCTTGATCCAGTCGCACGAGCCCTCCCAAGCTGTCTAAGAGCGGTCGCGGCTGTCTCGATAAGGCAATCGGCTTGACTCGGACTTGATACTGATCTCACAGTCATGGTACCCCATGCTGGGGATACACTTTTGAATAAGACACAGACACAGCACCTCACCAGTGCACGTCTGACAGGTTATGAGCTAACGCTGTTCGCTAAACACATTACGATCAAACGATGTGCCACTCTGAATCCAGCCACGTTACTACCCCACCCTTCTGAGAATGAGGAGATTGACATACATGATTGTATCTTCCGGACAGAGGAAGAAACGAAAGGACGGGTAGACTTGACTGATGTTTCCTTATCTGACCCCCAAGGGGAACTATATGTCGATGGCTCTTGCTTTAAATTACCAGATGGCACTACAACTGCTGCGTATGCTATTACTACGCTGCACACGGTAGTTGAGACATCACGAGTTCCCTATCAGTCGGCCCAAGCTGCAGAGCTCGTTGCCCTAATACGAGCCTGCGAATTGAGTGAGGGACTGGTTGTTAATATTTATACTGACAGCCAGTACGCCTTTGGAGTCGCCCATAATTTCGGGCGACTCTGGGCAGAGAGAGGATTCCTTACTTCCCATGGCACAAAGATCCAGCACGGTCCTCTTATATATAGGCTTCTGTCTGCTTTGACACTCCCTAAGAAATTGGCAATAGCAAAGTGTGTTGCCCATAGGAAAGTTACTGACGATGTAGGTAAGGGGAACGCTTTTGCAGATCAGACAGCTAAGGAAACAGCCCGGACTAGAATGAAAAGAATGTTCATTTCAGGTCCTGCTAGGTGGGTGCCCAAGGTCACCATGTTTGAGGATACACTTGAGAATGTGAAGGAAATACAGAGTGAGGCCACAGTGGAGGAATTAGCAGTGTGGCAAGAAAGTACAGCACAACTGAACGATGAGGGATGTTGGATTGACAAGTCAGGGAAGCAGAGATGGATGTTGCCAGATGCACATGTTCTTCCTGTAGTCACCATGGCCCATGGCCAAGCGCATATTAGTGCTAAGGGTATTTGCAAGTTTTTAGACTCTGTATGGGAAATTACAACATTTCTAAGACAGCTGCACATTTAGTGAAGTACTGCATGGTGTGCATGATGCACAATCCTGGGAAAGGTACCCCTACACCACCCGGTAATTTTGCACCACCCACTTTCCCTTTTGAGGTCCTCCAGATAAACTATATCGAACTAGACAGGGTCAATAACCTGTAGTACGTGCTAGTGGTTGACTGTGCATTTAGTAAATGGGTTGAGGCTTACCCCACCAAAGACAATACAGCCATGACGACTGGAAAGGTACTCCTGAAGGAGTTCTTTCCTCGTTTCGGCGTGCCCCGTTTGATCTGGAGTGACAACGGAAGTCATTTTAATGCCAAAGTCATTCAGCTAATATGCGATGGTTTGCACATAAAACAGAAGTTTCATACTGCGAATCACCCACAGTCAGCAGGTTTGGTTGAGAAGTACAATGGTACTCTCAAACTGACATTGGCAAAGATTTAGGAGACAACAGGGTTAAACTGGCCAGATGCTTTACCATTAGCTCTTTTGTCGACAAGAACAACAGCACATTCTAGAACAGGATTGTCACCTTACGAGGTCGTGTTTGGACGCCCGGCGAACGTCTGGGGCGTCCTGCTCCCTCGTAAGTTCTCCGATATTGAGTACCCATTGTTGACAGACTACCTGTGCCAGTTAACTGAAAATTTGTGTTCTATTCACCAAGAGGTCCGGGACACTCTGCCAGATACACCAGAGGGGCCCGGACACGACATTTGGCCTGGCGATTTTGTGTTATTAGAAAACTTCCAGCGGAAGAAGAGCTTGGAGCCCCGTTGGAAGGGACCTGAACAGGTCCTCCTGGCAACTCAAACCGCCGTGAAGGTCGCCGGCCGAAAGAACTGGATTTATGCCAGCCATTGCCGCAGGATACCCTTGCCCTATGATCAGTGGGTGAGGGACGGTATCGGGGATACTGAGTGTGAGAAGGTGCCTCAGTTCGTCCCCTTCAGCGACGCAAAATTAACGTGGACCCAAACGGATACAGAGAATGATGACGCACTAAATGCAGCAGTCCCTCCAGAATTCCGAGCCATTAAAGAGCCACTGTTTGTTGACCCCTCTGTGCCTGGAGTCACCAGGTACAATTTGCGTCCTCGGCTGAGGAATAGTGCACCAAAGGAGAAGTCAGATTAGTTAGGGATGGACTGTGTAAGTTAGGGTGTACTTTGCTATAATACCAACGGTGTTAGTTTAGGGTGTCATGAGATTGGTGCACTGTTCTGACATTGGACAGGATAAACCGAACGTGCTCCCTAGGAGGGGGGTACATTATCCTGTGCGACGTGGGATTCATCGTGAGCTTAGGACTGAGCAAGCTCCACATCCGGTGCTCAAGAGCACCAACGTTGATGAACAATAGGAGCCTGTACCAGTGAGGCTCTGACGGACACTGGGAACATTTATGCTATCAGTTTTATTGCATTCCTCTTCTTGTTTCATGATGCATCTGTTTGGTCGACCTATTGAGGAGGAGGAACAGCCGTTTGCACCACCGCGTTTAACGCGGGGGTGGTCAACAAAGAGTAAAATAGTTTGCATATTAATTGTTGTGATTACGCTAATAATAATACTTGGAATATCCTGGTTTCTAGAAGAAAAGTATCCTGTACACACTTTGGTTGGTACGACGCCTACTCCCCCTGAGCATGTTTTTGTCACTTTGGCTCCACACAAGGAAGAGCATAGATTGTCCTACACTGATAATGTTTTTATACAAATGTTACATCAAGCTCATAATGTGTCCAATACAACTAATTGTTGGGTTTGTGGATTGCTCCCCTCAGTTACTCATAAGGGCGACAATTTGTTGTCCATGCCATTGTCATATATTGGTAGCTGTGAAGGTTGGTTTGAATTGTTCATTATGGTTCACTACCATTTCCAACTCTCTACTCTGGTTATGACACCTGCTGATTCTCGCACTGTGGTAGAGTATATAAGTTTCCATCATGGGTTTACTCCCATAGGACCGGCAGGACAAGGGACCTTTGGTACATTGTCCCCAAATTCCTGTATGAGCACATATGAAAGAGTGAAGAACGAAACATGGCTTCAAATGAAAATGGCTGATTTCCAAAGGTTCAACACCTCTGAGTATTTTCATTCTTTCCAAGCCCGCAATATTACTGGGGACAAACCGATGCCGGTGTCTGTGGTCAACACAACAGCTAGTTTCTGTGTCCAGGGGACTGGGGAGGTAATTGTGGGGGAGAGTAAATTAACCCTGGGCGTAGGACTACGCTACGCTCGCGTAGTTTGCGTAGTTTGCGCTACTACGCACTACGCGAATTGCACGTAGCACAGTGCAAAAACACGTAGCCCAACGTAGCGGGCATTTTTTGCTTGCTTGCGGTCCTCAACATCAAGTTGGCGACCGCGAGCGAGCAAAATGACATCCCGGCGAGACTTTTTCCTCGTTCGCGATCAGCAACATCAAGTTGCCGATCGCGAGCGTGGAAAATAAACCTCCCGGCGAGATTCTCAACGCGGGGAGGTCAGGTTTCTCATTGCGAGTGGTCGCGTATGCTCGCGACCGCTCGCGAGGAGAAACTACCAGTCCGCGTTGAGAAAACTGCTGCTCGAGTACAAATCTACTCGAGGGGCAGAAAACGACCGCTTGCACTGTGCAAGATGCCGTTTGCAATGATTGCACAGTGCAGACAAGCATCCGGCACTGTGCAATCAGTGCGAACAGCATTTTCCCTACCGCACTACGCAGTTCGCGTAGCTACGCGTAGCTTGTGTAGTGCGAAGTGCACTTCGCGTAGCCTAGCGTAGCGCCACTATGCAAACTACGCCCAGGGTTAGAGTAAATGCAATTTCATCTACAGACTGAGAACGATTAATAGTCTGCCTTTGATCCTACCCCTGTCATGTAGTTCCTATAGTACCCCTGCAGGACCTGCGCGTTTGGATAACATAAGCTGTGGGTTTGGTGGTAGACTGGCTTTGTGCACCCCCACCGCGTATGTTAGCTGGATTTGCATTAGCTAGCTCACAGTGCCACTAGAATCTCCTCTTATCGGGGAGAGATTAGTTCCTGGCAACCTTAGATCATGACAACCCTGATCCCTCAGAATCGTGGAAACAATGTACTACTTTTCGCTCAGTCACTCGTGCTTATTTGTTCGGTTTGTCTCAGAGAGTTACACAGAATAAACAGTCTGGGCGTTTCAATAAGTATTTTATTGAACAGTTGTTATTCTGGTGTAGAATATATGTGCTGCAGCAACCAGCAGACAATAGCAGAGATATATTATCAGCAGTACGATGAAAGTGAAAGGATAGTACAGTTCTACCATATTGCAATAATAATGGTTACATACATGAATATATAAAATGCATTATAAAAGTGCACGTACTCCTACGATGCCTAACTAGATTTACCTAAGTGTACCTAGCATGTGTGTAGGTCTAAAAGCCTAAGAGCCAAGAATCCTTCTAGGATTTAGTCGAACCCCATTACCTGAATAGAGAGAGTGTGGGACCCCATCCTGGTCTCGAGTTGGACACCCCACAAGGGCTGTGTTAGACCGCTGTCAGCTGGAGCGACTGCATGCAGGAGCCTCAGCGTCTCTGGTCAGTGTGTCGGCATGGAACTCTCTGTTCCCTCTATCTTACCGTGGCAAGATGTGGTGTATTTATACCCTAAAGTATCTCGTCCCTCAGTATGGTCTGTATTGGTCTTTGTTAGACATGAGGAAGACGTCAGGGGTGAACTTTGTACATACATATTATGCGGGAGATGTAGCTGGTGAATGCTCATGCATAATTTATGAGTACATTGTAGGCCTGTGTTCGGGAAAAACCCTGCAGTGTTCAAACCACAGACTAGATAACATTCAACCCTCAGAGCTCGTTGTGTACTGTAGGGAACTAATGTAGGTGAAAGATCATGCCTATATTAGGGCATAGGAGATCATGACTATAATAGGGCATAGACGATTATGACCAAAATAGGGCATATACGATTATGACCATAATAGGGCATATGCGAATATGACCATATACAATTGCATGTCCAAGGTGTTTTCCTGGTTCAGGCAAAACCAACTGTTATGTAATTCCGATAAGTCCGAAATTATCTGTTTCGGCCATAGTCCCGGCGTGGAACGGCGTAATTGGTGGCCTCAGGACATGTCCCCCCCACCTGTCCAGTTACCACCGTAAAAAACCATGGGGTAAAAATGGATGCGGACATGTCCATGAAGGCACAAGTTCAATGTGTGGCCGCCACCTGTTTCGGACTACTGAAAATGATGAGGAACTTTCTCCCTCTCCTTTCAGTTCCCCATAGGAAAACAGTGGTCCAAGCTTTGATAACATCTAGGCTTGACTACGCCAACGTTCTGTATCTTGGCCTCCCTGACTACCTACTAGGTCGTTTGCAGGTGGTACAGAATGCGGCAGCAAGGGCTGTCTTGTTGGTTGACCTTAGAACTCATATGATGCCCCACTTGATGTCCCTGCACTGGCTCCCGGTGCGGAAAAGGGTGATTTTTAAGGCCCTGGTACTAGTCTTCAAAGCCTTTCACAATGTTGGAGCCTCCTACATCAGGAATAGAATCCAGCCATATGCTCCTATCAGAACCCTGCGTTCCTCAACTCAGAAGCTGTCGGTCGTGCCAAAATTCGCACGTTCTCGGTTGGGCGGACGCTCGTTCCAGGTGACCGCTACTAAGCTGTGGAATAGCCTGCCGCCTCTCCTGAGACAGGAACAAGTTCTCCTCAGCTTTAGAAGAAAGTTAAAAACCTGGTTGTTTCAATGAGAGCTGAGTCACCCGTAGCCGCTCCCAACTGTTCTGTCAATAGGGTTAAGTTAGCGCCGGGACACTCTTAAGAGTAGCCGTGCGCTTTACAAATACCCCTATAACATAACATAACATATGAACGCGTCTATATTAAGGCCTCTATATGAAACATAACACCCACTCCATTTCCGAATTGGATGACAATGACCATACTTAAAATCTGGACAATTTAAAATTTTTCCTAAAAACATGGTTTTAAAAAGACATTTAAAAATGATTAAAAATGTTAAAAGTCAGCTATTCTTTTGTTGCCACTTGAAAAAGTCAATTTTGTCTCACTTATAAAAGTTGCATTACTACAAGCAGAAGGCCATTCTTTCTCAAGTGAAAGTGTCAATTTAGGAAATGTTCCAAATTTAGTTCGTTTATTTATGAAACGAAGTGGAGAAGCTGAATTCTTTCCCAGGACGCGATGAGCCAATTCCAGATTAAGTGTCCTAGCTGGGAGATACAGCATTATCGGTGTTAGCTACTGCAGACGACAAATCCCACGCCTCACAGAGAACGTCAATCGCACATAGATGGAATTCAGCACCGCCAACAGTCGGTGCTGCGGCAGCTTGTGCGGCAGTTGTTACCTGAGTGCCTGTGGAGGAGCCACCTAACCCAGCAGGAGCAAACGGCACCTGTGGATTCTCAAGGAATGCGTTCATCAGAATTGGAAGATGCTGGGGACAACGCAGAGCATGGGCCTTTAGGGGGTCCAGCATAGCATCCATGTCCGGAGGCGTATCTGATGGAAACGTTAGACAGAGATCCAACGTGCATTCTTCTCCGCAAAATAGGCATCGAAGAACAGGTAAGATGCAGTCCACCCAGACTGGTCTAAACGATAGAAACCAAGAGGCGTTCAGTTCTCTTAGGCAAGGTATACCCAGAAGCTGAACCATGCATTCACGGTACTTCCGCTCCATGAGTACGTTCGCCATTTCCTCGGAAATTGGGCCGTCCATTGCGTAGCAGTAAGATTACAATCAGGACTCCTGCAATTAGGAACAGGATAAGCTGGAGACCTCCTAACACGCTTCCCAATACGGAGTGTATAAAATTTGGGATTACTCCGAGGACTGTCTGAAAGGTGCTTAATAGTCCTGACCCTATGGTCTTAAATAGGTGTACAATACCGCTCATATCAGACATGCTAAAGATACGACCCACCATTTCTATGAAATGAAAGGGGCAGTTCGTACGTATAAGCGCCTGTATCTCAGTCGAGGTCCTTGCAACTTTAAGTTCAAAGGTTTCTCGAGCGGAGGTTAAGGGCACGGGTTGCTGTAAAAGCATGGCTTTCAGTCTGCTCAAAGTATCAAATTGTATGAAGGAAACATTCAACGAAGGCCATAACGCCGCCTCCCTGACTGTTCAGTGGCGGAAACAATACTTGCATACAGCAAGTAACCCTGGAGTTAACAGTGACCAGATAGGCGACGCCCGGAAGCATCCCACAGCAACCTTGATTGTTTAGCATCAAGTAACTCCCATTCGAGAGCAGCTGGAAAACCAGCGTGATCATGGCCGCTGGGGTCCCTGACATGTGACAAGATAGATTTGCTACCGAACCACTACATGCTCCGTGCAGAGAAATATCCTGACACATGAGAGAAGCTGCTGAAAGCGTTCTTGCAGTTTGTACCACTCAGAAACACTTCTCGATCCCCACTCCGGCATCGATATCTATATGGTAACTCCCAAGTTTCCTTAATGTATCCCTTACCCATATTTTCATATTTGCCTGCCTGCCTTTGCTCAAGGCAATATTGAAACTGAAACGTAGTGACCGGCAGAGTGATTTGGCCATGAATTAGCCATTCAGTTGATGGTGATTCGGCTACAGTGAATGGTAACCTTTCCAGTTTCTCAATACGCAGCATTGTATATTTGGCTCCCCTTTGTGCCATTTCTTTCTGTTTATCAGTTAGATTGTATTCTGAAAACAGAGACGTGGTGTTTATAAAACTCCAGGGTACATAGCCTGCACGCAAAGATTGCAGCGTCCAGCTTAACATCACAATAGAACGTAACTGTGATTGCCCGTGTTGTAACAAGGCCAGATCTTGTTCTAATATGTCGATTGCCGAAGATACAATGTTGCCTAAGGAGCAAATCCTGGAGGTCAAAGTTGTTAACCCATTGTCCACTACAGCTAATGCCTTCTCTGGGTTAATACGGTCTATTTCCCATATTCTTTCTGCGGCCTCCTGTTGGGATATTTTCCAGTTTTCATTATAATAGGCATAAATGCCAGCATATATGAAAAGTTTCTGACATGTTTTCCTTTGGCCTAGCAAGAAATCCCTAAGGTCTACATCAGGTGTGAGTAAGGTCAAGTGATGTTTTACTTCTGTGAGTGTTGAGGTTTCTAGCCAATCAAGGCACAACTTCCCAACACTGTAGGATGTCACTACCCCTGGGTGTTGTCTCTGTACATAGCGTGTATCTGGCCTACTGATACTAAACCCCTCGGCTATACCTAGGAATCTCTGTTGACATGTGTTTATGTCAATGGGCCAAATCAGCCATTCTGTCCAATTGGGATCTGACCTGTTGTACTGGAGAATGTCATCTAATCCTACCCTGTGTGTAGTTGAATTCTGCCTCCCACCCATCTGTGATGGTGCTGGAAACCCCGGTGTGTTCATTTCCTTATTCTTGGCTAGTCCAAGACAGGATGTCTGTTGCACAGTTTCATTTAGAAATATCATCTGCTGTGGAATGAGGCATGCTCTAAAAAGCGCTTCTGTTCCCTGGACCTGCCAGTCCCTAGAACCCCAGATCAATTTTAAATCTATAGTGTCCTTCCATAGGTCGAAACCCTGTGTAGACAACTGGGCCATAAAGGAAGCAGAGTAAATCTGTTTGGTGTTAGTCAACATAATTTCTGTGCCGATGTTGTTGCCACCTTGTAATAAAATGACTTCTGGTCAGATGTATTAAACCCTGAAAAGTATGTGAATTTCTATGCAAAAGTTTGCGAACTACCTTTTGGAGGTGTTGGGCAGTGTTCCCACTGGTGATATTCAAATACATTTCTATGTGTTATAGATTTGTGCAAGAAATGATGACCATAATGTTGGTAACAGTCCAATGTATCATAGTCTGAAGTACCTTCTGACATTTCATTGTTCGGAAAAGGTGCACTTTTTTCTAAATCAGACATCATATTGTTTACAGATTCAGTGTCCCAATCATCAGACAATGTACTGGAGGTAATGATATCACTTAAAGAAATTTTAAATACATGTTTAAGCTTTAAAAGTTCAGTCGAACCGAATATATCGAAATCAATCTTGTCCCATACTATACCGTCCGGTATAGGAACTGCTGTGATGTTCACTGAAGACAAGTCTCTTGGTTCACGATGTGAAGACTGGTGTGGTTTTAAAATCAAATTGACTCTTTGGGCTGTAGAGCTCTGCTGGAGATATCGTCCATTAATAAGCATACTAAAAGTTATAATTAAACCTAGCGAGAAACGAAAAAATAGAATCCCAGTGATATACCATAGTTCTAACCAAGGTGACACCAGGTAAGTCTTTCCAAAAAAGTGCAAAAAGTCAATGAGTTTCTGTTTGTGTAATTTTTTGGCTGGCGTCGTTTCCGGATCGCTTGGATCCAGTGAAAACGTATCAAAGTTCATGAAATAGCCAGAAGCAGTTTGATCAATTGTTGGAATTGCATCGGGATTTGTTGAAATTGGATTTCGCTCTTGACGAGGAATGTTGACGTAGACGTCTGCAGTCGGTCTTATTGCAACTTGGTTGTTAAGTTGATTTTCATTTTGAAGTCGAACTTGTTGAAGTGGAACGAGTTCCATAGCATTGTTGCTTAGTCCTTCATTCAGTACAGGTGGCTCTTCAAACGTGATGAGTCTTTCTGTTTGAACTTCTTGGATTGTAGCCAGAGGAGGGCGTCTGCTACTGTGGAGTCCACGGGGCCTACTGTTTAGTATCAGCCACATAGTGTGGTTTGATTAAGTCGATTGAGACAAATCTTTTCTCCTTTTTCCCGGCAAGAGGTGGCAGAAGTACTGTTCTTGTGCCTTGGATTGCTAGGACCGGTTCAGCTGTTCTGTAGGATGGTCCAAATTCTTTTTTGTCTGCAATCTTTTCTCTGACCAGATCCCCGACTTTTGGGATCCAGACAGGTCTTGCCGTTACTGCCTTGACTTCCTCAGTGGCGGTCTGTTTTAAGTGGACGTTGCATTGTTGTGTCCTGGATTCATTTAGATCCTGTAAAACAGCTAAACAATCATGGATATCAAATGGTTTTTCATCCGCCACTGTGCCTCCACAATCAAGATCAGTTACCCACATTCTTGTCCCAAATAGGACCTCGTAAGGAGTGACACACCCTAGAGAGCTTCTTGGCTGATTGTTTAGGGCTCTTTGTACCCCATATAAGTGATCAACACATCTACCGCCCTTGCCTAATACCCTAGCTGTTAAAGATTGCTTTAAGTCACGGTTTTTCCTCCCCACAACAGAATTTCCCTCAGGATGGTACGGAGAGGAGTACCGCAATGCTACGCCCATTCCTTCCATGGCCTCTTTGTAAGCCCAAGAGCTAAACGCCGGGCCACGGTCAGAATGTAACGTGCCAACTGCGTATGTGCCGATAAAGACTCGCAAATCTTTTATAACAGTTCAAACGTCAGCACAGCGCTGAGGCCAAACCCATAGGAATCTAGAGCAGGAATCCACTGCAACCATGATATATTTCTTGGCCCCATCAGATTGTAGGGGTCCGCAGTGGTCCAAATATACACATGCGAGAGGTTTGTCTGATTTTAGTAATGGTGTCTGCGCTGGGCGTGTTACGGTGGAGCCTTTCATCTGCTGGCAGATGTCGCACTTTAAGACGTAGTCTTTGGTCTGCTTTGTTAACACTGGCCACCAGTAGCGCTGTTTCAGTAAAGAAATAGTCGCTGTGACGCCTGTATGCGCAGAACCCAAACCCTCATGTGCTGCTAGAATTAAGCCTTGCCTACGATCCATATTTGGTATTACTCTATCCCCCACTCCAGGAATCTGAGCATATGGAATGTTTTGTGCATCTAACTTGTAGGAGTATTTGAGTGGAAATGTTTTAGGTACTGCTGTGCTGCCTTTCCGTGAAGCATTGACAGCTACCAAAATCTCGCAGTCTATTCTCGTTTTTGAACGAGTGATTGCAGCTACGGACGCTGTGCGTACAGCCCCTTTGCGGCTTCATCAGCCAATGAATTCCCTTCAACGTGAACGCCATCACGCTGATGACTCAGTGTATGTATCACGTGAGCCCTTGGTAGTTCGTTTCTCAACTCCACTACCTGTTCCCATAGCATTTTATGCTTAATTGTGCCACCTTTTGCGTCTTTAAACCCGTTTTGTTCCCAATGATGTAAGTATTCATTGTACGACTGTACACAATAAAAGGAATCACACACAATTAGTGTGGGGAATTCATGTTCCGTATTTACCAGTGCCAGTATTAGTGCTTTTAATTCTGCTAACTGGGCCGTGCAGTCTCCTAGAGATTGCGTTTTAGTGCAACTTGGATGGAACTTTCCATCGCGCATGCGACCTTTAACGATTGCACACGCTGCGCTGTAAGCTTGCTTACTCCCTATGGCCGGTTGAGCAGATCCGTCAGTGTAAATAATATATTCATACTGATCTAGAGGCAAAATTTCATTTGGTAGAGGATATTCTTGTTCGTATTGCAGAAATGCCTGTGTTTTTAAACTTGGATCAAATCTGTATTCAACATCCGTTGCAGTAAGAGAATTAGCCCATTGTATCCATCTGGGATATAAGGCTTTCGCATTTGGAATGCTAGCCTTTGTAACAGCCTCTAAGGCTGGTACTGGGGTCACGACTATTATGCGCTTTCCCTGAGCCAGAGCTCTTTCTCTTGCTACAGCAGTCTGCACTGCTGTCAGGATTTTTTCTGTTGAAGTGAAACGCATCTCTGCGTTTGTGTACAGGTGTGATTTGTATGCGATTGGTACTGTTTCTCCTTCATTGAAAGTTAAATAAGTGTACCCGCATTGACCCGCTATTACTCGGATCACTAAGTTGCGTACGTTTACGCGTGTCTGTAAGTGTTTTGAAGCTATCATGTCTTCCTGTAGTAAACGTAGGATGTTTGTATGTTCCTGTGTCCATTGTCTGACTGAAAAATCAGGTTTTATTAAGTCGTAGAAAGGTTTTACTCTTTCTGCGTAATCCAAAATGTATGTTCGACCAAAATTTAGGAATCCCAGAATTGATTGTAAATTCTTTAATGATTTTGGAGGTTGGAGCAGCGCACACTTTTCTAAAAAGTTAGTTGCTAGGCTTTTTCCTTCACTTGACAGCTCATACCCTAAGAACAGGACATTGAGATGGGCAATTTTTGATTTTTGGAAATTAAATTTATAGCCCTCAGAGGCGAATCCCATAATAATGGTGCTCACCCTGGTCAAGTGCCTCGGTAAGTCATCGTCCGTCAGATAAATATCATCCACATAGGACAATGCTTCTTCATCCAAATTTTGGAGTAACTCTGTTACTCTTGCTGAAAACAACCCCGGGCTATTCTTATACCCTTGGGCGAGTCGACAAAATTGCCGTTGGGACCCTAGCGCTGAGAATACGGTCAAATACCTGCTTTCAGACGCTATATTTTGGCAGAAAAATCCATTCGAGATATCAAGTGTTGTTTTGTATTTTTCCGCACAATGTTATTCATTAATGCGGCACTGTGAGCATTTTGAACTGCAAATGTCTTTGTGCAAGTGTTTAAATGTCTGTAATCCAAAACTAAACGATATGTGTTGTCAGGTTTCATTATGGGAAACAAAGGATTGTTCATAGGTGAAGTGCAATTTTCAATCATCCCCTGGTATTCTAGTTGATCTAGGATCTCCCTGACTTGTTTTTTAGCTTCCTGCTTTATAGGATATTGCCTTTGAGCATTTGGGGAAACTTTTAACGGGATCACGTGGTGGGTTGAATCCTCATCCCAACCAACATGATTTTTGTACAATGCTGGAGCTAGGGCAACAGCCCACTCCTGCGCATATGCATGTTTTAAATGTATGGGAACGAGGTCGGAAAAGGCAGGAAAAAGTTTAGTTTCTCCCCTAGGGCACTCCATGACGAATGCTGGCGGCCAGTCTTGCTCTGCTAATAGGATGTCATATCCATATGACAGATTTTTCCAAAATAGACCTTTAATTTTTCTGGGCTTGTCCCCCTCCATCTGGAGTGTTATCTCATGTAACTTATGTGGGACACTTACCCGAGTATCAGGTGTTTCCACCGTGATATACTCACTCAACTCCGTTGTCACCAGAAATTCCGTCAGGTTCTGGCGAGCTATCGTTACTTCTGCCGCGCTGTCTAGCATCGTCAGAGCCCATTCCCCGTTCAGAAGCTGTGTCCTCAGAATTCTGGGCATGTCTGATCTTAAGACCTGCTACCTTCTTCTTTTTGAACTGAGGTTTTTGTTTTTGTTTATCATCTTTTTTAGGTGCGTAGTCCGCAGCGCATTGCGTGTCTCTGGACTTTGTATGCTCCTCTGACCATCCTTCCCTCTCGGAGTTTTTTGATGAACCCTGAAAGGAACGAGAGGAACGTGTATCAGTATTCTGATACCTGTCAGGTTTTTTAATATTATCCCTATTTCGGAGGTTGTACCTCCTTTCAGAGGGCTCCTGTTGAGGAGACCTACCTCTGGATTGAGATCTGCTGTCTTTAGACTTTTGTTGTTTTTTATTTTCCCACTTCTTTTTAGAAGAAGTAGGTGTCTGCTTTGTAGTGTTCTTTTCAGAACTGTCCACCAGTTGTGATTTTAATGCTTTCCCACCTAAACTGTCTCTGCCTAGTTCTGCATATGCAGTTTCAATTATTTTGGGTAGTTCGTCTGGTTGATCTGCTGGACTGAACTCCCTTAGGCGTTGGCGGATTGCCACTGAAGCTGCTTCCCCCTTAATGTTAGCTAGTATTATGGCTGATACCTGTTCGTAGTTATATAGTAACTTCATCCCTAAGTTAAGGGCAGGCTCTGCTCCGTACTCATTTTGTATCTGTCTCAATACATCAGGTACTACTGCTAAGGACAGGATACCATGCGTTCTGGTACATATGGCAGCAAAGACTGTACTCCAAGAGGTGCAGTCCTCTACTTGTGGTGTGATCCCCATGGGCAAGCAGATTGTTAGTATTCTGTGTTTATCACAGGTGGTAGTATTAGGGAATACCGCCTCAAGCTGAGTTATTTTCTGAGCTATCCAGAATGGTATTTGTTCGCGTTTTGTGGGCATTTTGCCCATTACCGCGTGTAATGTTTGAGGAGTAATTTTATTTCCTGTACCCTGAGCTGGAGTACTATTTGCTGCACCTGGTGCAGGTTGGATTGTTAAAGTCCTCATGACAAATTGTGTCAAATTGTGTCAGGTTTCTGTAGATTTTAATTAAATCTTTGTGTTGTACGAGTAAGTCTCCTGGTGGCATTGTGTCAATGTCAGGATGTGGTGTGTAGGCCGCTAATATTGGCCATGTGGCTCCTTCACCTCCGAGTGGGCCTAACCTTGCTCTTCCTTGTATGTGGGGTAGGGCGCCATTAAACCAGTAATAATGATCCTGGTAAGTGAGTGGAATCTCTATGTCCTCAAACGGACAATATTCCAGTGGTGCATCTCCTTACTATATAGTAGTGAAATGTATTTGTTACTGCATTTGCTGCTGGGAGTGTAACCCATGAATAGAATACCTCTATTTTGTTTGATTCGTGTGCCTCAATCACGAAAACTACAATGCCACTCCTGGCTTGCACACCATTTTCTAATAGTCTTAGGGTGACTGTCCTTCTGAATTTTGGTGCAATCTGTATTGCATCCGCAGGATCTTCCCCCTCTTCTGAAAAATTCAGTTCAACTCTCTCTGCCCTTACCTTGGTATTGGACATGTTTAGAGGAAGAAGTGTTCCAAGGGAACTAAGATAAGGTGTTATGCACAATTTTTAGGAACCCTATGTCCTTTCAAGCTTGAATAACCAACAGCCAATAAATAGTATTTTCGTACTACTCAGCTGTGGCGGATTTTGTGCCCACCCACTCCAGACGTCTCTGGGGTTTTGTGAGTAGGTTCTCTGAGAATAGCACGACTGAACTACTCAGATTCTACTGTTAAATAAGTACCCAACCAACGTTGGTGGCGCCATGTCGTATAGTTCCTATAGTACCCCTGCAGGACCTGCGCGTTTGGATAACATAAGCTGTGGGTTTGGTGGTAGACTGGCTCTGTGCACCCCCACCGCGTATGTTAGCCGGATTTGCATTAGCTAGCTCACAGTGCCACTAGAATCTCCTCTTATCGGGGAGAGATTAGTTCCTGGCAACCTTAGATCATGACAACCCTGATCCCTCAGAATCGTGGAAACAATGTACTACTTTTCGCTCAGTCACTCGTGCCTATTTGTTCGGTTTGTCTCAGAGAGTTACACAGAATAAACAGTCTGGGCATTTCAATAAGTATTTTATTGAACAGTTGTTATTCTGGTGTAGAATATATGTGCTGCAGTAACCAGCAGACAATAGCAGAGATATATTATCAGCAGTACGATGAAAGTGAAAGGATAGTACAGTTCAACCATATTGCAATAATAATGGTTACATACATGAATATATAAAATGCATTATAAAGGTGCACGTACTCCTACGATGCCTAACTAGATGTACCTAAGTGTACCTAGCATGTGTGTAGGTCTAAAAGCCTAAGAGCCAAGAATCCTTCTAGGATTTAGTCGAACCCCATTACCTGAATAGAGAGAGTGTGGGACCCCGTCCTGGTCTCGAGTTGGACACCCCGCAAGGGCTGTGTTAGACCACTGTCAGCTGGAGCGACTGCATGCAAGAGCCTCAGCGTCTCTGGTCAGTGTGTTGGCATGGAAGTCTCGGTTCCCGCTATCTTACCGTGGCAAGATGTGGTGTATTTATACCCTAAAGTATCTCGTCCCTCAGTATGGTTTGTATTGGTCTTTGTTAGACATGAGGAAGACGTCAGGGGTGAACTTTGTACATACATATTATGCGGGAGATGTAGCTGGTGAATGCTCATGCATAATTTATGAGTACATTGTAGGCCTGTGTGCGGGAAAAACCCTGCAGTGTTCAAACCACAGACTAGATAACATTCAACCGTCAGAGCTCGTTGTGTACTGTAGGGAACTAATGTAGGTGAAAGATCATGCCTATATTAGGGCATAGGAGATCATGACTATAATAGGGCATAGACGATTATGACCAAAATAGGGCATATACGATTATGACCATAATAGGGCATATGCGAATATGACCATATACGGCATATATGAACGCGTCTATATTAGGGCCTCTATATGAAACATAACACCCCATAATGTCTATTTTGTCTGTGGATCCCAAGCTCATGTCTGGCTTCTGAGGGTATGGTCAGGCAGATGTTACCTCTCTTTCCTCCTTCCCCCTGTGTATGTTGCCCCATCCAATTATCATAAAGATCATCAGCTGCAGCGTAGGAGTACATACTTGCCCCGAGTCAGAAGGGTTGTTGACACAAAGGATATAGATCAGACAGACACTACTGCACAACAGTTTGGGGATGCCATAAAGGGTCTACTACCTTATTGAGGTCCCATGTCTCCAAATTCGTCGGTTAACAAGAGTTGTGGAAGGGGTTATCAATACGACTGCTGGGATAATGACAAATATCACTGCTGAGCTCCAGGCTACGAGATTAGTCACTTTGCAGAACAGGATGGTGTTAGACGTCATCCTGACAGATCGCGGAGGGGCCTGTCGCGTCATTGGCAGCAGCTGTTGCGTTTACATACCTGATCACGCTCCCAGTGTGTATGCAGCTGTACAAAAATTGCATAGACTTTCGTCTGATATACACCAAGAGACAGGCTCTGGGACCCTATCAGGGTGGTTCTGGAATATACTAACCTCCTAGGGTTGGAAGATCCTCACTTTTCTGGCTGTAGTTGCCGGTATCTTCTTCACGTGCTGCCTCTGCATACAATGTTTCCCAGCTTGTTGTTCCTATTGTGTGACTATCCTCATTCCCAAGCCGAGATGACAGTCGATGATACTAGAGCAGCAGTTATGTTACAAAAACAGATTGATGAAATGATGCAGATTGATGAGGGCATCTTTGATTCTACATCATCCCTTGCAGCGTCTATTCCTGAAGCCGAGTATATGGATTGTTCTGAGTACTGATGTCCTTTTGCTTATTAGAATGTTATGTCTTTTCCGCCCACCATATATAAATTGTTAGCAAATGCTAAAAGAAGGGTCTGATGAAATGAATATGTTTTTGCTATTTTGTTCGTGCATTGTTCTATGTAAGTTAGCATTCGCGGCACCATTTTATGTTCAGCCGCCATTTTGATCCATGAGCGAAACTAATCCCTCTCTCTGCCTCTGCGAGAAGCAGCTTCGATAGTTTTCATTTCTCCATGGTTGGGCCTTGCTGAACTCATGAATACACTGTTCTTATTAGCGCATACCTTTCCCATTAGATAGAGGCCTGCTCCCACAAGTGCAGCGATGGGCACAGGCAGAACGACCTTGGCATAGAGATAGTGTGTGCCCGGTCTCAGGATCGAAACTTATCCTTCTGTACCTCCTTTGTGTAGCTGCCTCCATCTGGAAATTTCCATCTTGGGCGTGCCTTCTTTGGTTCTGAATCGTACATAATGTATCACCATGTTTGCTGATGTCAGTCCCTCTGCAGCAATCCCTAGAGACTGGGCAGATTGGGCTCCGCTAGAGTGTACCTGAATAAATACTTGGTTTGTATTCTCTACTGTCTGACCGGCTCTTCATTTGTATGGAAGGCTGAGAGGTGGTCGCGAGTGACCTGGGTGGCACAAATCGGGTCACTTCCTTGAGGAGTAGCAGGGAGCAAGCTAGAGGTCGCAGCTGCGACCCCTGACTACCCCCAAATGACGACCATGGTTACCCCTGGTGCAGTAGTGGGTAATGTGTTAGTCCACTTCGCTCCGCTGGAGTGGATCAGGCAACCTCACCGTCTGCCCACAGGCTGGGCCTGCAGTGAGCAAAAACAGTCCCAGGTGCTCCCAGGTTGACAGGTGTGGCCTGCATCTCCAAACACGCGGACACTCAGCTCAGTGTCGAAGTGCAGTGATCCTGGCGCTTCAAATGCAGGTGCGGGCCTGGCTGGTGTGACTCCGTAACACTATGGGATGAGTGTTAGTTCTACCTGGGCTAATCTGCCAAAGCAGGCACCGGCTTAACTGGGCGATCACAGTCACTAGGGCAGTCGTCACCATGATTGGGACTGCGCACTGACCGCAGCAGTTGTAGTCCCAAATGGGCGGTCCAGTCACCATGGCATGGCAGCCCGGACTGGGCCAATGAAGGTACAAATGTTTGATGTGGTTTTCACTAGGAACTTTGTCCGATAGACCAGGGCAGAACCGTCTGCAGCATGGGTCATTCCAAGCTTTGCTCTCAGGGAGTCAGCTCTCTCAGGATGTCCTTCAGTCCCTGGAACATGCTGGGTTTCTCCTCCTGTAGGTCTCTCCTCCTGCAGGACAAGGCACATTTTTTCCCTCTCTCAGCAGGCAGGCAGGCTTTGAGACACTTACTGAGATACTCGGCGCCTCCAGCAGAAAGTGTAGAATTTAGATGATGTCCCCTCACCTCTGGGAGACTGACCATCAAACAGACACCAACGCTGGTCATACAACAGACCTTCGAGCACTCTACGGAACTCTTCCTTCCTTGGTCGTGAAGTACTTGGAACTAGAACCAAGCAGGGTGGTTTATGACCCACTTTTATGTACATTTTCTTGACCGGGGTTGTGGATCCACTGTCTCAAACCTCAGACCCGGTTTGGGTTGGTTCTCTTTTCATATATTCTTCTCAGGCTGCTCTCCACACACACCCTTTGCATGGAATGATGCTTCTCGCAGCAGGTAGCACTAAGGCTGCCTTCAAACCAGACTGCCCACAACGAAGGCACAATGAGGTCTTCGGCTTCTGCACGTGGCTTTATCAGCCTCTCTGAAGCAGCAATCAGGGATAGACAAAAGGGTAAGCATTACCTAGAAAGCTCCTCAGCTAGCACCACAGAAACTGTGGTCCATCCCTCACCCCTGTCATCAACCAAATGGCAGTGCTCAGAAAGTAGTGATCAGCAGCTCCTTGCTAACAACGTCCTCAGGGACTTTCTAGAGGCGGCCCTGTCTCCATCCCCTTCACTTCAGTGTCTGGATCTCCTCCCTCCACCCACAGGCCTGCAAGCAATGCACTTCCACTGTCTGGAGAAACTGTCCCTATCCCCCATCCTGTGCCAGGCTAAACAGGGGCCTCCAAAATTGATCCCGCCTGCTTCAATACTCAGATCTAGGCACACACAGAGCTCTACTACTTCACATGTGCTTCACACACTCACAAACTCTACATACACACAGGATGCCCGCTCAAGGTTTGGGTCATACACATCAGGAGGTTTTTTTTGTTTTTTGTTTTTTTGTGGAGTTTTATATAGCGCGAACTAGACCGAAAGGTATCAGAGCGCTTTACATGAGCACCAGTTACGTTGCAGACGGACACATTCATTTTTTTTTTTTGTTAGGCACGGGGAGATTAAGTGATTTTCCCAGAATCACAGAATATTGAGTGTCCCTGCCGAGACTCGAACTCGGTTCCCCAGCTCCGAGGTCAACCGCCCTAGCCATGAGGCCACATGCTCTCCCTAAATCAGGAGGTAAATGCAAAGGGGGCTGTAAGCTACACTCTAAACAACAGACTAAAAGATGTGATGGCACTATTAATCCTAAAAGCACCATATGCTGTCACCCCCTCTTTAAGTTTTGTACCCAGCACAAGGGCACTTGTCCTCTGTCCAATATGAGTCCATGCTGGGGCGCCACGTCGGTTGCAGCTCCCAAGAAGGGCTCCAAGAAAGCTCTGTCCGAGCTGCCGGCATCCTCCAGGACGCAAAAGAGGTCCAGGCCCTTGGGGGACAGGCCTAGGTCTCTCCGGACACCCCTAGATTAGTGTGACGCCCGGGCCAAAATAAAAGGTAGGACACAGATATAAATGCAATCCTGCACTCAGGGGAACTCACCCATATACAGTGGCGGCTCGCAGAGGGAGTGCTGCGGGGCGGTGGGGCGGGGAGGGGCTGGGTGGGGGTAGTGGAGTCGGACATACGACAGGCAGGAGTAAAGTAAGTAAATAAATAAATAAAACTATTTACCTTGCTCTCGCTGCATCGCCAACTCGGCGATGCAGCGAGCGCAAGGTAAATAGTTTTATTGATATATTTACTTACTTTACTCCTGCCCGTCGTATGTCCGACTCCACTACCCCCCCCTCCCAGCCGCTCCCCCGCCCCGCATCACTCCCTATGCGAGCCGCCACTGCCCATATACCATGCAGGGGGGGGGCACTGCTGCCACACACCTCAAGAGGCTGTAAAAAGACAGCACTCTCACTCTCTCAAAACCTACTTTCACGGAAAAGTGTATAAACATTCCAAACCCGATTTAAGAATTTAACAGCTGTTTGAAGTGCTTTCTAAAAATAATACAACACAGCTGTAGGAATAAAACGTTTTAACAGAACCTGAAGGCCTCCAGGGGTGTCTGTACTGAATGAACACTGCAAGGAACATGTATATGTGGGGAGATGCAGCTGTACTGTACATCACTATAGGAGCTGCACTGCTGATTGGCTAAAGCTGGGTTCAGCTGGCTGCTGTACCCTTGCTCTTCGTTGCGGTGAGTCCTCATCAAGCTCCTACCCCCCCCCTCCTTCGTCTCGTGTGCGGCAGCCAACCGGCCATTGCCTGGGTGGGGCCTGCATGGAGGGGAGGGGGCGAGGCTCCCGTTGTATGTACCCCCCTCCCCGTCGGGGGCATGTATCGCGGTCATGTGGGGGGTGCAAATGGCATAGTTGGGTTCAGAGTGCTGGCCCACTTTGTTCCCCGCTGCACACGCTATCCAGCCGCGCCGGGCTCATTGGCGTGGAGCGCGGGTGTAGAATGTGGGTGCGGGCCGGGAGGGGCCAATGACTGGGTCGAACTATGGCTCCTACCTCCTGGTAGTCAAGCATTTTTAAAAATAGTTATGGGTAAGTGGTAGAGAGTGCCGCTCGCCCCAAGGGGCGTGCATGAGCCGGCGCGTACCTGCAATTAAAACCACCAAGACGCTGTGGAGCGGAGCGGGTGATCACGCCTGGGGACTCTTGTCCGTATACATAGGACGCAGGTAGTGTGCCCATGACCGCACCAACAGAAGGGGCTCATTCAGTAGGCTTTTCCTCAGTCTGGGGGTTGAGACTTTCCGGGTCCCGATTTGAGTGGCAGGAGTTGCGGGCCAGGGGCTGCGGCCGCCAGATTGTGTCTTTTTCCCGGCTGCAGGGGGCAAGAGAGCTGCATGTTTGGGCCCATGGCCTGGTTGTGCCCAGGCCCGACAGGTTTGTTAAATGCCTTGTGCAACCGCCAGCGGAGAACCTCATACTTAGCAAAGGGATACCGGGAAACAGTGGTAAATCATTTCAGAGTATCACATTAAGATATTCTGATAAATCCTGAAAGCGTTTCCCTTATCAAATCTGATCCTTTCACCAACATTGTCCTGACGGAAAGGCAGCCTCATGAGATTAAGGAAGGGACTGTACACGGAGTGACTGATGCGTCCGGGCTTTTCCGGGGCACGCGGGGCTGTTGGAAATCGCAATATGGTTTGATGCCGGCGAGTTGTTGACGGATTAGGCGCGGGAGGCCAGCACAGGCACACATCGTTCGTTTTGGTAATTGTGAAACCTGACTACATACGACCTCCTGTTATTATCGTCTCAGCTCCTGCTGGTATGCCGTCCTCGCCCCTTGGGCAGCATTCCCTCCATCCTTACCCGACCCTGCTGTACAGCGATCTGTTTGTCCGCTGTTCCGCCCTCGTCTTTTCCCGGTCTCTGTGTCCCAGTAACCGGGCAGGGCCGGACTGGGGACAGAAACCGGCCCTGGCAAACTGCTCAGCCGGCCCCCCCTGGGGTGAGGGGGAGTGTAGCCGAGCAGTTTGCGAGGGTCGGTTTAGGCCGATTTTGTTACAGGGGGCCGATATTGCCGACCCCCGGTAACAAAAACGGCCCACCAGGGGCCCAACACCGGCCCCCACCCTAGCGGCCTACCGGGGAAACACCCGGTGCCCGCTATGGCCAGTCCGGCCCTGTAACCGGGGTTGAGTTAAGTTTCGATTCCAGTGAAAGTGAAAGCTAAGACCAGCTTAGTCTACAGCTACTGGCTCTAGCTTCACTGTTCAGGAAGGAAGCAGAGTGGGCGGCGTGTGGAAACTCACGCTCTGCAGGAAAGAGGCATATTTAGGGTGGCAAAAACCATGCACACCAACATTTCAAACCAGGAAAGATGAGATAGGGAAAACACCGCCGTTATGTTCCCCAGAAAGTGTTAGGATGCAGTTTGGCTGTTGTTTAGCAGGGGGCGGATGGGGGCAGAATCACATTAGGTGGTCCACATCCCTTACTGAGACCTTTTTCTACAATGGGCGTGGATTTCCCTATCGTCTCACTGCGCATCCTCAGAAAAGCATGCCCGTCTTTTGCTTGAAATAAGTGTGAGGTCTTTTTAAACTTGCAAGGCAATGAGTCAGCGAACTGCAAGCTTAACAATAGGTGCAGTTGTAAATCTGGGATCCCTGTGCTACATTATGCATGTGGCATTTAAAGCATGTACCCAGACCTGGTGCGTTACAGTGGGGATGTTGACTGGAGCCGTGGGTCGGGGGCAGCGGCTACAAGTGCAGTGGTTGTGCGTTGCCTTCAAAATGATAGTGTGTGCTCGAATAACATTAGACAGAGTAAGTGTGTCTGTATTGCTCTTTATCGTCGGCAACTTGCTGTAGGTAATCCCATGGGCACAGGCGTGCATCCAGAGGGGCGATCGCAAAGGCGGGAATATTTTCCTGTTTAAAGACGTCCCCCTATCGCCTTATTCACTCAGTGGACAAATATTCTATCTGGTTCGCACTAAACCAAACCGATTCCCGGCTTCCCCGCTTAAGCTAATGGTGTGATCTTGGGAAAGCAGAGCTATCTTCGTCCTTGGGGCAGTGCTTGGTGTAACGGCGAAAGTTAGAGACAGGGGGGCAGATTTACAATTCCTGGCGCATCCCTGCAAATCAGCAGGGATGCGCCAGGAAACTTACGACACCATCACCATCCTTGCGCCACCACTGATGCGCCGCATTTACAATGCGGCGCATCATGGCGCAAGGAAATGCAGATGCGTGTCGCATCTGCCATCGTAACGTTGGCGCAGTGCTGGAGTTCGCGACACAACTCCAGCACTGTGCCGACCCGGCCTATCTTGCACATGGTGCGTCACACCTTACGCCTGCTTCATGCAGGCGCAAGGTTTAGACGCACCGGGGTCGGAAAAGTGACTGAGTGAAATCTAGTAGATTTCACTCAGCCACTTTTGCGAGGCGTTCCTGCGCCGGAACGCCCCTCCCTGCTCCGGAACGCCCACATGAAACCTGACGCAGGTTTCATGTGGCGCAGGGCTTTACAACGTGACGCATCTCCCTAGATGCGTCACGTTGTAAATACCCCGCAGCATGGCGCTGGCTTTACGCTGCCGTTGCGTCACAGAAGTGACGCAACGGCGGTGCTAAAGTGGCGCAAGGGGCTTGTAAATCTGCCCCTCTGTGCCTGTAAAGTGGCGTAAGTCCTTGTACAATGCAACGGGTGCTCATGTAAGGCGCTCCAATACCTTCAGCTTGAGTATGTGCTAGACAGAACTGCGAAAAGACAACTAATGGCACTTTTGAAGATTTTCTAGTGGCGCTTGTATGTTTGGAGCTAGTTGAGCACTGGTTCGGGATCTGTCTCTTTCCCTCGTTCGGTTTTATTTGGGCCGGTGGCTGACAGGGCATCCCACTGCTATCCTGCAGGGGGTTTATGGCTATGCTATGTCCCTCAGTCATGGGAGGATATTAACAACGCTCTTGACACATGATGGCACAGGTAGGAAGGGGTTTACCACTGGTCATCTAGGACCCCTTTTCCAGCTCTGGTTTCAGCTGTGGTATGAGGACCAAGCAAAACAGGTCAATTCAGGGGACGACACTACAGGCCAGCCGCCCCGCAGGCCTGCCGCCTCAGACAGCATCTACCAACATATATTGCTTATAAACCTTTCATGAGCAGCTATGTCAGAAAATACATCCTAGTCCATAAATAAACTAGAAATCAGCAAACCGATGTTGCCTACCTTTACCACTCAATATAAAAACGGGTCAGCATTTTCTACCTGAAATATAGTGCCTCCTCCGTTTCAACTCTATACACGTCAAAAAAAAAAATGCGTAATTAGTTTGCGCTTGTTCCTTTGCAAAAACAATCTCATTCCGTGTTAAACGAGCAGCAAAAAATTGTGAAGTTAGGTTTGCACTTTTTTAGAATCTGTGCTAAGTTTTCTGTGACAATATACTATGATTTAAGTGAGTGTACGTTAATGACTACGTTAGTACGTTAGTGACTCACTATAGATCTTGCACAGCCAAATCATTGGCCTATGAGCCAGAATTGAAGCATTTTCAGTAATTTACATCGAATCCATAATAGTTGCTTAATTACCGCATGCAACTATCTACCAGTGGCAAAGTCAATAGTCCTGGCTTGCGGTAGGTGTAATTTTTCGTGTAGATTATATAGCTGGATGCAATGACTGAAGAGGCAGGACTATGCTAAGCAAAGATTTCAGCTTCATTGTTTTGGCCAGTCAAATGGGGAGGATCTGCACAATAGATGAGCATGCTCGTTTTAATCAATTATTTGTTTCAGTAGAAGGGGCGATCAACAGGGTAGGTGAGGGGTCTAGAGATGACACACTTGACTAGCACGGCCCAGGTATGGTGGGACAAGCAGTCAGGCAGGGGACAGGTTGAGGCTGGACTTCCGGAGGGGACGTGAGAGCTCAGATCTTGAGTTGAACACCAGAACTGCCGTGCAAGGGCTGTTGAGTCCAATGATGAAATGTGGTTAGAGTTACATATATGCAAGTTGCAAATTGACTCAAGGATAAGATACTAACATGGTATGTGTATGGTAGGTGTACGCATTTACTCTGAAAGTGCTTGGGAGTGTAAACGTTAGTAAGTTTGGCTAGTAGAGTGTTTGGTGCCACAGCCTCACCATGTCAGAATGGAAGCATTTCAAGATGCTATGCTGGATAGCCACAATTGTGACTCATTTATCTTATGCAACAAACAGGCATGGACAAAGCTAATAGAGGTACCAAAATACCAGACGGCAGCACACCAAGTTAAGGTCAATTTTGCAGCTTACATGTTTTCAGCCACTCCCATAATTCATCAGGACAGACCAATGCCATTCAGTGGGACGGCTGTCCACCAGCTCTTGCTTCAATGACTTAATATTATGATGCCTGTTCTTGCAATCTGAAGGGAGGAGTGGACTACCTCTGACATGCCTTACCCCTGACGTGCCCTTGACTATTATCCTAGACTTGAAACCAGGTCCAGCTGGTTTAAGCTAGATGAGGCAAGCCGAGGGCTATCATCGACAGTTTGGATGGCTTGGGGAGCGATGAATGCTTCGTTTGCGTGCACTGGCAGACGATTTCTGCGTGGGCTTAGCTTTGCATGCTACCCTGCATTGGTTTTTACTGACTAGGGTGATGCAGTGGAAAGTGTTGCAAGCATGCGCCGAGAGATGGGTCCCTCGATACCATCCATAATCTTAACCTGGTTAGTATTCAGGCCAAGGAGTGGCTGCATGACCCCCGTGTGCTGGAGATGGTTTGGTGGTTGGCATGCTTTTTCAGATGTTTGTTGCAAGCTCGCACATGTTGGTGTTTCCGCAGAGTTTGGGGCAGGTTAGCAGGCCTCATCTTGTCTCTGCGGGTTTGATGTGTCTTTCGGGTCATTATGACCGAGTAGAGCCATTATCGCTTTGAATCTAGGCATAAAGGAATCCAGGCAAGAATCCAGGGGATTATAGAGCAAGTGTTCCCTTTTCGGAGCCTAGTATATGCAGGCGTGAGTAACATTAGTAGCCGCCAGTTCAATGATGCAACATTCTTCTTCAAGAGAGTAGGCATTTCTTTAAAAGTGTAGTAGGCCCCATACAGGACTTCAGGGGAACAATCACCTAGGCTAACCTTGACAGTGTAAACAATTATGACTCGGGAGGGATTGAGCGCTGCAAGTGTGGGCAGTCCTTGCTTTAGAAAGATGAAAGCGTTAGGACTATTGCACTCCCGGTAGGGGACTGCTTTTACACATGGTCACTGGTGCAGTTCCCAGCAGGTTCACCTAGCCTTTCAGCCCCATGAGGTCGATAATGACTACTATTAAGTCAAGTATCTACAGACATCTGGTATTCAGAGCCAACAGACCCTTCAGGGTGACGGCGCGCTCAACTACGTGTCAGGTTTGGCACATACATACAGGTTTCTCAGGCAAAAGCCACAGGTTAATGCTTCAAAGGGATAGAGTCAGAGATCTGAAGTACCAGTTTCAGCAGCATGTGTACCATAAATTGGTTAAAACAATAAGTCTGGTACTGCAAAGGCAGATATTAGTCCCCCCACCCACCCCAAGTTCACCCAGACTCCGAATAAAGCAATACAATTTACTTTCAACAGGCCTGGGCAAACAAATGTAACGCATTGAGTCGCAGCTTCAGGCAGCTGATATCATTGAGAGTTTCAGGGGCGGGAGGGTTGTACCTCCAGGCAACAGGCTCCCACTTCAGGAGCAGGGAGAAGCAGATTTTGGGGCAGGTTAACATACCTCAAAGGTGTATCTGTGGGTTTAATGCATGTGTATCTCAGGGCTTATGGCGGGGTAGCGCCATTCTCACTTGGAGGTATTTCCATATTGAAATTTTGTGCTCATGACGGTTTTTTGTATCTTTCCAAGGTGAAGAGATATAAGTTAGGTACTTCATCGCTTACAACGTGGCACATTAAGGCAGCGGTGTATAAGTTCAAGTGGCAACTGGGAGATTTCCATCATGAATGTTAGCAGCTGCTCACATGGTTAGCAGTAGGCAGCCTGGGAAGTCTGGGGGGCAAACACCACAGATAAACTAAAAAGGCAAAATTCCTGTAAGAAAGGAGGGATGCAAGGCAAGTACACAAGGACTCCCTTGCTTAAGATCACATATTTCTAAGCTCATCGGTTAGTTGAGCCTTTACACATCATGGTAGGATAGTCTCCGAGGTTGAACAGGCTATTGGGTATGCCTTGCTAGGACATTGACACACTTCACACGAACAAGAGCCTCCATAAGGATAAAATGCTGGAAACACGGACCAGGGTACGTCTGGCTCAAACATCTTGTTCACCAAGCTGCAGGGTGTCATGTTGTTGCCATTTCTCTTTGAATCAGGCAAGCACAGTAAGGGAGCTGTATTAAGTAACGAGGTTACTTGCAGGGAGGCATATGGGACCCAGGGGACCCACATAAGGTGGATTAAAAGGTGACTGGAAGGAAGCCGAACCCCAGCCTTGACTAGGATGAGGGCAATCAATTCCGGGGAGAGCTAAGTAAGCTAGGTCAATTGCTGATTCAAGCAACAAGGGTCACAGATGGTTAGAAGGTAGAGTGCATCTGTGATCGGACTGCAGTTAAGCATGCCTGGTGGGCGGTGTAAACTGTCACTTGAGGTTCTTTAATTTTGACCCCATCTTACAGTCACCGCCATTTTTGTGTTGCCTTTACACAGGCTGCTCGATGAGCGAAGTGTCTCTGCCCTTTTGGACTGCAACGTGTCAAAAAAACCCTCCGTCCTTGTCCTTAAACCAATCTCAGACACCAGCCGGCCTAACTAATCCTTGTCTGGACTACCTAATCCCCGTATCAACTATCTGTTAGCCTTTAGTATTCTCCTCTCGCCATATCTTATCTTCTGGCCTTCGCTATTCTCTCCCTGTGTTTTCCTACCTTGTAACCTTCCTCTTGAAGCATACAGATATGTCCTGCCATTGCAAACACCGAACTATGGGTACCAGTATTGATTAACTTTGGGGGCTGGATAACACACAACATGTAAGCAGAGAGCATTCTGGTGACACAATATCTTGTTTTCAAACTCTCCTGATTGGCTAAAAATTTGTGTGATGGGTGTATGTTTGTACAGATGTATTTCGACGATAAAAGCTTGTGAGCCACGGAGTCAAGTGGCAGTCTCCTGAGAACCTACTTGATGTACTTCTTGGACAACTGTGCTTAGCTGCAGCTAATAAACTTGGTTTTCTACGCCAACAGAGTATTCTGTGTCTCTGTGCACCAAGGCAGGTGAACCCGAAGATTTCAGGCGTGCCCTGCGCCACCAGGCCCAAAGGCCCGGTTCTTCAATTGGCGCCCAAGCGTGGGGCGGCTTCAGAGGTAGCGGTTGAGCCCAAGGATCGTGAGGAGCCCTGCAGGAAAATTCCAGAGGAGGCGCCCCCACACCAGCGACCCCTGTATGTCGAAGAGTGGGCCGATGGTCTTTTGAAGTGTGGCTTCTCCTTTCCCACGGCTGCTGGTGCCTGCTGCCCTGACTGCTGCCCTGCCTTGGTCCCTCTTTGGTGATGACTGGTATTGCGAGACGTTAGACGGACCTCTGTTGGCGTGAAGAAGACATTTTTAAGTACTGGTGGGTAGCTCCCACTCCTTTTTGTTTGTTTTTGGGTTCTTAGATTCGAAAATTGCAATTGTCGAAGCCAAGGGGTGAGTACGTTTGTGCTGTTTTGATTAGCCCCTTGTTGTTTGTAGGAAGCCAGTGAAAGTAACGATGCCTGGTTTCAGTAAGTTTAAAAAATGGTGTTGTTTTTGTTGCGATATGGACTCCCGACTGGAGGACTCTTGTCCAATTCCTCCGGCTGGAACTCCTACTTATGAGCTTTACTCTAAACATGGTATTGGCCCCATCACCTTTAATGAAATATGGGTCCGCTATACGAAGAAAGATGGTGTTTTACAGTGGCCACATAATGGTAGTTTTGAGCCTGATATTTTAGACAATTTAGAAGCTACTTTGTTTAAAAGAAAAGCCCGGCCGGCTATGTTTGACTCTTTTCGCCTTTGGCGCAAGGAAGCCAAACAGAAAGAAATTAAACAGGCAAAACGAGATAGGAAAGAAAAAGATATCACTGTCATACAGGCTGCCCAACAGTTTAAAAATAATTAAATAGATCATGCGATAGAGATCTTAGATAGGCAACATCACATGGCGATTGACAAATGTTACCCAGTGCTGCCAACTTCTTCCCCAAATCGCGATGCTGATCCTGAGAAGGATCCTTTAATGTCTCACTTATTACGATCGCCCCCGCCCTATGTACAAGGCGCTAATGCACCCCCGCTTTTGTTACCCGTCCAACAACCTGTTATTCTCCCACCAGCTCCAGCTCCTGCACCTCCAACACAGCCCTTTGTGGCACTGCCACTCCCGCCATTTCCTTTGCCTTCAGCTCCCTTGTTTCCAGCTCCTCTGCCTCCGACTTCTTTGCCTCAGTCTTCTTTGCCTTCGACCTCCGCTCTACCTGTTGCCTCTTCTCCTACTCCGTCTCATACATTATCTCCTGTTTTTCTGTCAACTTCCCCTTCTATCCGTCAGCGGATGGTTGAGACTGTTTCTGGTCTCTTTTCTCCTCTCTTTGGGTCAGTAAGTCTGACTCCTGTTCTTCCCCGTAGGCAGACCCGTAGTTTACTTCCTGACTCCCAAGAACGAGATACGTTCATGGGTCTTGCTCGCAGGTGGATCCTGAGTGATCTCGAATATACTGTTCGAGATATCATGGATACTTTTGAACAGTGGGATGCCCCTGTACAAAGATTCGTTTTCAATGCCATGTGTGAAATCCTAGGTCAGGAATGGGAGGCCACGGGATTGGGTTTAGCTCCCAAGGGTTTGCTGGATATTAGGACTGATTTTGATAAAGGAATTATTGTGGGTCCTGAGGTTGAGAATGCTATACGGACACTTATTACTTTTAGATCAATGTTCTTTTCCCGGTCTTTGTCTGAACCTGATCCTTCTGTTAGGCGCAAACTAAAACACTACCCTATGCGAGAGGTTCCCCCAGTATGGAGAGAAGAGGTTGCAGCCCAGGGTAATAATCCGCTTATACCGGCTCACTTCCAACGTATATGGGTACATGTACCTTGGAAGAGATCTGAGGTGCTGGCCCTTAAACAGTCTTTACCTGACCCCCGTAAAACCCTGCTGGTTACTACAAGGAATTATCTCAGACTGTTGACGCTTGTATTATGAATTTGGCTGACATAGATATGTTAATGGGAAATGTTGTCCCACAACCATTGTGGGCTAGGATTCGGAAAGAGGACCACGCCCAAGAATTAGGAGGTGATTGGAATGCTATACTGGCTGCTGATGGGCTCCAAGTGGGTGGTGCTAAACCCGATAATTTAATTGCAGAACTTCCTGGTAGAATAATTACCTTAATGAAAACTATGATGCCCGCTCTGCGAGTTATTTGGGATAAGTTAGCTGCCTGTAAGCAGAAGAAGGATGAGAGTGTCTCTGACTTCTTCACTCGCTTTGAAGAAACGTTTCTTGATCACAGTGGTCAGGATATGAGCACAGAGGGGGACAGCGATTGTTCGTAGATAAATTTGTATTTAATTTGCTTCCCGAGCTCTCTAATAAATTAAAGGATTCCGAAAGTTCATGGGCTGTTTCTTCTTCAGCCCAGATATTGGCTACTGCCCAATATTACGAAAATAGGGATAAGGAGGAGAAGGACAAATTGGATAAAAAGACTAAAGATTTAAAGACGAAGGCTCTTTTACAACAGGCTTATCCTCCTCGTCCTGCTCAGCGCCAGTTTCAGCCCACTCCCCAGTTTCAGAAGGTGTTTCAGAAACCTGAGCCTTTTGTTCCACGGCCTCCACTGGGTCCTAATCAATGTGCCTATTGTAAGGAAGAAGGTCACTTCAAGAATAATTGCCCGATATTATTGCAGCGTGCTGGTGGTACGCCTGGGCCGCGAGGCCGAGGTGGCTTCCAGTCAACACCTAGGGGGAGGGGGCGAAATACCATGTCCCAGGATCAACGTTCCTTTCCGCCGCAAAATTCCATGAATTATTTTGATCAGCAAAATACTCAGTCTGCCCATTATTATAATGACGATTATTATATGGAAGATGAGAATCAGGGTTTCTCTAGCTAGGACAGCCGTGGACAAAGTGAGGGAGTCATTTCAGTTCCAGTGGACCAAAATGGGCCTTATGTTGATGTCGTTGCGCTTGGTGTATCAGAACCATTTCTCTTGGATACTGGTGCAACGAAGAGTTCTATCATCCACTCTAAACTCCCTGGGGCACCTTTGTCTGGCTTAACAAATGTTTCTGTAGGATTTTCTGACGCCCGGTTCGTAACCCAGTTTCTTGTCTTTTACCTATCTCCATTGGCCCTTATGATTTGGAGGCTCCTCTTATTTTGACAACTGGTTGTGGTGAGAATTTGTTGGGGTTGGACTTGTTAAAGAGATTGTATGCGACACTGCATTGTTCTCCATCTGGTGTACATCTTACTTTAGGCAAGAGATTAATTTCCCCGACATATTTGTCTAGAGACCAACTCCTTTCTGAATTACGTTCCCTGCCTACTACTCTTTGGGCTACAGGCCCCAATGATGTTGGTCTCTTGCAGATTCCACCCTATGTTGTCACCCTCAAGTCCAATGTTAGGTTACCTCGCATTCCTCAGTATAGAATTTCGAGTGATGGTGAGAGAGCGCTGATGGCTATCATTTATGATTTGGTTGAGAAAGGTGTGGTTGAAGAGACTAGAGGAAATGTGTGCAATAGTCCTGTTCTGCCTGTCCTTAAACGTACTGACTCTTCCCAGCCTCCGGTTTACCGTTTTGTAATCGATCTCCGGGAGGTCAACAAGATCGTTGTACCCCAGTTTCCTGTCGTCCCAGATATCACTGCTTTATTGACAATGATACCTGCCTCAGCTGCTTGGTTTTCGGTCATTGACCTTAAGAATGCTTTCTTTAGCATTCCCATTGCTGAGGAAAGTAGGGATATTTTTGGCTTCTCTTTGGGAGGCCGAAGCTTTCGGTTCAAGCGCGCACCTCAAGGCTATTGTGAAAGTCCCTCCATTTATAGTCAGGCTTTGAAAACTCAGCTCGATGCTTTCACTTTGCCTCCAGGTGCCACCCTTATTCAGTACGTAGATGATCTGCTAGTTGCTGCTGATTCTGAGGAAATTTGTAAACGAGTTACTGTTTCACTGTTGCATCACTTGTCTGACCTTCATCATAAGGTTTCACCCTCTAAATTACAATATTGTCGCCAAGAGGTTACCTACTTAGGTCATCTCTTGTCGAAGGAGGGACGGCGGTTGACCCCAGAAAGAATCCAATCAATTGCACAAATGTCTGTACCATGCACACAGAGAGAGGTGCGTGCCTTTTTAGGTATTACCTCTTACTGCAGACAATGGATTCCGAATTTTTCTTTGTTAGCAAAACCTTTGTTAGCACTTACCCTTAAAGATACCCCCAACCTCTTCCTTGGACAGAGGAATGCCAGAAAAGTTTCACTGATTTGCGTACTTCCTTGTGTTCTGCTCCTGTGTTGGGTACTCCGGATTACAGCAAACCTTTCACACTTTATGTGCACGAGAGAGAAGGTTGCGCGTTGTCAGTTTTGACACAACAATTTGGTGACAAACAACGCCCGTGTGCTTATTTTTCGGCTACGTTAGACCCTGTAGCTAAAGCATTACCTAGTTGTCTGAAAGCTACAGCAGCAGCAGCAGTTTCTATTCGCCAATCTGCTGGATTGGTGCTAGACAATACGCTTATTGTCATGGTGCCACATGCAGTGGATACACTTTTAAACAGGACAAAAACCCAGCATCTTACGAGCGCCCGTTTATCGGGGTATGAGCTGACGCTCTTGGCTAGTCACGTGCACATCAAGCGATGTAATACCCTAAATCCAGCTACATTGTTACCAATCCCAGTAGAGAAAGACATTCAAGAGCAACATGATTGTTTTCTCCGTACAGAGGAGGAGACAAAAGGTAGGATTGATTTAAAAGATACGCCGCTCCTGGACCCGGATGGGATCCTATGGGTGGATGGTTCGTGTTTTAAGCTCCCCAATGGTGAAACGACTGCAGCCTATGCTGTTACCACTTTGCATACGATTGTGGAGACAGCATGCATTAGGCAGAATTCAGCCCAAGCAGCTGAATTGATAGCTCTGACTAGAGCTTGTGTATTGGCCGAAGGGAAGAGAGTGAATGTGTTCACCGACAGCCAATATGCATTTGGGGTGGCCCACAGTTTTGGCCGCCTTTGGAGGGAAAGAGGATTCTTTACCTCACATGGTACTAAAATACAGCATGGTCAGTTAGTGAATGACCTTTTGGAATCACTTGCTTTACCCACTCAGATAGCAATTGTGAAGTGTAGTGCGCATAAAAGGGTCACTGATGATGTGGGTGAAGGAAACGCTTTTGCGGATCAGATAGCGAAAGAGACAGCGAGAGATGTGACGAGTCATATGTATGTTGCTGGACGTGCTAGATGGGTCAGTCAAGGAGGAATGTGTGAGGACACAATAGAAAGTGTGAAAATGATTCAGGAAGAGGCTACAGAGAAAGAATTGAGTAAGTGGAGAGATAGTACGGGAATGTTGGATGCGACAGGATGTTGGATAGAATTGTCAGAACACCAACGTTGGCTGTTACCAGACGCCTATGTACTTCCAGTAGTGACTATGGCGCATGGTCCAGCCCACATCAGTGCGAAAGGAATATGCAAGCTTTTGGCTCCGGTATGGCAGAATGCAGGGATTCCTAAATGTGCAGACAATCTTGTTAAACATTGCATTGTTTGTTTGATGCACAACCCAGGAAGAGGGACACCAACCCCAGCAGGCCATTTTGCTCCCCCAACGTATCCTTTTGAGGTAGTGCAGATAGACTACATTCATATGGAGAGATGCAGAAACCTAAAGTATGTCCTTGTGGTGGTATGTGCCTTTTCCAGATGGATAGAGGCCTACCCCTAAAGGATAATACTGCCTTGTCTACAGCTAAGGTCCTTCTGAAAGAATACTTCCCGAGGTTTGGTTTACCTCGAATTGTCTGGAGTGACAATGGAAGTGAATTCGTGGGTCAAATCATGCAGAAAGTATGTGCAGGTCTTGGGATTAAGCAAAAATTCCACGCGGCAAACCACCCTCAGTCAGCGGGTTTGGTAGAGTGCTATAATGGCACTCTCAAGCTTAAACTTGCAAAGATACAAGCCAGCACAGGTCTTGCCTGGCCCGACGCCTTACCTCTAGCCCTCTTGTCAACTCGAACAACTGTTCATTCTCGTGTGGGACTTAGCCCATATGAGATTGTGTTCGGACGCCCGGCTAATGTCTGGGGTGTCCCTAGACCCAAGAAGTACTCTGACATAGAATACCCAATGTTAATTGACTATTTGCATGACCTCACCACTAAATTGCGTGTTCTCCATCAGCAGGTACAAGACACCTTGCCACAGGCTTCCTCGGATCCTGGGCACACCCTCCAACCTGGCGACTGGGTGTGCCTTAAGAATTTTCAGAGGAAGAGGAATTTGGAGCCTCGCTGGCGGGAGCCAAGACAGGTCCTGCTGACGACACGTACAGCCGTAAAAGTCGTTGGGAAGAAGAACTGGATCCATGGTGTGCACTGCAAAAGGGTACCCTTGCCTTTGCCTTTTGATCAGTGGGTCCGCGAAGGTATAGGTGATTGTGAAGGAGAGAGAGTTCCCCGGTTTGTACCTTTTGGCGATGCACACCTAGAATGGACTCGGACTGAGAAAGAGGACGATGATGTTTTGCAAGAAGCTGTACCATCGCATCTCAGAATAGATACAACTGATCCAGAGACACTTTTTCAAGACCAGACTGTGCCAAACAAGGATAGATACAATCTGAGGCCTAGAGTGGCCAAAGACATTTGAAATTTATTTTTATTTTTTCTCTCCTTCGTTCCTAAACTGCATTTTTTTTATTTCTTAGATTGCATTTTTGAATTTTTGAATTGTATATATTTTCTTCCTTATGTGATACTGGACTCATCCCATTTTTGCAGGGTCGTGGTAGGAGACTTGGTTTGTGACCTGAGTAGTGGCACTAGGTCTGCAGGACTTGCAGTGTCATAGGACGGCCAATAACCACAACTGAGCGAGATAGGAAGATTGCCACGAGCAACACTTTAGGGGATGACTTCCGGTGAATCAGAAATTGATAAAAAAACAAAATGAAGGAAAAATATTGTAAATTACTATTTAATAGATGGGGCGTAGTATTATGTGTTTTAACTCTGTTATGTGTTTTATTAGCTTGTGTGGGTTGGGTTATTCACACTTTGCAGCCAGCATCTGTACCTATATCTACCTCTCAGCCCATACCTTTTCGCACTACTATTTCCCCACACCAATTCTATACGCTACCAGGGCATGAACAAATTAGGAGAATGGAATATCTCAACAATTCATTCATCCAGCTATTACACCAGCATCAATTAGTAATCAATACCACCGATTGTTGGGTTTGTGGACTTTTACCCCATAATACAGATAAAGGAATGCCATATTTAGTTCTACCCTTCTCCCTAAAAGGATCTGCTTGGGCTTACACCTCTATGTTTGCCAATGCCTATGAGAACCAACATCGACATCCTGTTGGTCCGTATAGGGATGGAATTGACGTTAGTCATAATTCACTAATAAAGGGAATAGTGGCTATGTCAAAACATTATAAAACATTTAGTGAATTCCCCACCGACGAGCGACAAGCATACATTGACTGGAATGTGACACATTATGTCACTAGCCTTACAGACAGAGCCAAAAGGAAAGGATCCCCACCTATATATACTGTACCCCACCAAGGTCACCTATGTCTCCAAGCCAATGGTCAAAATCCTAATGCTCAATTGGGAAAGAGCACTTGTAATATTACATATATCTATACATCCCGAACGTCTCCACCATTGGTAGCATCTCAAGGAACATATTTCGTCTGCCATGACAGAGCCTATACATGGTTACCAGCCGATTTCTCAGGGACTTGTTATATGGCTTTTCTCCTCCCTCCAACATATTCAGCTCCTTCGGGACATCACAGGACAAGGTACGGCAGAGGGGTTATTGCTTTGGAGGACACAGCAGGACAGGAAGGAGGTGACTTCCTTAAAGGATTCCTCCCATTTTGGGGCCCTATGGCCAATAGTAGAAATATCAGACATCTCATTCGGGTAGTTGAGGCAACAATAAATGAAACTGTCGGAGCACTGAGTAATATCACTGCTGAGCTTCAGGCGGATCGCCTTATGACATTACAGAACAGAATGGTGTTAGACATCATTCTCGCAGATCGTGGTGGAGTCTGTACATTGATTGGATCGAGTTGTTGCATTTATATACCTGATAACGCCCCTACAGTATACCAGGCCATCTCTAAATTGCACCACATTGCTGAGTCCATCCACCAGGACGAAGGAAATTGGTCTCTGATGGGATGGTTTTGGGAACTACTGTCCACATGGGGATGGAAGGTATTGACCTTTGTTGGAGTAGTTTTGGCCATCATCTTCTCGTGTTGCCTTTGTTTACAATGTGGCCCCGCAATATGTGGTCTTTGTGCTATTATGTGTGTCCCAAGACCCATGCCACAGAAAACGGAGAATATGAAGATGATGTTGCAGCAACAGCTTAACGACTTCATGACCATCGACATTGATTCAGATTAGCGTGAGTCTTTGTGTATTGCCTGCGTAATGGCAAAAGGAGGGTCTGAGGTTCTTTAATTTTGACCCCATCTTACAGTCACCGCCATTTTTGTGTTGCCTTTACACAGGCTGCTCGATGAGCGAAGTGTCTCTGCCCTTTTGGACTGCAACGTGTCAAAAAACCCCTCCGTCCTTGTCCTTAAACCAATCTCAGACACCAGCCGGCCTAACTAATCCTTGTCTGGACTACCTAATCCCCGTATCAACTATCTGTTAGCCTTTAGTATTCTCCTCTCGCCATATCTTATCTTCTGGCCTTCGCTATTCTCTCCCTGTGTTTTCCTACCTTGTAACCTTCCTCTTGAAGCATACAGATATGTCCTGCCATTGCAAACACCGAACTATGGGTACCAGTATTGATTAACTTTGGGGGCTGGATAACACACAACATGTAAGCAGAGAGCATTCTGGTGACACAATATCTTGTTTTCAAACTCTCCTGATTGGCTAAAAATTTGTGTGATGGGTGTATGTTTGTACAGATGTATTTCGACGATAAAAGCTTGTGAGCCACGGAGTCAAGTGGCAGTCTCCTGAGAACCTACTTGATGTACTTCTTGGACAACTGTGCTTAGCTGCAGCTAATAAACTTGGTTTTCTACGCCAACAGAGTATTCCGTGTCTCTGTGCAACAAGGCAGGTGAACCCGAAGATTTCAGGCGTGCCCTGCGCCGCCAGGCCCAAAGGCCCGGTTCTTCACACTCCAAGAAAGGGTGCGGTGTCGGCAATAGTGAGCACAATACACACATTCCCTACAAGATTTGATACCATTAATGTGTTCGCCTTGGGTTCAGCGATCAATAAGGGCGTTGCCAATGTCTAGTCAAACGCAGCAAAGTATTGCACCAGGGAACTGAAGGTAGGTTACAGGCTGCTCCAGTTAAACAAGAAATCCCCAGCCCTTCTAGCCTTAGTAGCTAGGCTGTATGGGGAAGTGTCAGCTGACAAGGGTGCTGCTGTCCCAAAGATGGAGGAAACAAGGGGTAAAAGCATTATAAGGCTACAATGTAATAAGAATACTTGGCATGTCCACTATTCAGGGGAATTCAAATTTGGAAGGAGCAGGTAACCTTCCACTGCTGGTGCAGTATACGATTATCAGTGTGAACCCCCAAAGTTTGGGAATAAGCAAGTAAGGGGGTAAAAAACAAGGGCTTAGTCTTCAGGGCTGAGGTGCATTGGAGCACTATGTGTTAATATGTGAGCAGTATGATTTCCGAGCAAACTAAGTGCAAGCTGGCGTAGCACCAAGTGCTAATATGTGTGCAGTGTGATTTCTGAACAAACTAGGTGCAGCCTTGCGTCGAACCTATAAAATTGTGTGTAGGGTTGTGGGCTACTACCCGGGGGAGACTCCAGCATGGCGACCCAGCATCTGTCACAAGTCTCCACCTGTCCCCGCCTGTTGACCCTCCCCTGGGGGTCCATATTTCTCTTGGTACCGCACATGGTCATCAGTGAACCTCCAAAGTTGTACTTGCCAAGCAAGGGGGTAACCAAGGGCTTGGTCAACCCCCATATGGAACTGCACATAATGGTACACAGTGAACAAGGGAGTATACCATGCAGAAGCCTGGTCAAGAGGAGTGCAGTAGTTTTAATTCCTGTGGTAATATCGCTGGCCGGCGCTGTACTCCCATACTCGGAGGTCAGCGGGTAGAGAGAAGGGTATTGTGCGGCCACAATTAATAACTGTTAACAATTATACCGATGGCCTGGAGGCGAACTCCACCATGATTACCAGCGAAGCCTTATACCAGGGACTGGCCGGTAATGGGTAAACTCATGTTGCGGCAACACCTAACAAGAAGGCCTTTATTGGCGCAAAGGGCACCATAGGGATTTCTTACTGGAAAGTGGTAAAAGTAGAGATCAGTTGCCGCAACCATTGAATATGCCCTTGGGGGTAAATAAAGCTGTGGTTAAAACAGAGAACAGTAGTTCCCAAGTTAAGTGGAGGCCAGCGAACTTTCCTACGGAAGTGTAAATAAGCCATGCGCAAGCACACCAAGCATGAGGGCTTGGTTCATCGCTAATTCAAAATCATATAAAATCTGAAGGGCTCGGTGAATTAGGCATGGTCTCTTTTTTTTTTTTTTTTTTTTTTTGTGATTTTCACAAAACCTTTATTAACAAATTCTGCATAGACAAAATACAAACTTTATCAATTTAGAGCATCATACATAACCCGTTGTTCACTGAATTATACATCAGAAGGCAATCACATTCAGATAGACTCGTTATTCCGTACTGCACGACTATGGCACTGTGAACAGCATTTTGCAAAGAAAAGCGCCACAGGGAGAGGAGCAGTTCCAGTCGGAGGGAAAGATGGGGTTAGGGAAAAGGGCAATCACGGCCCAGCACCGGCGCCCGCCGCGGGCATAGTGCCGGCGGGGAGCGCGGGAGAGGCCGCCCGACTCGTCTGAGGACGGGAGTGGAGGTACGACACCAGGGGACCCCATATATCAGCTGGGCGGGATCTTGCAGGCATTAAGTCACAAAATTCAGATAGTAAGGTCTGACATCGCGAAGCATCCTCAAGCCAGTGGGAGAATTTAGGCACCGGTCTACGACCCCAACACATAGCCACCCTGCGCCGGGCGAGGACGAGCAGCATCGCGATCAGGCGGCGTGAAGCATCCGGGCAGACTTTAACAAAGCCCAGCAGGCACAACGGGGGGTCAGGCCGAACCTGCGCAGCAGTGATCTCAGATATGGCGGCACACACCGCTAGCCAGAAATCCGATACCCTGGGGCACAACCACGCAAGGTGAGTAAAATCCGCGGCAGGGGCGGAGCACCGCATGCATCTATCGTGGGGAATAAGTCCCAGCCTATGTAGCTGAACCGGAGTGCGATACAGCCTATGCAAATATTTAAAATGGATGAGACGAAGGCGATAGTTGGGAGAAAGCCTCTTCGTCTGATTACAGCAATATCGCCAATCTGCTTGTGCGATGTCCATGCCCAGCTCTTCGCCCCATGCCGCGCGTGTACGGTCGGTGGAGATGGAGGTGGTCGACAGCGTTATGGCGTATAATTTAGTTACCAATTTGCGAGGAGTGGGGGATGTGTATATGTAGTCAAGAGCCGGCCTTGAGGATGGGGGTTGGGGAAACGTGGGGTGCAGCGTCTTGCAGATAGCCCGCAGTTGGTAAAAGAGCAGTGTGTCCATTGGGCCCGATGAGGCTGTAGGGGAATAAAAAGTGTCACCGGGGTAAAGGTCAGCCAGAATCGTCAGCTTCATTCGGGCAGCATGTTTGGCCATGCCTGTGGGTTGGAGAGGGGGGAAGGCAGGGTGTCGCACAATAGGCATAGCGTTAGCCGATAACGACGGTGCATTAGATAGACGGCGCAATCTCTGCCAGGCCCAACGCAGTGTCTCAACCGTGTTCACCTCGGCACCCGGGCGACACTTCGGGGCGAACAGGGCGGTAATCAGCGGCCAGGGAGCCGCCAGGTCAGCTTCAACCGCCACATGTGGCTGATAAGGGGTGGGGTGAATCCAGAAATGTAGGAAACTGGCCTGGGCACTTAAGGCATAGAGTTTGAAATTGGGAGCGCCCATACCGCCCGATGACATTGGGAGAGTCAGGATGTCATATGCAATCCGCGGCTGTTTGCCCGCCCAGACCAGAGAAATGATCAAAGAGCGGATTTTGCGAAAGAAATGTGCAGTAAGAGGTATTGGAATTTTTAAGAAGAGATAAAGGAATTTCGGGAGGACCACCATCTTGGCAATAGCTATGCGACCCGCCAGAGACAGGGGGAGTCGGTTCCAATGGGGTATCTTAGATTCCAGCCAGTCCACTCCGCGCCCGAAGTTGGCCCTCCAGAGGTCGTCCGAGTTCCTGCTCAGCCATATTCCCAAATAACGGGTGGGACCAGAGGCCCAGACAAAAGGAAAGTCCGGAGTGAACGGCGTGGTGGCATCGGTAAGAGGGAACAACACTGACTTGCTCCAGTTCACCTGGATACCAGACAGTCCACCAAATCGAATAATTTCACGGACTAGGGGGCTGAGGTTGTCCTGGGGATGCCGGACATACAGCGTGATGTCGTCGGCATACAGGGAAACCAAGAGGGCGCGGGCTGCAAAGCCTATACCCTTCTGAGTATGGTGTTGCCGGAGCTGGGCCGCAAGCGGCTCCATCGCAATCGCAAAGAGCATAGGGGAGAGCGGGCAACCTTGTCGAGTGCCACGTTCAATCAGTATGGGTGCTGATACTTGACCATTAATTCGTAGGCGGGCAGAGGGGCGAGTGTAAAGAAGAGATATCTTACGAATGAAAACGTTACTGAAACCTAAGCGCGGTAAGAGAAAAAAGAGGAAGGGCCACTCCAGCGTATCGAATGCCTTAGTGGCATCGAGTAGCGCGGCTACCGCGGGGAGGTTAGGGTTTATTTGATGAAGGACCAAAAATATAGTGCAAAGATTATGCGAGGTGGCACGGCCCGGAATGAAACCGGACTGATCGGGGAGGGCAATAAGGGGCATGAGGTGGAGAAGACGGGAGGCCAATAACTTAGCGAAGATCTTATTATCGATGTTAATTAAAGAGAGGGGGCGGTAGAAGTCCCTACTGTCAGCAGGTTTGTCCGGCTTGAGGAGTAGCGTTATCATTGCCTCGCGGAGTGATAACGGAAAGAGGCCTGTATCGAAGGAGTCGTTATACATGGCGGCCAAATGTGGCACCAAATGTGCGGCAAAAGCCTTGTAGAACGAGGCGGGTAGGCCGTCCAGTCCAGGAGCCTTATCGCTGGGAAGACTATTTATAGCCGCTAGTATCTCCTCCTTAGAGAAGGGCTCATCTAAAAATTCACGATGGTGGTCCTCAAGCCACACCAGCGCAAGGGTATCGAAATACTGTTCAAAGGCCTCGGGCGAAGGAGAGGGGCCCGCAGAGTAGAGTTGCGAGTAGTAGTCCATAAAGCGGACCTGGATTTCTGCAGGGGAGGTGGTTCTGGCAAGACCGCCATCCCGAAGAGCCGCGATGTACGACGCCGCCCGAGGGGGACGTAGAAGATTGGCCAGGGTCTTGCCGGGTCGATCACCCTCTCCGAAGCGACGGGCTCTGGCCTCCCTACCCAGAAAAGAGAGTTCCCTGTCGGCCTCCGCAACAAATTCAGAGTGCTTAGCACGCAGTATCGCAAGGGTCTCTGACCTGGGGTGGGCAGCATATTCTACATCCAGGGCCTTAATCTCCGATTCGGTCCTGTCCAATAACGCGCGGATGGAGCGGAGGACACCTGCCTGTTTGGAGATGCACTCGCCTCGTATGACTGTTTTGAAGCCTTCCCACAGGATGGACGGGGATTCCACCGAGCCGACATTTAAATCAAAGTAGTTTATAATCGCCGTTTGGATCTCATCGCTAAAAACAGAATCACGGAGGGCATTCGGAGGAAGCCGCCATGTGAATGAATGCTGTGGGGAGTTGGGGGGGCGAAGACAGAGCTGAACGGGAGCGTGGTCGGAGAAAGTGCGCGCCATATGTTTAACAGAAGTGAGCCCAGTGAGGACATCCGGTGAAGCAATCCATAGATCAATACGGGACCAGCAACCCCGGGCTCCGGTGACGCAAGTGCCCTCACGGGCATCAGGCCACATGTGCCTCCAGGCGTCATATAACGAGTTGTCCGTAAGTATGGACTGAAGGAGAGCTGTAGAGCGAGGGTGCGATGAGTGTGAGCCAGAGCGGTCCTGGGCCGCGGAGAGAGTAATATTGAAATCCCCACCCCAGACGAGGGCCGCTGGGCCCAGGGAAGAAATGAGGTGCCATATATGTGTGAAAAAATCGGGGTCGTCCGAGTTAGGGCCATAGACAGCAGCAATCGTCACCGGCTGGGACATCAGGGAACCTTGCAAGATAACATACCGTCCGTCCGGGTCCTTGAATACCTGAGTAGTCTGCCAGGGGAGCCCCCTGCGTATCAGAATGGAGACTCCCCTAGAATAAGAGGAATAGTAAGAAGAGTGCATTTCCCCCCAATAGCGCGACTGGAGTCTGGTAGCTGTTTCGGGCAGCAGATGGGTTTCCTGCAATTGGCAAACGTCGACCCTGTGACGCTGTAAGTGAGAGTGAATGAGCCTGGCCTTACGGTGATCATTCAGACCACGGATATTCCAAGTCCAACATATGGTGTCAGTCATGGTACTCTATACCTGAATAAAGCTAGGACGCAGAGCAGGGGGCCAGATAGCAGAGCGAGCCAATGTAAGCGCTGGGACAACCAATACCCGACCAGGAAGGGAACAGGACATTCGCCAGAGGCAGATAGTGGGGCCAGCCAGTAGCCAGCCATTCGAGAAAGCCCAACCTTGGAGGGATCAGCAAGTGCGCTAAAAGCAAAAAGGGGAGGAAAAACAGTGCCATCAAGGAGGAAGAGGATGTCGTGAACAGTCGTGCAAATTTGAACATGACTAGCAGTGGCGTGATGCTTTCTTATGAGAAACAGAGAATGAGGACACAACAACAATACGATCCCCATCAAATAATAAACAAAACCCACGAGAAAACCCCCCCCCCCAACCCGACCCAGCCCGCCGCACATAACGCAATCTAAAAACCAATTCCTGGCAAGTCAATAGCATACAGAGTGCAGACGACCACATTCCCGAGCACACCCCCCCCTCCCAACCCCCCCACCCTCGCTACTTGAGACCCCCCCGAACACCCCCCACCCCGCACCCACACCAACCCCCAATCAGGCTGAGATACCACCCATACCCACCCCAGGAACCCGCAACTAGGAAGGAAACAGTGAGCAGCCAACAAGGGAATTATCCCGTGGGGGCATGGCAGCGCTCAGCGTACACCCCTGCCAATAAGACAGGGTGGCCAAGCCTACGTGGTCAAGCAGACAACCAGTAAATACACCCAGAATACAGAAGTGCTCCGCCCAGTCTCAAGCTTCGAACATCAGTGCCAGTGGCGGCACGGAGGACCCGCAGTGCCCAGGGCCAGCCAAGAGTCCGATCAATTAACATCGCCCACAAACACAGAGATCTAGTTAATATTTAGGTCAGTCATTGTCACTGAGTGGGGCCTCGGAGGCGGTCCGGGAGCCCGCTGGAGAAGAGCGTTCTGGACGGTCAAGCTTCTTAGCGAACACCAACGCCTCCCTAGGATCCGGGAAAGTGAGAGTCTTGGAGCCCTGACGGATTCGTAGCTTGGCTGGATAGGCCAGAGAGTAGGAGATGTCGTGTTTCTGAAGGAATTTCTTGGCAGGCAGGAACTCACGACGCGCCGCCTGGACAGCCTGAGTGTAGTCGGGATAGAACGAGAGGGAATTGCCCTGGTGGCGGATCTCGCCCTTCTCTCTAGCCGCCCTGAGGATGGCGTCCCGGTCCCTAAAGTTCAAGATCTTAGCGATAATGGGACGTGCCGGCAGGCCCGGGGCAGGGCGAGGACCAAGTGAATGGTGGGCCCGCTCCACGATGAACACGGGCGAGAGGGCATCTCTGAACAGCTCGCGGACCAGCTGCTCCACGAAATCCTCCATACGGGATATGTTGGTGGACTCTGGCACACCCGTGATGCGGAGGTTGCTCCTCCAGGAGCGCGCCTCCAAATCCTCATTCTTATTGCGGATAACGACCAGGAGTTTGTCCATGTGTAGCAGTTTCTGCCGATCCTGGGTGGCCGCATCCTCCACGTCCGACACTCTTGTTTCCACATGAAGCAGCCTAGCGTCATGCGTGTCCACCCGGGCCTTCACATTGTCCAAGCGAGTTGACAGTTGGTCTAGCTGGGCCGCGATGTTGGTGACGGTGGATTTTACATCCAGCAGGATAGCTTTCAGGTCATCTTCGCGAGATTGCGGTAGGTCGGGTGGCGACGCAGAGTCCTCCCCCTCCACTCCGCCACCCTCCTGGCGCGTCTGGCGCCGTAGGTCAAATGTGAGTCTGGGCTGCTTGGGATCTGTTCGACCCATGGCGATCAGGCAGTGGGGAGCAGACCCAAGTGCGACGGGAGGCAGTCAGGCCCAAATGACGACGAACCAGCGGGGCAGGTCTGATGTCCAGGCTCAGGAGTGACCAGCGCCCGCACTCGCGGACACGATGGCAGAGTGATTAGCAGGCTCAACAGTCACGGGCCAGCCGCCCGAACCCCTCGACCAGCAGCACAGGAATAAGGTGGCAGAAGCCGGCGTACCAGTGGCAAGGTAAGGCAGCGCCCCCTCGGTACCCACAGTCAGTGTGGAAGGCCTCCGGTGGGGGTCCCAGGATGAAGGACCGCGCCAGACCGGGGAGAAGCGCCACCCGGAGGTCGCCAAGCAGAGTAGGTGGCAGCACGTTAGCAACGCACCGAGGAGGGCTCACAGGAGTGGTGCCAGGCAGAGGAACAGAGCGCCGAGCCCGGCGGTACAACTTGCGGGCAGAAAATGGCGGCCACCCGGTCCGAAACGTTGAACGGCAGCAAGCTGTTGACAAGGGGGGGCCCAGCCGGTGCGGCGCCGCTAAGTCCGACCCCCCAGGGGTTCCAGGGGTTCCATGGGCAGGTGTGGCAAGTCCGCCAGTCCAGGCACGGCGGGCCGGTGTGGAGTCAGAGCCACAGCCGAGCGCCACTCCCCGCAACAGTGTCCAGGCAGTAGTATGCCGGAGAGGCTGTAGGCCAGGGCCCAGCCCACCACAAAGAGGGCGCCAGGCTCGGGGCAGCAAGGCTCCGTATAGGCCGTGGGACCGGCGTCCAAGGCCCAGCAGCAGCCCTCCGGGAGCAAGGGGGGGGGCGAATGCAGCGAGGAGCCGCGGGGGGCGCACCGCCCTTGTCGCCAGGCCCGGAGAAGAAAGCCGGGGCCGCTAGTGTAGGGAGGCAGCAAATGGTGCCCAGGCCTGGCAGTACAACGGGCGCGCCCCCAGCCCCGCCACAGACAGCCCCCACGAGAAACAACACTCACCGGAGCAAGCAGGCGGGTGCTCACCGGCAGAATCCGCAGCCGGCGCTCGGACCCCCGTCCGGTCCCGGAGAACAGCCCAGGAGTCTTCAGCAAGATTGGGCGGACCAGGCCCCGGGCTGGCTCATCAGCGCAACTCCGCTCCCCGATACCGCAGAGAAACCGGAGCGGGCTCGGTCTGCTCCCAGAGCGCTGGCGAGGAGCAGCAGTAGCGTCTTGGGCGGTAGCAGGTAAGGTTTCTGCAGGATTTTTGCGGATATAGCGGCTTGGCCGGCAGAGCCCACTCAAGGTGTGGCCATCTTGCAGCCGGCTAAGCCACGCCCCCAGGCATGGTCTCTTTAGTGCTACATCGCAAGGTTTCCCCGATAGGGCCGGGAAACACCTGCAGAGGTAGATGTGAGTTGTCCAGCCAATAGGACTGGTAACCATGTCAGAGGTAAATGGGAATTGTCCGGGTCTGGTGAAGCCGTTGAAATTTCTCGCAGGAGGGTAAAACAGCGCCAGGCGCAAAATTCACGGAATAGAAGGGTTCCTGGCTTTATCAGACTCTGCTCTTGCATGCCAAGACCACAGGATGTTTTGATGTGGATGGGGGTCCATTTGTCTAAGTATGGGCATGGACATGTTTTGTTGGACCTGGGTGATGCCCTAGAATCAGCAGGGTGCAAGTAAGAATGCCTGCCTTGGTGGGGGGCCCTGGGTATGACAGGTGCCACACCCAGAGCTGTGGCGGAGTTACAGGGCGATCAAGAGGCTGAATGGTACATAGGGGTACGTGTGGTATTTCATTATTGCTGATTCACACCAAGAATGTAACATCTATGTCATGCCATGCTAGAATGTTAAACATGTCACTAGGTTCTTGGTGACATGAAGATTCTGATTTAAGTCAGTTATTGATGACTCCTGCTTGTTGCTGGATGAGATCTTCTATCTTGGAATAAACATCTCAACTCAGATATCCTGTATCTTGAATTCCTTACCCTGGATGTTTCACTGGCGTAGTCGGCAGGATAACAGAGAAGATCTCAACACGAAGATTTGGTGAGAGATTCTTTCCTATTGAATGTTCACCTAACTGGCAAGCTGCTTAAAGCTAAACTCCACTATTACTCATCCTATCATCTTCCTGCTGTTGAGGCCCACGTTTGAGCGACCTCTTGTCCAACATTTAATCTTACATGCTTGGAATTTGGTCCCTCTTCTATTGAAGGCATACTTTAGACTCTGCGAGATCTCAAACTGCTGGCAAACCCTCACTGACTCAACTCTCAAACCCCTTTCTGATTGAAAGCCTTTCTCCAGTCAGTTAATCGTTGGTGCCACCAGGACTTTATAATCCTTATGTGGAGTCAAGCGGTTTCACTTCAGACTGCTTAAAAGGGTTTGAAATTTTCCAACTCTAAAACCTTTTTGTGGAGTCTAGCGATTTGTAACCCTGGTGTGAAGTCGAGCGATTTCTTTTCAGAGTGCGTAATAGCGCTTGAAATATTTTAATTCCCTAATGCGGTGTTTTAGAAATTGAGAAATTAAGAAATCCCTCTCCGCTCGAGCTGCAACGGGAATTATTTAAATAAAAACTTCTTACTGTTCTGACGTGTAAGGGATCTCCATTGTTCAAGTTTCTCTCATCGTCACCGCGCAGCTTCTTCTATGGAATGATTGAATTTCCTCTGTTGCTGTGATACGTACTTGAGTTCTGAAGATCGTCATCACGCAAGCTGAGTGTGCATGGCGGCCATATTGGTTTGGGTCTCCACATCGAGAAAGACAAGCACACTGGGAGGAACGGAACGCATTAACCGCGTACTTTGGGAATCAGTGACGCGCACACTTTGGTTTCAACTGCGTGCACTTATACGCATTCAGTGGCACGCACACTTGGCATTAACGACGCATTTTGGCAAATCAGTGACACGCACACTTTGGTTTCAACTGCGTGCACTTATAGGAATTCAGTGGCACGCACACTTTATATAGAGAAGTGGATTTGATAAAACAAATCCACTTCGCGTTAAAGGCGTGCTTTGGCAGATCAGTGATACGCACACTTTGGCTTCAACTGCGTGCACTTATACGAATTCAGTGGCACGCACACTTTATATTGGGAAATCAGTGACACGCACACTTTGTTGAATCGGCATGATATAAATTAAGTGACACGCACACTTTGCCTTTAAGTGCGTGCTTTGTCATAAATTCTGTGACACGCGCACTCTATATTGAGAAATGGAAGACATAGACGGCGTGCATTGGTAAATCAGTGACACGCACACTTTGGAGACACGCGCACTTTATATTGAGAAATGGAAGATATAGACGGCGTGCATTGGTAAATCAGTGACGCGCACACTTTGGAGAGCACACATGGAGGTGTGATCCTCCCGTGACACAGCCACATTTTCCTCACCATCAACATTCCCCTTAACAACCACCACTCTGTTCAGATTCCAAATACGATGATCTTGAGTTTGTAAAGCATTATTGAATTATTCGACTCTGGTGCTAAAATCACCATTATTTCTAGTGAATTTTATAACAAGATGTTAAAGGAAAAGATCACGTTAATGAAAGCCGATATAATTCCTTTAGCATATGGGGGGGAGCCCATTAAATTACAAGGATATTTTGTGGGACTAATAGAATATAAGGAAAGGTTGGTATCAGGGAAAATCTATGTGTCAAAGAAAGGAGACAGTATAATTAGCTGGATACACCAAGGTGATCTGGGAGTTTTTTTAGATCCTAATGCTGACCCACCTATACAACTTAGGGATATTGTTCGCTCTGTAGCTGAGAACAGTAATGATGAATTTGTGCATAATTTGAGGGCTGAATTTCCAGATGTCTTTAGAGAAAATTTAGGGTGCTTAAAAGGTTGCAAGCACAAGATTCAATTAAAAAAGGATGCCATTCCTGTGTGTTGTAAAGTTAGGAATGTGCCTATTTCTGTTAGAGAAGATATGAAATTGGAGATTAAAAAATTAAGAGATTGGGGAATCATAGAAGAAGTAGAGGGGTCAGAATGGTTGGCTCCGGTCGTCGCCGCACGGAAGCCCAATGGGGATTTACGCCTCTGCATTGATTTGAGACAACTTAACAAATGCGTTGTTGTGGATCGATATCCATTACCGAATATAACTGAATTATTAGTGCTTCTTGATGGTGCAAAAGTGTTCAGCACCATTGATTTAACATCTGCCTACCATCAGATAGAGTTAGAGGAATCATGCAGAGACTATACATCTTTCATTACACCTTTCGGTACATTCAGGTTTAAGAGAATGCCATTTGGGTTGGTCTCTGCTTCATCTGTGTTTCAACGTGTAATGGAAAAGGTACTTAAGGATCTTCCTGGTGTATGTATATACCAAGATGACATTTTAGTTTATGCAAAGCTGGAATCTGAACATGATTTAAGGCTCAAATCTGTGTTGAAGAGTTTGTGCAAGCACAATCTTACTGTCAAAGCTGAAAAGTGCAAATTTAAATCCAAAGCTATTAATTATTTGGGACATAACATAACTGGGGAAGGAGTTAAACCCAAAGCTGACTTGATCAACACCATCACGAATATGTGTTCTCCTTCAAGTAAAACGGAATTAATGAAATTTTAGGGGATGATCAAGTATTATGCAAAATTCGTGATGGGTTTTGCTGATGCTACTGTCAATATGAGGGACTTGTTGTGTAAGGGGGTGGATTTTGTATGGTCAGATCTCTGTGAGAAAGAATTTGTTGCTATCAAACAGAAACTTGATCAGGCACCTTCTCTTAGAAGTTTCAATCCCAGGAGTAAATCTATTCTCATTACCGATGCTAGTGAGAAGGGTTTAGGTGCCGTATTACAGCAATGTGGTCCAGGGGGAATGCAAACCATAATGTTCTTGTCAAGAAGTTTGAGGGATCCTGAAACTCGTTACACGGTTGTAGAGAGAGAGTCTCTGGCAGTGTTTTGGGCAATAAAAAAACTCAAGAAATTCCTTTGGGGTTTAGACTTTGAAGTACACACTGATCACAAACCCTTGGTAGAAATTTTTAGTAAAAAGGGTTTGGACTTAATTTCTAGTAGGATAACAAAATGGATCATTGGTCTACAAGAATATAATTTTACACTTAAGTACATTCCTGGAATTGATAACGGTGTGGCTGACGTGTTGTCAAGGTTGGTTAACATCGATCTGAATCATGATGTTGCATCGGATGAGGAGGATGAATTGGTGTGTGTGGTGGACCACGATATCATTTCAGAGAAGAGGTGGTGTGAGGAATTGGATCTTGATACAACTCTGTGCGAGGTAATGTCTCTAATAAAAAAAGGATGGTCTAGAATTAAAGATGGTTCAGAATCCACTAAACCGTTTTGGGCTGTACGCAATGAACTGTCTGTGGAAAATGGCTTGTTATTTCGTGGTACGAAGCTTGTTCCTCCCAGCAGTCTTAGAAAGGAATTGTTTGATTTAGTACATGTAGCCCATTCCGGTTTATCTAAAAGCAAGGAGAGATTACGGATGTCATATTGGTGGCCTGGAATGGATAAAATGGTGGAACGCATTATAAGAGATTGTGTCCCATGCACCCTGAGTGATAAATCCAAGCGCACACATGTTCAACCTATGGTGTTAAGAAGGCGTCCTAGTGGACCTTGGCAAGATGTTGCCTTGGATATTGTTGGCCCTATTCATGGTAAAGGGACACAAACTTATTTGTTGGTGGTGATTGATATGTATTCTAGGTGGCCTGAGGTTTTCTTCTTATCCGTTGTGGATTCAAACAATGTTATTCAGTGTTTGAAAAGCATTTTCGTTAGAGAAGGGTTACCGGTTTCCATTTTGACAGATAATGGAGTGCAATTAATTTCTAAAGAAATGGAAGAATTTTTATTTTCTAGGGGTATAATCCATAAAACTTGTTCTCTTTATCATCCCGAGGCAAATGGCATGGTTGAGAGATTTAACAAAGTCATCAAAGAAACCATAATTTTAGCCAAGTCTATGTCCTTAGATTGGAAAAAGGAGGTCATGGCAAAAATAGAAGAGTATAGGTTATCCCCTCATGCTACGACAGGAAAAACTCCCTTCTTGTTGTTTCGTGGTAGAGTGCCTAATACATGTGTTGAACCACAGTGGGTTAACAAATATGAGTTGGAGAAGGGGAAAGAGAGTGTGTGTGATAAATCATTGGTACAGAGAATGGAAGAAGATAAAGCCAGGAAGAGGAAAGAATACTTTGATGTCAAGAACGCTGTAAAGAAAACTGAAGTAAAAATAGGCGATTGGGTTATGATTAAGCGTCCTGGTATAATAGGAAGCTCTACCACCAAATTCATGAAACCTATCAAAGTCATTAAGATTTTCAATAATGCTTTACAAACTCAAGATCATCGTATTTGGAATCTGAACAGAGTGGTGGTTGTTAAGGGGAATGTTGATGGTGAGGAAAATGTGGCTGTGTCACAGGAGGATCACACCTCCATGTGTCCCAAAGTTGTTCTGGACGAAGCATCAAAAAGTGCTAGAAGTTCATCTAGGGTGATTAGAAAACCTGGATATCTCGCTGACTTTGTTTAAATTATCAAGTCTAAGTGTACAGTGTTTATTCGTTAATATTGAAATGTAAGGTAGGGAGATGTGTGGCTTTTTCATTATTGCTGATTCACACCAAGAATGTAACATCTATGTCATGCCATGCTAGAATGTTAAACATGTCACTAGGTTCTTGGTGACATGAAGATTCTGATTTAAGTCAGTTATTGATGACTCCTGCTTGTTGCTGGATGAGATCTTCTATCTTGGAATAAACATCTCAACTCAGATATCCTGTATCTTGAATTCATTACCCTGGATGTTTCACTACCCTCTTCAGGACCAGAAGAAGGGTGCAAATGCCAAATAGCCCCAGGAAGTCCTTACGGCAGGACCCTTGAGGAACGACAGTGCCCCGTTAGTCCTTCGGGCGTTTGCAAACCTGAGCAACCGGGGGCTTGCCTGGATACGCTCCGCCCCCTCAAGGGGTGTGAGTAAATGGGTGGACTGGTGGTCCACAGGATGTAAGGGGTAATCCCCCAAAATGGTTTGCACCGATTGGTTGTGCCACGGTGCAATTTGGCTCATCAGGTGGGCAGGAAGCATAGGGGCTGCCTGCCCTTGGATCGCCCATAAGTTGACCCACCATGTTGGCATATTTCTTATGCAAAATAAACCTGCAGCAATGTTTTCTCCAACAACCAATGTGTCTTGTGTGTTCTTTATTATGGTATTGCTGTGTTTGCGGGTTGGGTGTGTTGCTGATATTGGCACTAAAACCACCGCACTTGGAGTACATGCATTGGTAAAGTCATTAGGCTTCGACTTTAAATGGCAAAGCTATTCGGTTTTTCCTAAACTAGTTTACATCCCTATGTGAACGCATGTGACAAGGCACGTGCACACACATGTCCGGCAATCTTGGAAAGGTTTATCTAATAAAGGAACCCCATTCCAACATGGCTGCCATGTGCAATGATGCATGGACAAGCATGTCCCTATCAGTGGTGGAAGTAGGCGGGATCGGCAGGGCATGGCGTGCCCCTACTTATTTAGTTCAATAGATTCCGTCCCCCTACTTTTTCAGTTTAAACATGCGTCCCAGGACGGCAGAAATAGCCAGTGCCTACAGATTAGACTCCGCGTTCGTGGCTGTTAGACTTGGCATCTTTTGGCGTGTTTCCCCTGAGTTTTTGCTTTCTGACCTCCCGGTTTTGACTCTGTTTTTGCTGGCGTAGTGTTTCTGCGCACTTTTCTCACTGCTGATCAGTGGTAAAGTGCAAGTGCTCCTGTGGTAAATTGTGTTACGGATTGATGTTTCTGTGATTGGATATTTGATTTACTTTTTAGTCCCTAGTAAAGTGCACTGAGTGTGCCAGGGCCTGTGAATCAAATGCTACTAGCGGGCCTGCAGCACTGATTGTGCCACCCACGTGAGTAGCCCTGAAAAGGTAACTCAGACCCGCCATTGCGGAGTCTGCGCGCAGTTTGTAACTGCCATGTTGACTTGGCCAGTACACACACTTGCCAGTCCCTTACCTTCCCTTTTCTTACATGTCATCCACCCCTAAGGTAGGCCCAAGGTACCCCTGTGGGCCGGGTGCAGTGTATGTGAAAGGTAGGACATGCCCTGGTGTGTGTGGCATGTCCTGATAGTGAATTACGGCCAATTTCGTTTTTCGCTATTGCAAGGCTACCTGTTCCCGATAGGACAGAATAGGGAGTTTGTTTATAACATCTTATAAACATAGCTGGCCCGGGGAATTAGGTAGGAAAATAAAGTTTAGTATGCCTGAACTCAGAATCTAAAGATGCACCTTTTAGTGAAGGTGATTTTTACATTCTGTGTTTGAAAATACCACTTTTAGAAAGTAGGTCTTTTCTTGCTCAGTCATCCCGTGTGACTCTGCTGGAATGTGGATTGTCTGTCTGGGTTTTGGATGACAGAAGGCTGGGGAGCAGGAGTGGCTCCAGATAGTCTAGGTGGGTCAGGAAAGGGCTGAATAGACCTGGGCTGCAATTGGGGAAGGGGGAGGAGATTTCCTTGCACCTCAAAGGGCCTGGTCTGCCTCTGATCATGCCGTCTCCACCTCCTGCCAGGAAGTCACACCAGAGAAGGCAGAACTGGTTCTGGCTGGGCACAGACACTCTCTGCTTAAGAGATTAAAGGATTTTGGGATATAAATATTGGGGCCCAGACCCCTGACTTTTAGAACTCTTTTGGACCAAGAATACTGCCAAGAAGAAGAGCCGGAAAAGCTGTGAGGAGGAACTACCACTTTGCTGTGTGCTTTGCTGTGTTGGCCTGCAGTGGCTGCTTCTGTCTTGGGCAGTGAAAGGACTGGACTGAACTTTCTGCAATCTACTTTGTGAGTTTCTCCAAGGTTGAGGTAGAGCTTGCCCCCTGTTCAAGAAGTCTCAGGAACTGCAAAGACTTCTGCCCTCAGTACTGGGGACTGTGTGTTTTGTGCTGTAACAGAAGAAAAGCAAACCGATGACATCTACGACACCGCTGCCGACTCCATGTCCTGAAGGCACCGCAGAGGGCACCGCCGCAACGCTGCACCGCGACCCTGGTCTCACTGACGACGCCTGCTGAAGCCACCACCGAGCCGCTGCTCGCACCACGACCTGTGGGCACCGCACTCCGCACCGCCTCACGACGACGCCTTGGTATCGCCGACGCCGCCGCTCCACGCCAAAATCGACGCTGCTGCTTGCACCGTGGTTCGAGGGCACCGCTCGTAAAGTTACACGATGCACCGCTCTCATCCCACACCGCAGCCTTGGCCGACCGACGCCGGCGCCATCGACTCCAGTTCCTCAGCCGACGACAGCACTTCAGCAACGATGACGCCGCCGCTTGCACCATGACCTGTTAGCACCGTGACGAGCACCGCCTTCACCTCGCACCGTGACCCTTGTCTCACCGACGATGCCATCTGACGCCGCCACCGAGCCGCTGCTCGCACCGCGACCTGAGGGCACCGCACGCCCCACCGATGCACTTCGCACCGCAGCACCCGACGCCTGCCGACGCCAGCGCTCCAGACTCCAACAGAGAGAAGATCGATCTGCAACGCGTGTGACTTCGAGGGCCCCGACGACTCATGCACCGACCTCCGGAACCGACGCCTGCAGACGCCGTGCTTTCGGAAGCTCAACGAGAGGTAGCCGACACCCTACATTTTTAAAAGGTACTGTTTGCGGGTCTTCCCGACACCGTAGCTGGCCCGCGACACCGCGGTCAGCCAGAACTGTTTGGATCTGTTTGCTCACGACGCCGTGATAGCCCCGGACGGAGCTATCAACATCAAGGAACTGTTTTTCAAGTCTATTTTGATAACCGAAGATTTTTAAGTACTGTATTGTGGATTTTTATCGTTTTTGGTCTTGTCTTAAGTATATAAAAATATTGGATATTTTTCTAAACTGGTGTGGTGTCCTTTTGTAGTGCTTACACTGTATTACTGTTGGTTATGTGCAAATGCTTTACACACTGCCTCTAAGATAAGCCTGACTGCTCGTGCCAAGCTACCAAGGGGGTGAGTAGGGGTTATTTTAGGAGTGTAACTCCCTTATCCTGACTAGAGTGGTGGTTTCTGCCTGGCTTTGGCACATGCCCTAGCCTACCAAAAATCCCATTTCTAACAGTGGCCGTTCGGGGACGGGCGTGGCAGACAGAGAAGGAAAAGAACTCTGTCTTTTCCTTCTTGCCCTGAGAGGACAAGGACAGTGGCCGTTCTGCTCTGCCGCTGGCAGCTGCCCCCCCTCTCTTTCTTCCTCCTATTCCGTCTCTCTCTGTCTAGAAGCTCCTTCTCACTGACTGAAAACCGTGACTTCAAGAAATGGTTCTCACCCTCTCTTTCCTCCTTTCGTTTTTTTGTTCCCCTGTGAAATGGATCCAAAAAAAGAAAAACACTTTTGCTGGAAATGTAGTCTTTTTCTGACATTTTTCTATTCCAAAGTGCAGCCTTGGGAATAAAAGGTTCAAAATATGAAAAATAAATAAATAACTAAATAAAGCAAGACAGAGTGGTAGCAAAGTGGCCAGATTGATTTTATTCACACCAAAACACATTAGTGCCACTTTACAGAGTTTGCTAGTGACGCGCTACTTTTGTTTTCTTGTCTTTCTTTGAACAGCATTGTTTTCCTGGGACGGGAACTAGTGCACCAATCCTGGAGGTACTGCAATGCGTGGATTGGAAAACAAAATGTGTACAGCGGCTGTGTGTTCAAGGATGTGGTCTTTTTACCATACTGCTTACGTTTTGTAAAGATATAAGCAATGCACATTGAAACCAGTCCATTCCGGGCCTTGTAGTCATGTCCTTAACTTTTCAGGCAAAAGCACTCACTGATTTCTGAATAGTGAGTGTAAAAGTGTTACGGTAACCAGGGTCGGCTTTAGCGCTGGTGGCGCCCTGTGCGAAAATCATGTTTGCAACCCCCCCATGCCCGATGACCGCCTCCTCGGATTCTCTCACTACCACAGGGCAAAAGTGCTCCTCAGCTCTCCAATCATCAGATATTACTAAATACAGCACCCCCCCTGAGGTCAGCGCCCCCTCCACAGGTCAGCACCCAGTGCGACCACACCGGTCGTACTGCCCTAAAGCCGACCCTGATGGTAACCATGTTGTTCCTGCTTACATTTCACATGCTTTACTTAATTTTGCATTCCCTATGAGTGTTTGTTTTTTCCAGGATGTTGTTACTTTTTTTTTGTAGGCAGCATATTGCTCTTGTCTTGTGCGTAATTTAAATTGAGCCGCATACAGGTGTTTATAGCAGGGCACAATTGGGTTGTAGTTGAAGACAGTGCGAGTTTCTCTCAGTGGGGCAGTATGGTGTTCAGTGGGAGAGAGGATGTGGCACTATGGTCAGAGCTGCCAAATTTGGAAGTGGGGAACCAGGTTCAGCCTTCATGACCAGTCCCCCAGACCACTCTCCTGAGAGAGCACATTCCCATGCTAGAGCTTAGAAGGCCCCGCAAGACCTTAGAAGCCCTGCTGTCTTAGCAACAGCAGGTGGACCATAGCGGTGGCAAGTGTGGGTTAACCTTGAAGGCCTGTCCACCACAATCCATACTGAAGTTCACCTCCAGTCTTGCAGGCAGCCCTATGAAGCAGCTAAACACAACGAGCCCACGGGTCCAGACTGAGTGGCTGAGCAGAAGGTGGATTTAAGAAAACCAAGCTTTACGTCGGGGGTATCCCTTATCAGGATGGTTCCCCTCACACACCATCGGTGTCATGCTTCATCATAGGGGTGCCCCCTCGCGTCAGAACCTAGTTCTGACGCGGGCTACAACCCCCTCTCTACGAGGGAGGAGCTCAGGGATGTTTTGAATGGGCAACTGGGTTGTACTAAAACCCTATGTGAGCTAGGTGTATGAACAAATACTGAAAAAATGTGCAGTGCTAAAATAAGGTGATAGTGAGTTTAAAACTGCCTGCGAGGCTAGCTGACAGCAAACTTTATTAAGCTACCTAGCGGCAGGATTAAAAAGCAATGAGCTGGGGTATGAAGCTGACCACCATTAGAGACAGCCACATATACTAGATCAACATGTTTCAGCCATCAGGCTTTCATCAGGATCGGTTAGTGAACAGCTACTGCAACTCATGTGAAAGTGCACAACAAAAGAATGTGTGTGAAGGTGCCTGGGTATCCTGTACTGAACATGGGTGGTTGTGTCCAGTAGACTTCACCGATGGAACCTAAGGCAGAGAAAGACAAGAAAGAAGTACATGCTTGGTTTATACCACATCCAAACAGCCGTGGAGTTAATTGTCCTCCACGCAAGTATGACACTTTCTTGATTTAACAAAGTGGCAAGAGAAGAGGCACTTACCAAACTAGGGTTAAATTGTTACCTCTTCTGTTCAACAACATACACACATAACAAAGAAGAAAAAGAAGAAAAGGGGATGCAATGACAGGACCCAAGAAGGGATGGTGACTGGCAATGTCAGGGTCCCTGTCTAGGAAGAATCTGATTTCTCGCCAGATATTATTGGGCTGGGCTAGATTGAACAATGCTGAAGTGAAGCCCAATGAGGCTTGTGTCTAAAACACAATTGAGAGGATACCACAATTAATAAGGGGATGGGGGACACCCTACAGAGGCTGTAGTGCCTGGTGATTCCATGCAAACCATAATAGTTCAAAGGAAAATGCTCCAGAATGGGGAATCACACAGGTACCTTCCATTGAGAACAGTACAAAATAGGAGTAAACAATACAAAAGAGGAGTAAACAGCGCTAGAGGGCCATGCCATCCCTCCAGCATCCAAATGAGTGTGGTCTGATGTTGCAGGCCATAATGGTACAGAGGGAATAGGTAAACTCATATGCACCCTTCCAAAAGTAAGCAGCGTGGTGGAGGCCACGCCATGCTGCCAATGTAGGACCACGGGCGGCTCAAGCCGAGAGGCCCGGAGCCAAGGTGCTTCCGTTGGAGTGGCTCGAATAAGGTCTCGGGTGTAAGGAACAGCCGAGACGCCGGCCAGGACCCGGAAAAGGAGAAGGTGAAAAAGGTGAAAATGCCCCGAGCTGCGAGCCGGTGCGGGAGGCCTGGAGACCCGTGAACAATTAGGTGTGAAGGCGGCGGGGGAGAGGAAAAGCCGAAAGCTCAGAACTAGAAACCAGTGCTCACGTGGTTTGGAGATCGTTGTCTCCCGAGGCGTGTGTCCGGACCGGCGGGTAAATCAGAGTGTAAGTAAGCCGATGTTTAAATCTATCCGCAGGCCGGAAGAGCACCGGGGGTGCTGGGAAAAGTAGTTTTAAACTCACTTGGTGCTGGGAAATGTAGTCCCAACATGCGATGTCATAGTGAATGAACCGGGTTACTGTGCGCCAAGGGGCATGGATATAATTCCGGTCCCTGCGAACCCTGGGAGATGGTGTTCAATGGCGCCCCGCGATGAAACAAATATTACGCATATGTAGAGGATGCCAATCGTGATCCAAAAGGAGTGTGGGACATCAACATAGCCGAATGCTCTCCCGCGAGTAAACGATGAAAAACGGTAAAAGCGGTAAGAAACCAAATCCTGTGGGGAAATGCTTCACAGGCGTGTGTGTGCTGAAGAGGACAGTAATATACGCTATTAAATGTAGACATGCTGTATAATACTGATGTGAAATGCAAAACGGGCCAATCCGTGCCTGAAATACAAATGAGGGGACCGGGGGTGCATGGAGAGCAAATGGTCTGCTGGGAGACAAAAAGAACCAAGAGCGGCATTTTTATAAGTCGGACAAGACCTCAGTGGCACAATGAAGGCCAAAGGTAGACCACGGGTGAGGGTCCCAGGGACATTCACTGACCATGGAGACTGAGCTGCCTATGGTCGGCGCTTGTCTTGGAAAACGCTCAGGAGGGGGACAAAATGTAGGTGTGGAACGGATCCGCAGGGGGAATGCATCAAAGTATGAGGTACCTCAGAGCGGTGAGACGGGCTGTCAGATTATGTCAAAGACAGCCAGGGAATATCATCATTGAGACCCACTTCAGCACTGTTCAACCTAAACACCCAACGTTGCTCAACTCAGAGCAATTTCAAGGCCAGGTCAGGTGTGGTAGCGGCTAAAATGGGTTTGTCTAAGACTACCCAGGAGAAGGAGTCCGCCTGATGTTGTTTCTCTAGAAAGTGTCTAGTGAGGCGTGTATTCTGTTTGACGCATCGGATGGTACTTTTATGCTCCTGTATGCGAATGCGTATCTTACGTGTTGTCATCCCTACATATCTTAAGCCGCAAGGGCACTGTTGGACTTGGCCCTTTTTCCCTGAATTTTTCGCTTTTGTGGGAATAAACATGTCATGTTGATGAATCTGAAATGCAAATGTTAAATACTGCGCAATGGTGTATGCAGGTTTATTTTGACCATTGTGTAAATGTTACTTTCAAAATGGACGCCATTCCTGGCTGCACATGTGCCGCCTGTCTGAGGTGAGTTGGCGGTCTAGTTGTCTGTTTCCCAGCACCCCCAGCTTCTGGAGGGAAGCCTGGCACCCAGGGTGCTCTACACCTCCCCCTAAACCAGTTGGGACCGGTTTCCCAGGGAACCTTCCAGAAGCTTCCAGCCCTTTCTGGTAGGTGGGGTGAGGGGGCTGTGCCTCCATGTGCTCAGACGGAGCGTGGACTAGATTGAGAGGGGACACTCTGCCAGGAGGTACCGCCACATTGGGCCTGTGTGCTGGCCCCTGTGCCCATCTGCACCCCTCCGCTTTCCACAGGGCCAGTGAGAGCCCTTTACTGGAGTGAAGGCTGCTGTGTCAGGAGGAGTGCCACTTTATGGGAGATGACTGCTTCTAGGAGCTGCTGTCCTGTTCTGATGAGTACCCACTGCCTGCTGATCTTGCCCAGTATTGCCTGCCTGCTCTCCTGCCGTCCTAAGCCCAGCACCTGGTGAGCACTATATCTTACTGCCAGCTGCCTGCTGCCTAGCACCCTGTGAGCACGTGGTCTGCCCAGGAGAAGAGAGGAGCTGATGCCTGCAGCGCTGTGCTGCTAAAGCGCTATAACTGTGCCACAGGGGAAGAGGAGCAGTGCAACTTTATGGTGTGGGACCTAGCGCTTTGTGGGTGCTACAACTTAATTTCAGCCCAAGAACTTTCCTGCCGCCTAGCGCCTCGTGAGCGCTATATGTAAATTGCCAAGGAGGAGTCCTGCGGCGGAGGGGGCCCGAGGCACATTGTCGGTGCCTGCCCCTCCGCGCTGCTGACGAGGAGAAGGCTCCGCTGAGGGTGAAGCCAGGAGAGGTCCCAGAAGCGGGACCTGTCGGGGCACATTGCCGGTGCCCGGAGACTGCAGAGACATCCAGAGGGGCCCCAGACTGCCGGTGAGTGGGGCTCAGTCATCCTGTGGTTGGGGGGTGTGTCGGGGCACATTGTCGGTGCCCGCCCCCGGTGCCAGTATTCTTTGGAGGGCATTGGTTGTGTTTAGAGTCCCATAGGAGGTGGGATCCAACGTGCCCAGTACTTGTTTCCTCCCTCAGCTGCACGACAGAGGCATTTTGGGAAATTCTAGAGTCCCAGAAGAGGGGCTCCACGGTGCCAGTGTTCTTGTGGGCAGATTCCTGTTAGAGCCCAGAGTGGGGCTCCCATCGCTGCATTGTTGGCGCCAGTGCTTGTTGGGTTTACCCAGCTACCCCGCAGGACAGGGGGCAGCTGCCACGCATTGGGGGCATTGGATTACCCAGAAGGGAAAGAGAGAGGAGTGAGGGACCCTCCTACCCTAGCGCTTTGCGCACCTTTGTTTTCACCGCCCTTGCAGCCAACCCTGACTGTGTGGGACAGAGGGCATTTGAGCCCCCGAGAGAGGCCAGTTGGCTTGGGGCCAGTCTCAGTGTTGTGCCCCCGACTGGGGCGAACTGCGGTTATGCTGGCGAGGCCTATTGCCCCATATGATTTTTGGCATAATATGGTTGCATAATGCATTTGTACCTAGGATGCTATTTAAAGCTTTTCCCTCAGGTTTGCAGTGCTGATGGTAGGCCTATTGGGTTCCTGCGGAGGAGGAGCCACATGCTAAACGTGTTTCAATGCCCTATGTTCACATGTTTTATGCCCCAGGCTCAGGATGTGCCTAGTGTGCTTTTATACCTAATGTTACTGATAATGTTTTTCCCCTAAGGCTGACTGCTGATGGTTTTGCATTCAATGTTAATGCTTTTTCCCCAATGCCGGACGACGTCTTTATGCCTCAGGTGACGCCTCATGGCCTGCAAGCATGTTTTCCTTTCAGGTCTGATGCCAATGTGTCCTAATGCTGATGGACTTTACATTTATTCTTTCTTTGTCCTGGTGATGGGTCTGGCAGCGGCCCGATTGGCCCTGCCTTGTAAATAGTCCCCCCTGTGAACTGCTACCCGGTGCCGGTTGGCACAGTTATCTGCACCTGTGATAATATCCTAACATGTTCTGCATAATACATATGCTGTTTTTTTCCACCTAACCTGGTGTGGTCTCCTTTTGTAGTGTGCCTGGTGTGTCGCCTGTGAGTGTGCTGCGCAGATGCTTTACACATTTCCTCCGGAGTTTGGCCCGCCCGCTCTGCACCACGCTACCCGTTTCTAACATTGGTGCTCAGCGGTGGGATAGGACTTGTGTTTGCGCAGTACCACAGCGACAACGGGTTGCACTGCAAACTGAGCATTTAAAATAATCGCAGGTTTTGGGGATTATTTTTCCTGATTGTGTTGCGCCCTGAAAGTGTTGTTTTGAATTGTGCACTCCTGTAGGCAGCTCTTGCACCTAGGTCCCTTGTCTTGCACTGTGTTGAGGTGTCTTGCCAAAATGGAATCTGCCTTTTATTTGGACAATCTGTCTAAGTACAGTGTGTTGGAGTTGAGGGGGTTCTGTGAGGAGAGAGACATAATAGTAAGTGGGTCAGACACCAAGCCAGTCCTTCAGGGATTCCTGATCCAATGGCAAGAGGATGAGTGGGACCGGGAGCACTATGAGCATGAGAGGGCCCTGGCCGTATGCCAGGAGGGTGGCCCTAAGGATCCCGAACAGGAGGTTCAAAATGATAGGGCAGAGACGCCAGTAGCTAATGAGGACACCATAGACAGGGAGTCCCGTGCTGGGTCCAGCCCCAGGGGTAATGCCCCATCCCTTTCCCTGTCCCCAGAAGAGTGGGTAGATAGGAGGGAAGAAAGGGAGCACCAGCTGGCTTTGTAAAGGCTCAGGTTAGAGCACGCCAAGGAGTTAGCGCAGCTGAGGGTGCAAGAGAAACAGCTGGAGACCGAAAAGGTCCTTGCACAGGAGAGGATGGCCGAGGCGGAGAGGGCCTTCGCCAGGGAGAGACTAGCTCAGGAGGGTAGGTTGTCCCCTGAGAGTGGTTTCAGGAGTCTGGATTCACCAGTGAGGGTGGGATCCAGTGGTGGCAGCGAGAGTGATTCCAGTGTGGGAAGTCCCACTCCCAGAGCCCGGAAGATGGTGCCTGATCCCCAGGAGGAGGGGGCAGGTTGGAATTTAGGGGCGGCAAGAAACTGTCCCATCAGTCTTGGGGGGAGTATGCGGATGTGTGTTGGACTGCCTTGGAGGATTGGGTGGTGGATGGCGCGGTGAGTGATTGGGAAGGGCTGTTCCATGTACTTATCAAGGAACACATGCTAAGGAATTGTTTCCCAAGGTTGCGCCACCACCTGTTGCAGTGTGGGTTCTCTGACCCCAGGGAGCTTGCACGGGAGGCAGACCTTTGGGTGAGGGCCAGAGAGTCTGAGGAGGCACTGGGGAGTGATCCAGAAGGGAGTGGCTCAGGGATCTTCCAACCCAATGAGGTGGGATAGCTGCAGAATAGCCCAGCTAGGTCCCAGGGTAGTGAGAGGGTTGTAGGGCCTCACGTCCTATCTACAGGAAGGAGTGAGACGGGGAGGTGTCCCGAGGTGCCCCAACCGCAGTCTCAGGGCCTGGAGAGTTCCATAAGGGAACCCCAGGTTGGGAGCCTAGGCTGTCCCGAGAGGCCATCCATTGAAGGGGAGCCCCTAGTGTCAGGAGAACCCGGGCGTCTGTATTCAGAGCTCCAGGGGTTCTGGGGTCTGCTCAGTCACAGGGTTTAGATCCTGGGCTGGGATGCCAGGTTCAGGGACTGCCTGACCTGGAGGGAGGGACACCTGTCATCAGAGTCCCTACCGGTTTGACTTCCAGGGGTACTTCTCCAGGTGGGAGGGTGCGGAACTCTGGAAGGGGGTGCCGAGGAGGAAGGACTCGCCTCTGGCACCGGCTCAACCACAGGGCTTCGATCCTAGGTTGGGAGGCCCGGTTCAGGTATTGCCTGACCTGGCGGGAGGGAGGTCTGTAAGCAGTGTCCCCCCAGAGTTGTCTTCCAGGGGTACTACTCCAGTTGGGAGGGTGCAGAACTCTGGGAGGGGGTGCAGAGGGAGGGAGGACTCGCCTCTGGCACCGGTTCAACCTAAGGGTTTAGACCCTGGGTTGGGGGATTGGTTTCAGGGCCACGGCCCTGGACGAGTGAGAGAGTGGTGGTCTGAGGGTGCCCCGCATGGGAGGAGATTGGCCAACGGGTACTACGGGCCTGGGGCTACTGCCCCCCACTCTGTGAGACAGCAAGGGCCAGAGACATCTGGATGGCCTGGGGGCCGGTCCTGGCCGCAACCGACTAGGGAGCACCAGTGGGGTGGCTTAGTTGGTCCAGGGAGGCTTGAGAGAGGGAACCATTGGGTTCCAGAGTGGCGGAGAACCTGCGGGTGCCCCTGCAGTTGCGGGCCTGCATCCACGTTTTCTCGCCCCAAGCATGGAAGCCCAACAAGGCATTGATCGGTCTACCCTGGCTTTTGGCTGGGAGGGGGTTGTGTTGGACTTGGCCCTTTTTCCCTGAATTTTTCGCTTTTGTGGGAATAAACATGTCATGTTGATGAATCTGAAATGCAAATGTTAAATACTGCGCAATGGTGTACGCAGGTTTATTTTGAAAATGGACGCCATTCCTGGCTGCACATGTGCCGCCTGTCTGAGGTGAGTTGGCGGTCTAGTTGTCTGTTTCCCAGCACCCCCAGCTTCTGGAGGGAAGCCTGGCACCCAGGGTGCTCTACACCTCCCCCTAAACCAGTTGGGACCGGTTTCCCAGGGAACCTTCCAGAAGCTTCCAGCCCTTTCTGGTAGGTGGGGTGAGGGGGGCTGTGCCTCCATGCGCTCAGACGGAGCGTGGACTAGATTGAGAGGGGACTCTCTGCCAGGAGGTACCGCCACATTGGGCCTGTGTGCTGGCCCCTGTGCCCATCTGCACCCCTCCGCTGTCCACAGGACCAGTGAGAGCCCTTTACTGGAGTGAAGACTGCTGTGTCAGGAGGAGTGCCACTTTATGGGAGATGACTGCTTCTAGGAGCTGCTGTCCTGTTCTGATGAGTACCCACTGCCTGCTGATCTTGCCCAGTATTGCCTGCCTGCTCTCCTGCCGTCCTAAGCCCAGCACCTGGTGAGCACTATATCTTACTGCCAGCTGCCTGCTGCCTAGCACCCTGTGAGCACGTGGTCTGCCCAGGAGAAGAGAGGAGCTGATGCCTGCAGCGCTGTGCTGCTAAAGCGCTATAACTGTGCCACAGGGGAAGAGGAGCGGTGCAACTTTATGGTGTGGGACCTAGCGCTTTGTGGGCGCTACAACTTAATTTCAGCCCAAGAACTTTCCTGCCGCCTAGCGCCTCGTGAGCGCTATATGTAAATTGCCAAGGAGGAGTCCTGCGGCGGAGGGGGCCCGAGGCACATTGTCGGTGCCTGCCCCTCCGCGCTGCTGACGAGGAGAAGGCTCTGCTGAGGGTGAAGCCAGGAGAGGTCCCAGAAGCGGGACCTGTCGGGGCACATTGCCGGTGCCCGGAGACTGCAGAGACATCCAGAGGGGTCCCAGACTGCCGGTGAGTGGGGCTCAGTCATCCTGTGGTTGGGGGTGTGTCGGGGCACATTGTCGGTGCCCGCCCCGGTGCCAGTATTCTTTGGAGGGCATTGGTTGTGTTTAGAGTCCCATAGGAGGTGGGCTCCAACGTGCCCAGTACTTGTTTCCTCCCTCAGCTGCACGACAGAGGCATTTTGGGAAATTCTAGAGTCCCAGAAGAGGGGCTCCACCGTGCCAGTGTTCTTGTGGGCAGATTCCTGTTAGAGCCCGGAGTGGGGCTCCCATCGCTGCATTGTTGGCGCCAGTGCTTGTTGGGTTTACCCAGCTACCCCGCAGGACAGGGGGCAGCTGCCACGCATTGGGGGCATTGGATTACCCAGAAGGGAAAGAGAGAGGAGTGAGGGACCCTCCTACCCTAGCGCTTTGCGCACCTTTGTTTTCGCCGCCCTTGCAGCCAACCCTGACTGTGTGGGACAGAGGGCATTTGAGCCCCAGAGAGAGGCCAGTTGGCTTGGGGCCAGTCTCAGTGTTGTGCCCCTGACTGGGGCGAACTGCGGTTATGCTGGCGAGGCCTATTGCCCCATATGATTTATGGCATAATATGGTTGCATAATGCATTTGTACCTAGGATGCTATTTAAAGCTTTTCCCTCAGGTTTGCCGTGCTGATGGTAGGCCTATTGGGTTCCTGCGGAGGAGGAGCCACATGCTAAACGTGTTTCAATGCCCTATGTTCACATGTTTTATGCCCCAGGCTCAGGATGTGCCTAGTGTGCTTTTATACCTAATGTTACTGATAATGTTTTTCCCCTAAGGCTGACTGCTGATGGTTTTGCATTCAATGTTAATGCTTTTTCCCCAATGCCGGACGACGTCTTTATGCCTCAGGTGACGCCTCATGGCCTGCAAGCATGTTTTCCTTTCAGGTCTGATGCCAATGTGTCCTAATGCTGATGGACTTTACATTTATTCTTTCTTTGTCCTGGTGATGGTTCTGGCAGCGGCCCGATTGGCCCTGCCTTGTAAATAGCCCCCCCTGTGAACTGCTACCCGGTGCCGGTTGGCACAGTTATCTGCACCTGTGATAATATCCTAACATGTTCTGCATAATACATATGCTGTTTTTTTCCACCTAACCTGGTGTGGTCTCCTTTTGTAGTGTGCCTGGTGTGTCGCCTGTGAGTGTGCTGCGCAGATGCTTTACACATTTCCTCCGGAGTTTGGCCCGCCCGCTCTGCACCACGCTACCCGTTTCTAACAGGCACGTTATGAGGTAAATGACACATTCGCTGTTGCAGTTAGTGTGGTGTTTCAATACCCACGGTCTATTGGTCCCAATGTCTACTGTTTTTGTAGCGCATGTCTGAGCGCACACAGGACATGTCCCACAGGGGTAATGACCGTGGACAGGTAGCAAATTCCATAGGGTAATTTGTTTTTGGATGCCTTGTGGGAGAGGTCTTGTGTGCACTAGAGTGTCCTTGAGATTGCTACTGCGCTTATGAGCAAAAAGGGGTTTCTGAAGAGTTAGTTGCCCTTTGTTGAGAATATGCCAGTTCTTCAAGACAGACTTCTTAACTGTGTTTGACAGAGTGCTAAAGGTGTTAGCACAGACTAGTCGAGATTGATATTGGCCTGGGTCTGTAGGTACGTTGTCCAATAGAGCGTCTCGGTTATTGTTGAGTGCTCGTTTGGAGGATTTCTTTACCAAGGTCTTTGGGTAATGCCTGTCTAGGATATTGTTCCTAAGGGTCTGTGCATGTTCTTTAAATTTATCAGTATTTGAACAGTTGCGTCGGACCCTTAGAAATTGGCCAAAAGGAAGATTCTCACGCAGGGACCTCGGATGGTAGATCCCATAGTGAAGCAGAGCATTGCGAGCCATGGGTTTCGTGTACAATCCAGTCTCTAGCTTCCCATCTGAAGGGTAGATCAATAGATCTAAGAAGGCCAGATTCTCTTTGCTGAATTCACAAGTAAACTTCAGGTGTTCATTCCGAGTGTTGAGCACTTGTGGAAACCGTGAATGGTGGTGGCATTACCCCTCCAAATCACCAAGATGTCGTCGATATATCTTTTCCACAACAAAATATGAGCTGAAAAAGGATTGTCAGATGATAAGATGACATCCTCTTCAAAAGTATGCATGAAAAGATTCGCCAGGCTCGGCGCATACGTACTCCCCATTGAAGTTCCCAGACACCTGGAGATATAGTTGGGTTTCAAACAGAAAGAAATTTTCTTTCATGGCCATAGTGGCACATCTCATAATGAATGGAAGGGGGGTAATCGTGTCTGGAGGATGAAGAGTCAAGAGATGTTCAATCGTTGCCAGAGTCTGGTCCTGCGGGATGCACGTATACAGTGACTTGACATCAAAAGACGCCAGAGAATCGGTGGCGGGATCAAATTGTAATCCTCTGAGTAGTTTCAGAACATCCTTAGTATCTTGTAAGAATGTGGGCATCTTTTGGACTAGAGGGCGTAGGAAAAAATCAACAAACTGGGACAATGGCTCTAACACTGAGAGAATACCTGAAATAATAGGTCTTCCCGGTGGTGGTTGTTGCGGCTTGTTAATTTTGGGGAGGACATAAAAATAGGGAGTGACCGGACTTTTGGTTTGTAAAAAGTCAGCTTCCTTTTGTGTAATCCAGCCCTCGTCAGCTGCCTCTCTGGCCATGGAAGTGATGGTTGCCGACAGTCTCTCTGTGGGGTCTTGATGTAATGGAAGGTAAGAAGTCACCACACCCAACTGGCGTAGGCATTCTGTTCTATAAGCTGTGGTATCCATAAGAACAGTGGCGCCACCCTTGTCTGCAGATTTTATAGTGATAGATCTGTCATTTTTGAGGGTACACAGAGCTAGTTGCTCCCACTTGGGGATGTTTTGGAATGTCTTAGGTGATGTAGACGTGTTTGTTGCAAGATCTTTGAGCACAGTTTTTTCAAAAGTAGCCACTTCGGCCGGCACCATACCAATGGAAGGGTTGGAAGTGGACTTAGGGCGTAAGTTGGTGTTGGTGATAGATCCTTCAGTGTCATTGGGGATCTTGTCCGCAAAGAAAAAGTGAAGCCTAATTTTCCTAAAGAATTGGTGGACCTCTTGTTATACTCTGAAGGGATCTCCACAGTTGGTAGGAACAAAGCCTAGACCACGTTCCAAAACAGCAGTTTCATCAGGCGTCAAGGATCGTGAGCTTAAATTGACCACTAAACTGGGTCTGTGCTCGTTCCTGCTCGTTGTGTCGTCTTGGTCATGCTCCTGGTGTTCGGGGGAGATGTCGATGGACTCCAGTGGACCTGTTGCAGGGACCGCCTCCTTCCTCGAGAACGTCCGTGGCCCTGTCCTAAAAAAGGCTGCAAAGGACCTTGATGTTGTTGGTATCCCATCATGGGGCCCTGAGGTCCAGGACCAAACGGTGGATACAGGGGGTAGCCCCATGGTGCGGGTGGCCACCACTGGTTTGACTGTGGTGCACCTCGTTGTCCTCACCACACTCTTTTGCCTCGGTTCTGTCGTCTCTGGCGTGTGGTATCTGTACTTTGGTCTGAGTCACTCGATCCTTCTTCCCTGTCGGAGGATGAGTAATTAGACCCGTAGCGTCTACCTCCTTTATTGAAGGCCAGGGGCTGGTAAGACTCACTCGTATACGGATAAACTTTCTCCAGGGCAAATTTGGCCAAGTCTTTCTTAAATTTAGTGATCTTACTGGTTAATAAAGTTTCCTTATAATCTTTAGCTGTTTTATTGGACTCGTCCAGATTCTTTCTAAAGAGAGTGGCTGTGACTATCGTCTTGATGTCTGCTTCTAATGTCTGAATCTCGACAAGGATGGTATCAGCTTCTTTTTTAGCGGTGCTTACAATCAAGATCAGCCAGTCTCTTGTGCATCGCCAAGCGATGAGAGACCAATCTTTTAGGAAGGCTTTGTTTTCTAGAAAGAGTCTAGGGGCATTGGTCACTAACAAACTGGTTGGAGCACAGTTCCCTCTCAGATATTCGGTCATAATTGCCCCATGTGTTGTTGTCCTAATATTGAGCCGTTTTAAGTTCTGAAGCTTATTCCAATCTTCAGATGTTGAAATGGTTTGGGTCATAGGGGTATCTAAATTACTCGGTTTTGTGAGTATCTCTAGCAGCAGGGCATTGTCAAAGGACAGTCCAGTGCGTTCTGCCATTATGTCTGATACGTCTGATATCAGAAGGGGAAAGAGGTGAAAACAGGGGAAAGGGACAAAAAAGACCAAGACAACAAACAAGAGACAGGTGTAGAATATAGCGGCCCGCAGCTGAGCCGCTACTCGTAAGGGTGCACACACAAAGAGGGCCTAGAGGAGGTTTAAGGACCTGCGTGGGCACACTCCCCATTTTTCAACAACTAAACACAACGAGCCCATGGGTCCAGACTGAGTGGCTGAGCAGAAGGTGGATTTAAGAAAACCAAGCTTTACGTCGGGGGTATCCCTTAACAGGACGGTTCCCCTCACACACCATCGGTGTCATGCTTCATCATAGGGGTTCCCCTTGCGTCAGAACCTAGTTCTGATGCGGGCTACAACCCCCTCTCTACGAGGGAGGAGCTCAGGGATGTTTTGAATGGGCAACTGGGTTGTACTAAAACCCTATGTGAACTAGGTGTATGAACAAATACTGAAAAAATGTGCAGTGCTAAAATAAGGTGATAGTGAGTTTAAAACTGCCTGCGAGGCTAGCTGACAGCAAACTTTATTAAGCTAACTAGCGGCAGGATTAAAAAGCAATGAGCTGGGGTATGAAGCTGACCACCATTAGAGATAGCCACATATAATAGATCAACATGTTTCAGCCATCAGGCTTTCATCAGGATCGGTTAGTGAACAGCTACTGCAACTCATGTGAAAGTGCACAACAAGAGAATGTGTGTGAAGGTGCCTGGGTATCCTGTACTGAACCAGGGTGGTTGTGTCCAGTAGACTTCACCGATAGAACCTAAGGCAGAGAAAGACAAGAAAGAAGTACATGCTTGGTTTATACCACATCCAAACAGCCGTGGAGTTAATTGTCCTCCACGCAAGTATGACACTTTCTTGATTTAACAAAGTGGCAAGAGAAGAGGCACTTACCAAACTAGGGTTAAATTGTTACCTCTTCTGTCCGGGGCTAATTTAGCTGTAGGTACACGCGCCAACCAACCTGGGAGACAAAGGTGGTGGCGTCAGAGTTCAACAACATACACACATAACAAAGAAGAAAAAGAAGAAAAGGGGATGCAATGACAGGACCCAAGAAGGGATGGTGACTGGCAATGTCAGGGTCCCTGTCTAGGAAGAATCTGATTTCTCGCCAGATATTATTGGGCTGGGCTAGATTGAACAATGCTGAAGTGAAGCCCAGTGAGGCTTGTGTCTAAAACACAATTGAGAGGATACCACAATTAATCAGGGGATGGGGGACAGCCAACAGAGGCTGTAGTGCCTGGTGATTCCATGCAAACAATAATAGTTCAAAGGAAAATGCTCCAGAATGGGGAATCACACAGGTACCTTCCATTGAGAACAGTACAAAATAGGAGTAAACCATACAAAAGAGGAGTAAACAGCACTAGAGGGCCATGCCATCCCTCCAGCATCCGAATGCGTGTGGTCTTATGTTGCAGGCCATAATGGTACAGAGGGAATAGGTAAACTCATATGCACCCTTCCAAAAGTAAGCAGCGTGGTGGAGGCCATGCCATGCTGCCAATGTAGGACCACGGGCGGCTCAAGCCGAGAGCCCCAGAGCCAAGGTGCTTCCGTTGGAGTGGCTCGAATAAGGTCTCGGACACTCTAGTGCACACAAGACCTCTCCCACAAGGCATCCAAAAACAAATTAGCCTATGGAATTTGCCACCTGTCCAGGGTCATTACCCCTTTGAGACATGTTCTGTGTGCGCTCAGACATTCGCTACAAAAACAGTAGACATTGGGACCAATAGACCGTGGGTATTGAAACACCACACTAACTGCAACAGCGAACGTGTCCTTTACCTCATAACGTGCCCTTGCGGCTTAAGATATGTAGGGATGACAACACGTAAGATACGCATTCGCATACAGGAGCATAAAAGTACCATCCGATGCGTCAAACAGAATACACGCCTCACTAGACACTTTCTAGAGAAACAACATCAGGCGGACTCCTTCTCCTGGGTAGTCTTAGACAAACCCAATTTCTTTCTGTTTGAAACCCAACTATATCTCCAGGTGTCTGGGACTTCAATGGAGAGTACGTATGCGCCGAGCCTGGCGAATCTTTTCATGCATACTTTTGAAGAGGATGTCATCTTATCATCTGACAATCCTTTTTCAGCACATATTTTGTTGTGGAAAAGATATATCGACGACATCTTGGTGATTTGGAGGGTAATGCCACCACCATTCACGGTTTCCACAAGTGCTCAACACTCGGAATGAACACCTGAAGTTTACTTGTGAATTCAGCAAAGAGAATCTGGCCTTCTTAGATCTATTGATCTACCCTTCAGATGGGAAGCTAGAGACTGGATTGTACACGAAACCCATGGCTCGCAATGCTCTGCTTCACTATGGGATCTACCATCCGAGGTCCCTGCATGAGAATCTTCCTTTTGGCCAATTTCTAAGGGTCTGACGCAACTGTTCAAATACTGACAAATTTAAAGAACATGCACAGACCCTTAGGAACAATATCCTAGACAGGCATTACCCAAAGACCTTGGTAAAGAAATCCTCCAAACGAGCACTCAACAATAACCGAGACGCTCTATTGGACAACGTACCTACATACCCAGGCCAATCTCAATCTCGACTAGTCTGTGCTAACACCTTTAGCACTCTGTCAAACACAGTTAAGAAGTCTGTCTTGATGAACTGGCATATTCTCAACAAAGGGCAACTAACTCTTCAGAAACCCCTTTTTGCTCATAAGCGCAGTAGCAATCTCAAGGACACTCTAGTGCACACAAGACCTCTCCCACAAGGCATCCAAAAACAAATTACCCTATGGAATTTGCTACCTGTCCAGGGTCATTACCCCTGTGGGACATGTTCTGTGTGCGCTCAGACATGCGCTACAAAAACAGTAGACATTGGGACCAATAGACCGTGGGTATTGAAACACCACACTAACTGCAACAGCGAACGTGTCCTTTACCTCATAACGTGCCCTTGCGGTTTAAGATATGTAGGGATGACAACACGTAAGATACGCATTCGCATACAGGAGCTTAAAAGTACCATCCGATGCGTCAAACAGAATACACGCCTCACTAGACACTTTCTAGAGAAACAACATCAGGCGGACTCCTTCTCCTGGGTAGTCTTAGACAAACCCAATTTCTTTCTGTTTGAAAACCAACTATATCTCCAGGTGTCTGGGACTTCAATGGAGAGTACGTATGCGCCGAGCCTGGCGAATCTTTTCATGCATACTTTTGAAGAGGATGTCATCTTATCATCTGACAATCCTTTTTCAGCACATATTTTGTTGTGGAAAAGATATATCGACGACATCTTGGTGATTTGGAGGGGTAATGCCACCACCATTCACGGTTTCCACAAGTGCTCAACACTCGGAATGAACACCTGAAGTTTACTTGTGAATTCAGCAAAGAGAATCTGGCCTTCTTAGATCTATTGATCTACCCTTCAGATGGGAAGCTAGAGACTGGATTGTACACGAAACCCATGGCTCGCAATGCTCTGCTTCACTATGGGATCTACCATCCAAGGTCCCTGCATGAGAATCTTCCTTTTGGCCAATTTCTAAGGGTCCGACGCAACTGTTCAAATACTGACAAATTTAAAGAACATGCACAGACCCTTAGGAACAATCTCCTAGACAGGCATTACCCAAAGACCTTGGTAAAGAAATCCTCCAAACGAGCACTCAACAATAACCGAGACGCTCTATTGGACAACGTACCTACATACCCAGGCCAATCTCAATCTCGACTAGTCTGTGCTAACACCTTTAGCACTCTGTCAAACACAGTTAAGAAGTCTGTCTTGATGAACTGGCATATTCTCAACAAAGGGCAACTAACTCTTCAGAAACCCCTTTTTGCTCATAAGCGCAGTAGCAATCTCAAGGACACTCTAGTGCACACAAGACCTCTCCCACAAGGCATCCAAAAACAAATTACCCTATGGAATTTGCTACCTGTCCAGGGTCATTACCCCTGTGGGACATGTTCTGTGTGCGCTCAGACATGCGCTACAAAAACAGTAGACATTGGGACCAATAGACCGTGGGTATTGAAACACCACACTAACTGCAACAGCGAACGTGTCCTTTACCTCATAACGTGCCCTTGCGGTTTAAGATATGTAGGGATGACAACACGTAAGATACGCATTCGCATACAGGAGCTTAAAAGTACCATCCGATGCGTCAAACAGAATACACGCCTCACTAGACACTTTCTAGAGAAACAACATCAGGCGGACTCCTTCTCCTGGGTAGTCTTAGACAAACCCAATTTCTTTCTGTTTGAAACCCAACTATATCTCCAGGTGTCTGGGACTTCAATGGAGAGTACGTATGCGCCGAGCCTGGCGAATCTTTTCATGCATACTTTTGAAGAGGATGTCATCTTATCATCTGACAATCCTTTTTCAGCACATATTTTGTTGTGGAAAAGATATATCGACGACATCTTGGTGATTTGGAGGGGTAATGCCACCACCATTCACGGTTTCCACAAGTGCTCAACACTCGGAATGAACACCTGAAGTTTACTAGTGAATTCAGCAAAGAGAATCTGGCCTTCTTAGATCTATTGATCTACCCTTCAGATGGGAAGCTAGAGACTGGATTGTACACGAAACCCATGGCTCGCAATGCTCTGCTTCACTATGGGATCTACCATCCGAGGTCCCTGCATGAGAATCTTCCTTTTTGCCAATTTCTAAGGGTCCGACGCAACTGTTCAAATACTGACAAATTTAAAGAACATGCACAGACCCTTAGGAACAATCTCCTAGACAGGCATTACCAAAAGACCTTGGTAAAGAAATCCTCCAAACGAGCACTCAACAATAACCGAGACGCTCTATTGGACAACGTACCTACATACCCAGGCCAATCTCAATCTCGACTAGTCTGTGCTAACACCTTTAGCACTCTGTCAAACACAGTTAAGAAGTCTGTCTTGAAGAACTGGCATATTCTCAACAAAGGGCAACTAACTCTTCAGAAACCCCTTTTTGCTCATAAGCGCAGTAGCAATCTCAAGGACACTCTAGTGCACACAAGACCTCTCCCACAAGGCATCCAAAAACAAATTACCCTATGGAATTTGCTACCTTTCCAGGGTCATTACCCCTGTGGGACATGTTCTGTGTGCGCTCAGACATGCGCTACAAAAACAGTAGACATTGGGACCAATAGACCGTGGGTATTGAAACACCACACTAACTGCAACAGCGAACGTGTCCTTTACCTCATAACGTGCCCTTGCGGCTTAAGATATGTAGGGATGACAACACGTAAGATACACATTCGCATACAGGAGCATAAAAGTACCATCCGATGCGTCAAACAGAATACACGCCTCACTAGACACTTTCTAGAGAAACAACATCAGGCGGACTACTTCTCCTGGGTAGTCTTAGACAAACCCATTTTAGCCGCTACCACACCTGACCTGGCCTTGAAATTGCTCTGAGTTGAGCAACGTTGGGTGTTTAGGTTAAACAGTGTTGAAGTGGGTCTCAATGATGATATTCCCTGGCTGTCTTTGACATAATCTGACAGCCCGTCTCACCGCTCTGAGGTACCTCATACTTTGATGCATTCCCCCCTGTGGATCCGTTCCACACCTAGATTTTGTCCCCCCTCCTGAGCGTTTACCAAGACAAGCGCCGACCATAGGCAGCTCAGTCTCCATGGTCAGTGTATGATACTGGGATCCTCACCCGCGGTCTACCTTTGGCCTTCATTGTGCCACCGAGGTCTTGTCCGACTTATAAAAATGCTGCTCTGGGTTCCTTTTGCTCTCCATGCACCCCCGGTCCCCTCATTTGTATTTCAGGCACGGATTGGCCCGTTTTGCATTTCACAGCAGTATTATACAGCATGTCTACATTTAATAGCGTATATTACTGTCCTCTTCAGCACACACACGCCTGTGAAGCATTTCCCCACAGGATTTGGTTTCTTACCGCTTTTACCGTTTTTCATCGTTTACTCGCGGGAGAGCATTCGGCTATGTTGATATCCCGCGCTCCTTTTGGATCACGATTGGCATCCTCTACATATGCGTAATATTTGTTTCATTGTGGGGCGCCATTGAACACCATCTCCCAGGGTTCGCAGGGACCGGAATTATATCCATGCCCCTTGGCGCACAGTAACCCGGTTCATTCACTATGACATCGCATGTTGGGACTACATTTCCCAGCACCAAGTGAGTTTAAAACTACTTTTCCCAGCACCCCCGGTGCTCTTCCGGCCTGCGAGTAGATTTAAACATCGGCTTACTTACACTCTGATGTACCCGCAGGTCCGGACACATGCCTCGGGAGACAACGATCTCCAAACCACGTGAGCACTGGTTTCTAGTTCTGAGCTTTCGGCTTTTCCTCTCCCCCGCCGCCTTCACACCTAATTGTTCACGGGTCTCCAGGCCTCCCGCACCGGCTCGCAGCTAGGGGCATTTTCACCTTTTTCACCTTCTCCTATTCTGGGTCCTGGCCGGCGTCTCGGCTGTTCCTTACACCCGAGACCTTATTCGAGCCACTCCAATGGAAGCACCTTGGCTCCGGGCCTCTCGGCTTGAGCCGCCCGTGGTCCTACATTGGCAGCATGGCGTGGCCTCCACCACGCTTCTTACTTTTGGAAGGGTGCATATGAGTTTACCTATTCCCTCTGTACCATTATGGCCTGCAACATAAGACCACACGCATTCGGATGCTGGAGGGATGGCATGGCCCTCTAGTGCTGTTTACTCCTCTTTTGTATTGTTTACTCCTATTTTGTACTGTTCTCAATGGAAGGTACCTGTGTGATTCCCCATTCTGGAGCATTTTCCTTTGAACTATTATGGTTTGCATGGAATCACCAGACACTACAGCCTCTGTAGGGTGTCCCCCATTCCCTGATTAATTGTGGTATCCTCTCAATTGTGTTTTAGACACAAGCCTCACTGGGCTTCACTTCAGCATTGTTCAATCTAGCCCAGCCCAATAATATCTGACGAGAAATCAGATTCTTCCTAGACAGGGACCCTGACATTGCCAGTCACCATACCTTCTTGGGTCCTGTCATTGCATCCCCTTTTCTTCTTTTTCTTCTTTGTTATGTGTGTATGTTGTTGAACTCTGACGCCACCACCTTTGTCTCCCAGGTTGGTTGGCGCGTGTACCTACAGCTAAATTAGCCCCGGACAGAAGAGGTAACAATTTAACCCTAGTTTGGTAAGTGCCTCTTCTCTTGCCACTTTGTTAAATCAAGAAAGTGTCATACTTGCGTGGAGGACAATTAACTCCACGGCTGTTTGGATGTGGTATAAACCAAGCATGTACTTCTTTCTTGTCTTTCTCTGCCTTAGGTTCCATCGGTGAAGTCTACTGGACACAACCACCCATGTTCAGTACAGGTTACCGAGGCACCTTCACACACATTCTTTTGTTGTGCACTTTCACATGAGTTGCAGTAGCTGTTCACTAACCGATCCTGATGAAAGCCTGATGGCTGAAACATGTTGATCTAGTATATGTGGCTGTCTCTAATGGTGGTCAGCTTCATACCCCAGCTCATTGCTTTTTAATCCTGCCGCTAGGTAGCTTAATAAAGTTTGCTGTCAGCTAGCCTCGCAGGCAGTTTTAAACTCACTATCACCTTATTTTAGCACTGCACATTTTTTCAGTATTTGTTCATACACCTAGCTCACATAGGGTTTTAGTACAACCCAGTTGCCCATTCAAAACATCCCTGAGCTCCTCCCTCGTAGAGAGGGGGTTGTAGCCCGCATCAGAACTAGGTTCTGACGCGAGGGGGCACCCCTATGATGAAGCATGACACCGATGGTGTGTGAGGGGAACCGTCCTGATAAGGGATACCCCCGACGTAAAGCTTGGTTTTCTTAAATCCACCTTCTGCTCAGCCACTCAGTCTGGACCCGTGGGCTCGTTGTGTTTAGTTGTTGATAAATGGGGAGTGTGCCCACGCAGGTCCTTAAACCTCCTCTAGGCCCTCTTTGTGTGTGCAGGCCTATGAAGCAGCACACCCTCGAGCAACAGTAACTCTGTCATTGAGGTCACAGGACAGAGGCCGCTCTAGGGCGGTGCGACTGGTGTGATCACACTTTGGGTGGGGGCATCGCGTTTGCAAGTATATTATGGGTTTAAAAGCGCTTGCTGACTCCTTCCTGGCCTCCAGCAATTTTCGGCAACAGTAAAAATGTCATGATAACTCCAGTGATTAATGGTCTTCCTAGAGAGAGATCAGAGTTTTGTCTAGTGGAAGTTTTGTCTCATGGAAAGGTAGCACAAAGGGTTAATGTGCCTGCTGCAAAGAACATGTACCATGCAGATCACAAAGTGCACATAATGTAAATAGGTCAGTGGGTTACTGCTTTTGTCAGAGAGATCCTTTTGTTACTTGCAGTTTATAAGTTAAAATCCTAACAGTGAGCTATTAACTGTCATCTAAGAGCTGCATGCAAACTGCAAGTTATAAATTAGAACATTATGTGTTTTCCCCCAGTCTTTGATTATCCTAATGTTGCAAAAAGTGTTCTTTTGGATGGAAATTAATTCTGATTATTAAAGAGAACCCCAGCCATGGTGTTACGTTTTAAATTCTGAGTTTGAGTTTCTCCAGACCAATCACTATTAAACTTTATGGCCTACTAGTATGGTTGTCATGTGACTTCTACACCTTGTAGTCCTTAGTCTTATGTAACATTTTCTATACAGAGATTTACACACGTATAATTGATTGTCTCTGTGAAGTTTGTGTGATGTAAAGTGCTCTGACACCCTGCACTGGTATGAGTGGCGCTGTAACTAAAATTAAATGCATCTGAGAGAGAGTGTGGTTATGGAGACTTGAGGGACTCTGTTAAACGGTGGTAGTGAGGGAATCCATGGCGGAAGTGGTCATTGTGGGGCACTAACAAACATTGTTGCACAGGGCGCCACCAGCGCTAAAGCCGGCCCTGCCCTTGAAGCCAGTCCGCCTCACCCATTGGTACCTCCATTGGCTTTGTTTCAGCAGTAGCAGCTGCAACTCACCAGGGATCGGCAATGCAGGATTTGGACGCACACCAAACTAAGAGGGTCATTACGATGGCGGGCGGACAAAGTCCGCCCGCCACCGCAACGGCAAACGGGACCACCCGCAAGAGGTGCGGCGGTCCCGCCATGGGTATTAGGATGCCACCGCCACGGTGGCATCCCGTATTGTTCACATTGCGGCGGGCAGTGCTGTCAGCAGCACCCGCCGCAATCCGAAAAACGCATGTTGTGCATTTGAATGCACAACGTGACAGCCACCGCGCGGTGCCTGCCACCTTGTGGATTCAAATGTAGGGGGGTACCATAGGTACCCCCCATGTGCACTCCCCACCCCCCCAAAATCCTGGGGGCCCGCAACGGGCCCCCAGAAGCAAAGACCACATGCCTTTCCATGGCGGCAACACCGCCATGGAAAGGCTGCTTTCCGCCACCATCCTAATATGGATGGCGGTGTCTTGCAGACACCGCCACCATGTTGGAGCCCTTTTCAGCCCGGTCGACAAGTCGACCGGCGGAAAAGCGGCGGACGGTCTTTCCGTCCGCCTGGGTCCCCACCGCCATCGTAATATGGTGGGGGGAAATGTTATGCGGGCGGACAAGAATGGCGGGCGGATCGCCACCGCCATACGGGCGGCGGCGATCCGACAGACATCATAATGACCCTCTAAGTTCACAAACGTCACAGTCTCTCTGCTTCATTCACAAGCACTTTTAACATGTGCTGCCTGCTTTGGGGCCACTGGAATTACGCAGCAAAGGAGGACAAAATTATACCTCAGTGTTGACTAAATTATTTAGCAAAAAAGTCTGCAGCGTAATGCAGTATATTTTCTGATATTTTATTATTTTGACATTTGTACACATGGTAACAGTCTCTGGAAAGATTTTGCCTCATTAGTACCAGTGTAACATACAAATGTCGCAGTGAGAAAGGTGATCAGTCAACCTTTGCAAAGGGCCGTCCACTTCGCAGCAACACAAGTCACATTTTTTAGTAACTTTTGATCCATTTAAGCTACAAACAATTTATTAGTTAAAATTGTCAGATTATGCTGCAGATCTTGTATTATGTGATAAATATGGCAGAGCCATAATTATATAGAAAACATTTGCAAACTAGGATATTTTGCCATTTCTGTTTGAACTGCTCTGGTGGAAAAAGGGAGGAGAAGTGCTGATGACAGAAACTTTATGGCTCGGAGACAAATGGCTTGTGCTTCCACTTTTAAGCGTATTTGGGACATTCTGTCATTGGAAACATATCCTACTTTGTGAATATATTCTAATGTCAAAAACTCATATTAAACGTTAAATAATCATGTTATCCTTTGCCAAACAAATACAAAAAATTGGGATGTTTTACGCATTCTGACCACACTTCTGACTCTGCCCACTGATCCCATCCTTGGGTTATTCCCGCCCTCTCATTCTCCGCCCACAGTTCCCCTATTTTTTTTCCCTGCTTCGACCATTGGTCCCGATGCACCCATGCACACGCCTTGTGACGTGTGCGTCATGAGGTGTAAGGATGCATGCCTCGTGATGCGTACGGTATGCAAGCTTGATATGTTTGTGTGCATTTGTCAGGGCTTTAAGTGGGATGAAAAAACTGGGGGGGGTCTCTCTAAGGGGCGTGGCCAATGTAATTAAGGGCGTGGCTTAAAAACACGTAAGCTAAAAATCTGTCCTTAGCCTAGTGTGCCGCCCGACTTGTATTTAGCTGTTTCTGTCATTGCATCGAGATATAGGATACAACAAGTAACATCCTACCTACAACAAGTTAGGACTATTGGCTTTGTCAATGGTTGTTAGTTTCATAAAAAAAATAAGCAGCAACTATGGCTTGTATATAATATTGGAAAAGCTTCCACTTAAAGCCCTGGTGACACCACGACAATGTTGCTGCACCTGAGTTTAAATAAAAAAGAGAAGGGAAATCCAGAGAGAAAATGACTCTTTAAAGGATTTCCCTTCCCCTACAACGCTCACCTGGCATGACGTCATGCCGTAACTTCTCCACTAGTGAGAAGTGAGCAGTGTGAGCAGCGCACATCGATGTGCCTGCTGTCACTGCAGTCCCGAAAAAAACGGACCGCCTGTGCCAGGGCACAAAACAGAGCCCGATAGAGACCCGTTTCGAGGCCTCCTTTAAAAAACTGCCGGTGCTCGGCACCGGTGAGACCCGGCCCACTTAAAGCCCTGGCATTTGTCATGATACAACCACCATTTTCTTTCTTTAAAGGATGGGGGACGCCCATCTTGGAGCCGTGAATTAAAAAAAAAAGGAATTAAATATGCATGAAAGCGCATTTTGGAGAAAAAAAACGGAGACTTTGCTGCAAGTTCCAGTTGCAGGGCCCTCCGAAATAAATAAATAAATAACTACATTTTTAAAAAGTGGACAAAATGGGTAAAGGCGAAGGAGTAATGGTAGAACAGGCGGTGGGAAATAAATACCGCCAAGCAGTGAGAGCATGGTGGGGAGCAAGGGGCAAACTGAGGACCAATATTATTCAGAAAAGATCATAAACAAAATAAATAAAAACCAGGAGGGGGTGAAGGAAAAATGGACGAGCTTGAAGAGGGGTGGGTGAATGCTAGAGGGGAGCAGCACAAGGGGAAAGGCACAAGAAAACACACGCCCACGGAGAGCAGAAAATATACAGCATACAGGGATCCTTCCAAGGATAAAGGGGAGACCACGGCAGGGGACTCATGGCTTCCCTTCTGGAAATGGTGCAGGGCGGCCATCACATCACAATCCTGTCTCTGTAAGCTCTATATGCTGTCCCATCCCAAGGGTGACTGCAATTGGTAACAGCGAGTCCCAGAATAAAATAACTAAACGTTTACTAAGTATAGTTCTGACTCTCAAGAGTGTCTTACTAAATAGGAAAAGCTGAGAGGGAGGTTCATGTCGACCACGAGGACATGAGGAGAAGACGGGGCACTACACGTATTTATAGGGCCGCCATAGGTACCTGTACTCTTGTCTACCATCCCTTGTGAAGCCATGTTGTTTGTTTGTCGAGTACACCCACCTGTAGGATTCTGGTTTATACCTCCTCATGGGGTGGCCCATGTCGGGTTCAAATTTGTGGAATTCTTGGTTCCTGTTGTGCTGAATGCTTCCCACTTTTTAGGTCAAAGCCTACTAGACAGCACAGCTGTCTGGTTTGCTAAGGTCACCTTGGGGACATTTCTGAAGCTTCCCTGGTAATGCATTTCGCCCATTGGTTATCATTGGCTTTGTAAATCACATTTGTTTGCTGTCTATTGGCTGGCTCTATTTGTTTTAGGCTGTCCAGCATGTTTTTGTCCCTCCTCTGCCTGTTCACCATCGCTCCTTGTATTCTTCCATGAGTTCCTCACTATTTGTAAACAGGCCTTTAAATTTTGTTCTTATCTTTTCACATTTGCTGTGCTTTCAAAGACAGAGGTCCAATGTCAGGCTCTGTCCTCCAGGGAGCTTAATGTTTACTTTTCTTTCTCTGGATTCAAAGTGAGCGTACTTATGTGACAATCCTACTAGGTACCCATGTGAGAGACACGGCAGTAGGATGTTATTTTTTTCTAGCACACAACAACATTTAATTGTCTGTAAATTAACTTTGCAAATATTTCTGAATATATCAGAATTAGGAAATCACAAATAAAGCACATTTTTTGGTAATTTGGAAGTGTGATTGAAACAAATATTGGACTATGATTAAAACAAATCAATACACTTGGTGATACCATTTCCACAAATTATCGTTTGTGCCCTGTATATTTTTATCAGTAAAACTGTATGTCTGTGCAAATGTAAAGGTCATTTCATTTGAAAATGTATTGTCTGTAATGGCAGTGCGCTACTACACCATGCATACTCCACTCTACGCAGCCCCACTGTACGTCACTCTATTCCACTCTACACCAGTCCACTCTACAACACTCTGCACCACGACACACTATGACACTCTACTCCACTCTATGTAACTCTACTCTACGCCCCTCCACTCCACTCTACTCCAGTCTACGACACGCTACACCACTCTACGATACTCTATCCACTCTAGTGCACTTTATGCCACTCTATGCCACTCAACGAAACTCTACTCTACAATACTCTACTCCACTCTATGCCACTCCACTTTACGCACTCTATGACTCTGTATGCCATTCTATGCCACTTTCCTCTGGGCCACTTTACTCTACGCCGGTCGACACACCTCTTGCGGATTCTTCCCACCGGAACTAAATGAACTCCGCTTGCAGTCTCGCATTGGGCAATGAAAAGCTCCGAAAAAGGAATTGGACGTGCTGCAAAACCTCCGAAGTGCTACCCCTGACGAAGGGCTGTCTAGCCCGAAATGCATTGGGTTCAAGAGATCTCAGCTGTCCAGGATGAATTGCGTATTCCCAAGTGCTACAGAAAAAGGTTTGAGGCATATCTATAGCATTTGAAAAAATGGGGATACACACAGCCTTTTATGTGAATGGAAAAAGCTAAGAGAAAATTGTGAATAAAATAAGGATCAAAAAGGATTACAATGGATCAAAATGGAGTATTTAATTTACAATGGAATTTGTGGAATACATCCTTAATTTGCTGTGCAACTGGTGGATGGAGCGCCAAGGCGCTCCACTGTTCATGATGTTATACCTATGTGCTGCTGGGGCAGAGCACATCGCCAGTCTGCACACTAAACATTGCCTATGAGTATACTGTAAAAATGGACTGTTAAACATGAAGGTGTGCATCCTGTCATATTAAACGTACAACCACTTTACTCTACTCCACGACACTCCACTCTATGACACCCCAATCCACAATACTCCACTTTAACACTCTACTCCATTCTACTGTATGACATTCTACTTCACTCTACGACACTCTACGCCACTCTGTGACATTCTATGACACTCTACGACACTCCACTCTATGACACTCTATGCTACGCCATTCAACAACACTTTACTCTACTTTACCCTTTTCTACTCTACTCTAAGCCACTTCACTTCACTCTACGGCACTCCACTGTGCAACACTTCACCCCAATCTATGCTACGCCACTCCACTCTATGTCACTCCACACTACGACATTCTACTCCACTTTACACCATTCCACTCTAAGACACTCTGCAGCACTCTACTCTACACCACTCCACTCTATGGCACTCTGTGACACTCCACTCTACTCCACTTCATGCCCCTCCTCTTTGCACCCTCCACCCGCTACAACACTCCACTCAACTCTACACCACTTCTCTTCACTCGACACCACTCTACGCCACACTACTCTACGCCACTTCACTCTATGTCACTCCACTTCATGACACTCTACTCTATTCCACTTCACTCCACTCCACCCCACTCTAAGACACTCTACTCCACTCTATGCCACTCTATATAACACTCTACGCCACTATGAGCTGCTTCACTCTAGGCTGCTCTACGCCACTCAACTTTACGACACTCCACAATATTTCACTCCATAACATTCAACTCCATTCCACTTTATTCCACTCTACTCCAGTCTACACCACTCCACTGTACAACACTCCACTCTATGACACTTTACAGCACTTCACTCTAGGCCACTATACTCCACTATACGCCACTCCACTCTATGATCCTCTACTCTACTCTACACACCACTCTACTCTACTCTACTCTATGACAGTCTACTCTAGGACACTCCACTCTATGACACTGACACTCTGTGCCACTCTATGCCACTTCACTCTAGGACACTTTACTCCACTATACGCCACTCCACTCTATAATCCTCTACTCTATAACACACCACTCTACTCTACTCTACGACAGTCTACTCTAGGACACTCCATTCTATGACACTGACACTCTGTGCCACTCTATGCCACTTCACTCTAGGACACTTTACTCAACTCTAGTTTATGCTACTCCACTCTGCTCCGCTCTACGGTACTCCACTCCAATCTATGGCAATCCACTCTACTCCACTCTATGCTACACCACTCTACACCCCTCCACTCCACATCACTCCATTCTACGTCACTCCACTCTATGACACTCTACAACAGTCCACTTTACAACAGTCCACTGTACGCCACTCCACTTTATGTCCCTTCACTCTATGACACCAGATGACAGGATACTCCACTCTACTCTACTCCACTCTACGCCAGTCTATGCCTCTGCAGTCTGAGACATGACACTCCGCTCTATGCCACTCTGCCAACCTCTACGCCACCCCACTCTACAACACTCTACTCCACGGCATTCTACTCCACTCTTTGCCAATCCACTATATGCCTTTCTACTCCACGACACTCTTAGACCTTCCACTCTACGACCCTCCTCTATGAACCTCCAAGACACTCTACTCCACTTTATGACACCCTACACCACTCTATGCCACTTCATTCTAGGCTCTCTATTCCACTCTACGCCACTCCACTCTGCACCACTCTATTCCGCGATACTCCACTCTATGACACCCTACTCCATTCCATTCCACTCTACAACACTTTTTTCCACCCTATGAAAGTCTACTCTATGACACTCCGCAACACTGTATGCCACACCACTCTATGACATCCCACTCTCCAACCCTCTATGGCACACTATGCCTCTCTATGCCACGGTGGTGGAAGGAAAAGGAATGATGTGGAGTCAATACTAGACAGACCTGATATTCATGAGACGAAGACACAAGAAATGTTGGGTGATATTAAAAGGAGGCATCAGATGGCATAACGACTAGGCAGCCTTGATGTAAATGAGGTAAAGAGACGGGAAATGTAGGGGATGAAAGAAAGAAGTATGGCATGGAATCAAGGCTAGGGAGCCTTGGTATTTATTAAATTAGGGCACAGGAAGTGTAGGGTGGAGGAAGAAAGGGACCTGAGATCAAATCAAGACTAAGCAGCCTTGGTGTTCATAAAAGAAAGAGACAGAAGTGTAGGGTGGTAGAAGAAAGAGACCTGAGGTGGAATCTAGACCAGGCAGCCTCAGTTTTTCGTAACCCCGGCATGCAGAAGCACTGGATGTGGCCTCCAAGAATAACTTTAGGTCCCAGGGTTTTTTATTCTTTGTACAAATTAAACACTGCATTTCACACTCGAAAGACCTCCAGCGGCATGCACACGCAAAAGGAACTAATAGAGACGGTATTGTTGTAGGAAGCTGTAAAAATATTTTTCATGACTCTCGTGTTTTATTTCAGTTTTTAATATGAGTGGTGACTTTGCCAACAACAACGTTGTGAAGCAACAACCGGTGACTGTAGTGCTGCAACACTAGGGAAGGTGTCAGAACAGAGAAAAGACTTTCGCCCCGGAGCGGTGATGCTAGTAGGTCATGCTGGAGTCGTTCATTCATATATTACCACTGTAATTCCTCCCATGCACCTGATGACACATCTCAGGTGGGAGAATGCAGCCCTGACGATGTACAGAAATGTCTACAATACTATTAAATGACACATCTCCAGGGTTGTATGTGATTTCAGAGAAAAACGATTGACAAAGGTAAACCTTTGTGATACCCAAAAGTTGTAAACATACACAAACTGTAAGTTTACCATTGTGAATGGGGACGTTTATGTGCAGGGGCATTATTTAGGGTTTATAGCTTTTACATTGTCAAACAATTACTTTGGATGCTTTTTATTCGCTCACCATCCCTAAACATCTATCCATGAACCTTAAAAGTCCTGTCTAACCCTAAACTCCACCAATCCCTGAACCCTCAAAACCCTTTCTACTCCTAAACTCTACCCATCTCTTAACTGATAAACTCCCTCACTATCCCTAAACTCTATCCATTCCTGAATCCTAAAAGCCCTTTTCTACGCTGAAATCCCACCCACCGCTGATTCCTTCAAAACCCTGCGCCCCCTCTAAACTCCACTCATCCCTGAACCCCAAATTTAGAACCCACACCACCCATGAAAACCACCCAATCATGACCACTAAAACCCTCGCCACCCCTAAACTCCCCCGTTCCTGAATCCTAAAAACCCTTTCTACATAAAAACTCTACCCAGTCCTGAACATTAAAAACCCTTCACCACCCCAAAACTCTACCTATCACTGAACTTTATATGCACTCACCAGCCCTAAGCCCCACCCATCTGTAAAACCCAACATACCTTCATGCCACTCATCCCTGAACCCTAGAAAACCCTCACCACCCAAAATCCACCCATGCCTGATCTTTAAAAAACCCTCACCACCCCTAAACTCCACCCATCCCTAAATCCGAAAACTGTATTTCCATCATTTTGTTTACCCCAATGTGTTTTCTATGTTTTCATGCTTTTTCATTAATTCACATACATCACATCTCAAGGGCAGCAGTCCTCGAAATGAGTACAGGAAGCGTTTCCTGCTGAAGGACTTGGTTAAACATGTCTATGTGTACTAGAATCAGTGCTGGACATGGGGAACACTGACTTTATGGACCCTTGTGAGGGCAGAGGGCAGGAAACCTGAGGGTTGGACTGCCTAGGTCCTGTTGTAGACCTGTGGGCAGCACTGTGTGCCTGCATATGTGGGTGAGAGGGCACTGCTGTATGTTTCCTTCTGCTGGCCTGTATGATTATACATTGCTTGGCTATAGCCTCTGTGTGCTGTAGTGCAAAGAGCTGTGTCTAATGTGTGCTGTTGGTGTAGGTCAAGGTGTAAGTACAACCTGAGATAGACAGGCTGTTGAGGTCCTGCATGCTTGTCCAGCTGTTTGCTTGGGAACCATGTGGTGCACTTTGTCGTGCAAAGGGTTGCGCGGAATGTCTACTATTGGTGTAGAGTGTTATTTTTGTCTAGGAAACTTGTGTCAACTGGGTGAAGGTGGATTTATAACGTACCTGGTGGTGGCAGGATCAAGCATGTGGTGTACGGTGCCAGGCTGACTGACTGGGTCCTTCCACTCAGGAAGGAGCATATCCATTGCAGATTGCATGTCCTTGGATTCCGATGTCATGTAGGTGTCGGATGAGGATGGGGTGGGAGACTGTGTCAAATGCTGCAGAGAGGCCCAGGAGGATGAAGGCCTCCGTGTCTCCTCCGTCCAGAGTCATGCAGATGTCATCTGTGGCGGCGATAAGGGCCTAACATGGAGCTCCATGGAGAGTTTTGTTCTCTAACAAGTTCTTTTGAGGCACAGGCAATAAACCTACGGTAACCAATATTTGCTTGTTCTGGGTTGTTACTTGGCCTTTAGTGATGTTTATGCTGAGGCGAAGAAGGCAAGATTATGCTTACTTTTGTGTTACTGCAGGTGCCATGCCTGGACGGTCTGATGCCTTTGGTATCACAGAAACATGTGAGACAGACTTGCCTACATCAGAGTGGGGGACCCTCTACAGAGGCGTTGATAGGAGATCCATTCTTGCAAGCAGGAATTCACGCTCTGTACCTCTACTGGCCAAACATCCGCAGGAAGGATGGCGAGCAGGAAACTTCTTCTGACGATCAAAGATGCCCATATAGTGCCAACTGTTCTTTATGGTACATTAGCAAACATCTTAAACCTGGCAGTTTCTTGAGCTTTCTCGAGGAAAGATAAGATTATTTGGCTATCAAATTTGAAAGTTAATCACTTCCTTTGAATGCCAAATAAAGTCTCTGGGAGCTGATCAGAAGAATGTCTGATCGTCCTTATGGGCCTTTATGGAGAGTCCAGCCTTGAGTTGACTTAGCCAGCATAAGTATAAGGCCTGAGCTGGCTGACAATTATTAGCCTGGCTACAGTCAGTTGTACAGCAAGGATCGCCAAGCAGGAGCCGGTCGTCGTTCATGTCCAAGATGGAGAGTTCCAGGTGAAAGAAGGTGCCCCTGGTGGCTGAAGAAGGATAGGCAGCTGCAGGGCCTTCACTGTGACTCAGGACCGGCTTTAGAGCAGCGCGACCGGTGCAGCAGCACTGGGCATTGACCTGGGGAGGGGGCGCCGACCTCACGGCGGGGTGCTGTGTTTATCAATAATTTATGATTGGACAGATAGGGGCACTTTTGCCCGGTGGTAGTGAGAGAATCCGAGGATGCGGTCATGGGTTGCGGGGGCACCAAAAATGATTGTCGCACTGGGAGCCAACAGTGCTAAAGCCGGCCCTGCCGTGACTTGCCATATGTTGGGATTCTGTAACAGTGCTTGTCTCAAGTGAGGCATGGCCTTGGATAGGAGATTGTGGTGAAGGGCCTACATAGAGTTTAAAAGCCTCAGAGCAGGAGTAGCCACATCAAGAGGCCGAGAATGGTGCAACGTCACCCGATCAACACCGCAGCTTCCTCCGGACAGTACTCCATCTGTTCAATAATGCAAGACATTCAATTGCAGAGGTTTTTTCTTCAAAACAGGCTTGGTGGATTTTGATATTCCGTGCCCTAAAGAACTTACTGCAGGATGATAAGCCCCCGAGTACAACTGGCCAGCAGCGGTGGGTGCTGGCATGTGTAGTGAGCCACCCGTCCGCTACCCAACAATGTTGCCATCATGCATCCTGAGGGCCTGGCGAAGTCCGAGAGCTTAAATAAAGGTGCTCTGACCGCTCGAGGGCAGAGTACGTCACCACCAAGTAATGTGTGCAGTGTATTACAAGTGGCTTGTCTGGTAGGCCTCATCGGAGTCTGTAGCGTCCTGTGATCAGCCATCTACACTGGCGATGAGAGGGCCAAGTCCTGACGCGTGAAGTGGCTGCTGATGCCTGCTCGGGGCTGAAGAGCGGCAGCAAGAGGACACTGTGGAGGTGTGCACCATGGGGTGTGGTGCCCGATCGCCTGGACTGCATTAACCGCGAAATGTGCGGTGAAGGCGGGAGACGCCGAAGGAGCGAGGCTCCGCTTGCTGCTGTGCAGGCGTGTAGCAGCGGGTATGGCTGTGTGCCCCTCCCATTGCCCCCACGACTCTGCGTGCTGTGCAGGGAAGGCTGCAGCAAAGGGCTACGGTTGGAAGCTGGTAGCAGCGTCTCTGCCCCCGAGGTACCGGGGAGCAGAGTGGCAGCAATGCGTGCGGGAGCTGATGCACGTCCATGCCCCAGGGAGAAAGATCCCTGCCGGGCCTTCGTCGTGTGCAGGGAGCTGCCTCAGTTGGAGGCCTAGAAGGTCAGTAAAGACGCCTCCCCCCAGGTGGGACTCTGGTGAGGGAGGAGGGGTGAAGAGCCCAGGGCTGATTCAAAGCCTAGCTTCTGGAGTGGACTGCAAGTGACTGTGACAGTGTGGTGCTAAGTGCAGTGGGTGCAGTCAGAAAGGCAGAGTGGACAGGGCACAGCCAGAAGGTTCCACAGCTGGCGGACCCAGCAAAGGCTGCACCGAGATGGCGCCAGTGGATTGGTCACCTGCAGCATTACTTTCGTGCCACTAGGGAGACTGACGGAGCAGTAAAGAGGTTGATGATGTTACATATGGGAGGTGATGAGCTGTACGATCCCTTTGAGAACTTACCTGACACTGATGCCGATGGCAATTTTAATGCAGCCTTCACCGCCATCGATAGACATTTTACCCCCCAATTGAACCCTGATTACAAAAGATTTAAACTCCGGCAGGCAAGGCCAGCAGAGGGGGAATTCATGCATGCTTTTTTTGCACAGATGTGCAAGCTGGCGAGTTCATGCTCTGGCACTGACAAACTAGATGAAATCAGGGCCCAGTTGACTCAGGGATGCCGCTCGCCCAATCTTCGCAAACTTATTCTGCGGCAGCCTGGGATTTCATCGATGATATTCTCTTCCTTGCCCGCTCCCACGAGCTGGCGGACAGCAGAGCTGGAGACATGGAGTCAGCCCTGGCCTGGCAGTCGATAGGCTCAACACCCACGACAGCGGTGAAAATAAAGGAGGAGAGGCCATACAGAGGTGGCCGACAAGATCAAGAGGAATTTCCATGTCGAGGCCTCATGACAAAAGTTGTGGGAACTGTGGGACCATACACCTTCCTTCCAGATGGTGCCCGGCACAGGGCAGTCGTCCTTGAAGTACATCCGCCTAAATTACTTTGTGAAAGTGTGTCTCAGCGCCGGCAGTCCCCATGTGCAAGGGTGTTGCCGACATTACTCAAACGGAAGAGGAAGAGGAGGAGGAAGTGGTATTCACCATATACTTCACGGGGAGAGACAATCAAAAAAGGAGACCTCCGCCCATGCCATGTGGACAGTAATGGGACCCAAATCACTGCCCTCATCGACACCGGGGCATCGGTGAATGTCATAGATGTGGAGCAACTAAAAAAAATGAGTCCCCTGCCACACCTAGCACCCACGAAAGCCAAAATATACACCTTCGGGGGTACTGACCCTAATCTGCTGCACGGAGTCATTGAGGTAGAAGTGGCCTATGGGAGAAACAAGACACGCACCAAATTCCACGTGACAACCGGTGAGATTGAAGAACTTCTGGGTTGCCACACAGCAGAGGACGTAGGTCTGGTATTCTTCGCAAAACAAATTTACCAATCCCATGCAGACAACATATTGGCAGACTTTCCAGAGTTGTTCCGGGGACTCGATGCCTGAAAGGTGTGCAAGTCAAAATCCACATAGATGAGACCACGTGGCTTTGCGGCACTGCAAAGTGCCGTTTCATCTCAGACCCTGGTTGAAAAAGAGGTAGAAGTAATGGAACAAGCTGGAGTAATTAAAAAGGTGACTGGACCCACTCCATGGGTGTCACCACTGGTGATTGCTCCAAAACCCAAGCAGCTGGGGGCAATAAGACTTTGCGTGGACATGCGGCTACCCAATCAGGCGATTCGAAGGGAGAGGCACATAACACCCACAATTGATGAAATTGTGCCTGACTTGAATGGAGCCCAGTGTTTTTAAAAAATTGCCTTAAACTCCGGGTATCATCAGCTGGTGTTGGAGGAATCCTCCCGCTACATCACAGCCTTCTCAACTCTTGTGGAACTCCACCGATTCAAAAGTTTCAGTTTAGGGGTGTCCTCTGCAGCTGAGGTGTTTCAAGAGGCCATACGGGAATTCCTGTCAGGACTCATAGGTGTCATCAACGTGAGTGATGATATACCAATATTCTCGAACACACTGGAGGAACATCTCGCCTGACTACGAGCTGTCCTGAACCGGCTAGCGGAGAGATGATTGGCCTTGCAGTGGAAAAAATCTGTGTTCTACACCAACGAAGTAGAGTTTTTTGGATACAGATCCTCTCTGGAAGGCCTACAGGTTGACCTCCAAAAGTTGGAGACAATCAGATCGGAGGGTCGCAGTATTCTTGAGAATGGCCAACTATTGTGGCAGGTTTATTCATAATCTGGCCACTCTGTCTGACTTGCTCCGAGCATTGACAGGAAAAGACTCCGCTTGGGAATGGAACAGTAAGGCGGCGCATGCATTTCAGGAAATCAAGAAGGCTCTACTCCACAACGTAACCATGGCGTACCTCAGTCCCATCAGATCCACTGAACTGATCCTGGATGCTAGCCCGGTAGGGCTAGGGGCGGTACTCCTATAGGAAACAGAGAGAGGCGAATGGGTACCAATAGCATATGCCAGCAGGGCATTCACAGAAGTGGAGACAAGATATGCTCAAATAGAGAGAGAGGCCTTGGCCCTTCGATGGGCCTGCAAGCATTTTCATATCTATCTCTGTGGCCAGAAGTTTACGTTAATCATCGATCACAAGCCCCTGGTGCACCTGTTTGCGGGGACAGCTCGCAATGGATCACCCAGGATCAAGAGGTGGGCATTCCATCTCCAGCAGTACTCCCGGCTGGGGGTGAATAACCCGGCTGACTATTTGTCCTGCCATCCCATGGATACTGGTAACAGCAACCAGCGAGACGACGATCCAGGGACAGAGAAGTTCATACGATTCATCACCATGGCATCGTGCCCCTGGGCACTGTCGCTAGAAGAAATTGTGGTAGCCATGAGGGCAGATGCAGGCCTCGAGAGAGTTAAGGAGGTGTTAAAGAGGCATCACTGGAAGAACTTACTCGATGAATGTCGGGGATTGACGCAAGAGTAGCGAGAGGCCCGAACACACCTCTGGAGGTGTCGGGACGAGCTGAGTGAGAGCGAAGAGGGGCTCATCCTCCATGGGCACCAGATTGTGATTCTGCGCACGCTGTGGACCCACACCGTGGAGCTCGCACATCAGGGGCATCAAGGTGTGGTTAAAACAAAAGCGCGGTTGAGGAGCAAGGTAAGGTTCTCCGGAATGGACCGACAAGTGGAAGAGTGGATGAAGAGCTGTCGAGCCTGTATCTTAACCAGTGGGGAACCGCTGGTGGCGCCCATAATCACTGAACCACCTAGCACCACACCCTGGGCCACCAGCAGCAAGGACTTCAGGAGCTTTCCAGATCACTGGCTCATGCTGGGACTGATGGACAGTCACTCGAAGTTTCCGTTAGTGGAACTGTTCAGGTCGACATCTTTTGAGTGTGTGAAGCCAGTGCTGGACCGTGTCTTTGCTCTACTAGAGCTACCAGATTAGGTCAAGACGGACAGTGTCCCTCCCTTTCAAGGGTAAGAATTTAAGGACTACCTCCACAGCCTTAACATAGGCCAATGGCGAGGTGGGGAGATTTATAAGAGCAATAAACAAAGCTCTCTGGATTGGAGTGGAAAAGGGAGAAGACCTGGAAGCATGTCTGCAGCAGTTTCTAAGAGCATACCGCCAGATGCCACACTGCACCACAGGATGTGCGCCCGTAATATCCTCATGAAGCAATCTGGTAGGGATGTGGTCCCAGCAGGACCCTCGTGGAAGCCGTGGGTAGTGGAAATGATGGCCGCACAAGCGAAGAGACAGACCAACAATGATAGGGCTAGTTACAGAAGGAGAGCTTCTGAACCAGGCATCCGCATGGGAGACAAAGTAGTCATCCAGGATCGACACCCTGGATGGAAGTATCGCACTCCCTTTAAGAGAGAGACTGTGGAGGATGTAAGAGTGTGAGGTACCATGATAACTGCTGTGAGAGGAAATATGGAAGTTTCGAGAAACGTTTCATGGTTCAAGAAGATTCCAGCAAGAGCGGAGGAGGTGGTTGAGGAGATGGGTTGGGAACTTTCAGGAGGAAGTTCCTGAAGGAACACCCGGAGGCACCCCTGGGGTTGAGGCCTCGGATGGGTGTGAAGCAGGGATCCAGTCTCAGGAAGAAGGAGATGCTCCCATAACTCCACTAGTGACTATGAGCCAGCAAGGCTATCCGTACCGGCTGCGGGCTATCCCCCGGCCCAGCCAGCGGTTGAGAGACTTGGCATGCTGAGGTCCTGGCATGCCAATTCACTGGCATTTAATATTGCTTTTATTTCTTTTACTTTATTAAAGGTAATGAGGGATGTAGTGAGCCACCCAGCCTCTACCCGACAAAGTTGCCAGCATGCATCCCGAGGGCCATGCACAGTCCAAGGTCTTAAATAAAGGTGCTTTGACCGCTCGAGGGCAGAATACGTCACCACCAAGCAATGTGTGCAGTGCAGTGTATTACTAGTGGTGCGTCTGGTAAGCCTCATCGGGATTTGTAGCGTCCCGTGATCAGCCCTCTACAGTATGGTGGCACCCAACCCCCTCTGGCGCCTGGGCACTGGTGTTCTGGATTCATCCCTCCGCCCTCGCCTCGAAGGGCAGGGTGCCACATCTGCAGGGTCTTGTGTCTTCACAGGGCCTGGGTTCACAACTCATGGAGCTGTGCGCCGAAGATCAACCAGTTCATAGCAAGGCACGTTTTGGTGTAATGAAAGATACAAAGTGGCCGAATGACCACACTGGACATGTACTTCCTATTCTGCCAGGCTGTGTAGAGCTGTCACTGTCTCACAACTGTGCAACACTGCGTACAAGGGACGCATGTACAGAGGCGCCTGTGTATCTCTCATTGTTAAGTGTTATATAAATCATAGCAATCCCAGGGTTCTCTTTCTCAGGGCCAGGCTCCCTGACCACACACAACATCAAAACCGACGTCAAGGCTCCTCCTGCTTACGTTGGTGCAAAGCTATTAGTACCTGTGCCAAACTGTTCTTTTAGTTTCTCCATAGTAAGCTCCTTAACTCCAGGGCCACTGGAATTATGTGGCAAGGGAGAAAGGACCAAATTGTGTGGAAGTTTGACTAAATTATGAAGCAAGAAAAGACAAATTGTGCGGCATATTGCAGCACATTTAGTGATAGAATTTCTAATATTTTGTCATTTATACACTTGTTAACACTTTCTGGGTAAAGATTTCACCTCATTAGTACCGGTTTAACATTCAAACATAGCAATAAGTAACAGAAAAGTAACCAAGCAATCTTTGTGAAGGGCTTTCAACTCCCCAACAACGTGTTGCCACATTTTTAGTAACTTTTGATCTGTATAATATAGAACCATTGTTTTTTGTTAAAATCTGCAGATTATGCAACAGAAGATGGATTATGTGGCAAATGCTGGAAATCCATGCGGAAAGTGCAGCTGCTGCAAAATTGCATAATTCCAGTTGCCCTGCATAGTGCCAATAATCTGTTGTATGCAGTAACCGTGCATTTCTTTGTTCACTTCCAAACCAAAGCCAGTCGCCTCAAAGTCATTCTGATATAATCTACAATGAGTTCTGTTGGGTGAAACAATTGCTTAGTAGACACAAATTATAATTTTTTTCAATAGATTAAATTAATTTGTGTTTACTAAGCAATTGTTTCACCCAACAGAACTCATTGTAGATTATATTGCTTACACCCAGGTTCTGAGGGACACAGACAGGGTTTACCCCATTATCTTTAATGGTCAAAGTCATTGTGGGACCACTGAGGAGTCCTGGTACGAGCTGCAGTGGACCAGCTACACATGGTTTTTACTGGATCTAGTTAACCAGACGGCTCTTTGGAAATTAAACCAGATATGCACCATGGAAAAAGGGAGATTCTATTAGTTACATTAAAAAAAAAACTTGAGCGAGCATGGCTGTAAAGACCAATTGGGAATGTCATAGACAACAGTGGTTACATCAATTCAATAGCAGTTCCTTAGTTGTCTAGACACCCACAGACCAGCCCCTGGAGCCAGAAGAATCCACTTGTATATTGTCGACTGCCATGTCCATCTGGGATTCTGCTCACTCGGGGCACTTTAATTCAGCTTTGGAGGAGAAATCAATAAAGCCCCAACGCCGCCCAGTACTCAACAGTTAATCCATCAGAGAGTGAGTCCTCAAGACCATAGAGTAAGAGCACCTGCGTGGCAAGTGTATTAGCAAAAATTCATGCCTTGTGATAGTCTATAATACACATAAAACACAAACCAGCCTGAGACCAGTACAGGCTGGACCCGAGAAAATGAAAAAACACAGATATACCATCCAAGGCAGGTCTTGTGGCTGCGCTGGCCACTCATGCAGAATAAAGTCTGCATTTAATAACGTGTTCAGGTATATTTCACAGTCACACAGTAGTCCCTCTGTTTCCACGGAAAAAGTTGAACAGACCCAGACAGGAAGAAAAATGAGAACAAACCCTAGAAGTCTGGTGAAATGTTTAATTGAGCATGAGAATGAAAAAAGGTAGCAAACACAGGAAGTGACTAAACTTCTTCCTGTGACGCGTGGGGGTTACTCAAGTCGCCTTGGAACTAGGTTTCTCTTCGTTTTTCTGAAGTACACTGATTCATTCCATAATTCTGATAGTTCTGAGAGAACTTCTGGGCAGTGCTAATGATCTGAGAACAGAGTCTTGTGTTAAGTAGAGGCAGGATGCCCCTGGGGTGCAGCATGGAAGTTCCCCGGCACTCAATCCACGAATGCAGTTAACATAACGACGATCAGCCCCCATGAAATTAAAGGACTGCTGGCCCTGGACCTAGCAGAGCGCTGGGGCTAGACAAAGAGCTTTTTATTCTGTCATAGGGCTGCGTGCTGTCTAAGGCCTGTGACCTTTGGTTTTGTATTCTGCTGTCCCTTAGGACGACATCTTGTAATGATGGAGTGAAGGGGTCGCCACTCATGTATACAGAAGTCCAAGGTCTGTTGGTGGTTTACATACAGCACTGGACAGTGTATGCTTTGTTGGGCCCCAGCAGCTCTCGTCCAACTTAAACATATGAATTTGCAGATGCAATATTGAGTCTTGGCATTTTCCAAACTTTGGAGCAAATTCAGAGAATAAGGGTCTGAAGCTAAAAGGAAACAAAATGCAGTATGCAAATATATGACATGAAGAAAGAAGACCTGGGGCTGTATTACAGATAGGGGGGCAGATTTACAAGCCCCTTGCGCCGTCGGTGCATCACGTTGTGTGACGCACCGGTGGCGCAGCCTGCTAAGTAATATTTACAAGAACAGGTAAAGTCACCCTGCGTGACTTAACCTGTGCTTGTAAATATCGCCCCTGTTCACGCAACACTTTGCGTGTTAGGGGCGTGACATGGGTGTTGCTGTGGGTGTTCCCACGCAACACCCATGTCCACTGATGCATTTCCAGATTTACGAGAAATCATAAATCTGGAAATGCGTCAGAATGCTACGCCAGCCTAGGGGTGGCGTAGCGAGGTGCAACGAGGAGAAATGTTTTTATTTCTCCTCGTTTTTTTCCTCTTTCAATGCGTGCTGCATTCTACAGCACACATTGGAAGAGGAAATCACCTCAATTGATTATTTTTGTGCAGGAAGGTGCCCCTTCCTGCACAAAAACAATCTCCCCACGACGCAGGCATCCTTGCACCATGTGGCAAGGGTGCCTGCGCCAGCGCATGGCAGCAGTTTGTGCGCCAGCGCAGGGGGAAGCACGGAGATGCGACATATTGTTGTAAATATGTCGCATCCCTGTGCTTCGAAACTAACGCAGCGCGGCGCAGCAAAATGACTTGCGGCACCGCGCTGCATTAGTTTCTTGTAGATCTGCCCCAGGGTGTGTAGCATCCTCCCCAGCCTGGGTACCCACCAATGACTATGCCACACACGGAGCTTAGTATTACACGTCTTTATTCTATTGCGTGTATCTGCGAACTCAACATTCTAAACCAACTTTCATTGCATTCCGCTCTAACACTTATGTCTCAGCTCTACGGAGTCCATCAGGAGCCAAAAGCGTTCCATCATTGCTAACCCGCAATACATTACATCTGCCCCTCTTTAAATGAAAAATGATTTTTTTTTACAAGAAAAAATAAAAATTATATATGTACTTATCCATATATATCTCTATATATATCTCTACCTATATATGTATATCTATATCTATATATATATATATCTATATCTATATATATATATATATATATAGATATATATATATATAGATATAGATATACATATATAGGTAGAGATATATATAGAGATATATATGGATAAGTACATATATAATTTTTATTTTTCTTGTAAAAAAAATCATTTTAAAACTGTCACCATGAATATTCAGCATTTGTGTTGATAGTTTTGAGGCAGCAGCAGCATGTTTCAGAACCAGTCTCCCTTTCAACATGTAGTTCTGATGAACAATGAGTTAAATGCCAAAAATTAGAAGAGTCTCTGGTAATAGAATTTCCAGGGCGCTGGGCAGTCACCATGTGTCCCTTGGCCGACCCCACCTAAAAAGGTTCTGCCTCAAATGGAGCATTAGACTTTCTTTTCCTCATTTGTTGGGCAAGCACTCGATTTCCTTTCCTAAAGACGATGCTCTTTGCTTGTCGTTTTTTGCCAGCATACGCTTTCATCTTTTGTTTATGAACCAAGTCCTTCTCATGAGTTGCAACCTTGTTTTTCTCTCTCTGACTGGTCCATTGAGGCAACTAGGTTGTCATTGCTCTCCCGAACATCATTGTCACAGGACTTTCGCCTAAGTTGAGTGAGGTGTTAAACGATCAGATCTTAGAGTAGAGTTTAATACAGTTTTTAAATCGAGCTTCTCAAGAGTAGCATGTTGCACTGCTTTGTTTAGCGTACTCACAAAGTTCTTAACAAGTCCATTGTCCTGTGGCCACAGAGGTGTGCTCTTCTGATGCTTTATATTCAGACGCTTAAGAAATCTCTGAACTCTCGACTGTTGAAAGGCAGGCAATCGTCAGATTTCATTATAGCTGGAACACCCCATCTCACAAAGATGCCATCTAGTCTCTCAATGACTCAATCTTGAGTGGTTGTCATGAGATCTTCAATTAAGGGAAATCGTGAGTATTCGTCCACAATCACCAACAGGTGATGTCCATTGTCAAGTGGACCGAAAAAGTCAATGGCTACTCTCTCCCATGCATGCTTCGGGAGTTCTGACATGTTTAAGGTGTGCTGCATAACTTTTGTAGAAAGCAGTTGCATAGATGACAGGCCTCTAATTCCTTTTCAACCCTCTCATCGAGATAAGGAAACCAGACTCGATCTCGGAGAGCTTGTTTTGTGGCAATGATACCACAATGTCCTTCATGGGCCACTTCAAGTATTTTCTATCACAGACTCTCTGGAATCAGCATTCTCGGCCCTCACAGTATAACCTCTCATCTTTGACATTTTTGTATTTTTGATATTCACCATAACTGGCTATTGCTCGAGTGTGTTGGCTCCATGACTGATGTGTAATGATATATTTCAGCTTTATCATGTCACTATCATTGCTCGTGGCAGTGATAATCTAGGTTGATGAAATGGCACCTGGTGTGTTTGATTTTACAATGAAATTGATTTAGGCTTAAGCCGGCTTGGATGGATTACCGTGACCTTGGATAGGCACTCTGGAAAAGTAGTCAGCAGGGTTCTGACCCTTCCGTGGACGATGCACAATTGTATAACTCTTTTAATTGTAGTCCCCATCGTTCAATGCGAGGAGGCATCTTGGCCTTTGGATTGACGAATATAGTTGGTAAAGCTTGATGATCAGTTACCAGCGTAAAACGCTTTCCATACAGGAATACATGGAAATGTTCCCATTTCCCATACCACGGCTAAACTTTTTTTTTCAGGTTGTGAAGAAGCACATTTGGTTTGTGACAAACTTCTACTGGCATATGCCACAATATGCCTTCGAGCATCTGGGTGTCCGTTGTGCTGTGCAAGGATAGCGCCTAACCCCACTGGGCTATGATGAATGGTATCAAAAACCATTTATTTTTAGTGTAATCTTCGAACAATGTTTGGAGGACTTTGGTGCTTTGGCATGTCAACTTTTCTTTGACAGACATTTCTCTTCACATGCGACCAGTCCAACATGTGCATGCTTTTCTGAGGTAAATATCGACAAGGCACAACCATCTTCTTCACTTTCACTTGATACTGGTATAGAAGAACTGTTTGATGATGATTTAGATGATGATCAACCTCGTTCAGTGTTGATTTGTCTCGACCGATGTCGCGGCTTGGTCTTTGAGTGTAAGTCGAACGTTGCCTCTGTAACGTTCTGGTGGCCATTTTGTCTTCGTGCTGTGACGCACTTACTTTTTCCTTCACTTTGCAAACCTTCACAAAATGGTTCTCCTTACCACTAACCCTGGGCATAATACTTCGCTACGCTCACGGAGCATGCAAAGTTTGTGCTACTACGCACTACGAAAATTGCACGTAGTAGAGTGAATAACTGTGCTAATTGACGTAGCGTAGCAGTAGTTAAATAAACACCTTCAAATGCTTTGATAAAGCAATTTTCTATGCTAAAAAGCATATAACCAATTCACAAAAATGAATTTTGACAATAAAATATCAAGCAATGAGAGAGGTGATGATTTTGGAGTCCCCCTAACCTAGGGGAGGACCAAGCAGATGCCTTGAACACAAAAAGCATATCATGTGAACGATTCAATGGTGGTCCCTTCCTCCTAGGACCACCCCAAGCACTGTTATGGGCAAAAATACAATCCCAACCAAAGGCCCTGCAAAGCATTATGGGACGAGATTAGCAGTGGGCAGTGAATATTATAGTTTCCAATATCAAAATAATTCTACAAAGAGCTGCAGTTCAACTAGTCGTTACTAGGTGTCCCTCACGAGTCAAATGCAAAAGCATTGAAATTATTAATACATCAAGCTGCAGTTCCACTAGTCGTTACAAGATGTCCCTCACGAGTCAAATGCAAAAGTATTGAAAATCTTTCATGAGGCTTTTGCATTTGACTCGTGAGGGACATCTAGTAACGACTAGTGGAACTGCAGCTCTTTGTAGAATTATTTTGATATTGGATACTATAATGTTCACTGCCCACTGCTAATCTCGTCCCATAATGCTTTGCAGGGCCTTTGGTTGGGATTGTATTTTTGCCAATAACTGTGCTTGGGGTGGTCCTAAGAGGATGGGACCACCACTGAATGGTTCAAAAGATGTGTTTTTTGTTTTCAAGGCATCTGCTTGGTTTTCCCCCTAGGTTAGGGAGGATCCTAAAATCATCATCTCTCTCACTGCTTGTTAATTTATCGTTTTCACTTTTGTGTAGTAACTATATGCATTTTTAGCATATAAAGACAGAGATATTTATTTTATCTTAATTTGCACTGTACAAGGTGCTTTTGGCAATTATTGTACAGTGCAGTCAAGCACACAGCTACGCACTATGCAATGTGCATAGCTACGTGTAGTTAAAAATGTACTTCACGTAGCTACGTGAAGTGCTACTACGCAAACTACGCCCAGGCTTACTTACCACAGTCTTTACATATCTGTCCAATGGCAAAACATTTACCTTAATGTGGAAAAGAAAATCCACTTCTAAAACAAAACTTATTTGTACGGGTGGACATCACTTTGTATCCTTCAGTCTTTTGCTTTGGCTTACTTTTCATACTCATGAATGACTCATTCTGGGCACTTCCAGCCTCCATGTCCACATCTTGTCTATCAGCATGCTCTTTAGCTCTGGCAGCCATTAACACTTGCTTCGGACTAAGAGTTTCACTCAGCATTCGACGTCTGAATGAATCTGACAAGCATCCATCAATAACTCTGATGTATGGCTTCTTCATCATTAAATTCATTGAACTTACAGTGTTTGATTAGTGTATTGAGTCTCTCCACAAATCCATCAATGGTTTAACCAACTTTCTGTTCTTGACTGAATATGTATCTTTCGTAATCAACATTGGGCATTGGATTAAACTTGAGATTCAAAGCCTCTTTAATCTGACGGTATGTGACTTCTTTATCAGTTCGAAGCATTTTCCTTATGACTTCCCTCATACCATCACCAACAAGATTTTTGAGGTATTTGATAATCTTTTTGTTATCAGTCTCTTCAAGTGCATCAATAAAATCTCCAAATGTGTCTATCCAATTAATCCATCTATCACCAATATTTTGCTTTTTGGCGGTATTGAAAGGTGGTGGTGGTTTCAGGAACGCAGCTGCATTGTAAACCAGTGTGTAACTTAATGACACTGCTTGTGGATCACTGTGAATTGGTGTATGAAAACCATCTGTGAGGGCATGTGACATGTTGGCCTCTGGATCATCTTCAATGATAACTGGAAACATAACTTCCTTCTTGGTCTCCATCGGAAACACAACCTTTTACTGCGTTGTTCTGAACCCCACTCAATAGCTTCGGTGGCACGCCGCATCGGGTATGTATGGCTCTGTAAGCACAACCCTGGGCACTTCTCCTTGGGTCACTACGCCAAATGCAGTGGTACGATGACTCTCTGTAATGAGTTTGGTAAGTTAATTATTTCTCTTTTTCTGAATGTCAATTTGCACTTTCTGACACCTATTTGATCTCCACCTTGCAGCGCTTCTGTTCGCAGCATTTTGTTGCAAATTTCGATTATCAATGGCTGCTCTTTGAAAACCTGGTTGCATCTGCCTTAAGCGTTAACACTCCATATAACGTATGATTTTGTCTTCCATGGCAGCGCGGTAGCTTTATGTATGGCCTGACCAGCAGGTTCTCGGCCAACGACGTGTATATTCTCTGCAATGCTTTCGTTATCTTCAACTGCTTCACAGTGGCTGGAGCTGCGCTTTGACTCTACATGCATTAAGCATCGATTCTGTACTGGGACAACAGCACATGTGGCAAGCACAAGCAGTTTGCTTGGAAAACGACAAACTCTCTGGGAGAGCACTGTTGATCATAGAGTTACTTATCCTCTACTCGTCGCCAGTTGTATCATTCTCCCCAGCCTTGGTACCGGCTACTGACTACGCCACACATGGAGCTTAGTATTACACATCTTTATTCTTCACCGTGTAACTGTGAACTTAAACCAACTTTCATTGCATTCCGCTCTAACACTTACGTCACAGCTCTACGGAGTCTATCAGGAGCCAAAAGGGTTCCGTCATTGCTAAACCGCAAGACACTACAGGGTGGACCACGACGTATCCTTAACTTGGTGCTCCACATGCAGACTGTGACAGTGCACCTTACTACAGTCAATGCATTGTTCAGAGTGCAGGCTTGAACTCATACCTGCACTCGGAACAGTGTATTAGTGAAAGGCAGATTGGCTGTATAAAGCAGCCATTCTGTACTTTATTGGAGGCAGGGACTCTTGCTTCTTTTTTTAAGGGGGGCAGGGATCCCCCTGCAGACAGGTGAAGTGATCTACTGCACCTCCTGCAGGGGGGTGGCTTGAGGGTCCTTGATATTCCCTTTCCTTCCTTCGAAAGGATGTTGTCTCTATCTGACACACAGTCAGTGCATCTCCTGACAGCAATGTTGCCATTGCACCCATGTCTGTAATACACTACTGGCGCAATGACAAAGAATTCCCTCCTTTGCCTGGGGCCACACTCCCATGAAAAGGAGGGAACAGACCCTTGTGATCGCGCTGGTGCATATTTTACACCTGCACATCCATATTATGGAACAGGCTGTGGAAGCATTTGCAGCACCTATTGTAATACCAAAGTGCCTCCAGGGTGCCAACAACTGGTGCATGCATCCGCTGCGCTCCTGGGACACTTTCTATAAAACATCCTCTGGTGAAAGTTCCAGGGGCCAATGCTTTCTCCCTGATCTCTGGGTACAAAGAATGAGACCAGCAGCATTTTCATTTCTGCATGACATTGAGTATCATTGGCCGGACCCTCTGAAACCCAGCTCGGATGAATCCCGGCTATGATAGACAGAGAGGGCAATCAACATCCTCAAAAATGATGCCTCAAAGTGACATATCTGCATGTACAAACACCACTGGACCTCTCCATCATCATCGAATAAATGACCCTAAAAAACCTATCACTGCCTAACCCCACCTCCTGCCTTACAGTAACAATTGACGTGGGTTCGCCCCCCTCCCTCCCCGATCCTACGTGTCGTCTCATAATGCCGATAGAAGAATGTCCCACCTACTGCATTTTAACCCCCCCTTATCTATCCTATCCTGTGCCCATCAGTCCATGCCCATTTTCTGTACTGACCTGTGAGCCCCATTTTTGTTTACTGAACATACCGAACTGGCCTTTAATACCCTTGAACCTTACAATCCTCTCTTACTTCCCGGACCTAATTATCCGTTTGCGGTCTTACACCGACCAGTCCTAATAGCTCCTATGGGACCATACTGACTCACTGAAACCAAGTCCCTTGAACTGGCCTGACCAATAATTGATTGAGGTCAATCAATCTATAGAAACTCTACACACACAGAAGAAAGCTTAGAATCTTCCACCAAAAACTCTGGGGCAAATTTAGAAGCCCCTATCGCCACAGGAACGTCACTGTGGCGATAGGGGCTACACCTTATTTACAAGGCAGCATTAAGCCACTTAATGTGGCTTAACGCCGCCTTGTAAAATAAGACACCCTTTCACGCTATACTTAGCGTGAAAGGGGTGGCAATGGGTGTTGCGGTGGGCGTTCCACCGCAACACCCATTGATTTTGATACTGCCCCCTATTTACAAGGGTGGCATAAAAAGGCGGCAGTGCCAAAATTAAGACCAGGGAAAACCTGGTCTTAACATGGCGAAACGAGAAAAAATGCATTATTTCTCCTTATTTTTGCTTTTTCTATGTGTGCTGCATTGTGCAGCACACAATGAAACAGCAAAACGCCTTGGATTGTTTATGTGTAGAAAGTGTCCCTTTCTGCACATAAACAATCATTAAAAAAAAATGACAATTTGCAACTTCTATGTATGCTGCATCAAGCAGCACACATAGAAGTTACAAATCTCCATTCTGGATTGTTTATGTGCAGGGAGGGACACCTTCCTGCACATAAACAATCATTCCTCAATGCAGGCACCCTTGCACTATGGTGCAAGAGTGCCTGCATTGGTGCTAGGCAGCTTAATTTAGCGCCAGCGCAGGGTGAAATGCAGGGGTGCACTGTATTGTTGTTAATACAGCTCATCCCTGCGTTTCTAAACTGACGGAGCACAGCGTTAGCTATTTTGGAGCTAACCCATGTTCCACCACTCTATTGTAAATATGCCCTTTTGTCTCCCAGGAAAACCCTGATCCAATGGGGTTTCTTTCCCCACGTTAGAATCTCACCATAGACCTATTACAAGCTACCCAGGAGCTACCGCTTCTGGACCATAAACATTAAGTGCAGTGGCGGCTCGCATAGGGCGTGCTGCGGTGAGGCGGGCGGGGGAGGGGCATGGTGGGGGGTTGTAAACTTGGACATACGACGGAACGGAAGAAAGTACGTTCCTCCGTTCCGTCGTATGTCTGAGTTTACTACCCCCCACCCTGCCCCTCCCCCGCCCCGCCCTCAGCACGGCCTATGCGAGCCGCCACTGATTAAGTGACCCCCCAGGGAATTGCCATCTTATAGCTGACACTGCTCTGCCTCACTCACCGTTTCTCTCTTTATGAGCTGTAGTTGTCTCACCAGTGTAAAATAAAGATGGCCCAGTCTTCACTCAGACAACACAACTTTCCCCAAATACTCTGGGAATAGTAACTGTGCACCACATTGCTGAAGAGTGTGCAGGTCTGTGCTCAGCACAAGATAAGATAGCCCGCAAGAGCCTTGCGATCAATGCGCAGTGCGCCAACGCAGTCACTCCTGTGCCTTGTTGTGCACCTTGGGTCTGGGGTGCTTCCGGAGGAAGTAAGCCAGTGTGGAGAAGCACTGCCAGGGCAGTGTTTTCAATATTTGCATTCTGTACATTTTGTCGCAATTCCATGTTCTGGTTGGCTGCTTGGATATTAGGGTAACTACTTACTGCCTGGGGGTCTCTCGGTCTTCACCACACTCTTTGAGAACCATTTCCATAGAATTTGTTTTTGGGGTACACCTTTCTAAAGGTGGGGCAGAAGGACACTTGGTTATCTACCAATTCAGCCTGTGTGACCCTGAGCATAAGTGCAAGAAACTGTCTCCAGATGAACCACTACAAACCTTCTAACTAACTCCTGGAGAATTGGATTGCCCCGGGAGTTGAGGGAATAGATTTTAAACTACATGACATTTGGGTAGGATAAAAGTCATTGACCGGTTAAGGCAAAAACTGCGTTATGACACGTCCTGGATCCACAAGGACAGTGCATATTTTGTCAACTCCCTGAGTGGTTGATGGACATGGAGGATTGAGCTGGTCGTGGGGCTGACAATACCCTAGAGATTTACTGACCATTCTCAGGCAGGACGGGCAGACAGCTGACGTTTGTTTAGGCCATGAAGATGTGGTAGAAGTGGTTCCAACGTCACCAGCCCTGATTGCAAAGGATGAGATCATTTTAGGGACTCGTCGGACGTTCTAATTTTGTACCCAGTTTTCAGGTGTTGCACCTCCTTGAAAATACACTAAGTGCGACGAGGAATATGAAAGTGCATTTGAACATATTAAAAGGGGGAATGTAGAATGTAGAGGACACATTCACTGCAGGGGGTGCAGTCTGAATTCGACTGAGGACCACTGAAGTCAGCACCAACCACATAGGGGCAGAACTCTCCCTAGCGAATGGAGAGTAGTGATCGAGTGTGTGTCCAGAAAGATGGCCAACCTTGACGAAGTAAAAGATATGGTTAGAGAGCTGTAAAAAATGATGTGTTTGTGGGGGGATGAGGGCCAGGATGACAACCTTCACCAGGGTTGCCCACCTGTCAATGCACCTACAAAAATACATCTGCTGGGTAGAACATATGTCGGGCTTCATCACCATCTTACTTCTCACGTTTGCCAGTTGGGAAGTCAGCGTATGGAGAATGATATGTGAGAGGACTGCACGGTGACAAAGGAGGAACACAACTGTGGCTCTGTTATCTCCAGAGATAAATGGGGGGGGGGCTTGTATTGTGTGGAGACCACATTAGAGAAAACTGTGGGGCATATTTACGAGGAAGTGGCGGAGCGCGGCATTAGCCTCCTTGGCTTAACGCAGGCTCCTCCACTTGTGAAAAGCAGGGCTGCACCGTATTTACAAGGATACGGTGCAGCCCTGCATGTCCCCCTTCGATGGCGCTAATTTAGCCACCTAGCACCAAAGCAGACACCCTTGCACCATAGTGCAAGGGTTCCTGCGTTACAGAGAAAATTGTGTTTTGTAACTTCTATGTGTGCTGCTTAATGCAGCACACATAGAAGTTGCAAAACATAATTTTTTTTAAATTATTGTTTATGTGCAGGAAAGGACACTTTCCTGCTCATTAACAATCAATGGCCGTTTGCTGTTTCCATGTGTGCTGCACAATACAGCACACATGGAAACAGCAAAAACAAGGAGAAATTTAACATTTCCCCTCGTTGCGCCAGGGTAAGACCTGGTTTTCCCTGGTCTTAATTTTTGGCGCTGCCCCATATTTACTCCATCCTTGTAAATATGGGGCAGTGTCAAAATCGATGGGTGTTGCGGTGGAACGCCCACCACAACACTCATTACCCGCCCCTTTCAAGTGAAGTATAGCGTGAAAGGGTACCTTATGTACAAGGCAGAGTTAAGCCACGATAAGTGGCTTAACTCTGCCTTGTAAATAAGGCGAAGCCCCTATCACCAGCACAACGTCAGAAAAAGTGACGTTATGGTGGTGATAGGGGCTTGTAAATATGCCACTGTGAGTTATATCACCAAGGGTGGACTGGCACTGTCCGCATTGAATGAAAATGAGAAGACATACTGGGAAGTGAGGCTGGAGCTGTCTGTGTATGGTGTGGTTGTGTTGTGAGACCATCCCCCAGAAGCGCTTTCAACTAATTGTTGGGACTCAGTATTTGGAGAAACATGAGCATGTAACAAGAGGTAGGCGAGGGATCAATTTTCATGGTTGCCGAAGATGCCCATAATGGTAAAAATAAGGGTCATTAAAGCCAGGCTCTGTGAGGGTGCAGACAAATTGCTGAAGTCTTAATTCTAAACTGTGTTCTGTGTGTTGACTGGAGATGTCATGGGATAGATTGGAAATTGTCATTCTCTGCAAGGGAGTAGCTGCAAGTGGTGCAACCATTGCGATGGCACCAGGGCATGAAAGTAAGTGTGGCAAATTGCACCAGACCCTTTAGCGCCATCCCAGCTTTGGCTAAAGTTTCAATCTCATATTTGCCTGGATTCTCACAATTAATGTTGCCTTCGCTGCTCAACTGCTCTGAACATTACCCTAAAGACCTGTAGGCCGCTGGTGCTGACTGACGTTTTGGGTGTTGCACAGGCCACGCTGAGCAGGACACAGATGCTCACATGCTTACAAACTGGAGTGTATGGTGCCAAGATGACAATCTTTTCTGACACTCCCTTCCACAGGCTTTTTAGGTCTCGCCTAAGACAGTGCATGTGCTGTCTCCTGGAGGCATATTATTTTCTAATAGTGGATTTAGAGGCCACCCATTGCTTACTATTGGTTGGCTTCATTGTTACTCTCATTAGCTTGCTTCTTATTGGTCAGCTGCTGTAGGCTTCCTTCCTCTTCGTGTGTTTGTCCCTCCCTTGGACCATGGACGCATTACCTGTGTCTTACCACTGCTCATTTTTTTAGGCATTACTTTTTCTTTGTTTTTAAACACTCTATGAGAGAGTGTGTTTTTCAGCCGTCTCACTCGTGTACTTCTCCCCCTGTGTTTCTCCAACCTGCCAACCCTCTGCTGTCATGCTGCATGCCCCCACCATCCCTCCCTCCTATTGTCCATGTTTCTTGCACCCTCCTTATGCTGTCTGTGTTGCTTGCCCCCCACCCTCCTTCCATCTGTTGTCCATGTTACTAGCCCCACCCATCCTTGTTTCCGTTGTCCATACTGCTTGCACTCACGTGTCAGCCTTCCTACCCTTGTTCGCGCTGCTTCGTCCACCTGCTCTCTGTTGTAGGTGTTGCCCCGTGTACGTACCGTCCCTCCTTCTGTTGTCTGTGTTGCTCCCCCACCCATCCGTGCGCCCTCTGTTGTCCATACTGCCACCCCCAACTGCCATAACAAAAAAAGCTCTATGACGCAGACACCGCTGGTCATGTCATAGCACTTGTTTCCACATCCACCGCTGTCCATGTTGTCCACACACACACACACACAGACACACTCCCTCACTGCATGTTTCCTTTCACTCCTCAAAAAAAGTGATATAATGTGGCCAGCACTGGCCACGTCATAGTGTTTTTGTCCCACACCCTCAGTTGTTCATGTTGCCCCTGACAAACTCCATCACTCTGTGTTGCCTTCCACCCCATCCTCATGCCAGCAATAAAAAAAGAGCTATGACGTGGCCAGTGCTGGGAGCATCATGACTCATGGCTAAAGACATGACAAAGGCAATAGCTCTCATTAAGTAGGCGAGACCTATTGGGTTTGCCATTGCTTGTTTGATTTTGGTACTTTCATAACTGAGTGGATGAGTTGCGCAGAAGTAGAGCATGTTTTTGGGCACCTCGCATATGCTAAGCATCCTATTGCCTTTATAGGAGTGGGTGCAGCTTCTAGGAGGTGACCCAGCGGTGTCGCTCCCCGGCGCTTGCACTCTTACAGATCCATGAACAGCCCATGGCACATTACCTTCAGTGGCTGGTGCACGTCAGGCCTGAGGTGGTGGGAGTAGTCTCTGTACTCAATGCAGGGCCGGCAGCATCGCTGCACGGGCCAGCCAGCACCATGAGTGCTGCCATGTGGGATAAGGGCTCATAGGAGCAAGTGTGATAAGCTCACTGTCCTGTGGCATCCCCCTGCCCCCCAGAACTTGGTGGATGGTGCAGTGGCACCACTCAGACTGCCTTAATGTCGGTGTGTGCACCAAGCTCCCATTTATTAGCCAGGTCCAATGACCTGTGAGACACATGGTGGATGGGTGTGGGCAAGTGTGAATAACAACCCTCTTGGAGAGGGTTCTCTACCTTAATGTGCCCACATGGACACCCCACAGGCGATGTCCTTAGCAGTGGCACTGTGGGAGCAGTGCTAGCTCAAACAGTGTTTGAGTAAGCTGCTTTGTAACTGGGGAATTTCATGCGAGCTGAGTAGGAATCAGACAATTACAAAGTGACTTACTATTGTGTGGAGGCATCACCTCCTGTTTCCAAGAACAGTCCAGGTGTAAAATCTTCCCAGTCATCTGTCTGGTGATGTTGCTCTGGACTGGGCTTGCCTTTTTTCTGCCCACCTGTTCATCCCAGCTCCCACTTGGTCTGTTTTACCTAAGATGGCAGCTGACTGACCTCGTCTGTCATGGTGGTGTGTCGTGCTGCCACGGTCCATCTGCCACTTGCTAGCCTCTTCCCCCACAGTGCTTCGCCCATCTGCTGTGACATCTTAAGGATTTGTGGAGCCCTTCTTCTTCTTTTCATGCCTACTACCCCTCCTGGGGTATAGGCCATCAACCAGGATTCTCCAGCCCTCCCTGTCTTGGACTTTTCTTTCATTCTAACTCCAGGTGTAACCCATCTCCTTGCAGTCAGCCTCGAGGCCTTGGCACCAGGTGCTTTTTTGGCCATCCTCTTCCTTTTGCCTTGAAAGTTCCAGGTCAGGGAATGGCAATGTCTCCCTCAAGGCATTTCTCCAGGATGGACTGGAATCTGCTGTAAAATTGTTCTTTTTCTTCTTCTCACTGCCATTTGTCGGTGCATAGCACTGGATAACATTCATGTATATCCTCTTTTTCTTTGTACGGAAGGTCACTGGGATGAGTCTGGGACCAAGAGCTTTCCATCCATTCAGAGCTCTTTTGGCTGCTGGCAATAGCACCAGTGCTACTCCCTGAGTGTGTGGGGAGTTCTCTTCCTCATTTCCAGAATACAGCTGCATTCCTCCTGGAGCCCGTCTTTTCTGTCCGTACTGTGTCCATCTGGTATTGGTGATGCAAAGCAGAGCAAGGTTGTATTTTTCATCTCTACTGCCACTTCGGCTGTCTTGCCTGTCTCATGCATGGTCCTCACATTCCATGTCCAGATGGTGATAGTCTTGATCGAAAGCAGGTGGATCTGCGTTGTGGCTTTCAGGGATCTCTGGCTTTCACCACAAGGTGTCATAGATCTCCGTGAAGGAGATTCCTCACTCCCTAAGGCTGGGATGTCTTTTGGTCCTTTGACATTTCTGTAGCTATGATTTGCTTATATGGTGAGGTAGCTAGCCCCTCACATAACCCTCCTCCTTTCTCAGGCTTGTGACCGGCCACGGCTGAGTTTTTGTGGGGCCCTGGGTAGGATATATTTTGGGTCCCCGTTCGGAACAACTTTGAATTTATTTCTCCCTCTCGGCTGATTTAAGCCCTTGTGGTGTCAACTAATATGGAATTATATGTTAAACTTTACTCCTGTTGCCTGTCAGCCAAATTGTACCGAAATAAGCATTGCTAAAGCCATTTCTTTTTACTTTGGATCTAGTTATTTTACTTGCAACAACAAACATTTTATGTGGAATTCAGTGCCTGACAAGCTAGTTAGAAGTTTAGTGGCCTAGGGAATAATATTAAAGTAAATCATGTGCACATATGGCTTAAAGTTGTAGCTTTAGTTGCTGAATGCTTGTAAACACAAGCATATCCTCCTATACTGCTGTCATGGTTGCCCCAAGAGTGAAAATCTAAACCCTGCTCTGAGAATGTTCACCTATTCCATTGGTTAAAATCTAATACCTGTCTCCTAATTTCTCTTGCCCCGCCTTGTCCTTCTTCTCTTCTGTATACTGGTGCACTTCTATGGCTAGACAGTTACCTGTGACTCGGCCAAGTAAGAGAAGTGGGCTTGGGCAGGATACAGAAGAATAGAGAGATAAAAAAAACAGTATAGTGCGAGACGTGAAGTAGAGAGAGGAGGGGATAGAGCCAGAAGATGTCGAAAGATATTTGAGGTAGGGAGAAAACTAAAGTAAAAGTTGGAGTGTCTAGCGGGAATGATAAAGTATGGTAGAAAGAGGAAGCTGCAAGTAGAGAAAGAGAGATAAAGAAATAGGTAAGTGTTCAGAGTGCAGTAGAGAGAGATAGAAATTGGGAGAAGGACATGTAGAGAGAGGCAGATGAGTACTGTAATCAACTGGTGTTGTATTCCGCTTTAGGTGTCCGTATATAGGTTTTCCTGAAACATGTCCTTATATAGGCACAATTCGCATTGCCCTTATATAGGCATAGAATCCCAGTCCTTATTTAGGCATTAGCCGTGCACTCCAAATACAGGCATGGTCACCGACATCCGTCCACTCTAACGTCACAACGAGTTCTTAGAAACCAGACCCTTAAGCTCTCGGGAGTTCCCCTAGTACAGGATTATTGATTTCTCCAAGAACTCATCTATTATGCATGAACCGCTATACCTTTAGGGTTCATTCCTGACGTCTTCCTCTGTCCGACTTCACGTCAATGCTAACATTCCAAAGTACCTACCAGGTATAAATATACCTTCCCTTGCCCAAGCAAGTTAGAGGAGACCTCGACTTCAGAGGAGCCCGTATCCCGCCCTGATGCACTGAGAAGACGCTGTCATCCCTGCTCGCAGAGAATCCAGCTTCCAGTGATCTGACTCCCTTTGCAGGGTGTTAGAGTTCGAGTCCGGAAAGAGTTTCCCACCTCTCTCATTCTCAAGGTATGGAGCTGACTAGAACCTAGAGGGACTCTTGGCATACTTGGCATACTTGGCATACTAGACTTAACATACTCTTAGTATACCATAGTAGAGAATACTCCACCTACTTCTTACCTTTCCCTACACCTAGACTAGGTTAGGTACATTGGGGTAGAACTAGCTTAGAGACGCATCATATGAGTACTCGCATTTTTAGCTCATGTTATTTATGTATGTGAATGTATGCTAAAAGATAATGCTAGTGCAGCATTATTTATTTCTACTGCTTACGCTGTACATAATATATCTTGCATACTGTCTTGTGATCATAACAGCACATATCTCTTACACGAGAAACAAGACTGTTCAATAAAACCTTTTATTGAAACGCCCGTCTATTCTTTCTGTGTAACTCTGAGGAAACTAAGCATGCACGATTGAGCTGAGTGAAGCTGTTATCTATTGTTTCCACGACTCTGAGAAATGTTCCGATTCTAAAGGGAAACAAAGTTGTCATGTTTTTCGGTTGCCAGAAACTACTCCCTTCTTGTTTTCAAGGAGTTTCTAGTGGCCTCTGCGCTAGCTGGCACAAAGTAATTACGTTTAAAATACTCAATAGGGACATACCGACCTCAGTCCTATGTCAAGCCTATAGGGTATATTATTCCAATGCACAGAGCCTATTAGGGAAATAGGAACTACACTACATGGCGCCCAAACGTTTGGTTAGGCGGTAATTTAACGCTAGATACTGAGTAACTCAGTCGTGCTTTTCTCTCAGAGACCCCTACTCACATACTCCATAAGACGTCTGGAGTGGGTAGGGTTAAGTATCCGCCAAAGCTAAATAGGGAAGAACCCTATATATTAGCTGTTTGGTTTGTTCAACGTTGAAGGATACAGTGTTCCAAAATATTGTGCACCTTATCTTTTGTTTCCTTGAAACTTGTTCTACATTTTTCAAAAAACAAATGTCCGAACACGGGGACAATGCCACCGAAACCGGTGGAGCTGCGGCTCAACCAGTCGTAACAGCTTTTAACTTTACAGGTCTAAATGAAACCGAGGAGGGTGTTATAGACATCCATCCAAACTTAAGAAGAGCCATCACTCTAAAACTTATAAAACACGGCCTACCACCAAGAGGCGGTAGAGCAGTTTTCGTGATAGAGGCACCCGAATCCTTTCAGACAGAGGTATTCTATTCATGGATAGTATTCCCAGAATCAAATCCAGTCACAAGAGTGTTTCACTTCTACAAAGAAGATGAACCACCAGAGGAATATATTCCTTTCGAGGATATTGAAATTCCACTAACATACCAGGAGCATCAGCTCTGGTTTAAAGGCGCCCTAAAACATCACAAAAACATTACCAGGCTCAGTCCACTAGGTAGACCAGGAGCAACATGGCCGATTCTAGCCGGCTACACTCCTCATCCTGACCTCGATATAATGTCAGACGAGGAATTACTTACTCAACTTACAGAGTTAATAAAAATTTACAGACAATTGGTCCAATATGTGATGCAGACTTTCACAGTCCAACCACCATTGACCATTCCAAATCAAACCCCTCAACAGGGGAATACACAAAAAATTACACCACAGACTTTATACGCAGTCATGGGTAAAATGCCCACAAAACGTGAGCAAATTCCATTCTGGATAGCTCAAAAAATTACTCAAATCGAAGCAGTATTTCCAAATATTAGCCCTTATGAGAAACACAGAATCCTAACAATCTGTTTACCAATGGGGATCACACCACAACTGGAAGATTGCACCACTTGGGGCGCAGTCTTTGCTGCCATCTATACTAAAACACATGGTGTTCCATCAATTGCAGTAATACCAGATGTCCTGAAACAAATTCAAAACGAATACGGGGCAGAGCCTGCTCTAAATTTAGGTATGAAACTACTGAAAAATTTCGACCAGGTCTCAACAATAATATTATCTAATATTAAAGGGGAGGCAGCAGCAGTGGCGATCCGCCAACGATTAAGGGAATTTGATGTAACAGAACATCAAACAGAACTACCCAGAATAATAGAACAATCTTATGCAGAATTAGGCAGAGATAGTTTGGGTGGAAGACCATTGAAGCCAAAACTATCTGAGAATCCTGAAAAGGACTCTATTAAACAAACTCCTACATCTTCTAAAAGAAGTGGGAAACTAATAAACAAAACTCAAACGAGAAACGTTCTCAATCCCGAGGTAGGTCTCCTCAAAAGGAGCCCTCTAAAAGGAGGTATAACCTCAGGAATAGGGATAATTTAAGAAAACCTGACAGGTATCAAGATACTGATACACGTTCCTCTCGTACCTTTCAGATATCGTCACAGACATCGGAAAGAAGAGGACGGTCAGAACATAAAGAAGAACGCGTGAAATCCAAAGACGACAAACACGTTCAGAAAAATAAATCAAAACCTCAATTCTCAAAAAAGAAGGTAGCAGGTCTGAAGATCAGACATGCCGAGAATACTGAGAACACAACTCAAGAACGGAGAATGGGCTCAGACAATGCTGGACAGTGCAGCAGAAGTCACAATAGCTCGCCAGAACCTGAAGGAACTTCTGGAGATAGTGGACTTGAATGAGTACATCACAGTAGAAACTGTAGACACCAGGGTTAGTACTCCACAAAAGTTATATGAAATAACACTCCGAATGGAGGGAGATATACCAAGACAGGTGAAAACACTCTTTTGGGAAAAACTTTCAAGGGGCTATGATATACTTCTAGCAGAAAAAGACTGGCCACCACAATTTGTCAGGGAGTGCCCACATGGCGAGGACATTATTATGCCTGCCTTCTCAAACCATATTCCAATTCACCTAAAATATACTTATGCCAGGAAATGGGCAGTTGCCCAGGCCCCAGCATTATATAAAAATCATGTAGGATGGGATGAGGACTCACCTCACCATAAAATACATCTAAAAAATGAACCAACTGCACAAAGGCAGTACCCAATAAAGCAAGAAGCTAAAAAGCAGGTCAGGGAGATCTTAGATCTACTTGAATACCAAGGGGTGATTGAAACATGCACCTCCTCAATGAACAATCCTTTGTTTCCTGTATCCAAACCAGACCATACATATCGTCTAGTTTTGGATTACAGACACTTAAACACTTGTTCTAAAACATTTGCAGTGCAAAATGCACATAGCACAGCATTAATGAATAACATTGTGAGTAAAAAAAATAAAACCACATTAAACATCTCAAATGGTTTCTTTTGTCAAAACATAGCACCTGAAAGCAGGTACTTAACAGCTTTCTCAATAATGGGGACCCAGCATCAATTTTGTCGACTCCCACAAGGGTTCAAGAACAGCCCGGGGTTATTCTCAGCGAGGGTAACAGAGTTACTACAAATTTATGATAATGAGGCATTGTCATATGTCGATGACATCTATCTGACAGACGATGGCCTAGATAGGCACTTGAACAGGGTAAGTACCATTATATTGGGCTTCACCTCTGAGGGCTACAAATTCAACTTTAAAAAATCCAGAATTGCCCATCTCAATGTCCTTTTTCTAGGATATGAGCTTTCAAGTGAAGGCAAGAGCTTGGCAGCTAACTTTTTAGAAAAGTGTGCGCTGCTCCAACCTCCAAAAACGCTGAAAAATTTACAATCCATCCTGGGTTTCCTAAATTTTGGAAGAACATACATTCTAAATTACGCAGAAAGGGTTAAACCTCTCTACGAATTAATCAAACCTGATTTTTCAATCAAAAATTGGACACAAGAACACACAGAAATCTTGCGTTCACTCCAAGCTAACATGTTAGCAACAAATCACTTACAAACACGCATAAGTCAACGCAACTTAGTGATCAGAATAATTTCGGGTCAATGCGGATTCACCTACTTAACATTTAATGAGGGTGAAAAAGTACCAATAGCATACAAATCTCATTTGTATACACAAGCAGAAATGCGCTTCACTTCCACTGAAAAAATACTGACAGCAGTTCAAACCACTGTAGCAAAAGAAAGAGCCCTAGCCCAAGGGAAACGCATTATTGTCGTAACCCCAGTACCTGCCTTAGAAGCGGTCACAAAAGCGAGCATTCCGAATGCTAAAGCATTACATCCTAGATGGATACAATGGGTTAATTCTCTTGCTGCAACAGATGTTGAATATGTTTTTGATCCAGATCTAAAAACACAAGCATTCCTGCAGTATGAACATGAATGTCCTCTGCCCACTGAAATTCTGCCTCTCGATCAGTACGAATTTACACTGACGGATCAGCACAACCCGCTACAGGGAGTAAGCAAGCTTACAGTGCGGCGTGCGCTATCGTTAAAGGTCGCATGCAAGATGGCAACTTCAGACCTATGGTCACAAAAACTCAATCTCTAGGAGATTGTACAGCTCAGCGAGCTGAACTACAAGCATTCAAACTGGCACTTGAAAGTACAGATCGCGAATTCCCCACACTAATAGTGTGCAATTCTTTTTACTGTGTTCAGTCGTATAATGAATATACACAAAATTGGCTTGAAAATGGGTTCAAAGATGCAAAAGGTGGCACAATAAAGCATAAAACGCTTTGGAAACAAGTAGTTCAGTTAAAAAACGAACTACCAAAGGCTCACGTGATACATACACTGAGTCATCAACGTGTTGGCGTTCATGTTGCAGGGAATTCATTGGCTGACGATGCCGCAAAGGGGGCTGTTCACACGGCTTCCGTAGCTGCGATCACTCGTTCAAAAACGAGAATAGACAGTGAGATATTGTTGGCTGTCAATGCTACAAGCAAAGACAGTGGTGCAGCGTTACCAAAAAAATTTCCACTCAAGTACTCTTATGTAATTGATGCAAAAAACGTTCCTTTTGCTCGAATCCCTGGAGTGGGGGATAGGGTAATTCCAAACAAGGAACGAAGATTAGGACTAATCCTAGCAGCACATGAAGGGATAGCCTCTGCCCATGCAGGTCTTTCTGCAACAGTATCTTTACTGAAACAAAGATATTGGTGGCCTGGCATTAGGAAACAGACCAAAAACTATGTTTTAGAATGTGAAATATGCCAACAGATGAAAGTCTCCACAGTGAAACGTCCTGCGCAGACACCCCTGTTAATTTCAGACAAACCATTAGCTTGTGTTTACCTGGACCACTGCGGTCCCTTGCAAAGGGACAGTAACTATAAATATATAATGGTCGCAGTGGATTCGTGCTCAAGGTTCCTATGGATATGGCCTCAGCGCTCGGCTGATGCTCGAACTGTTATAAAAGATTTGCGAGTCTTTATCGGCACATACGCAATAGGCACACTACATTCTGACCAGGGCCCTGCGTTTAGCTCTCGGGCTTACAAAGAAGCCATGGCCAGTTTGGGCGTTGCATTGCGGTACTCCTCTCCGTTTCATCCTGAGGGAAATTCTGTTGTGGAAAGGAAAAACCGGGACATAAAGCAGTCTATAACAGCTAGAGTATTAGGTTCGGGTGATGGGTGCGTCAAACATCTTTATGGGGTCCAACGCTCATTAAATAATTTGCCAAGAAGTTCTCTAGGGGGGGTCACTCCATATGAAGTCCTATTTGGGACAAGAATGTGGGTTACTGATCTCGAATGTAAAGGCACAGTGGTGGAAAATAAACCCTTTGATATCAAAGATCGTTTGTCTGTTTTACAGGATCTAAATGAACTAAGATCGAAACAAAGCAACGTGTTCCTGAAGCCAACCACCACTGGGGAAAAACCGGCAGTCCCAGCAAGGCCTGTCTGGATCCCAAAAGTTGGGGATCTAGTCAGGGAGAAGATTGCGGACAAGAAGGAATTTGGACCTTCTTACAGACAACCAGTACCTGTCCTAGCCGTTCACGGAACAAGAACAGTACTTCTGCCGCCCCTTGCTGGAAAAAAGGAGAAAAGATTTGTGTCAATCGACCTCATCAAGCCACAGTATGTGGCCAATACTAAATAGTAGGCCTCGTGGACTCCGACCTAGTAGCAGACCCACTCCTCTCGCTACTATCCAAGAGGTTCAGACTGAAAGACTGATAACCATCGAGAATTCAGCAGTAACAGATGAAGGACTAAGCAACAATGCTATGGAACTCATCCCTCTTGAAACTCAAGTAACAGTTCATCCAAATACACCTGTCTACACCAATGTAACAAGTGATCAACTGGTTCCAGCGATTTCAACAAATCCTGATGCAATTCCAACAATTGACAGAACTGCTTCTGGCTATTTCATTAACTTTGATACGTTTTCTGAGGATCCGAGTGAGCCTGAAACGACGCCAGCATTAACTTTCAAACAGCAAGTACAAGACTTTTTTCATTTTTTGAAAAAGACTTATCTGGTTTCACCATGGATTGAACTCTGGATTATTTCTGGAATATTTTTCTTTCTGCTTTGGCTAGCTTTGGTTATGACTATCAGCGTGCTTATAAATGGCAGATACATCCGTTTGGACATTGAAAGTAAACATGTGAACTTACTTTTGAAACCACACAAATCTTCCCATCGTGAAGCAAGAGACTTGTCTGCAGTGAACATCACAGCCGTTCCTATACAGGATGGTATAGTGTGGGACAAAACTGATTTCGATATATTCGGCCCTACGGAACAATTGAACATTCCACATTTATTTAAAATTTCACTAAGTGATTTTATTTCGTCCAGTACCTTTTCTGATGATTGGGACTTTGAGACTGTAAATTACATGATGTTTGATCTAGAAAGGTCTGCTGCATTTTCTAACAATGAATATTTAGAGGGTTCATCAGACTATGAACAGCTGTATTGCTATAACCACTATGGTCATCATTTTTTGCATAAATCTGCAACACCTAGAAATGTGTTTATGTTTAACCAATGGGAGCATTGTCCTACACCACCAAAAGGTAGTTCAAAAACGTTTGCTAAAAAGTTTCCCTATTTTTCAGGGTACAATACATCTGATCCGGAAACATTTTACTATAAAAATGTAAACAAAACATGACAGAAAATTATTTTAACAAATACAAAACAGATTTACTCTGCAGCATTTATTGCCCAACTGTCTGGACATGGATTCGACTTGTGGAAAGACTCAATAGACACAAATTCTGTCTGGGGTTCTAAAGATTGGCAAGTGCAGGGGATAGAAGCTTTGTTTAGAGCATGTATCATCCCTCAGCAAATAATGTTTTTGAATGACACTGTACAACAAACGTCTTGCCTTGGGTTAGCCAAGATCAAAGACATGAAAACACCTTCTGTACCAACACCTGCAAGAGATAACAATACACAGGCAGCGGTTACAGTTGACACAATACTTCAAATCAACAGAACAAATCCTGATTGGAGAAAATGGTTGATCTGGCCCACAGACACAAACACCTGTCAAGAGAGATTCCTGAATAAAACTCAGGGCTTTACTTTTCATAGGCCAGACCCACGATACGTCCAAAGATAACATCCGGGGGTAGTAACAACATACAGTGTAGGTAAATTGTGCCTCGACTGGCTACAAAAATCTACACTTGAGGATGTGAAACAACACTTATCTTTACTTAAAGAAGACGCAGACCTTAGGGAATTCTTGCTAGGACCAAGAAAACCGCGTCAAAAACGTTTCATATATGCCGGCATCTATGCTGCTTATAATGAAGCATGGAAGGTGTCACAGGTAGAGGCCGCAGAACGAATACGTGAACTTGATCGTATTAATTTAGAGAAAACTCTCTCTGTGGTCGACAATAGGTTAACAACTTTGTCATCCAGAATATATTCATTGGACAACATTGTATCCTCTGCTATTGACATACTGGAACAAGATTTAGCCATGTTACAGCAAGGCCAATCTCAGTTACGTTCTATTATGTTATTAGGCTGGACGCTGCAATCTTTGCGAGCGGGCTATGTGCCTTGGCGTTTTATCAACACGTCGGCTCTGTTTGCAGAATACAATCTGACTGATAAACAGATTGAACTAGCACAAAGGGGAGCAAAGTATACAGTGCTGAGCATTGAAAAACTGGAGAAATTACGATTCACTGTGGCAGAAAAACCAGCTACAGAATGGCTTATTCATGACAAAATCACTCTGCCTGTCACTACTTTTCAGTTTCAGTATTGCCTCAAACAAATGCAAGCAGGCAAATATGAAAGGTTGGGTAAAGAATACATTAAGACATCCTGGGATTTACCTTACAGTTACAGATGTTGGAGTGGGGATCGTGAAGTGTTTCTTAGCGGTACACACTGTGAAAATGCACTAAGCTGTTCACTCATATGTCAGGACATTTCTTTACACAGGGCTTGTAATGGTTCTGTGGCAAATTTGTCCTGCCACCAGCTAGGTACACCAGCTGCTGTGATTAATCCAACGTTTGGCCAACTTTCTAATGGGAGTTACCTCATGTTGAATGATCAGAGTTGCTATGGCATGTTGCCAGGCATCCCATATCTGGTAACAGTAGACTCCAGGGTCACTTGCTCTATGCAACTATTGTTTGCCCCAATAGACACAGTCAGGGAGTCGCCTTTGTGGCCTTCGTTGAATGTCTCGTTTATACGATTTGATACTTTAAGCAGAATGAAAGCCATGCTTATACAACAAACCGTGCCTTTGACCTCGGCCAAAGAAACCTATGATCTTCAAGTAGCAAGGACTTCGGCTGAGATACAGGCTTTAATACGTACAAACTGCCCTATACATTTCGTAGAAATGATGGGACGTATCTTTAACATATCTGATACGAGCGGAATTGTACATGTATTTAAGACCATCTGCTCGGGACTGTTAGCACCTTTTCAAGCAGTCCTCGGAATCATCCCAAACTTCGCACATTCAGTGTTTGGTGGTGTGCCATTAATTCTAGCACTTGTTGCAGGAATCCTATTTCTATTCCTACTATTACGCTATGGCAAGCCTGTCCACCGACATCACTCCGAGCGATGTGGAGAAGGCTCTCCTAGAACGGAAGTGCCGTGAGCGCATAGTACAGCTTTTGGGCATACCTCGTCTACGGGAACTTAATACAACGTGGTTCCTGTCATTCAGACCAATCTGGCAAGATTGCATCTTACCTGTTCTACGCTGCCTGCTTGCGGTGAAGAATGCGTGCTAGACGCCTGACTAACACTTCCATCAGTCATGCCAACGGATATCGATGCTCTGCTGGACCCGATAACGGCCCATGCTCTGTGTTGTCCCCAGAGGCTACCAATCCTGATGACGGCATTCATTGAGATCTCACAGACGCTTCCGGCTGCTGCTGAGGTACGAGATGGATCAACAGGCGCACAGGTAACAAGGGACGCGAACATTGCTGCGGCACCTTATGCTAAGGGCGATGCTTCACATCTCTGTGCAATTAATCTCCTACACGAGGTGTTCCAAATGTCACCAACATTAGTTGACGATATTTTGAAATAGATGATTTCATGTTTACACCAGACACGTACACTGACTTTGATTCGGCTCACAGTGTACAAGGGACGCAATGAATTTGGCCTTCATATTTTCAAAACTTGGAACTCTTCCCAAAATTGAACTTTTTCTTTTTTAAACTTTTGGAACTACATGGCAAATCAGTCTGCTTACAGTAGAACTATTCTTATAAAACGGACTTCTTTGAATACTTCCAGTGACACATTGTCACCTTATCTGTCTAAAATTTCATTTACTTCCATAATATGAAATGGCTTTGATTTTTGAAAGACTTATCAATCATTTCGTCATATGTATATATTACTGTTTATTCATTCATGTTGCGTTTATTTCCAATATATGCTTAGAATGAAAACAATGCTTTAAAATGTACAGTACCTATTGCATTCAACAGTTTATTTTAAACTTCTTTTAATATGCTTTTAGAAATGTTTTTAGCAATATGTGGTACTCAATTTCATGTTTAGCATTTAGTATTATCGTTCATACGAAAGTGGAGTGGGTGTTGTATTCCGCTTTAGGTGTCCGTATATAGGTTTTCCTGAAACATGTCCTTATATAGGCACAATTCGCATTGCCCTTATATAGGCATAGAAACCCAGTCCTTATTTAGGCATTAGCCGTGCACTCCAAATACAGGCATGGTCACCGACATCCGTCCACCCTAACGTCACAACGAGTTCTTAGAAACCAGACCCTTAAGCTCTCGGGAGTTCCCCTAGCACAGGATTATTGATTTCTCCAAGAACTCATCTATTATGCATGAACCGCTATACCTTTAGGGTTCATTCCTGACGTCTTCCTCTGTCCGACTTCACGTCAATGCTAACATTCCAAAGTACCTACCAGGTATAAATATACCTTCCCTTGCCCAAGCAAGTTAGAGGAGACCTCGACTTCAGAGGAGCCCATATCCCGGCCTGACGCACTGAGAAGACGCTGTCATCCCTGCTCGCAGAGAATCCAGCTTCCAGTGATCTGACTCCCTTCGCGGGGTGTTAGAGTTCGAGTCCGGAAAGAGATTCCCACCTCTCTCATTCTCAAGGTATGGAGCTGACTAGAACCTAGAGGGACTCTTGGCATACTTGGCATACTTGGCATACTAGACTTAACATACTCTTAGTATACCATAGTAGAGAATACTCCACCTACTTCTTACCTTTCCCTACACCTAGACTAGGTTAGGTACATTGGGGTAGAACTAGCTTAGAGACGCATCATATGAGTACTCGCATTTTTAGCTCATGTTATTTATGTATGTGAATGTATGCTAAAAGATAATGCTAGCGCAGTATTATTTATTTCTACTGCTTACGCTGTACATAATATATCTTGCATACTGTCTTGTGATCATAACAGCACATATCTCTTACACGAGAAACAAGACTGTTCAATAAAACCATTTCATTGAAACGCCCGTCTATTCTTTCTGTGTAACTCTGAGGAAACTAAGCATGCACGATTGAGCTGAGTGAAACTGTTATCTATTGTTTCCACGACTCTGAGAAATGTTCCGATTCTAAAGGGAAACAAAGTTGTCATGTTTTTCGGTTGCCAGAAACTACTCCCTTCTTGTTTTCAAGGAGTTTCTAGTGGCCTCTGAGCTAGCTGGCACAAAGTAATTAAGTTTAATATACTCGAGAGGGACATACCGACCTCAGTCCTATGTCAAGCCTATAGGGTATATTATTCCAATGCGCAGAGCCTATTAGAGAAATAGGAACTACACTACACTGGGTAAGATAGAGAGAGGGGTAATGTAAGAAGAAGAAGTAAACAGAGAGATTGGAGGAAAACCAAAGAGGTGCAAGGTAGAGCGAGAGCAAAGTGAGAAGAGATATAGGAAAATGGGTCAGGTAAAGAGACTAGTGGAGAAGGGTGAAAGGTAGAGAGGAGTGTGTGGTAGAAAGAGGAATATGACGTAGAGCAAAAAGAGAAAATTCAGAGGCAAATGTGAAACAGAGAAAGATGTGAGGTTTATACAGAGGTAGAAAGTTGTACGATACAGAAATAAGAAGAGATGGTGTGGTAGAGAGATGTGTAAAGAAAGAGATTCAAAGAGAAAGTTGAGGTTTAAGAAGGAGTTGAAATGGAGAAGAAGATCCAGAGAGAGGTATGTGTTTGTGTGTGTGAGAGAGAGAAGTTGTTGATATAGAAAAAGGGGTTGAGCTAGAGAAATAGAGGAAGCCAGAAAGTAAGAAAGTATTCAGAGAGTTGAAGGAAAGGGAACAGAGGTAGAACGAGAGAAGGGAGAGTTGGAGAGCTGAGGTAGTAAAGTAATGGTGAGTAAACTGAGAGGTTAGGTAGTGACAGATACAGTGGGGCAGAGAGAGGTGGGTAGTCAGGGTGATGGGAGGAAGAGAGAGAAATGAAATAGAGAGGTGAGGGGAAACGGTGAGGTAGAGAAAGGGCTGAGAGACAAGTGGAGAGAAGTAGGGTAGTAGAGACACGAAGAGAGATGAGGTAACTGTAGAAATTAGGTTATGTGAGAAGTAAAGTAGATGAAGCAGAGATACAGGGAAGTCCAATGGAAAAAGAGAAGTGAGGCACCGAGAGAGGGGCGAATTTAGAGAAAGAGATGAGGAGGAAGGTTCAAGGATGATATATACAGGTAGGCGCAGAGAGTGAAAGAGTCGTAGGGCAAGGTCATGAGAGAGAATGAGAGACATGAAGTCGCGTGAAGTGTATTGAGAGAGTGGTGAGGTAGACAAAGGTGATGTAGAGAGAGCTGGGAGAGAGGATGAAGTTAAATAGAGAAGGAGAGATAGAGAGAGAGGTTAAAAGTGTTAAGATAGAAGAGGTGAGGTGAAGTTAGGAGAAAGAAATGACTTCGAAAGATTATTTTACAATGTAGTTGCCAACGTCCTGAGTGCGGGGTGTACAGCTGGGCACACCAGGCATGCACTCTGAGGGGCAGATCTATTATTTTTAAGTGAACTTATGGCAGCAACCAAAGTTGTTGTGCTGCGTTGCGGGACTCCCCCACCCCAGTCACCACTGCAAATGGCCCATTTTTTTCCAGCACTGAAAATTCCTGGTCCGGAAACGCTGGACTGGTTTAAGAAGGTGCGGATCCACATCTAGAAAACCAGGGTAAGGGCCCAACCCGGGCCCCCAGTCATCCCCTCAGACACCATGAGGAGAGCGGAAAATTCCCCCAGAGAGGCTATTGCATCCCCACTATATAGACACCCTCACAGACATCCGTCCCACAAGCCTGACCCGCACTGGCCCCTCCCACAAATATCTACTACCTGCTTACAGCACATGGTAAAAATCTGTGTTACTGGGAAACCGTGCAATAATGATTGATATACGACTGAAACAGTGCAGCCCAGCACTGGAATCAGACAGCACAGAAGGATGCCAGAGGGGGTGAATGATCGCCACAGAGCGAGTGAATGATCGCCACTTGCAGGACCTGTAGCATCCAGAGCATAAGTGCCAGCCCCCGCCCACCTCCACCTGTCCCATCGGAGCCACAACTTGCTGAGGCACTCACATTTAAGGGTGAACTATTCCCCGGTACGTTTTGCCATGTAAATGTCCTCCATAACCTCCCAATTTTATCTTCCATGGGCGAGCACTCGGTCCAGTACTTACCCGTCGCTCTCTTACTTATCTGGAAAGAGAAAGTGAAACTTCTCACGGCAAGGCAACAGGAAGGCAGCGCCGCTAATGAAGGGCGCGCCGGCCAGAAAGCATGTTGAAAACCTTACACAGGTGATTGTGTGGGTGGTTTGTGTGATTGCCATTTGTATTGTGTGTGGTATAAATACTAACGAGTTCTCAGTCGCCTGCTAAATTGCTAAACCGGCAGTACGGCAATACGCAGAATAAGCGCTGTGCACGAGGCTGCTTTTAGGCGTGCATTGTGATCAACAAAGGTGTCAGAGAGCTCTGCATGCGTGACTAAGGATTTTAGTGCAGTGATGCGGACACCAGCACTAGAATGCGTTAGCCTAACGCCTGATGCGTGGTACTTGGCAGGGCTGTGTTACATTCCCCTGAGTCAGGGAGCCCGTTCAAAAGGCCCCCATAATTCCAGGTCCTGCAGGCCATTCCAGGATATTTAACCTGTGATCCTCATTATGTCACAGGGAGAGTCAGGCCAGAATGTTTAATTTCAGTCCTGGTGTCTCCCTGCAGAGATAACAGAAAACTCGTAATAGAAGCTAAAGTGTTAGACACTCACAGAGACAGGGAGTGGGAGGTATGGGCTCTGAGACATGGAGACATGAAATCTGGCACAAGGAGACCTGAAGCAGGGAGACACAGGGACAGGGAGACATGGAAACTGGGACACAAAGACATAAGCAGAGACTCTGGGAGACGCAGGCATGTTCAGACGCCGGGAGAAGGAGGCATGGCTGTGTACAGACATGATTGGTAGGACAGGAGGCACAGGCACTGACAGGGAAACATAGAAAATAAGAGATGAGCACAGGAACCATCAAACTAGCGCAACCCAGACACCCTCAGTACCAAGAGGCCAGCTGCGGTTCCTCCTTTAGGGCAGAGGAGCGTCACCCCGCCTACTGCGAGCACAGCAGTAAGCTTACATTTAATAAAATGGTCAATGGACAGACCATTTTAGTGAAGTACATCGACTCGGGGGTGGGGCTATTCTTGGTGCTGGTTGGCAGCAGGAATGACTTGTCTGAAGTGCGCATGACGGATTGGCTGGCTGTCTTGCAACGGCCAGCCCGACATGCGCACTTCAGACCACACACATCTGAGCTGTGTAACAGCCTGGCGGACTACAGGCACAGGCTCCTAGTCTGAAAAGGAGCACTGTGTTAGCCTGCTCCGACCAATCATGGTGCTACTGTCATGCTGAAAACACCATGAGAGCAGCTCCAGGATTGGTTAGGTTTGTTGGCTCTTCACTTCCGAGTCAGCCTACGTGATTTGTGAGAACAGTGGAGTGCCTTCCTTTTCTGAAGACACCAACTGGATGGTGGTCCCACATTTCCTGCACACGTGAAAACGACATTGGTAATTACTTTTATTTTTATTTATTTAAACAAAGTACATTTTTCCAACTGTTAGTTAAACTAATTTGATGGGGGTAAGGGCTATAAAGTTGTTCCCGTTAGTCGTGAGCCCCTAGACCTGCTGCTGCTAATTCGCCTCCCCACTTTCAAATGTAGACATCCCTGTGTGTAGCTGATTAGAGCCCACACCTACAGACTTCGAGCCTCTTTCTATCTCCATGTAAACACTAACGTAAAATAACAGGAAGGCTGCGAAGGAAACTCAGGGTTAGCAGTCTAGCCACAACACTGCGTCACTGGGGCTTGCGCGGGCAACAGTATCAGCACTGCATGGAAACATCTGGATGGAAACAAGGCCTGGTTGGGAGCGGTTTGTAAAGGGTGCGACCCATTCAGTAACTATTGGAAAAAGCTATTTGTGGAGAATGTCCACATACATATACCATAATCTATTGTTATTGCTCCATGTCATTTACCTATTTGTTATTTTCCTAAAACTTCGGAGCACAATCTGTCCTCCGCCCCCCCCCATGCATTTACTTCCTGGTCTCCTCCCTTCCTCACCGGGTCCCTTAATGTCTCCATTTTATTTGAGTTATGGGGCCGGATGTATCAATATTAGGAATACCGATTACTTAATTGCGATTTTCTGTGAATTGCAATTAGGTAATCGGTATTCCTAATGTATTATAGAGTTTCATTTAGCGATTCCTAGTGGGTTGCAAATCAACCTACCTCGTAAATATTTATGAGGTAGTTAGCAATTTGTGACCCATTACGAATCGCTAAAATCACAGGGATGGTGGCCTGCTGGAGTCAGCAGACCACCATGTCTGTCATTGCTTTTAAATAAAGCAATCATTTTTTTTAAATGCAACCCAAAACGGCTTGCGTTTAAAAAGAAAATTGAAAAGTTTTCTTTTCATTTTTTAAGAGCAGGCAGTGGTCTATAAGACCACAGCCTGCTCTTAAAAAATGTTTTTACATAGTTTCACAAAGGGGAAGGGTTCCCTTGGGGATCCCTACCACGTAGGTGGTAAAAAATAATGTTTAGCGACCGTATTTCGGTCACTAAACATTCTTACATACCACTGCGATTTGGTATTAGGAAGGGATGCCCTAAACACGCCCCTTCCTAATACCGAATCGGTATGTATTCACAATTCCAAACTGAGATTCAGTAACATGTTACCAAAGCGCAATTTGGGAATGATACATACCAAAATCCATTTTTCTGGTCGCAAACGGTCCGATTCGGAAAAATGCTTGATACATCTGGCCCTTAGTTCTTAATTTTTGTGCTCTCCCTTAATATCGACAAAATATTGACACGGAAATAGCGAAAGGTGAGTAACTGGCCTGTACCATTGCACAGGCGAAAATACTGGCTTAATGACCGGCAAGCAAGGCGTGTTTTTTGCACTACTGTACTGCTTTCTGAAAATTGCAAATTTACAATTTCTGACCATGTAACGTTCAGAATTTGTGATCAAGACACATTATTTAATGTGATACCAACATATTTCCAAAAGTCACTGCGCACAACGCGTCAGCGACAAGGGCATGACCACAAGTGGCTGATACACAAACTTCTTATTAACAAAGTTCTTGCAGTCCTTCTAGGTGCTGCACAAACCACAAGTATTGACAAAGAATGGTGTTTTTCCATGTAACAAAGGTACAACTTATTTGTAGATAGATATCCTCAGATGTTATGGAAAAATATGAAAAACACATCATTTACATGCAATCTTCCAAAAATTGGAAATTTCTGCTCTTTTTAAATTTTCAATGTTCTCTCTTTTTTCTTCTGGGATCTTAACCACAGTTTTTGCGCGCTCCAATCACTCTTTTCCTGCCTCCTTTTGAAGGTTTTGTGATTCATTCTCTTTTCGGTCCTCTATTTTGCCAGTATATTTTCCTTTCCTATATTACATTTCCTCTCGCGGTTCTCCTTTATGTATAGCTTCCTTAATTCAGTTCGTCAAACACTTATTTCGTTGTGCAGTCCCGGACACATTCTTTGTCCGCTTGCTTTGTCCTACTTCACTCTTTAAGTTGTCTCGTTGGCTGTCCTTGCTTGCTTGGATTTACCTACAGTAGTTGTTGGCAGGGCATGTGCGTGTAAATTGTTGAAAACTGTGGTGGTAACTCGCATGATGCAAATATGGCATTTGGGATCAGGCACAAAATATGAGGCACCCTTACTTGCCCCCATCACCCCCCACCCTCGAAACCCCCCCAACATGCAGGCATTCTTGTGAACCCCCACTCAATCCAGGTAATTGTCGGGTGCTCTCAAGAAACAGGATCTGGGCAGTGATGTAAAAACCCCACACCGGAGTCATGGTGGAGGCCTGGTTTCTTATAGAACAATTTGTGTAAGGACATATCAGCCCAACCGGGTCTGGTGGCTTAGTGGACTAATGCATCCAGAGTAGGGGCCTGTGTTCAACTTCATGGTCACAGGTTCAAGTCCTGGCGGGTCCACTCAGGCATTTATTTGAATCATTTGATGTTGAAACTAGTGAACGCATTTAAGTAGAACTTTGTATGTATTATGATTCCTTCATTTATAATGTGCAGGACGATATTATTTCTATACACCGTAATTGTGGTAGTTTAAGTTGCCTGAATTATAGGCCCAAAGTCACAGATTTCGATTCTCCTTGCTCTCGAGAATTAAATAATTAATTGTTGTTGTGTTCGAAATTAGAATGTTCTCATCCTACTGCAGGTGGAAGAATACACATCGTTATTTTCAGAGTTAAGGAGAGACCCGGAATGTCTTTGAAGATGGCTGGGAAGAGAAAAGGGAGGATGCCTTGCGTATCTGGTCTGTCTGAAAGCCAAGGCCACTGGAAAGAAGATATCATTAATTAAATTTGTTTCATGAAAGAAAAAGCTACTGCATAGAGGTGTAATGGAAAGTTTTAAGAAGAATGACGCAGTGTGGGTTGAATCCCATCTTTTGTATGATGCGCAGGGACAGCGAGACCAGACTTCTGCTAGCTTTCGGAGGAGAAGGAGCATCTTAGAGCAAGCTCCATAGCCATAAGCTAAACGACCCATTTGACGTGAGTACTTCTTAGGAAGTCAACACGTGCTGACACCATTGGGGAATGATAGAAGAGAGACAGGAAGGGCCCTCATGTAGAGCAGTGTAGGGAAAGATTTTGATTTCTTTCAATGAGTCGAGAACTGAATATTGCATCTATTTTGTGTTGCATTGTGATTTTGGAATTTATAATCATCTGTCTTTTGGGCCGCATTACTTATATTCGTAAAATCGGCTCTGTATTAATTTTCTGTACCTCTATACTTTGATATTGAGATGTATTTACATCCAATTGTTTTTGGCCTTATAATAAATATTCAAACTGCACTTTGGAGTTGGTGATCTTTTTGGGCATAACGACTTTGCTGATGTCTGTCTGAGTTGTTTCCTCCCCTCAACCACTTTAGGTAAATAAAAGATCGATCGCTTACGCTATACTTAGTAGGGAACTTAGGTGTGCAATTTAGCATAATCAAATGGTAACAGAGGATGGTTTACCTTTAAAGTGGTTTACCTCTAAGGTGAGGGGAGTAATCAGGAGTAGGGTTGAAGGTCGGAGAGCCCTGAAGTGGAGCGGAGGACGGCGGAGACCGGCGGACGTTGATGGTGCGGCGGAAACAGTGGTGGTGTGAGTATGAAAGGAATTGTGGTGTTAGATTGTGGTGATGAGTAAGTGTGTGATGTCTTGCGGAGTTGGGATGTATGTTGAGTGAATGTGGTTTTTGGTTTACTAGTCCGGACACGTGCGGAGCAGGAAGTTTTGGTGAGCGAACTCATGAGAAGTCCAAGATCCCGGGATAGTTTTGTATTGTAATTGTCTGATCAAATGTGGGTGTTGTGAAGCGCTATCGACGATCCACTTGTGTTAGGGAACTTTGTGTGAATGAGGAATAGGTCGCGGTAGAAAGCCTCAGGTACTGGGGGTGGACTATGGCGATTGAGTGACCAACGCAGGTCGGGGGTCACAACGGCTGAATGTTCTTGTGAGAGTGTTCTATCGATCTTTAGTGACAGACAATTATTTGTTTTATGTGACTGTAAGTTATTGTAATTGTGTAGGAACAGTAACTTGGTTTAATAAGTTTTGGATCTACAGTTACTTGTGGTACGAATGTGTATAAGTGAGTTTGCGGTGAAATTGTAAAGGCGGGTGAGCCGCTGCAAGGAGTGAGAAGTGACATCAGGGTGCGCCATGCTGTGATAGGTTGGTTGGTGTAACGCCGCGCTGGGATTGGTGGACGTTCGTTTGCAGTGGGCTTGCAATTGGTCGATTTCACAATGAGATGCTTCAGGGTATTGCGAGATTTGTGTAGAGGTGACACAGGGGTAGTGACTCGGGTAGGAGAAGAAGCTCCGCCAGAAGACACACCGGCACATTACATGGCAACGAATGTAGGACTTTATACTATAGTGTGGCTTCAGAATTGGCATAGAATTACAGAGAAAGAGGGTGAATTGGCTTTCCCTCGTTATGGGTCTTTTCGTATGGAAGTGCTGACCCAGCTGAGGGGGGTGATGAATGCACTGAAACCTCCCCCTAGACCCACACAACTTGAGGCATTAGATGCATGGATGAGAGCTGCCCTAGCAAAAAGGAGAGAGGCTTCACAAGGAAGAATGAGGAAAGCAATGAAGGCATATCATGATGCTAGATGGGATGCCCAGTTGAAAAGATGGAGAGAAGACACCATAGAGGGAGAACGCTTGTACCCATTTCTTACTTTAGGAGAGGGGGCTGAAGGGAAAAAGACAACAGAGGAGGACAGTGATACAGATGACAGCTTCCTTGATAGATTGCTAGCGGAACGTCCTCCACCATGCGACTCTAGATCAGAGACAGAGAGGTTGCACCCATCAGAAGAGCTTGTAGGTGTGGGACAACCGGGTTCAGAGGAACAATCAGCAGGAGTAAGAGGCAAGATTACAATGGTACACATTCCGGGAGAGTCTGGAGGAATGAGGTATCCAAACTCCGAGCCAGTACAACCTGCAGGAAACATGCAGTTACCAGATGCTTTGTCGGTACCAGTCACAATAGGGCCAGTGGTTCCGATATATACCCCTAGGGAAAGAACCGATGACAGTCAACAGCAAATAAGTGAAGGGGAAGACACAATGTCCGGAGGGAGCCTTGCAATGAGTAGGACAGGTCTAAGTCGGATGCCAGTGGAATTTAGCACTCCACTGCCAGCTACAGCTGATCCATCAAGAATGGATAGTGGGACAGAACGAGGACGGACAGGAGCTCTAGCGAATTCTAGGCCTGATCTTCGAATGTGGGTTCAACCAGTGAGAGAGTCAATGATGCCGAGGGAAGAGGCAAGCAAGAGACAAGAAGCGCCTAGAGTACTGTTTGGGCCACAGGTTATTTGTGCAGGTGACCATTGGAGAAGTCGAAGCTGGGAAGGAGATAGACGCTCAGCTTCGAAGATAGAAGAGGGTGCAGTTCCTAAGAGAACCCAAAGTTGTGACAGGGAAGATACAAGGAACGAGGAAATTCAGAAAGTGTTAAAAAGTGCAATAAAAGTACCAATGCTAGATGTGGTACGATTAAAGGCAGAACTAGACGAGGTGATTGAAGGTAACCTACCCCTGATCAGAATTGATACGTATGACTCGAGCGAACTGAAGAAAATAAGTTTTCACTAGGTCCTATCAATTTCCTTACATTCCTCCATTCCTTGCCATCTCGTGACAAAACCCTGCCTACAGCCTCCATTTCTGCTGACGCTAAAAAAAACTATCACATACCCAAGCCCCCCTGTTCTTTGCAGTTAGCCAATTCATCAACAGAAAGCCATGAGACACCTACGCCCTGTGTAAACAAGCTTGTTTTTCATCTTCTGCTCCCTGCTTGATAAACATCTTTGACACCGTGATCAGGTCATCTGGACAATGGTCTGACTGACCGAGCCTTGATCAAGCTGATTGAACAATGGTCTGAATGCCGAGTCTTGATCAAGCTGATTGAACAATGGTCTGAATGCCGAGCCTTGATCAGGTCATCAACTACAAACACCGCCCTGATTGAACAATGGACTGAATGCCAAAAGAGTGGAATAAAAATGTATATAAGGCTTGTTCGCTGTGGAGTAAAGCAGCAGCCTCCTAGGTTTTGTCTCTGACTAGCTTGGGACTCTGTTCCATAGCCCGGGCTATTGTAATAAAGGTGGTTCTCTCTGCAGACGAAGGTTTCCGGGTCCACTTTATTATATAAGGAGGGTAAGAGTAGACTCGGGTGATTCCCGCACCGCCAAGCCCCCACTACTCCTAGAGGTGGGCTTTTCTTGGTTCTACAAATGGCGCCTGAACAGGGACACCACGGAGACGTAGGTCTGGCCCGGTGGTCGTGAGGGGGCCCGTGGTGGAAGTCCGACGGAGGTACCATACCCGAGGGACCATTTTGAGTCCGGTAGACCAGAAGTCTTGCACACGGTCTTCCCCATCCGGTCTGGGCCACCTGACTGCGTCCCGCTGGTGCCCCCTTTAGTGCAGTCTCTGTCTGGATCTGGACTCGTGCCTACGTCTGCAGAAGAGAACAACATTTTCGGGTAAGGGTGGACTGATCATCCACCACTTGTGCTCTGTTTTCTGTCTGTATTGACTTTTGCAAAAGCCAAGCCAGTGAGGTGAGTATTTTTCTCCCACTGTTGTCTGCCTGAAGTAAAAATATGCCAGTCAGTAGTAAGTTCCGAAAGTTATGTTGTTGCGTATGTACAGAGGACTCCCTTCTGGAGGCAGCCTGCCCGCTTCCTCCAGAAGGAACTCCAAGTTATGAGATGTATGTTAAATATGGGCCATCTGCTATCATATTTTCTTCCTTATGGGTAAAATATACGAAACGAAGCAATGTTGAATTACAGTGGCCACAGTTTGGCTCCTTTGATCTCCAGGCCCTTTCGAGCCTGGAGGAGCAGCTGCTCCGCAAACGGTCTCGTCAAGCCATGTTTGACGCCACCGCGTTGTGGAGGAAAGAAATAGATCAAGAAATGAGAAAAAAGCAAGCGTTGAATAAAAAGAAAGAGAGGATGTCTATGGCTGATCATGCGAAAGCGCATTTAGAAAATAAGGTTCAGGAAGGGGTTGAAATGGCATCATAGGGCTAAGGCGACAAAATGTTACCCCGCCCGTTCTCCCAGGGACCTTGAGGTTGAAGGAGAAGAGGGGGACTCGTTGTTGAATGCTATTCTTGTAGGTCCACCTCCTGCCTATGCTCCGGCTCCTATGTATCCCGCTCTTCCTCAAAATGTTCCTAACGCTCCACCCCCACCAGTGGTGGTTCAGGCTGCCCCACCCATTGTACCACTGCCTGATCCTTTGACTCCCGTCATCCTGCCAGCACCCCTCCCGCCGACAGTTCATACCGCCCCACCTATTCACCCAACCCCTACCATACATTCCCGTCTGCTTGATAATCAGTCTATTGGTACCCCTGTTGGTGACTCTTATGCCACTCTGGACCGAACAAGATGGTCCTCCCTTATGCCCAATACCCTGTTTGGATTCTTCGGTACCCCTAGAAAGGAGTCTTTGAGGTCTGCTGAACTCGCTGGGAGTAGTGAAAGGGACGCTATGCAAAAACAATGTGCATTTTGGGTAAATAATGGTAATATTTATGGCGTTAAAGATATCTGGTCAACGTTTAGACAATGGACGGCCATACAACAAACAGACATGGCCGAGTATATGTGCACACTTATAATGAAAAGATACGAAGCATTGTTCATAGATACTCCCCGGGGATTGATTGATTTAAAACTAACTATTGCCAAGGGTCATGTTCAGGGAGATGATATGCATGAAGCCCTTGTTACCATGATTGCGTTCAGAGACACAACGGCTTTTCCGCCATCTCCGAATGACAAAGCTATGCCTATGAGAGAGACAGCTCCCGTCTTTATCCCTGCAGTGCTCGCCAATAACCAGGGTGTTGGAGCAGCCCCAGCCCACTGGCGTAGGATGTGGGTGCATGTCCCATGGAAAAGAGCGGATGTTCTTCAATTGAAATCCCAATTACCAGACCCCCGTAAGAATCCGGCTCTTTACTATCAGGAATTAGGTCAGATTGTTTCCTCTGGTGTCCTTACCTTAGAGGATATTGACTTATTATTCGGGTCAGTAGTACCATCCGACATATGGGACAAAATACGCCATGCCAACCATAATGCCGCTTTGCATGGTGACTGGACCGACTTTGAGAGGATGGAGAATGACAGAGAGGGAGGGACTAAGCCTGATCCGGCTATTCTGGCTCTCCCAGGCCATCTGTTGCAACTCATGAAGACCCTTATGCCCGAAATAGCTGTTAATTGGGATAAGATAAATGCATGTAAACAACGTAAGGATGAGTCTGTTGCTGATTTTTTCACCCGCTTCGAAACTGAGTACAAAAGTCACAGTGGATTGGACGCTAGAGCCCCTGGCTCGGGCTCAGTGTTTATTGATAAATTTGTATCTAATTTATTACCGGATCTCTCGGCCCGCCTTAAGAAGGTTGAGAGTACGTGGTCAGCTCAGACTATGGCAGGCATCCTTGCCATGGCCCAATATCATGAGAATAGAGAGAATGAAGATAAAGACAAAGAGGTTAGGAAGAACAAGGACCTTAAAACGAAAGTTTTGTTACAACAAGCTTATCCACCCCGGGGACAAAATGCTAGAGGCCAAGGTCCGCCTTCGGACCAGTTCCAGAGGCTGCCCCAGCGCCCCCTTCAGTCTCCTTTACAGAAGTCCATCAGTTCGGCAGGTCCCGTTGATAAAGAGCAGTGTGCCTACTGTAAGGCTTATGGCCACTGGGTTAGTGAATGCCCGGTATTAGCCCAGAATATTCAGTCGGGAAAAACTAGGCCCCGAACTCAAAGGGAAGGAAATATGGGACCTCCTAGGCAGAGGTGTGCACCAGATCCTAATGTTCGACCCCGTATGGGTCCGCCCCAGGGTACAGTTAACAGATTTGACAACGGGTATGAGGCCACTACGACATACTTTAACGATGATTATGATGAGACCGATGAGACAGGTTTCTACCAGCCATAGGAAAGCCAGGAAAGGGGTAATGTAAGAGTGCCGATTCCTGTGGATCAGCGAGGTCCTTATGTCCGGATGTCAGTTGCAGGGGATAAAAAGAAGTTTCTCCTAGACACCGGGGCTACTAGATCCTCGGTTGCGCACACCTTGATACCGGAGGCACCCCTTTCTGGCTCTCTCAATGTCTCCGTGGGTTTTTCTGGGGTCCCTGTCACCAACCCCGTCTCTAAGCCTCTCCCGCTGGATCTCGGTCCAGCTCATATGGATGCTCCTTTGATTCTCACGACTGGATGTAGTGAAAATTTGCTGGGTATGGATTTGTTAAAGGCTTTACATGCTACCATTTCTTGTAGTCCTGATGGCGTGTCCCTTACCATATCACCAGATTCCTCCGCCACTATGTTCCTCTCTGGACCCCTCCCTCCCGTTCTGCAGGCCTTACCCTCATCACTTTGGGCCACTTCTGACACTGATGTAGGACTTCTCGACATTTCTCCGTATACTGTCCGTATCCAGCAAGGTGCCCAACTGCCCCGGCTTCGCCAGTATCGCCTTCCCGAGGAAGGTGAGGCTGCCCTATTATCTATAATATCAGATCTCATGAAGACGGGAGTAGTTGAGGAGACACGTGGTAATGAGTGTAACAGCCCAATTATTCCAGTTCTTAAAAAATGTATTGATCCCTCTCCCGTGGCCCCCAAAATGTATCGGTTTGTCATCGATCTGCGAGCTCTCAACAAAATTACGGTCTCACAGTATCCCGTTGTCCCTGATATCACAGCCCTCTTGACCATGGTCCCAGCGACCGCCACTCATTTTTCTGTTATTGACCTAAAGAATGCGTTTTTCAGCATTCCCATACATCCGGACAGTAGGCATCTTTTTGGTTTCTCCCTTGGAGGGCGGAGTTTCCGGTTTTGCCGCGCCCCCCAAGGTTTTACTGAAAGCCCCAGCATCTATAGTCAGGCTCTCAAGAATCAGTTGGACTCCCTGACGCTCCCAGCAGGAGCCACTCTGTTGCAATATGTAGATGACCTCTTAATTGCAGCCACGTCTGCTCCACTTTGTGAACAAGCAACAGTACGTCTGCTTCACCACCTTGCCTCCCACAATCATAAGGTTTCCTTGAACAAATTGCAATTTTGTCGAGAGAAAGTGACCTACCTCGGCCACCTCCTCTCGAAGGAGGGAAGACAACTTACCGCTGACCGAGTGTCCCTTATTACCTCCATGCCTCCCCCTTTGACACAGAAACAAGTACGTGCCTTTATAGGCCTCACTTCCTATTGCAGACAATGGATCCCTAACTTCTCGGCCATTGTCAAACCTCTTTTAGCTCTCACTACTAAAGATATGCCAGAAAGAGGTTTTCCATGGACAACTGAGCATGTGGCTGCCTTTCAGACACTCAAAGATGCCTTATGTACAGCTCCAGTGTTAGGCACCCCAGACTATGGCAAACAATTTTTTCTTTTTGTCCATGAGACACATGGCTGCGCTTGCGCGGTCTTAACTCAGATTTTTGGAGACAAACATCGCCCTTGTGCTTATTTCTCGGCTACACTTGACCCAGTAGCCCGAGCCCTCCCTGGATGTTTACGCGCAACTGCTGCTGCTGCACTTATGGTCCGCCAGAGCGCAGGTATTGTTATGTCTTCACCCTTGACCTTAATGGTCCCACATGCAGTAGATACCTTGCTCAACAACACCAAGACACAACACCTTACCAGTGCACGACTTACAGGTTATGAGCTCACTCTTTTTTCCAGTCACATTGACATTAGGAGATGTAATATTCTAAACCCAGCTACACTACTCCCTACTGAGACACAAGGGAAAAATTCTGACCCTCATGACTGCATATTACGGACTGAAGAAGAGACAAAGGGTCGTGTGGACCTACAAGACACCCCCCTAACAGACGCTGAGGGAACACTATACATAGATGGTTCATGTCTTAAAAGATCGGATGGAACTACATCTGCTGCGTATGCCCTCCCCACTCTTGTTACAGTAGTTGAGACAGCACAAATTCCACAGGCATCGGCCCAAGCGGCTGAATTAATGGCCTTGACACGAGCTTGTGAAATCAGTAAAAACATGACTGTTAATATCTATACGGACAGTCAGTACGCCTTTGGGGTGGCTCACAATTTTGGTAGACTCTGGAAAGAAAGACATTTTCTCACCTCACATGGGACTAGAATACAGCATGGCCCCCTGATACACAGACTTCTAGACGCCTTGACATTACCTAGAAAAGTTGCAGTGATTAAATGTAAAGCCCACCAGAAAGTGACTGATGATGTAGGGGAAGGCAATGCCCTTGCAGACCAAACAGCAAGACAGACTGCTCTAAGTAAATCAGATGGAATGTTTGTGACAGGACCAGCCAGATGGGTGGTGGAAGGAGGAATGTTGGAAAATACTAGTCAGAGTGTGGTCGAGATTCAATCTCATGCCACTGCAAAAGAACTGCACACATGGGAGGAACATCTGGCAGAGAAAGAGATAGAGGGATGTTGGGTGCGTATATCCGAAGGGAGGCAATGGATGTTACCAGACAGTCATGTCCCCCCAGTTGTCACTATGGCCCATGGCCCTGCCCATATCAGTGCAAAGGGAATATGCAAGTTACTAGAGCCAACATGGTATAATGAAAAAATACCCCTATATGCTGACCGAGTGGTTAAGTCATGTATGATCTGCCTTCTGCACAATCCAGGAAAAGGTACAGTTACCCCCGCTGGTGGCTTCTCCCCACCTACGTTTCCTTTTGAGGCCATCCAGATGGATTATATCCACATGGACAGGTGTGCAAATTTGAAATATGTCCTTGTAGTGGTCTGTGCCTTCAGCAGATGGGTGGAGGCCTACCCCACCAAGGATTGCACAGCTATTACAACGGCCAAAGTTTTGTTGAAAGAATACTTTCCCCGATTTGGGTTGCCCCGTTTGATTTGGAGTGACAATGGCCAACATTTTACAGCCAATGTGGTCCAGTTTGTGTGTTCCGGGCTTGGTGTCAGACAAAAGTTTCATGCTGCTAATCACCCTCAGTCAGCCGGATTGGTGGAGAAATACAATGGGGTACTTAAATTAAAATTGGCCAAAATAGTGGCAGAAACAGGTGTTACCTGGGTAGATGCCCTACCCCTTGCTCTCTTGTCAGTAAGGACGACTGCCCACTCAAGGATAGGATTATCTCCCTACGAATTGGTATTCGGTAGGCCAGCTAATGTATGGGGCGTACCAAGGCCAAAGAAATTGTCTGATGTTGAGTTCCCAGTATTGACTGACTACCTGTACCAGTTAACCGATTCTTTTCGTACTCTTTATCATCAGGTACACGCTGCTATCCCCGACAAGAGCGAAGGCCCAGGTCACACCATTCAACCAGGTGACTGGGTGGTGATCCGAAATTTTCAGCGTACCAAGTGTCTGGAGCCCCGCTGGTCGCACCCCCGACAGGTCCTTCTGGCCACCCGCACTGCTGTAAAAGTCGAAGGGAGAAAGAACTGGACACATGCTACCCATTGTAAAAGGGTGCCTCTCCCCTCCCGTACGACCAATGGGTGAAAGAAGGACTGCCGGATTGCGACACAGAAGTAGTACCGACCTTTGTCCCTTTCAGTGATGCTCAGCTTCATTACACCACTACGGAAGCCGAAACTGATCGAATCTTAGGGGGTCCAGTCATCCCTCCTCTGCAGGATCAGATGAAGGAACAAGAAGCTCTCTTTCCAGACCACTCCATACCTTCTTCCACTCGCTACAACTTGAGACCAAGAAAAGGGGCTGGCCCTTGACTCTGTCTGGTGTCTAATAGGCTGTAGGGCTGTGATATCTCCAGCTGAGACCGGTGCTGGTATGCTGGACCAATGGGAAGTCCGTAGGACTCTTGGTATCCACACCCAGTGAAGCAACCACCAATCACAGACAGCCGCTAGTGACAACAGGCTGAGCACAAATGGCAGCGGTCCGAGGGTCTGAAGCGCACAAGAAATATGTCAAACTTCTGAACAATAAATGCTTCCTTTCCACGATAGTTATACTTTTTGCTCTCCTCATCCTGCTGGTTGTGGGATGGTTTCTGTTGCTGACCTCTCCCCCAGCTCCTCTGGCTACGACATCGACACCTGCAGAACATCTCCACGCCACCTTGTCACCCCATGAACTACCACGACGCCTGGAATTCATGAACAATACTTTTGTACAATTATTGCACCAGCATCAGCTTGTGATTAATACCTCGAACTGTTGGGTATGTGGGCTCATGCCACACTCTATGACACACACTGTCCCCTATTTCGTCTATCCATTTTCTGTTTTTGGGTCCTGTCTGGCTTGGAGGATGCTCGTCACCGATGCATATATGATCAATGGAACAACGAGCTCCATCATTGGCGATTTTTATGACACTTTCACCCAAAACAGAACAGGCAATGTCAGTAATTCTTTCTGCCCTACTATGACATCTGACATCTTGAACATCTCCCGTGCTGAACGCAATGAGATGGTTGTGTTCAACACCTCAAGTAGAATAATCTTCTCCCGCTTTCGGTCCAGACGCAAAGTTCCCACCAAATTGCAGGCTTTCAATGTGATCAACACGCATGGCCAGGTGTGCATAAAAGGACTGGGGACCCGGGAGATAGGAGTCAGTGACTGCGCAATAATCAGTACACTGAATATTACCTCACCACCACTCCTAATCGCTTCTCCAAATACCTATTTTGTTTGTGGACAGTCTACTTATACCTGGCTTCCAGGAAATTGGTCAGGTGTGTGTTATTTGGCCTTTCTTCTTCCCCCTACCTTTACTGCTGTTGGGACACATCACTTGACCAATCCCCACCTCCACCATCGTATGTCTAGGGGAGTAATTGAGGCCGATGACACTGCAGGACAGGAGGCGGGGGACTTCTTCAAAGGTTTCCTGCTGTTCTTGGGTCCTATGGTCAACAGCCGCAACATACGACACCTTACCCGAGTGGTGGAGGCAACCATTAATGAAACAGCAGGGGCATTGGGCAACATCACCGCAGAGCTTCAGGCGGACCGCCTAATGACACTACAACATCGAATGGTACTTGACATCATCCTTGCTGACCGTGGTGGTGTATGTAAATTAATCGGCTCCAGCTGCTGCATTTACATACCTGATAACGCTCCATCAGTCTATCAAGCTATCCAACGTCTGCATAAACTTTCCTCTGAGATTCATCAACAACAAGACGACTGGTCCCTCATGGGCTGGATTTGGGGCCTCCTTTCCAGATGGAGATGGGGGATCCTCATTTTTTTTGCCTTAGGAATAGCAGTCATCATCTCATGCTGCCTGTGTATTCAGTGCTTGCCTATGCTTTGTGCTATGTGTACACAGGCCCTTAAAAGTTCCCCGGTCAGTACACGTGACACCAACGTAAGGATAATGCTTCAACAAGAGATTGGCGACCTAATGCAGGTAGACATTTCCTAAGAACATGTTTTGCCACTCAATGGCAAAAGGAGGGTCTGAAGAAAATAAGTTTTCACTAGGTCCTATTAATTTCCTTACATTCCTCCATTCCTTGCCATCTCGTGACAAAACCCTGCCTACAGCCTCCATTTCTGCTGACGCTAAAAAAAACTATCACATACCCAAGCCCCCTGTTCTTTGCAGTTAGCCAATTCATCAACAGAAAGCCATGAGACACCTACGCCCTGTGTAAACAAGCTTGTTTTTCATCTTCTGCTCCCTGCTTGGTAAACATCCTTGACACCGTGATCAGGTCATCTGGACAATGGTCTGACTGACCGAGCCTTGATCAAGCTGATTGAACAATGGTCTGAATGCCGAGTCTTGATCAAGCTGATTGAACAATGGTCTGAATGCCGAGCCTTGATCAGGTCATCAACTACAAACACCGCCCTGATTGAACAATGGACTGAATGCCAAAAGAGTGGAATAAAAATGTATATAAGGCTTGTTCGCTGTGGAGTAAAGCAGCAGCCTCCTAGGTTTTGTCTCTGACTAGCTTGGGACTCTGTTCCATAGCCCGGGCTATTGTAATAAAGGTGGTTCTCTCTGCAGACGAAGGTTTCCGGGTCCACTTTATTATATAAGGAGGGTAAGAGTAGACTCGGGTGATTCCCGCACCGCCAAGCCCCCACTCCTCCTTGAGGTGGGCTTTTCTTGGTTCTACAGAACTATTGTTCGTAGCAAAGGACATGACAAGAAAGGCCAAACGAGCTTATGATGCATTGTTGCTTTTGGCACAAAGGTATGAGGTTGATTTGTCAAAGACCAAGCTGACACAGGGTTCTTGTACATTAAATTACACAGATAAGGATTTGGAAGAGAAGCGAACGAGTGGATTAAAAGCACACATTAAAGAACTAGTGATAGGGATGCGGACATGGAAAGAATTAGGCAGATGGAACGAAAGATGGGCCAAAAAGAAAAGCTTCCAGACTGGAATAGGAAATACTCCGCCTCCGGGTGGAGGGACAGGAGCTGCAGGCAATTTCCCCCTCAGGGAGGTACAGAATGGAGGATATGTACACGTGCCATGGAGCAGGGGTGATTTAGCGGCATTTACGAATGATTTTCCTCGGCTGAGGGAAAAACCTGCTGAGTGATAAAAGCAAATAGATCGGTTTGTAAAGATTTCGAAAGTATTTTTTTTTTTTTTTTGTTGTCCTCATTCACCGGCAACCTCACTACACTTCGCACCCAGAGAAAAAGTAGGGAGTTAAAGAAAGGACCCGCCTACTAATATCAAACGTGCATGGGTGCCAGTGAATACCGGGTGAGATAACTCTTCTACATAGCTCCAAGAGCAAGATGGCAATCATCCAGACACTTCCCGAAGGGAACCGGAAGTGACCCGACTTGACCAAGAGAGCATTGAGGCAGCATAATCATAGGACACGGGGGAAAAAAAAAAAACCCTAATCGCTGTCCACTGAACCCAAACCCACTTGCAGTAAATCCCAGAAAGCTGTCCTCTTCTTGCTGCAGGTTCTAGCCAGATCCAACTTGGAAACCTCAAACACTGAGGAAAGCCAGTCCGGAAAGGAAGGAGGCGTGGATTCGGTCCATCTTTTACAGATTTGTCTTCTAGCCAACAAAATAGCATAAAAAAGCAGCAATCTTAATGGACCAGAAACTTGATATGTGAAGCCAAAGATGATCAAAGAGAGGTCAATGTGCAGAGGGTAACCCAAAATGTTGGCCAAGTAATTTTCAACACTGGCCCAGAATGAAACCAGGGCAGGGCAGTCTTTAAACATATGGATATCTGAAGCTAGAGCCAGTCCACATTTCTTACAGCAGACTGGTGACCCCTTAGTAAATTTAGAAAGTTTTTGGGGAGAGAAATAAGCCCTATGGATGGTAAAAAGGTGGTTCCTCTTCAGCCAAGCTGGTTTAACTGCCTCATACAGAGAGATCAGAAGTTTCTGCGAGTCTTTGGAGAAAAAGGTGGACTTACTGAACTCAAGGACGGTTGCCTTAGAAAATAATGTCGGAGAGCTAAAGGCAGATTTGGGGATGGCAAAGTCGGATATTTTGTCACTAAGGAAAGAGGGGGCAGACCTTCGTGTAAGAATGGAAATGTTGGAAAATAATGCCCGCAGGAACAACTTGCGTCTTTTGAATATCCCAGAGGGGAGTGAGGGTTCAGATCTTAGATCCTATATTGTTTCCCTACTTAAGGGCTCCCTCCAGTTAGAAGACTCAGAAGAGTCACTAAGTCTGGATATACAGAGGATTTACAGGGACCCCTTTCGTAGGAATCCTAATAGGTCCAAGCCTAGGAAGATCTTAGTTAACTTTCTTACATTTGCACTAAAAGAGAAGATTCTAAATTTAGCATTAAAAACGAAAACATTGAAGGCTAAGGAGTTCTCTTTTGAAATACGCTCCGACCTTTCCAGGATCACATTGGATAGACAGTGGGAGTTGGGAAGGAAGTTAGAAGAGTTTAGGAAACATGGTGCTGTGGCCCAGTTGAAGTTCCCCGCCTTCCTGAAAGTAATGCATAATAATAGGATGCATAATTTGAGATCAGTTCAGGAGGCGGACGAGCTGCTTGATCTGATCAGTAAGGGGGCCCCTAAGAACTCGACCTGGTTTGGGAATAAGGATTAGCAATCTAAATAGATGTATGCTGCATGGAGTGTGCTAGCTTTAAATTTGACACTAAAGAGAAGGCTGAATAATAGAAGGAAAAAGAAATAAAAAGTACAAAAGATATATAGACAGTTAAAAAGAAAAGTTAAGTATCACAATATATATCATTTAGTATTCACACATATAGACTTCCACGTAGGGCTTTCTCTTTCGTTATTAGTAGGTGGGGTGGGTGGCTCCGGGATGCAATTTCTGGACCCTCTGTCCAGATAATCGGGGTAAGGGTTCTCCAGGGGTGGGGGGTGGGGTTGCATGGGCACGGGTGCTGGGGTAGGAAGTGGGTTAAAATTCAAAAAAGGTTTCTCATTCACCTTTTTGTAAGTTTGCCAACCTCAAGGATTAGAGTTAAAAATACTGAGTCTTTCTGGTGCTGGTGCTGGTGCTGGTATTGGTTCTCTCAATTATCCCGTATGGAGACTTGGAGCTGGGAGGATCCGCCATGAGTTCGGTACGATTTCTGTCCTGGAACGTTAATGGACTGCGCGTAAGACCCAGAAGAGATAAGGTTATGCAGTACTTGGCGGATTCTCCCGCGCAGGTCATTATCCTCCAGGAAACACATTTACTCAAAGAAGAAACAGATAGTCTTCTTAAGAATAGAAGGTGGGTCGGCTCTTATGTTTGTACTAGCCAACTGCAAATATAAGAGGGGTCTTGATTCTGTTTAAAAAATCAGTTAATGCTCGTATTCTGGCACAGCTTGTTGACCCAGGTGGCAGGTGGGTCATTGTGAAAGCAGTTATCATGGGGACCCTGCTCACAGTTGTGGGCTATTATGGGTCCAACCAAGATGATCCTTATTTTTTGAAGTCTATCTTTTCTCATTTGCTAGATTTCCCTGACCCTGTTATCCTAGCAGGCGATTTTAATATTGTCCTGAACCCCCTACTAGATAAATCACCGAATAACAGAGCTAAGGCTCCTTGTAAATCCCGGGATTTCCTTTTGGTAGCAATGAAGCAGTACGCCTTCTTTGACATCTGGAGGGAAAGAGCAGGACAGCAGTTAGGAGTCTCATACAGGAATTATAAATATCACCACCAATCTAGAATTGATTACATTTTGGTTAGTCATTCTTTAAAGAGCAGAGTCAAGGATATTGTATATTTTGCCCCTCATCTTTCAGACCATTCTCGTATTCTGATGAGACTAGAGTTTCCATTCCCCAATTTCAACAGGTCATGGTCCTTCGATCGAGCCTTGCTTTTGGAAGATCAGGAGATTGTGTTCTTATTGCAGGAAACTGAAAGCTTTTTGAGGATTAATTTAGACTCAGCTCTGATTTCAGTTGTTTGGGACTCCCTTAAAGCTTTTTGGCGGGGCCAAATTACAAGCAGGTCAATTTATAGAAATAAAAAATATAAAGAGGAGATTTCACAGATCGAAACCAAGCTGAAGGCTGCAGAAGTAGACCTGAACTCCCAGGTTTCTTCCGAAACCCTGCAAGCTCGGCAAAATGATATTAATAATTTAAAGGACCAGTTAGGAAATCTCTTACATACCAGGCTCATGCGCAGGTGGGAAGCCAGTAAAATCGCCCACTTCGAGTATGGAGAAGTGGCAGGTAAGCTCCTTGCTTGGAAAACTAAATCAGATCGGGCAAGGAACTATGTTAAGGGAATCTCTAGCGGGGGTGTGACTTTATCCTCAGACGAAGAAATCTGTGAAGTATTTCAGATTTTCTTCCAGGATATCTATCAAGAGGACAAAAGGGTGGATAACTCTATCGCTAAGAGCTGGCTGGATAACATTTCTCTTCCCTCTTTGAATCCCGATCAGCGGGAATATCTAGATCGGGAATTCACCCAGGAGGAGGTCAGGGGGGCCATTCTACAGAGTCGAAACGGGAAAGCTGTGGGTCCAGATGGGCTCCCAGCGGAGCTTTATAGACATCTGAGCGATATTATCGTTCCGATCCTGACGAGGCTATTCAATCAGATTTTACAGGATGGCCTAAAGCTCCCAGCCTCTTGGAACGATGCCATAATTATATTGATTTTGAACTGGTAAAGACCCCTCTAGTTGCGGCTCATATAGGCCCATTTCACTTTTAAATGCCGACTACAAGATCTTCGCCTCAATATTAGCTGCTAGACTGGGTCAGATGGTAGGGGATATCCTTCATTTGGACCAGAAGGGGTTTGTCAAAGGGCGTCAACTATCAGATCTTACTTATGATTTCATTGGAGCAATTGATCTGGCTTCTACTTATTCACTCTCTCTAGCAGCTATGACTCTCGACGCCACTAAGGCGTTCTATAGGGTGAATTGGACCTACTGGACAGAAACCCTGGTGAAATTTAACCTTGGGGAAAAGTTTCGCCGCACTGTCCAGCTGATTTATCAGGAACCAACTGCCAGACTGTCTGTTAATGGTAATACTACCGACCCCTTTAAGATTACGAGGGGGACCAGGCAGGGCTGTCCACTCTCCCCTCTCCTTTTTGATTTATATATCGAGCCCTTTGCTCAACAGCTTAGGGACGATGGTAACATTCAGTCGTTTAGGTATGGAGAGTGGGAGAGGAAGGTTGCACTTTACGCCGACGATATTTTAATTCTGTCGACGAACTTGCAAACAGCACTTCCAGCAGCAATTCAGCAGGCACAGGAATTTGGTCTTGTGTCATGTTATGAGATTAATGCCTCAAAGACAGAGGTTATGGCCTGGAATCTTGAGGGGCCTCAGCATCAGCACCAGATTAGCTCTAAAATGAGATACTTGGGGATTAGCATAGCCCAAGATATTTCCAAGATTTCGGAGATCAATTTGAGCCGGGTAGCAAGAGAAATCCGGAGGCAGTTGAAATCATGGGTTCACCTCCCCTTATCTATTCTTGGGAGAGTCAACCTCGTGAAGATGTCGATACTCCCAAAGATCACCTTTCTTTTTAATTGTATTCCTCTTCACTTCGAAAAATCCGCCATCAATAAGCTACAGCGGGATATCAACTCCTTCGTGTGGGCTTATAAATCTTCGAGAATAGCCTGGATCAAGTTGAGGCGGAGGAGGGAGAAAGGGGGCCTAGCCGTACCAGATCTTTTGTTTTATGCCTGGGCCTTTCAGTTTACACACTCACGCATGCTCTTGAAAATGCCGGTTAGTACTGGCGCTGGGGCAATGTTCCTCGCCATGCTTAGGGGGGCCAACTTACCTGTGGAGGGTTTTTTATTTAAATTCGGTGACCCCAAGTTCTTCAAGAAGGTCAAGCTAAAGGTCTTGCAAGGCCTTGCTAAAACCTGGGCTCTTTTCAGGGTAACAGTCAAGCTCTCTTATTTCTCTAGCTCAGCGCCCCTTTGGGAATCTCCAAAGGGGCCCGGAGTGCCTGAGAGACAGGATGGCAATGCCTTTAAAAAAAGCAGGTTTGGTAGTTTGGGGGGATCTGGTTCAAGATGGCTGTCTTCTTTCTTGGGAGCAACTCAGAGGTAGAGTGGGGGACGGCCTTTCAAGGTTTAAATTTCTCCAGCTGAAAAGCTGGGTCCAATCCCAACTATCTCATAAGTACCCAGTAGGAGGAGGTTGTTTTTTGGAACATCAGCTTGTGAGTAGGTCAGCCGGGAAGAAGGAGGTCTCCTTTTGGTATCAAGCCCTAATTGAAGCTGTAGATGGGGAATTCAATTTGGCTACAGAACTGTGGGGCGACTCCTTACCTGCTTATAACTGCAATGACCTTTGGCAGAATTCCTGTAAGATCTTGTATGAGGCAGTTAAACCAGCTTGGCTGAAGAGGAAAGATTTCGAAAGTATTGTGGATTGATTTAAACACCTTGTTTGATATAGTAGTGCCAGCGGATTTGTGGGCGGCATGTAAGATTGCCATTGAGTGGCCTACTGCAGAGCCGCCTAGAGATTCATTGACTCATGGTCCTTCTCCTGATGTAATGAGAAAATACGAGCAAGTGATTACATGGTTGCAATCGAAAGTAGCTCCTCAGATTGTTGATTGGTTGAAAATTGATCGCACCACTCAAGACTCTAAGGAATCAGTACATGATTATTACGAAAGATTATTGTTAGCTTTTAAGCAGCATAGTGGATTGCATACAATTGAACAGAAAGATATGGGACAATTTGTCTCGAAGTTTGTGTTGGGACTGAAATCTGATATTAGTTTGATGATACAGCATCATTTGATATGTTGGCAGAATAAGTCGGTGGACGAGATCCTGCGTTATGCTAAATATTGTAGTGATGAAGTGGAGTCGACACAGAAGAAATTGAAGGACAAGTTGATGTTGGTGCAGTTGAGAAACGCTGATATGACGCAAGGGTTTGGAGGAGGTCAAGGTAGAGGCAGATGAGGCGGAAGAGGAATGGGACAACAGATGGTGACCCAACCTGGACAGGGTAGAGGAAGAGGAATGGATCCAGGTGCAAGTGACTGGGTGGCCCAACAGAAAAGGGTCACTGCCTGTCACTATTGTCACAAAATCGGGCATTGGAAGCGCGAGGGCAGATTAAATCCAGCAAATCAGATACAGATGGAAGGAGAGGGACAGCTGTCCGAGACTGTCAATACTGTGACAAGACCCAGGTCTATGTATGGAGGAGGATATGAGCCACAAGTGCAAGTACCTCAACCTCCTAGGATACCCATGCATAATCAGTTATACCATCAGATGCCTTACTTTGAAATACGAGATAGATTTGATCAAAATCAAGATTTACAAGAGTGTCAGAGGGGGGTGCACGAGGAATGCACCTTAGATGCGATCCTAGAAGTAGAACAGAGTGGGCCGTTTGTAGATGCAGATGTGAATGGATATCCTGTGACCTTCTTATTAGACACTGGAGCTGCTCGCTCCACGGTGAGAACTGAAGTGGTCCCAAATTTAACTCTTTCGGGACGATCGATTCAAGTAGTGGGGGTTAGCAATCAGAAAATGACTAATCCGTTGACAACCGAATTACCCGTGAGAATAGGACCATTTCGAGATAAACACCAATTTGTAGTGTGCAATTCAAGTCCGGTCTGTCTTTTGGGACGAGACCTTCTATGCAAGCTCAATTGTACTATATCGTGCACTCCGAGAGGTGTGGAATTGCAAACATGTGATGACGATGCTGATTTTAAAATGGCTAACATGAGTCTGTGTGCAGAAATGTTTGTGGTGCTCACCATAGCAGAATTGCCACATGACTTGAGAGACTCAGTTGATCCGAAAGTGTGGGATTTTACAGGCGAGGATGTAGGTCTGATGAGAGGGGTTGAACCAGTTAAGATACAGGTCAAACCCAATGCTGAAGTCCCATGAACACCACAATATAAATTGACTCCAGAAACTGTGGCCGGTATAAGACCTGTGATTGAGACTATGATTGCCCAAGGTATTCTTAAGGAGATAAGAGGAAGTCCCTGCAACTCACCTATCATGGGACTGCAAAAGCCAAGTGGCAAGTACAGAATAGTGCAGGATCTGCGTCGGGTTAATGAAATTGTGATCCCATGTTGTCCTGTGGTACCGAATCCAGCTGTTATTTTATTCCAGATACCATGCAAAGCAGAATGGTTTACAGTGATAGATTTGTGTCATGCATTTTTCTCCATACCATTGCATGAAGAAAGCCAGTTTTTATTTGCGTTTAGGATAGACGATCGTGTCTTAACATGGGAAAGAATTCCTCAGGGGTATACAGAAAGCCCCTCCATTTTTAGTCAATGTCTGAAAAAGAATCTTGAAGGACTGGTGATGGCCCACAACTCAGTCTTAGTGCAATATATAGACGACCTTTTGGTCGCCTCAGAGACTGAGGATGCTTGCAGGATTGACACTGTGGCGTTGCTGAATCATTTGGCAGAGAATGGACACAAAGTGTCTCCAAACAAATTGCAGTATTGTTTGTCTGAAGTCCAGTAACTAGGTCACCGGATTGAGAAAGGAAAACGAAGGGTATCACCAGATCGCATAGAGGCGATTCTGCAAATGGGAACTCCGAAAACACAAAAAGAAGTCCGCATGTTTTGGGGAATGGTCGGCTATTGTCGACAGTGGGTCCCAAATTTTTCCTTGCAAGCAAAGCCTCTGTTGAAACTGACTCAAAAGGATGTTAGTGATCCGGTACCATGGGATGACGAGTGCTTGAAAGCCTTCCGTGAGCTGAAGGAAAGTATCTGTCGAGCTCCAGCTCTCGGAATGCCAGATTATAACAAAGCGTTTTCGCTCTTTTGCTGTGAAGAGGGATGTGCGTTAGCAGTCCTAGTGCAGACACATGGGGGTGCCCGTAAACCAGTGGCTTACTTCTCAGCTACATTAGATCCTGTAGCTTCTGCGTTGCCCGGATGTCTGAAATCCGTTGCTGCAACCGGTGTCAGCATTGAAAGATGTGAAAGCATAGTGATGGGTCATCCGCTCATTGTTTATGTACCCCATTCAGTAGAATTATTGATGACTCGAACGAAAACACAGTATCTGACCAACAACAGACTTACCAAGTATGAGCAGGTTATCTTGGCCGCTGAAAATGTTACCCTGAGACGTTGTACCACTCTGAACCCTGCTACATTGTTACCTGTACCAATAGAGGAAGGAGATGAGGATTGTGAAGAGCATGACTGCCTAGATGTTACTGACCTATCTACCAAACCCAGACCTGACATTGTCGATGAACCTTTGCCCCAATCTGATTTGATCCTTTTTGTTGATGGTTCATGTCTAAGAGACAATGAAGGGTATTTGAGAGCAGCGTTTGCTGTGTGCACCATCATGGGAGCAGTGGAAGCTGCCTGTTTAAATAGAGTATTCTCTGCTCAGGTGGCTGAAATTGTCGCTTTGACACGTGCCTGTATCATTGCAGCTGATATTCGAGTGGCTGTGTATACAGACAGTCAATATGGATTTGGTGTAGTTCATGACTTTGGGCAGTTATGGTCACAGAGGGGGTTTCTTACGTCCTCAGGGTCACCCATACGCAATGGCGAGTATGTGCGCCAACTATTGGAAGCTTTGCAGAAGCCCAAAGAGATAGCAGTCGTTAAATGTGCAGCTCATGGAAAAGGAGAAGACTTTGTCACTAAGGGCAACAATAATGCAGATGAAGTAGCACGATTTTCCGCTGAACATGCTTGTATTTTCAATGGAGAATATATAGGCGAGAGCACAAAAGAGACCGAGCTCAGCATGATGTTAGCTATCGCCGATACTTGGGATGAGGTGAAGCGGTTGCAGGATGAAGTCCCAGAAGAAGAAGCTGCTTCATGGGTCAGAGCAGGTTGCACAAAAAGAGACGATGGCATTTGGGTGTCCACAGATGAGAGAGCAGTATTACCCAATTGTCTACTGAGCCCAATGGCAAGGCAAATCCACGGAGCAGTTCATCTAGGAAGAGATGCTATAGTGCGAGTGTTCAGGCAGACGTGGTTTAATCCATGCTTTCGTGTGTGGGCTGAAGCGGTATGTCACAGGTGTGTTACTTGTCAACAAATGAATGTTGGAAAGAGAACTGTGGTTGCAATGAGTCACATTGGAAGATCTGGAGGTCCCTTCAATAGGATACAATTGGATTTTATTGAAATGCCGAGGTGCAATAGGTTGAGATTCTTTTTGGTGGTGGTGTGTATTTTTCGCGTTGGGTGGAAGCGTATCCAACTAGACGATGTGACAGTCTCACAGTAGCCAAGTTGTTGTTAAGAGAATTGATCCCGAGATATGGATTTCCAACATCAGTGGAGACAGATAGAGGAACTCATTTCCACAGTGAAATCATGAAATTGTTGTGCTCTGCTTTGAATATTGATCAGAGACTGCATTGTAGCTACAGGCCGGAGACTTCAGGTCTTGTAGAGCAGGTTAATGGCACCATCAAGTCAAGAGTGGCAAAAGTGTGTTCGTCAACTTCATTGAAATGGCCAGATGCGTTGCCCCTGGTGCTTATGAGTCTGCGTAGCACCCCTGATAGGAGAACAGGGCTTTCTCCCCACGAAATTTTGACCGGAAGAGCTATGCGTTTGCCTATGGTGCCAGCTACAGCATTGATAAACATCACTGATGATTTAGTGTTGGATTATTGTAAGGGACTGGCTGATGTGGTTACTTCTGTATCCCACCAGGTCGAGGCTGCGACTGCATCCACCTCGAGAGACCTGCTGCATGATCTTAATCCAGGTGATTGGGTACTAGTGCGCAAGCACGTGAGGAAGAGCTGTCTTGATGCTCGCTGGCGAGGACCATATCAGGTGATATTGGTCACAAGTACCGCTGTGAAGTGTGGAGGATTGCCAAACTGGATACACGCTTCCCACACTCGCCGAGTTCAAGCGCCTGCAGAGGAAGAGAGTCCCCTGGTTCCGAGAGGCGTGTGTGGACCTGCCACCGACAACGACGAAGGCACAGACTCAGCTGTAAGAGTTTCGGATGAAACGGAACAGCCAAGTGAGCACGAGAGACGGGAGCTGAGTGCATCTGAATTGAGTCCAGATCCTGAAATAGAGGATGTTGCAGATGTGAACTGTGCACCAGATCAAGGTGAGCGGTCTATTGCAGAAGGATCAGATCAAGAGGAAGAGAGGAGAGCAGATGCCAGAGCGGAAAAGTGGCCAGCAAGAAAAGAAAGGCTGAATATAAAGCTCGCATCCGAGAAAGATTTCGCTCCGATTCCTGAAACATCTGAATCAGATCAAAGTGACGCTGAAGAAAGACCAGAGGGTCTGAGATGCTCCAGAAGAGAAAGAATAGCGTTTCGAAGATACGCATCTCCTGAGTGGACGTACCTGGCTGCAGATGCAGAAACCAGTGAAGTCCGGGAGGTTGGGAGCTGGTACAGTGAGTTACGGAGGGGACACCCTCTCGATTAAAATACAGTTGCTGGTCCCAGGCGTAGAAGCGTTTGGAACACTAACTCTGCAAGTTCCGAATCCCCCAAGGTTGAGTGGATTGCGTTACCTGATCGTCAATCAGGTTGTCTTCCCTTCATTTGGCCGACAGCTCACCGCGCAAGAATTAGGAGAAATTCGTGCGGAGATTCTCTAACTTGTCCTCGAAATACTTGGATCAAATATCATTAACGATGAAGCTTGAATTATAATCAAAGAAAGCATTAGGCCTTAGAAAGAAGATAACTTAGGCCCCAGTTTAAGAAGATTTAAATTTAGGGATTTTCTCGTAGATGATGGAGTGAGGAATAGGGCTGACTACATCTCTTCAATAGGTTTAGTATCAATCGAAGGAACTTTGACATTAATTGCATGGGAGGAGAGAAGTGAGAAAAGTCATTGTTAAACAAAGAAAACAGAAAGAGACTGTGTTTCCCTTTTGTGCTTCGGAAAGGATCAGTAGAAACCATGGTGTCCGAAAAATCAACACGCAAGCAGAAGTGCATCATTGGCACCCTCATTGTAGTGGTGCTTATTGTTATAACTGTGGTGATCGTTACATCTCTAGTTGGATCTCAGAATGTCGGACAGAATAGGGTACAGGCAACACTTACTACACCAATCTCTGAGATAGATGAGGATGCATCCGCAAGGGATCTAGAAATGATCAAGGAAATTAGTCGTAGATTACATGTTGATTTGTCAAAGGGTGATTTCACTTTGAATGCGTATGCTCGATTATTGTATGAGTATGTGGATACCATGGAAGCAAAGGATTGCTATGTGTGTATGCAATTACCAGCCTCAGTAGAAGAAGGCATTCGATACCATCATTTGCCTTTGACTTATGGCATTACATGTAGTGTGTTGTTGAGCATGTTTTATAGCACGGCACACTTCGAGTACTATTTCTCAAATTATGATGTGATACTCTCGGAAGTCCCAGTTCTTAAATACATGAATAAATATGATTATTATAAGGAAGTAGAGCGAATGTCAAAGTATTTCGTGCCTACCATTACTTTAGATACGTCCTATGCCCATAGACACAATTTGACCTGCATGTTAACTGACATTCAAAAGAAATGTATAGATCAAATAGAAGATCGGCATAGACAGACTCTATTTAGACCAGATCCAAAGCACAAGGTTATCCCATGGACTAAAGAAGAATTAGATCATAAAGCAAAGGGGAGTTTTGGGCCCATAGCATTAGATTTCCAGCAGAAAGGGAAGTTGTGTATTAGACACCCGACCACATCCTATGATAAGATATTTGTGGGTGAGAGTGATTGTGAGCACATCTTCTTGATCGAAGAATCAATTAGAAAAGCCTTATTGGACAAAATAACAATAGTGCCCAATGTGTATTTTGTGTGTGGAAAGAATGCTTACGTGAAGTTGCCCAAAAATTGGTATGGCACTTGTTATTTGGCTGTGGTATTTCCCAAGATTTTTCATGTGAATGATTTATGGCCCCTAGAAGGAAAAAGACTTCAAAGAGGAAAACGTGGTGTGAGTGCAGGAGAAGTGATTGGAGACATATTTGGAGCTATAATACCGAGTATGGGTGTGATTCTGAATGATTTGAAAATTAGAAGGCAAGCAACATTAGTGGATAAGCTCTCAATAAATACAGCTCAGATTTTATTACTTGTAGATGGGGAGATGGTTTCGATAAGGTCTATGGTTTTGCAAAACCGTCTTGCCCTAGATGTGTTGCTAGCAAAAGCCGGAGGAGTCTGCAAATTGTTGAAAGTTCAACAGTGCTGCACTTATATTCCTGACAACAGTCGGGATATAAGGAAGTATATCAACAATATTTCAGATATACACCAAGAGTTACGTGAGATGGCTGCTGAAGGACTCTGGGAACAAGTGGGAAAAGGATTTGGCAAGATAGGAGGTTGGTTTGGAAGTTTGGGACAAGGAATAATGGGATATATCTTGAAGCCTATTATAATAGCTGTCATTTGTATAATTGTCCTACTAGGAGCCATCAAGGCTTACAAATGGCAAAGGGCACGACATCAGGAGACTGTTTCGAAAAAGCGAGAGCACCAACTTGAGCAACTGCAGGACAGACATTACCAGCACCTTAAAGGGTTAGAACGATTCAGACAGGGACGGCAAGCTACTGCTTCTGTTTAGGTCGGTCTCTTCTACAAGGAGAAAAACTACAGAAGAATAGAAAGTTGGTGTTATGACACTAGTCATAAGAGGGGGAACTGATAGAGCGCTGATAGCACTCTATTTTGTATGAGTGCACTATACTCATGGTTTAAACGCACTCTCATGTATTCGTATTGTTTGCAGTGTTTTATGATTATTAAGAACATTTATTTGAATCATTTGATGTTGAAACTAGTGAACGCATTTAAGTAGAACTTTGTATGTATTATGATTCCTTCAATTATAATGTGCAGGATGATATTATTTCTATACACCGTAATTGTGGTTAGTTTAAGTTGCCTGAATTATAGGCCCAAAGTCACAGAATCGATTCTCCTTGCTCTCGAGAATTAAATAATTAATTTTTGTTGTGTTCGAAATTAGAATGTTCTCATCCTACTGCAGGTGGAAGAATACACATCGTTATTTTCAGAGTTAAGGAGAGACCCGGAATGTCTTTGAAGATGGCTGGGAAGCGAGAAGGGAGGATGCCTTGCGTATCTGGTCTGTCTGAAAGCCAAGGCCACTGGAAAGAAGATATCATTAATTAAATTGTTTCATGAAAGAAAAAGCTACTGCATAGAGGTGCAATGGAAAGTTTTAAGAAGAATGACGCAGTGTGGGTTGAATCCCATCTTTTGTATGATGCGCAGGGACAGTGAGACCAGACTTCTGCTAGCTTTCGGAGGAGAAGGTGCATCTTAGAGCAAGCTCCATAGCCATAAGCTAAACGACCCATTTGACGTGAATACTTCTTAGGAAGTCAACACGTGCCGACACCATTGGGGAATGATAGAAGAGAGACAGGAAGGGCCCTCATGTAGAGCAGTGTAGGGAAAGATTTTGATTTCTTTCAATGAGTCGAGAACTGAATATTGCATCTATTTTGTGTTGCATTGTGATTTTGGAATTTATAATCATCTGTCTTTTGGGCCGCATTATTTATATTCGTAAAATCGGCTCTGTATTAATTTTTCTGTACCTCTATACTTTGATATTGAGATGTATTTACATCCAATTGTTTTTGGCCTTATAATAAATATTCAAACTGCACTTTGAAGTTGGTGATCTTTTCGGGCATAACGACTTTGCTGATGTCTGTCTGAGTTGTTTCCTCCCCTCAACCACTTTAGGTAAATAAAAGATCGATCGCTTACGCTATACTTAGTAGGGAACTTAGGTGTGCAATTTAGCGTAATCAACCTGTAGCATCCAGAGCATAAGTGCCAGCCCCCGCCCACCTCCACCTGTCCCATCGGAGCCACGTCTTGCTGAGGCACTTACATTTAAGGGTGAACTATTACCCGGTACGTTTTGCCATGTAAATGTCCTCCATAACCTCCCAATTTTATCTTCCATGGGCGAGCACTCGGTCCAGTACTTACCCGTCGCTCTCTTACTTGTCTGGAAAGAGAAAGTGAAACTTCTCACGGCAAGGCAACAGGAAGCCAGCGCCGCTAATGAAGGGCGCGCCGGCCAGAAAACATGATGAAATTTGTATTGTGTGTGGTATAAATACTAACGAGTTCTCAGTCACCTGCTAAATTGCTTAACCGGCAGTATGGCAATACGCAGAATAAGCGCTGTGCGCGAGGCTGCTTTTAGGCGTGCATTGTGATCAACAAAGGTGTCAGAGAGCTCTGCATGCGTGACTAAGGATTTTAGTGCGGTGATGCGGACACCAGCACTAGAATGCGTTAGTCTAACGCCTGATGCGTGGTACTTGGCAGGGCTGTGTTACATTCCCCTGAGTCAGGGAGCCCGCTCAAAAGGCCCCCATAATTCCAGGTCCTGCAGGCCATTCCAGGATATTTAACCTGTGATCCTCATTATGTCAGAGGGAGAGTCAGGCCAGAATGTTTAATTTCAGTCCTGGTGTCTCCCCGCAGAGATAACAGAAAACTCGTAATAGAAGCTAAAGTGTTAGACACTCACGGGGACAGGGAGTGGGAGGTATGGGCTCTGAGACATGGAGACATGAAATCTGGCACAAGGAGACCTGAAGCAGGGAGACACAGGGACAGGGAGACATGGAAACTGGGACACAAAGACATAAGCAGAGACTCTGGGAGACGCAGGCATGTTCAGACACCGGGAGAAGGAGGCATGGCTGTGTACAGACATGATTGCTAGGACAGGAGGCACAGGCACTGACAGGGAAACAGAAAATAAGAGATGAGCACAAGAACCATCAAACTAGCGCAACCCAGACACCCTCAGTGCCAAGAGGCCAGCTGCGGTTCCTCCTTTAGGGCGGAGGTGCGTCACCCCGCCTACTGCGAACACAGCAGTAAGCTTACATTTAATAAAATGGTCAATGGACATGATCATTTTAGTGAAGTACATCGACTCGGGGTGGGGCTATTCTTGGTGCTGGTTGGCAGCAGGAATGACTTGACTGAAGTGCGCATGTCGGATTGGCTGGCTGTCTTGCAACGGCCAGCCCGACATGCGCACTTCAGACCACACCCATCTGAGCTGTGTAACAGCCTGGCGGACTACATGCACAGGCTCCTAGTCTGAAAAGGAGCACTGTGTTAGCCTGCTCCGACCAATCATGGTGCTACTGTCATGCTGAAAACACCAGGATTGGTTAGGTTTGTTGGCTCTTCACTTCCGAGTCAGCCTACGTGATTTGTGAGAACAGTAGGGTGCCTTCCTTTTCTGAAGACACCAACCGGATGGTGGTCCCACATTTCCTGCACACGTGAAAACGACATTGGTAATTACTTTTATTTTTATTTATTTAAACAAAGTAAATTTTTCCAACTGTTAGTTAAACTAATTTGATGGGGGTACAGGGCTATAAAGTTGTTCCCGTTAGACGTGAGCCCCTAGACCGGCTGCTGCTAATTCGCCTCCCCACTTTCAAATGTCACTAGCCGCCACTGGAGGCCACAGCAATGGCAAATGTTACTCTTTACAAACACCCCCTAACAAAGGACCAACATGGCTGCTCCCACGCAGACATCCCTGTGTGTAGCTCATTAGAGCCCACACCTACAGACTTCGATCCTCTTTCTATCTCCATGTAAACACTAACGTAAAATAACAGGAAGGCTGCGATGGAAACTCAGGGTTAGTAGTCTAGCCACAACACCGCGTCACTGGGGCTTGAGCGGGCAACAGTATCAGCACTGCCTGGAAACATCTGGATGGAAACAAGGCTTGCTTGGGAGCAGTTTGTAAAGGGTGCGACCCATTCAGTAACTATAGGAAAAAGCTATTTGTGGAGAATGTCCACATACATATACCATAATCTATTGTTATTGCTCCATGTCATTTACCTATTTGTTATTTTCCTAAAACTTCGGAGCACAATCTGTCCTCCGCCCCCATGCATTTACTTCCTGGTCTCCTCCCTTCCTCACCGGGTCCCTTAACCATTTTATTTGAGTTATGATGTATCAATATTAGGAATACCGATTACTTAATTGTGATTTTCTGTAAATTGCAATTAGGTAATCGGTATTCCTAATGTATTATAGAGTTTCATTTAGCGATTCCTAGTGGGTTGCAAATCAACCTACCTCGTAAATATTTATGAGGTAGTTTGCAATTTGTGACCCATTACGAATCGCTAAAATCACAGGGATGGTGGCCTGCTGGAGTCAGCAGACCACCATGTCTGTCATTGCTTTTAAATAAAGCAATCATTTTTTTTTAAAATGCAACCCAAAACGGGTTGCGTTTAAAAAAGAAAATTGAAAAGTTTTCTTTTCAATTTTTAAGAGCAGGCAGTGGTCTATAAGACCACTGCCTGCTCTTAAAAAAATGTTTTTACGAAGTTTCACAAAGGGGAAGGGTTCCCTTGGGGATCCCTACCACCTAGGTGGTGAAAAAAAAATGTTTAGCGACCGTATTTCGGTCACTAAACATTCTTACATACCACTGCGATTTGGTATTAGGAAGGGATGCCCTAAACACGCCCCTTCCAAATTTCGAATCGGTATGTATTCACAATTCCAAACTGAGATTCAGTAACATGTTACCAAAGCGCAATTTGGGAATGATACATACCAAAATCCATTTTTCCGGTCGCAAACGGTCCGATTCGGAAAAATGCTTGATACATCTGGCCCTCAGATCTTAATTTTTGTGCTCTCCCTTAATATTGACAAAATATCGAAACAGAAATAGCGAAAGGTGAGTAACTGGCCTTTACAATTGCACAAGCGAAAATACTGTCTTAATGACCGGCAAGCAAGGCGTGTTTTTTGCACTACTGTACTGCTTTCTGAAAATTGCAAATTTACAATTTCTGACCATGTAACGTTCAGAATTTGTGATCAAGACACATTATTTAACGTGATACCAGCATATTTCCAAAAGTCACTGCGCACAACGCGTCAGCGACAAGGGCATGACCACAAGTGGCTGATACACAAACGTCTTATTAACAAAGTTCTTGCAGTCCTTCTAGGTGCTGCACAAACCACAAGTATTGACAAAGAATGGTGCTTTTCCATGTAACAAAGGTACAACGTATTTGTAGATAGATATCCTCAGATGTTATTGAAAAATATGAAAAACACATCATTTACATGCAATCTTCCAAAAATTGGAAATTTCTGCTCTTTTTTAATTTTCAATGTTCTCTCTTTTTCTTCTCAGATCTTAACCACTGTTTTTGCGCGCTCCAATCACTCTTGTCCTGCCTCCTTTTGAAGGTTTTGTGATTCATTCTCTCTTCGGTCCTCTATTTTGCCAGTATATTTTCCTTTCCTATATTACATTTCCTCTCGCGGTTCTCCTTTATGTATAGCTTCCTTAATTCAGTTCTTCAAACACTGAGGGGCATATCAACAAGGCCCCGCGATAATTATCGCTCAGCGCACTTAGCGCGAGTATAATTATCGCCGGCTATCGCTGGAGAATATCGCAGAGATAGCGCGTTATCATCAATGCCTATCTGCAAAGCGATAAAATATCCAGCGATAGCGGCGAAATGCTGCAATATCGCTGGTAATCCAGTGATAAAATGTCAGCGATAGGGAATCCCTTGCTAATAAGCCATGGTGGATTTAGCATGACAATCCACCCCCCATAGGGCAATATGGCTAAGTCAGAAATTAACCTGGCGTTAGAAACCAGCGTTAATTGGGTCTTTGCGCGACTTTCATAGTCGCAACGCGGGTATGGGGCATCCTTGTTGATAGCGCGAAGCTGCGTTATCGATGTTTTGCCATGTAGTGAATGTGAGGAACGCCTACCTTGCATCTCATTAGCGATGAGATGCAAGGCGTTAGTGAAATGGGTGATGACACAAGGTAACACACGCTAAAGCCTGTTAGCGTGTCCTTGTTAATACCGTGTTAGAATTATCGCCGCTTTACTGCCGAAAACGGCCGCTAAAGCGGCGATAATTGTCTTGATGATATGCCCCTTATTTCGTTGTGATGTCCCGGACACATTCTTGGTCCGCTTGCTTTGTCCTACTTCACTCTTTAAGTTGTCTCGTTGGCTGTCCTTGCTTGGTTCGATTTACCTACAGTAGTTGTTGGCAGGGCATGTCCGTGTAAATTGTTGAAAACTGTGGTGGTAACTTGCATGATGCAAATATGGCATTTGGGATCAGGCACAAAATATGAGGCACCCTTACTTGCCCCCATCACCCCCCACCCTCGAAACCCCACCAACATGCAGGCATTCTTGTGAACCCCTACTCAATCCAGGTAATTGTCGGGTGCTCTCAAGAAACAGGATCTGGGCAGTGATGTAAGAACCCCACACCGGAGTCGTGGTGGAGGCCTGGTTTCTTATAGAACAACTTGTGTAAGGACATATCAACCCAACCGGGTCTGGTGGCTTAGTGGACTAATGCATCCAGTGTAGGGGCCTGTGTTCAACTTCATGGTCACAGGTTCAAGTCCTAGCGGGTCCACTCAGCCTTTCACCCTTCTGAGGTCAATAAAATGAGTACCATTGAGTTGGGATTGTTATTCAGCGCCAAGATATCCTTGGGTGAATGTGCACTATACATATGTTATGGCTGCCACTGAGGCAAGCTTGCATCCCCATAGGTGGTGGGAAGGCTCCTTACAGCCACAGGTCAGCCCAAGGGGCCAAGAACATACAAGACCTCCAGCTTAGCGCCTTTTCCCACTCTGACACACCCAGGTAAATGGAAGGACCTTGCAGAAAAGACACTCCACTGTAGTGAAACTGCTAGAGAACCAAAAAACAAAAGAAAATTGTGGAGAAAAACATGTTGCCAATTTTTATGGAGTTATTGTGAATAAAATGGAAAAGCAAAATAGGCCACAGAGAAGTCTTACAATGATGCCTCTTGGCTCCCTTCCCTCTTTCAGATGGAGTCTATTGAGCTTTAATTTTATAAAGTGTGTGAGAACCAGAAAGGTGGCCAGGTGCTAAGAGGAGAAATTGAAAATGCAATGAAGAGATAGTCTATAGAGTAAAAAGCCAACCTTCATGGGTTACTGAAATTGTAACTGTTTATCCATAGATCGAATATTAATAGGTTCCAATCTGGAGCCGGGTCTGGTGGCTTAATGGACTAATGAGTCCACTGTAGGGGCCGTGTTTGACCTCATGGTCACAGGTACAAATCCTCGCTGGTCCACTCAGCTTTTCATCCTTCTGAGGCCGATAAAATGGGTGCCATTGAGTTGGGTAACAATAAAAACATCTGTTATTCTGCACCAAGAGGCCCTTCTGGGCGAACGTGCGCTTTACAAATACATATGTTATGTTAATCTCTACTTTTAAGATGCAGAAAAACATCCTCCGTGAAGTACTTTTCTTATCTGCAGATGGTTAACAGAAAGGAGTTAGCCGATTGAAGGGTACCAGAAGATTGATAAAAACTAAAAAATTCTTGACTATGAATTCTGGGCCCAAAATTTGAATGTTTTGTGGAAAATGCATAAACATGTGAATTAAGATCTCTTTGCAGTAGGAAACCAGTGCAAATGTTTTGAGGGAGAAAAAATGCGTAAATGACCAGGTACATATAGCAGCAGATGAGAACCGTCTGGAGACATTGAAGCAGGCGCTGAGGGAGTCTCAGATAGATGCTGTTACAATAATCCATTTATGAGCCAGTTGTAGCTTTTATGCAGTGTTTAATTTGAGCTGGTGGTTGCCAATGGTGCCCCCATCACTTATTTTTGGTGACAGCGCTTATTTTTCCTGATCAGACATTTCCCGAGAGCAAGAGATAGTGTTTTACACAAAGAGAATAGAAAGAGAAAGTGAAAGATAGAAAAAATGTCAAAAGGGAGAAAGCAGGAGGCGCGCGGCAGCGGCGATCCAAGATGGCCGCCACCTGAAGAGCTCCGCTAATCCGAGCTCCGCTCGCCGATGAAGGGACTGCTTTAAGCAACGCTTACTAGCCGCAAATCGTGGTTTCCTGCACAGGAGCGTTCCAGCACCATTATGGCAAGTTTTTAGACCTTGAGAAGGTCTCTTTATAACGTTATCGGCCCCGATGTTTCCTGCTCGACAGCGGCCGCCATTTTGTGATTTGCTTCATGCAGCACTTCACCCGACCATCAGGGGAATGTTCTCTGGATAATTCTCCTCATTTCCGCAGCATTATCCCTATTTTTCAATGCTGACCTTGTTGTGTTTTTACACCAGAAGAGACAGACCTACATTTGAACCGACCCTTCTGTCTTTTATATCGTCAGCTCCGTCTGTCTCCGCCTGATAGTGGCCGCCATTTTGTGGCTTTACTCATGCAGCACTTCGCCCGACTGTGAGGAGGGTGTCCATCGGGCTGACCATGTTGCGCCTTACATTAAAAAAGGCAATACAGCATTCAGACTGATCCTCTTGCTGCTGTGTGTGGCAGATGATGGTTCTGCTGGATATATGCCTCTTCCTTATTACAGTGGATGTCACCGGATACAGTATTCAACTCTGTGGTATCTAGTGAAGTAACAACTTTTTTTATTTTATGTGCAGACCGCCTTTCTCTGTGGACACTTAGCTGGTCAATTCTTCTTGGCTCTTCTTCAAATACAATAATAAAGCCGTCTCCTGCTTTTCAATCCTACACTGTTGGTGCCTTCTCTCTGCCGTTATGGACTCTCATCATCCACACAAACCCCAGGGGGGTGCTGCGGGTGGACGGAGGGACACTGTGGCCGGTCCTGGTAAACGTACAAAGAAGGATCCACCCTCTCCGTCAAAGTCACCGCTCCCTCTTACACTAGAAGATATAATGGAGGAACTACGCCTTATTCGTCCTTTTATGTCTGACACAGCTGCCACCCTGCAAAGGTTAGATGACAAATGGACTGGACTAGACCAGAGGCTTTCGGATGTGGAGCAAAAAGTCAGTGACGCTCAAGATGTTCTCGCCAAGGTTGACTGCCTTACTAAAGAAGTCAGTTTGCTCAAGAAATCTACAGAGGACTTAGAAAATCGTAATAGGCGTAATAACCTACGCATTTATGGTATTCCGGAAGGTTCCGAAGGATCAGACATGATTATATTTCTGAAATCTCAAGTCCTTCAGATTACTGGTTGTGCAAAATCCACAGACTTCAATATCCAGAGAGCTCATCGATTGGGTCCACAGAGTGCACCCTCCTCATCTAAACCCAGAGGTATAATTGCTTACTTTCTTCTCTACTCTGATCTCATGGAAATTCTCAACGCAGCTAAGCAACACAAGCAGATGTTCTGGTCCGGCCACAGAGTTTTCTTCAGTCAGGATGTCTCCAAGCCAACTGCTAATCGGCGCAAGGAATTCCTCGACCTTAGGCCTGCTTTGAGATCTATGAACGCCAGATATGGGTTAATACATCCTTGCTTCTTCAAAGTCACCTACAAAGACAGAACTTTCAGTTTTGAAGATCCGGCCGACCTACGGAAGTTCATCCACACCCATAAAGGAGAATCCATGGAACTGAGCAAGCCTTGATTACTTTACGTTATTTCCTTGTTTGTTTTGGTTTGTCTCAGTATGTAGCTCGTAACCTCTAATCAAGCCCTTGTCTGTTATTTTTCTCATTTCCCAGGCCTCCCCAGCGTGGAACTGCTGTAGCTGTTCTCCACTCTTGTCACCCCCTTGTATGTTATCTGTGACTCATGTTGCTGCAATTTCTTCCCAGTGTTTGGTAAGTTCCCTTCCTTTCGTTCGTAAGTTTGCCTTCCTGTTTTTACACCTGCCTCCTTACCTATGTTTAGAAGGCAATTTTGACTTTTCTCGGAGTCTCTTTGCCTGTGTGGTTGTCTTGTCTCTCGCCGCCCCCCTCAACCGTCATTGCTCTTCTTCATTTTGTTCTTTATGACTAAAGCCGCTCGGCTTTTTGTCATCTTCTCTTTGTTATCTCTCCTTGGGAGACTATGTTCTCCACCCTTGCTTTCTCTATTCCCCTCTTTTCCCTCCTCGCTTGCCATCTTTTTCTTTCCATCTCTTAACTGGCGATCATGCTTTTTCTCCCTATTTTCACTCCCTTCTCTTTCTCCACTTTCTCTTTTCCTTCCTTCTAGTTCTTTTCTTTGCACGGAGTCTGTGTTTTTTTTTACTCTTTTACAACAAGGTTTCTACACTTACCTTCTCGCCTACTTCCTTCACCATACCAAAAAATGTTGTATACCTTTATTTTTTCCTTTATACTACTCTATCTTATCCATTCCTTTTTCCTTGCTATACTTGTATCCTCCTGGTCTCTTACACTTTCCTTTTCATTGAATATCTATATTTTACGCATTAACTTCTTCGCACTTGTCATGTTTAGAGGTTGTTTATTCTCATATGAACCTTACTTATGAAAAGTCTCCGCATCATTTCATGGAATGTTAAAGGTATGCGTAATCCTGTTAAGAAGCAGAGAGTACTGTCCCACTTGGCTAAATTGAAATGTCATATTGCTCTATTGCAAGAATCACACCTCAGATTACAAGACTTGCCCTCACTACGTAAACATTGGGTGGGTGACATTTTTTGCTCCCCAGCTGATAATAAAGAACGGGGTTGTTATTTTATTTCATAAGTCATTGTCTGTTCAATTACAAACTGAATCTAAAGATACCAATGGTAGATGGCTTTTTCTAGACGTTACAGTTAACAACACTCCACTCTCCCTTTGCAATCTATATGGCCCGAATGGCACTGACTCATCCTTTTGGTCTGATTTCTCCACTCTCCTCGCCTCACATTCTGCAGATAATTTGATTGTGGGTGGTGATTGCAACCAACTTATGGATCCCTTTCTGGACCGAAAATCTCAAACCAGATATATCCCCAACAAGATGCAAAAAAATTTCTATAAGGCGATTACTGCTAGAGGACTGGTTGATGCCTGGAGAACCTCACACCCGGATGCACTTGAGTTCTCCTTTTTCTCCCCTGCACACAGATCTCATTCCCGAATAGATTACATTTTCCTTACTCAACATACCCTACAATTCATGAATGAGATCGAGATTGGCTCCATTCTCATATCCGACCATGCCCCCATCATTTTAGATTTAGATTACCCCTCACCCATATCCTCAACTCGGCGCTGGCGCTTTAACAATTCTCTTCTCTTGGACTCTCAATTCGTTGAACAGTTTTCGCTTTTTGCTCAAGAATTCTTTCTTCACAATCTCTCTTCTGTCTCTCAATTTCATCTGATATGGGATGCCTTTAAAGCTTCTGCCAGAGGTTATATAATAAACTTTGTGTCTAGGAAGAGGAAGAAAGCTCTCTCCGAATCTACATCTCTCCTCAAACAAATCAAAACGTTGGAACACCAGTATTTTTCAGCCAATTGCCCTGATACCTTATCCAATCTGATTAAAGCGAAAATGCAATATAACAAACAGTCTTGGGATTCGGCTTGTAACAACCTTCTCAAATTCAATGCAAAAATGTACGGCGGACGGAACAAAGCCGGCAAAGCACTAGCTAATTACCTTAAAATCAAAAAACAAAAAGCTAAAATAGCTGCTATTAAGGATCCTTCCGGAGTTTTACATCTCTCAGATGCCAAGATTCTTGAGTGTTTTACTGATTACTATACTTCTCTGTACACCCCAGAATCGTCACCTTCTATTGATCTTATTGATTCATTTTTTCAACGCATCCCTAAAAATCCCGAAAATCAGGTCGATCTTTCCTCTTTAAATATTCCCATCTCCGAACAAGAAATTATCGCTGCTATTTCCCTTTTACCTAAAGACAAGACACCGGGTCCTGATGGTTTTACTGTTCGATTCTTTCTCCAATTTAAATCACTTTTGATTCCTCATTTCCTTTCCTTAATTACTCACTTTCTTACTACTGGTGCAGCGCATGGCACTTTCTCTCAGGCTATGCTTTGTCTGATACCTAAAAAAGATAAAGATCTGTCCTTATGTAAAAACTATAGACCCATTTCTCTGATTAACACAGACTGTAAAATCTTTGCAAAATTACTCGCCATACGAATTAACAAAATTATCCCTGATCTTGTAAACATATACCAATCCGGATTTATCAAAGGTCGTTCTATTACGGATAACTCACGCACCTTTCTTAATATCATCCACTTGGCCTCTAAACTCGATTCTCCGTTAGCCGCCATAACATTAGATGCTGAAAAGGCGTTTGACAGGGTTGAATGGGAGTTTATTTTCAGTGCCCTAAAATGGCATGGATTTGGCCCTCCTGTCCTTCAATATATTCAACTACTTTATTCAGCCCCGACCACTTCAGTCTGGGTAAATGGTTGCCAGTCTCGATATTTTCCCCTTCTTAGAGGGACTAGACAGGGCTGCCCTCTTTCTCCTCTTCTTTTTATACTTGCGTTGGAACCCTTCCTAGAAACAATCAAACGGTCTCCTCACTATACAGGTCTTCAATTTAAATCACTCAATCTTAAATTTACCGCATATGCTGACGATATTCTTTTATATATTTCTAACCCATCCACTTCTCTGCCGGCTTTCTTTTCACTTCTGCAGGAGTATTCGGGTGTATCTGGTTATAAATTAAACGTGGAAAAGTCTGAAATCTTACCTCTTAACAAATTTTGCCTTCCTTCTATGTTTACAAATACTGGTTTTGAGTGGACTTCTAGACATATCAAATGCCTTGGTATCTTATATGCTAACACCATCAGGGAAACTATCAAAATAAACCTGGCTGACATCCTCAAGAAAATTTCCGCCCTGACTGAGGGTTGGTCACCGCTATTTCTTTCATGGTGGGGCAGGGTAGCCACCATCAAAATGATGCTTCTTCCTATCATAAATTTTTATTTATCCATGCTTCCCATTTCTCTTCCTAACCCCTTTTTTCGGGTTATTAACAGTTCTTTATCCAAGTTCCTCTGGAACAAGCGTAAACCTAGGATTTCATTGGCTCGCCTTCAATCCTCCAAAGAATTAGGTGGTGTCAATTTTCCTAATATTCGCCAATATCACTCTGCTTTCACTCTAAAGCAAGTATGGACTTCTCTTTCTGAGAGTTCAGACCTGCCTCCAACTGCATGGAGACTATTGGAGCAAGCTCAGTATTCTCCTTTCTCTTTTACCTCTGCTGTCTCTTTGTCCCAACCCCGAAACGTTTCTCTTCCCCTATTTTTATTCACTCCAAAGCAATTTCCACCTCTCTGATTCATTCACACTTACCGTCTGCTGACCCCTTTTTCGCACCCCAATTTGGTATAATAAATCCATTAAGATTAACAAACGTACTCTATTTTGGAAGGAATGGATTGACAAGGGAATTATTACACCACAACACTTAATAAAAGATGGTTCCCTTATGGAGTTTTCGGATCTTCAAGCCTTTTATAACGTTTCCGCCTCTCATGCCCCTCATTATCCCATGCTTAAGGAATCCCTCACATCTCTCTTCCTTCAGGACCCTCACACCACTATTTCTAATCAGACATTCCCTACTTCCATTGATTTCTCCACTCAATTTAGTGCTTCTTCAATATATAAAATACTATCATACCCTGCGAAAATCAGAACCAAATCCAAATTAGAACTCTCATGGGAAAAGGATCTTGCCCTAGAAATCCCCTTACGCACATGGAACTCCTTATGGAAAAAAATTCATACCGCCTCACGCTCTGCTAGCACTACACAGACTTCATATTATTTTTATAATAGACTTTTTCTCACCCCCTACGATATGTACAAATTTAAGTTATTAGACTCTCCCAAGTGTTGGTCTTGTACTAATAATAATAGTGATTTTATGCATATGTTTTTTCATTGCCCTTTGGTTAAATCTTTTGGGCCCAGGTTTGGTTAAAATTGAATGATATTTTAATGTCTATTGTTCCTTTTGAAATTTCACATGTTTTTCTGGGAAGTTGTTCTCCTGTTTGGGTTGCTCATGGTTATGCTGGAAAATTTATTGATCTATTTCTTGCCATTACCCTCCAAATCATAACCACCAACTGGAAGGACACCTCAAAGATCTCAATCCAAGCATGGTGGAATTTATTATGCCATCACCATAGACTGGATCGTGCCTTTGCTAATTCCACTGCTCTGTTGATCAAAAAAGACTTGGTATGGTTACCTTTAACCTCCTTTCTTTCTAGGTCGAAAAATTAATGATATACATGTTACAATTTTTTATTGTAGTTTATATTATTACATATCTTATGTTTCTTCTGATATTAATCTCTCTTCCGTTCCCCTTTCTTCCTTGCCTCTCTCCCCTTTCTTTTCTTTTTGTCTCTTCTCTTCCTTTCCTCTTTTATAAGTTTAAAAAACGCATTTGACTTTGTACAGTTTTTACAACTGAGGTGTGATTCATTCCCAATTTTAATGCTAATGTTTATTCTGTATTGTTACTCCTCATCATATAATCTGTAGTGATGTTATACTTTGTTTACCACTTCAATAAAGCTTTCTTAACTCAAAAAAAAGGGAGAAAGCAGAAACCTGCAAGAGTGAGATAAAGGGGCAGGGAGTGTCTGGTAGTGGATTAAAGAGTAAAGTGTATGAGCACGCACAGCGAAGTGCTAAGCCAAGTTTAGTAGTTTGTAGCGTGCACCGGGGGTATCACCCTCTGGTTTGGGTGTTAAAACATGAATCCAGCCGTGCCGCTTAAGTCAGCGACATCCCCCTGGGCACAGCAAAGCGACTGCAGGAAGCAGTATGTTCAATTCCATCAAAATATGAAAGAGGGTGTGAAAACAAAAATTCAAACTTGTTGTTCTCATTTCATAGAGGTTTGATTTATTCAAAAATAAGTTGGGTAACTAAACACATTGCCATCATGGTGTGTTTAAACAAATCTCCCGATGCATTTCGGGCCAAACGCCCTTCGTCAGGGGAAAAAACTGTAAGAGAGACGAAAGATAACAGAGAGTCACTATAAACAACCCGGGACATATACTAAGTCCCTGCACCTGCATTACCCGGTGTCAAAAGGCTGTACCATCAAAGTAAAAACTCAGCAGTGTGAGACAGAAATAACCACAACCAATGGGTTAAGAATCATATCCACCGTGTTGCACAAAGAAGATATCAGGAAAACGTCACCATGTACTCAAGACATAATTAAGAAAAAACGAGCTAAAGCTGAGAAAGGCGTGCATGGTGATTGTTATAAAAACGTGAGGGTGTAAATAAAATTCAAGTAAAAAGAAACGGATCGGCAAACTAACTTAGTGAAAAGAAGGTGAATACAAATGATGTAACCGCCAGGTGCGTGCAAAAGTGCAACGATAGTGAAGGCGTGCAAAACTCCACAACGTGTGGTGAAAAACGGAATGAAACACTTACGTGAGTCGAAGGTGCATAAAGCATGCGATGTTGATGTTGAAACACAGCCGGTGTACCGAATGGAACTTAAGTCAAAAGTCTCGCGAGGTGAGCGAAGATAGAGAAAGGACTAAAATCATGTCCCAATAAACACCAGCAAATGCGTGGGGGCCATCTTAGAAGATGTTGTAGAGTAAGTGAACTATGAGGTAATATATAGAAAGTGTAAACAGAAACGTGCTGGTCAGGTGTGAAAATGTTAAAAACATGAAATTGTTGTGAGGTTAACGAAAATCAACAAAATAACATCGAAAATCAGGACACAAAAGTCAAAAATTGTTAAACAGTGAAAACACGAAAGGAAGATTTAAAAAAGCGGAAAAATAGTAGGAGGTATAACGGGAATGTGAGCAGAGTGAAAGTATGAAAAGTGAGGGATGATAGATGGATAAGTGTACACTGGGAAAAACTCAAAAGTGTCCACAGAAAGTGAAAATACACGCATAAAAATACATGGAGCTGAGTACATTATTGATAATATGCAAAAAACGGTAAATAAGTGAAGATGTACACATGGTAGAGAAATCACAGATAGCATTGGAATTCCATACGATCATTGAGGCCATTGGGCTTCATGGAGTCTAACAATTTAATCCAAAACTTTTCTCTCTGTAAGAGAAAATTGGTGTTGTTTCTGCCTTCTTGTTTCTCGATGGTCTCTAAGACTGCAAATTGGAGTTGACTAATGTTATGACGATATTCCATGAAATGTTCCGCAATGGTGGATTTGGTGTTACAAGTCCGGATGTTGCTCTTGTGTTCGTTGATACGAACTTTAATCTTTCTCTCGGTTTTGCCGACATATACCAGTCCGCACGGACACTTGAGTAAATAGACAACATTCTTGGTGTCACAGTTAGAATTGACTTTTAATTTGATTTATGTGCCTTTCATAGGATGTGTGATTACAGCTCCTTTGATGATGTTATGGCAATTGCTGCAGTTGTAGCAGGGCATGTTTCCTTTAAAGGTGGATGTTGGTGGCAATGTCGGTCTGTTGGAAATAAAGTCCTTGATATTTCTTCCCCTCTTGTAGGCAAAGATGGGTGATTCATTGAAAATACCATGAAAGTCTGGTTCTGTGGCCAAGATTGACCAATGATTTCTGATGGATTTCTTGTATTGGGTACTAAGGGTGGAAAATTTCGAGACCACTACAGAACGCTTAGTTTCAGTTTTAACAACGGGTGTGAGTGACTGTACTCTGTTTTTTTCACCACAACGTTCCTTGGCATGTTGAAGGACCTTTAGAGGATAACCGCGTTGTTTGAATCTTTCAAGCATGTCGTTGGTCTGTTGATCATATTTCAAGGAGTCTGACACTATCCTTTTTACCCTCAATAATTGTGAATAGGGTAGATGATTTTTGAGTGACATCTGATGAAAACTCCGATAGTGCAGTAAATTGTTCCTATCTGTACTTTTTCTGTAGATGTTTGTTTCCAAAGTGTTACCTGATCTAGTGATCAACACATCCAGAAATGTTACACAGTGAGAGTTGATGTCAAAAGTGAACTGTATCCTATCGTTGATAGTGTTCAAGAAATTCAGTGCACTCATTAAACTTGTGTGAGTGCCTTTCCAGGTGATGAAGATATCATCTATATATCTGAGAAAGATGATGGCATGCTCTTGCCATTGTGTGGTATTAAGGATGTTGTGTTCCTCAAATTTGCTCATGAAAATATTCGCATACGAAGGTGCGGCGCAATTGCCCATAGAAGTCCCTGATAGTTGAAGATAACACTGTTTCTCCATTCAAAATAACTCTGATACAATGAAAAATGTATAAGTTCCATCAGAAACAGTTGAAGATCGGGATCCAGATCTGAATTGAGAAAAATTTCTTCAATGGCTTCAATGCCCAAATTGTGTGGGATCGACGTGTAGAGAGATCTCACATCAGCTGTACATAACCAAATTTCATCATGAGTTTCAAAGTTCGTACTTGTGATTTTAGAAAGCAAATCAGTCGTGTCTCTTATGTACGTTTTCATTGTGACTACAAATGGTTGTAAATACTTATCAATGAATTTCCCAACTGGTTCATGAAGGCTGCCTTTGGTTGATACAATTGGTCTAAAAGGAGGGTGCAGGAGATCCTTGTGAACTTTGGGAAGCATATAAAGAGAGCGTGTACGTGGATGTGCCTGGATCAAATATTTACCAGTCCGTTCAGTAATAACACCATTGTCAATCGCTCTCTTCACTAGAATGTTCAAAATGGAGGAGAATTGTTCAGTGGGATTGTAATCAATGGCACAGTACGTATTAGTGTCAAGAAGATGTAACCGAACCTGTTCATGATAAAAATTAGAGTCCATGATGACCAGAGCTCCCCCTTTGTCTGCATTCTGGTATGTGATGTTGGAATTCTCTGCTAGATTCTTCAAAATAGAAAACTCCTTGTTAGACAAGTTTTGATGTCTAGAAGAACGCTTATAATTGAATTTGCGAATATCTTGTTTCACTAGATTTTCAAAAGTGTCCAGTCTCTTGTGGCTGACTGGGGCCATATATGTACTCTTGCATCGTAAACCACGTAGTTGATCTTCTTTGTCACCATGGTGATCCGTAACCACGTTGTCAAAGAGATGTCTTAAGCGAAGATTTTGCATGAATTTAAATAGGCTGATCTCCAGTTCTAAACAGTTGGTATAGCTGGTTGGCACAAAAGATGTTCCTTTTTGCAGGACACTTGATTCGATGGGTTTAAGTTGATACGAAGAAATGTTTATGAAGGCTCTGTGGTTGATAACAGACGAAAACTCAGAACTATCTCCGCTGAGCAACCAGTACCGTCCACCAGCGTGGACCGACAAGAAACCACAGAGGCTTCTTTTTTAGAATTAGGTCCCAAAGAAACAACACCAATTTTCTCTTACAGAGAGAAAATTCTTGGATTAAATTGTTAGACTCCATGAAGCCCAATGGCCTCAATGATCGTATGGAATTCCAATGCTATCTGTGATTTCTCTACCATGTGTACATCTTCACTTATTTACCGTTTTTTGCATATTATCAATAATGTACTCAGCTCCATGTATTTTTATGCGTGTATTTTCACTTTCTGTGGACACTTTTGAGTTTTTCCCAGTGTACACTTATCCATCTATCATCCCTCACTTTTCATACTTTCACTCTGCTCACATTCCCGTTATACCTCCTTCTATTTTTCCGCTTTTTTAAATCTTCCTTTCGTGTTTTCACTGTTTAACAATTTTTGACTTTTGTGTCCTGATTTTCGATGTTATTTTGTTGATTTTCGTTAACCTCACAACAATTTCATGTTTTTAACATTTTCACACCTGACCAGCACGTTTCCGTTTACACTTTCTATATATTACCTCATAGTTCACTTACTCTACAACATCTTCTAAGATGGCCCCCACGCATTTGCTGGTGTTTATTGGGACATGATTTTAGTCCTTTCTCTATCTTCGCTCACCTCGCGAGACTTTTGACTTAAGTTCCATTCGGTACACCGGCTGTGTTTCAACATCAACATCGCATGCTTTATGCACCTTCGACTCACGTAAGTGTTTCATTCCGTTTTTCACCACGCGTTGTGGAGTTTTGCATGCCTTCACTATCGTTGCACTTTTGCACGCACCTGGCGGTTACATCATTTGTATTCACCTTCTTTTCACTAAGTTAGTTTGCCGATCCGTTTCTTTTTACTTGAATTTTATTTACACCCTCACGTTTTTATAACAATCACCATGCACGCCTTTCTCAGCTTTAGCTCGTTTTTTCTTAATTATGTCTTGAGTACATGGTGACGTTTTCCCGATATCTTCTTTGTGCAACACGGTGGATATGATTCTTAACCCATTGGTTGTGGTTATTTCTGTCTCACACTGCTGAGTTTTTACTTTGATGGTACAGCCTTTTGACACCGGGTAATGCAGGTGCAGGGACTTAGTATATGTCCCGGGTTGTTTATAGTGACTCTCTGTTATCTTTCGTCTCTCTTACAGTTTTTTCCCCTGACGAAGGGCGTTTGGCCCGAAATGCATCGGGAGATTTGTTTAAACACACCATGATGGCAATGTGTTTAGTTACCCAACTTATTTTTGAATAAATCAAACCTCTATGAAATGAGAACAACAAGTTTGAATTTTTGTTTTCACACCCTCTTTCATATTTTGATGGAATTGAACATACTGCTTCCTGCAGTCGCTTTGCTGTGCCCAGGGGGATGTCGCTGACTTAAGCGGCACGGCTGGATTAGTGGATTAAAGAGGCCATAGGTGGAATCAAGACTATGCACCCTTGGTAATCGGCATGTTGACGTGGGCTTCTGAGGAGAGCTTTGGCCACCAGCACTCTTTCTTTTACAAACTAAGGGGCTGATTAGGATGGCGGGCGGACTTTAGTCCGCCCTCCATCCCAGTGGAAACGGGACCGGCCGCCAGACAATTCTGCATATTTGACATTGCGGCAGGTGCTGCTTACAGCAGCACCCGCCGCAATGCCAAATGAGCATGTTGTGCATTCCCATGCACAACGTGGCAGGCACCGTGCGGTGCCTGCCACCTTGTACATGGAACTGCAGGGGGGTACCATGGGTACCCCCCAAGTGCACCCCCTCTGGGGGCCCGCAACGGGCCCCCAAAGCACATCTCCGCCAGCCTTTCAATGGCGGCGTAGCCGCCATGGAAAGGCCTTTTGAGACACACATCCTACTATGGATGGCGGTGCCTGCTAGGCACCACCACCATAAAGGCCCAATTCCGGCCGGCCGGCAATTGGAACGATTGCCGACTGGCGGAAATGCGGCGGACGCACTTTGCGTCCGCCGCAGTACCCCCGCCATTATAATATGGTGGGGGTAAATCGGGTAGAGATGGCGGGCGGATCGCCATCCTAATCACCCCCTAAGCGCTGCTTTTATTCCTGAAAATGCCCATCCTTTGGTAAGAAAGAAAGAATCTTTAACAGTAAAAACTATATTTGGCAGCTTTAAAAATATGAGTAGAAAAAGGAAATGTATCATCAAAGATGATGCCCTGATTACAACAAGTGGACTTGTCTGATGGGGGATACTAGCCCACTTCCACTGGCAAACCAGTCCCTCGACCAACCAGGACTGATGGACCCAAATATCAAGAACTCTATTTGTCAGAGTTGAGATTAAGATGGTTATTGCTCATTCACCTGCCCACGAATAACATAGAATTTGAACAATTAGACTTAAGTAATTCCTGATTGCTGTCACCATCAAATAGCGGACCTATTTGGGTGTCATCAGCTTGGAATCTAAAGAAGAACTCAAAGGAACAAATCAACTTCACCAGAGGGGCCACATGGCTGGCTGACACACTAGCCAAAGAGAGCCAAAGAGATCTGTTCAGCCACAGTGGGCATGTGCCTGAGGCCAGGTAGTGAGTGTGGCACCTTATTGCCATTGAGCAGCCGCCATTTTGAAGTGGATGGTATTCATAGTGGTACGTGGGTGTATTTAAGAGGTCTGAAGTGGGGATCAGGATCCTCCCTTCTCTTAGGTTTCCATTTAGTGGACTGCATCAAGGCATACCACATGTATAGCTCCTCACATGCACTCACCTGTAGCCCCAGGTGGGGCTCAGCATACTAAAAGTTATTATACTCAAGGCCTGAGGCTAAGAGTTGGGTGTAATTTGTGTAATTTGTTGTAGCGTAATTAGGCAAACTACACCAGATTATGCAGTGTTAGGCAAGGAGTGCAACCCTGCATTTATGCTCATACTCTGTTCTTGTGCTCTTGCAGTAGGATATTTTCCCCCCACATTGCTCTAAATTTTGTGAGTAAGCATAATCACCTAATTTTTAGTAATTTTGCATCACAAGAGTAGAGTGAAATTGCTGAAATTACTCTGATTACTTCAGCATGATTACAATTTTGACTATGCCTAGAGATGGTGTACTGCCTTATGTGTTCTACCAGGCAGTGCGTCGCTATGTGCCGAGGGGAAAAGATTCATACATTCAATGCCCTTCTTAGAAAACTTGTCAGCATGTCCATGGTCACAAACCACAAGTAGGTGTCTTGATGGGTTGTGAAGGTCAATGTGGCTGTTGAGGTAGGCAGGTCCCATGTTGTGTAGGGCTTTGTAAGTGTGCAGGAGGATCTTGAATTGCCTGCATTTAAGGATTGGGAGTCAGTGCAACTCCTGGAGGTGGGGTGAGATGTGGTGAGGTTAAGCATGAGTCTTGTAGAGGTGTTCTGGATGGTCTGAAGTCTGTTCAGGAGTTGTTTGGAGATTCCGGCGTACAGTGCTTTTCTGTAGTCGAGTCTGCTGTGATGAGTGCTTGTGTAATGGTTTGTCTGGTGTTCAGCGGGAGCCATTTTAAGATTTTTCTAAGCATTCGTAGGATGTAGAAGTAAGTGGACCTAACAGCGTTAACCTGTGCTGTCATGTTAAGCTTGTGTGAAAACCAGGAATCCTAACCGCTAGACCATATTGGAGCTTAATGTTAAGCTTGTCATCCAGGATGATCCCCAGCTTTCTGGCGTGGTTGGTGGGTGTTAGACTTGGTCCGAGTTCTGCCTGCCACCAGGTGTCATCCCACAGGGAGCTCTTGTTTCTAAAGATCAGTACTTCTGTCTTGCCAGAGTTCAGTTTCAAGCAGTTTGTTCTCATTCATTCCTCCACGAGGGTCATTCAGTTGTTGAAGTTGGTTCAGGTGATGGTCATTTTGTCCATCAGAGAAAGGATGAGTTGGATAGGAGATAATGGTGATGCCTTGAGCTCTGATGCTGATGGCAAGTGGAGTCATGTACACGTAGAACAGGTTAGGGCTGAGAGAAGAACCTTGGGGGATGCTGCACACCAGATTCTTGGCTTCAGATGTGAAGGGTGGCAGTCTGACTCTTTGGGTTCTTCCTGTGAGGGAGGAGAGATCCAGTTGGGGCATGAGCCTTGCATTCCGCATTCGTGGAGTCTTTTGATGAGTGTGTAATGAGAGACGGTGTAAAATGCCACGGAGAGGGCTGCTGTTTCTCCCCTATCAAGGATGGTCCTGATGTCGTCAGTGGCTACGATGAGTGCGGTTTCTATGCTGTGTTTTTTTTTTTAATCCTAATTGGGTGTTGTCCAGTAGGTGGTGGAGCTCGAGGTGACTGGTGAACTGCTGGTTGATGGCCTTTTTGATACCTTTCGCAGGGTAGGCAAGCAGGGAGATAGGCCAGTAGTTGGCTTGGGTCGACTGAAGGTTTCTTGAGGAGGGCGTGGACTGTTGCACGCGTCCAGGCTTCCGGGAATGTGGCGAAAGAGATGGAGGTGTTCAAGATGTAGGTGAGTGCTGTGCTGATTGGTGATGTTCTGAGGTTGAAGATGTGGTGGGAGCAAGGGTTGTATGGGGCACTTGAGTGGATTGACTGCATGATTGAGGCTGTTTCTTCACTGGTGAGGGACTTCTATCTGGTCAGGTGGTTGTCTTGATTTGTGACTGGCAGGTTAGTGATGAGTACATTGAGATCTGGTTTTTGTGCAAAATTGCTGTAGATGTGCATAATTTTGTTGTGGCAGAAGTTGGATAGGTCGTCACAGAGTTATTACGAGGTGGCGGTTGCGGGTGTGGTGAAATCTTTGATGATCGAGAAATTTCTCTGCTGCTGTTGGAGCACTCTTCGATGTGTTTTCCTTGGTTTCTCTTAGCTAGTGATTTTTCCTTGGTTTCTCTTAGCTGGTGGTGGTATCATCTGAGAGCGGTTTTGAAGGTGGTTCTGTCGGATCCTCACAGCTGATTCTCCATTTTCTTTCAAGCTGTTTGCAGTGTCTTTTGGTGTTGCAGAGGTCCTTGGTGTTGCTTGTTTGTTGGCGCTTCTCTGTTTGTTGGTAGACCCTGGCAAAAAAATTCATTCCGGTTGCAGAGTTGGCGGAATTCAGGAACTCTGCGCTACATGTTTAATGTGGAGTTCCCGCTAAATTCCGCCATTCTGCGCATGTTGGAATATGTTTTCTGTTGACACGACCAGGACTTGTTTTGACGTGCACTGGTGAGCGCAACAAGACTTGCTGGCTGTTCGCACGCGCACACGATGTTTGCCAGCCTCTAGCGTGGCTTCTGTCCTCGACAGCGCTTTCTGGAGCATTTTTTTCATGACACTATTGACAGCGGCTGCACCTCAAGCAGATTCTCTACGCGAGAAGTAGCTAAATCTACTCAAAAAGACGTTTTCAAGTTAATATTCTTCTTCAATGGACCTTTCAAGTTGTTTTTTAGTGCAAGAAGCCTTTTTATATTTTACATTTTTTTTCAACAAGAAGGAAGTGCCCCAGAGACTCCAACTTCCTGTTACTGTCCAGCAGGCTCCTCCCAGTGCTTTGTCCATCTCCTTGTCACTTTCATTTGGATTTGGAGCTGGAGGGATCACTCTCTTTGTCTGCTGCATATATACCATTGGATTAAAGGACTTTGCATTTGGGATATTACAAGTAAGTTCAAAAACTGTTGTATAAGGGTGTTGTTTGTTTGATAAAGGGCAGGCAGCAGAATTTATTTGTACTTTTATTCCGTTTTTTAAATGTATTGTCGTGGGTGGCCTGCAGTTTCAGTAGGGGCCTAGTTATTTTTTTGCGTTTAATTTTTCATCTTTTGTAAAGGAAAAATGTTGCACAGTTCAGTATGTTTGTTAAATTTGCACTATTCATTTATTTTACTATGTTACCTAGTCTGCCAACGGGCCAACCACGCAGTAGGCCCAGTACTAGTCATGTGTGCATGAAACAACTGTTTCTGTGGTATCTGTTGTTTTAAAACATCATTTAGGGCAGCGATGGCATTAGATTAATTTAAAAATGTGGGTATTATTGTTATATTTCACATACTTTTCCCGCAAAAAGTGTATAGGTGAGGTACTATTTGATGCCTTGGGAGGGTGTGTGTTGTTGTAAAAATTTTATAGCTCAGTTAATTTGAGTTTTTGGCATTCCTGAATTAATGGCCAGTGTTTGTTTGAGTGTGTTTGCCGTAGGCCACCATTTGTCTTTGTTCTCCATGCCATGTCGCCAGGGGCCATTTTGTGTAGGCAGTGTCTATAGGCCTGCAGGTGTTCTTTGTTTTCCATGCCTCCTTGCTTGTTGTTTGACCATGTGGCCGAAGACCATTTTGTGTAGCCAGCCAGTGTGCTTTTGCCTTAGACCTGCATGTGTTCTTTGTTGTGGCCATGCCACCTTGCTTGCTGTTGTTGGTTGGCCATGTGACCGGCGGCCATTTTGTCCAGTCAGCCTGTAAGCTTTTTCCCTAGGCCTGCATGTGTGGCCAGCTTCCTTGCTTGCTGTTGTTGGTTGACTATGTGGCCGGCGGCCATTTTGTGTAGCCAGCCAGTGAGAATGTGAGATCATGTGGGCAATGCACAGGGTTTTGAAATGTAAACGTTTATCCATAGGGAGCCAATGGAGTTTATGGAGGATCCCGGAGGCTGGGCAGAATTTAGGACGAGAGAAAAGCAGTCGAGCTGTGGAATTTTGGGTAATCTGGAGCCTTTTTGTAACTGATTTATTGTCACCCAACATATAACATGCCATGCCAGATAGTGTCTCTGACTTGGTTCTCCAGGAGGTTGTTGGACTTGGGTCCTCATTACACGAAAGGCGAAGCAATGTCTCTTGGGGATACTGCACCACCATATTACGAGTAGTCCATTGTTTCTAGACCCAAAACTACTGGGATGGGAAAAAATGAAGATGATTTTACTGGGTGTGGATCTGCACCTGGTAAAACTGCAGCTGGATGGGGCAGGGGCTGCGGTCAGAGGCAAAGCCCAGTCCCTGACAACCCCCAAGAGGCGCTTCCTTAAGATTCAAGGAACAATTCAAATACTGAGCCACGCAAGGACTCTGGTAGGATTAGGCAACCCGCCTGGTCTCCGGAGTAGGATAAATGCGGTCCTCGGAGGTACACCAAAAACAAGACATTGAAGTAATAGAAACACGAAGCCACTGAGCGACACACTCACTCCCCTCAAAATGCTCCATTATATGTCTGACTGCCCTCAAAATGCTCCATTTTGTGCTTTTCATAGAGCGCACCAACACCAGAGCTTCATGGCGCTGTAAAAGACCTCAACATAACCAAAACCTGAGTAATAAAATAAAGGCTTTTTTAAGGAACAAGAGAGTGCAGTTAAACGAACCCTACTTTTAGAGATTACAAAGACAAAGCGTTCAACTTCTTAGAGGAGGTTGTAAGTGGAAGCTTGTTCCATACTTTGGTGTCCACGATAGAAAAGGCTCGCTCTCTGAAAAAGACGTTTTCATCCTAGGAATCCACCCCAACCATTGCCCCAGACAGTTTCAAAGCCATGGTGGGACATGAAGCTGGACTTTATGAACCAAGAAGGGTGGAGATAAATGCTGGATTATCTTCTGTGCAATTGCCAAAGTTCTGAATAGTACATGTTTATATAAATTCCTAGATTTTGTTCAAAAGAAGCAAGGGAAGGAGGTGAATCCATAGTTCAGACCAATGAATAGTGTTACATTTGGTAGAAAAAAGTCTGGTGATGAGGTACTCAGTCCTGGTGACTTTGATTTTGAACAAGTTGGAAGTCATCCAATAACGAACGGTGGTAAGAGTGTCGCCTGAGCATCCTGAGAGTGATCAGATGAGTTGACGGAGGTTTGAGAATTGGTTACATTAAAAAGGACCTGTGTATCATCCGCATACCTCTAGAACATTGTACCTAAGGAACTGTGTGGAAGAGCTGGAGGCAGTACATTAAAGGGTAAAGTATAAATGGTGGACCACTGAGGGAACCCGCTGCAGACATTCCACAGTAATGATTGGAATAGGGGGAAGGAAATACTATGAGAGAAATTTGACAAGAAAGAGTTAATCTCTTCAGAGTCGAATCACCAGCACCAATGTCTTTCAGACATCAGAGAACATTGAATGGTGGCTGCCGAAAGGTCCAACGATGTCTTCCAGATGGTCTAACAGCAGAGAACAGTCAACGGTGTCAAAGGCCACCAAGAGGTGCAACAGGACAAGGGAGCTGATTTCACCCTGGTTGACCAGTCTCTGCAAGTCCTCATGGGCAGAGGTGACCAACAGTTCTCTGCAGTGACCTGGTCTGTATACGACGGGAAACATAAATTACAACGCAGGAATTACAACGCACTGCCTTTACAATGCAGCCAATACAACCCAAGTTCATTACAACGCAGGCTATTACAACACATGCCATTACAACGCATATGCCTCACTGACCAGCACCTTCCCTGAGGTAAGCACCCGGTGGTGTTAGAATAGTAATTTATGGGAAACAGCCTTTAGATCGCATGCCATTACAACGCGGTCGTTACAATGACCGCGTTGTTACAACACGAACCATTACATCGCAAGTCGTTACAACGACTTGCTCTAGGGGGCAGAAGGTGTTGGATTTACAATCCAACACCTTCCCTGCTGTTGCACAAACTGGAGTAGGAAAAGTAAATTATACTATTCCTAAGTCCAGCGTGCCCCCTACAGTAATAATAATAATAATAAGCAAGCTTATAAAGCGCATGGTTACACTCACTAGTGTATCCCCGCGCTGCGGCTAGACCTCGTCAGGAGCAATAATGTGACATAGCTAAAGGAGAACCTATGGGCGGAAGAGCCATGTCTTCAGTTTTTTCCGAAAAATAATTTCAGAAGGTTCCTTCCTGAGAGCGAGCGGGAGGTCATTCCAGTGTTTCGCGGCAAGATAACGGAAGGATCGGCCACCCATTCTTGCTCTTTTGATAACCGGGGTTTTGACCTGTCCAGTCCCTGCAGATCTTAGATGTCGGGAAGGAGTATAGGGGGACAGTAGGTTGTGTAGATAACTTGGCCCTTTCCACTGCAGAATACGGTGACTAACACACAGGGCCTTAAAAAGTATTCTCTCCCTCACTGGGAGCCAGTGAAGGGCGGCAAGGGCATTCTTGGAGGAAGTTCTCCTGGGCAGCATTAGAACAAGGCGGGCCGCCGCGTTCTGAATGCATTGAAGTCTCATTAGACACTTACTACTTGCTCCCAGGTATAGAGCATTTCCGTAGTCCAGATGGGAAGTTACCAGAGCATGGACTAGGGTTTTCCTCGCTGCCACGGGAAGCACATCTAAAGTTTTCCAGAGTCCTTTCGTTACTCCAAAACACTTCCCGGCCACAATTCTGGTGTGATTCTCAAAGGAGAGCTTAGAGTCCAGCCACATCCCCAAGTTCTTGACCTGACTGCTGGGGGAGGGGGTCGGGCCCAGAGTCTGTGGCCACCAAGATGAGGACCAGATCGAGGGAGCATTTCCCACCACTAGAACCTCAGTTTTGCTGCCATTTAATTTTAAACAGTTATTCGTCATCCAGGATGCCAGCTCCTGTAGGCAGGAAGAAAAATTGGTGGCTGCCTCTACATGGGATTAAGACAGTGAGACCACCAGTTGCGTGTCATCTGCGTATGACACGACACTGATTCCATATTTAGTAATAATCTCCACCAGTAAGTAAGTTGTTGAAATGACTTGCGATGTAATGGTTTGTGTAGTAATGGCATGCGATGTAAAACATGCGTACTAAACGTATATATTCGTAATTTATGTTGTAATGGTACATGCGTTGTAATGGCTTGCGTTGTAATAGCATGCGTTGTAATGGAAGTTGCGTTGTAAAAACTGCGTTGTAAAAGTATGTGTTGTAATAGTTTGCGATGTAAGGTCATACATCCGTACATGACACGTAAAGGATGTAAACCATGAATAGGTAACACAAGCACAGCGCCCCACGTGAGTGATGCCCACAATGCAACAGGGCAAGTAACACAAAATTCATAGCCCCCGAGTGACACAAACAAAAGAAACCGAATCACACAGTAGCACGTGCTGTGGAATCTGTGTCTCTGTATGAGGCTGTAGGCGTGTGCTGTTTGTATCATATCAGATAAAAATCATGATTGCTATTTCAACATTTGTGCATTTATGTACATCCTTCTTTGAAGTTCTGTCTGGTTCATGCTCTGTAACAGAAAAATTAAAAAGTAACTGAACGAAGATCTTTACTCGGCAGTCATCTCCCGACCCCATTCTCCTCCACGCCCCACTTCCAGTCAATACTTCAGTTTCACTGAACCCTTAAACTCGAGGGGGCGGGGCCCTGCCTCTGGCTACAGGTGCCTGGTCAACACTTGCAGCGCTTTGATCCGGAGAATGTGTACAGAGTCTGCACTTCACCTGGGGCTGTCTTCAGATCCGAAGGACTGAAGAGGCGTTGACCTAAGGCTGCCCTCTTTGGGGCCCGCTTCTGTGAGCAGAACTTAAGATGCGGCTGCCATGTCTTCACAGAGGGGCGTACAGGCCTCCACAGTGGGCAGCAGGGGTAGATAGTGCAGTGGGCTAATGCACATTCTGCGGCATAGCTAAGCAGCCCCATTAGGCTCAAAGGGCCCACAACGAATCTGAGGACCCACCCATAGGTAAGTCCTTAAGTACCTCTTTCCCTTACACACAACGCAGCGCAGCCAGTTCCCTTGCTGCGTTTCTTGAAAGCTTAGTAAATATGGCCATAGCGTTTTGCACTAGAAGGGTATCCTTTCTGTACAAAACCTATGCTGGACTTACACATACAAGAACAATATATGATTCCCTTTTTACTCCTTATTTTATGTGTATATGTACTTCAAATAGTTTAGGCACTCAAAAATTAAGAATCGAAAAAAAAAATGGGAAATCATTTAAAGAATCACATGGACATGATCCTATACATGTTATACAAACAATAATTGTATTAGAGAATCCTTCAATAAATACCATAAACCACCAACCTTATGTATATCAATTCTTCTTTGTTTAAATTATGAATTATGTTCCTTGGGTTTCATGAAGAATCCACAATAAATTAAATAGAAAGTTAAAAACAAACACATGTGACTATTTTGTTACACCTTAAAGTAATATCCTTCCTATAAGACCACCGTCACATATGATACATGAATATCAGATTACAATCTATATATTCATATTCACAATTAAAAGTAAAGAAATATACAATTCATATTAGAAATAAAGAATTACAACAATGTCAATCCGGTGTTTCGGTGAACAATGATATATTTTTTCTTCCTCCTTCTTCAGGACAAACAATGTACAAAGTTTAGTTCTGTAGCGGGAGCAATCCTCCAAAAGAGTACCAGTATTGCAATAATCAGTACATCCTGCGTGGGCTTGGTTTGAACTTCCGAGCTATTAATTTCTCCTCTGCGAGTATCGCTTAATTAATGTACCTGGGAGTACTAGACTATATTAGTTTTCTTCTCATTACAGACAGCACGTCAAGCGCTATATCGTTAAAGAATCACGACTTTTCAAAAGCTTCATAAAATTGAAAATATGGAATTTACTGCCAAGTGACAATCATCTGGCTTTGGCTGTCTCTTAACGATTCATAATTATAAAAAAGAGGGCGAGTACATTTCGTGCTACGTAGTCGTTTTTAGATTGATACATTGAGCACATCTAATTGCTCATTGATAGACAATGAATATAGTCTACAACTCCCAGGTACATTAATTAAGCTATACTAGCAGAGGAGAAAGCAATAGCTTGAATGGATATTTCTTTATTTTTAATTGTTAATATGAATATAGATCGTGATTTGATATTCATGTAACAACCTGGGCATTTTCAGGCGAGGCACACAGCTCTAGAAAAGGTCCCCTGAACCTTTGTCATAATCTCCTGAAGATGGATGGACATATGGACGGGTGTTGAGAGGATGGAATTATCCTGCTTAATGTTTTCTGATGTACGGAGCCTTTAAGGAGAGAAAATTCCATCCAAGCCTCTAACTTTAGAGCTCTTTAGTAACCAAGCACACAGGATGTGTTAGAAGCTGGTAGTTTATTGGCTACATGGACAGCAGAGCCAGGAAGACCAGCTCTGCCAACAGCTCTCAGAGGAATGTTATCCGTACATTCTGTTGCCAAGACACGTACATTCTAAAGGCAAATACATCATAAGGCATGTTAAAGGATCAATGCATGAGATGCATCACAACAAGCTCCTATGCAGAGAGAACTTGAGTTCCTTTGTTTACATAAGCACAGTCCCTGTATTGCCTGCTTGTACTAGAACATGGTGTCCCTTTAATTGATGACCGGGTATGCCCAGACATGGGTCCCGGGCTCAATGTGCCACTGGATTCAAGCTAACCTGGCTGATGAGGGGTGAAACACTAAAACTGGTCCCAGGATGCTTGTTTCTGGTCCATGGAGGACCTTGCTTGGCAGTTCTGGCTGGACTGTTCCCATGAGGAACAGGGTCAAGACTGATTTGCAGATGGCTGGGTCTAAACTGGGGTGGCATGGTGAGCAACAAAACGATGGATTTGACCCAGATACCTTGACTGAGGGTGAATGTTTTGATTTGTTCTGCGTTCCGTCCATCATTTGTGTGTCTTTTGCTTTCTCGTCCTAAGTGCACCGGGTATGCCCAGACGTGGGTCCAGGGCTCAATGTGCCACTGGATTCAAGCTATCCTGGCTGATGAGGGGTGAAACCCCAAAACCGGTCCCAGGATGCTTGTTTCTGGTCCAGGGAGGACCTGGCTTGGCAGTTCCGGCTGGACTTTTCCCACGAGGGACATGGTCACGACTGATTTGCATATGGCTGGGTCTAAACTCGGGTGGAATGGTGAGCAAAATAATGATGGATTTAACCCAGATCTCTTGACTGGGGCTGGATGTTTTGATTTGTTTTGCATTCCTTCCATCATTAGTGTGTCTTTTGCTTTCTCACTGAAAAAGCTGGCACACATGTTCTAACAGAGGTTTCTTGTGTGATGTAATGCTTAATCCCAAAAGGACAGAAGGACTTGAGGGTAGGGGTGCGTGTTTTTTTCCGCTCCGCTGGCAGAGTTGATGGAGTTTTGGCCACTCCACGGTAAGCTTGTGACATGGAGTCCTGGCCAAATTCTGCCAACGCCCGCGTGGCAGATTTTTTACTGTGCGTGGCTCACTAACAGTAAGTTGGCGAGTGTAAGCAAAATTTGGCGCCCCCTAGCATGATTTTCGGTCGCTAGGAGGGCACCTGATGAGATTTCTCCAATGCAGGGGGTCGCAACTGTTCGCAGTCAGAACGTTGCCGCTTGACTAGAAAGTCCACTAGAGCAGCAGCAAAAACAACTTGATAAGCTACGCCCTCTTGCGCGCCATGTGGTGTTGTTCGTGCTGATTTTTCAGCAGTGCGATGTGCCTATTTCTGCTCATTCGTGTAATTTCGCGCAATCTCGCAACTCAGCGAAATTCCGCAGAGTAAAACTGCGAGTTCCGCCCAAGCCTACTTGTGGGCAGTGCATCCACCAACACTGCTTCAATAATCTGTCCCTAAGTACAAACGGTCAGTTACTAGACCACATTCTTAGTAGGTGGCCATTTTTGCACCAAACGTCCTCATCACATTCACAGTAGCCCTTTCTTCATTGTAGCACTGCAGGGAGAGCCGGGCCTCTTAGGTTTTCTACTATGGTTTGTGTCAACCTGTTTCGGTCTCTAGTTTGTTGTCACTAGGTCTGCAGCGGATGGTGCCTGGCTGTGTTGGGGTGTTCGCCAATGGTATTCGGTGAATTCTCCTGTACCATTAGTGTTTGTGCAAAGATGACATGGTCTGGGCTAATGACCTTATAGTCCAGCCTATGGATGTAATGGTCCTGGCAAGTGATAAGATAGTCACAGCTACTGATGTAATAGTCCAGGCGAGTGAAGTAATAGGGCTGCTGACAATATTATCCTGACCTAGCATTAATGGTCTGACCTCCACAGACCGGTTAGGGATGCTGGTGATTTGAGCTCTCCAGTTGCCTGGGGAGGGGTGAGTTTTTGTCACTGTTGGGTAAAATCTGAATTCTGGGGCAGAGTCTGACACTGTGCACCCCTACTGAAGCCCCCTAAAAGATGGCCTTGTGCCACAGACAAGCAGGGCCTGGTTTGATTCCCATACCAACCTTTACTGTACTCACAAGTGTTACATAGCGGTCAGTGGGCCGGAGCCGCCGTCCAGGACTGCAGCTGCCCCTGCAGCAGGGGCATACCATCCATCACAGGGGGAGGGGGGTTTGTCACCACCTGGCACGGGAGATTCCTTCCCTCTGCAGGCATGTGAACAATGCTAGCAATGCTGCTGTGCCGTTAATTAAAGCATCCTCGCCAGGGACTGGCACCAGGCGATGTCCGTACAAGTCAAAACCATGTGTTCCTTTACTGCAGAGGTCACACAGACGCACCTCCCTGGGCACGAAGAATGGAGGCATCCGCCTAATAACATGCTTAATGTAGCGCCTAACCTCGGGGCTTCCGAACACTGCAACCAGATGTCAGTACCAGTTATCTCCATAGTACTCCATCGACGGCAGAAGCATGAAGTACGGAGTAAGCCCTGCTTGCATCAAACGTGTTACCTGAACGGCACACGCAGATCTCCGCAGCAAAGGCATTAACAACCCGAACTATCTGATTTACTTTATATTATAGAGGATTCCGAATTATACCATTGAAACTGACCGAAATTGAATTTGCAGTTCTCTTCTGCCCGAAGGGTGAACGCAAGTACTCCAAACACGCCGTGAAGCAGCGTTTTCCTCATTTCCTTCTATTCGGGATTTTGAAATTCTATATGAATTCTCTTCTAGACTATCCGTTGACAAAGGTGCATTCTTGTCCTGGACACCCCTCTAAGGTCTAAAAGACGGTTAGTAACAACAGCGCCCCTTCAGAGACTGAAATCTCTCCTGAAGTATACAATCTATTGTCCATATCGCTTTCTGCCTTTCTGAAGAGGCAAGCTGTGTCTTACTAAAGTTCCAGAAGTAACTATTTAGATTTAGAAAACCATGTCAGGCTCCCATAGCATGTAACGTGTGCTGACGTCTTATTGGACCATGTACGTGCTACAGAGAAATAGAATAAATGAAATGTATTGTTGAAAGATTGCATTGGCCTCCAAAGTAAAAACTGAAACTTCCTTCGCACACAGATCCCTGCATCAGACACTTAACACACTGAGCCATCTCTCCAACACACCCAAGAAAATAAAAACGCTTCAGCCCATGCAGGCCTCCCAGTACAGCCCTTGCTCAAGTCCTAAAAGCGGGTAAAATAAAGATTATGTATAAGGACCTGACAACCATCGGGCTGTACATAGGTACAGACCCGGGTGAGGCCCACCCCCGGATAGAAGGCAGGGCCGGACTGGGAACCAAAACCGGCCCTGGCAAAGTGCTCGGCTGCCTTCCTCCCCCCCCCCGGGTTGGGGGTGCGGCCGAACTATTTGCCAGGGCCGGTTTTGGCCAATTTTTTTTTTTTTTTTTTTTAAATGTTTTTATTGATTTGACAAAAAACATTAAGCCAGACGTCATATAACTGCTCATGAGGACATATATACACTCAGCATATTATACCATTATTATCACCATCCTAGTATGTTACCCCGGAGTAAATGTTGACATCCGTAATTGTATAATTGACGCCAATTGGCCACTTATAGCGAGCTGTTAGGATTGTTAAGTTTCCAACATCACAGGAAAACATGTCTTTCCTCACTATTCTCACCCACATCGTAGTGCAGGGGACCGATCAACAAGTTGGTAAATCTTATCTGAGCATAATGTAAATAAACAACGTAACTATTAACAACCATCCCCCCTCCCCTCCCTCCCTGCATGCCCGGTCCATAATACTTGACAACAGCAATGGTATCTCTTCCATATCCACTATTATATACATCTTGGTACCCAAGTCTGTCATATTAAAACTATGTATTCCCGTCACCCTTCTGGTCATGGCAAACATGCAACATGAGGGGTCCGATCCACCCCTTTCCCTCCAGCAGCCCCCCTCTGCAGGGTCCCCAACAGCTCCTAGTAAGACAAAATATATATCGCTGCGTATTCTTCAAGCATTGCGTACCAGTCCAGCGAGATCGGAGTCTTCCTATGACCTCTGTATTCCTCCCTTTTCAGTTCAGCCCCCTCTGCCCTACCCCACTTCAACACTTCAGTATGCCAGTCGTGTAATGACGGGCTTTAGTAGCCTTCCATCGTGTGGTTATGGCTCTTTTGGCTAGCAGGAGCGCGAGATTAGCGAAACGCGAGGTAGGGTTTCCCTTCCCTCCCCGAGGTCCCAGTCCTAGTATGCAATATTCCAAGGTGTCGTTGCGTCGCACCGGGGCCACCGCCGATAATATTTTGCACACTGTCGCCCAATAATGTCCCAATCGAGGGCAATCCCATACCATATGGATCAGTCCCGCATTGGGTGTGTAACAGCGCGGGCATGCATCTGTCACCTCTGCGAACATGGCTCGCAACCTACGTGGGGTCAAGTACGCCCTGTGCAACAACATCAACTGAATAAATTTAAATTTGGGATTACGAGAAACCTTCTTGGGGAACCCCAGTATGACGTCCCATTCTTTGTCCGTAAATACACGACCCACATCCCCTTCCCATTTGTCGCGCAGCTGCTGTAATGAGATCGCTCTCTCAGTTCGAATCCCGTGAGTTAGCCATTTCGTCAATCTGGCCCCGCCACCCATCAGGTATTGCATGGTAAGCAGTGTGTTCGTGGGTGGTTCCGTACCATCCGGTGACCACGTAGTGCGTATATATCTGGAAATATGCGCGTGTAATAGGAATAGCATATCTGGGGCCCCATGGGCACGGACAAACGCTCCGTGTGTCATCAGCACCCCATCCGCATAGAAGTCTCCTAGGGTGGTGACGCCTGCCTCAGTCCAAGCTTGTAGGGTTCGGCGGGAGGTTAATCCCGAGCGCGTGGGGATACCCAGCAGCGGGATAGTGGGGGCGTACGGCATCTTCTGGCCAGTATATCTTACCGCACTCCGCCAGTATAATATAGCTAACCTTAATAAGGGGGCTCGGGCACCAACGGGGAGTTTGTGGCAGTAAAAGCCTGTAAAGGATCCCCTTATCCCTGTCCCGCACTGTCATATCCAGCTCATGTAAGTTGCGGCCAGCAAGCCAGTACGCCAGCCATTGCAACTGGCTGGCGTAGCAATATGCTCGTAGGTCCGGTATCCCCATCCCTCCCTGGTTCGTGGGGAGTTGCAACTTCGCCAAGCTTATACGTCTACGCCCCGGGCCCCATATTAACTCTGTCACCAGAGAGTTCAACACTTTAAAGAACCTCGCAGGTACAAGTAGTGGCAGGTTGGTGAAGAAGTAAAGGAGCCGCGGCAGCAGCACCATTTTTGTAATGGCCACTCTGCGTGCCACCGATAAAGGCAGTGAGACCCAGAACTGGATTTGGGATTTAAGAGCAGTAATCGCTCGCCCTAAGTTGCCATCTAAGAGGTCCGAGTTAGTGCAGTAAATTTGTATTCCAAGGTATTTAAACGTGACTGGCGCTATGTGAAAGGCCCAGGGACCGAACCGAAAAGATCCGCTCCTCTCGCTACCAGCAAAGAAATACGCGTACGACTTGGCAGCATTGATGGCCAAGCCCGAAATGTTTTGAAATGTCTCAAATATGGCGGGCATAGGGGAAGGATCAGCGGTCATATCCCTGATATAAAGAATGAGGTCATCTGCATATGCAGAGACGGTGTGGATCGTACGCCCCGCAATAATCCCCGGCCACTCGCGAAGGTACGGAGTTTGTGTAGCAGCGGTTCTAACGCCAGGATGAACAGCAATGGCGACAAGGGGCAGCCCTGTCTCGTCCCCCGAGCAACTGTGTATTGGCCTGAGACAAACCGACCCGTGCGCGCTCGCGCTGTTGGGTTGGTATAAAGCAAGCGCACCCATGCTATGTATTCCTCGGGTATGCCAAAGCATGCAAGCGCATAGAACATGTAGTCCCATCGCAGGGAGTCAAACGCCTGCCGCAGGTCGAGTGATATGCAGCCCTCTGTGGTGCCCGTCTTTTGCGTGCCCAACAGTACTCGGTGTAATCGTCTAATATTGAGGGCCGTACTCCTGTCAGGCACAAACCCGCACTGATCAGGATGTATCAGGTCAGGAATAAATTGATTAAGTCGCGTGGCCAATATCTTACTCAGGATTTTATAGTCCGTATTGAGAAGTGATAACGGCCTATAACTCGAGATAAGCAAGGCATCCCTTCCGGGTTTCAATAACGATACCACCAATGCCTGCAATGTAGTAGCTGGCAACCACTCTCGTTCCAGTGATTCGTAGTAAAGACATTGCAAGTGAGGAGTCAGTACATCGATATATATTGCATAAAATTCGGCCGGGAGGCCATCCGTTCCCGGAGCCTTATTCCGCGGCAATGCCTTAATCGCCTGTCGTATTTCCGTCCCTGTGATTGGTCGCAGGAGGTCATTACGCTGCGTTTGTGTGAGTTGGGGGATGCAAATGCCATCGAAGAACGCTTCAAAGTCAGCGCGTGTGAGGATAGGCGATGGGCCATAAAGCTGTTCATAATAGTCCCTAAACGCGGTGTTGAGGTGTTGATGTCGAACTGCGTGTTTACTACTACATCCCTGTTATTCCGGATTTTTAGTATAGGTGTGGGCAGTGGGGCGTTTCAGACTAGTCGGGCTAGCAGAGGTCCCGCCCTGTCAGCCTGGGCATGTTGTTTTTGTATGAACAGCCTATGGTCCACAATACGCAGCTCTTCAAGTAGCTCCGCGTATTGGATATTAGCCTCCTGTAATTGCGTCAATTGGTCATTTGTCCCTGCAGCCTCCCCCTCTAGTGTTGCCAGCCTGGCCTCTGTCTCTGTAATACACTCTATAAGGGCGAGTCTCATTCCTACTTTGGTGCTAATTGCCACTCCTCGTATTACCGTCTTGAAGGCGTCCCATTCCACCTGTCGGGAGCTAGCAGTCCCCTTATTCTCAGAAAAATAATTTACAATCGCCTCCGAGAGGGCCGTGCGGAATACCTGATCCTCTAGCATCTCAGGTTGTAATTTCCAGGTCGGGATCGGAGAAGGAACCCTGCCCCATTGCATGGTCAGTTCTACAGGGCTATGGTCCGATAGTGTTTTCCCCATGTGGATCACCGCGGTAATGGACCCTAGCAGAGTGCCGGAGCACAGAAAACGGTCGATCCTAGTGTGTAGTCTATGTGGTGGCGAGTAAAAGGAGTATTCCCTGCGCCCTGTATGTTTTGCGCGCCATGCATCATGTAATTCCCAGCCCTCCGTCCACCGCCCAAGCGCCTCCGCTTGTTTTTGCTTTCCGTGGCGTGTAACGGTGGGTGAGACCTGTCTAGGGCAATATCCAGCACAGCATTAAAGTCCCCCCTATCACCCAGGGGTATGCAGTCCAGTCCGTCAAGGCTGTGCTCAATATAACTAGAAATTTATCTTGGTCCACGTTCGGGGCATATATACAGCCCATGACCACATGAGCCCCATCTAATAAACCGTGCAGCAGTACATATCTGCCGTTGGCATCTATTCTTTGCTCTAAGAGCTTGAAAGGGACAGTACTCCTCATCCATATCGCCGCCCCCCTAGAGAAAGCTGAGTATGTTGTAGCAAACAGTTGTCCCCTCCATTTCCTCTGCACTTTGGCAGCTTCGCCGGCATTAAGATGGGTTTCCTGCAAATAGGCTATAGCAACCTTCCTTCTAGTAAGCTGCGTCAGAACCCGGTGTCGTTTAGGAACAGACCCCAGTCCCCTCACATTCCATGTGCAGTAAGTGTATGTGTTATGTAATGCCATCCCGGCGATGAGAATGAAGTTGCAGTGTGTCTTGTGGCGCCCAAAACCCTGTGTATGAAAAATGTTGTAAGGCCGAGCATGTCTCTACCCAAAACTTCCCAAACATTAAGGTTCCCCATGGAACAATGGAGGACCAAACAAAAAACCCAAGTCCAACATGGACTGCAACCAAGAAATGCAATAGCGCAGTCGCCTGGGGGGTGAAGGCCTGAACTGCATCAGTTCGTGACAACATCATAATGAGCATTTGAGTATGTCTGTCTCGGTGGTTTTGACACACCTCCCTATAAAGCACGTGTGTTCTGGACCCTTCGTGCAAACATTAACAGCAGCATACACAGCACATATTCTTGGCATACATTACCACTCCCGAACTTCTCGGAACATAGCATCAAAAGTCCCTGGCAACCTGGGCCGTGATCGAAGGAAACAACGCTATGCTAGTGTCCGATTCAGAGCGTATGGTGGCAGCACCTGACGAGTGTTCCGAGTCCGCCGCAGTCTGAACATCATGCGCCGCCAAAGCCGCTGCCGTGAGGAGCGCATCTTTCTGACTACTCGTGATCTGGTCCGCGGTGGGGCCAGAGTCCATAGCAGTCGCAGAGGAGCCAGGTCCCGATCGGAGTAGTCCAGACGTTCGCATCGGGGAGGCTCGACGCAGCTGCTCCGATGGTAATGAAGTCTGAGAAGCCTCTGGCGTAAAAGTTATTTCGAGCCAGTCCGCTACCTCTTCAGGTGTCTCAAAGAAGAACGATTTCTGGCCATGGACCACTTTCAATCTTGCCGGGAAGAGTAGCGCATATTTCAAGTTGCGGTCGCGGAGGCTCCTCTTCACTCCTAGGAATGTAGCCCGAGCCTTCTGGACCGTCGGGGTAAAGTCTGGATAAAGTGAAATTGTTTGGTTCTCGAAGCGCACAGGAGCGTTCTCTCTAGCTGCCCGCAGAATGGTGTCACGATCTTTGTAGTGCAGGATGCGTGCTATCAGCGGGCGGGGCGGTGCGCCCGGCCTTGGGGGTCTAGAAGGCACCCGGTGTGCTCTTTCCACACTGTACATAGGTGTCAGCCCCTCTGTCGCCACTTGGTCCCTCAGCCAGTCTTCAACAAACTGCGTCGGATTGTTCCCCTCGCTGCGTTCCGGCATACCAAGAATGCGGACATTGTTGCGGCGGGACCTACCCTCCGCATCGTCCACCCTTTCCTGCAATCCCCTCAATTGCCGCCGAAATTGCTCAAGGTGAGTAGAGTGTTCCGTTTGTTGCGGTATAAGGTCATCTAGGGCCATTTTGTTCGATTTGACCTTATCGGCCAGTTTTTTATGATCCGCTTGTAGCAAATTGAGATTAGTGGATATCGTATCTATGCGTGTCTCCAGCGCTGTACGGGAATCCCGGATCTCCTTCAAGATCAAATCCAACTTGGCATCGTGGGGATCAGTACCTGTCGGGGGTATCACTTCGGTGTCCGAAGCGCTGGAGGGGTCGCCGCCAAAAAGGAGCTGTGACGTGCCATCGGCAGTGGCGTCCGCCTGCTTGTTGCGTGTGCGCCCCATGGCGCTTAGCCGTGCCCTTTTTTTTTTTTTTTGCCCCGTGTCCACCACAGGAGTTCCCCTGAAGAATGTCTCAGGGAGCCCTGCTCTGCACCGCCGGTACAGCTCCGGTCTCCAGCGCGCGTGAGGGGGTCTCCGGGGTGCCTGGTCCACAGGCCTCAGGGGGCCGCCGTTACCACTCCGGGAGCGCGCGCCCGCCAGGCGGGCTCCGGTGTCAAGCAACGCAAGCCCAGCGGCGAAATTTACCGCCGCTCTACCAAAGCAGTCATATGCCCTACCTCGCCACCAGGGCAGGCCGCAAGTAATGGGTGACCTCTCTATCAGTCCGTGCGCCTCCCAAACAGGGCCGGGTGTCAGTACACGCGGGCCCTCCGTGCTTCAGCGCCGCCTCCGGGGTCACAAAGCTGCAGCGTTCACCTCCAAAGCGAGCCCCCCGCCTGGGTACTGTCACATTGTACTGCCTCGCCGACCCATGCGCCAGAAAGCCTAAACGGCCGGCCTAGCATGACAGGGTGTCTCGCTTCAGGCCTCGGGGACACGTCTCACAGCACTCCACCGGACAGTGATCAATCAGTTCTTAATCAGGAGAGGCAAAGGGGGGGGGGGCGATGCCCTCGCAGTCCACACTCGCCTGAGCTTCAGTATCCTCCAGGTTCCGCCAACAGCGCTCCGCCGGCATCAGCCCCGGGCAGACTCCTCCGCCATTTTGTCCTTTGGGGCCGTGACTGCCACCGAATCAAAGCAGCCGATTATCATGCTGCGTCCGCCTCATTCAGTGCCGCCGCTCCCTCCGCTCATCTGCCGCCAACCCCGTGCACACGCCGGACGCCTCCAGCAGCGTCAGGAGCTCCGTTTAGTAGCGCCAGCTCGCAAGGCCACCATTCATCGGCCGCGACTCTGTCCCTCTTCAGTCCAGGCCGCCCGGGAGCCGCGCTGAGATCGGTAATCCGGTCCGGGTTGCCAGTGTCCCAGTCACCGCCGCTGGCTCTAGCGTCGTTCTGCCGCACTTAGGAAGTTACATCTGCTCCGCGGGTCCGGAATCGTGCAGGATAATTAGCTTATTGTCAGGGCAGAAGACGGAGCTCTTTCAGCTCACGTCCTCCATGCTCGGCAGTTGGCCACTCCCCCTCGGCCGATTTTGTTACAGGGGCCGATATTGCAGCTATGCTGCAAAAACGGCCCTGTAACAAAAACGGCCCCCCAGGGGCCCAAAACCGGCCCCCACCCTGGCGGCCCACCGGGGTAACGCCCGGTGCCCGCTACGGCCAGTCCGGCCCTGATAGAAGGGTCATAGCTATGAAAGAGACAGGTTTGTTTCCTCTCTTTGCTCACGTCTGTAAAGCTGCTGCTGTAGGCTCTCCGTGCACCTACGTCAGGGCCGGATTAAGACCTTTAGAGGCCCTAAGCACTTAAAAGATTTTGGTGCCTCCATATATATATATCTAATTCAAATTTTAAACAATAATAAACCGTAAAATAAAATTGTATTTTTCGAAATGAAACAAAATTTACAGTAAGATGGAAAATAATGTTTATTACACTTCCACTTTATTTACCGGTTCAGCTGCTCCATTTGCAGTTTTGCACCATATGGTCCATGGTAAATCCGGTAATGGAAAATTTCTGTGGTGCCCCCTTCCCTTGATGCCCTAAGCACGTGTTTATTTTGCTTAATGGTTAATCCAGCCCTGACCTACGTCCACTTTCCTCTCCTTGAAGTGACAGGAGTGACAAGGCCAGTATTATATGTACATTTGTGAAATAACCAAGAGAAGGACATTCAACGGCCTTCTGGGTGCTGGAGCCTGCCTCCTTCTGGCTGCAGCTGGCAGTGCCACCTTGGAAAACTTACTGCCTGTCCTCCAGCAGGCTGTACCATCCCTGCTTCACATGTGGGGGTGTTCATTGGGCACCACCGCTCGCTGCCTCTCTCATAACTGTGAACCGGCCCCATGTCATAGGGTGACTTGTGTCTGTGCAGACATGTTCACAGGCCGGCTCCCTTTCTAAAGGGCGTCACTCACACGCAGTCACCCCCACGCACGTCACAGGGTCATGTGACCGGGGTATCAAAAGGGAGAGGGACACTCATGATCGCCCTCTGGTGACCCACGGAGTGAGCTGTATTAGAAAAGTGGGCTTTAAGCGCCTGCTTCTTCCGCCACCAGGACACTTTGGTATTATAGAAGGGTCGTCAGATGCTTGAACGACCTCGTGCATAACCAGTGGTCGAAGTGCATTAAAATAAAGTATGGGAGCTGTGATGCTGTGCGCAATGGGGGAGGGTGCGGGGTGAGTGAGCGTGGGGGTTGGGGTCAAACGTGTGGTTAACAAAAGAAAATATTCTGTAACTTTTTTCTATGTTTCACTTTCAGGTAACTACATATAAAATAGCACACAACTGAAATGAAAATAAAATGCAAGTTATGTTAATCAGTGTGTAATGCGCTATTGTACATTATAAACCCTCTATAAGGTAATGCACTTCAGAGGTATGTGTGTAATCAGAGAGCCAGGAAATTGAATCCTGGTGGATGCAGTGGAGAATAGTGACTTGTGTATGTTTAGTGCTACAAGGCCCCAGTCTGTGAGAGAAAGCGCTGTGAACACGTAAGTCATTATTTTAACTTGCATTACACACAGTATGAGACAGGCTGCCGCAAAATGCGCAAAACGTTTTAAGATAAATTGAATCCAAAGTATAGATTTTAGTTATACTCAGACTGTACGTAGTGCAAATTCTTTTTATAAATGTCCTTTAAAAGCACACACGTCAGAGCTCAGCTGGTAACTCCCTTGTAATACCACTCAAAAAGAATAAATCTGTGTCTTCAGGAAGCATTAAGCGATTCCATCAATTAAATCCAATACCGGCTTCCAAGCACCCTTTACATTTTCAGATTGATCAGTTGTGCACATTTACATTTCTTTCAGGCAAGCAGGCACCCTGGCAAGATGGCTTGTTCAGCTGTCTGCCCCGCCTCGCTTTCACAGCACAGGAGACTCCCTGCCTTACACTTCAGCTGAAGCATTTCAATTCTCGGAATTAACCGTACTGGGACGGTTTTCTTCTCACAAAAAGTAGGGTAACTGTTTTTCTAAAAAAAGACACCTTGCTGCGCTGCGTGAACGGGAGAGGGCAGGAATGCACCATATTAACATTATATGGCACATTCCTGTCCTCTTCTTGCGTTAGTTCACTTTTGGCTGCCTAGAGCCAATGCAGCCACCCTTGTGCCATGATGCAAGGGTGTCTGTGTTGCAGACAGGATTGTTTGCGCAGGAAGGAACACCTTCCTGCACAAAAACAATCCTTTGCGGCTTTTTCTTCTTTCTACATGTGCTGCAGAATGCAGCACACGTCGAAAGAGGAAAAAACAAGGAGAAAAAAAGATATTTCTCCTCGTTACGCCTCCCTTGGGAGCATTCCCAGGTCTACCACTCATGGTAAATCTAGAAATGCGTCAAAATCCATAGGTGGATGCGTGAGAACGCCCACGCTCTACCCACGGAACGCCTTCCCAACACAAAGTAACGCAAGGCAGCGATTTGCTCTGCGTTGCATTACTCTAGATTTACTAAGACATGCAGGGGTATGCAAGGTGGCCTTGCCACTCATGGTAAATCTAGAAATGCGCCAAAATCCATGGGTGGAGGCATGGGAGCACCCACGCTCCACCCATGGAACGGCTTCCTGGGGTGGAGTAACGCAAGGCAGCAACTTCGGCTGCCTTGCGTTACTCTACATTTACGAACCACAACAGGGTCAGGCAAGGTGGCCTTGCGAGGCCTGGTAAATCTGACTTTAGTGTTGCGTCGCCCTTGCATTTACTGTATGACAGAGGCACGCATGGCTAACCACGCGTGCCTCTACTACGCTGCCTAAACCACGAATGCTTCTGAGCAACTCATTCCTTTACCACGCATGCCTTTACCATGCATGCCTTTACCATGCAATTTCGTGGTAAAGGCATGACTGGTATAGGGATGTGTGGTAAAGATCCCACCCTATGCCACCTGCCCTTAGCCCTAACAACTACCCCAACCCCACCCTGAGCCCTAAAAACTAACCCGACCCCACTGATCCCTAAAAACCTTTCTGACCCCCTGAGCCCTAAAAACAACCTAACCCCCTCAAGCCCTCAACACTACTCCACCCCCGAGCTCTTAAAACTGCCCGACCCCCCATGAGCCCTAAAAACTACACCAACCCCTCCATGAGCACTAAAAACTACCCTGACCCCCCAAAGCTCTATAAACTACCCCGACCCCCCAAGCCCTAAAATCAACTCCGAACCCCCAGCCCTAAAACCAACCTGCCTCCCGAGCCCTGAAAACAATCCGACCCCCTAACCCTGAGCCCTAAAAACTACCCCAACCTTTAAAAACTACCCCCCACACTCCCAAAATCCGGCCCCAGCCCCACTTACCTCACTGTGTCCTCTCCCGATCCTTCCCGTTCCTGGACAAGCCCATCTCAGCATCTAGACCGCGCACTGACTTAACCACGCATATGCGTGGTTAAAGCAGGCGTGGTTGCACTTGTACTGGAATGGAACACGTGGCTCGGCCCGCGTTGTTCAGGTCGTTTCCCCCTAGCGTTACCTTACAATGTAACACTTTGATAGATCGTGTCCGTTATGTTCACTTTCCCCCCAGGGAATTCTAATTCAAAATAGACATCTCAAGTCAACACAGACACATCAAATCACTTCGCCTTGTCTGAAAGCCACGACTCCTACAACATTCAGAGTTCCCACTTGCAAGAAAGGTGGCCTCCTAGACCTTGATGTCTTCAAAAACAGTTACCTTACATGCTTCATCACCCAAAACAGTTGACTGGTCTGGCCACTGCCTAGTCCCTTTTATCGCCCTCTCAGACAAGCAGCAACCCAGCCTGCACCTCTAACATGTTCTGGCTTTGCTGGCCCACATGAGTGAGGTGCAGTCTGAGTCTCCATGTCGCAATAAAAATAAGGTGAAAGCCCAATATGGGCATCCTTATACAAATTATGGCAACCAACTTCACACAAATGTAATGGAGATGTTTGACTTAAACTTAACACTTGGGAATTCATCTAAGAAGCATTTCTGTCCCAATTAGAAAGACACACCTAGAGAGCAAGAAAGAGATTAACAGAAAAGCTTGAGTTAATCTTAAACGGTGTGATTTACTCTGGGTAGTGGGACATTGAGTGATGTTAGAATGGATTGGCTCTATGTCATGGAGCAATGTGACCTGGTGGAAAGCTTCTATGCCACAGAGTGATGCATGGGAGGGAGGGATCGAGTGTGGGCTGAGGCGTGCAAAGTTTGTGTTTGAGTAAAGCGGCTGAGGTGGACCTCGGAGGAGAAGGTGGAAGCGTCTCTCCACCCACTTGTTGCTGCACTGCATGAACTTTGCTTTTGTACTATAAATCTTAACAGGTTTAGACCATACCGGAATCGACGTTACACATTCCATCATTTTTTAGCTTATCTGCCGTTTATGGAAGAGGACCAATCATATTAGTTTTGGTGTCACCTCAAAAGAAGTTGTCCAGCCTGTATTGCTAGGCGATCCACCGTCCAGGTGAGAATGCAACCAGCCACTCCCATGTTTCGGCGTTGGTGGGCCACTTCGGCGCGGTGGAGCTGTAGCCAACCGGAGTAAACGAGTCTGTGGATAATGGACAGTGGTCATGGGGACACTTATGTCGATAAGGACAGAATAAACCTAAGAGAATCGAGGGGATTCTGGTGGCACAGATCAAGGTGGGCGTGAAGCCAAGGCCGGTGAGACGTGCTGGCCGGGTATGGGCCGGCGGGAGTGGACTGTGAACAAAGAGGGAACTGGTGTTTGAAAGGTTGAGGTTAGGAGAGAATGTGTTCGGCCATTTTGTAAGATTTTCTCGGAAGACTTTCAGGCTAGGGAGGCTGGATGGGTTTGACATGACAAGCATAGTCCAGAGATGGGGTGGAGAGCAGAGGTCACTGTCACACCCGCCCTCCTTCACAGCGCTGCCCTGGCTTGCAACAGGCCGCCCCATCTGCAGAATATAGATTGCATAGAATGTATTATTGAAGTGAACCGAACGATATGTGCCCTTGCCCGTCTAATCTTTTCTTTGTCCCTCTTTCTTTCTACCACACGATTAGTTCTTTGTGTATTTTGGGAACAGACACGCAGCCCCCGCCAGGTACGGCCGGCAGAGTTTCCAAAGAGAACCGAGGTTGTCACGCACGAGCGCTTCACCTAAACTCACCTAACGAGGCTCCAGGGCCGCCCAGAGGGGAGAGAACCCCCTCTCCGGAGCCGCTTCAGGATTAATTAGTATGTTTTGGCTCTGGCCACTTGAAAGACTTCCATTCTTTCATCAAGGTTTTCTGATGATAGACTACACTGGTAGCCCGGGGCTCTGTGAATGTGGCTGTCCGCGGCCCCCACAGGGGGCCACCTCAGCAGGGCGGCCCTTTAGTGCCATCTTGGCACCACCCACCCGCTCTAGTGTCCAGAGGGGTCTGCGATCCCTCAGCTGGGCGCCTCCGTGACGTCCTTCCTGTGCGCCGGGGAGGGTGGGAGGGCTTATATGCCTCCCCTGCCCCTCCTGGCGGCCTCTTTGCCCAGCCACGCCGTCTCGTCCGGACACGTCGTCTGCCGGTCTTCGTCGTCCTGACCACCTCGAGCTGTACACCGCGGTGAGTGACTAGGCAAGCCCCGTCCCCCCCCATTTGCATTGTTGGTGGACTGGATCAGCTCATGCTGGTCGATGTCCCGCCGGGGGGGGCCACAGCTCCCGAGGATCGAGGTCAGTTGCACCCTGCCCTGACCGGGCTTGGCGGTGCTGATCAGCGAGGGTTAGAGCCGGACTGGTCGATGCCCCTCTCCGACGGGGCGCTATGACTGAGAGTGCCCGCGAAGTTTGGTCAAGCGGGCCCAGGGTGCCCATGGGTGCACCCGGGGGGACGTGGGTGGCTGGACGCTACTGGGGGGGGGGGCAGGAGGAGGTCGGGCCTTTAGGTCTCGTGGCTAGCCTGCTGCTGACCTCCCTCCTGGGAAGAGCACTGGCGTGAGTTCGCCGCCTGCATGCAGCCCTAGCGGGGCTTGAAGCGCGCGCGTTTCCGCTGCCTCATCTGCTCCTTTGTCCCGGGGCTTGGGCCGTGGCTCACACAGCCGGGTTCACCCGCTGGTGGGCCCGGTTTAGCGGCCAGGGTGTCCGTGCACTTTGCTCTGGCGGGGCCAGGGTGCCCGGGTAGACTTGCTCAGGCGGTGCGGGGCTCTGCTCATCCACGGGGGTGCACCCGGGGAGATGGGCTGACTGGCCGATACTGTGTGGGGGCAAGTATGTAGGGCTTCGCTGCCTTGGGCGGACCTCCCTCCTGGGATCGACGCCTCCAGGCAGCCCGTGCGGGGCCCGCTGCCTCAGTTGTTCCTTGGTGCCAGGGGCCTGGGCCGTGTGGTATGATCGACGCACGCAGGCAGCCCTAGCGGGGCCCACTGCCTCAGTTGTTCCGTTGTGCCAGGGGCCTGGGCCGGTGTGATTTCGCCTGGTTGACCCGTTCGGGCGCGCGGCCTGCTGCTCAGAGTGGGCCCGGGCAGCATGCACGGGGGTGGGGTGATGTGCGCAGGTGAGCACCCGCAACTGTTGCGCGGCCCAGCACGACCTTTCCCCCTCACATAAGGGTGATGGCCCGGTGGTACGGGCTCCCGCCCTGCTTGCCCTCGGCTCCGCTCGTCGTGGCGCCCCGCCCAGGGGCAGCACATGGGGCTCAGGCAGCAAGGATGCGCCGAGGCGTGCAGGAGGGGGTGGGGCGCGGGCGAGCACATCCCCCCCCCCCCGCCCCCGCAGGCAGTGATGTATGCAAGCGTACCGGGACTGCCTGCTCCCCGTTCGAGGTGGCTCCATGTGCACGAACGCCCCCCCCCCCCAATTTCATTTTCGGAGTTCGACGCACTTTTACCAGTGCCTCTCCTTCCGCTCCATTCCCCGCACAGCGATAGATGCAGAATGCTTAGGGTGTGGCCAGAGGGCCGATTTTTGCAAGGATCCAGGGCCAAGCCTCGGGGTCGCGCACACAGCACGCCAACAGAGCGCATGTATATGCTCAACTGGTTCACGGCCGCGCTTCGCCATCTCAGGCAGGGCAATGTCCTCAAATGTAAAAAGGAAACTTATTAGGTCTAATTGTGAGGTGGGCCCGCGGCGTGCCTGGGGCTTCACCTGGGGTGGCGTGTTGGACATCACGCCCACACCACGTGGTAGGCTGCCACAACAGGTTCATGCGACAGTTTTCAGTGTACTTTGCAATGGGAGGCTGGCCCGGCAGGGTTATAACACTTTGTCAATGTCTCCCCAAGGTACGGATATATCGCTCAAGCCACAACAAGTACGACGGACAGAGGCCACCGGGCCGCGCACGCGTGGAAGCAGTGAGTTTGGGGGATTGGGACAGCTGAGGCTGAAGGGGCAGGTCAGGGGTTGGAGTGGTACAAAGCAACAATGAATGCACGTGCTAACCGTTATTCTTGCAGGATGTTGGTTTGACGTGTTGTCACCCCACCCCCACGTCCGAAACGCGACGACCGCCTCCCCCTCCGAGCCATCCCACCCCCGCGAACGTCCAAGAGCCGGGTGCCAGGAACGTTAAGTGCAGTAAGTACCGGGGCTCCAGGGGATTGTACATGCACCGGTGTCCGGGAAGCGGGGCTCCCCGAGGCCCAGCGCAGGCCGCACCTGCTGCTTGGGAGTGGTCTTGTGTAGTGTCTTATTTTAAATTTAAATTACAGCTACGGCCACACTTGTCCACGCTGCCAGGGGCACCACGTACCACCGCTGCGCCGACTCCCCGTCTCCGACCGTCCACCCATCGACCAACCAAGAGCTAGGGCCAGGAGTCTATAAGGAAGTAAGTACTGGGGCACCAGAGGGTTGGACACGCGCCGGGGACTGGGAACAGGGGGCCCCCTGTGGCTCGGCATTTGGGCCGCATTCATCGGGCATGGGTGGGGCATGTTCTCACGATTTTCTCTCCCCCTCCCCCAGGGCACACCAGGCAGTTGTCCAGACATCCGGGCCATGGACAGCCAGGGAACTCCCGCCCCGCTGTTTTCACAGATCAGCTGTGTGGACGAGTCGCAGCCCAGCACGTCGCAGGATGCACTATGGGAGAATTTCATGGCCATGGCCAAGGCTAAGGGACCGGAATGGGCACAGGGATTCCTCGACGCACGAGGACCAGAGGATTCGGGGTTGGGGGCAGACATCCCGCCAGTGACACAGGCAGGACCCGTGGAGCATGGACTTACCAGATCTAAGCGGGTGCGCAAGCCCACCAACAAGGACTTTCCTATGGACGCCCCCCCAGCAAAAACCAGGGGAGCAAGCACACCGCGAGAGCTGGAACCCACTGAGGTACCGGCGGCCGTACCGAACACCACTGCAGCAGGCAGCGAGAACTTTGATAAAATGGGTAAGGCGATGGACAATATGCTGTCCATTTTGGGGGTATTCCAGAAGCGCCTAGACGCCATGTCATCCCCGCCCCCGCTCCCCCCTGCAGCTCCCGCGGCCTCGGGAGCACCATCAGTACTGCAAGTATGGGGCAGCCGGCCGACTTGCTTGTGTACAGCCGCAAGGGAATTGGGGCCCGGGGCCTCTACGAGTACAGGGCATGGGGCCGACGCAGCGTCCGCCTCGGTCCTGGCAGCACCAGCCACTTCTGCCCCCATCCCAAGGGGCAACACACCGGCCACACCACCAGCAGATGCTATTCAGGCGGCAGCGCCAGTTTCCCCGCCGTCCGTGCCAGGTTCACAGCCGTCCAGCGGCCTGGGGGCTGTCCCGCCCACCGCAGCCCAGCCCCTGATTCCCCCCCAGCCACCAGCTGTGCCGGCCCCCGGCCACCCGTCACGGTGGCTCCCCTGGCCTCGGGCCGTTGCTCACTGTCTTGGCAAGTACCCCTGGCGGCCAAAGAAGGTATCTGGAGGCGGGAATTCATTGATATCCTGACCTTACTCATGCACGGGGCAGCGGGGGCGGACACTAGGAAAATGGGAGGTAAGGAGGAGGAGAAAAAGGTGAGGTACCAACGTTGGCCAGAGAAAACCATTGAGAACTGGGTCGAGGCATTCACCATACTGTCGGCTGTGATTATGGAAAAGTATCCAGAGCAGGGGGAGGCGTTAATGCAATACTCCCACACCATTCAGCAGGAGGCGAAAGTGACAGGAGGGGTCGGGTGGTTCCATTACGACCAAGATTTCCGCAAGCGGATGGCCATATGCCCTGAGTTGGGGTGGGATCAAAAAGAGATCCAGCTTTGGGTACAACATATGTGCAAATTCACAGCGGAACACAAAGAAGGGGCAGGCAAGAATCAGAAGGAAGGTGGCAATGAGAAAGGGACCAATAAGAACGGTAATCGCCCCGTCAAACAGCTTTTTCGAGGGAGCCAAAGTAAGGGAAGAAGTCAAGGGAGCAGGAAATCCAATTCTGGAACATGCAGGCTGTACAATGCCGGGTCCTGCTCCTGGGGCAAGGCCTGCAAGTTCGCCCACAGTTGCAGCAAGTGCGGGGCCTTTCACCCGGCCGTGTCATGCACCATCAAGTCAGAAGGCCCCCCGCCCCACAAGGGCAGACAAGATAGCTAGTGATGCAGAGTTTACAGACCCACCCGAGGCCTCTCGCCCCCCCCCACCATGGCATACCCTCCCATGCCGGCGAGCGCCATCATGCCTACCTCCAACGTCAAGGGCCCCTCACCCATCATCCTAGGCAACCTCCTCCCCCTGCTCAGGTCATATCCTAAGCACAAAGATAGATTTCTCTTAGCCAATGGTTTCAGCGAAGGGTTTAAGATTCCGTACCAGGGCCCCCTGTGTTGCAGGGACGCCGAAAATCTTAGGTCAGCAAGGGACCTGCCTGGCATAGTGAAGGAGAAGGTCCGGAAGGAACTAGCCCTAGGCAGAGTAGCGGGTCCCTTCCCCCATCCCCCTTTGGAGCACTTCCTCATCTCCCCCTGGGTGTGGTCCCCAAGAAGGAGCCTGGGGCCTACCGGCTTATACACCACCTGTCCTACCCTGAGGGCGACTCCGTGAACCACTGGCTGGAAGACGGGTCCTGCTCAGTCTCTTACTGCTCCCTAGACTTGGCAATAGACATGGTTAGGAGGGCAGGGAAGGGAGCCTGGCTGGCCAAGGCCGACATAGAGTCTGCCTTCCGCCTTCTCCCGGTCCACCCTGACAGCCAGCACCTCCTGGGCTTCCGCTGGCAGGGCGAAGTATTCTATGACCGCTGCATGCCCATGGGCTGTGCCGTGTCCTGTGCGTATTTTGAGGCCTTCAGCTCTTTCCTCCAGTGGGCGCTCTCCTGGGAGTACGGCACGGAAGGGGTTACTCACTACCTGGATGACTTCCTGTTCCTAGGGCCTGTGGCAACCAAGAAGTGTAGTGAGGGATTACAGTGTTTCCAAGAGCTGGCGGGGCATCTGGGGGTTCCCTTGGCACCAGGTAAAACCGAGGGTCCGGCACAGGTTCTCACGTTTTTGGGCATCGAGCTGGACACCATAAAGGGTGAATCCAGGCTCCCGGCCAAGAAGGTGGAGGATCTGCGGCAGGATATCCAGGCGCTACTGGGCAAAGACAAGGCCTCCCTGGGCGCGGTCCAGAGTCTCTTGGGAAAACTGAATTTCGCAGCCAGAGTCATCCCGGCAGGGAGAGTATTTTCCAGAAGGCTGGCCAGGGCCACAGCCAAGGTTCACAAAAAGCACCACCTGGTGAGGTTAGGTAGCGGACTGAAAGAGGACCTAGCAATGTGGTGTGAGTTCCTACTCACTTTCAATGGGACAGTCATATGGAGAGCCCCCTGGGCAGGCAGCCCGGAGCTCCGCCTCTTCACAGACGCTTCAGGCAGGGAGGGCTTCGGGGCCATACTGGGGGAGGACTGGTGTGCACAGAAATGGCCGAATGCATGGCGGCAGCGCAAGATCACCTCCAACATAATGGTACTGGAACTGTTCCCCATCGTGATCTCCCTGCATTTGTGGCCCAAAGCGCTGGCGGACAAGAAGGTAGTTTTCTGGTCCGACAACATGGGGGTGGTACAGGCAATAAATGGCCAGACAGCGAAGTGCCCCCTGGTGCTGTGCTTATTGCGAGAACTAGTCAGGGCCGGCCTACGCTGCAACACCGAGTTCAGGGCTAGGCACATCGAAGGGGTCCAAAATGTGGCAGCTGACGCTCTCTCTCGTTTTCAGTGGCTCCGTTTCCGGGAGGCCTGGCCGCAAGCGAGAGCAGAGATGACACCCTTCCCAGCACACCTGTGGCACATCCTTCACTGGAGCAGCGGTTGAGATCACTGGGGGAACGCTCCCTGGCACCGGGGACCAGGAAGAAGTACAAGGCCCACCTCGAAACTTTCCTAAGCATCACAGAGACCTTGAGCACTGGCTCGCTTGAATTTGAACAGCAGGTTCAAGCGTTTGTTCTATGGGCCAAAGATCAGGGAAAGAGCCACTCCTGGGTCTGTGGCCATCTGGCGGCAGTAAGCCACGACACCAAGCTGAGGGGGGTGGACCCGACCAAGTCCTTCGTGATCAGAGCGGCCCTCAAGGGATGGGCCAGGGAGGAGGTCCGTGCCCTGGACCCCAGGGGTCCTATTGATTTTCCCACCCTACAAGGGATGCTGGATGTAATACACCAGGTCACCAACACGCCGTTTGAGGCCAAGCTATTCGCGGCAGCCTTCTGCCTAGCTTTCTTTGGGGCGTTCAGGATGGGGGAACTTGTTGCCAGGTCTAAAACAGACGCCTCAGGAGTCGCGTTGGGCTCCCAAGATGTCAAGCTTACAGACAAACTAGTGCTGCGTATCAGGAGGTCCAAGACAGATCAGGCAGGGAAGGGGGCTGAGGTTGTCCTGGAACCACTAGGAGACCCCAGGTACTGCCCGGTGGCAGTGTTGAGGGATTACATGTCCGTGCGCCCAGCGACTCAGGGTTACTTCCTAATTCATGCAGACTCTGGTCCCCTGACCAAATTTCAGATGGACAGGGTCATGGGCGCTTGTCTGGCCCGGACGGGCCTTGCCCGCCCCGACAAAACATATTCCAGCCATTCATTTCGAATAGGGGCAGCCACAGCGGCATTCAGGGCGGGCATGGAGCCAGCAGGCATAAAGAGTGTCGTGCGCTGGCAATCACGCTGCTACGAGCGCTACATCCGCCCCTGAAGGCCCAGAATGTAACATTACAATTGTTTGCCGTGATGTAGTAAGCGTGACAATGTGTGACTTTAGAGATAATAAACACGTTTTTGAAAATGGTGTCCGTTTTATTCACCAGGTTCCCGAGTATGGGTGATCGGCCATTCATTCGTTGCCAGGCTGGCTCAGTGGGCGGGACGCAGGAACTGGATGCGGGGGTTTACGCAAACACAGTTGGTCTGGATGGGCTTCCCAGGAATGAGATGGAGCAGCATCACCTCCAGACTAGAGCAGAGGCTGGCCCTAGGGGGCCCTCTCCCCAGCATCCTCGTGATCCACCTGGGGGGCAACGACCTTATTCCGATGGGAAGGAGGGCTCTCCTACAATTAATGAAGTCCGACCTGGGTGAATTCAGCAAACGCTTGGGGCAATGTGAACTTTGGTGGTCTGAAATAATCTCTCGCAGGAAGTGGCACGGGGCAAGGTCCAGCGAGGCGGTGGAGCATTCTCGCAAGAGGGTCAATGGTGCCATGCGTAAGTTCACTGATCAAAGGGGGCTGGGTTTCATCAGGCACGAACTGATCCAGTCCTCAGTCGAGGGCTACTTTGAGAAGGATGGGGTCCACCTGTCCCCGGTGGGGATGGACCTGTTCCTGCTTGACCTGCAGGAGGCGCTGCAGATCGCGGGTTGCAAGTGACTTTACTGCCTGTGTGTGGGGGGCTCTGGCGGCGACGGTGGCCGCCTCCAGAGCTGTGGCGGAGTTACAGGGCGATCTGGAAGCAGACTGGTACAGTAAGGGTACCTCTGCGGCAGACCGGTACAGTAAGGGTACCTCTGCACGGCACAGTAGGGGTGCCAGGGCCAAAGACCGGGAGCCTCAGGGCAGGTTCCGGGAAAACCGCGACGGCGCCCCGTTAGTCCTTCGGGCGGTTGGGGGCCTGACCAACCGGGGGTTTGCCCTGCTACGCTCCGCCCTGAAAAGGGCGTGAGTAGAACAGACCAACGTGTCACGTGATCCGGAAGAGGATCGTCTAAGGTAGCACTGACGGCGTGCCCCACAGTGCTGGCTCACCAGGCGGGCGGGGGCAGCATAGGTTGGCACAGCTGCCCCGCCCTTGGATCGCCCGTAAGATAACCCACATATTGCATACTCCTGTATGGAATAAACCTGCAGCAATATTTTCCCACTACAAAGTTGTCTTGTGTATTTATTTATTGCATGCTCAGACAAGGGGGGAGAGGTTGCCAATGATGGCACTATGTGGCTGTCCGCGGCCCCCACAGGGGGCCACCTCAGCAGGGCGGCCCTTTAGTGCCATCTTGGCACCACCCACCCGCTCTAGTGTCCAGAGGGGTCTGCGATCCCTCAGCTGGGCGCCTCCGTGACGTCCTTCCTGTGCGCCGGGGAGGGTGGGAGGGCTTATATGCCTCCCCTGCCCCTCCTGGCGGTCTCTTTGCCCAGCCACGCCGTCTCCCGCCCCTCCTCTTACCCGGCGTCCTGGCTGGGGGTCAGGGTATCGTGAATGTTGTAATGTTTTCCTTTTGTGTTGCAGGCGGAGTTACAGGGCGATCTGGAAGCAGACTGGTACAGTAAGGGTACCTCTGCGGCAGACCGGTACAGTAAGGGTACCTCTGCACGGCACAGTAGGGGTGCCAGGGCCAAAGACCGGGAGCCTCAGGGCAGGTTCCGGGAAAACCGCGACGGCGCCCCGTTAGTCCTTCGGGCGGTTGGGGGCCTGACCAACCGGGGGTTTGCCCTGCTACGCTCCGCCCTGAAAAGGGCGTGAGTAGAACAGACCAACGTGTCACGTGATCCGGAAGAGGATCGTCTAAGGTAGCACTGACGGCGTGCCCCACAGTGCTGGCTCACCAGGCGGGCGGGGGCAGCATAGGTTGGCACAGCTGCCCCGCCCTTGGATCGCCCGTAAGATAACCCACATATTGCATACTCCTGTATGGAATAAACCTGCAGCAATATTTTCCCACTACAAAGTTGTCTTGTGTATTTATTTATTGCATGCTCAGACAAGGGGGGGAGAGGTTGCCAATGATGGCACTAATGAAGACACGTGGCTAACGAGTAGTGTAACCCGCTGGCCATCCAGTGAGGCACGAGCAGGACTCGTGAGCGCGCCGCCCTGGGCCCCACGTCACGCAGAGTCCGCACTGTGAGCGCCGAGTCAGACGCAGCCCCCGACACAGATGTGGGCTAGCGCTGCCTGAAATATCCGAAGAGCTGGAATAGCGCTATTTTAACACCCTGCAAAGTGGTCAATCGTTGCTCGTCACCTGAACTTTTAAGGTAAGTGCAGCTGTTGAATGAGAATACGGCAGCATCTGTTGACATTACAAAAGTAAACAACAGAAGATAATGTAATAAAATACAGAGTAACATAACACAATTATAACACAACAGGGCATATCACAAAAACAGAACAGGGTACGGAAACCGAATTTCAATAACGGCACATCACACCGGCCCTCAAGAGCCTCAAATGGCTCCCAATCAAAGGAAGATGTTTCTACAAGACCGCTTGCATCACCCACAAAGCCCTTCACACACATAACCCCAACTATCTGGAGAACAAAGGGGCAGATTTACAAGCCCCTTGCGCCACTTTTGCGTCATTTTTCCCATGTTAAAAATGACGCAAAAGTGGCGCAAGGGGCTTGTAAATCTGCCCCAAACTTTCGAAAGCTGGTAGAGCCAGATCTCTAAGGAGCTCCAACGCACTTCTTCTCATACCTCCCAAACTGAAAAAGAAATCCTCCCAGACACGTTCTTTCTCTGGAAATGCTCCCACAATATGGAACTCACTCCCTAGTGGGCTGCGCTGCACCCTCATTTTCCTGTTTCAAACGGGACCTTAAACACCTACCGCTCAACAAATACTTTAACACACACCCTAACTGAGCTGTTCCCAAAGCTCACACCCACTCTGCCTTGACCAGTTGTAGCGGTTAAATTAGTGTTCCAGCGGTCCACTATGTCTTGTACATTTTTTAGCTCAAGCGGTTCCTATGTCTGCATACTGTAACTACCGCTGCGGCCAAACAATTTTCTATGTCTGTTTTTTTGCATGTACTTCAATCTAATGATCTCACGTTATATGTAAAGCGCTCTGATACCTTCGGGTCTAGCTAGCGCTATAAAAAACGTATAAATAATAAATAAATAACGCAGCACCAAAATCACAGCACAAAAGTCAGAATAGATCACCACCATAACAAAATGCCACACAACAAACGGGTGCAAACGTTCTTCACACACATTACTACCTTGTATAATACGGCGGTAAACGGAGTTTGCACCAAAGTCTGCAACACCAAGGAGATGAAACAGCAGCAGTCAAAAATATTTTGTCAACTGGCCCCCTATTGTCGCATTTGCGTGATTCACTCTAAAACAACAGCACAGTGTGGTCACCATGTAGGGAGCTAAAATGCAAAGCAAATATTTAAAAAAAAGAAAAATTAAAGAAAAAGAAATAGATAAGAAGCAAAACAAATACGTGGTCAAACTTTTTTCTGGAAGCAGGGCAAGGGTGTTTCTGGAAAATTTGGGAAGATAAAATGAGATTTCATAACTTTGTTCTCATGACAGGCGGTTGGTGGAGTGATGGCCATGTCTGCAATCTCACTGAGCAGGGCGCCAAGAGGCGGCTAATAACCTCTAAGTGCTAAGGTTCTGTGAGACGCTACGCTGATTCTACTCCCAGAAGGTGCCAAGACCAGCACAAGGCATACAAGTACTCTCTCACCCGACCACCCCGACTGCCCCCCCTCCACTCCCAATGCTGCTGGGGACTGGGAAATGGAGGGAGGCCAGCCAGCATGAAGTAAACTCGACCCCTCATGCTTCATTCCCCGTTGGGCGTGAAGTCACAAATCGACCACAAGCGGAATCTGTGCCCGGATAGGTTTTGGTAAAAACATTTGGACACGTCATTCCTTAATGGTTGCCGTAAACGTACAATCATCGCCACTGCAATTATGCGTGTCTGCAACTGTGCTGATTTCTTCAAAATTATACATTTGTCAACCTTGCCGCATAATCCATCATCAGCTGCATTACTTGGAGATTACACCCAGGGCACGAGTCAGGGATACACGCGGGTGGATGGCGTCCACCCACTTTTTTCACAGGGTGAACGCCGTCCAACCTGCCAAGAATTTGGGCCCCACTAAATAATGTGCTGAACTCGTCCCGGTGTAATTTCCAAACATCGGGACGCGTCCAGCAGCGCCTGCACGTTGTCTGCTTTCCATCTGCAACAAGCAACAACGTGCAGGCGGAGACGGGGCTTTCTTATTTAAGACTCCTGCTGGGCCCATAACAAAGGCCGAATTTGAGGGGTCATCAGGCCTCCTTTTGTGAGTCTCTAGGTTGGGAGCAGTCAGGAGCCTCACACCTGATGCAAATGAAGCGGAGGGGAAACAAAGGCTCACACCTTGTTAGCACTTCACACATACTTAAGAGAGGCAACTTTTCACTTTGTTCAGTCCCTGTTTAGGAGATATGCATGCACTGTAAGAATATCAGATGTGTTGGTCTTTCCCAGTATTTACACAAAGCAAATTGCATTTATATAGAGCTTACTTCCCCTGAGGAGGTGTTGAAATAATTTAAGTACCACTATTTGTTCTTGTATAGCCCTTCTCATTCCAATGCAGAGTGTCAGAGCGCTTTACATCAACACGTGCATATTACATGTACAGTAAATTATATAAGTATATAAATGAATGTACAGGATGTGTTACAAAAAACTGGGGGACTGCAAGGTGTAGAAGTCACATATCATCTTCCATAGCTCACTATGCTATTATCCTCGCAATGCGCTCAAACGTACACACGATAGACCTGCTAAACATATATGTGAGGGCTTTAGATCTGATGTCACTTCTTGTAATGCCACTTCCTGTAAAGTCGTGGCTTGTGATGCCACTTTCTATGATGTCAATTCCTGTGATGCCATGTGTGATGTCATGCGCCGTGATGTCGTGCGCATGTGATGTCGCGCGCCGTGATGTCACTTGCATACTGCCAAACTAGGTCTGTCCCCCCCACTTCTTTTTTTAGGACTTGTGCCCTGATTACACCCCCCTGCACCCCCACCAGAAAAAATGGGCCAGATTTATCAAGGCTTTGCACTGGTGCAAAGCCACAAAAAGTGACACAAACCGGCGAAAAGTCTTGATAAACCATTTACTTTCCAGTAAAAGTTGTTGTGTTAAGGGACATTCCACGGGTGCCGCATGTGCATTCTTATGCTGCCACCTATGCTTTTGTATGCAAAGCCCCATCTACTAACAATGCTAGACAGGGCATTGCACCAAAAATGCCTCTTTAAGGCAGGTGCAAAGGAAGAGAAATCTTTATTTTTCTCTACACATTTCGAACTTTGCATGTGTACTGCACCACACAGTACACTTTCACAAGTGGGGAAAGTTACAAAGTCTCAGCAGGTTATTTTCTACCAGTGCTAGACATCGCACACACACTTTTGCACTATTGTGAAAAATAAGTGAATGGAGTTAGACGCCCTGAAAGTGTGCCAGTGCCAGGGCAGGCCCTTTAGAAAGGTTTACTAGTGACCTTTCAGTTGCAAATGGGTGAATTCATGTGTTAAACTGGTTCTAATGAGGAGCCACTTTGATCAGACAATATTAACAGGCCATGAAATGTTAAAAAGAAAGTGCCACAATCACAGATTGTGCTGCATAATTGAACTTTTCTTGCTTCATAATTTTGTCAATCCTGCCGCATAATTTGGCCTTCCATTGCACAAAATTCCAGTGTGCCTCGTTATAACTGAGTACCTAAGCACACAAGATACAGTATAAAATGCTTGGTTGTACCAAGGTGTGTTTGCCTCTGTTATTCCGTCATACTCAGAATTAGGCCCAAAGAGCTGTGTTCACTCTTTGTGTTTACTGCAAAAATAAGACAAAGAGCAATAATCGAAGGAGGATGTCGCGATGAAGAAATAGTAATAATAATGAAAACAAACCCGATCACTTACAGAATATCGGAAACAGAAATATCGCGTGGACAGAATATCCTGTCAAAAAGGTAAGAGAACCAAAATATCGAGAAGGTAAGTGCAAATCGGTAAGTATAGACTTACTATTCTTAACTCCATATCTATGTACCTTGAAGATATATATATCATCATATATGTGGAGTTATATATAGTCAAACTTTACTTACCTATAGAAACTTACCTTCATGATATTTGTGTCCTCGTTATTCTTGACACGCTGTTTTGTCCCACAATATCCGATATTCTGTCTAAATACCAAACGTGCCTCCACAAGGAAATAACAGAGATGAAGAAATACCTGCCAGGGCCCACAGGCAAAGGAACGGAATGAATCTGAACCACAATAAGATGATGTTACGAAGCCTGGGACCAATCTGTGATTACAATACCCGATGAATGGTTGGTTTAATTGCCGGTAATCTTTATTACATGATTTTTCCTTCTTCGACCCAGTAATTACATTATGAAGCGTGGATCCGCCCCTTAAACTTAGCACTCACCCAAATCCTTTGAGATGAATGAGACCAGGAAGGAAATGGAATGAGGAGGTAATGAAAAATTCAGGAACGTCTAAGGGCGCACCAGGTGTAGTGGCACCGGGGCCCAGAGGCTTGAGGGGTCCAATAAACCCTCAGTATTTTATAATTCAGACTGAAGCTAGAAGGTGCATTTCTTTTCTTGCACTAGGTTCCACAGAAATAATTAGAGACTTCTCTCTCAAACTTTGGGACATGTTTACAAGGGGATATCACCATCAGAACATCATTTTTTTGCAACGTTCTGGTGTGCAATGCCCGTTTCCATATTTACAAAGCGGCGTTACGCCACATTTTGTGGCTTAACGCCGCCTTGTAAATACAGCCCGTTTTACACGCATCACTTTGCGGGAAAGGGGCGTGCAGTGGGTGTTGCTGTGGGTGTTCCACCACAACACTCATTGCTTTTGACGCTGCCCCAGATTTACAAGGAGGTGCAAATCTGAGGCAGCGCCAAAAACTAACACCAGGCAAGAGCAGGCGTTAGAATGGTGCAACGAGGAGAAATTACTTTTATTTCTCCTCATTTTTCTTTTTCTATGTGTGGTGCATTCTGCAGCACACAGAGAAAGAGCAAAATGCCATTAATGAAGACGATTTGCTACTTCTATGTGCGCTGCGTTTTGCAGCACACATAGAAGTAACAAATCACCATTAGTGATTGTTTATGTGCAGAAAGGGACAACTTCCTGCACATGAACAATCATCCCTGCAATGCAGGCACCCTTGCACCATGGCACAAGGGTGTCCTCTGTTGGCTCTAGTCAGCTAAATGTAGCACCAGCACTAGGGAAAACACAGGGGTGTGCTGTATTCTTGTGAATACGGCACATCCCTGAGTTCTGAAAATGTCACAGCGCGGTGCTGCCAAATTTGGCGCAGCTCCACGCTCTGACATTTTCTCGTAAATATGCCCCTTTGTTTCCAGCTTCAGGTAAATTTAATTAATTTGTGTTTAATTAATTATTTTATTGTAATTGCCTTTACTACCCCTAATGAGGCGCTAAAGCACTTTGTGGAGAGTAGCACGCTACTGCAGAACCCAAGATTGTTGCTAGTAGCAGTGGCGGCCAGTACTTTTAGCAGGGAGGGGGCAGACGGGACACAAACGCACACATAGACACTGACTCACCCATGCATTCACACACACACACACACATACATGTCTATTTACAACACTGACTCCCAAATATTCATACATGCATGCACCAAACATTAAAAAAAATCACTCTTACCTGCGCAGCTCTGTCTCATAGGTCCCAGGAGGGTTGGGGCTGCTTCCTTCCCTCATTAGCAGACCTTTGGTCACCCAATGAGGGAAGGCAGCAGTCCCTCACTCGTTACAGAGAGGAATGTGTCAGTGAGACTGCTGACCGCACCTCACTCTGTGACAAGGTGTCACTGATTGACACTACGCCCTGGGCACTTCAGAGCTTAGAACTGCAGCGCCTAGTTTTGAGGCAATCAGTGACGCTCCCCTTCCTCATAAGGGGGAGGGCCTCGAGGTGCTTTGCCAGGCTGTAGGTCGTACTCACACGAGCTGTGACATCTTCAGCCCGGCAAAGTTTAACTCAGGCAGCCAGTAGCCTGCACATTTAGCTCATGTCTAGCACCCGACGGCCTGACCTGAAAATAAAGAGTGTCTGTCAGACTTACCTTTGCTCAGCCTGTCAGACACTCTCATTTTTAGGCAAAAGGTGAGGGGGCGTGGCCCCTCAGCCCATTAAGACGGGCCGCGACTGGGTAGTAGGGTAGGAGAGTATTTATATAGGACACTAGAATACAAATCAATACACGGTTTAAAGAAGTCCTTGTGCCACTGTCCACGTTGCAGGCGCTATACCCCCCCAAGTCTGTGCAACCAGCAGCTTCTAAAGCTTCACAGATTCCAGAATGAAGCGGCTGAAGTCCGGCTGGTATTTTTAGACCTCGTTTACAGAAAACCTTCAGCTGTGGGTTTGCGAAGGACCTCTTGTGGATAATGCCACTATGTACAGTGGGGTTTGTGCCAGCCCATTGCTTACTATTGATTGACTATTTTTTCACTCTTGTTTGCTTTATTTTTATGCAATGGATTGCCTTCCTCTTCTTCTGTTTGTCCCTACCTTGGAGTATCGCTCAAGCGCATCCAGTACAGGTAAGATCGGTGGGGTGGGGCGGTGGCAGGGGGTGAGTCGACAACAACGGGATAGGAACAATAAAATACATTTATAAAACCACTTACCTTGCCCTCGCCGCATTGCCGACTCGGCGATGCGGGGAGTGCAAGGTAAGTGTCTTTATTTATTTATTTTATTTTTCCTATCCCGTTGTCTGTCGACTTATGCCCCCGCCCCACCGCTCTTACCTGTACCAGCTGCGCCTGGTGGCAGACTTGTATCCTCTCTCTGCTCACATTTAGGAATCTACTGTTTTCTTTTTCTTTAAGCACTCCATGAGAGTGAAAGTATTTTCATGCTCTCTCTCTCTCTCTCTCTCTCTCTCTCTCTCTCCCCAGCATGCTCTGTGTTGCGTCCTCCTCTCCCGCTTCCCCTCTCCCATGTGTGCTGCTGCTTGTGCTTCAAATCGACAGTGACTCCATAAGTTACTCTCTACGCCCTCTTCTCTTCTCCCACACCCTACTGCTTATGTATTTTCTGCCCCATGCCTCAAGCTACTCTCCTACCCCCTCTGCCCCTCCTCATTCCTTTACCCCCTGCCAACTCCGTCATCACTCCCCATCCCTCGGAGTCCAAACATTTTGTTTTTTAATTTACATTTTTTGGGAGGGCCTTGCAGTTGGCATTTGCTGCTGGGCTGCACAGGTAAAAATGTTTTTTTAATAATTTACCACTCCAAGTGGCCCCGTGATCTTGGAATTATAAATTTTAAAAAATTTAAATGGTGTCCGTGAAATTCTATAGGCATGTACATCAGGCGTGCAACGCCCATAGGGCTCAAAGGGCTTCAGCCCCCCCGTTGTGTGTGTCAGCCCGGGCTGAGACAGTTTCCCGGGCACACACACAGACAGTTTTTGAGCTGCTGTAGGCTGGCTGGTCAGGTGTCCGTCTTATTGCAGCCGCACCAGAGCACTTCACAGGTCTTCAAAAGACCATTTACTTGTTAACGAGGCTTTGTTGTCTTTTCACCCCTTCTTAGAGCCCCTGCATCTCCACTCTGCCTATTGCTGGAAGAATTAGCCCCCCCCCTGACATTTTTAGTAGCCCCCTCCCACCCGAAATTTGGTTCTAGTTGCCCCTCTGATGTACATGCGTAGTGACGTCTGCACACGCATGTCTTCAGTCTTGCATGTATGCATGCATATATGTTATTACCATGCGCGTGCCGACGGAGTGACACAGCCACCAGCAGCTTTTCCATGCATACGTGGACTGCATGTGTTTTTGTCATTGAGCCGCTTTTTCTTTTTTTCCCCCTTTTTTGCCGATACTGTGCAGCATTGGCAAAAAAACATTGACAAAGCCAACAAGTCAAAGAGAGCAGACTTATTGACTCTTCCATTGCTTGTTCCTATTTCTACTGACATTGTAAATGGTATTTGAACACGACCTGCTTTACATTATAAACCATCAGTACACAAGCCTGTTATCCACTTTTTGTGACACAATGATAGGTTGTTGAAAGTAATAAACAGCATTAATATAATATAGAATGCATGGGAGTCTACAATCCCTGTGTAAAATCCAGTGTCTAATTTCTTTATTACAGGCGACTTGTGGTGCATCTAGTCGCCTGCAATAAAGAAATAAGTAGCCACTCAGCTGGTATATGTTGTTAGAGTTGAGTTCCGGCCTCACAATGTCTACTGGCAGCAGCCTAGGGGACAGGCAGGTCAGCTCGCAGAGCTTAATTAAAGCTGCACTTTAGAAAACAACAACGAAACGTGGCTTTTCCTTCTCCAGCTCTGTTTTCTATCTGAACAGTGATTAGCAGAAAGGAGATATTTATGTCAACATGTTTATTTTTTCAACACTTTAGGTAAATATAGGAAAGAGAGCGTCTCTGCTTGTTTCTACACTTTCCGAGCTGCAACGTTTGGAAAACAAACTGATTAAAATATATTTTTGCAACAAATACTGCGTTTTGGCGTGTTCAGTTTTGCACTAGAGATTCTACATTTATTCTTCATGTTTACAAACATCGCATCTCCTGCATATGAAGGAGCACCACACTAAGGATTTGAGTGGTTTGCAAGAAGGGTGATGATGTAAGGAATATATAACCCCCCACTGCACACTATGAGGATATTTCAAGCAAGCTTGGACTTCCATGACCTTAAAAGGAGCTAGGCCTTCGGCCTCCTTCCTCTATATGGCCTCAGAACTCCTTGTGACTTTCAATATCCTTATAGTTAATGGCAGGGGGTACTTTATCCTATATATCATTAACATGTATCACACAGTACACCTTACACGAGTAGGAGTGAGTAAGCCAATGACAAGGCTTAGAACGCTGGCACTAACTACTGTTATTTACCTTTATTTATTCTAGGTTCAGTGCAGGGACATGGTGCTGATAGAGACAATGCAGTTGTTTACTTGCGTCTAGTGGGTGAGATTAGGGGTACGGCTGGTACTAGCTTTATTTACATCCTGGGGCGGTATTACCTGCTGTTAATTGCCCCTGGTTTGTGTTGTGCTCTTGCCTTAGGCTAACTCCCATTTTTGCAGGGTGAGCAATTACCAACAGTTAGTGCTTCTGCAGAGGGTTTTAGTCGCAGTTAATACCCTGAGCACAAGTCGGTATGTTTACTTACATCACTGGCACTGGGAGTGGGAGTGGGGGAGGGACTGTGAAAGAGGGTAGTAAAGGTTATGTCTGCCAGTACAAGCAAGGTTCATTGTTGAGGTGGGTTTTGAGAATGATGATGCATTCGTGGAGGGTGTAGAGCGGAGTCCGAATTTGATTAATCAGAAGGGATTGGGGCGAGAAGAAGAATTGAGCTCTCGTGAGACTGATCTTGGAGAACAGGAAGGAGATGGAGGTCACCAGAGCGCAGGTGTCCAGAATGGATCTAGCGGGAGATAGTTGTAGACCTGTAAACGGGATAAACTTGGAAACCTCGAAAAGGACCGGAACTCCGTTCTACAGCTGGAAGATCAACCAGCCTTACGTCACCAGATGGAGTGGGATGAGCCCGTGGGAGAGTAAAGGACTCTGGGATTGAAATACTGATGGCTTTGTCAAGAGGAGAGCCATGGTATTTTCAGAGATAAGCACTTAGACTATTAGAGAAGTGAAGTTTGTGAATCATCAGTGAGTTTTCTAAGGATCTTCGCAGGGAAGAGGTGGAGCGGAATCATTTTGATGTTGAGCAGCCAGGATCTTGCAGCAGTGGCTGTGGTGGAGGTGAACGAGTGTAGGTGCTTCTCTGGCAGAGGAGCGTCGCCCCACTGCTGGAGCCAGCAGATGAAAACATGAAAAATAAAATAATAAAGCAATTTTATTATCATTTTTTTTTCCAACACAGAGCCAAGTCTTGGGGGCAGGGTTGTCCTGACGACAGCTGCAAGCTTGGAAGAGGAGTGGTGGGCACTGCAAGTGCGCATGTCGGTTTGGCCGGCTGTCTTAGGACGATTTCTCAAGACTCCAACCCGAGCTGTGTTGCACAGCCAGGTGGTGAACAGCAGGCACAGACTCCTCTCATACTGGGTAATGGTATTACCAGCATGAGAGCAGCATCTGGATTGGCGCAGGGGAGTCTGGGAGCCTGTGCACTAGCAAAGGAGCAGAAGAGCACCAAGGCGGCAGGCAGCAGGTAAGTTATATTTTATTTTTTTGTCATTGTTTCCAGCACTGCCCGTCACTTTTCGCTGGCAGCAGCCGCTACTGCTTTTAGGTCAAATTATGTTCAAGATTTCTTGCAAAGGAGAAGAGGGGTCAGGACACCTGAAGGGAACAAGAACTGAAGGTGAGGAGTTGAATGAGACTTGAAAGGTTATTTTAGTTTTCATAGTAATGAGCACGAGGGATTGCTTCGCCATTTAATAATATGCAAACTTCATCCTTGTAATGAGATCACAGTCCTGAGCCTAGGTGAAGACAGATTCAAGTTTGTAGTCCTTAAGTAAAGTCTAAAGCTTCTTGGGATAGGCCCAGCCTAGCTACAGAATCTGTCCCTTTCTTCAAGAAACCCAAGACCTAGCAGGGCCTGGTCCACCATACAACCCACATTCAACCTATGTAACATGAGGCAAATGAATCAAAGTTCACGCCTCAGCAGTGGAAGGTCCATGACGCTAAGAGGAAATCTCAAGAATCGGAGCATTTGCGAAAGAGCTGAAGACCACACTGTTCAGGCAAACCTTTGGATCATAAGTTCCAAGAACAGCATCCAACCGCTGTAGACTGAAACAGGAGGCAACACAATCATGGACATTAAATTAAATGTTTTCTCCGTGTGTTGAATAGTGTATGTTCCTCAAACTGGGTGAAATATGTGTGTGAAGTATGAATGCGAGAGTGTGGTAAGTAAGGTTGTGATGTCTTGTGAGCTGGTTGTGGTGTGAGATTGATTACAGTACAGGGGTTTCTGTATATAAATATGTTTTATGATGTATTACATTATGAATCACTGATTTAAAAAAACTTTTCTTCTGTATAAATAAACAAAAAAAGAAATGTTAATGTATTTTGAAAATGATTTTTACTCTTTGAAAAAGTTGAAAAAATGAATTTTATAAATAAAAAACAGTAATTGTATAAATAAAACACCGCTGTTTTTTTGATACAGTAAAGGGACCGCCCAAGGAGCTTACTATAGCCGCTGTTGAAGAGATACAGGTCGAGTGGGAGTGCTCTTGGAGCGTTTGTTTCAGTTTTTTGGTTCTTTTCCCCCTCCTCCCAGACCTAAATTATCACTTTAGGGGGTACCTTTTGTATATTATCCAACTGCTGTAGAGACATGGCCACACCCGAAAGACTCTATAAATTCTACAGGACTAATCTTAGCTCTGTTGTGGAGTCTGGAACACCACTCAGGCTCTTTTACCCACTCGTCATGAGAATAAACAATCTGAGGTACTTGCCACCATTTTCTTAGCTCCCACCTACAGACATCTGGTAACTTTCTGTTGTTTAAGACCTATTGTGTATGATAACAATACTTAGAGTGTGCTTTAAGTCAGTCCATTGCTTACCATTCGTTGGCGTTGTTGTCAGTCTAATATGCTTGTTTCTTATTCTATAGCATGCTTTCGTCTTCTTGTGTTTGTCTTTCTCCTGGATCATAGCTTCTTTACTATCCTTTTGATGGGATGGCTTGCTTTTTCCTCCGATCCATATCAGGAAACAATTTTTTCTGTTTCTTTCAGAACTTCATGGGGGTGCATGCATTTTCTTGCGCTTACCCCTGTTTGCTGCATTACCCTTTACATTCTTTCCCCACTCACGGTCTCTGTGTTGCTTCCCTCCCACCAAGCTCGTCCGTTGCTTCCCCCGACTTTCCTGTCTTTGCTCAGCCCTTTTTTGTCACTTTGTTTTAAAAAGCTCCTGTGTTGCTGCCCTGTACCTACCTGGTGCTTGTTGCTCAAGCTGCTCGGCGGCATTACTTGTACCCTCCCTCCCCGCAGCTACATCCACCATTGCATTCTTTTATTTATGTAGTCAACGGCCACCAAAGATTCGGAACTATACCAATACAATTCTAAAATTCTAAGAACACAGTGAATAGATGCATTATACATACTAAGTTAAACCATAACACATCTTCTTCCTTTACAATACAAAAAAAGAGATATTATCAACCCATCAATTTTTTTAATTTTTTTATGGAGTTTTATATAGCGCGAACTTGACCCGAAGATATCGGGTATCAGAGCGCTTTACACGAGCACCAGTTGCGTTACATTAGAACACATTCATTTTTTTTGTTAGGCACGGGGTGATTAAGTGATTTGCCCAGAATTACAGGATGTTCAGCGTCATTGCCGAGACTCGAACCCGGTTCCCCTGATTCGATGTCGACCGCCCTAGCCGTCAATAATATATACAACGTAATAGCATACACAAAGCACAAGGTACAACAGTACAAGTAGCAATGTACCCAAAATGGACATATGTGGACCCAAACATTACGATAATGAGCACACACATCTTCCTTCTTCACGTATATAATCAGCAAGCCATTTTGATTTACGTCTCAGACTTTTGTTTTTACCTTTCTCTTTTATGTGGTCCCCAATACATTGATCTTGTTCATCAAACACTTGAGGAACCTCTTCACTGTCTTGTTCATCACACTTCTGAGGAACCTCTTCAATATCCTGAGCTTTCCTACCTGAATCCTCCATCACTTCCTCATCCCTTTTACCCCTTTGATGTATCTGCGCTTCACGTCTCTCTGATTCATCCCAGTCCATATACTTCCTACCATTACTTCCCCTCTTGTACACATTAGTTTCACCTTTTAGCATCGCTATTGTTTTCAAATTCTACACCTTTGCATCACTTAGCTGAACAGCGTAGCGAAGGACCTTGATAATCTTCATAGCAGCAGAATATTGACTCTCTCATTTACGTACCCTCCAAAATACTTTTATTTGACCCACACTCCTACCTCCACATTAGCCATTACAGAACCTCTCTGAGAATTATCTTGTTCCTTATCTTTGATGTGAGCATTAATAATCCTTTTTCTTACCTCTTCCGCAGATACATTATTATTCATTGAGTCCACTAACCAATCAAGAATACTCTTAGTTCTGGTGCTTCTACCACTTGTAACTTCAAAATGGGTGACCCCCCTGCACGTTATTGACCAAAGTCCTGTGAGTACAGACCTTTTTTTACACTCGAGGTTCCCAATCCTCATTATTGCTATTAACAAGTTGAATGGCACACTTGAGCACCCTATTAAATCACTCAATCATGCCATTGCCACTGGGTTATAGAGGGACGCGGTACGTTGTTCAGTCTCCAGTCTGGGGAAGTAATTCATAGGTTTACTAGAAGTAAATTGTACCCCATTATCACTTATGACTTGAAGAGGTAACCCCTCACTAATGCACTCTGTCTTTGAAGTTTAACACAGAATCAGTATACATTTTATTTACTACTATGACTACAGGCCAGCTTTAAAAACGTCTATAAGTGCAATGACATACTTGGATTGGACCCATGATGCCAATTGCTACAGCATCCCACGCTTTCCTAGGAACTATTGGGTCACACATATTCGGTCTGAAGGTAGAGAAGAATTTAGCAGCATTGACACAAGCCGTACAGTTGCTTACTAAGCTCTCTAAACTCACATCCATCCCAAGCCACTAAAACAATTTCTTCATATCTTGTATTGTCTTAATAATACCATAATGTGCTTCATGGCACAGCTTAAAGATGTTCATTTTTAAGGTATCGGAGGGTTACTACCTTATCCCCTCTTTTTAGCCAAAGCCCATTCACTGTCAATTCATTTCTTACTTCCCACTTCTTTCAGGGTGGGGCTCAGGGCACACTTATTCGGGCAACCCTATAACACATAATTGATCGTCTCCTGCAAAATAAAATCTTTCAAACTCTCTGCCTCCCATTCTTTTTCATTAATAGCAGGTATACCTTGATCATGTGTTAATGCAATATGAAAGTCCTCCCAGTCATTCTCCACGGTTTCTTTAATGTCTACTGTCATTCTAGATTTTTTTAAAAGTCTGCAGTTACATTCTTTCTTCCTGGAACATATTCCACACTATAAATGAAATCTTGCAACCTCATTGACGTTCTAGCAATCTTTTCCGAAGCCTTAACCACACCCTCAGTGGTTAGTTATTTCACCAAGGGTTTGTGGTCCATCCGTAGTACGGATTGTTTACCCCAAATGAATGACCTGAAATGTTCCAACGCCCACACACAAGCCTAAGTCTCTTTCCCAATTACAGAGTACTTCTCTTCAGCCGGGGTCAAGGCACGTGATACGAATGTTACGGTAGCTTCCAGTCCCTGTTTTTCTGCATTAGGACATCACCTAGGCCCTTATCACTGGCATCTCTTGTCACAATTCTCAATAACTCAGTATCAAAACTATTTAAGGTTGGTGCATTAGCTACATCTTTTTTTATGTCATTAAAATCATTTTGGCATTTCTTGCTCCAAACAAATTTATATTTATTCTTTAGTAGTTGTTTGATATAAAAAGATTTGTATGGAAACATTTTTACATACTTGACGTAATATTCAGATAACCCCCAAAAAGATCTTAAGTCCCCCCTATTCAAAGGTGCAGGTGCTTTGAGTATGGCTTCCACTAAGGGTGGTTTGGGTACGATAGTCTCCTCCTACCGCACGTCCTAAATAAGTGACAGATTGTATAGCGAATTCACCTTTTGAATATTCAACTGTTAGCTCCTTGTTCTCCAGAATGTTCAATACCTTCTGTAAAATATCCTCATGTTCCTCCTTATCCTTTCCAAACATTAAGATGTCATCAAACCGCTGACATTTTTCATTTTACCGAACAGTCGATAAAAAACAGCGGCCACGATGCTAATCTGAGCGGCATCCTCTTATACTGATAGCAGCATCCTACCGGTGTGATCAAAGCTGTGTACTATTTACTTCCTTCATGCAGCGAAATGCGGTGGTAAACCGCAGACAGATCTAATGTTGAAGGCATGTAGCACCCTTCACTAAGGTTAACATTTCAGAAATTTTTGGAAGAGGAAATTTGTCAACTACAATGAAAAGACTTCATGAAGGGCTGAAACTCATAACCTGTCTGCCACAATGTCTTCTTTTACACCATTAAAGATCCTTACAGAGCCAAGAAAATTCTATAAAATGGCTGGATTTTGTAGGTGTTTCAAGGACTCGTAGACAGTCTTGTAATGTATAGTCTGAGGCAATAATGTTAAACAAATCAGAAATATTCCAACACTGAACCACCAGCCAGCAACAGCACTGCCAGCTGCTCGGGAGCCTCCAGTCAACGCCACCAAAGATTCCAAACTAAAGCATACAGTTCTAAAATTATAAGAACTCATTAAATACATGCATTATGCACATGAAGTTACAACATAACACCCAGCAGCTTCAATTTGCTGCTCGGGCATCTCCTTTCTAAAGGGTTGTACGACGGAACAACACAGGGAAATACATCGCATGCCTTAACCACTCATTTTTTACCATGTATTTTTTTACAACGCATATGTTTTTACAACGTATGCCATTACCACGCATTGTTTATATATATAAAAACAATGTATTTGTGGGGGAGACCCCCCCAAACCTAACAATTTACCCTAAATGCGTGGTAAAGGCATGCTTTGTAAAAGCATACACGTGGTAAAAACATGCGTGTTAAAGGCACAACGTGGTAAAAACCTCGTTGTAAAGTCTGTATCCCTTCTAAATAATGTACTTTCACACACTTTTTAGATTTTTTAATTTATTTCTCAAATATGGACATCGGCCATCTTTGAATGGTTAATTGAAAAGAAAAAAATGGCCACCACAACATTATGACACATACGTGCACCGCCGTTGTGGCACAAGCAAGCATATATGCTATCAGGCTGGGGACAATGTAGCATCTTGGCACATATGTGCACATTAACAGCTATAAATAACCATATGCACTTTAGTCTGACCCCACTCTGAATGGAGCTCTGCTGCGCAAACCGACAGGCCACATGCTCTTTATGCATGTGGCCCGTAAATAAAGGCAAATGTTTCTTGTAAGTGATCAGAGTTAAAAAGAGAAGAGTTTTTGTTATTGGCTCATTTACTCGGTGATGTCACAGACTAGCAACAAGGCGCAGGACTTGGCACCGCGGCAAACCATGATGATTTTCCAAGACCTGCTGCCAATTGGTGATTTCACTATGCATGTGATTACATAATTGGAAAGCTCCCTCCAGGCTACCTTTTGAACTTTACAGAAAGTCAAGGAAGTAATTTAGGCTTGCTTCAAGTGCCTAAAGAGGTGGGCAAACACGTCCATAAGGCGCGGTAAGGCCGCCACCTCACACCACAACCAAGGTGGCACCAAAGTCACTGTGCTGAATTGCACGTGGTAGCTGAAACTATGGCCCCTGTGTGGGTTGTACAATCATACACTGTTGCATTTGTCCTCAAAAAAGTTTCACCATTTCTGCTAAGTTACTAGCGTGAGGTCCTACCTTGCAGCTAACAATGAAGGCATTTCCTGGCCTTCACAGTAATAACTGATACCTGTAGAGCTTCCACATCTGCACTTCAGAAGGCAAGGATACATTTACTCTTTGAGACTTGAGTCCAAGCCCAATCCACAGGTTCATGCCTCCAGATGTGTGTAGCCTCCTCCCATCAAGTGACCCTCTGCACGTTTGCCTCTTTCCACTGCTGTCTCAGAAGGGCAGTGTGCTTCGTTAAGTGTGAATCCAAGGGGGGCATTTCAGATATTGCAGCAACTCAATTTCAGGACATTTTGTCATATTTTATTTAGCTTTATTTGGATGTTAGCAAGGCGCAAAACCTTCTTCAATGGCCGCCAATCACTATTTTATTGTATAGTATTTGAACTGAGAGTGCTTTAGACCTCGAACTAGAAGACAAAGCACATTTAGGGATGGTTAGCATGAGACTTGGGAGTGTTGTGTGTAAAAAACTGGGTTATTACTTGAGTGGGATAAGTACCCTCCTCAAGTAATATTCACAGTCCTGGTCAGGGTGAGCCCGAAAGTGACTAAATTAACCTGAGCTCAACCCTCTGGTTGCTGTGGCACAGAGCAGACAGGCTTTACTTAGGGCAATGTGTAAAGTATTTATACAGTACAAAAAAAGTAATAAAGTCAAAATGGAAAACAATGTTAGAGTTGAACACGTCTTAGAAACAAACAAAAATGTAATAAACAAAATGACACCAAAGTGACATAAATTCAATGAGGGGAAACTGAGATAGGATTTTTAAAGTTTTAAGTAGAAATAGCACAAAGAAGAGCAAAATGCCAATGACAGTCAATGATCGATGTAGAACAGGACCTGGGCACAAGTTAACGCTGACCCAATGGAGTATGGGTCGGATACTCTTACCAGGTTCGTCCTTTGAGTCCCAGCCCACCACAGGAGTACACTTTTAAGGCACCCCACAGGACCTTAGGGAAGGCACTTAGAGGCTCACAGGGTGGCAGACAGAGGCTAGTAGGAGGGTCCAGTTGCCACTGGTCTGCTGGGCAGCTGCAGGAAAAGACCTCTTGTAACTTGTTGTGTCCCTATAGCTGTAACAGGAGGTCAGCCTTATGATCCTTGGAGTCCACTTCTTTGTTCTTGGTACAAGAGGGAGAGCAGTCTTTCTAGGATCTTCTCAGGTCTCGGACGCAGGTTCGGTCCTCTTCTGATCTTCCACAAGTCCGCCCAAGAGTGTTCTGAAGTGGGTACCTGGAGATGCCATATTTATGCCTGGCATGACCTAATAGGTAGGAATGACCCCTCGCGAGGCCCCAACTAATGGGGGTAAAGGTTCCCGGTACTAACTCTACCCATTTTGGGCATTTTCAAGATGGTCCAAGTCTTCAGCCATACTAAACTAATGCTCTGAGGTTTCGGAGTGATTGTACCATGTAATCCTAGTGTCCTAGTAACTGTGTAACAAGCGTGACAATTCACTTGATGCCTGACCGCACAGCTGGATAATTACTTAGGACAGAATCAAACATTGTTACACCAATATATATACTTTCAAACAAATTATTTGATACAATTGCATTGGACTATTTATTCTCTGCAGATCATTCTCCGCTGTTGCACAATCATATTATATAGAAACCATATTCAATGTGTCATAGGTTCATATCAGTGACAACGTATACAAAATTTACAAATAATATTTCCAATGTTTCATATGTGGACAGAATCCATCTTCTCTCAAAAATGGTCCCAATGCATTTCGGGATAAACAATCCCTTCTTCAGGGGCGTGAGAGAAACAAGCTCAAACTAGCTGAATGTAATGGAAACGAATGCAGGAATGCGACCTGCTTCAACTTTGTGCCGCAGATGCAGCTGTGTAATCCTAAACGGAACAAGCGGTCTCGCCATTTGGTATACAATGTGCCTCTTTAAAATGAAGTCAACCTCATAATGCTCAACGTTTTGTGTGATGTGTCCTCCCACATCTAACACTAAAATCCACTTTTAGGCAACCCTGTCCCCCAACACACTTATAGACCGAAGTCTGATAGAACAAAGCTGAGCTTTCATGGACCAGTCAGTGAATGCTACAAATAGTTTTGGCATTCTGTTTCCCTCTTTTGAAGTGCACCCCAAATGTCATATGAAAAACCACAGAAGACCTGTCAAGCAGGTCTTGACACTGCAGCAGGATCTGACACTGTGATGTCAACAAGAGAACCACTGTGATGGAGCGGGGTTGGCATGGGGGAGAAAATAAGAGTGCAGGGCCGGGTGGTAGCTACATCTGCTTGTGACACGGTAGGCCTCTTTGATTGACTTTTCTACAATGAAAATAGCTTTGAGGTCGTAGTCATTGTCAGGACATAAACTTTTATATGTTCTACTTTTTAATACAATGCAACCCGCCTTATGGGCAATAAGGCCTTATTAGTGGCGACTTATAGATATTTAAAAAGAGGGTTTTAGGCCTGTCAGCAGGGGTTGTTTTTACAGGTCGAATTTGCAGTTTGAAACTGCATGGCCAGTCTACTGGTAGTCATGTTTATATTGTTACTGTAGTAGATGGCACAAAGGTGGTGCTGCCCTATCAGACATTTAACTTACAGGCTCTGGCACCAAATATTAGGTACCATATACAGGCATCATATACTGGGGACTTATAGATAAGTTAAATATGTCAATCAGGAGTATTTAAACCTTTTTACCATGTTGAAAGGAGGAGCACAAGCACTTTACCACAGGGTTAAGTGCATGTAATTCTATATCCAGCAAGAATATGTTTCAGCAAAAATGCAAAAGAATTTGGGGTACCCTGTCGAAAGGGCAAAGTTCCAACATCATGGAGAGAAGAATGTGTCTGTCGTGTGCAACTTCACAAGTGAAGGACCTCATCTAGAGTCACGATTTCATTCGACTGCACCATTTCAGGATTCCCTGTCTTATTACAATTATAGCACAGAACCTGCCTCTCTACAGATCAGTAATGACTTACGCAAAACTCTCCACGAAGGCCACCTGTGTGCTACTTCTATTAGACAGATACTGTAGATCTCAACATCCTCCTTGACGCACTCAAAAACAGGATGTGGACACATTAAGATGTTCTCCAATGTTCAAATCATCCCTATTTGTCAGGTCTCAATGTATTGTTTGTTTGTTTATTGAGTTTTATATAGCGCTGGCTAGACCCGGAGGTATCAGAGCGCTTTACATAAGGAACAACAGAATAATTTAAACTTTTTTCACAGAAATTTTAAAGTAAATGAACAAATCATAAGAGGCAGAGAAGGAAAGGGGGGACAAGAATATGAGTAAAAGAATAGGTGGGGGAAGGGGGAAGGGAACCTGAGGGGGAGGGAGTAAAGGCAGTCCGGCAAAAGAGAAAACGTTCGACTCAAAAGTCAAGGTATCATAGCGATTAACATAAGGTCAAGGTACAGTAATTTAAAGACATAAGTTGCACGGATTTAACAAGGAGAGTGGAAAAATCATAGGGGGAGAGAAGGTAGAGGGGGACAAAAGTAGTGTTCTGCGAGAGGGTGAGGGGAGAGGAGGGAACCGGGGGGATGGAGTTAAGGCAGACCAGAAAGAGGGAGAAAAACGTTTGAGGATCGTCAGGGGAGAAAGGAGGAAAGGGGGAAAGGACAGAGGTCGAACAAGATGGTGGGTCCGGGTCCTGGGAATCGACGGTGGCCAGCAACAAAATGGCGGGCTGAGCAAAAGTCAAAAAGTCCATAGATACGAACCAGGGAGCAGGATTTAAGTGCAAAAAAGTCAAAGGGGGGGGACGCAGTTCCAAAATCAAAGGCGGGTGGAAGGGAGAAGAGGCGTGCAGGCTCGGGACCACTGGGGCATCGGTGTAGGCAATCCGCCGGTCGTGGTTCCCGCATCCCCATACCTGGAAAAGGTCTCTCGGGTCTAAGTCGGGGACGAGGCGGAGCACATCCAGGCAGACGGCCAGCATGGGGAGGCAGCGAGGCAGCAGCGAGGACTGGCAGACAGCCGATGAAGACAGAGCTGCGCCATGGCTGGCCCCATCATCAGCCATCCGCGGCGACTCGCTCCGAGGAAGGGAGCAGAGGGAGAAAACAGCAGCAGCGGCGGGACGAGGAATGTCATGCCCCGATGTCCAGCTGGGTAGGTGACGGCCGCGGGAGAACCCGGGCCGGACTCCTCGATAGCCAAACCAAGCGGCTCCACTGGGCATCAGCCAAGTCGTCTCGATGTCCCGGAAGAGTGGAATCACGTCCCAGAGCAATCCGACACCATCCGGAGCCATCCGAAGGTGCCACAGCTGCGCCGAGGCTGGACAGTCATCAGGAATCTGCGGCGATTAGCTCCGAGGGAGGCGGCAGAGGCGGAAAGAGAAGCATCAGCGGGATGAGGTAAGCCATGCCCCGATGTCCGGCTGGGTAGGTGATGGCCGCGAGAGAAACCCGGGCCAGACTCCTCTTTAGCCGAACCAAGCGGCTCCACCGGGCATCGGCCAAGTCTTCTCAGTGTCCGCTGTCAGGATACGGGAGAAAATTACGGGGAAAAAGGGGTTTTAAGGCCAGAACGGCAATCACTGACCGGGAGCTCCCGGCCAGAGCTCCTCACCGGACGGCCATCTTGCCACCTATTGATATTGATACCTTATTGAGATAGCATTCAGGTGGTACACGGTGTTCCTCAAGGATCAATATTACCACTCGTACTCTTTAGTACATATGTTAAACCCCTATGGGATCATCTGAGCACAACCGTTCCTTTCAACAGTGTGTAGACTGTACACAAATTGGCAGACTAATCTTTAATTCACTTGATTCGATTAAAAGACTGAACTCACTTTGTGGCACATCATTTTCGAGTGCAGCCCTGTTCCCATATTACCTATTCCTACGTTCAAAGGGAACCCTGGCACTCTCTGCATTTAACTGAGGATTTTCTATTAGTCTGTATTTTGTAGGATTTACGATTTTGTATGCTTTTGTTTTTTCTTGCATAATTCCACTAAAAAATTACTGAACAAAAACGATAAACCCACAGCTTGCTATCAACCAGCAATGCATGGGGCAAAAAAAATCTCAAATTCAATGCCACCAAGACAGACATTCTATTCATAACTAATAAACAAATCAAAACTGCTGTTCTTACTTGGATGCAAGCATTAAAAGACGCAACTATCAAACCAAAAACAGCTATTGTAGTAAAATCCCCAGTCTTCTTACTCATCGAAAATCTCCAATTCTATACCCACATAGAAGCCATGGCAAAAACTGTGGCAGTGCATATACAAAAAAATAAAAAATTGAGATAGTCTTCAAGAGTCTACACAGAAGGTGAAACCTTGCTCATCTCTTGCTCAGACTACATGTGCCTTCTTCACTGGCCTCCCATAAGAAACAAGCATTGACGAAGCCAAAAGGTCTTGCTAGAGCTATTGGCTTTGGTAATGTATTTTAGCCATGTTGTACACAGTGTGACTGCTGTTCAGAATGGCTAAAGGTTAGTGGCATGGAGTGGAGTAGAGTGTCACAGAGTGCCGTAGAGTGGCATGACGTAATTGGCATAGAATGTCATAGAGTGGAGTGTCTTAGAGTGGAGTGGCATAGAGTGGAGTGGTGTAGAGAGGAGTGGCGTAGAGTGGAGTAGAGTGTCATAGAGTGGAGTGTCATACAGTAGAGTGTCGTATAGAGAGTGTCATAAAGTGACGTGGGGTGGAGTGAATTAGAGTGGATTGGATAAGAGTGGATTCGAGTGGTGAGAAATGAAGTGGATTGGATTAGAGTGGAATGGAGTGTATTACAGTGGAGTGGATTGGAGTGGACTGGATTAGAGTGGATAGGAATGGATTGGAGTGGACTGGATTAGAGTGGACTGGGGTGGAATAGAGTGGATTAGAGGGGATTGGAGTAGTGAGGATTGGAGTGAATTGCATTAGAATGGATTGGGGTGGACTAGAGTGGATTAGAGTGGAGTGGATTAGAGTGGAGGGGATTGTAGTGAATTGAAGTGGATTAGAGAGAAGTGGATTGGAGTGGATTACAGTGGATTGGAGTGGATTACAATGAAGTGGAGTGGAGGGGAGTGGTGTGGAGTGGATTGGATTTATTTGGAGTGGCTTGGAGTCGATTAGAGTGAAGTGGAGTAGAGTGGAGTGGAGTGGCAAGAAGAGCAAAACAAATGCACACACAAAGAGGCATCTTTGACAATTGCTGTCAAGCAAGTACAGAGCTCCTAGAACTCTGGCCCAAAAGCACGTGCTAAAAAATATGACCTTGTGTAATGTAACTTGTGCTCATTTAAAGCACTCTCGATCACGTCGAGTTCATGCCATAAAACAAATTGCAAAAAAAAGAAGCAACAGCACTTAAATTACAGCTGGACACTAATTAAGAGAAATCAGTTTGCACTTCATCCATGTGCCACACAAAGAACAGAAATGACGCAGGAACTGATGTCTAGGACGCACTGCCGAATTAAAAGGCAGTTAATAAGAGTGATAATGATGCTGACAGATGGTAAGTAAGGGGCAGGCTAAACCCCATTTTAAGGATAATTTTTTCTTTTAGATCCAATAGGTTGCCATGCGGCAGTAGTGCATGCGCACTGCCTGCAGGCTCAACCTAAAAAAGACACCTCACTTCATTGAAAGTTGTTCTCCGTGAACGAGACAACTTCCTAACAATAAAACAAGCACTGGCAAAGCCAATAGGTCTGGTTATAAACTGCCAACTTATGTAAACACAGGTATTCATGAATGCTGTTTGTGTGTACTGCATGCACAAATACTCTTTCACATGTTAAAACCAGACCTTGTGGCTTTGCCAACATAGGTAAAAAGTACAAAAAAAGGTTCCTTCTCTTAAAAAATGCACATAGAAGACAAATAATTGACTGTAGCAATGAGTGTGGTGATTCAGGGTACTTTCCAGATGTAAAATAGTCCCTCGTACTCCAATGGAACAGCATGTTGTAGGGTGGAAGGATGCACCAAACAGCCAATAGCATGATTTGAAAGAACTGGGAAAAACACACTAAGTCATGCCGACAGCTGTGTGGTCAAGCCATGCTTAAAAATGAGCAAATGACTCCTGCTCTGTCAAGCCTTTCAAAGACAAATACCCTGAAAACATCCACCTCATCACCCATAAATATATGAAAAAGATCCCCCAAAACTAAAGAAGATTTGGGATACTTAGAAGCAGAAACAAACTCCTTCTTGACATCACACTCTGCAGAAAAAGAACTACCTGCTCCAGATCCTTCTGATGACTAGCTCCATCAGGCCTCCATCCCAGTTACCATCAGAAATTACACACTCCTTTCACAGCCACTGAAAAACCTTCCCAAAAGCAAATATATGAACCTCTGATCCCAGACAGAAAAGCCCTACTTGGATGAGGTTATTGACACCCTGTAGCTAAGAAGATAACTGTACAGTAAAGAGAAAAGACAACATGTCAGCCATGCTTCTAATGAAAGATGATGACATTGTAGAGAAGAAGTACCAAACTGTTAACAATTAAGTCAAGATTTACCGTAAATCACTCCATAAATTGAACTGAAACTGTAAATTAATTAATACATATATTTCATGTCATTTGTATGTCTGTGGAGGAAGGGCATTATCTACAATTGAATTTAGTAAGTTTATTGGCACCAGCTTCTTAAATAGTGCCATATGGAATATTTGTATACCAATGTATTGCACATTGGTGCATGGATTTTGTAGATAGGTCTTTGCATGTCACATCATGGGATATTCTGGTGTACTCAATTATGAGTTTCAAGCTTTGACACTTTTTAGGCAACACTAGACTGCCAATTTCTTCTTGTATAGAGCACTGTTGTAGACACACACTATTATGGATAACTGTGTAGGACCCCTTCTTCTCTTTTTCTTTCTCTTTTCTCCTTTCTATGCTCTTCTTCTTTGTACTAGGTGATGGTCTGACCAATTGTTCATATGAGATTTGTTATTACAGTATGGGTTGGTTCAGATGTATATATTATATTTGTTTTTTAGGTACCCCCGTTTTGATTTGTCTCTGTGACACAGTATTCTATTTGGGCGAGGTCCTGATGAAGGTGGTTCACGGTGTGTGTTATTCCACCGAAACGCGCGTCGACCACGTGCGCCCAGACCTTTTGGCTTTGGTTATCAATTTTGCCCATTGGAAACGTTTTATATCTATGTGTTCCTTATACCCAAATGTGTATATGTGTCTTGTATGACTGTGAGCGAGTGTAAGGAATGAATGTGGATTATTGTTAGATTGATTATTCTGTTGGGGGCTAAGAGTATGGAATAATTATTTTTGTATTATATTATTACATGAGATGTGTTCTTTTAATAAATGAATCTATTATATAATTGATGTGTACTGTTTATAACAAATAAGAAAATTATAAAAATGAAAAATAAAAGGAATCTTTATAAAAAAGATGTACAAGTTCATTTGAGTATCATACTTTTGTAGTTTTGTACCTGAACCTTAACCCATACAAGATTGAATCTTTTGTAAAGAAATATAGGTCTAAGGGGAGAGTTTTTGTCTTAGTTGATTATTTTCCCCTCTTTCTCCCTGACCGTTGAGCATTATAGAGGGGGTCCCTGTATTTACAAGTATGTCTGTGACCACAACAGTAGAGTGTAACTTGATCTGCCTTCACTCAAAATGTGTGCAGTCAGTGCTTAATTGAACCCGTGGTTTCTCGTGCTCGGCACCAGCACTTAATTGTCAACCTTCAAATGCGCCGTCAACGTACACCCCCTCCCTCTGAAAACCACTAAGAAAATGGCCCTCCAAGACAGAATCAATGCCAACGCACACAACAGCAAAGAACTCTTCTCCATCGTCAAGGAGTTCGCCAGGCCCAACAGCGAGACCACAGACGTGCCCCCCTCCCAAGACCTCTGCAACAAACTAGCTACCTTCTTCCACCACAAGATCAGGAAGATCTAGAACAGCTTCGAAACCCTAGACCCGGCCACCACGCCAGCCACCATCACACACAACCAAGCCGCACCCCAACAGACCGTGCTCTGCTGGACCCCACTCACAACAGAGGACACACTCAAGACCATGAAGAGCATTCACTCAGGTGCCCTGACAGATCCCTGTCCGTACTACATCTTCCACAGAGCAGCCGCCGCCATCGCCCCCCAGCTTTGCTGCACCATCAACTGCTCCATCGAAGCCGCCACCTTCCCCGACAACTGGAAACACGCCGAGATCAACACCCTGCTGAAGAAGCCATCCTCAGACCCAACAGACCTCAAGAACTTCAGACCAATCTCACTCCTTCCCTTCCCAGCCAATGTCATAGAGAAGGCCATCAACGCCCAACTCTCCGAGTTCATCAAAGTGAAGGTAGTAATTGTGTTGGAACTGTCATTGGATAGCGCTGGCTGGGGCAATGGTGGTGCAGGCTGCAGTGGCCTCCTGACGAGGGCCCTGGCACTTATGTGTTTTTTACAAATTAACCACTCCATATAGCCGTCTGAATCCCCGAGGGTTAACTCATGTCTTGTAAAGCAACTCTAAAAAAAATGTAAGAAATGTGGTTGTGGTTATCTGCTCGATTTAACAGGGTGAAACAGTAGTTATATCTGTACGTTCTTTTATTATACTGTACAGAGATAACTTTATGGATATTCCATCATGTTCAATAAGAGATTATTCTTGCCATCAAAGTCGCATTTTGAGGAAAGAAGATTGCTCTCAGATTCTGACTGAAGCAATGCTGCTGTCTGCAACTGGTTCCCATTCACTCTGGGAAACAGAAGGCCCAGTCTGCAGCATTTCCTCCCAGCCCATCGACTTCTTGACTACTGACGCAAGGTGTCTGCTCAAACATGCGATTTTCCCAGGAATGGCTAAAGGTGGAGAATTGCACCGTAAGGGACTTTACATAGCTCACCAGGTCCTTCAGAAAAAGGGGCCTAAATATCAGGTGTCCAGGATAGGCCCACTGACTCACTCTAGAGCCCACCCCTTTTAACTGTATTGCCTGATCTATGAAACCTCTGCACCACCCACAGGGTCTATCGCCCGCCATGAGTATATATTTATCAGAGGCGCTGTTTCCATTCTGGCAATGGCTGCCAGTAACCACCCGTGGTACTGGCTGACTCTCTGTCCTTCTGCTCAGCATATGACCACGTGTAATAGGTATTGCTTAAACTGTGTTGGTTAAACGCAATGACTCTTCTGTTCCTTGCTTATTTATTTATTCATTCATTCTCTTTCTTTTCTCTCTCTTTTCTTCCTTTCCTATGATCTTATTATTCCTTATTGGGATTTTATTTATTATCGTGTTTATGATGCACATTGTGGGGTACTTTGTGCGTTATTAAAATTGTTTTCGTGTGTTATAAAAATCACAATCAAGAAATGTTTAAAAAAAAAGTTTAAAAAAAAAGAAGATGGAGACAAAAGATGTGTTTGCTGTTACAGAGTCCGCCCCCTTTGGAGTGCTCACTAACTGGATCACTAATTAGTTCACAATTTTTATTTATTTGTTTTTTTAATAAAAAGCATAAAAGTAATGCTGTACACAGAAATCAAATAGTAAGCATAGGTTTAAAAATAGAGTTCCCAGTTCTGTGGGATTTATTTGTTTTTCATTTTAATGGTATAATTTTTATTGTTGTTAATGTTATTGTTATTATTTATGAAGAAATAAAATTGCACCTTGTATACTTCCACTTACATTGAATTGATAACTGTGCACTCATACGTCTGTGTTTTATAGTGCTAAGTAAACATTCTGTAGCACTTACCTACCTCTAGTCCAGGGTGCAAGCCATGTACAATACAAATATCCACTCACCTGAAAACATTAGTATGTTAGCGCTAGCACACGTGCACATGCGGCTTTGTACGCTTCATTGGGAATGTTCAATCTGTGTATGCGCAACTATTTTTCAGTCATGAAGGATATCACAGAGAGACATTCAAAAGTAGATATTTTCAAAAGTAGTTAGAGTAATAATACTTTTGCAGGACGTTGCATACCTCTAATGACAGTACTTACAGAGAATGAATTCTGTATTAAGATAACGAGGCTTGGAAGCATACATGCATATGTAAGTGTAGTAAATTGTACCAGTAGATTGGAATGTTTAGAGATCTTTGGACTGCAAGGGAGTGATAGAAGGGGGGAATAACCGTCTGATATTGACATTCTGTTCCAATATTTCAGTGTTTGTCACAGTGTTTCTACAAGGTCAGAACATTCTCAGTTCAGTGCTTGGAATGTTCTAACTTCTTTAGAGCCTGCAGCTTGGGCTAGAAAGCTTCCAGAACAATCCACCTTTGGGCATATGATGCTCTGAACAGGCCAGAGGGCCTTTAATGACTCGTATCGCCGTCTGCACCAGGCCATTACACTATATTAAAGAACACCTAAAAATGCATGTCACTAGGAGCTATATGGAACACACATAGCATATGGAATACAATGGAAACTGATATACTCAACGATTGTGTAACATCTAAATGAAGGTCATTGCTCACCCAGGCAGTGTGGGGTTGATCTCAACCCATGATTGCAGTAGCCTTAGTGGGATGTGTTAAGAGTGGGCCATGGTCCTTCTCCATAGAGCCCCGTGCTCTCGTCCACTGAGCGCGAGTGTCACGGTCTAGTAGTTGCTTTCCACGGGGGTATCCATCCTCCCTCCCTGGTCCAGCCACAGTTGTAGCTGGATTCCTGGCCATCAGTCCTGTTTATAACCACAGGAGAAGTGGTTCTGAAGGAGGCTGGTGGGAGAGGACCTGGGCCAACACAAACACTCAATTCAGAGTTGGAGATTAAGTTTCACTCCCTTTCATACTGAAATGCTGCTAATTTAGCTCTATTTACCAACAAGGAGAAACTTTGATGCACATTCTTGCGCTCAGACCGGGAGGCAGCTTGCTGATGCTGCCAACAATTAAGAAAATATGTGAATTACTAACAGCATCACAGGCCATATTGTGAGCTACTACTTCCACCAGGACCACAGGGCTAACAGATTCTTGTACCAGATTGAAATGCATTTTATTGTTTGCTATATTCGAGTTTGAAAGTTTTATTTTGAATCACAAAATATAATGAAGAATAAACTTGAAGTCCAGGCTTCATCGAGTGTATCTCCATCATGAAACACAGCTTCTTAATTTCTACATTTTTATCACCAGCAGTTGCAAAGAATATACGTTAGGTCTTTTGTTCCAGTTTTCAACCATAGAAAATACTAAATGAGTATTTTCAAAATGATGGTTCGATTTTAAAGCAATCCAAGATTCCAAAGTGTCATTGATCTAATACAATCAGGTTTCAATACTTCATTTGTGTTCTGGATGATGTAGGAACTGACCCCTGGCCTCCAAGGCTTGGCACAACTCAATGGTCCGAGCCAGTGCTTTCTGACTATAGTGGGAAGAATCATTAGATCCATAAGGGCCGATTCACAAAAGCATTTATGAGTATGTGAAGGAATACTAGATTCACAAAGGCATTTATGAGTACAAGAAGTAGTGCTGGATTCACAAAAGCATTTATGAGTACAAGAAGTAGTGCTGGATTCACTAAAGCATCTATGAATACAAGAAGTAGTACTAGATTCACTAAGGCATTTATGAGTTAGGGAAGTAGAGCTAGATTCACAAAAGCATCTATCAATATGGTAAGTAGTAGATTCACAAAGGCATTTATGAGTACAGGAAGTAGTGCTAGATTCACAAAAGCATCTATGAAGACGAGAAGTAGTACTAGATTCACAAAGGCATTTATGAGTTAGGGAAGTAGAGCTAGATTCACAAAAGCATCTATGAAAACAAGAAGTAGAACTAGATTCACCAAGGCATTTATGAGTACAAGAAGTAGCACTAGATTCACAAAAGCATCTATGAATATGAGAAGTTGTAGTAGATTCACAAAGGCATTTATGAGTGTGGGAAGTAGTGCTAGATTCACAAAAGCTTCTATGAATATGAAAACTAATAGTCGATTCACAAAGGCATTTATGAGTACAGGAAGTAGTGCTAGATTCACAAAGGCATTTATGAGTACAGGAAATAGTGCTAGAGTCACAAAACCATTTATGAGTAAGGGAAGTAGTACAAGATTTATAAAAGCATCTATGAGTACGAGAAATAGTACAAGATTCATGAAGGCATTTACGAGTAGAGGAAGTTGAACTACAGGAGCACCCTTTTATGGGCCTTCGGATGCCTATGTGAATAAACCATGAAACATCCGACTTTCTATTAGAAAAAGTGCAAAAAGGGAACAGTCCTTCTATGTTTTTTGCTAATTGTAAATAAATATTCCCTGAACATTCTAATTTGATTCCCATTTTAGGTGTTTAAGGGCAAGTTTACAAAGACATGTAAAAGAGTACTAATGGAGCACCACTTTACATACTCCGAAAAGACATTGTGTATAGGCTCCTTAGTGCACAATGGAGAAGGCCTCTAATTGTAGGGTTTGTCATTCGTTATACAAAGGATTCCCAATGGGAATCAGTTAATACTTTTCAATTTTTCTCTGCACTGCGTAACAGAGACAGTTTGTAGCAATGTTTTGTAGCAAATACATCAATGTTGGATGTAACCCAAGTTTAAAGTAATCAGAAAAAGTAGTGATTTTGTTTTATATATGTAGGGAGCACACACCACAATTAAATGAATTACAGATGCAACAGGCATACAGCTAGTGTCACATCTAAGTAGAGTGTTGTAATGAGAAGGCAAGATACATTTGTATGGAAAAAAACAGCTAGTTGCTGTATTTTACACCAGTACCAAGTTGTCATTTGAGATCAGCGTATCGAAACACTCGAAAACATAACAAATCTTGGGGTGTACCCGAACAGAGAATTAACAAGGATACACAGCTTTATTTAGATGCTAGCCGATGGATGGACAGAAGTGTGTGAGTGCAGTGTGCCTCCGGTATTGGAAATATTTTGCACCACTTATCCTGTCTCAGCAAAGTGATGCATTACATTGACCGATACCTCTGGTCGAAATTGGTAGGGACAATTCAAACTGAATTATTGAGACGGTCTACATGGCGACATTATTGTATATCTCCTAAAACAATTACAGAATGCCCAGAATGTGGGAGTCAAAATGGCCAGGAAATGCAAGAGATCACGTCTCAGAAGGGTGACACTCTCTGCAATGGTTCACTGATAGAATATCGATGTCACAAACATCGATGTTCTAAATATCGAGAAAAAATATCTACTGCAAAAATATCGACTCCCATACCTTAACAGGTAAGTACAAAAATATCGACTTCAAAATATTGAGGTCAAAAATATAGATGTAAAAAATATCGATTTAAAAATATATATAAAATAAAATAATATATATTAAATATAATAAACGTTAATATTATTTCTAACAAAATAAATTACATTTAATATACATTTTACCTAAATATAACAAATAAACGTAATTTAAAAAAATATAAACACACAAACATAATAATTTATACATATGCATATATTTACTTAAAAATAATTTATTAACTATTATCTTTATTTAATTTTTAAACTTTAAAATTATATAAAAATAAAATATATATATATCAATAATTAAAACAAAAAAACATTGTATAATAAATTAAAACATTAAACTATTAAAAAAATGTAAACATTTCCCAATACAATAAGTGCAGAATAATAAAATTTACTTCCAACTCCAGTGAGTGCAACAGTAGGGAAAGTGTTGGATAGCGGAGGGGAAAAAATTACTATTCCCACTCCAAAGAGTGCACCAGTAGGGAAAGTGTTGGATAGCGGAGGGGTAAAACTTTTTATTCCCACTCCAGTGAGTGCAACAGTAGGGAAAGTGTTGGATAGCGGAGGGGTAAAAAATACTAATAACACTTAGACAGTTGAAAAAACTAAAAAATATTACAAAATTTAAAAAATCATAAAAATAAAAAACAATATTTAAAATATATAAATTTAAATATATTAAACATATCAAAAGAACACATATTATAATATTGATTACAAATAACAAAAACCTACAAATAATATATCAAATAAATTAATAAATACATTTATAAACAATAATTATTTAAAAGTAGCAAATATTAACAAACAAACAAAATATTTAAAACATAAATGTATTAATTTTATTTCATACCCTATAACACCACACCAATAACAAAACACTTCAACATTTGTAATTACATTTATTTCCATAATTAACATAATTAATAATCAATTAAAAAACATCTTATTAATAAAAAAATAAAAATAAACATTGAGTACACAAGCTTTAACACTCTAATATCCACAACACACACCTAAATTAAACTATAAAATAATAAAACAGAATTATATATTATTTTTAAAGAAAAACTATTACTATTAACAACTAATAATTAAATAACAAAATGTTATTTAATACCCACCCTTTACCCCTTTAAACGTAAAAATAAAACACACAAAAAAATATTTACCCCAAATAAATATCAAATAATTAACATTCATTAACAACGATATATTAATTAATTAAACACAAATTACTTCCCACCCTTTACTCCTATAAACACCACAACACATACATAACATTAATTACACAATTACCATAATTAATTACCAATTAATTAACAACTAATTATTAATTCATCAATTAAAAATAATTTACTTGCCACCCTTCACACCTATAAAAACTACCACACACAAATATAATTAATTACACAATTACCGAAATGTATTACAAATTAAATAATTAAAATTAATTAACAACCTATTATTAAATCATAAATTTAAAAAAGAATTCTTCCCACCATTTGCACCTATAAACACCACAACACACACATAAAATTAATTAATAATTAATAATAAATTAATATACACATTTAACATTATAACATCTCAATTAAACAAATATTAATAAATAAAAATTAATCAATAAATTAAATATAATTAAATTACTTCACACCCTATTCCCCTATAAACCCACTACGGAACTAAACAATGCAAAAATGTAATAAAAAAGAATTAATACATTTAATATAATTAAATTACTTCCCACCCTATTCCCCTATAAACTCACAACCCGCTACGGAACTAAAAACGCAAAATTCAAATAATAAATTTAATATAATTCAATTACTTCCCACCCTATTCCCCTATAAACCCACAACCCGCTACGGGACTAATAGCGTGAAATTCAAATAAAAACAATTAATAACTACTAAAAATGTAACATATATATTGAAAAAACAAACAAATCTTATACAAAAAAACATACATCACATACATATAAAATATATACTAAAATACATAACAATAATAAAAAACGATATTTTTAACAACTATATTTTTGCAAACGATATTAAACACTTCGATATTTTTTAAAACGATATTTCTTACCTCAAGTCGATATTCTTGACCATGATATTCTTGTTGTCGATATTCCTGACCCACTATATTAATGACTCAATATTTGTGCAACTCGATATTTTGTACTCGATATTCTGTCTCTGCACCCTCTGCAATGTCTAAACGTGGAGAATTGCACTTTAAGGGACTTTGCATAGCTCACCAGGTCCTCCAGAAAAAGGGACCTAAATTTCAGGTGTCCAGAATTAGCCCACTGACTCACTCTAGAGCTCTGACATTAGGTGGAAAGAATCTGCCAAGGTAATCGGTTGCTGGCAGCAGAGGCTGGGGGAGGGAGATTTTAGGTCTCGCATACAGACAACTTTTCGCTATCTGTTTGTTTACCATACCTAAAACTTACCATGGACTTAGAGCACACCCACTTCTTACCATTGGCTGGCTTTGGTGTCACTTTCAGTTGCTTGCTTCTTATTCAATGGCTTGTCTTCCTCTTCTTGTTTTTGTCCTTCCCCTATGGCATAGACTCTATGGCATAGACTCTTTGCCGTCATTTTGATTTGTCTAGTGTGCTTCTCCCCCCAGATACCTGTCGCCCATTTGCTTCTGCTTCACCCACCAACCACCTGCTCCTTCCTTGCTTCTCTACCCCTCGTGGTTGTTTAAATACAATGCTTTCTTTATGTTCTTTTTTTAAAACGTGGCAGATGCCATTTACTGCTTGGCCAGTCCGCATTACATTGCTCCCTCACCCAGGGCTTTAGGTGGGATGAAAAAACTGGGGTGTCTCTCAAAGGGGCGTGGCCAATGTAATTAGGGCATGGCTTAAAAAGTAAGCTAGAAATATGTGCTTAGCATAGTGTGCCACCTGAGAGGTAATTTACTGCTTCTGTCATTGCATCCAGATCAGAGACCTTCTAAATGGGGGCAAGCCCTCCTAGGGGGGCCTTAAGCTATCTCGGGGGGCGCCAGTCTCTGGCCAAGAGAAGCATCATACTTTGTTTTAACTGTTAAAAACATGAGCAGCAGTCAGCCACCTTGTAATGGGCCCTCACTAACAACTTTTGTCATTTATATCCTGACTAGGAGTATGTGTAAAAAGGGGTACAGAGCTTAACTGCAATGTTTAAATATATTTAGACATATTTAAACATTGCCAATTTAGCAGAATAATTGTGAAAAAATTGAGGAGGGTCCAAGGATTTTTATGTTTGAGCCATTTTCTATGTCCCTTGGATTACTCCATAGTCACTTTGGGGTTCACCCACTACTACGGGGAGCATTTCAATACCATTTGTGCTGAGCCTGACGCACTTCTGGCCTGGCTCACAGAGCAACTACTGTGTTGTATATTTCTATATCCATTGAGACGCACCATAGTCTCTTCTAAACTGGCCCATAGACACACTACTGCAGCAAATATTCCTATGTTCCATAAGATCTCCCTTACGGGCTGCCCCATGGAGTGACTACTGTGGTATATGTAAATATATGTAAATCCGTATTTTGTAAAGCGCAAACTACTCACCCTTACGGGTCTCAAGGCGCTGGGGGCCGTCGTGGAAATTAAGTGAACTATTGCCCAGAGTCACATGGTGCTGAGCTGAGCTGCCGCCGGAGCCGGGGATCGAACCGTGAGCCCTGAACTCCGAAGTCAGCTGCCCTGGCCGCTGCACCACACCTCTTTTCTTTTTGAGTAGTTCCTTAGGGGCTCATTATGATTCCGCCCGCCATCATAGCGGTGCTGGGACCGCCCGCCAGACGTGCAGCGGTCCAACCAGTCCAATTAGGATGCGTCCGCCATACTGGCGGGCGCATTCTGGCCTTTTAACATTGCGGACGGTGCTGCTGGCTGCAGCACCGTTCGCAATGTTAAAAGGCCAGGATGTGCATTTCCATGCACAACGTGGCAGGCACCACGCGGTGCCTGCCACCTTGTGCATGGAAATGTGCACCTACACCCTCCCCCCACACAGAGGGGGCCAGCAACGGGCCCCCAAACCCAATCCCCGCCAGCCTTTCCATGGCGGCAGCGCCGCCATGGAAAGGCCTCTTCCAGGACACATCATAATATGGCAGACGGTGCCTGTTAGGCACCGCCACCATATTAGTGGCCCTTTTCCATCCGCCAGGCAATCGGTGCGATTGCCTCCAGCGGAAAAGCGGCGGACGGACTTTGTGCGAAATGCTCAGTGATGGTGGAAGAACCGCCGGCCCCGCAGTGGCGGTCCTTCCGCCATCGTAAGGAGCCCCTTAGTCCCTTTTGGGGTTGACCCATTGACCTACAGCTGCGGTGAATATTTTTATCTTTCTTGAGTAGTGTGTTACTCAATTCTGGGTCAATCTGTAGTCCAAGTACTGTGATGAATATTCCTGTATTTCTCGGATTCCCCTTACTCACTGCTGGGATTACCCATTAACCCACAAGTGTGGTTTACTTTTATATTTAACCCGTGATGCCTTAGCTGATCCCTCAGATCCACTGGGTTACATATGGACTCACTACAGAGTAACGCCCATATAGCACTCTGGTGTTTAATAGCACCTCTAGGATTGGGGCTTTTGTCACTTCTGTGGACTCCTATAGTACATTACGTGTGAACCCACTGATCCTAACCAGGAAGGACCTCTATGTCATTATACAACCATCCAAAGGTGGTAAATACTCTTGTACCACTATAGCTGTTCTCACACTCTGTATCACTTTATGGTTAACTGCAGCATTGCCACCAAACCATATTTAAAGCACATCTCCAAACCTGAAACACCTCACACAACATCTTCCACATACGCCAAACGTCAACCAACCCTCTTTCCAACCAAGAACCCGATGCAAATTGGAGTCCTTAGCGACTCCATAAGCGTTATGTAGTGCCACATAAATGCTATAATAGAATACGATACATTCCAACAAGACTCTCTTTTTTAATTTGTACTCTGTGTTCCTAATAGATATTGTGTTACAAGAGCATTCAAGGGTGTAAACTCGAAATCCTGTATTGTACGTAATCCTGCTGCTGGTCTTCAGCTCTGTCTCTGAGCCATCAGTTATAGGTTGTGTGCTCTATGTCTTGCAGGCGCTGCATGTGCATCATTCATAGAATGACTGGTTCTTTTACTGCTGCCTTGTTGTCATCATTTCCTTGCAATGACTGTATCCCAAAGACGTTATCATGTTTTCAGAACATCAGCTGTGAATCCTTTGTTATGATCATTTTGACATCTCATTCAGTGCTCACACTCCCCATATGAGCCCAGAGCTTTCGTATTACATTTTCAATAGCCTCTGATTCTGTGCTGTAGGTTGTGGTTGACCTTGTTATTTGCAGGTTATCAAATAATTTCTGTTTCCTTTAGTTTTTTCATGACTAGCAATTCTTTTATTCCTCAAATCTTTACTTTGATATATGTTTTTGGATCATTGACCTCTGGTGCCCTTTCTATGGAACTATTTGACTTACTTCTTTGCTCTTCTAATTCCTCTTTTCAGCTGTCACTCAGTTTTGTCCTCAGAAACTCAGCACCTGAATACTCCATTTTAATGGCACCGCTGGATGGCTTTAAACATGTTTATCAAAATAGAGAGCTGTGAATACATTCTTTGTCTATGATAACTATCTTAGGGTCCAGATAGTGTGTTGCTGATTTCAACAGTGACCATCAGATGGTGATCAACAAACTGAACAATCCTAAAAAATGTATGGCCTTGTAATTCCATATCAGGAATAGGTCCTCAATATATCTAAGCCACAGGTTCATGTGTGCTATGTGTTCTCATGGGGCTCGATTCACAAAAGTAATCTGAGACAAAATCCCAACTTTACGACTTTCGGTATTCACAAAGGGCATTTAGTAGTAGTAAAGTTAGGATTTTGTCTTAAGTTTGTCTTAAGTTTTGGTTTTAAGACAAAATCCTAAATTAAGTTTAACTTAGGATTTTGTCTTAAGTTTTGGTCTTAAGACAAAATCCTAACTTAAGTTTAACTTAAGTTTAACTTAAGACCAAAACTTAAGACAAACTTAAGACAAAATCCTAACTTTACTACTACTAAATGCCTTTTGTGAATACCAAAAGTCGTAAAGTTAGGATTTTGTCTCAGATTAATTTTGTGAATCGGGCCCATGGTTTTTCCATTTATTTGAATTGAAGAAAATGTGTATCCCTAGGCCTAAATTAATGTGATCATTTAGTAAAATTTTAAAGTACTTAAATACTTTTGTTATAAGTGGAATTCCAGATGTAATGGTCGAAGAACATTGTCTCCATGATGGCATTCAAAGCATTGGCATTGATTGAAGCGATGACAGGTAAGTGTTGAAGGAACAGAGTGGAAATAAAGAAAAGGGACTAAGATATACACTAGGGGCCCGATTCACAAAAGTAATCTGAGACAAAATCCTAACTTTACGACTTTCGGTATTCACAAAAGGCATTTAGGAATAGTAAAGTTAGGATTTTGTCTTAAGTTTGACTTAAGACAAACTTAAGACAAACTTAAGACAAACTAAGACAAACTTATGACAGGATTTTGTCTTAAGTTTGATCTTAAGTTTGACTTAAGACAAACTTAAGACAAACTTAAGACAGGATTTTGTCTTAAGTTTGTCTTAAGTATGTCTTAAGTCAAACTTAAGACAAAATCCTAACTTTACTACTCCTAAATGCCTTTTGTGAATACCGAAAGTCGTAAAGTTAGGATTTTGTCTCAGATTACTTTTGTGAATCAGGCCCTAGATCAGTAACTTGTTTTCAACATTTGAGTAGGTCTTCTGATTGTGTTTTCTAAGAGCGTCGTGATTGCTACGCAGAAGAAGGATTCCAAGTTTTTAGATAGGTAATGCAAGGGACTAGGGGAAGAAGGTGTCTTGTGGTTTGTTGCCTGCCTTGTTATGTTGGCCTAGGCCTGGCTGCCATGCTGCTTTTCTTTGCGCACGTTACACTGAGCCAGGGCTCCCTCGCCCTTTGTTCTTGCCAAGTTCTTTTGCGCTGTCTGCACTTTCTGTCTTTCACCTTTTCTCTTGTTCGATTTGGGCTCAGACTGCACAACATGTACAAGGTCGCATAACAATGTATTTCGGTTCTTCCTGATATGGCCAGTCTCGCGCACCCAGACATAATATTAGGCGCAAATGCCATGAAACTTTGTGTGCCTTTAATACTGCAGTTTTACTGGCGCTTAACACACTTGGAGGAATCCTTTCCAGGGAGAAGAGCTGTGATTGTCTGCTGATGTAGTTCTGCATCTAGAGACCGAGGTATGAGGGTTCGCTAGTCAAAGCCCAGAGGTCTTCTATTTTTATAATAAACTATCTTACTGCACGGGGAGGGTGGTAATGTTATTTAGACATTTATCCACTGAGTTATGAAATGCTTTCCCCGTTTGTATTCTATGGAATTGTAACCATGCTGCTTATATTATTCATATGCATTATGCTATTAGTACTGACACGTGTACTGTACATTAGAGCACGTAAGTTGGAATAAACATTTTAACCTATCCAGTGTCTCTTCCTACGCACCTTGTGGACAAGTACGAGTGAGTGACGAAAGAGTGTTCTTGCTTCTGCGAGTCCTGAGATAAAGATACCGTGTTCTGGGTTGTCCAATCATTGGTACTTGGGTGCTAATGGGATGCTAAGCTAGTTGGGTTGGGGTTTTTGGGTGCTACGGTATATGGTAGGCAAACCACTGTATTCCGGGGTCCCATTATCCTGTGCATAGCTCTGTGTATGTGCAGAAACCTTATGACATGGCGCGACCACCGTGGGGCTGCTTATCTGCGAGATGCTTGAGTAGTACTTGTGCTTGTCCACAAAACCCTCACGTACGCTTCCGGAGGCGTAAGTGACGGTGATACCTCCTATATTGAACGTTTTATAGGTTCTTTCAAGCTTGAAGTTATTAAAAAAGGTTACATAAATAACCCATTTTGTGCTCCCTGTTAGGTTGTCGAATACAATTGTTTAGTTATGGCTGGTGTGGCGATAGCTGCACATAGCCGAGGACCACTCCGAGAACACCTAGGTGTATACGGAGTGCCCGATGCTGGGGTCGAGTTGGTCTTTGTGGTTCAAGCCGATCCGGCTTATCACTTTGAAGTGTTTTACACTTGGATCACTTTTGAGGCGGTGGATGCAGGTGATAATCTGTTTCATGAATATAAACCCACCGCTATTCCTGCTGCCTATCGACCCTATACCAATCTTGAAGTGCCTCTCACGGCTTGGCAGCACCGTGTTTGGTTTAATGGCGCCCTCCCACAACCAACTACCGCAGTTCGTTTAGGCCCCTTATCAATTCAGGGGGCCACTTGGCCTGTATTGGCCGGGTATACCCCGCATCCAAATTATCTGGCATTACCGATTGCGGAACTGCGCACTATGCATACCGAACTGGTGCGAGTGCATCGAGCCTTAGTGACATACGTTACAGGTAGCCTACATGGAGCTGCCCCTGTAGTCGCTGGCCAACCAGCTGTTGCAGCTGGAGTGACCATAAGTCCTGTCATGGTAAATTCTGTGATGGGCAAACGTCCACAAAGTAAGGACGATTATCCTTACTGGCTTGCCGAAAAGTTCGATCAGATAGAAGCGGTGTTTCCACATACGTCCCCAGTGGATAAACACCGCATCCTTACGATAAGTTTGCCAAAAGACTTAATCCCCGATTTGACATCATGTGAAAACTGGGGTAAGGTATTCGCAGCAGTTTATTCAAAATGTTTTGGTACTCCTTCCATGACGGTTCTACCCTCTGTAATTAAAAAAGTACAGGACGAACATGGCCCTGAAGCGGCTGTGGAATTAGGGATGAGACTAGTGGGAGTGTTTGATGTAGTAGCTGAACTGATCCTTGGAAATGTCAAGGGCGATGCTATGAACTTTCAAGTAGCGAATGCTTTGGCTTTGGTCCCAGAGTTGGACAGGCCCCGCGAATTACCGAAAATTATTGCCCGGGCTTATAAAACAATTGGAAGAAACAGCCTAGGCAACAAGCCTTTTGTAAAAATGCAAACTCAATCGCAACCACAAATTACACAAACAAAAAGTACATCTGAGAAAGATGATAGACCAGTCTTCACTAAAAAGAGTTGGAGACAGAAAAAACAGGGTAAGCAACAAAAGAAGCCGGGGTCGAGAGGCGCTTCCCCAGTTTCGGTTTCTTCTGAACGTACTTATGATTTACGTGATAGGTCGAGAATTAAATCACCAGAAAGGTTTCAGAGCTCTGATACGCGTTCTCCTCGTTCTTCACAGGCCCAGACGTCGTCACAGGCTGGTGGAGGAGGACGGCAAGATAGAGGAAGGGGCCGAGAGGCTCCCCAGGAGCGAGACCAACCTCGACAACAAGTCAGAGGGAAAGCAGAAGACTTTCACCTTCCTCGACCGCAATTTCAAAAGAAAAAAGTTGCCGCTGTAACAGCGAAATATGCCACAGACCGTGAGAACGAGACTCCAGAATTGGACGTGGGCAGTGACCCTCCTAGACAGCGCCGCGGAAGTTACCATAGTGCGGGAGGCGCTACGTCCTCATATGGAGGCGACAGCAACTGAAACATTCGTTACTGTAGAGACAGCTGACACGAGAGTGGCACCCCCTGACAGACTTTACAACATAGTCATCCAAATTGAAGGTGACATACCGCGTGAAATAAAAGGGATTTTTTGGGAAAATCTAACCTCTTCATATGACATTTTGTTAGCAGAGGTGGATTGGCCACCCCCATTCGTTTTAGCTGCACATAAAGGAGAGGAGGTAATCCTTCCAAGCTTTTCACGGCATGTCCCAAAAGACAAAGCTGAAGCACTTGCAGCTGAGTGGGCTGTGTACCTGGCACCAGCGTTATACCGCAACCATGTGGGATGGGATGAAGAATCACCTCCTCATGCAATACCTTTGCGGTCACTACCGCAGCCACAACCCCAATATCCCATCAAACGGCAGGCAAAAGGCCCCGTCTCCGAAATTCTGACACAGTTGGAATATCAGGGAGTAATCGAACCATGCGTATCACCTATGAACAATCCCCTTTTCGTGGTTTCTAAACCCGATGGATCGTACCGCTTAGTTTTGGATTACCGGCATTTAAATTCCCATTGTCGGAACTTTGCGGTACAGAATACACATAGTTCTGCGCTTGTAGACAGTCTTGTTCGTAAAAAATATAAAACGACACTTGACCTTTCAAACGGTTTCTACACGCACAACCTAGCCCCGGAGAGTGGTCAATGGACCGCATTCACTTCCGGTGGTAAATTATTCCAGTTCCGGCGTTTACCCATGGGCTACAAAAATAGTCCGGGTATATTCGCCGCCCGTGTTGTTTCTTTGTTAAATGACATTGATCAAGACGCATGTTCGTACGTAGATGACATCTATCTGACAGACGACGAGTTATATCAGCATCTGTCCCGTGTGGACCGCATTATTCTTGAATTTGCGGAGCAGGGTTACAAATTTAACTTTGCTAAGTCACACATTGCTGAATTTACCGTTCTGTTCTTGGGCTATGAGCTCAATAACGAAGGTAAGGGCTTAGCCCCCATTTCTTGGAAAAATGTGCACATTTGTGCCCCCCAAATACTCTGAAGAAACTTCAGTCTTTGCTGGGTTTCCTGAATTTCGGGCGTACTTACATTCCCGAATATGCCCAGCGTATCAAGCCTTTGTATGCTTTGATACAACCTACTTATTCAAGGTCTTGCTGGCTGCCTGAGCATACCTCGATTCTGCAGTCTTTGCAGACAGACCTATTGGAGTCTAAATATCTTTTGACTCGTGATAACCACACAAACTTGGTGATTAGAATAATTCCGGGGGCGGTGGGATTCACATACTTAACCTTTAATGAAGGTGATACAGTACCCATCGCATACAAGTCACATCTGTACACTTCCGCTGAATTGCGCTTTACATCTGTCGAAAAAGTTCTAACTGCAGTGCAAATGGCGATTCTAAAAGAACGCGCACTGGCACAGGGAAAGCGGATTCTAGTGGTAACACCCTGTCCTGCCCTAGAGGCAGTAACAAAGGCAAGTGTACCGAACTCAAAAGCAATGCATCCCCGTTGGATACAATGGGCTACATCCTTGACGTCTTCGGACGTCACTTTTGTTTTTGATTCTTCTCTTCAGACTCAGGAGTTTTTGCAGTATGAATTCGTTCATCCTCCTCCTTTGTTTTTACTACCGCTTGAGGATTACAAATGTGTGATCTACACCGATGGTTCGGCGCAACCGGCCACTGGGTCCAAGCACGCTTATTCAGCTGCATGTGCTATTGTTGCGGGTTCCTTTGTAGATGGAAAGTTCAAATCCTCTGCAGTGCATACTCGCACACTTGGAGATAGTACCGCACAATTGGCCGAGCTGCATGCATTGCTACTTGCGCTTGAGTTCGCTTCTCAGGATGAGACCACTCTTATTGTATGTGATTCCTTCTACTGTGTACAATCTTACAATGACAATCTGTTTTTCTGGTCGAAAAATGACTACAAGGACGCAAAAGGGAGCACAATTAAGCATAAAATGCTTTGGGTTCGAGTGGCAGAATTGCAACAACGTCTGCCCCTCACACAGGTGGTACACACCTTAGGCCATCAGCGGGTGGGCGCACACGCTATTGGTAACGATCTGGCAGATGAAGCTGCCCGTTCAGCAGTAGTCACGTGTTCAGTAGCAGCGGTTACCAGGTCCATGTCTAAAATTGACTCTGTTATTCTAGCAGCTATTGCTGCAACAAAGGAAGGTGTTAATTACCCTACAGGTTTTCCTTCCAAGTATTCTTACAAGTTAAGTCCCGAACAGGTTCCTTATGTAACAATACCTGACGTTGGAGATCGGCTGATCCCCAACGCGGACCGCAGGAGTGCCTTGATATCAGCTGCACACGAAGGCATGGCTTCTGCTCATGCAGGTGTGTCAGCTACAGTTTCCATCTTGCAGCAGCGTTATTGGTGGCGTGGATTGTATAAAGACACCCGTGCTTTTGTGCTTTCTTGCGACGTTTGTCAACAGATTAAGCCTTCCACGGTAACACGCCCTCCACAGACCCCGCTCTGCATTGCTAACAGACCCTTTGGGTGTGTTTACTTGGATCACTGCGGTCCATTCTCATCAGACACTGCCTATAAATACATCTTAGTAGCAGTGGACTCGTGCACACGGTTCCTCTGGGTCTGGCCACAACGTAGTGCTGACGCTCGAAATGTAATCAGGGATTTGCGTGTCTTTGTGGGAATTTTCGCATGCGGCACCTTCCATTCGGACCAAGGTCCAGCGTTTGCCTCTAGGGCTTACAAGGATGCAATGGCTTCGCTTGGGGTGCGGGTGAAATTTTCGTCTCCGTATAGGCCTGAGGGCAACTCTATCGTTGAACGAATGAACCGTGACTTAAAGCAATCCTTAACAGCTAGAGTTATAGGTACTGGCAGGAACTGGCTGGCCCACTTGTATACCGTTCAACGTGCACTTAATAATCTCCCTAGAAGACCTCTGGGTGGGCGGACCCCATACGAAATGCTCTTTGGCATAAGAATGTTTGTGCCTGACCTTGAGGGTCCAGACATCGCGGCGCAATCCGCCAAGTTTGATGTAGATAACCATTCTGCTATGTTACAGGACTTACAAGAAGCCCGAGACAAACTTGCAACTACACATTTGCCTTCAGCCACAGATCCTGCGTTGCAGATTCCGGTAGCCGGCTGGCTTCCAAAGGTTGGAGAACTGGTTCGAGAGAAGGTTGAAAACAAAAAAGAATTCGGCCCCTCTTTTCGTGCACCGGTTCCAGTTCTGGGCTTGAAGGGAACACGTACAGTCATTTTACCACCGCTTCCTGGTCGCAAGGAGAACAGATACATCTCAGTGGAAAATGTCAAGCTACAGCGCCTGGCCGATCCTGAATAGTGTCACACCAGCGGTCTCTTGTCCTGCCATTTATCGGACATATGTTCGTGGCCCATCTACACGAACGGTCGCTGATGCTGTAATTGAGATGGTTGATTTGCCTGAAACTACAATTGATCCCCAACTCTCCACCAATATCGACGAGGACGAGTATACTTATCCTGCATCTGAATCGGTGGCACATCAACCAATAACGCCACTTGAGCCCGACTCGTTATTCCTTTGATTCGGATTCCACCTCTTCAAAAGTCCCATCCAAGTTCAGTATTTTTGTATCCTGGTTTAGAGACAATTTTTTGATTCCACCCTGGACATACCTCTGGTTGGTACTTTTCTTGATTTTTTTGTTCATGTCCATTGGCTTTGTCACAGTGTTTTTTCTACTAATCAATGGTCACTATTTACCTGAACGCTCTGCTGTAGACTATGTTTCTGGAACTTTGGCTCCTCATTCCTCGTCTCACATCATGAAGCGTGACCACACATTTGTGAACATTTCAGCTTTTCCAGTTGCTGATGGCATCGTATGGGATGCAGTGAACTATCAAATCCATGGTCCGACAGAAATTATTAATGTACCTAATGTCCTTCGTGTTTCAATGGGTGATGTAGTACAAAATAACATTCATTCTGATGATTGGGATGTGCATGCCGTTGAAGCATTGTTTGCCGATTTAAAATATTATGCATCTTTTAATGCTGAAGATTTATATATGAATTCTGCGAATTATGCCGATTTGTATTGTTACCAACATTGGGGTAATCATTTTCTCCATAAGCCAAGTGCCCTGCGTAGTTCTGTTAACTACACCCAATGGGAACATTGTCCAAACCCCTTGCCAGGTAGCTCACAAACTCTTCGAAATAAGTTTACCTATTTTACTGATTTTAATCGGTCGAACCCTGCATCCTATTATTTTAGACTTAATACCACATCAACTCAGAAAATTATGTTAACACACACCAAATTGCTTTATTCGGGTTCCTTTTTAAGTGCCCTAGCAGTGGGTGGTTATGAGTACTGGGAGGATACAATAGATTTGAAATCTATTTGGGGCTCCAAGCCATGGCAGGTACAGGGAACCGAGGCGTTGCATCGTGCTTGCCTCATCCCTACCCAAATTATGTTCCTAAATGCTTCCATCTATCAAACTACGTGTTGGGGCTTAGCTACCACTAAACAATTAAACTCGCCCTCAATTCCATCCCTGTCGAGTTTTCCCAATGATAGCTCACGTTTTAACCTGTCCCTGACGACCCTACAGGCTCTATTACAGAATAATTCATTTAATGTTTCCGAACTGGATCAGTCACCCTGGTTGGTATGGCCTATATCATCTAATGCATGTCAAATGCGTTTTCACGACTCAGGTACTAGATACACACAGGATAGGCCTGATCCGAGATTTACTGCTTCTCGTACTGTCACTACATATTCTGTTGGTAAATTATGCAAACAATGGCTGCAACATTCGTCCCTTGATTCTGTTAAACAACATTTGTCCCTCCTTTCAGGCAATATTGATCTGTCCGACTTTGTTTTGGGACCTCGTGGTCCCCGACCTAAAAGATTCATTTATGAGACATATAATGAACTCTGGAAGCTATCACAAATGGAAGCTGCTTCCCGTCTTCGGGAAATAGATCAAGCAAATTTGGAAAAGGTGCTTGCTGTTGTTGACAATAGTATTAATACCCTGTCTTCTCGCATTTATACTTTAGAGAATATTGTGTCCTCTGTTGTTGATATTGTACAAGATGATGTTTCTGTGTTATATCATGGTCAGAATCAATTGCGTTCAGTTATGCAGTTTGCATGGACTTTACAAACGCTCAAGTTAGGTAAAGTTCCTTGGCATTTTTTGAACACCTCTGCCTTGTTTCTACCTTTTAACTTAACTGACAAACAGCAATTTATGTCCATGAAAGATGCAACTTACACTCTATTACATATCGAAAAGATGGATCCTTTGCCGTTCTCTGTTGCAGAACTCGATTCTGCTGTGTGGCTAGTTCATGGGGTTATCGCTTTACCTTTTTCCTTGTTTGAATTTGACTCGTGCATGAAACATTATCCTGTGGGCCGTTACCGGCCCTTGGGCAGTGCTTTCCTGCATGAACTCTGGTCCTTGCCTTTCATGTATAAATGCCTTCGGGACGGCAAGGAAGTCTTTCTCACGGGGGAGTACTGCGACTCGACTATGGGTCATTCGCTTATTTGTAAACACATTAAATTGCATGGCTCATGTAGCGTTTCCGCTCCTAATCTTGCTTGTGTGCTGAAAGGTATTCCTGCTCCTGTTATTTCTCCTACTTTCACTCTCCTTTCCAATGGTAGTTATTTACTTTTAAATAACGAAAACTGTTGTGGCCTGCAGGCTGGCATTCCTTACATTGTAACAGTTTCGCACAGGGTTGTCTGCTGCAAAAATGTGCTTTTTCCTCCCCCTCATGGCAAGGTTGATATCTCTATTTGGCCTTCCATCCCTACCATGGAGGCAGATTTCAATAGACTGAGCAGAATAAAGGCACTATTATTGAACGAGGAAGTTATGCTCACGTCCGCCCGGGAGACATTCATTCTCCAGGTGGCGAGTACCCACAGTGAAATACAGGCCCTTTTGAACACTAATCTCCCCCAACATTTTGGGGAGTTAATTCATCGTATTTTTAACGCATCTAACACAGAGGGTTTGGTACACTTTTTTAAGGTCGTGGGGTCTGGTCTGGTGTCCTCCTTCCAAACTATTTTTGGTGTCATCCCGGCGTTTATTCATTCTATTTTTTCCAGCGTCTTTGGCGGTTTCCCGTTGATCATCGCTTTGGCGGCTGGTGTCCTGTTATTAATTTGTTTTATGCGCAATGGCTGCTCCCCGATGGGACCTGCTCGATCCAGAACGCCTCCAGCTGCTTCGTGAGCGCCTTTTGGCTGGTTTTGGTGTCTTGCCATTGGCGACACTGAGTGTGTCATATACTCTTTCTTTTCGCTTTGCGTATTTCACTTGCGTGCAACCTGTAATGACTTGCATCCGCTGTCCTTTCACCTGGACCTTGGATTATTGCCTCTCCAATTCGTCATTGTCTGTTCCGGATTTTGTTCAGTTGATGGGTCCCTTAGAGGCCCATGAGCAGGACTGTTCCGTTGCCGGCTGTATGGCGCGTGCGGCTGCACTGGGGATTTTGGCGCAATGGGATATCTGGGCGGCTGCCCAGGATCTCCTACAACAAAGCTGTTTCGTTTATCACGCAAGTTGTCCCGCATTGCTTTTGGATGCTCCCTCTGCTGAGGAGCATTCCTGCTCTTTTGATCTCATGGATTGGATGGCATCTATGTTTTTTGACGATTCCAATGATGCCCTTTTGGAGGGTATGGCTTTTTTCTGCACTTACACTTTCATGGATTGACTTGTTTTTCGCCGTTTGGGCGCTCCCTGTGCTGCTACTGGATTTTTTTATTGGATCTCTGTCTTGGCCGCCGGACTGACCAGGGGAGGGTGTCTTGTGGTTTGTTGCCTGCCTTGTTATGTTGGCCTAGGCCTGGCTGCCATGCTGCTTTTCTTTGCGCACGTTACACTGAGCCAGGGCTCCCTCGCCCTTTGTTCTTGCCAAGTTCTTTTGCGCTGTCTGCACTTTCTGTCTTTCACCTTTTCTCTTGTTCGATTTGGGCTCAGACTGCACAACATGTACAAGGTCGCATAACAATGTATTTCGGTTCTTCCTGATATGGCCAGTCTCGCGCACCCAGACATAATATTAGGCGCAAATGCCATGAAACTTTGTGTGCCTTTAATACTGCAGTTTTACTGGCGCTTAACACACTTGGAGGAATCCTTTCCAGGGAGAAGAGCTGTGATTGTCTGCTGATGTAGTTCTGCATCTAGAGACCGAGGTATGAGGGTTCGCTAGTCAAAGCCCAGAGGTCTTCTATTTTTATAATAAACTATCTTACTGCACGGGGAGGGTGGTAATGTTATTTAGACATTTATCCACTGAGTTATGAAATGCTTTCCCCGTTTGTATTCTATGGAATTGTAACCATGCTGCTTATATTATTCATATGCATTATGCTATTAGTACTGACACGTGTACTGTACATTAGAGCACGTAAGTTGGAATAAACATTTTAACCTATCCAGTGTCTCTTCCTACGCACCTTGTGGACAAGTACGAGTGAGTGACGAAAGAGTGTTCTTGCTTCTGCGAGTCCTGAGATAAAGATACCGTGTTCTGGGTTGTCCAATCATTGGTACTTGGGTGCTAATGGGATGCTAAGCTAGTTGGGTTGGGGTTTTTGGGTGCTACGGTATATGGTAGGCAAACCACTGTATTCCGGGGTCCCATTATCCTGTGCATAGCTCTGTGTATGTGCAGAAACCTTATGACAAAGGTACCTGTTGGAAATCCTCCATTTCTCAGAAGATCCTGAAGAGTTCACGGAATGTATTTTGCACTTTCAAAATAGGAAGCTAGAAATTGGGTTTTTGCGATTGGACTGTCCTCCTTGTACCCTAAGGTGTCAGCCACGCACACGATACGTTCTATTAGGAGTTACGACTCCTTTGAGTGTTGGTTGAATGTTCTACATAAGAATTTCATGGAGCTACGATCATTGGTGAACTCACTGGTTGCAATTTTATTAGAGAATCTGAGCGGCTTGAGGTAGGCCTCCCACTCAAGTGCACTTTGAGTATGTAGTCAATGTAAGTAATCTTCTGAAACAAGGAATCCCGTGGTGGAAGTTCAGAGAGGCCATCACGCATTTGAGGTGCTCGAGCGAGTTTCTCTGGGTGAATTATGCTTTGATTCCCAGAAGGGGTCAACTTACTGTCGCTGTTCTCCTTGGGACCCAAAGCTATCAAATCAAACAGACAGCCAGGCACGGGGTCTTGCACAGCAGGCATCATGGAAAACAGTCAACGGAGCAGTCAGCTGGTTCCAGGGATAAGACGGGGCGGCTGCTCAGATATCTAGCAATCGAAGTTCAGTCAAACAGTGACACAGTGGAGAACAGCCTTCACCTTCAAGCTTCAGGAAACAGGAAGAGCCTCTAAGAACCAGCCCTGATACGCGGCCCGTGGTAGGCCCTTTATAGGCAGCCGTAGATAGAGAAAATTGGGTTCTCATTATTGCGTTTTCTACTGATAAGGTGGCCCAATTCAAGCTATTCCCAGACTAACCTGCTACAGGCAACTGACATGTCAAGTGATTTCCCAGCATTCCAAGATGTCGGCTAGACTAGAAGAGATGCTCTGCCCTTTGGTTTTCTCTCCCATATCCTAAGATGGAAGCCCATGTGGTGAGTTAGACAAAGGAAGGGGGTCTCATGATGACCTTTGAACTGAAGAGTCTGATGTGATCCTAGTGACCAAAAAGGGTCCCAGCTGTGAAGTATAGGTGCAGGGTCTTGGCTGTCAGAGGCTAATGTTGGAAATTTGAGACAGGTCTTTGCCATGAAGGTCTGGTACCATACCCTTTACATCTATTCAGCCCTTTCCAGGAAGGTAGAGCAGCCCAAGACAGCTGTTGTACGCTGAGTGAGGATTCGAGGCAACATTTAATAACCTCAAACAAGATGGAGAGTGACGGCAGACATGTAAACAAGCATTGGCATAGCCAATAGGTCTCGCCTTTGGTATGTTATAAGTTTTTAGTTATGTTTTATATTATTGTATGTGCCTTGTGAGACGGGCAACTGCAGCGTATTTGTGTGCATTGAGTGTGAACGTGCAGCCTCCTCTCTGCCTGCAGAGCAGCTGGGGGTGGGGGCCGAGGAAGGACTCCAAGAGCCAACATATCCCACACTTGGGACACCTTTAGGCTAACATTGCCTTGTTTCAGAACAACACACACATTATCCCTAAAGTACCTTATGTAAAACCACAAGAAGGTGCAGGGAGCAATACATACTACTAGCAATATACACCTGCCGAGGGGCGATCTAATCTAAGTGCACAGGGCAAACAGGAGCCGATAACCAATATTGGCAGCACACACAGATAAGCTTAAATAGAATTAGAAAGCCACAGGGGGCAATTAACTCAGCGCCACGCCATATTTTAAGGGCGAAGTTGGCACAATACTGGTATAAAACATTCAATAAATGTGACAATTACAACTCTCATATAACGACCATGCTGACCTCTGACATGCAGGGAGTGGTCCCAGTCCACAAAAATAAACCGTCACACACACTCACATGCACTACTGACCCTTGCCCCGGCCTCCCTCCTCCCCCTTGTCTAGAAAAAGTGAGCGACCATCCTATTCCTTCGTTCACTAATTACAAGGGGCTCCCATCGGGGGGGCTGGCTACGCTCGGTCTTTCCCCGCACGTGTGCACGAGCTGTACTTACAATGCTAGCGATGGGTACAAAACGGCGCGAGCCCTGCAGACAGGAAATCCATTAAGTCTGGAGGAGAAGAAAAAGGGACTTACATAACAAGAGTTACGACGCTGAGTAACTTGTCTTGTACTCCTTGTCTGATGACGTGGAACAACTGGTAAGTGACACATTTCTGGTTTAGTTAAGAAAATCCACGCATGTCTCAGTGTGTGGATAAAAAACACAATTCAGAGCGGACTTTCTGTATTGAGGTGTCGAGATGTATTGATAGGCTGGTGCCTTTAGGAGGCCGGGGAAAGTTTTAGTTAGACAAGTGGGTAGGGCTGGTGAGCTGTTAGTCGCACGTCAGGCACCCCTAGTGTAATATGTAACGAGTATATCCGAAGCACGAACAACACATTTCAGGCACACTCTTGTGTGGAAAACTACCGATGTTCCTTCCCTTAGGTCCGCCCCCCGCGCGTCGTCTCAACAAGGCGAAAGTTGGAAACAGAACCACGCAACTCTGACATGCCGGGGCATGATTTGGGATACACTAAAATAAGAAGTCATGCTCCCTCTGACGGGAAGTGATGCAAACAGTACACTCTTGGTACATTTCCTATTACAATTGGTGTAATACTTTCACATCTACCACCAATTCACGGAAATGAGATTTTGAATCATTTATGGGAAACGTTTTTGCTCAAGGTTGTAGAAGTGGGGACGATGGGAAACAACTGGACTGAATCAATTTTTTACGTGCTCTTTTTTTCTTTTATTATTGCTATCTGTGAGGATACCTTGATTGACAGATTAAGAAATCGAATTTCATTTCGTGTCAACGCCAAAGAAAACGCAGTGACGACAACAACTACCCTACTTCTCGCTCGGGCATGGCGCAACACACGGCCATGAGCAGTGCACGCTTCCTGCACAAAATAAGCGGTTTTATATAGTACCTTATTTTCTATATAGTGCTTAATGCCATATTTCTGCCGTTCCCATGAATTATAAATAAAATAATGTTTCTATTTCTCAATATACGGTCCTCAATATACTGACCTGGGTAAAGATGGAAGGCTGAGTCCGCCGTTTGCGGATGCAAGCTACTGTCCTTCATGTGACCACTTTCGCTAGCGGAGATGATTTAACTCACTGAGGCATCGTTCAACTCACTAAACTATACGTCGGATATAAAGGAGGCAGCACAATCCTCGAGCGAGAGAGAAGCGGGGGCGAGTGAGCGCGGCGAACGTGAACGCGCTAATTAAAAACAGATGGCGCCCCCGCTCGTAACCGCAAGCCGTAGGCCGTGGGCGGATACATTTCCTGGGAAAGGTGGGACATGCACCCGCCTTTGCCCAATTGCGTGCTGTCTTCGCACGCAAAGTCCAATAGAAAAAAAGCTAAAAAAAAAACACACGCACGAGCGTGTGAAAAGTCCAGACGATTCCAAGAGGTCGTTTTCCTAGAGCAGCGCATGCGTGCTGCGCTAGGCTCGACCTAAAAAGAGATATCTCAGTGCAAAGACTGAGGGGCATGTTTATCATGCAGCTATCACCTTGCGTGGCCCTGCATGGCTTAATAAATCTAGAGTAACTCAACGCAGCGCAAATCGCTGCATTGCGTTACCCTGCCACATGGAGGCGTTCCCTGGATGGAGCGTGGGTATCCCCAAGCATCCACCCATTGATTTTGGAATTACTAACAATGGTAAACCTGGGAATTCGTTCGAATGCTACGCCTCCCCAGGAGAGGCGTAACGAGGAGAAATATGTTTATTCTGCCTTATTTTTCCCTCTTTCGATGTGTGCTGCAAAATTCGAAAGAGGAAAATGCCTCCCAGGAATCTTTTTGTGCAGGAAGGTGCCCTTTTCTGCACAAAACAATCCTGCTTTCAACGCAGGGACACTTGCAACATGGTGCTACAGTGCCTGCATTGGAGATAGGCAGCCAAAAGGGCGTCAGCGCAAGGAAAGGACAGGAATGCATTGTATTATGTTAAATACAGCACATTCCTGCCCTTTCCCTTTCACGCAGCGCAATAAGGTGACTTGATGTGCTGTGCAGCGCTGAGTGAAAGCTACATAAATATGCCCCTAGATGCAGAAAGGTATCAAACAAAACAGCTTGGAACATGTGACCTTGCGGTTACCCTCCTTTATAAAAAAACAATAATATAACAACATGAGGAGTCCTGGTTTACGCAATATGCAAACCAACAGTCAAATACTTCAACATTTTTGGCAAAATGGGATTCATAAGTTTATTACTTTATAAATGTAGGAAAGTTCGTTGCAGATGTAAAGAAGTGAAATAAAGCAAATAAAACGCTGTTCAGGTTAAACATTGGGATTGAGTCGCCCAAAAGTGTGTACAAGTCCTCGCTTTTGGGTTAGTCTAGAATGTTCCATAAAAAAAAAAATAACACTTTCATACTTAAATGATACACATATGAACTATACATGAATAAATCACTGTTTAAGTTGGGCAAAATGAATAACGTTCAGAAACATACATTAGGCAAAGTACAAGCTGTGCAGAAGGACAAGTGAAAGCACTCTTTATTTTATGCAACATGAGTGATGCAGGGGACGCACTTCTAAAATAAACTACTTTTCAAAAGAGGGAAAAGTTGCAAGTTTAATGAAAGGATGTCTGGTTTAAAGACTGTGCTGATTTACTTATAGAAATGGCAGTGGTGCTGCTGTCAAGAGAATCAGCAGTTTGTTTCAAGCAGATCTTGAAAACACTACTTGGAAATCCTTTCAGCAGAACTAATTTTTAGAGTTTGTGTTCAAAAGTTCAAAAGTTTTCTTGGCACTGACCTTGACAGATACCATAAACAAGGCGCTAAGCGTTTTGTACCGAGTGTATCAAATTAAGTTTTGGCGATTTGTGGACCTTTGTAAAGTTGGTGACGTCATGACCCACTATTGAGAAGCCGATTATATCTTCACTCTCTCCTTGTGTTCCACAGTCTCTTCCTCGCTGGGCCAGAACTTCTCTCTCTTGCTTTTGCCGCCAGAATAACGCACACACGGAAAAAAATATCTACCAAACACTGGGATGGGTGCAGCCTGTGAGAGGTGAGAAGTAGCTTTGTGATTGGGCTCTGAAGTATGACGCAGACGTACCTGACACTTCCGGGGGCGGTGGTAGGCTCCTCTGTCACTGAGAGCAGGTGCCTGGCGGAAGAAGGATCCCTATTGGGGGTAGGGGGTGTTTCTTCAAATGGACGAAGTCCCTCACCCACCGAATGACATGATTCATCACCAAGCCCCGCCTCTCCGTGGTTTCCAAAGGCCCACATGATGGGTTCCGCTTACAGCTCTTAGAAGGAGAATGAAATGCTCCCCAGTGGGCACTTGGCTCGGGCGGGCCTGAGAGCTCCTGACTGGGTCCAGAGCGTGGGTGGCCCCCTCCATGCACTTTGCAGCGTGCCTCCGCAAGTTTTGTTATGCCACTGATGGTCCCCTATGTGTGAGGGAAGATGAACTTTGTAGGAATTGTATTAGTAGCTCCCTATTGCTTGACTAAAAACAGAATGTTTTTAGGGAGGGTATACTCCTGACAACTGGAAACCAAACCATAGTCATCGCCTCCCCTATTTTGCTGATAACGGGCTCGGTGTGAAATGAATGAATGGTAGTGTGACAATAGCGCCTGCCTCTCCTTCGGGTCTGATTTCTCGTTATATATAAGCTTGCCTCTCATTGCAGAACCATGCTGGTCTACTTGTTCTAGCGGCATTGGCTCCAACTTTTAACACGAAAGAGGAAACACAAAAAAACAGTAGTACATGCCCAAGAAGCTACAAAGGGTTAAATCTGGCGAGGGTTCAAAGACGGCATGCAGTATGGCACTCATACCGTATGTGGAAATAGTCAGGCAAAGGTGGTTACAAGTGCAAGTCCATGAACAGGAAGTGCAGGCTGTGCGTCGAGGAGAGGCTTATGGGACAGGAGGACGACCCACTCCTGACCTTCTCTAACTCCCTTACAGACCCTCCTTGAGAGCACCTAGGCCAAGGACTGTCACACAGACACATCAGCAGAGGATTCAGTAAAAGGCATAAATAGAAGAAAACCTCGGTCCCCCTCCCCCACAACGATATAAGCCTCTTTATCATATTTAAAAGAACAGATGATGGACGGAATGCTGAACAAATCAAACATTCACCCCCAGTCACAGATCTGGGTTTAATTCATCATTTTTTTGCTCACCACGCCACCCCAGTTTTGACCCAGCCAAATGCAAATCAGTCTTGACCCAGTGCCTCATGGGAACAGTCCAGCCCGAACGGCCAAGCCAGGTCTTCCGTGGACCAGAAACAAGCATCCTGGGACCGGTTTCGAGGTATCACCACTCATCAGCCAGGCTAGCTTGAATCCAGTGGCATGGAGAGCACAGGATCCAATTGTTCTTTTTGCATTCTTCAAAGTTATGCACATCACGTCATAGTGGTGATCACATGCACATCTTAATGCCCTGATTACTTTTTCAAACATTTTGATCCCGCCTCCTCCTCCCTCTAAGAATCCGTGGCTTCACGTGTACCTGGGCCATAAAGGATCAAGTAGTCGTCAGTGCAGTCTGTTGTCTCCAAGCACAAGAGATACAAGTTCTCTACAAGAGGCAGGATTGTGGGAATGTAAGTACTTGAACAAGGAAGAGTAATCAGAGTAATTTAGATTACTAGTAAGTAATTGGGTCATTACATCCTCAACCCTGCCTTATCCCAGTCCTTACATGATTGCGGATATCCCCAAGCAGGGTATCACGAATGGTCCATAAGCAACAGACCACACATTTTGCAATGCAGCACATTTATTTAAGGAATTAAACAAGAGATCCTTAAGCAGAACCAACTACAGACAAAACGCAGGCTCCAAACTCTAGCGCTCTTAAAGCTCCCACATCCAGTCGATACCGTGACACAAAAGTGGAAGGTGGGGCCCAAGTGGCAGCCCTTCAGATGTCAGGAAGAGAAGCACCACCAGCTTCTGCTCATGAAGCTACCATAGCTCGGGTGAATTCACCATGGGGTCCCTTACATGGTGTTCCAAGTAAAGGAACTCCTTGGACTCAGAAGCTCAAGAGGTTACTGATCAGTTCCAAGCAATTCCAAAATTCACAAAAAGAGTATCTGTAGTCAGACAGGAAAGAGTTATAAACCTGAACTGCACTGACAACATCTAATAGATGAAGATGCTTCTCTTCTAAGAGGGATATGGAAAAAATATAATAATTTCCTATTCAATAAGGAATTTAGAAACTATCTTTGGTGAAACTTGGGACCCCGAGGCAAAGTCATTCTATCTTGTTTGTTAAATTTAATCCTGAGAAACTTTTCTTGGGAGAAGACTCCACTCGCCTGTCTACTCGATCACTGATAGAGACGTCATTTGAGGCCAGTTCAGATTTTCCAGGCAAATTAGCCAACATGGGACCGAGAATAACAGACTCTGTGAGATCTAGCCCCCCTTTGGAAAGAGGATACATTGTGGGGAGAAATCTGGGTAATACAGCCTTTTACAGATCCTCTTAGCATTAAGTCCTTTATCTCTTAATTTATATACTATTTATATATTGACAGAGGACTTACTTGCAGCTTCTGGGACATGGCTTAATTGGATGCTGGTTATTATTCTTCTAAATGAAGATATAAATTGTCCACAAAATACCAGAAGAAGCACAGGATTCCATATAACCAAGCACATATAGATACCACAAACTGCATGTCTGAACGTAGGATAAACTTGACCATTTGTACTGGCTCAGGGTCAGGTTCTTCATCTGCCACATATTCAGGAGAAGGGTAAGAAGACACTGACGCATGAGATGACAACTGCTCCGCAGAGTCTGGGGAAGGAGAACGTTCCAAAGGAGTCTACGCAGTCGGAGAGGATCTCAGCAACGACTCTTAAAGGTTTTTATCAAAGTCTATATTTGAGTTTGAGTTAATGCAGGAGAAGGGTCAGACACTGCCTCAAACTGTCTCCAAAAGCAGCGCGTTAAGTAGTACAGAAAGATATGGTCTTATTTCATATAACTTAAGCCTCCCATCTCAATAGCTCCTAAATAAAAAAGCTATTATCCTTGACATGTGTGCATCTTTCACATAGAGCCTCACTATCCCAATCTCAGGGTTTGTGGCAGTGTCAACTCTGAAAACACAGGCAGTGGCACCACACACTGGGAGTCCCAATTACAGTCCTGTGGGAGCAGCCCTACTGTAGGGGCATTCAGGGGCCTTCAGAGACTCACATTGCCCGTGCAAAGGCTGTAGGTAAAGCCATGGACATTCTTAGCCTGGAATATGGAGACCATGGGAAAAAAATGTCAAATATGGTGTATGGTGAATGAGGACCTGCAATAATGAGGTTTACCAGGCTGTGAGACTGACTGAGGGAGGGTTGTCTCTGGCAGAGAGAGTAGGGTGAAGGAACAACAGCTGTCCCTGACCATGCAACCACTGCGATGGCCGCCCAGCAGATCAACGTCAACTTCCATGAAATGGCATCTATCAATGGATCTACCGGCCATAGATTCTGTAATTCATTTCTTACACATCCATGGGTGAGATCTGCAGTAGTGAGCAATAATGCTGCACCTGTGTGTGAAAGGGTTCCAGCTTCTAGGGTCCTTGCATAGAGACACGCGCAAACTGTGTGGTGGTAGTGGTGAGCAGTGCATCAGTCACAGGAGCAGCCTGTGGCACAGGGTGTCTGGCCCTCGGAGAGTGGACTCTTCCACCAGAAAGCATTTAAGAGAATCTAAAAGAGTTCTTCTTTAGTACTACTTCCCACTTTTGTGAATCGGCCACTCTACATTTAGCATATGGAAGATTTATTAAAAATAATATTATTCATTATCATTGCAAATGTATGGGATTCATCTTATATGAAATACCCCAAGTCCAGGCTTTTTACAGAACAGCCTCTGGCACTAAGCTCCTCATTACGAGTGACCTCTTAATTTTGATGGGGCCTGTAACAGCAATTACAGGCCTCATCGGATTTATGAGACCCCTGGAAACACCACAGACCCCTTAACTTTCACTGGGAGATTGCGGCAGTTAAAAGCAGCTGAAATCTCCAGGAGAAAGTCTGGCCCAAAATGAGGAATTATCACAGGAATCAGACATGGAATTTCCAATTTTCCTGGTAATTTCTAATTTTTTCTAGTGTACCCCTAGGGTCCAACTTGTAATGGGTCGGGTACCTCCCCTCCCCCCCCATGGAGTTACTGGTACACCAGGTATTAGTGACTATGAGGGTGGGGGAAATCTGGCCACTCATAATTAGGTCAGTAATCGGCAACTGACTCTAGTCAAACTGTGACAATCATCCACATGACCAATCAGAGCACAGTAGCACTATACATAGCCACTCAGGCAGAGTTTTACATTTCCACCTATGCCGCTATGGGACATAACTATCTTCAAAATCCAAAGCAAGCCTGAAACACTGCCACCTATTGGCCCAGAGGGAGCTGCCATGGCTCTGCTCCTCCCTCCAGACACACTCATGCCTTGTCGCAGCATGTACAATACACTTTCACAATATTCACTGCTCGAAGAAGGTAGCCTCGCAGACAATTATCCAATTAAACCCCAGAATTTTATGACATTTAACTGGTTGCCAAAACATAGATGTGTCCAAAAGTTTGGCCAATATACCAGATGCTGTAAAACAGAACATTGGGGCCCATTACGATGGCGGGCAGAAGCACTACCGCTGTGCTGGCGGATGCAAAAACCACCAGTTACCGCCCGCATGCCGCAGCCCACACGCCCGCCAAATTACGATGTGAAAAGGCAGCCAAACACCGCCGGCAAGCCAGCGACGCCATCCGCCATCAAAGTGCGCCCGCTCACGTAGCGGCGCAGCCCAATGGAGACACACCGCCAGACGAAATCACGTACCGCCCGGCGTACAAATTACGATGCCGCAAACAAACAGCTCCCACGGCTAAGAGACACCGCACGTGAAAGTGAGGCTGAAACCCGAACGCCGAGCACAGACACCGAAGAGGCGACCCCCCCCAGCATGAATCCAGCACTGCAGGCCCTCCCCATGCTATACCTGATGCACCACCAAGGAGGCAACGCACCGCGGAGACGCAGGTAGGCACACACACAACAAGGGCACGCAAACAGCGCACACAGTGCAAGTGCGGAAAAGGAGGACATGGCACCCCCAACACCCCTGCGTGGACAAGACACATCCACCACTGCACCCACAAATGCAACACAGGGCAAATTGCAACATCTCGCAACTATCATGGGCACACCACCTGGGACCAGGAACCAACGACCCGTCACGGCACCGCAGCACAGCGGCGATGACGCAGCCACACATGCGCACAACTCAGCGCCCAACCATAACGCCATGTCTGCGTCGCACACAAACAACACAGGGACACAACCAAGCACCACACACACCAGCCACACCCAGAACGCACATGACACGTGACAGGCCTGCCACAGTCATGTCCCCAACGCCCAATTCACGGACAACACCCAACGTCACACAACCGACGCCCACATGTCAGTGAAGTCACGCAACATCAGGACACACCCTGTGTGACAAACATGGCGAAGCACACAGCGGCGGCAACACCACTCCAGCAGAACATGGGCCCCGCCGGGAAGAGGTACGCCAGTACCACACAGAAACACCCATACCACCCTGCACCCATGAACCAGACATACAAAACAGAACACCAAAGAGCCCGGGGCCCGACAACAGGTGGACCCAAGAATGACACCCACACACAAGGCCCAACGCATAGCGGAAACACAGCCTGCCGCCCACACACGGGAGAGCAGACAGCACTGAATGACCTTCCATTCCAACTCCGAAACCACAAACCGACGAAACAAGCCGAAGAATCCAGCCATTGTCCCAAAAAAAGAGCAACACAGGCATGCAGAGGAAACCGACCACAGGGCAGATAGCGCATATCACCTAAGAACATATCGAACGGGGAAGAAAAAATTATAAAACTCCCCCATGTAAATGTAAATGTATTTGTATAGCGCCCGAATCGACCCCCGAAGGGGTATCTCAGGCGCTTGTACGCATACCGCTGTGGAACCCTTCCTGGCCTTTCCCTGTGAGATGCCCACTCCTGGGCACCCTCAAGGTGAAGCCAGGCATCCTAGCGTTGTGGGGGCCGTTGTGGAGATTAAGCAAGCTATTGCCCAGAGTTGCAGAGTGGGACCCATGATCAGAATAGGCACCGAGGCGAGAATTATCAGGTCCGAGGAAATTGAGCCCAAGACCCGCCGAGGTGGGAATTGAACCCTGGTCCCGGGCTAGACCTCTGCATCAGGGTCTGCCGCTCTAACCATTGAGCCACACTTCTCCATGCCGTTCCCATGCAAGTTATCTGGAAGGAGTCACACACCACTGACCTTGAACATTCAGAGAAGCACGTGGGATGAGGGCCCGTGTCCTCCGCACAAGCTAACAGAACACAAGTCCTGCCCCCCTACGACCATCACAGACCTCACAGCAACCTCGGAGCTTGCACACTGCAGACTGCACACACAGCCGGAGCACGCCACCACATCGCCCGCAGCAAAATGGCACCTACAACACACCTACCCAACTACGCCGAGACAGGTCAAGCTGTACAAACACAACCTGAAACAGATGTTGGGATGTGAACCCCTACCCCTGCTGAACGTAAGTTACCGACTGACTTACCGCATCGCATTGTTCAGCTGCGTCATACCCGTCTTCTACTGTCGGGAGGTGTCCTTCCACCATCCTGTGGAGTTGTGCCTCTCCAACCCGGCATGTCCAAGGGCGGACCTGCTACCACTATTCCACCCTCTGGACGCACACGACAGGGTCTGTTCAGCCTATGGGGCATGACGTATGTGGCGATCATCGGGCCCACACTGCAATGGGACCACTGTGCCTCCACACGACGGATCATGGATCACAGCTTACATCGAATGTCACCCAGCATGCCCCATCATGCTCTACAAGGACAACTTACGAACAACACCGTGACAGCCACCATCCGCTACATTGGCTGGCAAACATGTATACCACCAATGAAATGGAAGCCCTGCAGGAAGCCACCTGCATGCCTGTCAACCTGTCAATTCGGAGGACCCCGACGCAATCCCCCAAGTGAGCCATGATGTCCGACACTGTACCCATGCTTAGCTTCCGCACGGACTGGCCAGTAACCACTACAACAGCCATATACAAACGACCTGCAACTGGATACCACACCATCAACGACACTGCCATGACATCGGATGTGTCCGGGACCATGCACACTGTTCCCCATCACATCCAGGAACTCTGCATGTATCGGGGAGGCAGTGGCATAGATATGTGTATCGCACCCACATGGACAGAACTGCACGTACAACCATGCCATGATATGGATCCTGCGCCCATGGACATATGCACCGCACAGTGGACAGGAATCGACCCGGCTGAGTATGTGAGAGCTGCACCCCTTCTCCCCTCCCCGGAAATCCGCGTATAGCACCTTTGCATGGACGACAAGTGCATACAACAACAACACGACCCCAGTGACTGTGACATGTCCAGTAGCCACCATATGGCAACAACAAGTGGGACGCCGTTGCATGCACGTAAGCCCATGCCCCTGATGTCAACTCACACGCACGCGTGCATGAGTAACAACAGCAGCACACCTGTCACATGGAACTGAGATGGACTGTGCCCATGATGCCAAGCGGTCTGGTAGGCTAAATGTATACCGTCTGTGTCAAAGTCCGCAGCACCGCAGCTATTTGCAAATGAACATTAGCACAGCAACGGCCAAGCAGATGTAACTCTGAAGCCCACATCCCACATGCAACAGCTAATCACATGTACCCCTACACCCTTAGCTATGTGTAATCATGCTCAGTATATCCTCCACATGCATTCCGCTGCCAGTAGTGTCCACTATACTGCATCACAGAGGACATGAGTCACAATACATGGTTTGAAGAAAGAAACTGTCTCTGCTGATTCCTTTAACAAGTACGAATGGGAGATGATGAGAGTGTGTGATGTACACGGCAGTCGTGACATGACTATGTAGTCCACTGTCATTGGATGTCACACGCAAATGAGTAGCAACAACTGTGGAAGACACACATGTGTGCGTGAAGCGGAGCGGAGGACGCTTCGCTCAGGTGGGTGGGTGTGACGGGTAGATGCGCACATGCAAAGTTGAAACACGCTGTGTCGGGAGGGGTCCGGAACTGCACATTAACGCTTCCTGGGCAATGTTAAAGGCCACCTGTCGGGGGGGATGTGAACACGTGCGTGTGCACAGCAGCCGGGCACACGAACAATGCGGTATCAGGCGTACACGTCAGCCCACCCTCTGTGGACAAGCTGATCCTGTTGTGCGCCCGCCGAGGCCCTTGACAAGGCACACACAGCACCTGTCGACCAGGTGTATCCCCAACATTGTCAACCTGCACAGGCAATCCAGGGCACGGGATGGCAGTGGAGCATGGTGGGGAGAGGACTCGCGTGCTCCTCCGGGTCACATCACGCAGGCAAAACATCCTCAATGTGTAGCATGGCACAAGTCATATGGAAGTATTGGGGGACGCACACGTCACGAGCAGGAGTGACGTCACGGAAGGTGGCTCGCACCATCCCACCCATTGCCTACATCTCCACACACGTCACATGCCGTTGCAACAGAGAAGCCAGCGAGTGCGCAAGCACCTCCGAGCCCGCCCCAGTGAGGCAAAAGTGTGAATGTGTGGGTCCATCAGCCCCAGATGGACGCGGCATGGGCCGCTAGGGCAGCTACAGCCTCTGTGTGTCGCAGGTGGTGTATCCGGACTGCGGAGACTGTTATGCATTGTCTATGTTGCCCGGCTCTCGAGTCGGGGCACCACGCAGGTGGACGGCGCGCCCCGCCACATCATACCATGAGACAGACCACTGCTCAACTGGACCCACACATACACTCCTTGGCCTCTCCCGGGCGAGCTTGGGGCTGCATCTGCATGCGCTAGCCCCACAGGTGCAAATGCATATTGGGGGAGCGAGGGGAGGCCATGAGGACAGGGACAAAGACGACTGTATTACTGTCAGTGAGTTCAAGGAATGACCCTGATGTGGACAGGAAAAGACGTGCCCCGTGTGTGTGTTGCAACTAGTCGCCAATCCGATCACCCTCCCATGTCCTGCATGTAAGCCCGCACCTAGCCCCGCCCACCCGCCACATTGAAATTAGCACCAGCACAACATCATTCACATTCGAGGCACTGACTGGGGGTGACAACCATTGGACAAACTATGTGAGGCCACCCACGCGTACATGTGGGCCCTCCATGATCCATGTCACCTGCGGCAAAGTGATGACATGCACAATGACGGAAGTGAGGAGAGCTGTCCGCCCCACGCACAGATGGTGCATCAGCTCCACAGACCCAGCAGCAGTGCAGCAGGGGTCACATGTGCAGGGCAGCTGTGCCTGGTGTGAAGGCACATTCATATTGACAGCACATCGACCAATGTGTAGTCTGCCCACATCTACAGTCCGTTATCATGCGGACATAGAAAATGAACATAGGGCAACACATCTGTGTGGGTGCACCCACTGTGACCAACACTGCGCAATCATCGACGTACTCACCCTGTGCATGGCCCACCACGCACACGGAGGTCACATTCAGTGCCACCATCCCACACACACATCCCTATCACGAGACATGGTGTGTCCAATAGTCAGTACTGAGTTAGCGCCCATCTGGAGGGTCCCTGAACAGGAGACACATGCAACCCACTAGGCAGTCGGTGCTGTCACCTACTGGCATTGTGCAGTCAATGTGCAGGCCAGGCCTGCTGGGACTGAGAGGGGCAGGCATGGCCCAGCCTGACATTCACACGAGCAACAAGTGCACTGAGACCTGCATTGGCAATTGCAGACGTTGGCCTGCTCCCAGCTGGCCCGGGACGCCTACCTCCATAGTGGAACACGCAGGGTGCAACCGCGAGGGTCATCGGAGTTGGCCGTAATGGCCTGGCCCATGTTGGTGACAGTCCGCTGATGCCATGTGCACCACACAGTATGATTTGCGCCTGCATCTGCAGGTGTGGCCATGATGTGCGTGGTGGGTGCAGGTGCACAATGGACGGGGCCACAACATGCCGTGTGCATAGGCAGGACGGCCAGTGGCCGGCCCCTACATGTCTGTTAGCATGTCATCATCTGCACATTGGCATGGGTGCATGGTATACGCATATGCACACGCGCATGCCATCTCTCACTATGTACATCTGCCACTTGCGCGTGCAAGGTTACGTGTCACATGTGATGTGTATTTGCAAGCACACAGCCGTGTTGGCATGGGGCTGTCAATGTGTACACCTGTCAATGCTTCTGGAGGTGTGATCTCGTACAGTGCTGCACATAGGGTGCGAGTAGACACCAATGACTGTCTCATATCCCCTCGTGCCACAGGTCCCACTTGTCTTGGCCGCTCAGCCTGTGCCCACATCGTCGTTGGTGTGTGCCATACTCATCCAGCCTCGGAAGCAGTGTGATGCACAGCAGCCAGTCATGTTGCAGTGGTGTTGCCGCTTGTCGAATATGCAGTCAGTCCCCATCAGCACGCCTCACAGGTCATTGAGGCCTGGATCCCCATGTGCATGCACATAGCAAATGGTTTGTGTCACTGCCCATTGCTATTGGTGGGAGACCTGTGTAAGTGTATTGTGGCTGTGCTGTCCCTGCATGACAGCTGTTCTGGTGACTCTAGTTCTTGCTCTGTCATATCAGTTATGTGTATGTGAAAATGCCATGTGGCGTGTTGCTTTGAACATGTGTCCACTTCCATCTTTCCTAGGCGGAGACCAAACATTTACCGCCCTTACCAATTGTTGGCGGACATGGAGGATTCTGAGGTCATCCGGAAATTTCGTCTGGACCGACCAACCCTGCATCGACTATGTGCCATGTTGGAGACCCCACCTCCGTCCTCGCAGGGTGTATCCGACAGCATTCACCCCCATGGCTAAGGTGATGGCTGCACTGCATTTTTTCGCCACTGGGTCATTCCAGCACACAGTGGGCAGTGGAGAGTGGGATGTCCCAGCCCATGTTCAGCATGGTGCTGAGGGATGTACTGGCAGCCATGATGCTGTACAGGAACAGGTACATCAGATTCCCCAGGGCACGTGAGTTGGCGGCAGTGAAGGGTGCATTCTATGCCCTTGGACGGATCCCACACGTCGTTGGTGCCATAGACTGTACCCATGTTGTGCCTTGTCCCACCACAGGCCACTGAGGCAGCTCTTCCGCAACCGGAATGCACACGCACTCCCTGAATGTGCAAGTGGTGTGCCTTGGGACATGGTCATTTCCCACGTGTGTGCAAAGTTCCCAGGCTCGGCCCATGACGCGCACATCATGCGCAACAGCATATTACACACGACTGATGACCAATCCTGCAACAGGACCGTGGCTGGATTGTCGGTGAGTATGTGGAGTTGTGTAGCGTGCTGGCTTAAGGATGCTGTCTACTGTCCTGTTTGAATTGCAACGGTTCTCTGTGTCCCTCACGCCCAGGTGACTCGGCTTACCTGAATGGGCCCTGGCTGCTCAGTCCATTACGAAATCCTCGGACCCCAGCAGATGACCGCTACAATGAGGCACATGGGAGGACCAGACGTGTGGTCGAGCGTACCTTTGGCCTCCTCAAGTCCAGGTTCAGATGCCTGGACCGCACCGGGGGGGGCGCTGGCGTACTCCCCACAGAAGGTGTGCCAGATAGTGGTGGCTTGCTGCATGCTGCACAATCTGGCTATTCGGAGGCAGATCCCTCATTGTGGATGATGGAGATCAACTCAGGGCCCCAGCCTGCAGACCAGGACAGCTCGAGTGAGGAAGACAGCGGAGAGGAGGAAGCTGTGAATGTCCGTCAGCAGCTCATCGCCCGCTACTTCACTTGACGGTGAGTGTCCATGTACGACGGATGATGTGGCTGTAGTTGTGCAGGTGTCTGTGTGCTGTGTCACGGAGGCCTTATGTTCACTGTGTGCTGTGTGTCAATGGTCCATGTCCAGGTTTGTATGCCACTGACGGTGGCTGTGGCATTGTGCCCTATTGCTCTGTGCGATGTGTGTACATTGCTTGTAGTTGCTGACATGTACTGTGTGATGGGTGTGTGACACACTCATTGAATGTGCTCCTGTTCTGTCTTCCCCCCCCTGGGTCCCTACAGCCCCTCCTGTCCCATCGCCATGCCACACATCCGATGCTTCTCTGCTCAAGGTGGCGGTTGATCATCGTTCAATAAACACAGTGCACAGATAGCGAGTTGTGTAAAGGTGCATTTATTTTCAACTGTGACATGTCATTGTGTGCAAGGTGATGACATGAGTGTTGCGTGCAGTGACAATGAGCTGTCGGCCATGGCTGCGTGATGCTCAGGGTGTACCCACTAGTTCTATGTCCCTAGTCCAACAGACACATGCCATTCTGATGGTTGTGTGGGGTGGGATCGTAGTCCAAGTCAATGCAGTGGGTGGTCAAGGATGGCTGGCTGCCTCACTTGCGTCTGGAGCGTCGCGAAGTCCTCCCGGGACATCTGTTTCCACTCGGACGGCCCCTTCCCACATTTGGGAGGGGGTGTGTGGTGGCGACCTGCTGGTGGTGGGTGAGGTGTGTGCTCACTGGCTGTGGACGCAGGGGAAGTGGACACTGCTGCCCGACCCTGCGCCTAGCAGGTGGTGGCGGAGAGTGGTGTTGCTGGCCTTGCCTGTGACCCCACCGCCACCACCAGCTGGCCCATGAGGTCCACGAGTTGGTCCACTACGGGACACGCCAATTGGCCCATATGGGCGTCCATGGACCTCAACACCCCACAGGACCTCCCGCGTGTCGGAAGCAGACCTGGCCCATTGTCCTTGGGCCTCTTCATAGGCCCCAAGTACTCTGGCCATTTGAGGCAGGGCATGGCTCCCAGGGGAGGCTGGCGTTGGCCTGACCCTGCTCCTCCTACCAGTACTGCTGCCACCGACCTTCCCACTAGCCACATTGCTCACCACGGTCCTCGCTGTGGCTCCCAGGGTGGACCCAGTCGGCCGGACCCACCACCTGCGCTGGGGCTGGGGCCAGTGATGACGTGGTGGTGGTGCGCGGCGGTGGTGGCTGTTGCGGCGATGGTGGTGGGTTGCGGCAGTGGGAGTGGCCGCAACGACCGTGGGAGTGGCCGACACAACAGTGGCAGCAGGGGCTGTGAGGGGTCATCAGCCCTGGATGATGGGTTGGTGGGTAGGGAGGGTGCCTGGGGTGCGGTTGGGCCCTGCCACACCAGATGGGCCTGCTGGGTGGTCCGTGGTCCGAAGAGGAGGACAGATCCTCCACATCCGTGAGTCCTTGTTGGGGGCTTGGCATGGCTGTGCTGGCTGCTGTCTCCATCTCCAGCATCAGCAGTTCGTCACCTGTGGGGGGAATGAGATATGTTGTTGTGTTGCACCTGACAAAGTCTGACATCCACAGTTCGTGCACAGTGCGTGCTACAGGTTTCCCGGAGCCGTGTGTGCTGGCTGTGCTATTTGTTGTTGTGTGGGCATGCCAATGGGACTGTGTGCTGTGGACATGTGGCATGGGACGGATTGGCAATGCCGATGGGTGTGTTGCTGTGCTCCTACTTTTTGTGGCTCTGGTGTATGCGGACTCCAGACCCATCGTGGAGGTTGGTTTGTACTATGCCTGGGGTTCAAATGGGCAGCTTAGAAACGCAGATGTAGCAAATGGGGGTCAGCCCCCTGAAGCACGATTCGGAGATGAACTATGCTTTGGGGGTACATACTGTGAGCCATGGGTGCAGAACGTGACATGTGTTGTGGCAACATGACAGTGCATGGTCTGAGGTGTGTGTATGTCTGACATACCCTGCATATTTGCTGTCTGTTGTGATTTCTGGCCATGTAATTGGACGCATTGTTATGAGTGAGTGATGGTTGTGTGCCACACGACGTGTTGCAGATGGTCCACCTCCTTGGTGAAGCGTGCTGCCCTGTGCCATGTGCATCAATGCAGTGCTCCGGGGGTGTGGCCCATGTTATGTGTGTTGTTGCTCACAGTGTGACGTGCGCTTCATCCACTTCTGGCACATGATTTGTCATGGGCATGTTTCTTTGCGTGACTACTGTATGTGGACCAGCTGTTCGGATGACATACCTTTCATGTGACTGGGGCTGACGGATGAGATGGATGGTATGTTGTATGTGCATTGTGTGTCTGTGTGTTTGATGGGTCCAGTGGTGTTCGTGTGCATTTATGTTGTTCCACGCTGTTGCGCCTAGTGTGGTATGTCTTACATGGGCGTAGTTGTGGGATGTGTGGTTGACAGGCAGTAGGGCTACATGGACAGGACTTTGATGGTGTTGCGGTTGTGTGTGATGGGTTGCACTGTGCCTGCCGTGTGGTTCTGTAATCAGTGCGACTTGTGCATGCAGGCGTGGCTCCTTGGGTGTTGCTGTGTCTGTGATGGGTCATGTGGGGTGTGACTCTGTGGTTCATGTCCGTGTGCACATTGTTCACATGGTTGTGACAGGGAGCAGTGCTGCGTGTTCTCTGCTACTTGACATGTCCCATGTGTTAGTCGTAATTCAGTCCTCATGCCTCCCAGTAACCCCGCCCTGTCCAGTTTCCCACCTGCAGGTTGTTTTTGAGCGTGCACTGGACTGGATGCAACATGGTTATGGGCGGGGGTGCTCCATGTTGCAGGTCTGTGGGGTGGGCGGTGTTATGGGTCGTGGTGATGGCTGGACGCCCCACTGACACCGCTTGTCCTGGGGCGGGATGTCTACCTGTCGGCTGCCGTGTGGCACTGCAGTGGCTGCTACGTGGGTGTGGGGTGTGGCCGTGCTCCTCCTTGCTGTGCTGTGGGACTAGGGGCCTGGTGGGTGTTGTACTTCAGCTGTCCCCCTCCCACCCACTGCACTTTGTGTTGCGGCTACTTACCTGTTACTTGTCGGTTAGTGCAGCTACGGCTGTCACATGGGTGTCGGGGGTGCTCCGCCTTGCTGTGCTGTAGGACTAGGGGCCTGGTGGGTGTTGTACTTCAGCTGTCCCCCTCCCACCCACTGCCTTTGTGTTGCGGCTACTTACCTGTTACTTGTCCAGTTAGTGCAGCTACGGCTGCCACATGGGTGTGGGGGTGCTCGTTGTGGCGCTTCTGGAGTACTAGGGGACCTGTTGGTGGTTACGTGGCTGGCTGTGTGTACACATGCCCCCATGGTTTTGTTAGTTGATATGTTTGGGCTGTGTGTGGTGGTGCCTGTTGCAGTGTGAGTGATGTGTTGTGTATTGTGTACTGGACATGGGGGTGTTTGTCCCTCGGAGCTATGGCATGGGTGGTAGTGCATGTGTGTACATAGCGGTGTGCTGGTATACATTTGTTTGTACTTACCAGCCTCCACTCCCCCTGGTAATCCGGTGAGGATCTCCGGATGGATGATGACTCGCACCTTCTCCTCCCACGCTTTGAAGGTCTTGTAATGCGCGGGATTCCCTCCGCCAGTCGTGGCAGCCAGCTCTCGATTTTTGCTCTCCTTCTTCTTGATGTCGTTCCACCGTTTGTTTATCTCTCCTCTGTTTCTGGGTACGGTCCCGACTGCATTGACCTGGTCTACAATTCTGTTCCACATTCTGTTTCTGGTGGCTAGTGGTGTGTGCTGGACCTGGTTGCCATAGATTTGTGTGTGCACCTTGGCGATCTCGTCGACCATGACCGTCAGCTCAGTGGAAGTGAACTTGGGCATTCTGGTGTGATGCCATGGTGTCTTGTGGTGCTGGTGCGGTGTGTGATGTGTGATGTGCAGGGGGTTTGTGGTGCCGGTGTTTGGTGGTGGTGGTGGTGGTGGGTGTGATGTGTGCGTATCTGTGGTGTGCTGCTGTCCTTGCTGTGTCACTGTGTCCTCTCCTCTCCTCTCTGCTTTGTAATGTTGCAAGGGGTGTGGTCTGTGGAGGGGCTGCTTTTGTGTCCACCTGTTTGGGTGTGTCCTGATGGTCTGTTGTTTTCAGGTGTGTTGTGGCTGGTGTTCTGGGCTTTGTAGTTTATTTGTTTGTCCAGGGGTGGTGTGTATTCGGGATGTGTACTTTGTCTGTGTATTTGTGCATGGGTTGTGTGTGGACTTGTTTGCCATGTTGTGTGTGTTTGTTTGAGTCCGCGGCTGTTTCTGTGCAGGGACGTGGCCGCCATGGCTTCTGCCGTGTCCATTTTCTTCGGTGTTGTTTACGCTGGCGGGCGGTGTATTTGTTGTTTTCCGCTCATGTCGGTGCGATCGTAATTTCACGTGCGGTGTCTCGACCGTGAGGGCGGGCGGTTTTGTGTTGTCGTGCGTCTTTCCGTCCGTGGCGGGCGGTTTGACTCCGACTCCGGGCAAGGGCGGGCGGTGTTTGTGTTTTTTCCTGCCGCTGGCGGTTTTCGGTTCGGGACATCATGATTGCTGGGTCGGTATTCAGACGGTGTAGGCGGGCGGATTTTTGCCGCTTTCATGGGTGGCGGATTCTTTTACGCCCGGTATCGTAATGGGCCTTATTGTTTCCAAAGTTAGACAACAAATTCTGTAACTTGAAAATTTTTCTCAAAAACTGGTGGGACAATCTTTGAAATCCTGGCCCGTAAGAACGCGGATTCCCCTATTTGCCCCATTTGCTAAAGGAAACCAATCCCTGGTGCACAATTTTTAAATTGGGCCCACCCGATAAACTTGCCCCCTGAGTCCTGGAACGGGATAATGTTTTTCCCACTGTGGATTTTCACATGCAATTGAAATTTGATAAATTCCTGAAACCACAGAGGTGTTTTTGAATGTACATCAAGTGTGAAAGATCTGTGATCCAACCTGAGATGCACCGAGGCTAGAAACCCGCGGGTGATCTCAAAGAACCCTGGTTCTTACTTCCACCAGCTGATGTAAATTAAGGAGAAAGATATTTTATATTGTTTTAAAATTCAGAAATATCTCTCCATTCATTGTTGCTTTAAATCCTGCCAATAAAAGTGATTCATCCTTTAAGAACTTCCGTGAGCCTTGCCAGGTGAAGCAATCTTGGGGCATCCGCTGTAGATGGATAGTTCGTTTTCACTCTGAGATACCAATGGTTTTGGCAGTCGCAGCTTGCATTCGCCCTGCTGAGCTCCCACCTGTGCCAGCATTATCCCTCGATGGCTACTGGTATGAAGGCTTCATGTCAAAGAAGTGTGATTCTGCTCCTTGGTATATAGCTCTCTTATCAGTCAGTATAAAAAAACATGGCCCGCATCAAGCGAGCTGAAGCCCTGACCCCTTACCTGTGATTCCAGGTCTGTCTTGTGTCCTTGATCCGTACAGAGAAGTGGGACTGTGCTGGACTTGGGAGGCTCTTCTAGTTCCTTCAAGATGCTTCCACCACACCAGCGGCTGTCTGTGTTAATAGTGAGTGAGGCATTAGGATACACTTTTTGGTGCACAGTGTCTCCCACGTACATGGAGGGAGACGCTACTGAGAAAAAATGATTCATGGGGTGAACCAGGACAGACCTGTCGCTACTTACATTGTTCCTAAAAGCAGACCTCCAAGCTGGAGATCCATTTCAAGAATTAACATAACTGAAGTCACAGATGCAGTATAAGCACTGTCAGCATCACAGGCAGAAAAGTATGTTTTAAATACAGAAATACCTGCATACAATCCATTTTATTCTGTTATTTAAATTTGATGTAAAGTACTCTGACTTTGCAATCTTGGTAAACTGTCGTCACAGTGGTCCATCTAAGAACACAATTAAAAGAGTGTACAATGAAAAAGTTCAAAATACTTTTTTAATCTCTGCATTCTGTTGTGTTGGGTATTATCGTATATAGACCGGTAGACAGACGTCTGGTGCATTTCTGTCTCATGGACCATTGCAAGATCCTACAAGAGGAAGGACCAGCATGCCTCAAGCTCTTCAAAGTGCATCAGCTTCTCTGCTAATCACTGTTTTACTGAACAAAGACCATCACTCCTTGGGACTGCGAGCGATATCCTGGCTAGTGGTTCATGAGAGGTCTTTGGTGCTCATTGAAAGTCGGACAGGCGGCCCAGGGGAAGGACTGAGGCCCCACCTGGTTGGCAGGGAGGGGCAACATTGAAGACACAGATCCTTTGCTCAGCAGGTGCAATGTTTGCTGCGTCCAGTTTTTTGTACTGCATGAACAATCTCCCTGATCAGGATTTTGTTCTATGAAAATTAAAGTTGTGCTGTTCCTGAATGATCTAGAATTTAGCAATGTACAAAGGACCCACAGTTAAAAACTATCTACACTAAGGTGGACTGGAAAACAATAATGAATTAATGTTAGGGATTTAAGCCACCTTGACTTACTCTGTCTAATGGCTGGTAGTACTGGTTCTACCCTAATTGGGATATACTACTGCTTCATCAATCCCCGGCAGGTCAAGATATGAGGAACTTCCCCATATAGTTTGCGTAGTACGCAATGTGTCCAAGGACCTACCCACTGCTGCCGGTCCCTAACATTAATTCATTATTGTTTTCCAGTCCACCTTAGTGTAGATAGTTTTTTAACTGTAGGTCCTGACGAATCGCCTCTAGACTTGTAGAATTGCGAAGAAACATGTTGACCAACCACACGGAAGAGCGCCACACCTAAGACATTATCTTAGCATTGCGCCTTTCCTCTTTATTTTAATCAGGGTAGGAGACCCCACAATTAAAGTTATTTTTGCTGGTACTCCCAACCCTGTTTTATCTCACATAAACATCACACACCACTTATTCATCTACACTCACTAAATCTCTCACCCCCACGGCACCAAACGGCTATTTGGAAAAAGATCTCCGCCAAGTGCCCCTCATCGGGAGCCCGTCAGGCATTGCAGAGCCGGCCAGACGAGGAGCAGCCCGATGATGAAGCATGACACCCAACTGGGTGTGTGAGGGCATTACATTCCAAAGAAATGGATTCCCATCTCTTTTTGACTCTGTAACCTACTGTCCTTTGTACATTGCTAAATTCTAGATCATTCAGGAACAGCACAACTTTAATTTTCATATTGCATTTGGGCAACTGTGCTGGACCTCATGTATAAAAGCCCTTTGTCCCTCTATTTGTGAATACAGGATTTTGTTCTTGCAGGACACAATAACATGGCTCTAATGCTCAAGAGTTTTTGCCCTGCGTGTGGACGTCATTGTATACTTTCCCTACCTCGTATCGCCATGTCTTGCATGGTGGACCTGGATCTGGTAAACTGGGACCTGAAGGGCCTATGGCAAACTGGTTGTCAGGTCAAAGGTTTCTGATGGTTGAGCCCACTGAGGTTCCCTCATCAGAAAGTTTGTGATTTCTCCACCTTCATCTCTAATAGGACGTGGGAACCGTGAGTTTGGTGGAAATGTACATTTGGCCTTTTATGCTTTTATGCCAGACACACCAGGACGCCAAACTCTAAACTACTGTCTTTGTTTGTACCCGTGATATTGGTCTTGGATAGAAAAGTCGTAAAGATTTGCCCACTTAGGACATGCCAAAGAGGATCCATCTGTGAAAGTGATACGGTTTTATACATTTTCTTGGTAATGCAGTTCAGATACACTACCTAAAACCCTCTGGCATGCAAAGGTTTAAACCAACTTACCAGCTCGAGCCAGGGAGACAGGCATACTGTGATATGAACATCTCCAACAACTTACCTGCAGGTAACACACACTCAATAATTCACAATGTATATTTTGAAAGGCTTTATTAATTATTAGAACATTGGAAGGTTGGGAGCTCCATTGAAAACAATGGAGTAGCTCCGGGCTTATAATGGCTGGTATAAGCCCGGAGCTCCAACATTCCAATGTTTCTTTGTTCACAGCTGTAGCTGTGAACAAAGGCTTCAGGGAGCCTGAGGGGATTTCAATCCCCTCGCGCTCCCTGAAGCCTTTGTTTTATTTATTAGAACATTCTGCCCTCTAGTGGCAGAATGTTCTAATAGCTTTATAGCCCTTCGTAGCTGGGCTATACCGGCTATTAAAGTCCTGCTCCCTAGTTAGAAGGCCCTCGCCTTTGGCTCGGGCCTTTAACGCTGAGCGGGCCTTTAATAGCCGGTGTAGCCCACTACGGCGGGCTATAAGGCTATATTAAAGTCCTGTTCTAGCGCAGTTTATATGAAGTACACTTAGTTTAGAAATAAAAATGGTGGTGGAAAGAAAAATGCAACACAGGAATATATTATAAAAAATGATAATGCATGAAGTGATATACACCAGATCAGATCAGTAATTCCAGCCTTTGATGATACCTTGGAATCCCTTCTTCTCTGGCAGCTAGCTAACAAATGTATTAGCACTAAAAGTGCCTTACATGGGTTTCTTAGATGGCCTTTCAACACACATCCCTCCTGCTCACATCCCAGTGAATGTTTATTATTCTGCAGCTTTGCTATGGGAAGCGAGGGCAATGTCTGGCTGTATGCTGTCCTGCTTGTTCCCAGGCACAAGGCAGATAACGATAAATAAACAACAAAGGAGTCTACCCTCAAGGATAGAGAAGTCTGTTCGTTAAGCACAGAGGATGCGCAAAGAAATAAAATCCTTTCTAAAAAGACCCCTCACTCACCAACCTAGTTGGTGACATGCTTCACCTGGGGAGACGCAGGCTTTTGACGCATTTCCAGGTTTACAGAACATTATAAATCTGGGAAGTGTCAAATGCCATGGGTGTTACGTGGGAACACCCACCGTAACGCCCATTTCATGCCTTCCCATCGCAGTGTGAGGCAACGCAGCAGCTTGCGCTGCTTTGTCACACACCATATCTTCAAGGCCATGAAAAGCCATGCAGGGTTTCTTGACGTGGCCTTGTAGATGTGGCACTGCACTGTGCGCTGCCGGAACGTCAATAAAAGTGACGTTCCGGAGGCGCACTGGGTTTGTAAATGAGGCCCTTTGAATCTTTGCTCAGATCATATTAGTGTGCGTTAAAATGGAGAAGTAATGAAATTCTGCTGCCCCTGAAAGTGCTCCGCTAAGCCACATAATTTGACTAGTCTTGCTCCATAATTTAGTCCAATCTACCACATAATTTTGTCTTCCATTGCTGCATAAATCCACTGGCTCCGATAATCATGAAACATAATTTGAAACGGATGCAATCCTAAAAACATGATGAACATGCGAGGTCGAAACATAAAGAAATAACACACAGTCCCTAAACGATAGCCAAGCATAGGGCAGGTGTTAAAAGTCATGATCCCTGGGCCACAAAAATAAAAGCTCAAAATAACAGAATCTGTTCTATGACTGCCAGTCAGGCTCAAGACCAGGAAAAGTAACCGAGACAGCACTAGCCGCTGCCAGAGAACTTCTGACAGCATTTGATGAGGGCACATAGTGGCTATGATCCTACTGGACCCTCACAGCAGCGTGCAACACTCCCGCTTAGACAACCCTTTGCGCTTACTGTGTACGTTGGGTGTGTTGATTAGTCAGTGGTGGCTGCTGGGGCATTAAAGACATGAGGCAGCGCAGGGAAGGCAGCGCAGGTGGGGTACCATGAGGGGGCAGTGTGGGGAAAAGAAAAAAAAATGCTTACCTGCCATTTGCAGCATCTGTGCTCTTCTGGCCTCTGCTCCTCGACTCCCGGCATGCCACAGGCTCCCCTAAGCCAATCCAGATGCTGGTCTCATGCTGGTATTACTCAGCATTAGAGCAGCACCGTGATTGGTGTGAGCACCCTAGTTAGGCATTCACTTAGGGACTACGACCCTGTGCTTGCTTTCCACCCAGCTACACAGAACAGCTCGGTGGAGAGATCGAACTGCGCATGACTGTTTGGCCGCCCTTAGACGGCCGGCCAAACTGTCATGCGCACTTGGGGCAGTGCCAACACTCCTCCTCTATCCTGCAGCTGTGTCGTGTCAGAATGGACGGCCCCACCTCGCCCTCGGCTCAGCTACAGGAAGTGAGCGAGAAAAATAAAATCATAATAACCCTTGCTATTATCATTTTATTTTTCATTTTTCACTGCTGAAAAGCAGTGAGGCGATGCTCCTCCGCCTTAGCCGAGGAGCACCCGCTGTGATTAGCATGGACTTTTAGTGGATTTACTGCTTTCCTCCAACCCAGGTGACACTTAGATCTGGGACTTCTTCTTTATTTTGTCAGGAAGGTAATTGAGCAGGTGGCCAAAGGCTCAGCACTTTCCACCACTGCTCTTGAATGGGTACTCTCACCCGCTAGCCAAGCTACTCAGCCTCTACCATCTTTAGCTTCAAACGTGCACTGACAGTACGCTGAACCTCGGCCTGTGGAAGCGCGGATCTGAAATCCATGACAACAGAGGAGATTTGTTGGAATGCCTCAGCTAGATCCTCCATTAGATAATGGACAGACACCTCAATTAAATGGATCAAAAACAGGTTTGTAGATGGGTCAATGGGTAACCCAGATCCCTTCCTTCCACCTAATTCCTTCACTGAAGGAAAGACACCATTTGACAAAGGTAGAAAGCTGATGATCGTGTGTGACCCTAAGTCCTTCTTTGCTCCATGGGTTAATGCGACAGTGAAGGATATCTCGTCACCAAAATGTGCCTTAGAAAGTGCTTCCACTGCTCGAGGCGGCTTTCCGCCTGAGAGATCTCACTAGATTCCTTGTCTTATCTAGGCTGGATTACAGTAGTATTGCTAACACTGGCATTGTAGGAAGCAGTTCCTGAACTAATATAAAATGCAAACCCAGGCAGCTAGAATTTGATTTGGGCTTAAGGAAATTAAACCACATCACCCCTGTACTTGAACAGAAGATCAAGTTCAAATGTTGGTGGATTATGGACAGCGCATGATGTCTGGGAAGGGCCCTGCATGTCCCTAGAAGCAAAGACTTGTCCAAAGGTCTGTGGTCCACCCGCCCCAGGCCATCAGACTCCCAGATACAAGTGGATCATACATGTTGCAAATATAGAAAAGTTTAAATCCCCAACCTTTGGAAAATACACTCCACCAAGCTGAACTGCTAACAAAAGATTGAGCATTGAAGCTAAACCTGAAGACCAGAAGGTTCAGGCAAGCCTTTGGACTATATCGCCCATAAAAGGGACCCTTCTTTCCACCAGAGAGTAGGCGTCTCCCATTGGGCTCACAGTACTAATGTTACCCTTTAATGAACTACAGTCCAGTTACACGCTTTATTGTTGGTCACAGATGGTCTAGCCAACCACCTCTCAACATTTCACCAGAACGTTTACATACTCACACAAACTGCATACTTGTCCTGTGTACTATGACCTGCTGCTATCTCCAATGTTCTTGAACTGTTCTGCCTCGCTTGCAAATGAATCAATCTATGTTTTTTTTTAACCTTTTTCCCAGAGGACCGCCTTTTCACATGCACTGTTCGACTGGTCACATTGGCAAGTGAGACCCACACCCACATGCTACGCTCTTGGGTGGCCATGAAGCCACAACTTAGCATGCTATATGATGTGGAAATCAATATATTGCTATCAAGAGAAAACATCTCACATTTGGGATTTTTATTTACTTATTTCTTATGTTAAAGCATTGCTACTCCTAATGAAGGCTGGTTCGTTCTACGAAGGCTTTCACCCTACAGCTTCTGTGCAGTTATTGACTCTCTGCTGGCTTCTGGCATTCTAATTATCTATAACTGGGGGTATTTTATGCCATATGTTAGTATGATTATCATTACACTGCAAGATGTTCAGTAGTCTCCTGGAGTCCTGGTACCCTTACTCCTATGCCGATAGCGTAGGGCAGCCATCTCCAACGAGTAGCTTGTGGGCTGCTGGTAGCTCTCTAGATACCTGTAAGTAGCCCTCCTGTGTGCAGCGTAGCCTACTATGGTAGACACTTTTGCTTGGTTGAGTTAATAAATGCATAGCAAAATTGAAACTTACATTTAGTATTTACAACGAAGTCTAAACCACGTACAATGTGGTCTTTATAAAGAGGCGTCTTTACCAGTGCATTCCTTTACCACGAGAGTCTTTACAACGACTTACCATAAGGGAAGCTGCGTCGGACTTTGAAGTCCAAAACTTTCCCTACTGTTGCGCAGACTGAAGTTGTAATAGTAATTGATACCTCTCCAAAGTCCAGCGCTTTCCCCTAAGGCAAGTCGTTGCTCGTTGTAAAGACTTGCGTGGTAAAGGAATGCAGTGGTAAAATTGGGTCGTTGTAAAGACTGCATTATAAAGCCATCCGTTATAATGGCTTGCGTGGCTCGGAGATACAACCAACAAAAATGTGTGTATTTTCAGGAGTCATAAACTGGTGTTTGGAAAAAAGTGCCTGCATTTCCAAAAACATATGAAGGTGATACTTTAGTGATAAATCATGCAGCATTGGACAGAATTAATAACTTGGTGCCAGGGGCACTGCAGCTATGGCTGTTATGTATTACCCATGTAGAGGGATTCCACATTGTTAAGTATTTTTAAAATTACTGCTGGCAGCCGTGCCTGCTACTCTAATGTGTGCCCTTTTCTCTATTTTCTCTTTTTCTTTTGTGCCTTTTTTCTGTGCCCCTTTTTCTCTTTTGTGCCTCTTTTCTCTTGTGTGCCTCTTTTCTCTTGTGTCTTTTTTCTCTTTTCTTTTTTTCTTTTGTGCCTTTTTTCTGTGCCTCTTTGCTCTCTGCCTCCCTCCCCGCTTCCCGCGCTCCTGCCCCCATGGCCCCTCCCCCCCAGCGTGCCGCTCCCTTTCCGCCTCCCAGCTGATCGCCCTCCCCCTGACCCCTACTTAAAGGCGGCCGCTGCGCGGCAAGAAGAGCAAGACCTCTGACCTCCTTGGTCAGTGTCACTGCTCTCCCCGCGCAGCTCCACCATTAAGGCTCTGACCTTCAGCCCCTTCCAGGTAAGTGTTGGAGGCCCTCCTCCACACGTAGGCTCCTGCATGTGCCTCAGCCCTGTTGGTCTAGTGGAAGAGCACCCTGCTCTTCTGCTATTCCGCTCTGTCCTGTTGTCCTTGCTTTTTCGCTGTCTACCTTTTCACTTGTCTGCCTCTTTTGGGTACCTTTTTCTCTGTTTCTCTTTTTCTCCTCTGTGCCTCTTTCTCTCGTGTGCCTTTTTCTCTCTTTTCCCTTTTTCTTTTGTGCCTTTTTTCTGTGCCCCTGTTTCTCTTTTGTGCCTCTTTTCTCTTGTGTGCCTTTTTTCTCTCTTTTCTCTTTTTCTTTTGTGCCTTTTCGTGTGCCTCTTCGCTCCCTGCCTCCCTCCCGCTTCCCGCACTCGCTGCCACTGCTGCCCCCGTGGCCCCTCCCCCACAGCGTGTCACTCCTGCTCCCGCCTCCCACCTGATCGCCCTCCCCAGACCCCTAATTAATGGCGGTCGCTGCGCAGCCGTGCCGCTGGTGCGCCAAAGGCAAGCCTGTCTGCGCCCGTCCGTGACCCGACGCGACCAGCGCCAGGGACCCTGGTTCCCCGACCCCCGCCGCTATGACCCCAGAACTCTCCACGCACTCAACCCCGGACGCAACAACAACTGCCAGATCTCGACGCCGAGCAACACCCAAGGCCCGATCTCCTTCTGACACTGCTGACGCACCTTCACCCACCTCTGGACCCTGGCAGCAACCCCCAGCCCATCGGACACCACCGCACACAAAACACTGAGCTGCATCCTCCTCAACATACGCTCCCTGCACAGACACGCAGTAGAAATCTAGGACCTCCTCAACACTCACATGCCCGATGTCGCCTTCCTCACAGAGACCTGGACCAATGCCAGCTCCGCACCCGACATCGCAACCGCCATCCCCGAAGGATACAAGATCCTGAGAAAAGACCACCCCAACTGCCCAAAGGAGGCCTCGCCATCGTCCACAAAAGCTCCCTTCAATTGACAACCACCAAATTGGACGGCACCTCGCCCCCCATGGAACATATCCACTTCCAGATCCAGCCCAACCCCAGAATGACGCTCCGCGGAACACTCACCTTCAGACCACCTGGACCCGCGCCCCTTTCACCAACATCATCGTTGACCTCATCGCACCCCATGCCCTCGCCTCCACAGACTACATACTACTCGGACACCTGAACTTCCACCTGGACAACCACAGTGACCCCAACACCACTGCCCTCCTAGAGAACCTCACCAATATACAACTGAAGCAACTTGTCTCCACCCCCACTCACGCAGCAGGATACACACTCGATCCATCTTCACTGGAGGAAATAACATTCGCTACAGCCACACCACAGAACTGCTCTGGGCCGACCACCACTGCATCCATTTCTCCTTTACAAAACCCCCCGCACACAAGCATATGTGCCGCATCCCACGCAGAATCTGGAACAACATCTCAGAAGAACACCTCACCTCCGCCCTCACCTGCACTCCACCCCCAATTACGACAGACACCAACACATCAGTAAGCAACCTCCACCAATGGATCGCCAACTGCGCCAATACTCTCGCCCCCCTCCAGAACACCAAGAGAGACAAAACAAGAAATCCAACTGGTTCACCACAGCTCTCCAGGAATCCAAGCTCTCCTGCTGATGACTGGAAATGACCTGGAGAAACAGCAAAACCCCTGAAGCAAGCTCCGCCTACAAAACAGCAATCACAGCACACCACCAACTCATCAAATCAACAAAGAAAAACTTCATCCAAGACAGAATCCTCTCCAATGCCCACAACTCCAAGGAACTCTTTGTCATCATACAGGAATTTGCCAAACCCAACAGCGAAACAACCGACTTCCCTCCCTCTCAAGACCTCTCCAAAAGACTCAGCTCCTTCTTTCACTTCAAGATCAAAACGCTCTATGACTACTTCAACGACCGAGACCACTGCACTGCCCCACCTCCCTCCCCCAACGATGCAACACAACAGACCCTTCTTACCTGGACCCCTCTCACAACAGAAGACACCCTAAAGACCATGAAGAACATCCCCTCCAGAGCACCGTCCGACCCCTGCCCGCCACACATCTTCCACAGGGCCGCCACTGCTATCGCCCCTGAGCTACATCAAACTATCAAGTGCTTCCTCAAGACAGCTACATTCCCCGACAACTGGAAGCGTGCCGAAGTCAACCCCCTCCTAAAGAAGCCCTTCGCAGACCCAGCGGACCTCAAGAACTTCAGGCCCATCTCCCTGCTTCCATTTGCAGCCAAAGTCTTCGAAAAGGCCGTCAATACCCAGCTATCACACTTCATAGAAACCAACAACATCTTAGACACCTCTCAATACAGATTCCGCAGCAACCATAGCATCAAGACCACCCTCCTCTCCGCCACCGACGACATCTGTGCCCTCCTCGACCAAGGCCATACGGCAGCCCTCATCCTCCTGGACCTATCAGCAGCCTTCGACACCGTCTCCTACTCACAAGAGCCACAAGGCTCCACGACGCCGGCATCCAAGGAAAGGCCGTATGCTGGCTATGATCATTCCTCTCAGGCAGAACACAGAGAATAAGACTCCCACCCTTCCTCTCAGAACCAAAAGAGATCAGATGCGGAGTACCCCAAGGATCCTCCCTCAGCCCCACACTCTTCAACGTCTACATGGCCCCCCTCGCAACCATCATCAGAAACCACGGGCTCAACCTCGTCTCCTACGCCGATGACACCCAGCTCATCCTCTCCCTCACCAAGGAACCCAACATCACCAGGCACAATTTCCAAGAAGGAATGAAAGCCGTCACGACCTGGATGAAGAACAGCTACCTGAAACTCAACTCAGAGAAAACAGAAGTCCTTGTCCCCGGTTCCACCCTCTCTGCATAGGTTGACATCTGGTGGCCCCCCGCCCTCGGAAACCCACCCACCCCACGGACCATGCACGCAACCTCGGCATCATACTGGACTCATCACTCACCATGAATTGCCAGATCAGCGCTGTCTCCTCCACATGCTTCAACATCCTCCGCATACTACGCAAGACATTCAAGTGGATCCACCCCGACTCCAGGAAAAACGTCACTCAGGCACCCATCACCAGCAGACTAGACTACGCCAACGCCCTCCACGCCGGAATCAACAAAAAACTCCTCCGCAAACTCCAGACCGTCAAGCATGCCACAGCCAGACTAATCCTCGCTATCCCATGGCACACCCACATCACCCAACACCTCCGCGACCTCCACTGGCTCCCTGTTGAAAGAAGAATAACTTTCAAGTTGCTCACGCACGCCTTCAAAGCCCTCCACAACACCGGATCCCAATACCTCAACGTCCAGATCTCCTTCCACACCCCCAAGAGAAACCTCTGCTCAGCCGACCTCGCCCTAGCCACCGTCCCACGCTTCTACAGGACCAGAGCAGGTGGAAGATCCTTCTCCTACCTCCCAGCCAAGACCTGGAACGAACTCCCCCTTCACCTCCGACGAAGCCCGACACCGCACCAATTCAGGAAGGACCTCAAGACCTGGCTCTTCGAATGACCCCCAACGGAGCTGCCCACACCCACCTCCAGCGCCTTGAGACCCTCACGGGTGAGTAGTGCGCTTTACAAATCACTGATTGATTGATTACTGCTAGTAATCCTGCATACAGTGGCCACTAATGTAAGCCCGTCTGACGTGCTCACTATTACAACCCTAATATTAGTAGCTTGGGGTGATTTTCCTTGGACATGTAGCTCTTCTTACAGAAAGGTCCCCTGGGGTAGGTGGTGTCGCTTTTGTTTGCTATAATAAGTATTTAACATTCATTCTGGGATTTTTAATTTATTTTTACTTTTGCAAATGGAAAGTGGCAATTTTGACTTCCAAGAGATATTTGGCAAAACAGCGGCGAACAATCAAAAAAGTTGCTTATAAATCAATAATTACTTTTTTGTACTTACCTGCCTGGACCTTGATGCAGTCACAGTATAAGGCAGGCACCGCCCAGGCGGGCCCGCAGCAGGCACACAACAGAGACAGCGGGAGTACATAAAATGTCGGGTCGGGCAGCCACATGGGTGCATTTTACCAACTGAAAATGTGTTCATTTGATTTCGGTGCATTCCTTCCACAATGTAATAGCACAATGCGGGCGCCACATTTATTTGAGTTTTATGATGCATACTTGACATCATTTGGAATTAAACTTATTTTAGTGCTGGTAAAATAATATACTTTTTGGCAGATCCTTTGAAACCAAGCTTTGCATTTTATTTTTAAGGTACAGCCGAGTCAGAGTCCTGCTGCTACGTTTGAGACGCCTGCCACAGTATGGGGGGCTCTCCCTGGGATCTGGTCAATTCGTGGCAGAACCTGGCCACCCCAGGGACACTACTGCCCTTTAAACCCCGCCCCCACCACAATGTGTGACTGCTGCACCCCCTTCACCCCCCCCCCCCATCTCTTTTGTTCTGTTTGTCCAGCTACGGGGGCTCTTTCAGGCCCCCAACGCCACCCCTTGTTGTTATAGACTGTTTCTCTATTTCTATTGAAAGGTGGTCTTTTTTGTTCATTCCCTGATGAATAAAGCAAAACCAATTGTACACTTCCTCCTGAGAGTGGCAAATACATGGGTTCAAGCCCCCCCCCCCCGCCCCCCATCACTGCCCCACCCCATGGACACTTGCACCACTCCACAGCTGTAACACAAGTGTAAGAGGGTGAAACAGGACAGAAGTCCCTGCACAGTGTCCCTTGCGAGGAATTGTCCACACAGAACCGGTTTTACAGCATCCGCCTCATTTACAGCACAGGAAAAGCAGGGAACAGTTTTTCTAGTTTTCTAATTGTAACCGTCCACCCCGTCCCTACAGACTAGTCGTGTAATCTAACACTACAGCTACCACCACATCTAAACCCTAAGCCCTTTTCAATGTCTCACATTTTCATTGGAGTAGATTTTCTATGCTTTAAATTTGGTGCTTTGAAAGATACTTATTAAACACAGACACGTTTGGCCTGCTGGGTTTCGAACCGGTGGCCAGAGGTTGCACAGATGTCTCCATCAGACGCGTGGCCCGGCAGCGTTCACGGGGGTTGGGGGGCAGAGGTATTTTTAAGAAAACATTCTGTTTTACTCGTTTGATTCTTGGTCCTGGGCCTGCCACCTGCTGGTCTATATTCTCACTTCGTCTCCCTGAGCTGGTCGTTCAGCACATTCGCTTGTGGTCCCCCGGCTCTGTCCTGGCACCAACCAGTGTTCATGTGATGTTATCTGCTGCTTGTATAGCGCACAGCTAAAATCATGGCGCTCTAACTGGCCTGAGTGATTATAGGCGGCCCTACAGGCTTGCTTGAAGTGAATGGTTCAGTATGGCCCGTATGGGAAACGTTGGTGGAGGTGGTGAGGTCATGACACGTCGCCTGGTCATGTTGTGGCGAACCTGGCACTGTTCATATGCGTGTTTATGATTATAGCGCTTGTGAGAAAGATTCTTGGCACTTCAAGCAGCTCCATTTTTACCTGAAAATAAAATAGAGGTGCAGAGTTCCTGTCTGGAAAAATGGATTGTGTTGTTCTGCACAGTGGGGTACATTACTACTTTCGTAGCTGATGGCTGCTTTCTTGGTGTAGCTTAGAACCAGGGGGGATATGTGTCATGCTTGCACCATGCAACATGGTACATGCGTGACGCAAACCTCCAAGTCAAATTTTTGAAGCCACAGCAAAGCCACTTTGTGCGGCTCTGAGTGGCTTAAAAAAATCTGGGGTACCACAACGCAGCGCGAATCACTGCGTTGCGTTACTCTGCCAGGGTAGGCGTTCCATGGCCGTTGCATGGGTGCTCCCACGCAACTCCTGTGGATTTTGATACATCCTCAGATTTACAAGAACTTGTAACCTTGGGGATGTGCCAAAATCTTACACCTCCCCAAGAGAGGCGCAACGAGGAGATTCCTTCCTCTTTCTATGTGCGCTGCATTCTGCAGCAGACATAGAAAGAGGAAAATGCCTCCCAGGATTGTTTTGATGCAGGAAGGTGCCCCTTCGTGCACAAAAACAATCCTGCATGCAACGCAGGCACCCTTACACCATGGTGCAAGGGCGCCTCCGTTGTCGCTAGACTGCCAAAAGGGAAAGAACAGGAAAGCGTCATATTTCCTTAAATATGGCGCATTCCTGCCCTTTCCCTCTCACACAGTGTGGCACAGTGATGTGACTTGCTGCGGTGTAGTGTGGCGGAATAAACACTCCAGAACTCAATAGTAGTTTCCAGACAATAAAAGGAAGTTTATTGTCAAATGCAGGACCCACGACTGGTCTGGACAGGAGCCAAGCAAATAATGACTTCGCTGAACTCCACATTCCAGAATCCCAATGATGACGTGGGGAAACTTACATATACAATATTCCATAAAGTAACACATAACGATATTAAGCTTACACAACAATATAATGTACAAGTCACTTACCACACATCCCCTTTTTATAAACATAAAACATTTTCAGATATGTTCATATACTAAACATTGACAGTGTAAACAAGTGTCAAGAAGGGTAAGAGAATTACCAAACATAATCTCTTAAACGGAGAGGAGCTGTCCTACTTCTGCTACTACTCCTGCATGTCCCATCTCCTTCCCCTCTAATGGAGATACTTTCATCGGATCGTAACACAGAACCAGAAGGGACAGATATACAATCCCCTTGGCCTGACAAAGGGGAACTGGTAGGAGAATTAGCAGGAAGAGGAACAGTCATGTCACCAAAGCCATACCAATCCTCATTGCCGTTTTCACTCTCAAAAGTGTTATTTCTACTTCTGTGAATTATAGCTGCTTGCTCACCAGTAAGTTTAACCAGAGCGTTTATGTTCCACCAACCTCTGTCTTGGAGCAGAGCTGCCATGCGTGAGACCTTCAAAACTTTGACAGGTGAAGAAAATTTAGATTGACCTTTGGGAACTTTAATGTTTTTTTTTATGAGAACCCAATCTCCAGGAATTAACAGTTTATCTTTGACGTGCATACGTCTATCATAATCACGTTTATAAGCATCTTGGCTTCTTTTTAACCATGTCCTTTACTTTACTTAAATCAAGAGGGGATTGAGTGATCTTATCAAGTAACCAAGCTGGACTAAGTTTGGAAATGGGTGTGCGACCTCTAAGAAAAATGTAAGGAGAAACACCAGTGGTGCTGTGTGGTGCTGTGTTATAGTTCCAAACCTTTTGAAATAAGAAACCAGCAATGTCTAAACCATTGGCCACAGCAGTCTGAATGCCCTCTTTGAGTAAGCGGTTAGCGCGCTCAACGAGTCCATTAGAAGATGGACTTTATAAGGGCACTAAGATGTGCTTGATGTCAAGTTTGTTGAGAAACAGATCTACCTCTTGTGAATCAAAATGCGAGCCATTATCAGTAATGACCTCTCTAGGTGTGCCTTCAATACAAAACAAACGCTGTAAAAACAGGATGACAGAATTAGAGTCAGCATTTTTGACAAATGTAAAGTAGATCCATTTTGAGAAATAGTCTATGGCCACTATAAGAAACTTCTTATCTTTACCTAAAACAGAAAATGGGCCCGCGAAATCCAGACCAATTTTCTGCCAAGCACCACTAGGCCATTGAATGGGACATAGGGGTGCTGTGGAGGTCTTCCAGTGTTTGTCTGAACAAAGGCATTGAGGACATTGATCAATGTGTTTTTTAACTTGGTTATCAATATCCGGCCACCAGTAAGTTTGTTTAATTTTGTTGATGGTGGCAGTGATCCCTAAATGTCCCTCATGAGCCACTGAAATTTCAGAGTCTCTAAGACCCCTGGGTGGAACAAATTTGTCTTGTCGCAGCAAAATACCATTGGAAAATGATAACTCTGGAGCTATTTGGGCAAATGTTCTCTCCTCCATTGAGAGATTTCTATCAAGTGGCCAGCCCTTGATTAAATTTTTTTTGACATTCTTCAAACAATCATCAGCGTCATAACTACGCAACCATTCATCTTGGGTAATCTTAGTGTATTGTACAACATCCTCAATGGAGAATACACACTCAAAATCACTTCTGTGCTTGGACAAGTCATCAACACATGGCAAAGGAAGACGTGAAAGGCAATCAGCACGCACATTTTTGCCCCCCAGGTAAGTATTTGATATCGAAGTTGAACTCTTGAAGTCTAGCTAATAATCTTATGAGTCTTGAAGAGGCTTTGTTGGAGCAGCTATCCCTAGCATATATATCAGAGGTTTATGATCAGTGTAGAGTTGAAATTTTGTCCCCCAAATGTACATTCTGAATTTTTCCACTGACCAAGTGCACGCTAGAGCCTCTCGTTCTATAATACTGTAGTTTTGTTCAGCGGGATTGAGTGTGCGAGATGCAAATGCTATTGTGCTTTCCTGGCCATCTACCATTTGACTCAAAACTGCGCCAAGACCTTTGGCACTAGCATCCACCGTAATAATGCTTTCCACACCATATGTGAATGGTTTAATTGCAGGAGCATTAATGACCAAATCCTTGACAGAAGTAAAACTATTTTGTATGTCTTCAGACCATACAAACTTGACATGTTTTTTTAACAAATTCCTCAGAGGTTGTACTAACAACGCACAGCCTTGGACAAAACGAGCATAATACTCGCTTAAACCAAGGAATGCTGTTAAGGAGTCCTTGTCCAGAGGAACAGGAGCATTCTTGATAGCGTCGAGTAAGGAGGTTTTGGGCTTGATGCCAACACCTGAAATATTATGCCCCAGATAATCAACCTCGTGTGTGAGAAACTTACATTTCTTTGCATTAATAGTCATACCATGTTTCTGCACTGTGTTGAGGACCTTTTCTAGCAGAATGTAGTGCTGGTCTATGGTTTCCAAGTGGATGAGTATGTCATCTTGAAACGCCTGAATGCCTGGAAAATCATTGAACATTTGGTCCATTAACCTCTGAAATATGCTGGCAGCTGATGCTAAGCCAAAGGGAAGCCTTTTATTCATATAAACACCAAATAGAGTAACGAATGTTGTGAGGCTGTGACTCTGAAGACAAGGGAATCTGGTGATACGCAGAGCGCAAATCTATGGTAGTGAAAAATTTGCTACGACCAAATTTGGCTAGCATGTCATGAATTCTGGGTAAGGGATGACAATCCACCACAATATTTCGGTTTAAAACCCTCAAGTCTGCACACAAACGAATGTCGCCGGAGCTTTTGCGTGCGACCACTGCAGCTGAAACCCACTCTGAGGATTCAACTGGACATATAATATCTTGTGAACATAGTAGATCTAAATGTTTCTTCAAATCTTCCCTGACAGAAAGGGGAAGTGCCCAGATGGTTAAAAAGCAGAGCTTTCTTCCTAGATGGCGAATATGAATCGGCATCAATTGCCTCTAAGTAATTCGTAAAGACCCTCAACCACTTGTGCCAAGGTGTGATGGGCTTGCCTGAAACTTGTAGGAAAAGAGGAGGAGCCAAAATGTTATTTGAATTTGCCATAAGTGTACCTGTAAAGAAAAAAGGTTAGATGAATAAAATAAATAAAAAATAAAAAAATTGTCTTACTGAAATAAAGAATAATGCGCAGTCCAATTGCAAACGGTAGACGAGATGAAGAAAACAACGTGAGCTCTTCACGGAAACAAGCGAAGTATTTATCTTTGCGATGTGAAAATAGTAGCGATATGCAGAGCAACGTTGTACATACAATGGTATGTAATAGAAAGTGTCCTGACCCTTAAAAATGGCCGCCAAGAACGTGCAAAGCGTCGTGACGTCAATACGTGGCAATGCGTCCGTTTTTAAATGAAGTTGGGCACACTCTGGCGTGCGGAAAGACGTTGCAGGGTCTGCGGTCAGGAGACGATGCGGGCGCTGTGGAATGGAGGTCCCGTTTGAAAGAAATCAGGTATGGCAATGCGCGGCAGCATGCGGGCGGGTGAGATGGAATGCAGGGACTGTTTGAAAGTCAACAAGGGTCCCAAACACCAACGTACATGCGGCGAACAGCAGCAAAGATGCCAAAATTACTTACAGTTGCTGCTGAATTCACAAAGAGTTCGCAATTTCAGGAATCCAGATACCTTTAAGTCCGATTCAAATAAATCCAAAACGAAGGAAACACAGCGTACCCATAGGCTGTGAGGTCGGTGGGTCCGGTCTTTGTAGAAAAAATCGGGAACAGAGTGAAGCCACGATCGTCGCCAAAATATGTAGTGTGGCGGAATAAACACTCCAGAACTCGATAGTAGTTTCCAGACAATAAAAGGAAGTTTATTGTCAAATGCAGGACCGACGACTGGTCTGGACAGGAGCCAAGCAAATAATGACTTCGCTGAACTCCACATTCCAGAATCCCAATGATGACGTGGGGAAACTTACATATACAATATTCCATAAAGTAATACACAACAATATTAAGCTTACACAACAATATAATGTACAAGTCACTTACCACATGCGGTGCACTGCGTCACAAGCTTATAAATGAGCCCTCATGTTTTACAGACTTCCGAAAGGCAAGGTAGTTTACTAGTTCACTCACCTGAGTGGCTTTGCCAATGCTTGCTGGTATTCTTTTGTACCGTCGTTGGATGACATAGTAAAGGACCTGGGTAAGTGGTGTGTTTTCTTCCATTATTTACAGGAGGCGTCCCTGCAAGGTCTGTGTTTGATATCCTGCCTTGAGCATGGCCTGTCCTTAACATGGCAGCTCTCATGAGACTCTGGAGAGCCGCCACACTTGGTTGCTTGGTAACCTGCTGAAGCGGGAAGTGTGGCCTGTTCCAGTGACTGATTGTCCGAGTTGAGGACCAGCCAATGAAAGCGACGCAGAAGCACCACCACTGTCTGTCTCCTGGAACCCTGGTGAAGAGCGTGCTGCTGCCCCAGGGACAGTGCAAACTCCGCAGATGCTGCAGCGCATGATTGAATATGTATCAGAGGTGGCATTTAAGATCAGAGAGGTGCCTTCGACCCCCAAGGTGCCCAAGTTGGACATTACTGACGGTCCCTGAGGAGAAAGAGGTCAGAGGTCGCATTGTTAAGGGGTCTGAATTAACTGAACAGCTACAGCATTTAAGGGACAATCTGGCTTTTTTTGAGTCTGACTCCACAAGAAGAGGAGGAGGTCTTTTTTACACAATACCAAAGAAGAAAGCCAGAGTTGTTGCCCTGAAGGGCGCTATTAGAAAGGTCCTGGATCATGAACAGAAGGAAGATGACAGACAGTTACTCCCCAGGGTTCTCTCCATATTCCCTTGGTTTCCCTCCAGACGTCATCCTCTGGAACACTTCTCAGCAAAGTTTCCATCAACATTGAAAGTAGATACCCAGTTATTTGGAAGACAATTCTCGGGCGCCACTGATAAAAAGAGTTCCAGGAGCTATAAAGTGATCTAACTTGGTATTATGCCACATACAAGATCCAAACCATGTCGAAACAGTTTCAAGTTCTGGCTGATCAGATGCAAGAGGGGTTGGTTGTTCAGCAAGCATCTGTTCAATAATGCAGCAACAGGCTTTCTGTCCGGTGTCTTTTGATGGGTTATGTGCAACGGGCATCCATTGGAGCTCGTAGATACATCTGGATGCTGGCTTGAAAAGCTGCTGCAACAAAGAAATCTGCTGATGAAGCTTCCATTTGAAGATTTCAAGTTATTTGGTTCTCATCAGAAAGGAGTGGCGATGATTCGGCCTGGGCAGAATTTCGATTATGCCGGAGTAATCGGAGTCATTAAGGTAATTCTGCGTTTCTCTTTGACGTGGAATTACGCGGAATTAAGAGTAATTTAGAGAAAAAAACTACAGCAAGAGAGCAGTAAGCGAGTTTGAGTGGCCACTCGTGCTCGCTTTTTCTTGTTCCGCTGCATTTAGTGCTCTGTCTTAGCGCAAAATGTATCCTCACGTTCAGTTAGGACATCAGGGTGTATTTTGTGCTAAGAAAATAGCTCTGAATGCCAGTGGTAAATTGGGGGGAAATCCTAGAGCACATTTAGCAAGCGTGAACGGCTGCTCGCGCTCCCTTTTTGTGTTCAGTTGCACTTAGTGTTATTTCTTGGCACACAATGCATACCTAGTCCATTTTGGATGTGAGGGAGCATTTTTGCGCTAAAAAATAGAGCTAGATGCAGAATTACCCATCTCATGTAATTTAAGCATAATCCTGTGAAATTCTTAGGTAATTCTGTGTGATTACGCTACACGGTATTATACGAGTTACTGCCTCCCCTAATGATGATTTCTTTGGAAAATAGGAAGCTTACAGCTCCTGCATTGCTTTGCCAAAGGTTGGTTGTTTGGTTCCAAAAGAGTATTCAGACCAGTAGGCGCAAAAACAACAAATCAGCCCTTTTGCAGGAGGTGTTATAGCCGGGATGGGCTCTTACTGATAAGTCCCAGTGCCAGCCCGTCTCAGCTTCAACTCTACCAGCCAGACTATGCCAAAATGCATCATCTGGTGTGGGGGTGTCAAATCAGATTCTTCCTGGAAGCATTGAGTTCTTCAACATCGGCTGCCTGTTCCTTGGAAAATGTAAGGTCAGCATATCAGATCCAGGTTTAAGTGACTCTGATGGAAACCTTTTCTCAAACTCCTGTCTTGATGTGCAATACGCCAGAAAGCACTTCTAAGGGTGATGCAGGATTTATTGGTTGAGGCAGCCATTAATCCTGCTCCAGATTTTGAAAGGTTTCAAGGTTTCTATACAATTCTTTTTCTGGTATAAAAAGTATTCAAGGATTATCGACCAGCGTCAGGCCCGAAGGGCTTGGATTTTTACATTACTCATCAAATCTTCAAAATGGTGGCTTTGAAGACACCCTTCCTTTAATAAAGCCAAAGGATTTGTTTTACCTCAATAGACTTGCTGTGTGATTATTCTCCTGTGCCCATACATCCAAATTTCCAGATGGATCTTCGGTTCTCTCTGACGGGGAATCATTACAGTTCCAAGTGTTGCCCTTCGTTTTGCAACCTACGCCAAGGGTCTTTACGAAGCTCCTGGTGCCATTGGTGAGTATAATTTATTCCCAAGGTATTCAAGTATATCTTTATAAATGATTAACTACTTTCTCTTCTTTTTCTAAGGCATGCAAAGACATTCACCAAATCTGCAGAGTTCTCCAGCAAAATGAATTTCTCCTAAATAACAAGATGTACAGCTAGATTCCATGTCCAAGCCGGCAGTTCATAGAAGCTGGATATTCATCGGACCGATCTCGGTCAAGTTCTTCTACCAGATTGCAGGAAGCAAATGTTTGTGTGTCACCTGTCGGCTTTGTTGTCGAAGAACCAAGCAACTGTGAGAGAATGGCTGAGGATTTAAGGAGAAAGGACAGTTACCGTAGATCTGCATCAACGTGTTCCACTTCATATCCCGCCATTGGTTCACCATCTTCTATGCTTCTGGAGCCCAGTGTTCCAGAATTATGAACCTCCAGTATCTGTGACGCCTCAAGTGCGCCAATACCTCCTTATTCTGTGTAACACTGTCTGCCACATCACAAGAACTGTACACTCTCCTGTTCGGTAGTTTGAATGTTATGGTTTTTTTTTAACTTCCTTTTATTGATGACAAGTTAAAACAACTCAGGTACAATTCCAAGCAATACTTACGACATCAACTTTACACATTATCATGCAGTGTATAACTATCTCTAACTTCTTGCTGTGCATAGATTCACATAACCCTCTAGTACTGTTATGTCCCGTATAGAGGCCCTAATGTAGACCCGTTCATACATGCCCTAAAATGGACGTATTCATATTTGCCATAATACGGTCATATTCGTACTTGCCCTATTATGGTCAAAGCCGCATATGCCCTATTACGGTCATAACTGTACATGTCCTATTATAGTCATGATTCCTTATATAGGCATGATCTTTCACCTACATTGGTCCTCGCTAGTACACAACGTGCTCTGAGGGCTGAACGTTATCTAGTCTGTGGTTTTGAATACAGCAGGGTTTTTCCCAAACACAGGCCCACACTGTACTCATCAATTATGCATGGCTCTCTAGGAATACACCACCTGCATAATATGTATGTACAAAGTTCACCCCTGACGTCTTCCTCAAGTCTAACAAGGGCCAATACAAACCATACGAAGCAACTAGAGTCTTCAGGGTATAAATACACCACATCTTACCCCGGTAAGACAGAGGGAACCGAGACTTCCATGCTGACACACTGACCAGAGACGCTGAGGCTCCTGCATGCAGTCGCTCCAGCTGACAGCGGTCTGACACAGCCCTTGCGGGGTGTCCAACTCGAGACCAGGACGGGGTCCCACACTCTCTCTATTGAGGTATGGGGGTTCGACTAAATCCTAGAAGGATTCTTGGCTCTTAGGCTTTTAGACCGTACACATATGCTAGGTACACTCAGGTACATCTAGTTAGGCATCAGTAGGAGTACGCGCACTTTTCATAATGCTTTTTATATTCATGTATGTATTCATGATTATTGCAATATGGTAGAACTGTTCTATCCCTTTGCTTTTATCGTACTGCTGATAATATATCTCTGCTATTGTCTGCTGGTTTCTGCAGCACATATATTTTACACTAGAATAACAACTGTTCAATAAATACTTATTGAAACGCCCAGACTGTTTATTCTGTGTAACTCTCTGAGACAAACCGAATAAGTAAGCACGAGTGACTGAGCGAAAAGTAGTACATTGTTTCCACGATTCTGAGGAATTTGGGTTGTCATGGTCTAAGGTTGCCAGAAACTAATCTCTCCCCGATAAGAGGAGATTCTAGTGGCACTGTGAGCTAGCTAATGCAAATCAGGCTAACATACGCGGTGGGGGTGCACAGAGCCAGTCTACCACCAAACCCACAGCTTATGTTATCCAAACGCACAGGTCCTGCAGGGGTACTATAGAAACTACACGACATGGCGCCACCAATGTTGGTTTGGTACTTATTTAACAGTAGAATCTGAGTAGTTCAGTCGTGCTATTCTCAGAGAACCTACTCACAAAACACCAGAGACGTCTGGAGTGGGTGGGCACAAAATCCGCCGCAGCTGAGTAGTACAAAAATACTATTTATTGGCTGTTGGTTAATCAAGCTTGAAAGGACATTTAGTTCCTAAAATTGTGCATAACACCTCATCTTAGTTCCCTTTGAACACTTCTTCCTCTAAACATGCCTGGTTCAGGGGATGAGAGAGTTGACCTGAATTTCTTAACGGGAGGAGAAGATCCTGAGGATGCAATACAAATTGCACCAAAATTCAGAAGGATAGTCACCATAAGACTATTAGAAAATGGCTTACAAGCCAAGGGTGGCATTGTTGTTTTCGTGATTGAGGCACACGAATCAAATAAAACAGAGGTATTCTATTCATCGGTTACACTCCCAGCAGCAAATGCAGTAACACATACATTTCACTACTATATAGAAGGAGATGCACCACAGGAATATTGTCCATTTGAGGACATAGAGATTCCACTCACTTACCAGGAACATCATTACTGGTTTAATGGCGCCCTATCCCACGTACGATGAAGAGTAAGGTTAGGCCAGCTCGGAGGAGACGGGGCCACATGGCCAATACTAGCGGCTTACACACCGCATCCTGGCATTAACACAATGCCACAGCCAGACTTACTAGTACAACACAAGGATTTAATTAAAATCTACAGAAACCTGACACAATTTGTCACGAGGACTTTAACAATCCAACCTGCACCAGCAGGTGCAGCAAACAGTACTCCGACTCAGGGTACAGGAAATAAAATTACTCCTCAAACATTACACGCGGTAATGGGCAAAATGCCCGCAAAACGCGAACAAATACCATTCTGGATAGCTCAGAAAATAACTCAGCTTGAGGCGGTATTCCCGAATACTACGACCTGTGATAAACACAGAATACTAACAATCTGCTCGCCCATGGGGATCACACCACAAGTAGAGGACTGCACCTCTTGGGGTTTAGTCTTTGCTGCCATATATACCAAAACACATGGTATCCCGTCCTTAGCAGTAGTACCTGACGTATTGAGACAGATACAAAATGAGTACGGAGCAGAGCCTGCCCTTAACTTAGGGATGAAGTTACTAAATAACTTTGACCAGGTATCAGCCATAATACTAGCTAATATTAAAGGGGAGGCAGCTTCAGTGGCGATCCGCCAACGCCTAAGGGAGTTCAGTCCAGAGGATCATCAACACGAACTACCCAAAATAATTGAAACTGCATATGCAGAACTAGGCAGAGACAGTTTAGGTGGGAAAGCATTAAAACCACAACTAGTGGGCAGTCCTGAAAAGGACACTACAAAGCAGACGCCTACTTCTTCTAAAAAGAAGTGGGAAAATAAAAACAACAAAAGTCTAAAGACAACAGATCTCAATCCAGAGGTAGGTCTCCTCAACAGGAGCCCTCTGAAAGGAGGTATAACCTCAGGAATAGGGATAATATTAAAAACCTGACAGGTATCAGGATACTGATACTCGTCTCCTTCTTCAGGGTTCATCAAAAACTCCGAGAGGGAAGGACGGTCAGAGGAGCGTACAAAGTCCAGAGACACGCAACGCGCTGCGGACTACGCACCTAAAAAGAAGATAAACAAAAATCAAAACCTCAGTTCAAAAAGAAGAAGGTAGCAGGTCTCAAGATCAGACATGCCCAGAATTCTGAGGACACAGCTTCTGAACGGGGAATGGGCTCTGACGATGCTAGACAGCGCGGCAGAAGTAACGATAGCTCGCCAGAACCTGAAGGAATTTCTGGTGACAGCGGAGTTGAGTGAGTATATCACGGTGGAAACACCTGATACTCGGGTAAGTGTCCCACATAAGTTACATGAGATAACACTCCAGCTGGAGGGGGACAAGCTCAGGAAAATTAAAGGTCTCTTTAGGAAAAATCTGTCATCTGGTTATGACATTCTATTAGCAGAACAAGACTGGCCGCCAGCATTCGTCATGGAGTGCCCTAGGGGAGAAACTGTAATTTTTCCAGCCTTTTCCGACCTCGTTCCCATACATTTAAAACATGCATATGCGCAGGAGTGGGCGGTTGCCCTAGCTCCAGCATTGTATAAAAATCATGTTGGTTGGGATGAGGATTCAACCCACCACGTGATCCCGTTAAAAGTTTCCCCAAATGCTCAAAGGCAATACCCTATAAAGCAGGAAGCTAAAAACAAGTCAGGGAGATCCTAGATCAACTAGAATACCAGGGGGTGATAGAAAATTGCACTTCACCTATGAACAATCCTTTGTTTCCCGTAATGAAACCTGACAACACATATCGTCTAGTTTTGGATTACAGACATTTAAACACTTGTACAAAGACATTTGCAGTTCAAAATGCACACAGTGCCGCATTAATGAATAACATTGTGCGCAAAAATACAAACCAACACTAGATATCTCAAATGGATTTTTCTGCCAAAATATAGCGCCTGAAAGCAGGTATCTGACCGCATTCAGTGCGTTAGGGTCCCAGCGACAATTTTGTCGACTAGCCCAAGGGTATAAAAATAGCCCCGGGTATTTTCAGCAAGAGTAACAGAGTTACTCCAAAATTTGGATGAAGAAGCATTGTCCTATGTGGATGATATTTATCTGACGGACGATGACTTACCGAGGCACTTGACCAGGGTGAGCACCATTATTATGGGATTCGCCTCTGAGGGCTATAAATTTAATTTCAAAAATCAAAAATTGCCTACCTCAGTGTTCTATTTTTAGGATATGAGCTGTCAAGTGAAGGAAAAAGCCTAGCAGCAAACTTTTTAGAAAATGTGCGCTGCTTCAACCTCCAAAATCATTAAAGAATTTACAATCAATTCTGGGATTCCTAAATTTTGGTCGAACATACATTTTGGATTACGCAGAAAGAGTAAAACCTTTCTACGACTTAATAAAACCTGATTTTTCAGTCAGACAATGGACACAAGAACATACAAATATCCTACGTTCACTACAGGAAGACATGATAGCTTCAAAACATTTACAGACACGCGTAAACGTACGCAACTTAGTGATCCGAGTAATAGCGGGTCAATGCCGGTACACTTATTTGACTTTCAAAGAAGGCGAAACAGTACCAATCGCATACAAATCACACCTGTACACAAACGCAGAGATGCTTTTCACTTCAACAGAAAAAATCCTGACAGCAGTGCAGACCGCTGTAGCAAGAGAAAGACCTCTGGCTCAGGGTAAACGCATAATTGTCGTGACCCCAGTACCAGCTTTAGAAGCTGTTACAAAAGCTAGCATTCCAAATGCGAAAGCCTTACATCCCAGATGGATACAATGGGCTAATTCTCTTACTGCAACGGATGTTGAATACAGATTTGATCCAAGTTTAAAAACACAAGCATTTCTGCAATACGAACAAGAATATCCTCTACCAAATGTAATTTTGCCTCTAGATCAGTATGAATATATTATTTGCACTGACGGATCTGCTCAACCGGCCTTAGGGAGTAAGCAAGCTTACAGCGCGGCGTGTGCGATTGTTAAAGGTCGCATGCACGATGGAAAGTTCCATCCGAGTTGCACTAAAACGCAATCTCTAGGAGACTGCACGGCTCAGTTGGCAGAGTTAAAAGCACTTATACTGGCACTTGTAAATACGGAACACGAATTCCCCACACTAATTGTGTGTGATTCCTTTTACTGTGTACAGTCGTACAATGAATATTTGCATCATTGGGAACAAAACGGGTTTAAAGACGCGAAAGGTGGCAGAATTAAGCATAAAATGCTATGGGAACAGGTAGTGGAGTTGAGAAACGAACTACCAAGGGCTCACGTGATACATACACAGAGTCATCAGCGTGATGGCGTTCATGTTGAAGGGAATTCATTGGCTGATGAAGCCGCAAAGGGGGCTGTTCGCACGGCTTCCGTAGCTGCAATCACTCGTTCAAAAACGAGAATAGACGGCGAGATTATGGTAGCTGTCAATGCTTCACGCAAAGGCAGCACAGCAGTACCTAAAAAATTTCCACTCAAGTACTCCTACAAGTTAGATGCACAAAACATTTCATATGCTCAGATTCCTGGAGTGGGGGATAGAGTAATACCAAATATGGATCGTAGGCAGGGCTTAATTCTAGCAGCACACGAGGGTTTGGGTTCTGCGCATACAGGCGTTACAGCAACTATTTCTTTATTGAAACAGCGCTACTGGTGGCCAGGGTTAACAAAGCAGACCAAAGACTATGTCTTAAAGTGCGACATCTGTCAGCAGATGAAAGGCTCCACCGTATCACGCCCAGCGCAGACACCATTGCTGAAATCAGACAAACCTCTCGCATGTGTTTATTTGGACCACTGCGGACCCCTACAATCTGATGGGGCCAAGAAATATATCATGGTTGCAGTGGATTCCTGCTCTAGATTCCTATGGGTTTGGCCTCAGCGCTCAGCTGACGCTCGAACTGTTATAAGAGATTTGCGAGTCTTTATCGGCACGTTACATTCTGACCGTGGCCCGGCGTTTAGCTCTCGGCCTTACAAAGAGGCCATGGAAGGAATGGGCGTAGCATTGCGGTACTCCTCTCCGTATCATCCTGAAGGAAATTCCGTTGTGGAGAGGAAAAACCGTGACTTAAAGCAATCTTTAACAGCTAGGGTATTAGGCAAAGGCGGTAGATGGGTCGATCACCTTTATGGAGTACAACGAGCAATAAACAATCAGCCAAGAAGCTCTCTAGGGGGTGTCACTCCTTACGAGGTCCTATTTGGGACAAGAATGTGGGTACCTGATCTTAATTGTGAAGGCACAGTGGCGGATGAAAAACCATTTGATATCCATGATCGTTTGGCTGTTTTACAAGATCTAAATAAATCCAGAACACAACAAAGTAACGTGCTCCAGAAACAGACCGCCATCTGGTCAGAGAAAAGATTGCAGACAAGAAAGAATTTGGGCCATCCTACAGAAAGCCTGTACCGGTCCTAGCAATCCAAGGCACAAGAACTGTACTTCTGCCGCCTCTTGCCGGAAAAAAGGAGAAAAGATTTGTCTCAATCGACTTAATCAAACCACACTATGTGGCCGATACTAAACAGTAGGCCACGTGGACTCCACAGTAGCAGACGCCCTCCTCTCCCTACAATCCAAGAAGTTCAAACAGAAAGACTCATCACGTTTGAAGAGCCACCTGTACGGAATGAAGGACTAAGCAACAATGCTATGGAACTCGTTCCACTTCAACAAGAAGAAACTCTACTTAACAACCAAGTTGCAATAAGACCGACTACAGACGTCTACGTCAACATGCCTCGTCAAGGGCAAAATCCGATTTCAACAAATCCCGATGCAATTCCAACAATTGATCGAACTGCTTCTGGCTATTTCATGAACTTTGATACGTTTTCACTGGATCCAAGCGAGCCGGAAACGACGCCAGCCAAAAAATCACTCAAACAGAAACTCACTGACTTTTTGAACTTTTTTAGAAAGACTTACCTGGTGTCACCTTGTAAAGAACTATGGTATATCACTGGGATTTTATTTTTTCTTTTCTGGCTAGGTTTAATTATAACTTTTAGTATGCTTAATAATGGACGATACCTCCAGCAGAGCTCTACAGCCCAAAGAGTCAATTTGATTTTAAAGCCACACCAGTCTTCACATCGTGAACCAAGAGACTTGTCTTCAGTGAACATCACAGCAGTTCCTATACCTGACGGTATAGTATGGGACAAGATTGATTATGTATTTAAAATTTCTTTAAGTGATATCATTACCACCAGTACATTATCTGATGATTGGGATACTGAAACTGTAAATAATGTAATGTCTGATTTAGAAAAAACTGCAGCATTTCCGAACAATGAAATGTTAGAAGGTACTTCAGACTATGATACATTGTACTGTTACCAACATTATGGTCATCATTTCTTGCACAAATCTATAACACCTAGAAATGTATTTGGATACCACCAGTGGGAACACTGCCCAACACCTCCAAAAGGTAGTTCACAAACCTTTGCACAGAAATTCACATACTTTTCAGGGTTTAATACATCTGACCCGAAGTCATTTTATTACAAAGTGGCAAAAACATCAGCACAGAAAATTATGTTGACTAACACCAAACAGATTTACTCTGCTTCCTTTATGGCCCAGTTGTCTACACAGGGTTTCGACCTATGGAAGGACACTATAGATTTAAAATCAATCTGGGGTTCTAGGGACTGGCAAGTCCAGGGAACAGAAGCGTTTTAGAGCATGCCTCATTCTACAGCAGATGATATTTCTAAATGAAACTGTGCAACAGACATCCTGTCTTGGACTAGCCAAGAACAAGGAACTGAACTCACCCGGGTTTCCTACACCATCACAGATGGGTGGGGGCAGAATTCAACTACACAAGGGGTAGGATTAGATGACATTCTCCAGTACAACAGATCAGATCCTGATTGGACGAAATGGCTGATTTGGCCCATTGACACAAACACCTGTCAACAGAGATTTATGAATACAACCGAAGGGTTTAGTATCCATAGGCCAGATACACGCTATGTACAAAGACAACTCCCAGGGGTAGTGACATCGTATAGTGTTGGGAAGTTGTGCCTTGATTGGCTAGAGACCTCAACACTCACAGAAGTAAAACATCACTTAACCTTACTCACACCTGATGTGGACCGTAGGGATTTCTTGCTAGGCCCAAGGAAAACACGTTAGAAACGTTTCATATATGCCGGCATTTATGCCTATTATAATGAAAACTGGAAAACATCCCAACAAGAGGCCGCAGAAAGAATACGGGAAATAGACCGTATTAACTTAGAAAAGGCATTAGGTGTAGTGGATAATGGGTTAACAACTTTGACCTCCAGGATTTACTCCTTAGGCAACATTGTGTCTTCGGCAATCGACATATTAGAACAAGATCTGGCCTTGTTACAACACGGGCAATCTCAGCTACGTTCTATTATGATGCTAAGCTGGACGCTACAATCTTTGCGTGCAGGCTATGTGCCCTGGCGTTTCATAAACACCACGTCTCTGTTTTCAGAATACAATCTGACTGATAAACAGACAGAAATGGCACAAAGGGGAGCCAAATATACAATGCTGCGTATTGAGAAACTGGAAAGGTTACCATTCACTGTAGCCAAATCACCATCGACTGAATGGCTAATTCATGGCCAAATCACTCTGCCGGTCACTACGTTTCAGTTTCAATATTGCCTTGAGCAAAGGCAGGCAGGCAAATATGAAAAGATGGGTAAGGGTTACATTAAGGAAACTTGGGAGTTACCATATAGATACCGATGCCGGAATGGGGATCGAGAAGTGTATCTGAGTGGTACAAACTGCAAGAACGCTTTAAGCGGTTCTCTCATGTGTCAGGATATTTCACTACAAGGAGCCTGTAGCGGTTCAGTAGCAAACCTATCATGTCACATGACAGGGACCCCAGTGACCATGATCACACCGGTTTTTCAGCTGCTCTCGAATGGGAGTTACTTGATGCTGAACGATCAAGGTTGCTGTGGGATGCTTCCGGGCATCGCCTATCTGGTCACTGTTAACTCCAGGGTTACTTGCTGTATGCAAGTATTGTTTCCGCCACTGAACACAGTCAGGGAGGCGCCGCTATGGCCTTCACTGAACGTTTCTTTCATACAATTTGATACTCTGAGCAGACTGCAAGGCATGCTTTTACAGCAAACCTGTGCCCTTAACCTCCACTCGAGAAACCTTTGAACTTCAAGTTGCAAGGACCTCGACTGAGATACAGGCGCTTATACGTACAAACTGCCCCTTTCATTTCGTAGAAATGGTGGGACGTATCTTCAATATGTCTGATACGAGCGGTATTGTACACCTATTTAAGACCATAGGGTCAGGACTGTTAAGCACCTTTCAGACTGTCCTCGGAGTAATCCCAAATTTTATACACTCCGTATTGGGAAGCGTATTTGGAGGACTCCCGCTTATCCTGTTGCTGATTGCAGGGGTCCTATTCATAATACTACTGCTACGCAATGGACGGCCCAATTCCCGAGGGAATGGCGAACATACTCCTGGAGCGGAAATACAGTGAACGCATGGTACAACTTCTGGGCATTTCTTGCCTGCGAGAACTCAATGCCTCCTGGTTTCTATCCTTTCGACCAGTCTGGGTAGACTGCATCTTACCTGTTCTTCGATGCCTGTTTTGTGGAGAAGAATGCGCGTTGGATCTTTGTTTAACATTTCCATCAGATGCGCCTCCGGACACGGATGCAATGCTGGACCCCATAAAGGCCCATGCTCTGCATTGTCCCCAGCGGCTTCCAATTCTGATGAATGCATTCCTGGAGAATCCACAGGTGCCGTTTGCTCCTGCTGGGTTAGGTGACTCCTCCACAGGCACCCAGGTAACAACTGCCGCACAAGCTGCCGCAGCATCGACTGTTGGCAGTGCTACATTCCATCTATGTGCGATTGACGTTCTCTGTGAGGCGTTGGATTTGTCGTCTGCAGTAGCTCACACAGATAATGTTGTGCTTCCCAGCCAGGACACTTAATCTCGAATTGGCTCATCGCGTCCTGGGAAAGAATTCGGCTTCTCCACTCGTTTTCATAATAAACGAGCAAATTTGGAACATTTCCTAAATTGACACTTTCGCTTGAGAAAAGCATGGCCTTCTTCCATTTTAAGTGAAGCAACTTATATAGAGAAACAAAAGACATTTCTTTTTAGTGGCAATTGGAAATAGCTGAATTGTAACATTTTTGAAGTTTTTTAACAATTTTAAAACCATGTTTTTACTTGCTTTTAAAATGTTTTTAAATTGTCCAGATTTTAAGTATGGTCATTGTCATCCTGTTCGGAAGAGGAGTGGGTGTTATGTCCCGTATAGAGGCCCTAATGTAGACCCGTTCATACATGCCCTAAAATGGACGTATTCATATTTGCCCTAATACGGTCGGGAGACATCCTTTACCACGCAAGTTTTACAACGCAATGCATTTACATTGTAGTTTTCACAACGCAAGCCGTTACAACGACTTGCGCTGGATGGCGCTCTAACCTAAGGAATAGTATGACTTACTATTCCAACACCTTCCCTACTGTACGTAGACTGGAGTTGGAATAGTAAATCATACTATTCCTAAGTCCAGAGCCCTCCAGCGCAAGTCGTTGTAACGACTTGCGTAGTAACGAACGCGATGTAAAATACCGCGTTGTAAATGTATGCGTAGTAACGTCATACATTCATACGGTCATATTCGTACTTGCCCTATTATGGTCAAAGCCGCATATGCCCTATTACGGTCCTAACTGTACATGTCCTATTATAGTCATGATTCCTTATATAGGCATGATCTTTCACCTACATTGGTCCTCGCTAGTACACAACGTGCTCTGAGGGCTGAACGTTATCTAGTCTGTGGTTTTGAATACAGCAGGGTTTTTCCCAAACACAGGCCCACCCTGTACTCATCAATTATGCATGGCTCTCTAGGAATACACCACCTGCATAATATGTATGTACAAAGTTCACCCCTGACGTCTTCCTCAAGTCTAACAAGGGCCAATACAAACCATACGAAGCAACTAGAGTCTTCAGGGTATAAATACACCACATCTTACCCCGGTAAGACAGAGGGAACCGAGACTTCCATGCTGACACACTGACCAGAGACGCTGAGGCTCCTGCATGCAGTCGCTACAGCTGACAGCGGTCTGACACAGCCCTTGCGGGGTGTCCAACTCGACAGCAGGATGGGGTCCCACACTCTCTCTATTCAGGTATGGGGGTTCGACTAAATCCTAGAAGGATTCTTGGCTCTTAGGCTTTTAGACCTAAACATATGCAAGGTACACTCAGGTACATCTAGTTAGGCATCGTAGGAGTACGCGCGCTTTTCATAATGCTTTTTATATTCATGTATGTATTCATGATTATTGCAATATGGTAGAACTGTTCTATCCCTTTGCTTTTATCGTACTGCTGATAATATATCTCTGCTATTGTCTGCTGGTATCTGCAGCACATATATTTTACACTAGAATAACAACTGTTCAATAAATACTTATTGAAACGCCCCAACTGTTTATTCTGTGTAACTCTCTGAGACAAACCGAATAAGTAAGCACGGGTGACTGAGCGAAAAGTAGTACATTGTTTCCACGATTCTGAGGAATTTGGGTTGCCATGGTCTAAGGTTGCCAGAAACTAATCTCTCCCCGATAAGAGGAGATTCTAGTGGCACTGTGAGCTAGCTAATGCAAATCCGGCTAACATACGCGGTGGGGGTGCACAGAGCCAGTCTACCACCAAGCCCACAGCTTATGTTATCCAAACGCGCAGGTCCTGCATGGGTACTATAGGAACTACACGACAGTACCACTGTTAATCAATGTCAGAATCAGGCTGGTATGCTGCTTGAGGAGGCTTGCAGATGTTCCCTCTATACTCGTTCCATTTACCCCGTACCTGTGACCATTTCTTGGGACATCCACGTGACTCATATACCGTTTTCTCCCTCACCATGCACCAGTCCATGTCTTTCTTCCATGTGCCCAGTGATGGAGTATCGGGAGCTTTCCACAATTGTGCCACATTTCGCTTAGCCACTATCATCCCAAGCGTCGCCAAGGTTTTCTCTGCCCCGTTCAAGTCGGTGGGGTCCCAAACATTTAAAAGACAAAGTTTTATCTTGGGCTCTACTCGCTTTCCCAACACCCTTGTCATGCACTGAGTCACTTCCGCCCAGTATCGTTGGATGTGAGCACATTCCCATATGGTGTGAATAAAAGTGCCTTCCTGACCACATCCTCTATTACAGCCGGGGTCGTCTCTGTATCCCATCTTGACTAGGGTAGTACCTGACTCATAAACTCTATGTAGTATTTTGAGCTGAACTAGCCTCAGCCGGGACGAGATTGCTACTTCTTTGGGAGATGCGAGGGCGTCTTGCCAGTCGTCATCCTCCAGTTCCACCACGTCTTTTTCCCACCGACTACGAAGTTGTAAGAGGGGGTCAGGCATGTTATTAATTAATTTTCGATATGTCAATGAGATTGCCCTTTTGGGCATGTATTCGTCTAGAATTCTGTCTTCGAGTGGTGAGGACTCGGGGAGCGACTGGCCTTTTGAAATGGCCGATTGTAGGGCATCTTTGACCTGGATGTAACTAAATGTTTCCGTCTCTGCCATTTCGTACTCTTTTTGAAGCTGTGCAAACGGGACCACTCCACCTTTTTTCCATACATCACCCACCCTGGAGATCCCAATCAGGTCCCACCCAGCGAAGCCCTTAGAGTTTCCCAGCATGCCTAATATCTCAGTATCCCACAGGGGTGTAGCTTGCGTTATCTTCCCCGCCCATCCCATACTGTTGTTCACTGTATGCCATATTTGTACAGTGTGCCTGGTCGGGCCCGTCAGAGATTTTGTGGGCGTGTTTGCATAGAGCGCCCTGGAATAGCTCCCATTTGGGAGAAGCCACCTGTCCAATCTGTACCCCGGGTCGTCAATGGGTCTGTATATGCATTGTGTAATTGGAGCCAACTGTGTTGCCCAGTAGTATCTGCGTATGTCGGGGAGCCCTATGCCTCCATCATACCATCCCCGCGTGAGTTTTTGGATTGCTATCCGTGGCGGTTTCCCTTCCCACAACAGTTCCCGCTGTGCACCCTCAACATTTTTAAAATAGTCTGTGTTTACTGTGGCCGGTGAGTTTTGCAAAATATATAGGAATCTAGGCAGTGCCATCATTTTAAAAAGCGCAGCTCGCCCCAAGAGTGACAGAGGGAGGGATCTCCAGTGTTGGACATCGCTTCTGAGTCTCAGTAGAAGGGGAAGGATATTACGTTCATAGGGCCTCATTTATGAAAAGTGACGCATCGCTGCGTGAAAACAGCGATGCGTCACTTTTCATTGCGCCCTCATTGCGACATGCTGGATGCGTCATATTTACAGTATGACGCATCATGTCGCAAGGAGTTACAGATACGTCAGTATTTCTGACGTATCTGTAGGCGCAAAAATGACGCATTGCTGGAGTGTGTCACAAAAGTGACTCAACTTCAGCAATGGGTCATTTCACATGGGCAAGTCCCATTTCAAATGTGCCTGCATCAGTCTTACGTCTGCTGTGAGGCAGGCGTAAGATATTGACGCATTTGCGTCCTACAAGTGGCGCAGTGAAATCTCATAGATTTCACTGCGTCACTTCTACGAGGCTTACTTACGCCGGAACACCCATCTCTGCATACATTATACCTGGCGCAGGTATAATGTGGCACAGGGGTTTACAAAGTGACGCATCTACCTAGATGCGTCACTTTGTAAATATGATGCAACATGGCGCATTTTTTACACCGCTGGTGCGTCACAAAAAGTGACGCACCAGCGGCGCAAAAGTGACGCATGGGCTTATAAATAAGCCCCATAGTATTGGACAGGGTCTTTGGTGATGTATATACCCAGGTATTTGAACCCTTCTGTCGCTTCTGGTATTGCGTACCCTTTAGGCAGTTTGGGAATTTGCCCCTCAAGACATAGATGCTCGATTTGGACCAGTTTATGGTGTATCCGGAGTATTTGCCAAAGTTTGCAAAGATGTGAAGTGTTCTATTTATGGAGGCGCTCGGTGATGCCTGATATAGCAATATATCGTCCGCATACAAGGAGATACGGTCCTCCCAGTCTGCGGCCCAACGTAGTCCACGCAAGACCGGATCTTTCCTTTTCCAGTGCGCGAGGGGTTCCAGCATCAGTGCAAAGATTAGTGGGGAGAGGGGGCAGCCCTGACTTGGTTCCTCTCCCAAGGGTAAACACTCTCGACTGTCTATTGTTAACCACCACTTGAGCCAATGGCTCACTATAAAGGAGCCCTACCCAGCTGGTAAAGTTGGGGCCGAAACCCATTTTCTTAAGGACAGCGAACATGTAGGTCCATTCTATAGTATCAAATGCCATGGTGGCGTCTAGCGACACCACCACTGCGTCTTCCCTTATTGTCTCTATCCTGCCCATTACTCCGTGCAATCGCCGCAGGTTAAGGGAGGTGTTTCGAGACGGCATAAAGCCAGACTGGTCTGGGTGCACTAATTTAGTAATCACTTCGAGGAGGCGAGTGGCCAGTATTTTGGCCAATATCTTAACCTCCGCGTTGAGCAACGATATCGGTCTATAAGAGGTGCTTTCGTTTTTGGGCTTGCCACTTTTGTGAGTGACTACAATTGTGGCCAGTCTCTGGTCGGCTGGGAGCATCCCCCTTTCTCGACTCTCATCAAACATCTTGGTAAGATGTATTGCTATTTGGCTAGGCGCAAGCTTATACAATTCTATGGGCAGCCCGTTGGGGCCCATCGCCTTTCCCGACTGTAAGCCACAGATCACTCTTTCTACCTCAAGGTGGAAGAGCTCGTTTTCAATCAGGGCGGAATCTTCCTCTGATAGAGTGGGAAGTGTCATGTCCGACAACAGGGCCTCCGCCTCTTCAGATGTAGAGGCGGTGTGGGACTTGTATAAGCTCTGGAAGTGGTCGGCGAACCCGTCCGCAACTTCTTGTGGGTCCGTTAAGCGCAACCCTGACGTGGATTTCAGTTCGGCGACTAATCTGCTGGCCTGTTCCCTTCTGTCGAGCCACGCCAGCAGTTTCCCTGCTTTGTCCCCGACTTCGTATATCCTGCTCTGCGTGGCATTGTGTTGTGCCCAAGCAGCAGCCGAAGCTAGATCTTTGTATTCTTTCATCTTTACTTCCAGCATATGCTGGGCTTCTGACTCATCGGATTCCAGTGCCCTCCCTTCGAGGTATAAGATATCCCCCTCCAATTTGGCTAGTTGTGCGGATTTCTCTTTTCGAGTCCCTGCTATCTGGGAGACTGCACGACCCCTGATCACTGATTTGAAGGCTTCCCATAGCGACTGTGCCGTGAATGTTATGTTTTATACTGTCAATTGTTTGCTGATTTTTGCTGTGCACATTTATTCAGTATGCAAATGTTACCAATGGTGTGTCCATTGGATGATGAACTTTATTGATTTGCACTTGTTAAAGATTAAAATTAATAAAATATATGTAAGCAAAAAAGTGTGCCAAGACCTGTAGAGAATTATGAAACTCCAGTACCTGTCATGCCTCATATGTGCCAAGACCTGCAGTGGTGGGTAACTCCAAACAATCTGGACCAGTGGTTCCAGTTGGTGAGGAGCAACTCTAAGGAATATAGTTGCTCATGGTCTTTGGAGTCAGTCAGAGTGGATTGCATTCTCCAACTGAAGCGAGTTGGTAACTGTGCAAAGAGATCTTCTGCATGTTTCCCCTTTTCTGAGGAAAAACAATCAGGTAGTGAGGACATATATAAACAATAAGGGCCTCTTCTCTTGCTGCTCTATGAAATTTGTTTATGTCAGAGGCAAATCTTCTCTGTTAGCAGCGCATCTTACATGGCGGGAGAATGGGCCTACGGACCGTCTCAGACAGAAGTTCCCATGAGTAGTAACTGTCTATGGCCGATCCTATTTCAAGAGATTTCCTTAGAGGTTTGGTCATCCTTGGCTGGACCTGTTTCCTACAGCATAAAATGTCCTATAACATATTTCTGCAGTTTCATTCCAGTCTCAAGAGCTTAGGTAGTGGACACTACGTCACTTCTTTGTCCTTGAGGCCACCTCTATGCCTATCCTCATTTCCAATTGTCTCCCAAGTGGTGGAGAAAATCCTGGAAGATCAAGCAGAAGATCTTCTGGAAACCCCATGTTGGGTCACAGCACCTTGGATTTCCCTTTGCCCGCTGTTGTCACTCCTCCTTTGTTTTTTGTCCAACCCATCCCTCTCCTACCAGAGCTCCCTCTCTACCTCAGGCAACGCTCAAATGTCTTTGACTCGGGTATATTGCTTCAGAGGTTAAAGTTTATTTCTCAAGGCGGTCCATCTGAAATAGCAAATAGTATCTAACAGTCTAGAAGACCCGTGACTCTAAAGGTTTACAATCATCATTTTTGCAATTTTGAATTATTGGTCTAGCTTTATAGGTTTAGTTTCAATGGGAGTAGCAGGAGAGTTTTTGTGAAGTTCAACCGGACCGGATCACAGCGTGAGCTAAGTTTCAAAAGAAAATACCTTCAGGTTGTACGTGCTCCAATTGTTCCACTACGCGGTTCGGGTATTCTACTGTGGAATCTTCGTTTCAAGTTGGAGCGCACCTGTGATGTCATTACAGTTTCTGCGCTCATCCAAGCACCAATGTAACCACGCAGCATGGCGGCCATCTTAAGTCTACAGATGTTGGTAACTTAGCAACGCTGCTCTGTGATTCTTCATATGTTTTCTTTGTGGTTGCGGTGTTACCAGCAATTATCTGCAGTTTTAAATATTCCAACCAAAGCGGAATATTTTCATGGCACGAACATAACTGTGAGTGAGACACCTGTTTTATAGTTATTTTAATTTTGTTTTTACTCACACATACAATATCTACGTACCTTTCTTGGAGTGATTGGGCTGTTTATACGACACCCTTCAAGTTGTGTTTTCTAGTGGATTTTACCCTGACTCATTTCATTCAATTCCAACTAAGGAATTAATATTTTAGCTCCCTGGTGTTTGTTGTTTAGTTAAGGACGGCATGCAGTTTGACCCACCAGTTAAGTTTTTACAAAGTAAAGGTGAACCTCTGATTCCATGGATGAGATGGAAGGAAGAACGTTTAACTTACATGAGGGCAATAGATGGTGAACGTATGGGGTGGAAAGAAAAAGAGCATTTTCTTACATTGACTTGGTTCAGAAGGACAAGTGGTTTTTAGAGCATTATTGCAAGTTTTACCACCTGATGGTCAAGAGGAATTGAACGTGTATAAAGAAGCCATTTTAAAGATGGAGCAAAGATTTAAACTAACCACAAATATTGTCTAAATTGATTTAAATTTTACACAAGAGCACAGAAGGAGGGTTAATCTTTTGATGATTTTTTAACAGCTCTGAGATCATTGAGCATGCATTGCAATTTTGGGATAATGACAGATGAAATGATCAGGGACCAGATCATCGTACATGTTAGGAATAAAAAGATGCAAGAAAAAGTATGTGTCATGGGAGACCCTAAACTGGCAGAAGCTATTTCTACTCCCAAAGCATTAGAACATTCTGAAAAATGGAGGCATAGTGTAAGGACTGCTAGTATGAATGCGGAAGGTGTTGAAGAAGTGTGTGTGTTGAAACGTACAGATGAACATTCCCCTGAACCATCTCACTCTGGGCATAATGGAGCACAGTTGAGCAATAGAGGAAGTGTTAGACGATATGATAGACCTGAAAAATCTGGAATGTGTTACAGATGTGGCAGCAAAACGCACATTGCATCATATGTAGGATGTCCTGCTATTACTAGAGAATGAAAAAATGTGGTAGAGTCGGACATTTTGCGAATGTTTGCAGGGATGCAAGAATAAGTTCTAGTCAAGCACGTGGGAGAGTATCATGCACTGCTGAGAGGTGCAAAATTAATACTGGATGTGAGTGTGGGGACTTAGTTGAAAATAGTAAAGGTATTGTATTGTCTATAATTAACGGTGAAGCATGTTCCAGTGAAGACATGGTCAAGAAATCTCCTAAATGTTTGATAAATGTCCTTGAAGTGGAGTTAGATCTTATGGTAGAGTCAGGGTCTCCTTGGACAATTATTACCAGGGAGTATTACAGCAAAAAATTAAGTGAAGTACTTAAAGATAATCAATTATAACCATCTGACATTGTGGCGTAGAGTTTCGATGGGTCTACCATTGATATGGATGGGCTTCTGAGTGTTCCTTTGCTGTTTAGAGGAAGATGTGCACAAGTTAAGTTATACATTGCAGTGAAGGGAGTTAATGTGTTGGGTTGGAGAGACCAGTGGAAACTGGGAATTATATTGAATCCCTGTTCTAGAGAACGAGTATTATTGAGCGATGAAGAGTGTGTTAAACAAGTATCATCTCTTGGAAATAGTGATGGAGAAATACGTGTTAGAGAATGCTTCAAAGAGGTGTTCTCAGACAAGCTAGGGAAGTTAAAAAATTACACACACAGGATCAAACTTAAGAATAACGCAGTACCTGTTAAACAGAAGTTGCGGGGGTTCCCATCAATGTGCGAGAAGAATTGAGGGCTTAATGATCTAGCCAGTGAGGGTATTATTAAAGCTATTGAATCAGCTGAATGAGTTCCCCCATTGTCTTAGTGTGCAAACCTGATCAAAAACTGAGAATGTGTATAGATTTGAGAGCATTGAATGCAAATGTCATAGTTGACGACTGTCGCCCTTTACCTAATATCAACGAAGTTGTGTCCATGTTAGAAGGTGCAAAGGTTTTCTCCACCTTAGATCTGAGGTCTGCATATCATCAAATCGAATTGTCTGAGGATTCAAAGCAATTAACAGCGTTTATTACTCCTCAGGGTCTGTACCAATACACCAGGATGCCATTTGGGTTAGCTTCCGCAGCCTCAGTTTTTCAGAGGGCAATGTTTCACATACTCAGAGATATTGACCAGTAGATGAAATATTTCCAGGATGGCATATTGAGTTTTTCTAAAAATGAAAAGGAACATATGCAACACTTGTATGAAGTGTGTAATTGGTTGGCAAAATATGGGCTGACATTAAAGGTACATAAATGTAATATGCTTAAGAAATCAGTGGAATATCTTGGGCACACCGTGTCTGGTGATGGTGTGATTCCGAAGAAATCTAATGTTGAGGCCATTGAGAATGCTCATGCTCCAATCAAAAAGGAGAAATTATTATCATTTGCTGGTATGTGTGAATACTATAGCAAATTTGTTGACAATTTTGCCACCAAAATGGAACCTCTAAGAAAGTTGTTGAGACAGAACGTTCCCTATGTGTGGTTGGACCAACAAAAGAAGACATTTGAGGATATCAAAGGTGAAATTGTTAACGCACCCACCTTAAAATCATTTTGCATAAAAAAAGAATGTATAATTATTGTTGAACAGATCACAAGCCACTGGTGAACATACTATCCCCTCGGGTGGTTGGAATTCTACAGCACGCACAGGGGTACAATTTTAAGACTGAATATGTACCAGGGAAGAAAAATGTAACTGCAGATTTTTTGTCATGTTTTTTTGTGCCAACAGAATGTCTCTGGCATGATTAATGAATGTGAAATGGTTGCCACCATAAGAGATATAGTTTCTGGGGAGTTTGAAGAAATATCTGAAGAATTGTGGGAAGAGTGTGGATGCAAGGAAGATTTTTGGCAAACTACAAAAAGAAATGTACTAGAATGGTGGATAAGAAAGAGGGATATTAGTTCTGAATTTTTACCTATGTTCAATGTTGCAGATGAACTGGAGATTGAAGGAAACCTATTGTTTAAAGGAAGTAAGTATGTTCCCCCTAAGGGAATACAAGAATTGATCCTTAGACTTGCGCATAAAAATCATCCTGGAATGTCATGAAACGCCTAGTACGGAATCATTTTGGTGGCCTGGATTGGATAGGTTTATTGATTGTACAGTTAGAGAATGCGATGTATGCATTTCCAGTGGAAAAATGCTAAAAGTAAATACGCCTCCTTTAAAAAGTGTTGAGTGGCCTAAAGAACCGTGGCAAAAAATTGCTTTGATATCTCAGGACCATTTATGTTTTTTACCAATTGATTCCCGCTTTGCTTTAGTCATGATTGATTATCATTCTAAGTGGCCAGAAGTGAAATTTGTCTCTCAGGCTACCACTGGTACAGTAATAGAATTCTTCAAAGAAGTGTTTGCACGTGAAGGATGTTCTTCAACGCTGGTCACTGACAATGGGGTGCAGCTCACGTCAACGGAAATGGAAGCTTTTCTTGGTCATTGTAGTATAAAGCATGTGATGACTTCATTGTACAAACCTCATGAAAACGGTCAAGTTGAGAGGTTCAACCGAGTGTTGAAGAGGTATGCTGTAGAAGCATTTAAGCATGGAAGTGATTGGACGAGCTCCCAGAAAGATTGTGGCAATATCGCATTACCCCACATACCATTACTGAAGTTAGTCCTTTTAAATTGTTAAAAGGAAGGGATCCAACATTTAGTGTGTGCCCCTGGTGATTCAGGGAAAAGTGCAGGAGAGAAGGAGTAAATGGCAATTGTGTTAAAGAAACTGCAATGCGTGTGAGGAGGAAAAAGATAAAGTAAAAAATTGGTATGATGGTAAGTTGAAAGCAAATTTACATGAGTTCAAAGTAGGATATTGGGTAAGAATCCTAAGACCAGGTCTCATCAATAAGGGAGCAGCCACATTTGGGAAAGCCATGAAAATCCTGAAACTTTTCACTAATAACATAATCACCCAAGATGGTAACGTTTGGAATGTTAGGAGAGTAGTCATGTGTCTAATTATGATGAAATGTTATGGTCATAATTTTCTGCAAAAAGCAAGTTCTCCATGTACAGTATTTAATTACACACAATGGGAACACTGATCTACACCACCACAGAGTAGCTCCAAAACATTTGCACAGACGTTTGCATATTTTTCTGGCCACGATACAGCAGACCCAGAGTCTTATTATTATAAACTCACACTTTCACAGGCAAGGTAAAATATGCTTCCTAACATGAAGTAGATTTATTCTGCATCTTTTCTTTCTGAGTTGTCAACATAAGGGTGTGACTTTTGGAGAGACCATGTTGATTTGAAATCCATTTGGGGAACAGGTGATTGGCGGGTTCAGGGGAACGAGGCTTTGTTTAGAGCATGCCTTAAAACACACCAACTGATTTTCCTCATCAAAACTGTGCATCAAACATTCTTTCTCGTCCTGGCCAAGATAAAGGATTTAAACACACCAAACATTCCCACATTTGCATGATTTGCAAATTGGCAATGGTTCACAAATGACACGGAGGAAACATTAGACAACATGCTTCGCAATGGCATATACAATTCTTCACATACCAATCAAGTGGGATGGTTAGTGTGGCCGTTAGATACTAACAGATGTCAGGCACATTTTCTTGCCAACACCAAAGGGTTTAGGATCAATAGGCCCGACCCGCTTTACATGCAGACACAACACTTAGGGGTGCTAACCACATACAACGTTGGAAGGTTGTGCATAGTTTGGCTAAACCATTCAACGTTTGCTCAGGTGACGCAACACTTGTCCCTTCTGTCTGATGACACGGAGCTACAGGACTTTATTGCTAGGTCTTCGAAAAACCACGTCTGAAGCACTTTCTGTATACAATATACAATGAAGTGTGGAAGGTTTCACAGCAGGAAACTGCTGAGAGACTGCATGAAGTAGATAGGGCAAATTTAGAAAGGCCTCTAGCAGTAGTTGACAATGGTATGACTACTTTATCCACTAGGATCTACTCTTTGGGTAACATTGTGTCATCTGCTATTGACATCATACAGAGTGACATGTCTCCTTTACAACATGGGCAGTCGAAGCTTAGGTCTATCATGTTACTAAGCTGTACTCTGCAAACACTACGTGTGGGTCGTGTTCCATGGAACCAGTTAAATGCTTGTTTTTACCATGTAATCTTATAAAACAACAGACCATCATGGCTAGGAAGGATGTAACATACACTATGTTGGCCATAGAAAAGTTGCCATTCGCTGTTGCAGAAATAACTTCAGTGGATTGGATAATCCACTGATGTATTTCTCTGCCAATTTCGATTTTCTACTTTAAATACTGCTTACAACACCATCGAGTGGGCAGATATGAAGCACTAGGAGAGTGGTATGGACACAAGTCATACATCTTACCTTTTGCATTCCGCTGTAGGAATGGGGAAACTGAAATTTTTCTTAGCGGCACAGGCTGCGAGAATACTTTAAGCCATTCTTTGGTTTGCAGGGAAGTTTCACTTCATGGCGCATGCAATCCGTCTAAGGCAAATTTGTAGGGTTGTCTGAAAGGGTCCCCAGTGGCTGTAATTCATCCGGCATTCAGATTGCTTTCGAATTGGAGCTATTTAATGTTGACCGATCAAGGTTGTTGCAGAATGAAGCCGGGGATCACATATCTGGTCACGATATCTGTGGTTGTGAAATGTTGTACACAAGTGCTATTTCCACCTGCCCGTGCAATTAGCGATGCAACGCTTTGGCCTTCGATAAGGCTTTCGAATGTGCACTTTGATGCTTTTCACAGACTGAAAGCCTTATTATTCCAGGAAGACTTGGCCTTAACGTCTGCAAGGGAGACGTTTGATCTTCAAGTTGCAAGGTCTTCTTCTCAGATACAGTTGCTACTCCGCACTTATTTCCCACACCATTTTGGGGAACTTGTGCACCGTATTTTTAACATGTCTAGTACTGCAGGGGTAGCGCACTTTTTTGCGACAATTGGCTCCAACTTAGTTAGCGCCTTCCAGGGGTTATTCTATCATTCATACACTCCATGATTTGAAGCATTTTTGGAGGCTTACTGCTTGTCCTGTTCCTAGTTGTCTGGACTGTGCTTTTATTTTTTCTGCTCCGCAATGAAGCATGAGGCCAAATGGGAATGGCACTACCACATGTGCTCCTGTGTCGTGAACGAATGATTCATTACTTTGGCACACCCTTGCTTCAAGAACTAAATGACCACTGGTTCTTGTCCTTTCGGTCTGTCAAGCTACACTGCATGCAGCTCGTATTCTGTTGTCTGCTGTGTACTTTCGAGTATGCCCTGGACATATACCTAGGATTGCAACTGGTTCCATCTACAGACGTAGAACTGTTGGTGGGTCCCTTAAAGGCTCACTCACTTGTACCGTTGTCATTTGCGCTTGCTGTTGCTTCTGAATGCATATTATGAGCCTTCCTGGGATGCTTCAGCTCTTGGTGATTTTGATCTTGGCTTGTCTTCAGCGGATCAGTACTGGCTGTTCCTCCTTTGGCGCCTGCTGAGGGGGGTGGATTTGAACATGTTTTCTCTGTGGATCTGTTGGGTGCCTCTGGGAACATCACCTGCAGTTGCTGGGAACAGCAAAACTTCGTCTACTCCTGAGAACAAATAAACAATCTGGCAGTTTTGAGTTGTGAAACTTTTTAATCTGGCCATGTTTTTGTACGCGAAATCGCTTTTAAAACTTTGCTTTTCATTCCGTCGTTTTCTATTAACTCTTTTTTTTAAAACAATTTGGATTTCACTATGCTTTCATTGTTAAAGAAACACTATGCTTTTTTAGATTTTAGGTATTAAATGCATATTTAAGCTTGTTTTTAGCATAGTTTTTTAGAAGCTTTTTAACTGCGTTACGTCCAAGGAGTGGGTGTCATGTGGTCACATTAGGCCCAGGAGATACACCGACCTCCATTACGGCTCCCCATCCGGCCACCGCACAGACTAACCCACGCTGAGCCTTGCACACTCCTTTGTGCACCTTCCCACAGACGCCGGATTACCTTCACCCTCCAAGTGAGGACTTGGAACCGCAACATTCTCAGCATTTTCAAAACAGCAGCCCCGTCCTGAAGATGATCCTGAGTCAATAGGATCGAAACGTCGTCGACCCCTCAGCGCAATTGAAGGCGCCCTTACTCCGTGTGGTTCTATTTAACTCATGCCATCCATTCCTACGCAACTATTGTGAATCATTTCGTGCTGAACCACACAGTCACTTGTACATATTTTCACCGTTTGTCACTACGCGTCTGTTAGACCTGGCACCATTGGCGTGGGTCTCCCTTCCATTTTTCGCTGTTGTCTCCTCTGTTTTGCTGGTGTTAGATGCTCTGGGCGCTGTGCCACTGCTCTTCAGTGCCACAGCGCGGATGCTCCCTGTGTAAATATGACATGTGAATTGGTATATCCCTGATTGGCTTATTTGGTTTACCTGTTAGTCCCTAGTAGCGTGGCCTGTGGGTGCCCAGGGCTGGTAAACCGAATGCTGCTGGTGGGCCTGCAGCGCTGGTTTGCGCCACCCACAGAAGCAGCTTGTAAAGTGTGTCTCAGACCTGCCACTGCAGAGTCTGTGTGCAGTACAGAACTGCCATCTTGGCTGTGAAGTGCACCCATTTCCCAGCCCCTGAACCTTCCCATGGCATCATGTAAGTCACCCCTATGGTAGGGTGCATTGTATGTGTAAGGTAGGACATGCCTTGGTGTGTGTAGCATGTCCTGGTAGTGAATTACACCCAATTTCGTTTTTCACTACTGTAAGGCTACCTGTTCCCCATAGGCCAGAATGGGCAAGTTGACTATTACATTCTATAGTACTAACTGACCCCAGGAACATGGTCTGTGTCTGAAAATACCCCTTTTAGAAAGTAGGCATTTTCTTGCCCAAGCCTTCCAGTGTGCTCTGCTGTTATGTGTATTGGCTGTCTGGTTTTGGAGGGACAGGGCAGGCTGAGCCAGACCTGGGTTGAATAAAGAGATCTGGATTTGGAGTATGGGGAGGGGTGGCTCCTTGACTTGAATAGGGCTGTGCCTGGCAAGGTGAATGATGGCTCCATCTCCTGTTGTGCGTCTGATAGCAGACCCCCTCTTTCTGAAAGGAAGAATGCAGCCTGGTAAACAAAGTGCTCCAGGACCGAGCAGAACTGGTTCTGGCTAGGCTCAGTGACTTGTAGCTTTAAGAACAAAGACTTTTGGGGTATAAATATCTGTGCTGAAACCCCTACAATTTGTATTGCTCCTGGACATCAAGACGAACCTCTGTGCGTGTAACTGAAGGAATCTGCAGGAGGTGACTATCCTTGTGCTTGTGTGCTTTTTCTTGGATTGGCCTGCAGTGGTTACCATTGGACTTGGAAGAAGAGGGAAAAGGACTTTGAGAGAACTTTTATTAATCTTGCTAAAGCAATCACCCAAGGGCTAGGAGAGAGCTAGCCTCCTGTTGAAGTCTCAGGCACATCAGACTTCACCACCAGCCTCCTGATTCCTCCCAGCGAGGATTTCTATCTGCAGGTGAGGCTCCTGTGAGTTCCAGGGCCTCTAGTTCTACTACAGAGAAGAGAGTGCTGAAATCGTCGCTAACGCACGCTTATGAGCCGCCGCAGCCGAAAGCGCCTGGAAAATCATCGCGCTGCTGCCGCTGAGTGCTCGCAACCAAAGATCGACTCATCGCACGTTTGCGGGCCGCCAAGTGCTCGCTAACTCCAAAGATCATCGCATCGCACGTTTGCGGGCTTCCAAGTGCTCGCTAACTCCAAGAGATCATCGCACCGAGATCATCGCTTCACGACATCGCAGCGTGGATGCCGGGCGTCCACCATTTTCATCGCATCGTATCAGGATTGTCGCTCCCTCGCGGAGCGCCATTTCTTCGCATCGCAACCTGATCGCACACGCAACAGGATCGTCGCATCGCCTCCTCCCTCGCAGCAAGGAGTCATCGCATCAACGGCCTAGCGTGCAGAAGTTTGTCGCATCGTCTCCGCACGCATCAGCAGATCGGCGCATCATCCTCCCTCGTGGCAAGGATTTATCGCATCGCCGGCCTCGCGTGCAGAAAATCATCGCTACAGCTTCTTTGCGACAATTTGTTGGTTTTGCTACGAAATCCAGGTACTTTGTAAGTAAAGGGTCGCAGAGACCACTGCTTTGAACTGTACTCCTCTTTGCACACTTTGAACTATTTTTGCAGCATTTCAAGAGTAATCCTATTTTACAGTATTGTGGCTTTTTATCGTTATTGGTCTTGTGTTAAGTCTATATATAAAGATACTTATTTTTGATAACTACTTGTGTGGTGTCCCTTTGTAGTGTTCCTCACTGTGTTACTGTGTATGGTCATAAATGCTTCACACACTGCCTCTGAGATAGGCCTAGCTGCTCGTGCTACGCTACCACAGGGTTGAGCAGGGGTTATCAAAGGGTGCAGCCCTCTCACTCTGACTTAGGAAGAAGGGTCCCTACTTGGACAGTGGCCAGCCATTGCCAACTAGAGACCCCCATTTCTAACAGCGTCTTTTCGCTGTTTTCACTTTGTCACTTGCGTCGCCACCTATATGTGTCACAAGCACATTTGTGCACCAAGTCCAAATTGGACTGTCTATACGATTCATGCTTACAGTGCTGATACAACTGTACCGTCTCCAAAAAACTTCTTTCTAATTATATGATGCCATGTGCACATTTGAAAAACCTTACGTGAGTCTCCCTCTTTCCTTCCTCGTAATGTATGTTACATACTTATTTAACTGTCTTCACCATTGATACCATTTGAGATATTGTTGCTTGTTGTCTGACTGGGGCTTCGGCATGGAACAAGGATGAAGTTTATTATATAAACAGCATCCTTCCTTTCTTTAGTTAAAGAATCATTTCGCGTGCGCTGTCGGGGTCGCCCATGCCGGAATTCCAGCCCAGCTGATTCCTGTTTACCTCCTACGAGGGATGATGCCCAGCTCTACACCACAACAGGCTCCTTGATGACACATACCCACAGGGAACTGGGGAGTTAGATCACCCTACAGTGATTCCGGCAAATTCACCCACCCTAGTTCCACCAGGATAGGGAGGGCTAAGTAGGGACACGAAATATAATTGTATTTACATGCAAGCATATAATCTATGCAACAGCACAATGATTGAGCTCTTTAGCTTCTTCACCATTCTGGTAATGCTGATTACTCTATTTTGTTTCCTTCTATTGATAATTGCTGCACACGTATTTTATACAAGAATCTCATTGCTTCAATAAATATTGAAATGCCAATCTGAGTATTTCTTGAGTTTACCTTTGGGCATGCATTGTCTTGTGGATTGTTACCTGCCTTGTTATGTTGGCCTAGGCCTGGCTGCCATGCTGCTTTTCTTTGCGCACGTTACACTGAGCCGGGCCCCCTCGCCCTTTGCTCGTGCCAAGTTCTTTTGCACTGTCTGCATTTTCTGTTGTTCACCTTTTTGGGCTCCGTCTGCACAAACATGTACAAGGTCGCATAACAATGTATTTTGGTTCTTCCTGATATGGCCAGTCTCGCGCACCCAGACATAACATTAGGTGCAATTGCCATGAAGAATTTGGTATGCTTTTAATACTGTGGTTTACTAGCGCTTAACACACTTGGAGAAATCCCTTTCAGTGAGAAGAGCTATGATGTCCTGCTGATGTAATTCTGCATCTAGAGACTGAGGTATGGGGGTTCGCTAGTCAAAGCCCAGAGGTCTTCTATTTTATAATAAACTATCTTACTGCAAGGGGAGGGTGGTAATGTTATTTATACGTTTATCCACTGAGCTCTGAGATGCTTTCCCGTTTGTATTCTATGGAATTGTAACCATGCTGCTTATATTAGTCATATGCATTATGCTATTAGTACTGACACGTGTACTGTACATTAGAGCACGTAAGTTGGAATAAACATTTTAAACTATCCAGTGTCTCTTCCTACGCACCTTGTGGACAAGTACGAGTGAGTGACGAAAGAGTGTTCTTGCTTCTGCGTAGTCCTGAGATAAAGATACCGTGTTCTGGGTTGTCCAAACATTAGTACTTGGGTGCTAATGGGATGCTAAGCTAGTTGGGTTGGGGTATTTGGGTGCTACGGTATATGGTGGCAAACCACTGTATTCCGGGGTCCCATTTTCCTGTGCATAGCTCTGTGTATGTGCAGAAACCTTATGACATGGCGCGACCACCGTGGGCGGCTTATCTGCGAGACGCTTGAGTAGTACTTGTGCTTGTCCACAAACCCCTCGCGTACGCTTCCGGAGGCGTATGTGACGGTGATACCTCCTATATTGAATGTTTTATAGGTTCTTTCAAGCTTGATGTTATTAAAAAGGTTAGTTAACAGACCCATTTTTGTGCTCCCTGTTAGGTTGTCGGATATTATTGTTTAGTCATGGCTGGTGTGGCGATTACTGCACATAGTCGAGGAGCACTCCGAGACCGCTTACGGGTGTATGGAGTGCCTGATACAGGGATCGATTTGGTCTTTGTGGTTCAAGCCGATCCGGCTTACCACTTTGAGGTGTTTTACACTTGGATAACTTTTGAAGCGGTGGAGGCAGATGATAATCTGTTTCATGAATATAAACCCACCGTTATTCCTGCTGCCTATCGACCCTATACCACTCTTGAAGTACCTCTCACGGCTTGGCAGCACCGTGTTTGGTTTAATGGCGCCCTACCACAACCAACTACCGCAGTTCGTTTAGGCCCCTTGTCAATTCAGGGGGCCACTTGGCCTGTATTGGCCGGGTATACCCCGCATCCAAATTATCTGGCATTACCGCTTGCGGAACTGCGCACTATGCATACCGAATTGGTACGAGTGCATCGAGCCCTAGTGACATACGTTACAGGTAGTCTACATGGAGCTGCTCCTGTAGTCGCAGGCCAACCAGCTATAGCCGCTGGAGTGACTATAAGTCCTGTCATGGTAAATTCTGTGATGGGCAAACGTCCACAAAATAAGGACGACTATCCTTACTGGCTTGCAGAAAAGTTCGATCAGATAGAAGCAGTGTTTCCCCATACATCCCCAGTAGATAAACACCGCATCCTCACGATAAGTTTGCCAAAAGACATAATCCCCGATTTGACATCATGTGAAAACTGGGGTAAGGTATTCGCAGCAGTTTATTCAAAATGTTTTGGAACTCCTTCCATGACGGTTCTACCCTCTGTAATTAAAAAGTACAGGATGAACATGGCCCTGAAGCGGCTGTGGAATTAGGGATGAGACTAGTGGGAGTGTTTGATGTAGTAGCTGAGCTGATCCTTGGAAATGTCAAGGGCGATGCTATGAACTTTCAAGTAGCGAATGCTTTGGCTTTGGTCCCAGAGTTGGACAGGCCCCGCGAATTACCGAAAATTATTGCCCGGGCTTATAAAACAATTGGAAGAAATAGCCTGGGCAACAAGCCTTTTGTAAAAATGCAAACTCAATCGCAAACACAAGTTACACAAACAAAAAGTGCATCTGAGAAAGATGATAAACCGGTCTTCACTAAAAAGAGTTGGAGACAGAAAAAACAGGGTAAGCAACAAAAGAAGCCGGGGTCGAGAGGCGCTTCCCCAGTTTCGGTTTCTTCTGAACGTACTTATGATTTACGTGATAGGTCAAGGATTAAATCACCAGAAAGGTTTCAGAGCTCTGATACGCGTTCTCCTCGTTCTTCACAGGCCCAGACGTTGTCACAAGCTGGTGGAGGAGGACGGCAAGATAGAGGAAGGGGCCGAGAGGCTCCCCAGGAGCGAGACCAACCTCGACAACAAGTCAGAGGGAAAGCAGAAGACTTTCATCTTCCTCGACCGCAATTTCAGAAGAAAAAAGTTGCCGCTGTCACAGCGAAATATGCCTCAGACCGTGAGAACGAGACTCCAGAATTGGACGTGGGCAGTGACCCTCCTAGACAGCGCCGCGGAAGTTACCATAGTGCGGGAGGCGCTACGTCCTCATATGGAGGCGACAGCAACTGAAACATTCGTTACTGTAGAGACAGCTGACACGAGAGTGGCACTCCCTGACAGACTATATAATATAGTCATACAAATTGAAGGTGACATACCGCGTGAAATAAAAGGGATTTTTTGGGAAAATCTAACCTCTTCATATGACATTTTGTTAGCAGAGGTGGATTGGCCACCCCCATTCATTTTAGCTGCACATAAAGGAGAGGAGGTAATCCTTCCAAGCTTCTCACGGCATGTCCCAAAAGACAAAGCTGAAGCACTTGCAGCTGAGTGGGCTGTGTACCTGGCACCAGCGTTATACCGCAACCATGTGGGATGGGATGAAGAATCACCTCCCCATGCAATACCTTTGCGGTCACTACCGCAGCCACAACCCCAATATCCCATCAAACGGCAGGCAAAAGGCCCCGTCTCCGAAATTCTGACACAGTTGGAATATCAGGGAGTAATTGAACCATGCGTATCACCTATGAACAATCCCCTTTTCGTGGTTTCTAAACCCGATGGAACGTACCGCTTAGTTTTGGATTACCGGCATTTAAATACTCATTGTCGGAACTTTGCGGTGCAAAATACACACAGTTCTGCGCTTGTAGACAGTCTTGTTCGTAAAAAATACAAAACGACACTTGACCTTTCAAACGGTTTCTACACGCACAACCTAGCCCCGGAGAGTGGTCAATGGACCGCATTCACTTCCGGTGGTAAATTATTCCAGTTTCGGCGTTTACCCATGGGCTACAAAATAGTCCGGGTATATTCGCCGCCCGTGTTGTTTCTTTGTTAAATGACATTGATCAAGACGCATGTTCGTACGTAGATGACATCTATCTGACGGACGACGAATTATTTCAGCATTTGTCCCGTGTGGACCGCATTATTCTTGAATTTGCGGAGCAGGGTTACAAATTTAACTTTGCTAAGTCACACATTGCTGAATTTACAGTTCTGTTCTTGGGCTATGAGCTCAACAACGAAGGTAAGGGCTTAGCCCCCATTTCTTGGAAAAATGTGCACATTTGTGCCCCCCAAATACTCTGAAGAAACTTCAGTCTTTGCTGGGGTTCTTGAATTTCGGGCGTACTTACATTCCCGAATATGCCCAGCGTATCAAGCCTTTGTATGCTTTGATACAACCTACTTATTCAAGGTCTTGCTGGCTGCCTGAGCATACCTCAATTCTGCAGTCTTTGCAGACAGACCTATTGGAGTCTAAATATCTTTTGACTCGTGATAACCACACAAACCTGGTGATTAGAATAATTCCGGGGCGGTGGGATTCACATACTTAACCTTTAATGAAGGTGATACAGTACCCATCGCATACAAGTCACATCTGTACACTTCCGCTGAATTGCGCTTTACATCTGTCGAAAAAGTTCTAACTGCAGTGCAAATGGCGATTCTAAAAGAACGCGCACTGGCACAGGGAAAGCGGATTCTAGTGGTAACACCCTGTCCTGCCCTAGAGGCAGTAACAAAGGCAAGTGTACCGAACTCAAAAGCAATGCATCCCCGTTGGATACAATGGGCTACATCCTTGACGTCTTCGGACGTCACTTTTGTTTTTGATTCTTCTCTGCAGACTCAGGAGTTTTTGCAGTATGAATTCGTTCATCCTCCTCCTTTGTTTTTATTACCGCTTGAGGATTACAAATGTGTGATCTACACCGATGGTTCGGCGCAACCGGCCACTGGGTCCAAGCACGCTTATTCAGCTGCATGTGCTATTGTTGCGGGTTCCTTTGTAGATGGAAAGTTCAAATCCTCTGCAGTGCATACTCGCACACTTGGAGATAGTACCGCACAATTGGCCGAGCTGCATGCATTGCTACTTGCGCTTGAGTTCGCTTCTCAGGATGAGACCACTCTTATTGTATGTGATTCTTTTTACTGTGTACAATCTTACAATGACAATCTGTTTTTCTGGTCGAAAAACGACTACAAGGACGCAAAAGGGAGCACAATTAAGCATAAAATGCTTTGGGTTCGAGTGGCAGAATTGCAACAACGTCTGCCCCTCACACAGGTGGTTCACACCTTAGGCCATCAGCGGGTGGGCGCACACGCTATTGGTAACGATCTGGCAGATGAAGCTGCCCGTTCAGCAGTAGTCACGTGTTCAGTAGCAGCGGTTACCAGGTCCATGTCTAAAATAGACCCTGTTATATTAGCAGCTATTGCTGCAACCAAGGAAGGTAATAATTACCCTACAGGTTTCCCTTCCAAGTATTCTTACACATTAAGTCCCGATCAGGTTCCTTATGTAACTATACCTGACGTTGGAGATCGGCTGATCCCCAACGCGGACCGCAGGAGTGCCTTGATATCAGCTGCACACGAAGGCATGGCTTCGGCTCATGCAGGTGTGTCAGCTACAGTTTCCATCTTGCAGCAGCGTTATTGGTGGCGTGGATTGTATAAAGACACCCGTGCTTTTGTGCTTTCTTGCGATGTTTGTCAACAGATTAAGCCTTCCACGGTAACACGTCCACCACAAACCCCGCTCTGCATTGCTAACAGACCCTTTGGGTGTGTTTACTTGGATCACTGCGGTCCATTCTCATCAGACACTGCCTATAAATACATCTTAGTGGCAGTGGACTCGTGCACACGGTTTCTCTGGGTCTGGCCACAACGGAGTGCTGACGCCCGAAATGTAATCAGGGATTTGCGTGTCTTTGTGGGAATTTTCGCATGCGGCACCTTCCATTCGGACCAAGGTCCAGCGTTTGCCTCTAGGGCTTACAAGGATGCAATGGCTTCGCTTGGGGTGCGGGTGAAATTTTCGTCTCCGTATAGGCCTGAGGGCAACTCTATCGTTGAACGAATGAACCGTGACTTAAAGCAATCCTTAACAGCTAGGGTTATAGGTACTGGCAGGAACTGGCTGGCCCATTTGTATACCGTTCAGCGTGCACTTAATAATCTCCCTAGAAGACCTCTGGGTGGGCGGACCCCATACGAAATGCTCTTTGGCATAAGAATGTTTGTGCCTGACCTTGAGGGTCCAGACATCGCGGCGCAATCCGCCAAGTTTGATGTAGATAACCATTCTGCTATGTTACAGGACTTACAAGAAGCCCGAGACAAACTTGCAACTACACATTTGCCTTCAGCCACAGATCCTGCGTTGCAGATTCCGGTAGCCGGCTGGCTTCCAAAGGTTGGAGAACTGGTTCGAGAAAAGGTTGAAAACAAAAAAGAATTCGGCCCCTCTTTTCGTGCACCGGTTCCAGTTCTGGGCTTGAAGGGAACACGTACAGTCATTTTACCACCGCTTCCTGGTCGCAAGGAGAACAGATACATCTCAGTGGAAAATGTCAAGCTACAGCGTCTGGCCGATCCTGAATAGTGTCACACCAGCGGTCTCTTGTCCTGCCATTTATCGGACATATGTTCATAGTCCATCTGCACGAACGATCGCTGATGCTGTAATTGAGATGGTTGATTTGCCTGAATCCTCTACTTTGCCTGAAACTATAATTGATCCCCAACTCTCCACCAACATCGACGAGGACGAGTATACTTATCCTGCATCTGAATCGGTGGCACATCAACCAATATCGCCACTAAGCCCGACTCGTTATTCCTTTGATTCGGATTCCACATCTTCAAAAGTTCCATCCAAGTTCAGTATTTTTGTATCCTGGTTTAGAGACAATTTTTTGATTCCACCCTGGACATACATCTGGTTGGTACTTTTCTTGATATTTTTGTTCATGTCCATTGGCTTTGTCACAGTGTTTTTTCTACTAATTAATGGTCACTATTTACCTGAACGCTCTGCTGTAGACTATGTTTCTGGAACTTTGGCTCCTCATTCCTCGTCTCACATCATGAAGCGTGACCACACATTTGTGAACATTTCAGCTTTCCCAGTTGCTGATGGCATCGTATGGGATGCAGTGAACTATCAAATCCATGGTCCGACGGAAATTATTAATGTACCTAATGTCCTTCGTGTTTCAATGGGTGATGTAGTACAAAATAATATTCATTCTGATGATTGGGATGTGCATGCCGTTGAAGCATTGTTTGCCGATTTAAAATATTATGCATCTTTTAATGCTGAAGATCTATATATGAATTCTGCTAATTATGCCGATTTGTATTGTTACCAACATTGGGGTAATCATTTTCTCCATAAGCCCAGTGCCCTGCGTAGTTCTGTTAACTATACCCAATGGGAACATTGTCCAAACCCCTTGCCAGGTAGCTCTCAAACTCTTCGAAATAAGTTTAATTATTTTACTGATTTTAATCGGTCGAACCCTGCGTCCTATTATTTTAGACTAAATAACACATCAACTCAGAAAATTATGTTAACACACACCAAATTGCTTTATTCAGGTTCCTTTCTGGGTGCCCTGGCTGTGGGTGGTTATGAGTACTGGGATAATACAGTGGATTTAAAATCTATTTGGGGCTCCAAGCCATGGCAGGTACAGGGAACCGAGGCATTACACCGTGCTTGCCTCATCCCTACACAAATTATGTTCCTCAATGTCTCCATCTATCAGACTACATGTTGGGGCTTAGCAACCACTAAACAATTGAATACTCCATCAATACCATCCCTGTCGAGTTTTCCCAATGAAAGCTCACGATTCAATATGTCCCTCGTGTCCCTGCAGGCTCTGTTACAAAATAATTCGTATAATGTTTCTGAGCTAGTTCAGTCACCCTGGTTGGTATGGCCTACATCATCAAATGCATGTCAAATGCGTTTTCACGACTCAGGAGCTAATTACACACAGGATAGGCCTGATCCGAGATTTACTGATTCCCGTACTGTCACTACATATTCTGTTGGTAAATTATGCAAACAATGGCTGCAACATTCGTCCCTTGATTCTGTTAAACAACATTTGTCCCTCCTTTCAGGCAATATTGATCTGTCCGACTTTGTTTTGGGACCTCGTGGTCCCCGACCTAAAAGATTCATTTATGAGACATATAATGAACTCTGGAAGCTATCACAAATGGAAGCTGCTTCCCGTCTTCGGGAAATAGATCAAGCAAATTTGGAAAAGGTGCTTGCTGTTGTTGACAATAGTATTAATACCCTGTCTTCTCGCATTTATACTTTGGAGAATATTGTGTCCTCTGTTGTTGATATTGTACAAGATGATGTTTCTGTGTTATATCATGGTCAGAATCAATTGCGTTCAGTTATGCAGTTTGCATGGACTTTACAAACGCTCAAGTTAGGTAAAGTTCCTTGGCATTTTTTGAACACCTCTGCCTTGTTTCTACCTTTTAACTTAACTGACAAACAGCAATTTATGTCCATGAAAGATGCAACTTACACTCTATTACATATCGAAAAGATGGATCCTTTGCCGTTCTCTGTTGCAGAACTCGATTCTGCTGTATGGCTAGTCCATGGGGTTATCGCTTTACCTTTTTCCTTGTTTGAATTTGACTCGTGCATGAAACATTATCCTGTGGGCCGTTACCGGCCCTTGGGCAGTGCTTTCCTGCATGAACTCTGGTCCTTGCCTTTCATGTATAAATGCCTTCGGGACGGCAAGGAAGTCTTTCTCACGGGGGAGTACTGCGACTCGACTATGGGTCATGCGCTTATTTGTAAACACATTAAATTGCATGGCTCATGTAGCGTTTCCGCTCCTAATTTTGCTTGTGTGCTGAAAGGTATTCCTGCTCCTGTTATTTCTCCTACTTTCACTCTCCTTTCCAATGGTAGTTATTTGCTTTTAAATAACGAAAACTGTTGTGGCCTGCAGGCTGGCATTCCTTACATTGTAACAGTTTCGCACAGGGTTGTCTGCTGCAAAAATGTGCTTTTTCCTCCCCCTCATGGCAAGGTTGATATCTCTATTTGGCCTTCCATCCCTACCATGGAAGCAGATTTCAATAGACTGAGCAGAATAAAGGCACTATTATTAAACGAGGAAGTTATGCTCACGTCCGCCCGGGAGACATTCATTCTCCAGGTGGCGAGTACCCACAGTGAAATACAGGCCCTTTTAAACACTAATCTCCCCCAACATTTTGGGGAGTTAATACATCGTATTTTTAATGCATCTAACACTGAAGGCCTAGTACACTTTTTTAAGGTCGTGGGGTCGGGCTTGGTGTCCTCCTTCCAAACTATTTTTGGTGCCATCCCGGCTTTCATACATTCTATTTTTTCCAGTGTCTTTGGCGGTTTCCCATTGATCCTCGCTTTAGCGGCTGGTGTCTTGCTCTTAATTTGCTTTCTGCGCAATGGCTGCTCCCCGATGGGACCTGCTCGATCCAGAACGCCTCCAGCTGCTCCGTGAGCGCCTTTTGGCCGGTTTTGGTGTCTTGCCATTGGCGACACTGAGTGTGTCATATACTCTTTCATTTCGCTTTGCGTATTTCACTTGCGTGCAACCTGTGATGACTTGTGTCCGCTGTCCTTTCACCTGGACTCTGGATTATTGCCTCTCCAATTCGTCATTGTCTGTTCCGGATTTTGTTCAGTTGATGGGTCCCTTAGAGGCCCATGAGCAGGACTGTTCCGTTGCTGGCTGTATGGCGCGTGCGGCTGCACTGGGGATTTTGGCGCAATGGGATATCTGGGCGGCTGCCCAGGATCTCCTACAACGAAGCTGTTTCAATTATCACGCAAGCTGTCCCGCATTGCTTCTGGATGCTCCCTTAGTTGAGGAGCATTCCTGCTCTTTGATCTCATGGATTGGATGGCAGCTATGTTTTTTGACAATTCCAATGATGAACTCCTGGAGGGTATGGCTTTTCTCTGCACTTACACTTTCATGGATTGACCTGCCCTTCGCCGTTTGGGCGCTCCCTGTGCTCCAGCGGCTGTGTTTTTCCTCTGATGGGCCTCTGTCCTGGCCGCTGGACTGACCAGGGGAGGGTGTCTTGTGGATTGTTACCTGCCTTGTTATGTTGGCCTAGGCCTGGCTGCCATGCTGCTTTTCTTTGCGCACGTTACACTGAGCCGGGCCCCCTCGCCCTTTGCTCGTGCCAAGTTCTTTTGCACTGTCTGCATTTTCTGTTGTTCACCTTTTTGGGCTCCGTCTGCACAAACATGTACAAGGTCGCATAACAATGTATTTTGGTTCTTCCTGATATGGCCAGTCTCGCGCACCCAGACATAACATTAGGTGCAATTGCCCTGAAGAATTTGGTATGCTTTTAATACTGTGGTTTACTAGCGCTTAACACACTTGGAGAAATCCCTTTCAGTGAGAAGAGCTATGATGTCCTGCTGATGTAATTCTGCATCTAGAGACTGAGGTATGGGGGTTCGCTAGTCAAAGCCCAGAGGTCTTCTATTTTATAATAAACTATCTTACTGCAAGGGGAGGGTGGTAATGTTATTTATACGTTTATCCACTGAGCTCTGAGATGCTTTCCCCGTTTGTATTCTATGGAATTGTAACCATGCTGCTTATATTAGTCATATGCATTATGCTATTAGTACTGACACGTGTACTGTACATTAGAGCACGTAAGTTGGAATAAACATTTTAAACTATCCAGTGTCTCTTCCTACGCACCTTGTGGACAAGTACGAGTGAGTGACGAAAGAGTGTTCTTGCTTCTGCGAGTCCTGAGATAAAGATACCGTGTTCTGGGTTGTCCAAACATTAGTACTTGGGTGCTAATGGGATGCTAAGCTAGTTGGGTTGGGGTATTTGGGTGCTACGGTATATGGTGGCAAACCACTGTATTCCGGGGTCCCATTTTCCTGTGCATAGCTCTGTGTATGTGCAGAAACCTTATGACAGCATGATTTACTAAAGGAAAAGGTTCTAGATCTATTTCCATGAATTCCTTGGGGATTCAAGGTTGTCATGTTCTGAGGTTCCACATTCCACCTGTCACCTGGTTGGGTTAGGGGTACAGATGATGCACTGTGAGTTAGCCTGGACAAAAGCCAACTTATCCTGATGGTGTGCATGGACTCAGTCGTGCGCAGTTTTGACATTTATGTTGTCCAACAAGTGCCCAGTTTTACTGTACGACACCATCTGCTTCTATTCTTTCTAGATAGCTCAAGACTGTGGTTTTGTCAGCTTACAGTTCAGCAAGTGAGGATCTTCCAGGGCTAATTCAAGGCCCATCAACTAGAGAAAATGCAACCTCTTGGGCAGCTTTCAAGGGGGCATTTGTAGCACTGCCTCTTGGTCACTGCCTCATATTTTACGACCCATTATTGTCTACAGTGGGACAGTGGCCTATGTACAGACTTTGGCACCGGAGAGTTGTTTAGAACATTTTGTTCTTTTTTTCTATTGCAGATAAATTCAGGGGTGCTGCAGTACTTTTGTGTAGTCTTAATCATGTGTATGATCAAAAGGACAACTAAATCAATTGAAATGTTTGTGCATGAGTAGTGCCTCACTGTGTAAGAAATGGAATGAGGAAGACGGAGTAGGCGGTAACAACCCTGTTGCTTACCTGGATCTCTGTACTTTTAGTGAATGACTCCTGATCTCCCCTCCCCTTCTATGCTGCACCTTAGTATCTCTGGGGTATATTTACAAGGATTTAACACTGCCGTAGCGTCAATTTTTTGACGTTACGGCGGCTTTTTTTATTGGCATATTTACAAGTTGCCGCAAAGTCCAGTTAGCAGCATTTTTTCCGCGTGAACATGATTTTTTCATAGTGGTTCTTCTGTTAGCTTGACTTATCGAAAACGAGATGCAAGGTAGGTGTTCCTGCGTAAAAACTCCTACAAAACACACAACGCGATATTTATATAAGGGATTCCTTGTACGTTGCAAAAAAAGAAAAACTGCTGCAAAGTCCCATTAGAGGAAGTTTTTTTAATGTCAGAAATTAGCTGGTCTTAAAAATGGTGCAAGCACACTTGGGGCCCCATTTAAGAGGTTGTGGTGCAGGACAGCGCTGCAAGGAATCTTGCTGTGCTACCCTGCGACAAAACAAAAGGGCAGGAATGCGCCTTGTCAATAAGATAGGGTCTATTCCTGTCTTTTCCCCCTACGTTGGCGCACAATGGCTGCCAACGCAGGCCCCCTTCCGCCATGGTGCAAGGGTGCCTGCGTTGCGGAGCTGATTGATGTTGTGCAGGAAGGGACACCATCCTGCACAAAATCAATCAATCCAGGTGATTTACTCTTTCTATGTGTGCAGCAGAATGCGGCTCACATAGAAAAAGGAAAAAAAGAAATTAAATGAAACCGTTTATCCTCGTAGCGCCTCCCAAACGCCACCCTTGGGGTGGTGTTAGATTCTGACGCATTTCCAGGTTTACGTTTTCTCATAAATCTGGGAATGCTTCAGATTCCATGGGTTTTGGGTGGGAACGCCCATAGCAACACCCATGGAACGCCCCTTTCACGCAGTTGTATGCGCTGGTACTGTGAAGTTACTGCGGCCTGACAATGGAGGTGGGCCACGTCGGGCCCGAGCCTGTGGGCCATGGTGATGTGCATTGAGTCGGTGGCGATCGCCCTCACCTGGTGGCGAAGTTTGGTACGTCGCATGGAGACACATTGCTGACCTGTGTGAGAAGACCACCTGACGCCCCTTGGAGCTCTGATCGGTGGAAGTGCTCCTGCATATCGATGTGGGGAGGACTGCATTGCATAACACACGCCACCACTACACCGGGGTGCACGGAAGAGATTGCCGATGGTGGGCCACGTGTACACAACCAAGCCGCACCCCAACAGACAAGCTCAAGACCATGGAGAGCATCCACTCAGGTGCTCCGACGGATCCCTGCCCGTACCACATCTTCCACAGAGCAGCAGCCGCGATCGCCCCCCAGCTTTGCCGCACCATCAACTGCTCAAACGAAACCCCCACCTTCCACAATGACTGGAAACACGCCAAGATTAACCCTCTGCTGAAGAAGCCATCCTCAGACCCGACAGACCTCAAGAACTTCAGACAGATCTCACTCCTCCCCTTCCCAGCCAAGGTCATAGAGAAGGCCATCAACGCCCAACTCTCCGAATTCATCGAAGTGAACCACGTCCTGGACACCGCCCAATCCGGCTTCCGTAGCAACCACAGCACAGAGACTGCACTTCTCACCGCCACTGACGACATCCGCAGCCCTCATCCTACTAGACCTCTCGGCCTCCTTCAACACCGTCTCCCACTGCACCCTAATCACAAGACTCCACGACGCCGGCATCCGCAACAAAGCTTTGGACTGGATCCACTCCTTCCTCACCGGCCGGACTCAGCAAGTCAGCCTACCACCGTTCCTCTCAGAACCCACGGAGATCAGCTGAGCTGTGGAGTACTTCAGGGTTCCTACGTGAGCCCCACCCTCTTCAACTTCTACATGGCCCCCCTCGCAGTCATCGTCAGAAGCTACGGACTCATCATCTCCTACGCCGACGACACCTAGCTGATCCTCTCCCTCACTAACGAACCCACAACCGCCAGAGCCAACTTCTACAGTGGAATGAAGACAGTTGCTACCTGGATGAAAGACAGCTGCCTCAAGCTCAACTCAGACAAGACCGAAGTACTCATCCTGGGACCCACCCCTTCTGCCTGGTATGACTCCTGGTGGCCAGCCACTCTGGGATCTCCCCCCACCCCGACGGACCACGCACGCAACCTCGGCATCATACTCAATCAATCAATCAATCAATCAGGGAATTATGAAGCACGCTACTAACCCGTGAGGGTCTCAAGGCGCTGGGAGGGTGTGGGGGAGCAGCTCCGGTCAGTCGAAGAGCCAGGTCTTGAGGGTCATCCTGAAGATGTGCAGAGAGGGGGTGCATCTGATGTTGATCAGGAGCTCGTTCCATGTCTTAGCTGCGATGTAAGAGAAGGATCTTCCACCGGTTCTTGCTCTGCGGATGCACGGTGCTTCAGCGAGGGTGAGGTTGGTGGATCGGAGGATTTTCCTGGGTACCTGGAAGGAGATTCTTTCGTTGAGATATTGGGGTCCGGTGTTGTGGAGGCATTTGTAGGCGTGGGTGAGTATCTTGAAGGTTGCTCTCTTCTCGACGGGGAGCCAGTGGAGGTCTTGCAGGTGTTGGGTGATGTGTTCATGTTGAGGGATGTCGAGGACGAGTCTGGCTGCGGTGTTCTGTATGGTCTGGAGCTTGTGGAGCAGAGACTTGTTGATTCCGGCATAGAGGGCGTTACCGTAGTCCAGTCTGCTGGTTATGAGTGTGTGGGTGATGGTCTTCTTTGATTCGGTGGGGATCCATTTAAAGGTTTTCCAAAGGATGCGGAGGGTGTTAAAACAGGTGGAGGCGACGGCGTTGATCTGTCGGGTCATGGAGAGGGAGCAGTCGAGTATGATTCTGAGGTTCCGGGCGTGGTCCGTGGGGGTGGGGGGGCTGCCGAGGGTGGTGGGCCACCAGGTGTTGTCCCATGCAGAGGTGGAGCATCCTAGGACAAGGACCTCAGTCTTCTCCGAGTTGAGCTTCAGGCAGCTGCTGCTCATCCAGGATGCGACGTCTTTCATTCCTTCCTGGAGCTGAGTCTGGTGGTGACGGGGTCCTTGGTGAGGGAGAGGTTGAGCTGGGTGTTGTCGGCGTAGGATACTATGCTGAGGCCGTGCTGTCTGACGATGGCAACGAGTGGGGCCATGTAGATGTTGAAGAGCGTAGGACTGAGTGATGATCCTTGGGGTACTCCGCAGTTGATCTCTGTGGGTTCGGAGAGGAAAGGCAGCAGTCTGATTCTTTGGGTTCTACCGGTGAGGAAGGAGCGGAGCCATTCGACGGCGGTTCCCTGTATGCCGGCGTCGTGGAGTCTGGAGGTGAGCGTCCAATCATCACCCAAAGAGAACGGAGCAGTTGTTCAGGTGAGTTACGCATGACAGCGGTGGTGGTCTCCGGGTCTCAGACGCAGGCCCTGCGAGGCCTCCAGGCCCACGGGACTGTCCACACTTCCAGGCATCAGCCGCCATGGTGTCGCAAGGATAGTGCAATGAAAAGTGCTGCATCACTGTTTTCCCCAGTGATGCACCACTTTTCCTTAAATGAGGCCCTGATTCTGCATTTCCTCTTCCCCTGGGACTCTGGCTGGTCACCTGGCTGTTGGGGAGTTTGGGGGGGTTGTTGACCTATGCTGAACTTTTTCTTAGATGCTCCATTCACCATTCCCGTGGTTTTTTTTTCCTTAGAGGTATATTTGTCAGCTCTTTTTGCCTCTAGAGGCTAAAAAGTGACGCTGGGCTGACTCACATGAATTTTTTTGCCACTAATTGGCCGGCCGGCACTTTTTTCACGCTAGCGTCAAGCTTTTTATCGCTGAGACGCTAGAGTTAGCGGCAATTTTCGCCGCCGCTAGCTGGTCCTAATGCCATGTAACGACGTATTGTAAATACATCTCAAACATGGCGATGGATTTTGGCGATAGACAGCGGTAAAAAAAATTGCCGCTAAGCAACCTCAAAACTGCTTAGCGGCAACTCTTGTAAATATACCCCCCTGTTTCTTAAGTGAATGACTCCAGAATTCATCTCCCTTTCTGTGCTGCACCTCTGGATTTCTGTGCTTTAAGTGAATAACACTTGACCTCACCTCCCCTTCTGTGCTGCACTTCAGTATCTCTGTGTCTTAAGTGAATGACTCCAGACTTGACTTCCCTTTCTGTGCTGCACCTCTGGATCTCTGTACTATAAGTGAATAACTCCAGACCTCACCTTCGCTTCTGTGCTGCACGTCTGGATCTCTGTGTCTTAGGTGAATGACACCAGACCTCCCCTCCGCTTCTGTGCTGCACGCCTGGATCTCTGTGATTTAAGTGAATGACTCCAGAACTCACCTCTGCTTCTGTGCTCCACGTGTGATGAAATGAAAATGTCTCGCAATTCTGTCTGTGCACTGTTTCATGTAAAGTTAGCATTCGCTGAACCATTTTATGTTCAGCCGCCATTTTGAATCATGCCACTGACTGCTTATTGTCTCCTGGTAAAGCAGCTGGTGGAAAGTTTCGTTTCCCCAAGGTTAGGCCTTACTCTGCTAATGAATGCACTGTCTTATTAGTGCATACCTTTCCCACTAGATCGAGAATTTGTCCCACTAGTCTAGCGGCAGGCATGGCCAGGATGACCTTGGCTAAGAGATACCGTGTGCCTGGCCTCAGAATTGAAACTCATCCTACTGTACTTCTTTGTGTTAGCCGCACCTGCTCGGAAACTTCCATTAGGGGCGGGTCTTTCCTGCTGTTGAAATGTACATAATGTATTGTTATGTTTGCTAAAGTTAGTCCTCTCTGCAGCACCCCTAAGCGACTGGGCAGACGGGGCTCCTCTCAAGTGTATCTGAATAAACATATACTTGGTTTGTATTCTCTACTGTCTGACCGACTCTTCATTTGTATGGAAGGCTGAGAGGTGGTCGTGAGTGACCCGGGTGGCCCTAATCAGGTCACTTCCTTCAATTGCCGCCCGAACAGGGACTCCATCGAGTGACCCATCCTCGCCCGCGGACGGGTGAGGAGGTCGGGGCTATCGTCAGGTCGGACGGACGAATCAGGGATCCCTGCATGAGAGAGTCCTGAACTCGCGGCTGCCCCTTCTGTCCCGCCGGACGGTGCCTCGCCCAGTGGTTATCCCGACTGGGGTCCTGAACGGCGAAACCTTTGGATCTGACCATTTGGTCCGTAGAGTCAGCAGTGGAGAATAAATTCGGTTGACCTGCATATATCAGGTGAGTTTGTTTTGGTTCTTTGTGGATATGGTACCATTTTGGTTTGTATTTGGCACGGTCTGAGGACCGATTTTGAGTAAAAAGTGTTTGCAAACACTTTGCCAGGCATAATTAGTGAACTTGTTTTCTTTTGAGAATGCCTGGCTTTAGTAAGTTGTTTGGTTTGGGCTGCCGTTGTTGTTCTACTGATGCTAGATTGGAAGAAAGTCAGCCAGCGCCTCCAGAAGGCACTCCGAATTTTGAATATGTATGTGAAGCATGGCCTTGGCCCTATTATGTTTAGTACGGTATGGCACAAATATACGAGGGACAACGCTGAGTTACAGTGGCCATTGACGGGCCCTTTTGATGAACAAAAAAGTGGTTTCTTACAGGAAAAATTGTTTGCAAAGCGAAATAGGCAGTCTATGTTTGATTCTCTTCGTACGTGGCAAAAGGAAGCTAAGCAGAGACGAATGAAAGCAGAGAAAGAGTAGCGAAAGATGAGAATGCAAACATTGACTCAGAAAGCTGTAACACGTGATAGAGAGAAGCAAGAGATAGGGATCGAACGTGAAGATAGGAGATTTCGATTACAGATTGATAAATCTTATGTGGTCCAGGGAGAAAAAGATACTTTTGTGGACGAATTATTAGATACTCGACCTCCACATCCATATGCCCCGCAGAGAATATATCCTGCTGTTCCTTCACAGTCTCAGTCGCCTGCTCCTTCTGCCCCCACTACTTCTGCTTTTGTTACTGTTGATCCGACTGCTTTGACCACAGCTCCTCCCGTCTTTTCTTTGTCCTCACCGTCTGCGCAACGATGACTGTCAGTACCCCTGCCTCGCCTATTGTTTCAGCGTCCCTCTCGCCAGCCCTTACACCCACGATGCAGCCAGTAGCTATGTTGGTGCCTCTTACTCTGTTCTTTCACTCTCCGACATTACCGAGTAGATGGGACACGAGTACGTGGTCTTGAGGAGCCAGACTGGACAAAATATAAGGAACAAATGGGACTGACACTAGTGCGGTCGGATGTGGGAGATGATGAGAAGAGGGTGGTGGCTAATCAGGCTGCTCAGTGGGCTCGAAATCCCATTTACAGTGTGGAAGACGTGTGGAATGTGATGAAAGATTATGAGCCTTATGTACAACAGCATGCCCTTAAACATATGTCTGCGAGCCTGATTGGTCTTTGGGAGCAGTGTTTTAAAGATGTGGCACCACGGATTTTATGATATTAAAGATCATGCATATGTCACTAATATGGGGCCTGAGCAGGTTTTTAGTAGTGTCACGACGTTAGTTGCTTATCGGGGTAGGCTACATGAGAGGAGCCCTACCCTGGTGTCTCAGTTTCCAATGCGGGAGGTTCATCCTATATATCATCCAGAGATACCAGAGTTAAGGGATCAGCACAATGTTGTTGTTAGACCGGGTGAAGCAGCCCGTTTCCAGGAACAGTGGTCTATACTCCATGGAAAAGGAGTGAAGTTTTGTCTCTCAAGACTCAGCTACCTGACCCTAGAAAAAATCCTACTGCGTATTATAAAGAATTGACTGAGGAAGCCCCTTCCACAGTAATGACGCTTGCAGACATTGACATTTTTTTTGGTTTGTTAGTTCCGGTTGATATTTGGAGACAGGTGCACACACAGGATCATGTTGCGGAATTGGGTGGTACTTGTACTTGGGATCAAATCAAAGTATGGGATCAGGACAGAAAGCCAGGTGACAAGCCTAGGGCAGAGATACTTGGTTTGTCAGGTCGCATTATAACGTATATGCATTCTCTTATTCCACCGAGGAAGGTCGATTGGGATAAGTTATCGGCATGTCGCCAAAAAAAGGATGAGAGTGGATCTGATTTTTTCACTCGGTTTGAAATGTGTTTCTGGACTATAGTGGGCAGGATTTGTCTATCGAGGGAGGAGTCCGACTGTTTGTTAATAGATTTGTTTCCAACTTGCTTCCTGAGATTGCAACACGATTACAGGCTTCTGAAAGCACCTGGTCCACATCTTCCCCTTCTGTTATTTTGAATATAGCACAGTACTATGAGCACAGGGAAAATGAGGATAAGGAGAGAACAGAGAAAAGGCATAAGGATCTGAAGACGAAGGTGTTGTTGCAGCAGGCTTTTAGAGGGAATGGTAGAGGACGTGGTGGTTTGGCTCGCCAGCTTCCACGCACTAGCAGGAATACTACGCCTGTAGGACCGAATCAGTGTGCATATTGTAAGGAGGAGGGACACTGGCGTAACGAGTGTCCTGTGCTTTTGCAGAAGGTGGCGGTCCCTAGAGGACGAGGTTTTCGTGGACGGGGTCGTGGAGCTGGTGGAGCAGACAGGGTTCAGAATGCTGCAGCCTCACAGGGTCATTCTGATAATAATTACTTTGATGACCCTCGGGGCGGATAGTATTATCATGATGATTATGATACAGATGAGGTGACAGGAATGTCTTAGAGCTAGGACAGCCAGGGACAGAGAGAGGGACCAGTTCTGATACCTGTAGATAAGCGCGGTCCTTATGTTACTGTGAACTTGCATGGCTCAGCTAAGGAATTTTTAGTGGATACAGGTGCAACGAATAGTTCCATTTCTCGCTCTTTGGTCCCTTGGGCGGCTCTGTCTGGCCATAATAATGTTTAGGTAGGTTTCTCTGGTATACCGGACTTAAGCCCCATTTCAAAACCTCTTGCCTTGACTATTGGTCCTTTCACTGTGGATTCGTCATTCTTGTTGACATCTAATTGTGGTGAGAATTTGATGGGCTTGGATTTGTTGAAAAAGTTGCATGCCACAATTTATTGTTCTCCAGAAGGTGTCTATATGACAATAGGTCCGGATGTGGTGTGTGCTAAGCAGTGTTTGTCCAAAGATGTACCCCTTCCTGCTGAGTTTAAAGACCTGCCACCTACTCTGTGGGCACCAGGCGACACAGATGTGGGATTGTTGCAGATATCGCCTGTTACGATCTGTGTTAAGGATGGTGCCATTTTGCCTCGTGTCCCTCAGTATAAAATACCGCAGGCAGGAGAGCGAGCCTTGTTATAAATTGTGCAGGATTTGATTGATAAAGGTGTGGTTGAGGAGACGACAGCTAATATTTGTAATAGCCCTATTCTTCCGATTCTTAAAAGGGCACCCTCAGGTTCCCCTGATGATCATGCAGAGGTTTATCGTTTTGTGATTGACTTGCACGAGGTTAATAAAATAGTGATTCCCAAGTTTCCGGTGGTTCCTGACATCAACACTCTCTTGACAATGATTCCCTCTTCTGCCAAGTTCTTTTCTGTTATTGATCTAAAAAATGCGTTCTTTAGTATTTCTATCCATCCAGACAGCAGGTATCTGTTCGGTTTTACACTGGCCGGCAGGAGCTTTAGATTCTGTCGAGCTCCTCAGGGCTATACTGAAAGTCCAAGTATCTATAGTCAAGCTTTGAAGGCCCAATTGGACTCCCTTATGCTTCCTGCAGGTAATGTATTGCTTCAATATGTTGACGACCTCCTCATCGCTTCTGACACAGAACTAGGCTGCAGAGACAGTACAGTTAAATTGTTATTGCATCTGGCACACAACGGACATAAAGTTTCCCTTTCTAAATTTCAGTATTGTCGACAGGAGGTCACCTATTTAGGTCACCTAGTGTCGAAGGAGGGTAGGAGATTGACTCCTGAGCGCATCAGTACCATTGTTAAAATGCCCATCCCACAGACTCAGAAAGATGTGCGTGCTTTTATAGGTATCACTTCCTACTGCAGGCAGTGGATACCTAACTACTCCTTACTAACCAAACCCTTGCTTGCACTAATCACTAAAGATGTGCATGAGCCCCTGCCTTGGACGCCTGAATGTCAGCAGTCTTTTGAGCAATTAAAAGCTGCACTTTGTTCGGCTCCTGTGCTTGGCACGCCTAGCTACAGCAAGCCGTTTGTATTATATGTCCATGAGACGGCTGGTTGTGCGCTTTCTGTTTTAACACAAAAATTTGGAGATAAGCAACGTCCGTGTGCTTATTTCTTGACCCTGTTGCAAGAGCTCTCCCGAGCTGTCTAAGAGCAGTCGCAGCTGTGGCTGTCTCAATAAAACAATCGGCTGGACTCGTACTTGATACTGATCTCACAGTCATGGTACCCCATGCTGTGGATACCCTTTTGAATAAAACAAAGACACAGCACCTCACCAGTGCACGCCTGACCGGTTATGAATTGACTCTTTTCGGCAACCATATCACAATCAAACGGTGTGCCACTCTGAACCCAGCCACCTTACTACCCCTCCCTTCTGAAAACGACAAAACTGAGAAACATGATTGTATCTTCCGGACGGAAGAAGAGACGAAAGGACGGGTAGACCTGACTGATGTTCCCTTATCTGACCCACAAGGGGAACTATATGTCGATGGCTCTTGTTTCAAATTGCCAGATGGCACTACAACTGCTGCTTACGCCATCACCACATTGCGTACAGTCGTAGAGACATCACGAGTCCCTTATCAGTCCGCACAAGTGGCTGAGTTAGCTGCCCTTATTTGAGCCTGTGAATTGAGCGAGGGACTGCTTGTCAATATTTATACTGACAGGCAGCATGCCTTCGGGGTCGCGCACAATTTTGGGTGACTCTGGACTGAGAAAGGGTTCCTTACTTCCCATGGAACAAAGATTCAGAATGGTCCCCTTATATTTAGGTTTTTATCTGCTTTGATACTCCCTAAGAAGTTGGCAATAGTAAAGTGTAGTGCCCACAGAAAGATCACTGACGATGTAGGCAGAGGGAACGCTTTTGCTGATCAGACAGCTAAGGAAACAGCACGGTTTAAAATGCAGAGAATGTTTGTGGCAGGTCCTGCTAGGTGGGTACCTGAAGGTGCTATGTTTGAGGATACGCTTGAGAACGTGAAGGAGATCCAAAGCGAGGCTACAATAGAAGAACTAGCCATATGGCAAGAAAGTACAGCACAATTGAATGACGAGGAATGTTGGATTGATAAGTCAGGAAAGCAGAGACGGATGTTACCAGATGCATATGTTCTTCCTGTGGTTACTATGGCCTATGGCCCAGCCCATATCAGTGTTAAAGGTATTCGCAAATTAATAGACCCTGTATGGCAAAATGACAACATTCCCAAGACAGCTGCACATTTAGTTAAACATTGCATGGTGTACATGATGCACAATCCTGGGAAAAGTACCCCTACACCACCCGGCAATTTTGCACCACCCACATTTCCTTTTGAGGTTCCCCAATTAGACTACATCGAGTTGGACAGGGTCAATAATTTGCAATACGTGTTGGTGGTAGTTTGTGCATTCAGCAAATGGGTTGAGGCTTACCCCACTAAAGAAAATACAGCCATTGTGACTGCAAAGGTACTCCTGAAGGAGTTCTTTCCTCGCTTTGGCTTGCCCGGTTGATCTGGAGTGATAACGGAAGTCACTTTAATGCCAAAGTCATACAGTTAATTTGTGATGGTCTACACATAAAACGGAAATTTCATGCTGCAAATCACCCCCAGTCGGCAGGTTTGGTTGAGAAGTACAATGATACTCTCAAATTAAAATTAGCAAAGATTCAGGAAAGTACAGGTTTACAGTGGCCAGATGCCTTACCATTAGCTCTTTTTTCAACAAGAACAACAGCACATTCTAGGACAGGATTGTCACCGTACAAGGTCGTGTTTGGGCGCCCCGCAAATGTCTGGGCCGCCCCGCAAATGTCTGGGGCGTCCAGTGTCCCCGTCGGTTTTCAGACATTGAGTTTCCTTTGTTGACAGACTACTTGTGCCAGTTAACTGAAAATCTGCGTTCTATTCTCCAACAGATTCGTGAGTCACTCCCACCCGTACCAGAGGGGCCCGGTCATAATGTCCAGCCTGGGGTCTGGGTTCTGCTGCGTAATTTTCAGCGGAAGAAGAGCTTGGAGCCCCGGTGGAAGGGGCCCGAGCAAGTTCTCCTTGCAAATCGGACCGCTGTGAAAGTGGCTGGCCGAAAGAAATGGATCCATGGTGTCCACTGTAAACGAGTGCCTCTACCCTTACCTTATGACCAATGGGTCGCTGATGGCGCTGGGGACACTGAGTGTGAAAAAGTCCCACGGTTTGTTCCCTTCAGCGATGCGAAACTGACGTGGACCCAAATGGATGCTGAAAACGATGACGTACTAAATTCAGCAGTCCCTCCAGAAATCCGAGCCATTAAAGAGCCGTTATTTGTTGACCCCTCTGTGCCTGAAGTCACCAGGTACAATTTGCTTCCTCGACCTGGGAATAGTGCACAAAAGGAGAAGCCAGATTAGACAGGGATGGACTGTGTAAGTTAGGGTGTACTTTGCTGTAGTACCAACGGAGTCAGTTTAGGGTGAAGTAAGATTTGTGCACTGTTCATGACATTGGACAGGATAAGTTGCATGTGCTCTCTTGTGGGGGGTACATTATCCTGATCGTCGTGGGATTCATTGAGAGCTTAGGACAGAGCAAGCTCCACCGCTGGTGCTCAAGAGCGCCAACGTTGATGAACAATAGGAGCCTGTACCAGTGAGGCTCAGACGGACACTGGGAACACTTGTCTTTATTATCATTTTCGTTGCATTTCCTTCCTTGCCTAATCATGCATCCTTTTGATTGGCCTGTGGCTGAGGAAGAACAGCCATTTGCACCACCGCGTACAATCAAGGGTTGGTCGAAAAAGAGAAAAATAATTTGCATATTGTTAGTCATGATGGTACTAGCGACAATATTTGGAGTATCTTGGTTCCTTCGAGGAGAGATTTCCTGTACACTCCTTGGTAGGTACTACTACCACTCCCCCTGAGCACATTTTTATTACTTTGGCCCCTCACAAAGAAGAGCATAGAAAGTCCTACACCGACAATGTATTTATAGAAATGTTGCATCAGGCCCATGATGTGTCCAATACAACAAATTGTTGGGTTTGTGGATTGCTCCCCTCAGTTACTCACAGGAGTGACAATTTATTGTCTATGCCACTGTCATATATTGGAAGTTGTGAAGGGCGGTTTCAGTTGTTTAGTATGGTACATTATCATTTCCGATTCTCTACTATAGGTATGACATCTGCTGATTCTCGCACTGTGGTAGAGTATATATGTTTCCATCAAGGGTTTAATCCTGTGGGATCGGCAGGACAAGGGACGTCTGGTACATTATTCCCAAAATCCTGTATGAACATATACGAAAAAGTGAAAAACGAAACATGGCTTCGAGTGGAAATGCCAGATTTTTACAGGTTTAACACTTCTGAGTATTTTCAATCTTTCCAAGCTCGCAATGTTACCAAGGATAAACCGATACCTGTATCTGTGGTCAATACAACAGCTGGCTTCTGTGTCCAGGGGACTGGGGAGGTAAAGGTGGGAGAGAGTAAGTGCAATTACACCTATAGTCTGAGAACGATTAATAGTCCACCTTTGATCCTGCCTTATAATGTTTATTTTGTTTGTGGATCCCAAGCTTATGTCTGGCTTCCGAGGGGATGGTCTGGCACATGTTATCTCTCTTATCTCTTTCCTCCTGTATATGTTGCCCCATCCAGTTATCATAAAGATCAGCAGCTACAGCGTAGGAGTACTTACTTTTCCCGAGTGAGAAAGGCTCTGGACACTGAAGATATAGATCAGATAGACACCACTGCACAGCAATTTGGGAATGCTATTGAAGGCCTCTTACCCTTTTGGGGCCCCATGGCCAATAGCCTTCTGCTTCGTCGGTTAACAAGAGTTGTTGAGAGGGTTATCAATACAACTGCTGGAATATTGACGAACATCACTACTGAGCTCCAGGCTACAAGATTAGTAACTTGGCAGAACCGGATGGTGTTAGACGTTATACTTGCAGATAGGGGTGGGGCCTGTTGCGTCATCGGTAGTAGCTGTTGCGTTTACATACCTGATCACGCCCCCAATGTATATGCAGCCATACAAAAATTGCATTGACTTTCGTCTGACATACACCAAGAGATAGGTACTTGGACACTATCAGGGTGGTTTTGGGACATACTTACGTCTTGGGGCTGGAAGTTCCTCATTATTCTAGCTGAGGTTGCTGGTATTTTCTTCATGTGTTGACTTTGCATACAATGTCTCCCAGCTTTCTGCTCTTATTGTGTCACTATTCTTACACCTAAGCCGAAAATGTCTGTTCATGATACTAATGCAGCCATTATGTTACAGAAGGGCATCGACAAAATGATGCACATCGACGAAGGGATTTTTGGTTCTACATCATCCCTTGCAGCTTCTATCTCTGATACTGAGTATATGGATTGTTCCGAGTACTAACGTCCCTTTGTTCATAAGCTTGTTATGTTTCATTTACCCACCATATAGATATGTTAGTGAATGCTAAAAGGAGGGTCTGATGAAATGAAAATGTCTCGCTATTCTGTCTGTGCACTGTTTCATGTAAAGTTAGCATTCGCTGCACCATTTTATGTTCAGCCGCCATTTTGAATCATGCCACTGACTGCTTATTATCTCCTAGTAAAGCAGGCGGTGGAAAGTTTTGTTTCTCCAAGGTTAGGCCTTACTCTGCTAATGAATGCACTGTCTTATTAGCGCATACCTTTCCCACTAGATCGAGGTTTTCTCCCACTAGTCTAGCGGCAAGCACGGCCAGGATGACCTTGGCTAAGAGATACTGTGTGCCTGGCCTCAGAATCGAAACTCATCCTACTGTACTTCTTTGTGTTAGCCGCACCTGCTCGGAAACTTCCATTAGGGGCGGGTCTTTCCTACTGTTGAAATGTACCTAATGTATTGTTATGCTTGATAAAGTTAGTCCTCTCTGCAGCACCCCTAAGCGACTGGGCAGATGGGGCTACACTCGAGTGTATCTGAAGAAACATATACTTGGTTCGTATTCTCTACTGTCTGACAGACTCTTCATTTGTATGGAAGGCTGAGGGGTGGTCATGAGTGTAGGAGAGTAGGATCTGCTTCTTATAGTTACCCCCACTTTTTGCTGATGTTTCATTGTTTTTCGACTTAGCCAGACTGAGGCCCTGCTAATCAGGACCCCAGTCTATCTGCTTTCTACTCTAAATCGATTGTATGTACTTTAGGTACACTCCAGATTGGATTCTGGGGTACCCTTGTGAGTCCCTAGTATATGGTATACTATGTACCCAGGGCATAGGTACCCCAGAGGCCTACCAGGGGCTGCAGCATGTATTGTGCCACCCCTGGGAAGCCTTTAAAATGACACAACAGGTCTGCTACAGCAGCCTGTGTAAGGTGGTATATGCACCCCTTACTGAGATATAGGTTCCCTATATCTCTCCATATCACTGCACATGTAAACCTATCAGTCACCCCTATGGCAGGCCTTAACAATCCTGAAGGCAGGGTGCTGGGTTTCATGTGAGAGGGTGTCCATGCATGAGCAGAGCCCCTCTGAAGCTTTCGGAATCTTTATTCCGGGGTTGTTTGTGATGCAGCCAGACCATATACTCTTAAGTGCATTATAACCCCGCGGTAAAAGCTAACTTGAGAATGGCTGCATGGAAAACTGTTGTGTTTGGTGTCAAACACCTTGGAATCATACCTCCACCTCAGTACTGGGGTGGGAGGTATGATTCCTCCCTTCTAGAGGGAGCAACATGGCACCACCGGTACAAGCTTAACAGAACCCTGGCATCACAAAATGGATGCTGCAGCCACAGACACGAGTCTGCCCTCCTGCTGCTGGACAAAACTCCGGCAGGGGAGGCCTGGACAATAGGTTTCCTGTCACAGGGAGGTGTGACCACCTCCCAGAGAGGCTTTAGTGTATTGGGGCTGGGTAGGTGCACTCTCAGTGTGCTTTGAAGTCTGCACTGGGGGCACATTTGGTGTCCCTGTGCATAGTCCAGCTCAAACCGGTTGCAGGGGCACACAGCCCCTGCTCTGGTGCGAAACTGGACAAAGGAAATGGGTGTAGCCACCCCTCTTTCCTGACCCTCCCATAGGTGGGTCCCCAGAGTTTGTCCCACCCCTTCCTTGGGTATAAAGTAGGAAACCCTGACTACAGGACTTTAGATTACACCTGGACTAAACTCTGTTACCAGAAACCAAGTACTTCGACGATCTACACTACGCTGGATGACTGAAGAATCTCCCTTGGAGTAAAGGAGTTACTCCCCTGCAAGGCAGGCACCTTTAATGCAACTGACCGGTTGGCATCTCCGAAGCTCCTGTGGACTCCGAAGAATATTGCCACACAGGAGGTGGGTTTTCCAAGGTCTCTGAAGTCGATGTGTGCCCACAGCAAGTCTGAGGCCCGTATCCCTCGTGGAGACCGTGCAACCCGAACCCCTGGACACCGCGACCATTTGCAGAAGCATCAGCTTTCCGGCAACCCCTGAGGCTGAGCTTTGGGTTACTTGTAGCCCTGACCCCGAGCAGTAATTGTACTGAAGATTGCAGGCCTACACTCAACGAGTGTTCCGTGGGCCACCATTTTGTGATTCCTATCGAGGTCCCTTTGCGATCCCTGGTCCGTTGACCTGTGGGTCCCCAAGAAGGCAACTCTAACTTTTATTGGGCTTCCCTGGTTGCTCCAGATGTGCCCTGACTCTCCATTGCTTGGGGAGTCCCCAGGACCTTGCTGGTCCGCACAGAAGCATCTTTTCTCTTCCTGCATGGGTTGCTGGTGCCAAGGCTTGTTGTGGTCAATCCAATCACCGACACCCCAGCACTCGACATCCTTTGTGGGACAGCTCGAATCCGGCTCCTGGTTGTCGTCGACATCTCCGGGACCCCGTGGCTGCAGAGTCAAGCTTCACCTCTTCGCACCTGAAGCACCCGACATCGGTGGGCATTCGATTGCTCCGCTCCTGATCACTGGCTAGTGACCCAGACTATGTCGCCTCTACTTTCAGGTTCTTCACATCTTCGATCCAGGCTTGGATCCACCCGGACACTTTTCTTCTTCACGGCAGCAGCACTTTGCAGCAGATCGCCATTGAAAATGACGACGATTCCCGACACCCTTTGACACCTATGCACCCGGCTTCCCTGGGTGAGGTAACTCGAGTACTCCGGTGCTCACGTGGGTGTTGGCCCTAGAACCCCTTAAGTCTAAAGGGGTTTGCTGAAAGTCCTCTCCTAAGTGTCCTTTATCTTTAAAATTTCAACCGCGACTTTCCGCATTGAATCCTAGGGCGCTCGCGGCTGTGTTCTCACACTGCACACGTCCCCCGTGGGTCTCCTGTGTCACTACCTTGGGTGGTTCCTTGGGGTCCCAGCGATTCTACGTGCTCTAGGCACTGTGTCTAGTCAAGTCGTGGTTCTTATACCACTTTCTTAATATATGGTTTGGTCCCCCCTGGGGCCCAGTGTATATTGTGCTATTTACTGTCGTTTTAATACTGTGATATTGTGTATCTTGAACTCTAATCTCATAAAGAGATTAGTAGTTAGTGTTTAGAAATAAATACATATATTTTATATATATACCTTGTGTGGTTCTCCTTTCATTTGGTCATTCAAGAGGTTATAATCTGGTAAACCAAGCTGCTTTACACTCCTTCAAGACTTAGCCTGAAGGCTGCTCTCCATAGCTACCACTAGGATAGCTTTCAATAAAGGTTGACTTTAAACCTATCATTAATAAGGGTCGTTTGGACTGGTGCAAGGTGCCCACTATAACTAGTGGACAGCATATGCCAGGCCAACTTCTCAAATTGGTGTGCAGCGGTTGGATTCAAGCTTGCTATTGCTTTACCAGATAATCTCTTTGAGTGACTAACTGAAAACCACTATAGGTACATAGGTACATATAAATCAAGTTTAGAATACAGTAAGTTCGACTGAACTTAGAGTTGTGTGTCAAGGGCCTAGCACACCCTTTCTACAACTCAAGACATTTTCAGTTCCCACTAGAGTAGGTAGGTGCATACACCACACCACACTAGAATGTCTTCAAGGCCTGAAGTCAGTGACTCCTTGCCCACTAGGTATGACAATCTCACATTCCAGGAATTGAGAAATATGTGTACCTCTAGGAGACTGAAAACAGGGAGACATGCAAGCACTCAACGCCTCATAGAGGCTTTGCTGTTAGATGACCTCAGAAAGACCCCAGGGTCTGATGAGGCAGGCAAGTTGGGTGGGGCAGTAGAAGAGGAAAGGCCAGGTAGTGAAAACTACTATGACCCAGACTCTGATGCTGGCCAGGGGGATCAAAATGATTCCCACCTGGAAAATCCAATTCTTCCTGAAGGTGAGGAAGGAGACCCCAGTGGGGTTCTCTTTACCCCACCTGGAAGGGTTAATAGTCTACCAAGAAGATCAAGATCTCCTTCTCAGGAATCTAATCATTCTGGTACTTCTATACGGTCCTCTGCTTCTCATAAAAGGGCATCCTCTTATGAGAAGAAATGCCAACTGCTTGAGTTTGAGAAAGCTAAGCTCAGAATCAAGAGAGAGCAATTGGCCTTAGACAGGGAATCCCTGGAGCTTCAGAAAGCTTCACAGAAATTGGGACTAGGGTCCCATGGTGGCAGCAGCAGTGTCCCTAGAGGTAGAGATCATACTCATGACCATAGGAACCTGAACAAGATTGTCCCTCCCTACCAGAGTGGGGATGACATCCACAAATGGATAAATGCACTAGAGAGGGCCTGTAAGGTACAGAGGGTCCCTCAGGAGCAGTGGGCAGCAATCTTGTGGCTCTCCTTTGCAGACAAAGGTAGAGACAAGCTCTTCACTGTAGGAGAAGAAGATGCTGACAATTACAAAGTCCTGAAGAGTGCTCTGATTGAAGGGTTTGGCCTGACCACTGAACAATACAGGTTAAAGTTCAGAGATACCCAAAAGGCACAGACTCAGGACTGGGTTGACTTTGTTCATTGTGCTACTAAGGCTCTGGAAGGCTGGTTACTTGGCAGTAAGGTGTGTGATTTCAAGGGATTGTATAATTTAATCATGAGAGAGCAGATCCTTAATAACTGTCAAAATCAACTGTTGCATCAGTACCTGGTGGACTCTGATCTGACCTCTCCCCAAGAATTGGGTCAGAAGGCAGACAAATGGGTCAGAACCAGGGTGAGGCAGAAGGTTCAGAACCAAGGTGGTGACTCTAAGAAGCAAGATTCTAAGAACTCTGATAAGGGTGGGGAGAAGGGTAAAGACCAGAAGTCTTCACAAGGGCCCCAAAAATCTGCATCTGGTGGGGAGTCCCAATCTAACAAAGGAAAAGGCCAAAAGAAACCATGGTGTAAAATCTGTAAGCAGAAAACCCATTGGACTAGTGATTGTACAAAGACCAAAAACTCAACTCCAGCCACCATTGCCCCTAAGGCAACTGTTCCCCCTAGTTCAGCTCCAAGTGGTGGTGTTCCGAATAAGGGTGTAGTAGGGTTGACCCTGGGATCTGAGATGGACTCTGGCCTAGTCAGAGTTCCAACTCAGGCTGTACTGATCTGTGATGGAGGCATGGATATGTCCTCCTATGTGAGTCCCAGTAATCTGGGCAAATACAGACAGCAGCCCTTAATTAATGGAAGAGAGGCTTTGGCATTCAGGGACACAGGAGCAGGTGTCACAATGGTGACAAAAGATCTTGTAGCCCCTGAGCAAATCATACTTGGTGAAATGTACCAAGTGACCAATGCTAGCAATGTCAGGACAGACCATTCCCTGGCAGTTGTTAATTTCTCCTGGGGAGGGGTAACTGGCCCTAAGAAGGTTGTGGTAAGTGCAGACCTCCCTGTTGAATGCTTGCTTGGAAATGATTTGGAAAGTTCAGCTTGGGCTGAAGTTGAGCTCAGGACCCATGCAGAAATGTTGGGCATCCCTGCAGATGTGTTTGCTATGACCAGGTCACAGGCAAAAATGTCTAAAACTGAACAGGCCCTGGATTCTGGAAGAATGGACCAGGTGCCTCCCAAGAGGAGGAGCAGTAGGGTTAAGGCAGTGTCTTCCCCCTGCCTCAGAATGCAGATCAGTCTCTTGAGGGAGATGATCTCAGTCCTGAAGAAGGAACTGTCCCAGAGGAGCTTGAGCCTGATCAGGTTGAGTTCTTGGGGACAGGGGCCCTTCCTGGGCAGATCTGAGCCAGGAGCAACTGAGCTGCCCCTCTCTTGAACCCCTCAGACAGCAAGCTGCTGCTGAGGCTGCTGGGAGTGCTAGTGGTACCCATAGGATCTATTGGGATGATGGACTCCTTTACTCAGAGTGTAGAGACCCCACGCCTGGAGCCACCAGGAGGTTGGTTATACCTCTGAAGTTTAGGAGCTTCCTATTGACCCTAGCACATGATATCCCCTTGGCAGGTCACCTAGGCCAAAACAAGACTTGGGACAGAATTGTCCCTCACTTTCATTGGCCTCATATGTCTGAAGACACCAAGGAGTTTTGTCGCTCCTGTGTTACCTGTCAAGCCAGTGGTAAGGCAGGTAGCACTACAAAGGCCCCCCTGATACCACTACCTGTGGTGGGGTTTCCCTTTGAGAGGGTAGGGCTTGACATTGTTGGTCCCCTAGATCCTCAAACAGCATCTGGGCACAGATTTATCCTAGTGGTGGTGGACCATGCCACTAGGTACCCAGAAGCAATTCCCCTCAGGACCACCACAGCTCCTGTGGTGGCAAGGGCCCTCCTGGGAATTTTTTCCAGGGTGGGTTTTCCTAAGGAGGTAGTATCAGACAGAGGTGCCAACTTCATGTCTAGTTACTTGACTGCTATGTGGAAGGAGTGTGGAGTAAATTATAAATTTACCACCCCTTATCACCCACAATGTAATGGTTTAGTTGAAAGGTTCAACAAAACCTTGAAGGGCATGAGTAAAGGTCTCCCAGAAAAGCTTAGGCGCAGATGGGACATACTTTTGCCCTGCCTTCTCTTTGCCTACAGAGAGGTTCCACAGAAGGGGGTTGGTTACAGCCCATTTGAGCTTCTGTTTGGACATCCAGTTAGGGGTCCATTGTGTCTAGTGAAGGAGGGATGGGAGTTACCTCTCAAACCCCTAAACAGGATATTGTGGACTATGTACTTGGTCTCCGCTCCCGGATGGCTGAGTACATGAAGAAGGCAACTAAAAACCTTGAGGCTAGCCAGGAATTACAAAAAGCCTGGCATGACCAGAAGGCTGTGTTGACTGTTTATCAGCCAGGACAGAAAGTATGGGTGTTGGAGCCTGTGGCACCAGCAGCCCTCCAAGACAAGTGGAGTAGCCCCCATACCATTGTTGAACAGAAGGGAGAGGTTACCTATCTGGTGGACCTTGGAACTCCCAGGAGCCCCCATAGGGTGCTCCATGTCAACAGACTGAAACCATATGTTGACAGGGCAGACATGGGCTTGCTCATGGCTACTGATGAGGGACAGGAGGAAGAGAGTGATCCACTCCCTGACCTGCTCTCTCAGAACCCTGATGATGGATCAGTAGATGGTGTAGCCTTGGCAGGCAGCCTCACTGACCAGCAGCAAACTGATTGCAGAAAGGTTCTCAATCAGTTCAGACATATGTTCTCTCTGACTCCAAGTCAGACTACCTGGTGCACTCATGAAGTGGACACTGGGGACAGTCTGACTGTTAAAAATAAGATTTACAGGCAACCTGACCATGTCAGGGACTGCATCAGGACTGAAGTCCAGAAGATGTTGGATTTGGGTGTGATTGAACCCTCAGATAGCCCTTGGGCTAGTCCAGTAGTCTTAGTGCCTAACCCTCACACCCAGGGTGGTAAGAGAGAGATGAGGTTTTGTGTAGACTACAGAGGTCTCAATGCAGTCACTAGGACTGATGCCCATCCAATCCCTAGGGCAGATGAGCTCATAGACACTTTGGCCTCAGCCAAGTTTCTCAGCACATTTGACCTGACAGCTGGCTACTGGCAAATCAGATTAGCTGAGGATGCAAAAGCCAAAACAGCATTTTCTACCCCTAGTGGGCACTACCAATTTGTGGTGATGCCCTTTGGTTTGAAGAATGCACCTGCCACTTTTCAAAGGTTGGTGAACAAAGTCCTTACAGGCCTGGAAGCCTATAGTGCAGCATATCTAGATGATATTGCTGTCTTTAGCTCCACCTGGGAGGATCACCTGGTCCACCTGAGAAATGTTTTAGAGGCCCTGCAAAAGGCAGGCCTCACTATCAAGGCCACCAAGTGCCAGATAGGGCAGAGCCAAGTTGTATACCTGGGCCACCTTGTGGGTGGAGGCCAGGTTCAACCATTGCAGAGCAAAATCCAGACCATCATGGACTGGGTTGCTCCAACCACCCAGACTCAGGTCAGAGCTTTCTTGGGTCTGACTGGGTACTATAGAAGATTTGTCAAAGGTTATGGATCCATAGTGACCCCTTTGAATGACTTAACTTCTAAAAGAATGCCAAAGAAAGTTCAGTGGACAGTTAGCTGTCAAAAGGCATTTGATGACCTGAAGCAGGCCATGTGCACTGCTCCCATTCTGCAAAGTCCTGATTACTCCAAGCAATTCATTGTCCAAACAGATGCATCTGAGTTGTGGGTAGGGGCTGTGTTATCACAATTGAATGATGAAGGTCAGTGTCAGCCAGTAGCTTTTATTAGCAGAAGGTTGACCCCCAGAGAGAAACGTTGGTCAGCCATTGAGAGGGAGGCCTTTGCTGTGGTTTGGGCCTTGAAGAAGCTGAGGCCATAATTGTTTGGCACTCACTTCATTGTTCAGACAGACCACAAGCCCCTCTTATGGCTAAAACAGATGAAGGGTGAAAACCCCAAACTTTTGAGGTGGTCCATTTCCCTACAGGGGATGGACTATACAGTGGAACATAGACCTGGGAGTAACCATGCCAATGCAGATGGACTCTCCAGATAATTCCACTTAGAACATGAAGACTCAACTGGTCAAGGTTAGTTTAATGTCCTGACGTTTTGGGGGGGGTTGTGTAGGAGAGTAGGATCTGCTTCTTATAGTTACCCCCACTTTTTTCTGATGTTTCACTGTTTTTCGACTTAGCCAGACTGAGGCCCTGCTAATCAGGACCCCAGTCTATCTGCTTTCTACTCGAAATTGATTGTATGTACTTTAGGTACACTCCAGATTGGATTCTGGGGTACCCTTGTGAGTCCCTAGTATATGGTATACTATGTACCCAGGGCATAGGTACCCCAGAGGCCTACCAGGGGCTGCAGCATGTATTGTGCCACCCCTGGGAAGCCTTTTAAAATGACACAACAGGTCTGCTACAGCAGCCTGTGTAAGGTGGTATATGCACTCTTTACTGAGATATAGGTTCCCTATATCTCGCCATATCACTGCACATGTAAACCTATCAGTCACCCCTATGGCAGGCCTTAACAATCCTGAAGGCAGGGTGCTGGGTTTCATGTGAGAGGGTGCCCATGCATGAGCAGAGCCCTCTGCAGCTTTCGGAATCTTTATTCCGGGGTTGTTTGTGATGCAGCCAGACCATATACTCTTAAGTGCATTATAACCCCGCGGTAAATGCTAACTTGAGAATGGCTGCATGGAAAACCGTTGTGTTTGGTGTCAAACACCTTGGAATCATACCTCCACCCCACTACTGGGGTGGGAGGTATGATTCCTCCCTTCTAGAGGGAGCAACATGGCACTGAAGAACCGGACATACCCCACTTACTGGGTCTCGGCGGCGGGGGAACCGCCCAAGTCTTCCATACCCTTCATACGTAGTAAAAGGAGACACAGGAGCCTTCGTCTGCAGGAGGAACCCAGATTTATTCAGATAGCCCGGGCTATGGAACAGAGTCCCAAGCTCGTTAGAAACAAGACAGAGGAGGCTGCTGCTTTACTCCGCAGCTTACAAGCCTTTTATACTTTTTCATTCCAGTCTTTTGGCTGTTAGTCCATTGTTCAATCAGGGCAGTGTTTGCAGTTGATAACCAGATCCAGACGGTGTTTGTAGTTGGTGACCTGATCAAGGCTTGGTACTCAAAGTATTGTTCACTCAGCTTGATCAAAGCACGGTCATTCAGGTCATTGTTCGATCAGCTTGATCAAAGCTCGGTCATTCAAACCATTGTCCAATCACCCTGATCAAGGCCCAGCAGTCAGACCATTGTCCAGATAACCTGATCACGGGGTCAAGGATGTTTACCAGGCAGGGAGCAGGAGATGGGAAACAAATCATTTACACAGGGCGTGAGTGTCTCATGGTTTTCTGTCGAACTGCAAAGAACAGGGAGGTTGGGTGTGCGACAGTTCCTGGGCAGAAATGCAGGCTGCAAGATGGTTTTTGTCGTGTTAGTTAGAATTTGCTCAGGCATCAGCAGAAACGACCAGGTGGGTCGTGTGGAAGTGTTTGACACGAAATGGCAATGAAAAACAATGGAGTCCCGGTACAAATGATGCCGATCAGAAGAACACTTTTCCTCAGACCCTCCTTTTGCCATTGAGTGGCAAATACTTTAAGAAATGTCAATGTTCATAAGGCCATCGGTTTCTTGTTGGAGCATCATCATCATATTGGTGTTGTGAATGTTGGAGGGTGGAGGCTGGATGGTCTGGACACACATTGTACAGAGCACTGGCAGGCACTGAAAGCACAAACAGCAGGAGACCAGGACAGTTATTCCCAAGGCAAGGAAGATGAGGACCCTCCACCCCCACTGGGAAAGGAGGCCCCAGATCCAGCCTGTGAGGGACCAGTTGCCTTCATCCAGATGAATTTCGGAAGAAAGGCGATGCAGGCGTTGGATGGCATTGTATACTGTAGGTGCGTTGTCTGGGATGTACACGCAGCAGCTGGAGCCGATCAATTTACACACACCACCACGATCAGCAAGGAGGACGTCTAGGACCATGCGGTTCTGCAGTGTTATAAGGCGGTCCGCCTGTAGTTCTGCAGTGATGTTGGAGAGGGCACCAGCCGTTACTGTGATGGTGGCTTCAAGGACCCTGGTCAGTCCTCGTACAGCCCGACTGTTTGCCATGGGGCCCCAGAATGGAAGGAAACCTTTAAGGAAGTCCCCGGTTTCCTGGCCTGCTGTATCCTCGGCTGATATGGCGCCCATACGTGAGCGACGCAGAGCGCCCTTCATCAACAGGTGGTAACTCCCATGGGTAGAATACGTTGGCGGAAGGAGGAAGGCCAGATAGCAGGTACCAGACCAGTTACGGGGGAGCCAAGTGTAGGCGCCAGTGCCACAGATAAAATAGGTGTTGGGGGATGCCACCAGCTTCAGAGGAGATGTAGAGTTTAAAGATTTTGTGATATTACAAGTACTGGTACCAACTTTCTTAGTCCCTAGGCCATGGATGCAGACACGGCCTTGCACATTTATGACATTCACAGTGTCTCGTTCATCGGGCAGTATCCTTCTTGTGCGGAATCTGGAAAATGTTCGTCGAGTGGTTGAGTTGAATACTACCATCTCACCGAGTTCATCTGGTGATAGTAGCGATGTGGATGAGCTGGTCGGGCAAAAAGGAGCATTGGCATGGCCAGATCTGTTCCGCCAGAAGTCATCCTGAAATGTTCAAAGGGCAGAATTGGCAGTACCATTGACAGTGTAGGCCTCCTGTATCAACATCCACCATGCAAGACAAGACCCAGAGATGGAAAAGGGGTAGGGAAAGAATGGGACAGGGTGTATCATGGAATGCGGCATCAGTCCGCAAACCCAGCAGTTGGAAGTGTTCATGATCAGCTGATGATGATGCAACATTTGGATGAAGGTGTTATTGAAGAATTCTGCACGGCGGGGTAATTCGTGGGCTGGTAGCGTGTAATACTGGTGCTCTGCAGGAGTCGGGATAGGGGTTGGTGAGGTAACAGGATGGTAGATTAGTAACAGCCAACCAAGGATAGACAGGATGAGGGAGACAAAGAGCGTCACCACGGTGGCCATGAAGCATTTACTATGTCGGAGACTGACATATTGTTTCTGGATTCGAGTGTTTTGGACGGCAGCCATTGTGCTAAGCCAGGGACCTCTAGTGGCTGTCTGTGATTGGTGGTTGCTTCACTGGGCGCAGGTGCCAAGAGCCCTATGGCGTACCTTAGTCTGACACACCAGCACTACTCTTGGCCGGGGAGATCACAGCTCTACAGCCTATAGGCACTTGGCGAAGTCAAAGGGCAAGCTTTCCCTCGGGGCGTAAGTTATATCGGTCGGAAGTAGGGACAGTATGGTCGGGAAACAATTGTTCTTGATGTTCAGCAGAGTTAAGGGAGGGTTCCACCCTTCCTTTCAGTACGCTGTCACTCTCTGCTTCTGTAGATGTAAAATGCAGTCTGGCATCGCTGAATGGGACAAATGTCGGGACTGTTTCTGTTTCTGAGTCTCCTTGTCCTTCCCTCACCCACTGATCATAGGGGAGGGGCAGAGGCACACGCCTACAGTGGGACGAATGCACCCAATTCTTCCGACCTTCTACTTTCACGGCGGTGCGGGTGGCCAGCAACACCTGACGGGGCTGTGTCCAGCGGGGTTCGAGGCTCTTAGTCCGTTGAAAATTCCTCACTAAGACCCAATCTCCAGGTTGGATAACGTGTCCTGGGCCCTCGCTTTTGTCAGGTATGGCCTCATGCACCTGGTGATAAAGAGTACGAAAGGTATTAGTTAGACTGTACAGGTAATCAGTTAATACAGGGTATTCAACATCAGACAGTTTCTTAGGCCGCGGGACACCCCATACATTGGCAGGCCTCCCGAACACAATCTCATGGGGGATAGCCCTATCCTGGTGTGGGCTGTTGTTCTTGTAGACAATAGGGCCAAGGGCAGAGCATCAACCCAAGTGACACCTGTCTCGGCTACTATTTTGGCCATTTTAGTTTTTAGGATGCCATTGTACACCTCCACTAGACCTGCTGACTGGGGGTGGTTAGCTGCATGAAATTTTTGTTTTATACCCAATGCTGTACAGATATATTCCATAATTTGAGCCGTAAAGTGTGTCCCGTTGTCACTCCAGACCAAGCGGGGCAAACCGAATCGTGGGAGGTACTCTTTTAATAGCATTTTGGCGGTAGTGATAGCGGTGCAGTCTTTGACGGGGTAGGCCTCCACCCATCGGCTGAAGGTACAGACCACCACTAGGACATATTTTAAATTGTTACATCGGTCCATCTGGATGTAATCTATTTGGAGGACTTCAAAAGGGAAGGTAGGAGGAGAGAATCCTCCCTTAGGAGTAACTGTGCCTTTTCCTGGGTTATACATTAGGCAAATCATGCATGTTTTAACCAGCTTTTCAGCATATGTTGGTATCTTAGAGTTGTACCATGTAGGTTCCAACAGTTTACATATCCCTTTTGCACTAATGTGAGCAGGACCATGGGCCATCGTAACTACTGGTAGCACATGACTGTCAGGTAACATCCATTGTCTTTCCATAGTCGTGCGGACCAGCAACCATCAATTCCCTCCTTTGCTAATTGCTCCTTCCACACCCGTAGTTCCTCAGGAGTAGTATGGGACTGAATATCGATCACACTTTGTACTGTGTTTTCAACCATGCCCTCGTCTGCCACCCACCTAGCGGGACCTCCTACATACATTCCTTCCCTTTTTCTAAGAGCTGTTTGTCTGGCCGTCTGGTCAGCCAGGGCATTGCCTTTCCCAACATCATCTGTCACTTTCTTATGGGCCTTACATTTTATAATGGCCACCTTTCTGGGGAGTGTCAGGGAGTCTAACAATCGGTGAATTAGGGGGCCATGTTGAATCTTGGTCCCATGGGAAGTAAGGAAATTCCTTTCTTTCCATAACCTCCCGAAGTTGTGGGCCACCCCGAAGGAATATTGGCTGTCAGTATAAATATTTACCGTCATCCCTTTGCTTAACTCACAGGCTCTAGTGAGGGCCACTAATTCTGCTGCTTGAGCAGAGCACTGCGGAATCTGAGCTGTTTCTACTACTTGTCCTAATGTCGTGAGGGCATAGGCGGCTGAGGTGTTACCATCTGGCCCTCTGAGACATGATCCGTCCACATATAGTGTACCTTCTGGTTCTGCTATCGGGGTATCCTGTAAGTCAACCCGTCCCTTCGTCTCCTCCTCTGTCCTTAATATGCAGTCATGTGGGTCTAAGCGGGCATCCTGAGTATCCAGTGGGAGTAATGTTGCGGGGTTCAGTACAGTGCATCTCTTGATGTTAATGTGGCTGGAAAAGAGTGTCAGTTCATATCCTGTGAGTCATGCGCTAGTGAGGTACTGTGTCTTGGTGTTATTAAGGAGGGTATCTACAGAATGGGGGACCATCAGAGTCAGGGGGGAGTTCATGACGATCCCCGCACTCTGACGGACCATGAGGGCGGCCGCAGCGGTCGCCCGTAGGCATCCTGGGAGAGCCCTTGCAACAGGATCTAAGGTGGCTGAAAAATAGGCACATGGCCGATGGTGACCTCCGAACATCTGGGTCAAGACAGCGCATGCACAGCCGTCTGTCTCATGTACAAAAAGAAAAAAATTGCTTGCTATAATCAGGAGTACCGAGGACTGGAGCAGTACACAGAGCCCTCTTTAAATCTTGGAAGGCCTGCGCATGCTCTCTAGTCCATGGAAAGGAACTGTCTGATATGTCTTTAGTGGTGAGGGCAAGAAGAGGTTTGACCATGGCCGAAAAGTTGGAAATCCACTGTCTACAGTATGAGGTTAGGCCTATGAAGGCTCGTACCTGCTTTTGTGTTCGTGGGGCCGTCATAGCATTGATAATGGCTACACGATCAGCGGTGAGCTGCCTTCCCTCCTTCGAGAGGAGATGACCTAAATAGGTCACCTTCTCTCGACAAAACTGAAGCTTTTTTAAAGAGACTTTGTGATTATGGAGGGCAAGGTGGCGTAACAAACAGAGAGTAGCTTCTTTACATGATGGGCAGAATTTGCAGCAATGAGGAGGTCATCTACATATTGTAATAGTGTGGAATTATCAGGGAGTTCCAAGGAATCTAGTTGACTTTTGAGGGCTTGACTATAGATACTGGGGCTCTCGGTGAAACCTTGAGGGCGCGGCAGAATCTAAAGCTTCGCCCACCAAGGGAGAAACCAAAAAATGTCTGCTGTCAGGATGTATAGGAATGCTGAAAAAGCATTCTTCAGGTCTATGACAGAAAAGTGCGTTGCGTCAGAAGGGACCATCGTTAAGAGGGCTGTAATGTCGGGGACAACATGATATTGGGAGATTGTTATTTTGTTAAGGGCTCTCAGGTCAATCACGAATCTGTATATTTTAGGGGAGAGAGCATCTCCATTGGTCTTTTTAAGAACGGGAATAATGGGACTGTTACAGATATTGCCACGTGTTTCCTCCACTACGCCCTTGTCCATTAATTCAGATATTATTGTTAAAAGGGCCATTTCTCCTTCCGCGGGTAGTCGATACTGCCGGAGGCGGGGGAGAAGTGCACCTGGCTGGATGCGTACCACATGAGGGGATATGTTGAGACACCCTACATCAGTGTCTGATGATGCCCAGAGGGAGGAAGGTAAAGACTGCAATTCTGGTGGGAGGGGACCAGACAGATACATATAGGAAGCTGCGGTGGGGGAAATTGTTAGGGATACACCTTGGGGACTACATGATATGGTCGCATACAGAGCTTTCAGTAAATCCATGCCTAACAAGTTTTCACTGCAACCTGTAGTAAGGACCAAGGGAGCGTCAACATGTGCAGGGCCAATATCGAGATGGAGGGGTTCAGAGACAGGGCTCGTCACAGGTGTTCCTGCAAAGCCCACGGAGACATTTATTTTGCCAGAAAGGGGTGCCTCCGGGACTGACAGACGTGCAATAGAAGACCTGGTGGCCCCAGTATCCAAAAGAAAATTCTGATCGTTCCCCACAACTGACATTTGAACATACGGGCCCCTTTGATCCACTGGAATTTGCACTCTGGTAATACCCCTTTCCTGGCTGTCCTATGCTTGGTAGGACCCTATCTCATCAACTTCGTCATAATCATCATTGTAATAAGTGCGTGTTGCTTCGTACCCATCAAACCTATTGGCCGGGCGCGGCCGGACGGGAACGTGATCCCTGGGCCTACGTTCTTTATCCTGTGGATGGGGCGGGCCATGGTCCCTAGTCGGCCTTCCCTCCCTGGGAGCGCGAGGCCGAGTCTTCCCTGTTCGGATGTTTTCAGCTAACACGGGACACTCGTCTATCCAATGGCCGTACCCCTTACAATAAGCACACTGATCTGTTTGGAGGGCTCCCGTATGTTGAGGGCTGGAGGGGGTAGACTGGCGAGCCCTCGGAGGGTGTTGGGGTTGAGGTCTGAAATTCCCGCGGGCATCGGGACCTCTGGGAGGGTAAGCCTGCTGCAGAAGTGCCTTAGTCTTAAGATCCCTAACCTTCTTACTTTCCTTGTCTCTATCTTCATTCTCCCTATTCTCATGATATTGTGCCATAGCCAAGATACCAGTCATAGTTTGGGCAGACCACGTACTTTCAACTTTCTTAAGCCTGGTGGAAATCTCAGGAAGCAAGTTGCTGACAAACTTATCGACAAACACTGGGCCAGAACCTGGGGTCCGGGGATCCAAACCACTATGTCCCTTGTATTCTGTCTCAAAACGGGTAAAAAGTCAGCCACATTCTCATCTTTTCGCTGCCTACAGGCGTTTATTTTATCCCAGTTAATGACAGTTTCCGGCAAAAGTGTTTTCATAAACGTTATTATTTTACCGGGCAAAGCCAGGATGGCAGCTTCTGGTTTTAGTCCCTCCTACCCTTGCTTCTTCCATAGCCTCTAGGTCAGCCCATTTACCTCCCAACGCCACTTCATGATCAGTATGTCGAATCTTGTCCCAAATTTCAGTGGGGACAACCGTACCAAAAAGTAAATCTATATCCTCAAGAACGAGAGTACCTGCAGATATAATCTGACCTAATTCTCTGTAAAAGGCAGCCGGATTCTTCCGGGGATCTGGTAATTGTTCTTTTAACTGCATTACTTCTGACCTTTTCCAAGGAACATGAACCCAAAGCCTGCGCCAGTGTGCCTCAACAGCCCCTCGGCCATTATTTTGGGCATCGGTAAGTGCGTTAACAAAGACAGGGGCCGCCTCTCTCATTGGCATAGCTGTCTCTAGAGGGGTGTTGGAAAAAGCGGTCATATCACGGTAAGCCATTAAAGCAGACACAGCACCAAACATCCCCTCTCCCTGAACATCGCCTCTTCTTATTTGTGACCTAAGGTCCATTAATCCAGTGGGTATCTGCATAAGCGCATTCTCAAATTTTTGCATGACCAGCGTACACATGTATTCAGCCCAGGTGGTCTGTTCCATAATCGTCCACTGGGAAAAGGTGGACCATATGTCTTTAAAGGCATAAATATTCCCGTTCTTTATCCAACATTCACACTGTTGCTTCTGTAGGTCATTTTCTCGAAGGGACGAAAAGCTGACTGCAGAGCACAAGGAGGCCAGTCGGGGGGAATTCAACATTTTATATAAATCCTGCTTAACTGTAGACCACGGGGAAGTAGGAAAAGGGCGGGTAGGGGTAAAGCCGCAGGGGTTGGGCGGATGGAGACTTGTTGTCATTCCCGTAGTGAGGACAGGGTTAGCGGGCGTGGTCGGTGTCATAGGAAAAATCGGGAGGGTTGGTGTGACAGGAAGAACATTAGGAGGGGCAGTGGGGGCAGGAGTGGGTGGTGGCGGGGGACATGTGGGGTGTGAGGCGTCAGGGCAGGGTACATTGGGGCATATGCAGGAGGGCTTTCTAGCATGGTATCAAGCAAGGAATCACCTTCTTCTCCCCCATCCATATGGCCCTTTCTTTTCTCCTCACGAGCTGGATAGCATTTTTGTACCCGGGCCCCATGCTCCCTGTTGGCTATTTCTACCGATTTTGACATTTGATTTTGTAAATTTACTCTGGCGTGGTCGGCCATTGACATGCGTTCCTGTTTTCTTTCTTGAGCCTTCTGCTTTCTAGCTCTCTGCTCTATCTCTTTCCTCCAAAATCGGACAGATTCAAACATAGACGGGCGCGTTTTTCTTTTCATTAATTGTTCTCTAAGTTGGCGAGAACTTGGGAATTAAAGGAGCCGAAAAGTGCCCACTGTAATTCCGCGTTACTTTGTTTCATATATTTTACCCAGAATGAGGAAAACATTATGGCAGAAGGGCCATGTTTAACATACATCGTATGGCCAGGGGTCCCTTCTGGAGGAAGCGGACAAGCCGCCTCCAGCTGGGAGTCCTGCGTACACATACAACAACATAATTTCTTGAACTTACTACTGACTGGCATGCTTGTAAATAGGTAACAGACACCGGCGGGTTTTAAAATTCACCTCGCCTGCTTGGCTTTTGCAAAGGTCAATAACAGCAGAATCATACAGACTTGGTGGGTGATCAGTCCACCCTTACCTTACAGGGGTAGTTCTCTTCTGCAGACGTAGGGCTGTGTCCTGCTCCAGAAATTATTTGCTAGGGGACTCCAGTGAGGACGCGGTCATGTGGCCCAGACCGGGTGGGGAGGAACAGCGGGCGAGTCGTTCGGCTTACCGGATTGCAAGAATCCTCGGGTAGGGCGCCTCCGTCGGAGTCTCTCCGTGCACCTCCTCACATCCACCGGGCCTGACCTTCGTACTCGTGGAGTCCCTATTCGGGCGCCATTTGAAGAACCGGACATACCCCACTTACTGGGTCTCGGCGGCGGGGGAACCGCCCAAGTCTTCCATACCCTTCATACGTAGTAAAAGGAGACACAGGAGCCTTCGTCTGCAGGAGGAACCCAGATTTATTCAGATAGCCCGGGCTATGGAACAGAGTCCCAAGCTCGTTAGAAACAAGACAGAGGAGGCTGCTGCTTTACTCCGCAGCTTACAAGCCTTTTATACTTTTTCATTCCAGTCTTTTGGCTGTTAGTCCATTGTTCAATCAGGGCAGTGTTTGCAGTTGATAACCAGATCCAGACGGTGTTTGTAGTTGGTGACCTGATCAAGGCTTGGTACTCAAAGTATTGTTCACTCAGCTTGATCAAAGCACGGTCATTCAGGTCATTGTTCGATCAGCTTGATCAAAGCTCGGTCATTCAAACCATTGTCCAATCACCCTGATCAAGGCCCAGCAGTCAGACCATTGTCCAGATAACCTGATCACGGGGTCAAGGATGTTTACCAGGCAGGGAGCAGGAGATGGGAAACAAATCATTTACACAGGGCGTGAGTGTCTCATGGTTTTCTGTCGAACTGCAAAGAACAGGGGGTTGGGTGTGCGACAGTTCCTGGGCAGAAATGCAGGCTGCAAGATGGTTTTTGTCGTGTTAGTTAGAATTTCCTCAGGCATCAGCAGAAACGACCAGGTGGGTCGTGTGGAAGTGTTTGACACGAAATGGCAATGAAAAACAATGGAGTCCCGGTACAAATGATGCCGATCAGAAGAACACTTTTCCTCAGCACCACCGGTACATCCGGTACCAGCTTAACAGAACCCTGGCATCACAAAATGGATGCTGCAGCCACAGACACGAGTCTGCCCTCCTGCTGCTGGACGAAACTCCGGCAGGGGAGGCCTGGACAATAGGTTTCCTGTCACAGGGAGGTGTGACCACCTAACAGACAGGCTTTAGTGTATTGGGGCTGGGTGGGTGCACTCTCAGAGTGCTCTGAAGTCTGCACTGGGGGGACATTTGGTGTCCCTGTGCATAGTCCAGCTCAAACCGGTTGCAGGGGCACACAGCCCCTGCTCTGGCGCGAAACTGGACAAAGGAAATGGGTGTAGCCACCCCTCTTTCCTGACCCTCCCATAGGTGGGTCCCCAGAGTTTGTCCCACCCATTCCTTGGGTATAAAGTAGGAAACCCTGACTACAGGACTTTAGATTACACCTGGACTAAACTCTGTTACCAGAAACCAAGTACTTTGACGATCTACACTACGCTGGATGACTGAAGAATCTCCCTTGGAGTAAAGGAGTTACTCCCCTGCAAGGCAGGCACCTTTAATGCAACTGACCGGTTGGCATCTCCAAAGCTCCTGTGGACTCTGAAGAATATTGCCACACAGGAGGTGGGTTTTCCAAGGTCTCTGAAGTCGATGTATGCCCACAGCAAGTCTGAGGCCCGTATCCCTCGTGGAGACCGTGCAACCCGAACCCCTGGACACCGCGACCATTTGCAGAAGCATCAGCTTTCCGGCGACCCCTGAGGCTGAGCTTTGGGTTACTTGTAGCCCTGACCCCGAGCAGTAATTGTACCGAAGATTACAGGCCTACACTCAACGAGTGTTCCGTGGGCCACCATTTTGTGATTCCTATCGAGGTCCCTTCGCGATCCCTGGTCCATTGACATGTGGGTCCCCAAGAAGGCAACTCTAACTTTTATTGGGCTTCCCTGGTTGCTCCAGATGTGCCCTGACTCTCCGTTGCTTGGAGAGTCCCCAGGACCTTGCTGCTCTGCACAGAAGCATCTTTTCTCTTCCTGCATGGGTTGCTGTTGCCAAGGCTTGTTGTGGTCAATCCGATCACCGACACCCTAGCACTCGACATCCTTTGTGGGACAGCGTGAATCCGGCTCCTGGTTGTCGTCGACGTCTCCGGGACCCCGTGGCTGCAGAGTCAAGCTTCACCTCTTCGCACCTGAAGCACCCGACATCGGTGGGCATTCGATTGCTCCGCTCCTGGTCACTGGCTAGTGACCCAGACTATGTCCACTCTGCTTTCAGGTTCTTCACATCTTCGATCCAGGCTTGGATCCACCCGGACACTTTTCTTCTTCACGGCAGCAGCACTTTGCAGCAGATCGCCATTGAAAACGACGACGATTCCCGACACCCTTTGACACCTATGCACCCGGCTTCCCTGGGTGAGGTAACTCGAGTACTCCGGTGCTCACGTGGGTGTTGGTCCTAGAACCCCTTAAGTCTAAAGGGGTTTGCTGAAAGTCCTCTCCTAAGTGTCCTTTATCTTTAAAATTCCAACTGCGACTTTCCGCATTGAATCCTACGGCGCTCGCGGCCGTGTTCTCACACTGCACACGTCCCCCGTGGGTCTCCTGTGTCACTACCTTGGGTGGTTCCTTGAGGTCCCAGCGATTCTACGTGCTCTAGGCACTGTGTCTAGTCAAGTCGTGGTTCTTATACCACTTTCTTAATATATGGTTTGGTCCCCCCCTGGGGCCCAGTGTATATTGTGCTATTTACTGTCGTTTTAATACTGTGATATTGTGTATCTTGAACTCTAATCTCATAAAGAGATTAGTAGTTAGTGTTTAGAAATAAATACATATATTTTATATATATACCTTGTGTGGTTCTCCTTTCATTTGGTCATTCAAGAGGTTATAATCTGGTAGACCAAGCTGCTTTACACTCCTTCAAGACTTAGCCTGAAGGCTGCTCTCCATAGCTACCACTAGGATAGCTTTCAATAAAGGTTGTCTTTAAACCTATCATCAATAAGGGTCGTTTGGACTGGTGCCAGGCCAACTTCTCACAGTGAGTAACCCGAGTGGCCCTAATCGGGTCACTTCCTTCACGTGTGGATCTCAGTGTCTTAGGCGAATGACTCCAGACCTCACCTCCCTTTCTGTGTGGTACCTCTGGATCTCTGTGCTTTTAGCAAATGGCTCATGACCTCACCTCCCCTTCTGTGCAGCACTTCAGTATCTCTATGTCTTATGTGAATGACTCCAGACTTCACCTCCCTTTCAGTGCTGCAGCTCTGGATCTCTGTGCTTTGAGTGAATGACTGTTGACCTCACTTCCCCTTCTGTGCTGCACCTCAGTATCGCTATATCTTATGTGAATGACTCCAGACCTCACCTCCACTTCTGTGCTACGTCTGGATCTCTGTGCTTTTAGTGAATGACTCCAGACCTCACCTGTGCTTCTGTGCTGCGCCCCTAGAGCTCTGTGCCATAAGTGAATGACTCCAGACCTCATCTATGCTTCTGTGCTGCGCCCCTAGAGCTCGGTCCATAAGTGAATGACTCCAGACCTCATCTATGCTTCTGTGCTGCGCCCCTAGAGCTCGGTCCATAAGTGAATGACTCCAGACCTCACCTTTGCTTCTGTGCTGCAAGTCTGGATCTCTGTGCTTTTAGTGAATGACTCCAGACCTCACCTCTGCTTCTGTGCTGTACGTCTGGACCTCTGTTCCATAAGTGAATGACTCCAGACCTAACCTCACTTTCTGTGCTGCATCTCTGGATCTTTGTGCTTTAAGTGAATGATGCAAGATCTCACCTCTGCTTCTGTGCTGGCCGCCTTGATCTCGGTTCCATAAGTGAATGACTCCAGATCTCACCTCCACCTCTGTGCTGCACGTCTGGATCTCTGCCATAAGTGAATGACTCCAGATCTCACCTCCACTTCTGTGGTGCACCTCTGGATCTCTGTGCCATAAGTGAACGACTCCAGACCTCACCTCCGCTTCTGTGCGGCACCTCTGGATCTCTGTGCTTTAAGTGAATGACTCCAGACCTCACCTCTGCTGCTCTGCTGCACCTCTGGATCTCTGTACTTTAAGTGAATGACTCCAGACCTCACCTCTGCTTCTCTGCTGCACCTCTGGATCTCTGTGCTTTAAGTGAATAACTCCAGACCTCCCCTCCACTTCTGTGCTGCATCTCTAGATTTCTGTGCCATAAGTGAATGACTCCAGACCTCATCTCTGCTTCTGTGCTGCACCCCTAGAGCTCTGTGCCATAAGTGAATGACTCCAGACCTCATCTTTGCTTCTGTGCTGCAAGTCTGGATCTCTGTGCTTTAAATCAATGACTCCAGACCTCACCTCCGCATTGGTGATGCAGCTCTGGATCTCTGTGCTTTAAATGAATGACTCCAGACCACACCTCCACCTCTGTGCTGAACGTCTGGATCTCTGTGCTTTAAGTGAATGACTCCAGACCTCACTTCCACCTCTGTGCTGCACGTCTGGATCTTTGTGCTATAAGTGAATAATTCCAGACCTCATCTCTGCTTCTGTGCTGCACCCCTAGAGCTCTGTGCCATAAGTGAATGACTCCTGTACCTCTGGATCTCTGTGCTTTAAGTGAATGACTCCAGACCTCCCTCCACTTCTGTGCTGCACCTCTGGAGCTCTGTGCCATAAGTAAATGAGTCCTGATCTCATCTCTGCTTCTGTGCGGCACCTCTGGATCTCTGTGCTTTAAGTGAATGACTCCAGACCTCACCTCTGCCTCTGTGCTGCACCTCTAGATTTCTGTGCTATAAGTGAATGACTCCAGACCTCATCTCCCCTTCTGTGCTGCATGTCTGGATCTCTGTGCTTTAAGTGAATGACTCCAGACTTCACCTCCGTGTCCATGCGGCACCTCTGGATGTCTGTGCCTTAAGTGAATGACTCAAGACCTCACCTCCACCTCTGTGCTGCACGTCTGGATCTCTGTGCTTTAAGTGAATGACTCCAGACCTCCCCTCTGCTTCTGTGCTGCACCACTGGATTTCTGTGCTATACGTGAATGACTACAGACCTCACCTCTGCATCTGTGCTGCACCTTTGGATCTCTGTGCTATAAGTGAATGATTCCAAACCTCACCTCCACTACTTTGCTGCATGTCTGGATCTCTGGGCCATAAGTGAATGACTCCAGACCTCACCTCCGCATCTGTGCTGCACCTCTGGATCTCTGGGCTATAAGTGAATGACTCCAGACCTCCCCTCTGCCTCTGTGCTGCACCTCTAGATTTCTGTGCTATAAGTGAATGACTCCAGACCTCACCTCTGCATTGGTGATGCAGCTCTGGATCTCTGTGCTTTAAGTGAATGACTCCAGACCACACCTCCACCTCTGTGCTGCACGTCTGGATCTCTGTGCTTTAAGTGAATGACTCCAGACCTCACCTCCACCTCTGTGCTGCACGTCTGGATCTTTGTGCTATAAGTGAATAATTCCAGACCTCATCTCTGCTTCTGTGCTGCACCCCTAGAGCTCTGTGCCATAAGTGAATGACTCCTGCACCTCTGGATCTCTGTGCTTTAAGTGAATGACCCCAGACCTCCCTCCACTTCTGTGCTGCACCTCTGGAGCTCTGTGCCATAAGTAAATGAGTCCTGATCTCATCTCTGCTTCTGTGCGGCACCTCTGGATCTCTGTGCTTTAAGTGAATGACTCCAGACCTCACCTCTGCCTCTGTGCTGCACCTCTAGATTTCTGTGCTATAAGTGAATGACTCCAGACCTCACCTCCCCTTCTGTGCTGCATGTCTGGATCTCTGTGCTTTAAGTGAATGACTCCAGACTTCACCTCCGTGTCCATGCGGCACCTCTGGATGTCTGTGCCTTAAGTGAATGACTCAAGACCTCACCTCCACCTCTGTGCTGCACGTCTGGATCTCTGTGCTTTAAGTGAATGACTCCAGACCTCCCCTCTGCTTCTGTGCTGCACCACTGGATTTCTGTGCTATACGTGAATGACTACAGACCTCACCTCTACATCTGTGCTGCACCTTTGGATCTCTGTGCTATAAGTGAATGATTCCAAACCTCACCTCCACTACTTTGCTGCATGTCTGGATCTCTGGGCCATAAGTGAATGACTCCAGACCTCACCTCCGCATCTGTGCTGCACCTCTGGATCTCTGTGCTATAAGTGAATGACTCCAGACCTCACCTCTGCCTCTGTGCTGCACCTTTAGATTTCTGTGCTATAAGTGAATGACTCCAGACCTCACCTCCCCTCCTGTGCTGCACGTCTGGATCTCTGTGCTTTAAGTGAATGACTCCAGACTTCACCTCCGTGTCCATGCGGCACCTCTGGATGTCTGTGCCTTAAGTGAATGACTCAAGACCTCACCTCCACCTCTGTGCTGCACGTCTGGATCTCTGTGCTTTAAGTGAATGACTCCAGACCTCACTTCCGCATTGGTGATGCAGCTCTGGATCTCTGTGCTTTAAGTGAATGACTCCAGACCACACCTCCACCTCTGTGCTGCACGTCTGGATCTCTGTGCTTTAAGTGAATGACTCCAGACCTCCCCTCTGCTTCTGTGGTGCACCACTGGATTTCTGTGCTATACGTGAATGACTACAGACCTCACCTCTGCATCTGTGCTGCACGTCTGGATCTCTGTGCTTTAAGTGAATGACTCCAGACTTCACCTCCGTGTCCATGCGGCACCTCTGGATGTCTGTGCCTTAAGCGAATGACTCAAGACCTCACCTCCACCTCTGTGCTGCACGTCTGGATCTCTGTGCTTTAAGTGAATGACTCCAGACCTCCCCTCTGCTTCTGTGCTGCACCACTGGATTTCTGTGCTATACGTGAATGACTACAGACCTCACCTCTGCATCTGTGCTGCACCTTTGGATCTCTGTTCTATAAGTGAATGATTCCAAACCTCACCTCCACTACTTTGCTGCATGTCTGGATCTCTGGGCCATAAGTGAATGACTCCAGACCTCACGTCCGCATCTGTGCTGCACCTCTGGATCTCTGTGCTATAAGTGAATGACTCCAGACCTCACCTCCGCATCTGTGCTGCACCTCTGATTCTCTGTGCTGTAAGTGAATGACTCTTGACCTCACCTCCCCTTCTGTGCTGCACTTCAGTATCTCTGTGACATTAGTGAATGACTGTGGACCTCATCGGTTGAGGCTCCTCCGCTAAGGAGGAGGAACGTCGCCCGACTGCTATTTCAGCAGTGAAAAAAATAAAAATAAAATGATAATATTAGACATTATTATCATTTTCTTCTTCTATGTGGGGCGGGGCGGGGCTGGGCTCTGTGACGCCAGAGCAGGGGGGAGTGGTTTGCCCTCCTCTAAGTGCACATGACGGTTTGGCCGGTCCTCTAGGGCCAGCCAAAACCATCATGCGCACTTGGCATGTTCTCCATTGGGCTGTGTTGCAGAGCCCTGTGGAGAACATGCCCAGGCTCCCAGGCACTGCCTGAGCGTCCAAACAGGACGCTCAGACCAATCACGATGCTGCAGCGCCCTGATTGGCTGGGAGAGTCCGGATGCGTCGGTGCTTCCAGCAGACAGAGAACGGAGGAGAGGCGTGCGGCGGCGCGGCAGAAAAGGTATGTTTATTGATGTTTTAATCCATCTCCCCTCTTCCCCCTGGCCCACCACCTAAGTTCTGAGGCAGTCGCCACTGGACCTCATCTTCCCTTCTGCGCTACACCTCAGATTTTCTCTGTTTTACCTGAATGATTTCACACCTCACTTCTCTTCTGTGCTTCACCTCTGGATCTCTGTGCTTTAAATCAATGGCTCCAGACCTCATCTTCCCTTCTGTGCTGCACCTCAGTAACTGTGCTTTAAGTGAATGACTCCAGACCTCATCTTCCCTTCTGTTCTGCACCTCAGGATCTCTCTGTTTTACCTGAATGATTTCACACCTCACTTCTCTTCTGTGCTTCACCTCTGGATCTCTGTGTCTTACGTGAATGAGTCCAGATTCAGCTGTACAGAATCTGAGAAGCCGCCTTAAAGGTGAGCCTCTCTCAGAGGCGAGCACATTCCGAAATAGTTCAGTCTTGTGGTTACACATCTTTTCATGCAAGCATACTTTGAAATATGGCATGCTGACAAGACATTGAGGTAGGTCTCACTCAGAAGCAGGCCACATTAGAAAGCAGTGTGATAGGTGAAGGGGGGGAGCGGGGGGACTCATTGCTTGCCGGTGGCGAACACTTGATTGATTGTGATTATGAACTCTGTTGAGGACTGTGCCTACCAGAATGCATTGTGAGAACTGGTGCAGGCATCAATGCGTTCCACAACTGCCCCCGCCCTCTACTTGCCCCCCCCCCCCAGCTAGGACAACATGGAATATCACCATTGAAGAATATTAATATTTCAACAGACACAGCTGGTTACTGGCGTCATGATGCAACTTTATGTGATGACACTAAATGAGGTCCTGGTAAATGTCCTGCTGAAGCCCTTAAATAAGTACGACTGAAACGTATCGATCACCCACATTAGAGGAGTTCGTAACTGATAAATGCAACAAAGTAGACTTTGACTGGAAAGGAGAATGCATCAGGAATAATACAATCTCTAAACTTGACATGGTTGATACCTGCAGGTATAAAGAATGACATTAGCATTGGGGTAGCACACCGCAAAAATAAATTGTTAGGACTATAACATTTTAAGACAATCGTGGAACAGTTATCCTATGTTTTGCACTTTACTATTTATATATGGAATATGAATATTTGCATTTTTTCGGTATGACCATAAACATGCAACTATTATATTGAGGGTGGCTAAGTTAATGAGATTCTAACTTTTAAAAAAAAAAACATTTTTTATAACAAAGGATTGAAGGCAATATAATGGCACCAAAAATGGCATACACTTGAATACCCGTGTAAAGGAGTTCTAGAGTTAATTCGTTCCGTTCCCGGTGAGAACTCCTTCCATAATACTGTTGTACATCATCCATGTTCTCCAGGAGGTATCTGGGCAATCCCTTGTATTTTCTCACTCTGAGGTAGGACATCTTGAAAGACAGGTCCCGCTCCGAGGCATTCCTCAGGACACACTCAAAATGAATCATTTGCAGCGAGGCCTCGCTTGGAGGGAGGAGGCATTTAGAGGTAGACCTGCTCTGACGACGGATGCCTTCGAAGCCAGGACACATCTAGTGGCATGCTTTATTCAGAAGCAGCCAAACTGTAGGGTGGGCCTCGCTCAGAGGTAGACCACAATTCAAACCGGGTCATATTTAGAGGTAGGCCGCACTCAAAGTTAAGTCCACTCTGAGAATGACTCATTCAGAGGTAGGCCGCACTCAAAGTTAAGCCCACTCTGAGGATGACTCACTCAGAGGTAGCTCGCACTCAAAGTTAAGCCCATTCTGAGGATGACTCACTCAGAGGTAGGCCGCCATTCTGAGGATGACTCACTCAGAGGTAGGCACTCACTCTCAGGGGTACGCCACGCTCTGAAGTTGCCTCATTCAGAGGTATGCCACTCACTCTGAGGTACGCTATGCTCTGAAGTTGCCTCATTCAGAGGTAGACACTCACTCTCAGGGGTACGCCACGCTGTGAAGTTGCCTCATTCAGAGGTATGCCACTCACTCTGAGGTACGCCATGCTCTGAAGTTGCCTCATTCAGAGGTAGACACTCACTCTCAGGGGTACGCCACGCTGTGAAGTTGCCTCATTCAGAGGTAGGCACTGACTCTCAGGGGTACGCCGCGCTCTGAAGTTGCCTCATTCAGAGGTAGGCCGCACTCAGGCCACGCTCTGAAGTTGCCTCATTCAGAGGTAGGCCGCACTCAGGCCGCGCTCTGAAGTTGCCTCGTTCAGAGGTAGGCGGCACTCAGGCCGCGCTCTGAAGTTGCCTCATTCAGAGGTAGGCCGCACTCAGGCCGCGCTCTGAAGTTGCCTCGTTCAGAGGTAGGCGGCACTCAGGCCGCGCTCTGAAGTTGCCTCGTTCAGAGGTAGGCGGCACTCAGGCCGCGCTCTGAAGTTGCCTCATTCGGAGTTAGGCCACTCACTCCCTGGAGTACGCTATCGGCTAGCTGTGAAGATGCCAGATGTAGGTCGCCCGTGCGGTACCGTCTCCGAGGTGGCCCGCAGGGTTGACCCGGCTCCTGTCTAAGGTTATCCCTACAACCCTGAGGGATCTAAATCAACCACCAATTTACGATGGAAGGAATGTTTTCCATTTTCATTTTTTAACTTTTTAAACCGAGAAAAAGCCTAAAAACAATACTCCCTTCTTTTTGAAGCGGCGCGGGAGTCTGTCCGGAAATTGGAGTGAAGGGGGTCCCCAGTCCTGGGTAAAGCCGGGTGTGAACGGAGCGCTTTCTCTCAGTAGCTCTTTTGTGCAGCAAAAGACATTTTTTTAAAAGGGGGGCTGAAAGGAAAAAAGGTCTCCCGCTCCAAATCTCTTTTCAAATTTTTTCTCCTCTAAACTTTCCCTTTGCATTTAATGAAAAGCAGATGTGAGCTGGGAGCAGAGAGGGGGCGGGGGGCATTGGTGTCCCTTCTAAGAGGGGCGGTCACTGCCTGCCAGGGGTGCACACATGCACACTCCAGTCATGCAGTGAAATTGGGTACAGTGAATATTCAACATCTACGCTGCTGCTGGCGAATTAAAGTGAAAATATAACGATAACAACAGATTGGGAAAGAAAAGCGCAGCGGGCCCCGCTCTGCAGCTGGGACGTGAGATTGTGCAGGAAGTCTGGGGGAGTGACGGGGCGGGGCCTCTGCACACTTCACAAGATTAAAGTTGAAAAGGGGGACTTTTTTGGGTCTCGGAGAGGGACTGGCTCCGGTGACACAGGTTCGTTACAAAGCCTCTCTCCCAGAGCAGATTCATTCACCGCATAACTTCTACACCCCCTTTAGCCTCTTCTCGAGGACACCGCATATTTCAGTCCAGCTGTGGAAGTACTCACTAGATCGCCCCTCTAAAGAGGCTGTCAGTGAAAACGAAAAAAACTGTCTCTTAACCCAATCTCGGGTGCACTATTAGAAATAAGGAACAAATCACGCCCATTCTTTGGTGGAGTCTGGGTACGTGTTATGCTCCGATGTGACGTCATTCACTAGATGCCGTCATTAAACGGTCTCTCGAGTGACAAGAAAAAAAACATTTCTTAAACCAATCAGGAGTCACCAAAACTCAATCAATCAATATATTTTCCAATAAATGTTTATTCTTTGATGACGTCTAATTAATTTCAACACCTGCCCTGACGTCATTCGCTAAATGCATCCTTTAGTGCGACAATCTAGTGGAAAACCGTGGTTCTCTTAACTCAGTCATTCTTTAACAAACGCCCAGCCTGTCCCTTTAATGATTATGCCTGTTTGGACATGGGATCATAGGGTGAGGACATTCATTCATTACAGGACCCTGTCATCAGTCCTAAAATACTAGCGAGCACCAGTGACGTCAGGGCGTGCTTCTATGACGTATGGCAGGCCTTGACATCATTGTGTCGTAATTGGCTGACGAGCCATTTACTCAATCCTGTATCACCAGCAATCAGTGACATACATTTCACTATATGACCCCTTTCAAGAGTCCATCCAGTGAAAAGAAAAAACAATGTTCTCCTCACACAATTATTTATTTTAAAGGGGCTCTTTGGGGGATTTCCGATTGGTTGCTGAGTCCTATAACGACGCCATTCACCAAGCCTCACCCCAGCTCCCCAAAATTATATGGTAAAATTAAGTGGATTTTAAAGATGGACAAAGAAAACTAATTTTTTTTCCATGAGTAAGGGGACCGTTCCGCGGCTCTCAGAAGCAGGACTGCCCCTGACTGACGGGCAGTGGTGAGGTGTGCACACCAGTACTCTGTGAGCACTGACTGTGCACTGCCCCCTCCTCTGTCAGAGGGGCTGCCCTCCCTCCCTCCCTCCCCGAGGCTGGTCTCCCCCTCTCCCTCCGGTGGGCCGTCCGAGGAGGGTTCCTCGCAGGGAGGAGAGGGCAGAGAGTGGAAGGGAGCGCACAGAACAGGAGGCCGCCAGAGCTGGACCGGGCGGGACCCCACAGGACCAGGGGGAGCGAGAGAGACAGAAACCAGGGGACTGGAAGGGAAGCAGCCGCTCTTTTTCGTCCAAACTTTTCCCAAAAAAGGAGCGCTTGGTGGAGCAGACACTGGATGAACCGAAGTCTCCGAGACCAGCGGAGAGAAAGTTGCAGAAGTTTTAATTTGCTTTCAGTGGTCGGCGTTAGAGACTCTAGTTAATATTACCTGACGTATTTATTTTTTTCTAAATATTTGTTTCCGTTACAAAGAAGATTCACTGGGATTTGGGAGAACACCACAGGATTTCTTGTGAAAATGTTTGCGTGAGGGCGGCCCTCGCGTGAGACCCCTCCTGCCCAACCGCGCAGTGCCTAGAAGTTCGGGAGGCGCTTTTCTTGGATCTCCGGGCCGGGATGGCCGCCGCTCGCTTCCTGTGGATTTGGGGCTGTGCCCTGCTGCTGCTGGCGGAGACCCGGGCGGCTAACTTCCCGCACCGCTACAACCTGTACACGGGCGGCGTGGCACCGCAGAACCACGTGCAGACGGCGCAGGGCGTGTCCCAGCTGCAGAACGGGCACCGCGCTGCCAGCCGGCACAGGTAAGGATGGGCGCCCAGCGCCGTACTGGGGGGCGAACGCTTCTAAGCACTTCTTTAAAGAAATGAGCCGCTTCTAAGCGCTTCGTTCTCGAAGAAGGGCAGGCACGGGCAAAGCCGCTGGCGGCGGTGGTTGAGTGCATGAGTGAGGGATGGACTTGAGTAAAAATACCTCGCTTCTAAGCGCTTCCTTCTCGAAGAAGTGCCGGCACAGGTAAGGCCCTACTAAGTGAGTGCGTGAGAGTGGAGGCTTCCGTAGCATCCCTAAGAAACGTTTAAGCGCTTCCTGTTCAGAAGTGCTGGTACTTGGTAAGAGGTGGAAACCATTTATATGTGAGTTATATGAAGTTAAATTGTATGGCGCATTGTTCCTCGAAGTCCTTTCAAGGCGTTTTAGGTCAGATGAAAAGGGCAAATGTCTGCAGTTACCTAGCTAGGTACTCGGGGAAGATAGTGAGATGAATGTGGTACCGCTACTCACAGTACAGATAGACTGCGTGAGCTGTGCTGTAATATTGTTTATTACCCAACATGCTAATTATCGTGTCGACCTCGGAGCGATCAAAGCCTGGGTCAGCCCCGATGGCAGCTGCTATTACAATCCGTGGCCCATCGTATAATTCACCGAGTTATTTTACTGGTTAAGAGTTTGTAATTCGAACTACTGGGTGAGCAAGCGCCTCAATGCGCGTGCGAGCGAGTAAAGTATAAAGCGCCTCGTTGAAACTTCGGGGAACCTGAGGTGGGATGCTAAAGAGAAGAAAAAAAACAGTTCCGATTGGTTTTTCTGAAGCTTTGAAGGAGGTGTCTTATGTTATTTGAGTATTAATAAAGCGCCACGTGTGCTGCTGGCGAAGCTGCTTCAAGGCACTATTGGTATGCGACTCTGAGAAGTTGGGAAAAAGAGAAAGGTCAGAAGGGAACAGAGAAGGACGGAAAGGGACTCGTATATAGAGGGAGTGGAAATCCTGCTAAAATATGGAGCCTGCCCTGAGAAGGCAGAATTCTGACCTTTCACCTCTGTTTAAACAGGATCCCATTCCTTATTACACTGTGAAATGAGTTTGGGGGTCTCGTCCCGGCTCCGTTAGTGCGCACCCTTAAAACGCGTATAAAAGTAGTGTGTTCAGGGGCGGAGAAACTACATCTAAGTTAGAAGGAGGTACCCTGGAGCACAGAAGGAATATATATCCAAGATCACATGTGTCTGCAGACAGGGATTAACGGAGAAGTTCCTAATTCGTTTGGGAGTCTGATGTTTTTGAGAGTTCTGGTTAAAGTCAAACTCGCTTTGAGACAAACACACACCAGTGATTCAGCACTTAAACCAAGACACACAGGGCCCGCTTCAAAAATAATATTTTAAGAGGGGAGCGGCTTACTTCAGACGCACTCTTGAATTTCCAGGAATAAGTGACCCCTGTGCATGGAAAGAATGTTTGTGAGCTGGCCTGTAAGCTCTGATTCTCTAGTGTTGTCCCGTGTAGCGAGTGGCGAAGTGTTGGACAACTCAGCGCTGCCACTGGCACAATGTGTGATACCGGGCACACTCATTGGGTGTGCGGCTGGGTCCCCTAATGCCTTTCACACCCAGGCTCCCTTGTTCCTTAGAGGACTGCTGCCTTATCCAGTGCTTTAAATGGGCCGGTACTCACAGGTACTGAGTACCTGCACTTCTTAGTTTTATCTCTCGGAGTACCGGCACTTCTCTATTGCCGAGGAGAGTACCGGTACTCATTAAACGCTGGTGCTGGCGGCCTGTCTCTGACAGCCAAGGCACTTCTGTAGACCTGAGCGGAGCCCCCGCTGAACTATTCAGCTTGGGCTCATCTGCATACCGTCTGGGTGTTCACCATCATGCTGTGTTGCAAACGTAGAAATTGAGCCAGCCCGGTGACAGCGCTATTAAGAAACCCGTGGGAGGTAACCAGGTTCAAATGGCTTTAATCCCACCTGATTCTTTTGTGTAAGTGTCTGCTTATGTTTGTCTGTTTGCCTGTGATTGTTTTTGTGTGAGAGAAATACGAGAGAAAGGGGGAGAGAATAGAGACACTCTTGGAAGGTATATTAAAGAAAATGTGTGGAATGCTTGTGTGTGCACGTCTGCTTGTTTCTTTCTGTGTCCCTCGAGAATATATTGTATAACAGTATTGATGTTGCAAATATTAAAAAACAAAGAAATGTTAAAATATCACCGCGTTTGGCTTTCGTTGTGTAATGAGTAAACAAACCTTCTTTGTTTATTGAAAGACATTTCTCATGTGTTTTGGTATGTGCTGCAAGTAGTATAGAAGTCAAGAAGTATCGGCATGACCTCCTAAGCCCCGCCCCCAAGTCCCGCCCACTCGCCACATTTAAATGAGTACCTGCACTATTTTTCCCCCATTTAAAGCACTGGCCTTATCTATACTTGGTGCATCCTGCCCGGGTGCGGGGACTCGCCTGACCACAGGTTCCTGGACTCTCACACTGGACCTCAGGTGCTTTCACTTCATGTAGCGCCTCTTGCAACAACTCTGTCAGTACTCCAGTCACATGTAGCGCCTCGTGCAGCAGCACTGTCAGTGCTCCAGTCACGTGGAGCGCCTCGTGCAGCAGCACTGTCAGTGCTCCAGTCACGTGTAGCGCCTCGTGCAGCAGCACTGTCAGTGCTCCAGTCACGTGGAGCGCCTCGTGCAGCAGCACTGTCAGTGCTCCAGTCACGTGGAGCGCCTCGTGCAGCAGCACTGTCAGTGCTCCAGTCACGTGTAGCGCCTCGTGCAGCAGCACTGTCAGTGCTCCAGTCACGTGTAGCGCCTCGTGCAGCAGCACTGTCAGTGCTCCAGTCACGTGTAGCGCCTCGTGCAGCAGCACTGTCAGTGCTCCAGTCACGTGTAGCGCCTCGTGCAGCAGCACTGTCAGTGCTCCAGTCACAATAGTTAAGCAGGTCCTATCATTGAGAAGCATCCTTTGTAACTGCTAATCATAGCGGCTAATATTTATAATTACATTTACTATTATTAGCCCTAAGCATTACTATTTGCCAAACTATTTAACATGAAACATATTGAAACAATATTTTAAAATACCAGAGAAGCATTAAAGGCAGATTAGGGAGGGTGCAGGGAGGTATTAAAGAGAGTCTAGGGAGGGACCAGAGAAGCATTAAAGACAGATTAGGGAGGGTGCAGGGAGGTGTTAAAGAGGAGAGAGGGAGGGACCAGAGAAGCATTAAAGATAGATTAAGGAGGGTGCGGGGGGGGTATAAAAGAGGGTCTATGGAGGGACCAGAGAAGCTTAAAGACAGATTAGGGAGGGTGCAGGGAGGTATTAAAGAGAGAGGGAGGGACCAGAGAAGCATTAAAGATAGATTAAGGAGGGTGCGGGGGGGTATAAAAGAGGAGATAGGGAGGGACCAGAGAAGCATTAAAGATAGATTAAGGAGGGTGCAGGGAGGTATTAAAGAGGAGAGAGGGAGGGACCAGAGAAGCATTAAAGACAGATTAGGGAGGGTGCAGGGAGGTATAAAAGAGGAGATAGGGAGGGACCAGAGAAGCATTAAAGATAGATTAAGGAGGGTGCAGGGAGGAATTAAAGAGGGTCTAGGGAGGGACCAGAGAAGCATTAAAGACAGATTAGGGAGGGTGCAGGGAGGTATTAAAGAGGGTCTACGGAGGGACCAGAGAAGCATTAAAGACAGATTAGGGAGGGCGCAGGGAGGTATTAAAGAGGGTCTAGGGAGGGACCAGAGAAGCATTAAATACAGATTAGGGAGGGTGCAGGGAGGTATGAAAGAGGAGAGAGGGAGGGACCAGAGAAGCATTAAAGACAGATTAGGGAGGGTGCAGGAGGTATTAAAGAGAGTCTAGGGAGTGACCAGAGAAGCATTAAAGACAGATTAGGGAGGGTGCAGGAGGTATTAAAGAGGAGAGAGGGAGGGACCAGAGAAGCATTAGAGAGGGTGCAGGGAGGTATTAAAGAGGAGAGAGGGAGGGACCAGAGAAGCATTAAAGACAGATTAGGAAGAGTGCAGGGAGGTATTAAAGAGGAGAGAGGGAGGGACCAGAGAAGCATTAAAGACAGATTAGGGAGGGTGCAGGGAGGTATTAAAGAGGAGAGAGGGAGGGACCAGAGAAGCATTAAAGATAGATTAAGGAGGGTGCAGGGAGGTATTAAAGAGGAGATAGGGAGGGACCAGAGAAGCATTAAAGACAGATTAGGGAGGGTGCAGGGAGGTATTAAAGAGGAGATAGGGAGGGACCAGAGAAGCATTAAAGACAGATTAGGGAGGGTGCAGGGAGGTATTAAAGAGGAGATAGGGAGGGACCAGAGAAGCATTAAAGACAGATTAGGGAGGGTGCAGGGAGGTATTAAAGAGGAGAGAGGAAGGAACCAGAGAAGCATTAAAGATAGATTAAGGAGGGTGCGGGGGGGTATAAAAGAGTCTAGGGAGGGACCAGAGAAGCATTAAAGACAGATTAGGGAGGGTGCAGGGAGGTATTAAAGAGGAGATAGGGAGGGACCAGAGAAGCATTAAAGACAGATTAGGGCGGGCGCAGGGAAAAATTAAAGAGGGTCTAGGGAGGGAGCACAGAAGCTTAAAGACAGATTAAGGAGGGTGCAGGGAGGTATTAAAGAGGGTCTAGGGAGGGACCAGAGAAGCTTAAAGACAGATTAGGGAGGGTGCAGGGAGGTATTAAAGAGGGTCTAGGGAGGGACCAGAGAAGCATTAAAGACAGATTAGGGAGGGTGCAGGGAGGTATTAAAGAGGGTCTAGGGAGGGAGCCCAGAAGCTTAAAGGCAGATTAGGGAGGGTGCAGGGAGGTATTAAAGAGGGTCTAGGGGGGGACCAGAGAAGCATTAAAGACAGATTAGGGAGGGTGCAGGGAGGTATTAAATAGGAGATAGGGAGGGACCAGAGAAGCATTAAAGACAGATTAGGGAGGGTGCAGGGAGGTATTAAAGAGGAGATAGGGAGGGACCAGAGAAGCATTAAAGACAGATTAGGGAGGGTGCAGGGAGGTATTAAAGAGGAGAGAGGGAGGGACCAGAGAAGCATTAAAGACAGATTAGGGCGGGTGCAGGGAGGTATTAAAGAGGGTCTAGGGAGGGACCAGAGAAGCATTAAAGACAGATTAGGGAGGGTGCAGGGCGGTATTCAAGAGGAGCTAGAGAGGGACCAGAGAAGCATTAAATACAGATTAGGGAGGGTGCAGGGAGGTATTAAAGAGGGTCTAGGGAGGGACCAGAGAAGGATTAAAGACAGATTAGGGAGGGTGCAGGGAGGTATTAAAGAGGGTCTAGGGAGGGACCAGAGAAGCTTAAAGACAGATTAGGGAGGGTGCAGGGAGGTATTAAAGAGGGTCTAGGGAGGGACCAGAGAAGCATTAAAGACAGATTAGGGAGGGTGCAGGGAGGTATTAAAGAGGAGAGAGGGAGGGACCAGAGAAGCATTAAAGATAGATTAAGGAGGGTGCAGGGAGGTATTAAAGAGGAGATAGGGAGGGACCAGAGAAGCATTAAAGACAGATTAGGGCGGGTGCAGGGAGAAATTAAAGAAGGTCTAGGGAGGGACCAGAGAAGCTTAAAGACAGATTAGGGAGGGTGCAGGGAGGTATTAAAGAGGAGAGAGGGAGGGACCAGAGAAGCATTAAAGATAGATTAAGGAGGGTGCAGGGAGGTATTCAAGAGGAGCTAGGGAGGGACCAGAGAAGCATTAAAGACAGATTAGGGAGGGTGCAGGGAGGTATTAAAGAGGATCTAGGGAGGGACCAGAGAAGCTTAAAGACAGATTAGGGAGGGTGCAGGGAGGTATTAAAGAGGAGAGAGGGAGGGACCAGAGAAGCATTAAAGACAGATTAGGGAGGGTGCAGGGAGGTATTAAAGAGGAGATAGGGAGGGACCAGAGAAGCATTAAAGACAGATTAAGGAGGGTGCAGGGAGGTATTAAAGAGGAGATAGGGAGGGACCAGAGAAGCATTAAAGACAGATTAGGGCGGGTGCAGGGAGAAATTACAGAGGGTCTAGGGAGGGACCAGAGAAGCATTAAAGATAGATTAAGGAGGGTGCAGCGAGGTATTAAAAAGAGTCTAGGGAGGGACCAGAGAAGCATTAAAGATAGATTAAGGAGGGTGCAGGGAGGTATTAAAGAGGGTCTAGGGAGGGACCAGAGAAGCTTAAAGACAGATTAGGGAGGGTGCAGGGAGGTATTAAAGAGGAGAGAGGGAGGGACCAGAGAAGCATTAAAGACAGATTAAGGAGGGTGCAGGGAGGTATTAAAGAGGAGATAGGGAGGGACCAGAGAAGCATTAAAGATAGATTAAGGAGGGTGCGGGGGGGTATAAAAGAGGAGATAGGGAAGGACCAGAGAAGCATTAAAGATAGATTAAGGAGGGTGCGGGGGTATAAAAGAGTCTAGGGAGGGACCAGAGAAGCATTAAAGACAGATTAGGGAGGGCGCAGGGAGGTATTAAAGAGAGTCTTGGGAGGGACCAGAGAAGCATTAAAGACAGATTAGGGAGGGCGCAGGGAGGAATTAAAAAGAGTCTAGGGAGGGACCAGAGAAGCATTAAAGACAGATTAGGGAGGGTGCAGGGAGGTATTAAAGAGGGTCTAGGGAGGGACCAGAGAAGCATTAAATACAGATTAGGGAGGGTGCAGGGAGGTATTAAAGAGAGAGGGAGGGACCAGAGAAGCATTAAAGATAGATTAAGGAGGGTGCGGGGGGGTATAAAGGAGGAGATAGGGAGGGACCAGAGAAGCATTAAAGATAGATTAAGGAGGGTGCAGGGAGGTATTAAAGAGGAGAGAGGGAGGGACCAGAGAAGCATTAAAGACAGATTAGGGAGGGTGCAGGGAGGTATTAAAGAGGAGAGAGGGAGGGACCAGAGAAGCATTAAAGACAGATTAGGGAGGGTGCTGGGATGTATTAAAGAGAGAGGGAGGGACCAGAGAAGCATTAAAGACAGATTAGGGAGGGTGCAGGGAGGTATTAAAGAGGAGAGAGGGAGGGACCAGAGAAGCATTAAAGACAGATTAGGGAGGGTGCAGGGAGGTATTAAAGAGAGAGGGAGGGACCAGAGAAGCATTAAAGATAGATTAAGGAGGGTGCGGGGGTATAAAGGAGGAGATAGGGAGGGACCAGAGAAGCATTAAAGACAGATTAGGGAGGGTGCAGGGAGGTATTAAAGAGGAGATAGGGAGGGACCAGAGAAGCATTAAAGACAGATTAGGGAGGGTGCAGGGAGGTATTAAAGAGAGAGGGAGGGACCAGAGAAGCATTAAAGATAGATTAAGGAGGGTGCGGGGGGGTATAAAGGAGGAGATAGGGAGGGACCAGAGAAGCATTAAAGTTAGATTAGGAGGGGCTCTATGGGGGCCATAAAAGGCGGGATATGGAGGGTAGTGGAAGGTATTAGAGAGGATTTTTGAATGTGGAGTGAGGAGAAATTAAAGAGGCCCAAAGAAGGGAGCAACAGGCAGGCACGAGAGAGATCAGGAGGGACCAAGGAGGCTTTATTTATTATATGTTCTTCATTATATTTAATAACGCCCACCCTTCTCCTATAGCATAGGGGGCGCTAGAAACACCATCACACTAGGACATCAAGGAGAGTGGTAGACACAATAAAAGAGCAACAAACTGATAGAAGGGAAGGTAGTACCAGAGGAAGAACAGGAGGCAAGAATGTTGGGAACCTTCCCAAAAATATGGAGCAAGCGTGTTTCGGGTTAGAGCCCCCCCGCCCTGGAATGGTACTGCCCAGCTGAGAGGCTGTTGCGGAAAAGGGTTGTTTGGAGAAGCGCCTCTGGTTAAGCCGGGTTATTTGAAGGCAAAGGTGATCGGTGCTGTGAGGGGCCCCGGACGCCCGAGCTCAGCATCCGAGCAGTCACGACAATGTGGTGTGGTGGCAAGATGTGTATTATTTATCTGTTTGAGAGTTTCACAGAGCGCTGCGTGTCTCCTTTTCTCCTTTCCAGTACTTCAGGGCGCTAAGAATGTTGAAGATAAAGAGTCAGCTCTCTCAGGGTCATTCGAGTTATAGCTGGAGCTGGTGACACCCCCCCACCCCCCCTCAAACCTGCGCATCCACTGCAGTGGCCTGTGTTGAACCTCATGTTCTCTCCGTGTCCTCTCAGACTTTCATCCTTCTGAGGAGATGGGGCCAAAGGGCCTGAGCTGCCGAGATTGGAACTGGGGAACCAGGTTTGAGTCTCGGCGTCGGCTCATTCTGTGAATTTCTGGGCAAATCACTTAATCTTTCCCCGCCTAAAAATCACAGACCTTGTGCAATGTAATCTGGTATTTACCTAAAGCGCTCTAATGCCCTTGGGACAAGTTCTCGCTGTATGAAAAATGCAAAAAGATACAAAGAAATCAGTATCGTTGAGTTGGGTATCAATAAAAATCCACTGTCTGCCAGTAGCGCCAAGAGACTCTCTAGGCTGAATGTGTGCGCTACAAAGGTGCATTTTGGGGCTTATTTACAAGCCCCTTGCGCCGCCGGTAGCTCACCTTCCCCCCATATTAAAAGTGAGGCACGGGCGGCGCAGGGGCTTGTAAATAAGCCCCTTTATGTTCTGTTAGAGCCTTATTGTGGTTGAACCTTCTCCAGTGTTTTGCTGTCGCGACCCTTTTTGTCAGTTGTAAGAGCATTTGAAGTTCTGTTCGGACTGTTTTCTGACTCTCAGTGTGGGTGCCTCGAAGGCCGCGCAGCTGAGTCAATGTGCTGCCGGTGCAAGGGTCACCAGTGCAAACTCCGAAAGAGCCAGTTTTGTGTGCACACCTGCGCGAACCAGGGAGTACACGCGTGAATACACAGAACTGGGCAGTTTGGGGGGGGGGCTTTGACGATACTGTTTCACACTCCACCCTGGACACCCCGAGGATTGGATGGGGGTCCTGGCGTACTCCGGAGGGCGGAAGTGACTGGTCCTTCTTACAGCTGACAACCAATAGAAGCAGGAATTGGGTTTTACTTAACAGCCCAGTGTGAATTTTATAAAACAGCCTCGGTGAAGGCCAGGATTGAATTAGAGGTGTGGAGTGAGGGTGAAAGGTCAAGTGATGGGCGTGAAGGACATCCATGCTGCGCAGGTGGAGAAGGGAGTGGTGAGAGGGCAAACAGAATTACCTTCGAGATGGTGTTCTTTTATTAAGTGCACACTGCATACATACACAGCCTCTATGCGATAGAGTGCTTTATACAAAGAGCTTTGAAATAACTGTTCAGCTGTGTGCCTCCGTGGCCCCCATACGGGCTCGCACAGGTCACACCCGGAAGTACAGCTTGGGAGGGTCAGCATACGGTGGATGGCGGGACAGGGGGCGAAGCAAGGGGGTGCCAGGGGGGCACAAACACAGATGGTAGGAGATACATCTGACGACCCAGGAGAAGAGACCCGAAAGATAGCTGTGCGGAGGGGGGGGGGGGGGGGGAGAGAGGGCCAGGCGGCGAGGGAGGAAAGAGTTAGCGGCTAGAGGCTGTAAAGAACTGAGAGACGCTATGTAGGTCTGCAGGCCGGGGCATGAAGAATATTCGAATTTAAGGCAGCAGAGAGTTGCAGCAACTACGTATCTCAAGATGATGAGGGGCCTCTGAGCATCCCCTGTCTCAGATATTCCAGGCCTAGGGCTGAATGGGGCCCCTGACGAGTTTAGGACCCCTGAAAGGGTGGGAATCCCCCTGCGTCACAGGGGCGCAGGTGCATCACTTACATGTGGCATAAATCCGAGGGGGAGTGGAGGGTCTGAAAGGGCGGGGAGGGGGGCAGAAGCAGCGCCGAGAGGCAGCACTAGAGCAAGAGGTCGCGCAGCTCACTAGAGAGGCTGAGTGTGAAACGGGAGGAGCAGGGCTCACTAGAGAGTCCTGAGTGTGAAATGGAAGGAGCAGGGCTCACTTGAGAGTCCTGAGTGTGAAACGGAAGGAGCAGGGCACACGAGAGAGGCTGAGTGTGAAACAGGAGGAGCAGGGCACACTAGAGAGTCTGAGTGTGAAACAGGAGGAGCAGGGCTCACTAGAGTGTCCTGAGTGTGAAACAGGAGGAGCAGGGATCACTAGAGAGTCCTGAGTGTGAAACAGGAGGAGCAGAGCACACCAGAGAGGCTGAGTGTGAAACAGGAGGAGCAAGGCACACTAGAGAGTGTGAGTGTGAAACAGGAGAAGCAGGGCACACTAGAGAGTGTGAGTGTGAAACGGAAGGAGCAGGGCAGACGAGAGAGAGAGAGGCTGAGTGTGAAACAGGAGGAGCAGAGCACACCAGCGAGGCTGAGTGTGAAACAGGAGGAGCAAGGCACACTAGAGAGTCTGAGTGTGAAACAGAAGGAGCAGGGCACACTAGAGAGTCTGAGTGTGAAACAGAAGGAGCAGGGCACACTAGAGAGCCCTGAGTGTGAAACAGGAGGAGCAGAGCACACCAGAGAGGCTGAGTGTGAAACAGGAGGAGCAAGGCACACTAGAGAGTGTGAGTGTGAAACAGGAGAAGCAGGGCACACTAGAGAGTGTGAGTGTGAAACGGAAGAAGCAGGGCAGACGAGAGAGAGAGAGGCTGAGTGTGAAACAGGAGGAGCAGAGCACACCAGCGAGGCTGAGTGTGAAACAGGAGGAGCAGGGCTCACTAGAGAGTGTGAGTGTGAAACGGAAGGAGCAGGGCAGACGAGAGAGAGAGGCTGCGTGTGAAACAGGAGGAGCAGGGCTCACTAGATTAGATAGTCTGCGTGTGAAACAGGAGGAGCAGGGCTCACTAGAGAGCCCTGAGTGTGAAACAGGAGGAGCAGGGCTCACTAGAGAGTCCTGAGTGTGAAACAGGGGGCATTGAATACCCCTGACATTAAGCGTGAAACAGGAGGAGCGGGCACACTAGAGAGGTTGAGTGTGAAACAGGAGGGCAGGGTGGAGCCTAATATATGCTAAAATGGACCCGTCACTTGCGGGGTACATGGTTTTACTTTTGGGGAGCCCAGAGGGTGCATAGATATTCTGTGACATCTGAAGAAGCAGTGTTGTTCGAGGGGGTACACACAACTGGGGGCACTGTTTCCTCAGATACACACAGATCGTTGCATAGCTCCCTCAGATTTCCAAGCCCATGTTTATATTGTCTATACTTTGACGCCGTGGCCAGGGCTTTAAGTGGGCCGGGTCCCTCTGGGTCTCAGATCCGGCAGTTATTAAAAACGGACATTGAAACGGGTCGCTATCAGACCCTGTATTCGTGTCCTGTACTGCAATGGCAAAAACACGGATCTATTTTTTGTTTAACAATGAATGTAAGAAAACGTTTAGGCAATCCATGCCAGCGATATGGTTTCCGTTTACATTTCACAAGTGTTACTTACTATTGCGTTCCATAATAGTGATGCTATTTCCAGGATTTTGTATCTCTGTATTTTTTTCCGTTCAGCATATTACACTTGAATGGCGCATACTTTCAACAGAGTCGCCTCCGTGCCTCTGAGCGCGCGCTGGAGCTGAGGCTGAAGGAAGGGGGAGTTTCCCACAGTGGGTCATTAAGGTATTCAGAATACATGGCCATCTAATCCTTGGCCTCTCCGCAGAGCGCACAGAGCAGTGGTCAAGTATTTCAGTTGCAATTGTGTTTCTGTGCAGATGTGTGTGAAGGAGGTACACAGCTGGCAAAATTTGGCAAAAGTGAAAGAAAATACAGTGCTTGCAGGGCAGTGAGGGCGCGGTGTGTTTGGGGGCGGCGAAGTGAAGGAGATGAGAGGAAGTGAATTCAGGAGAGAGTGAAAAGAGGGTGCTGAAGATCAAAGAAGAGGTGTGTGATACGTAGAAGGAGACGTGGAGAGAAAAAGGACACATATGTCTAACATTGAGTAAACATCACTGAAGTGAGAGAGGCACTGAAGACCACTATCCCATCCACAGGCCTCAGTAATGTTAAATTCACAGTAACACGATATCAGAATTGAAACATTTCCAATTTTAATTATTTAAAGCAAAACCATTGTTGTTACTCGTTTATCTTAAACATCTGACAACCATTGACAGAGTCAAATAGTCCTGGCTAGTTTTAGAAGTATTTCAATTGTTGTGTAATATATCTGTATACAATAGCAGAAAGTTCATACTGGTAGGGTGTATCACTACGGGAATCACAGAAATGTAAATTGTGTTTAAGCCACGCCCTTTTTAGAGACCCCACTCTCTTTTTTAATTCCACTTAAAACTCTGGCAGTGTCTAAGGTGTTGCTTTGGAATTTAAAGTTCTTAATTATATATAGTCCCGGCTTCTTCAATCAACCAACATTGCGATCCTGGGCAGCTCATTTTATTTTATCTTCCTCTCCTTTGCTATTCTAGTCACTTTCGTAGCAGGCAAAACCTCGGTGCGGTAGAACAGCGCGTGGGAGGGGCGAAAAGGTCAGGGAACGGCTGCTGGTCCGGAGAGGGCCAACATTCATCTTGTGATGTCATGCTGTGACGGCTGAGGTGAGGCGCCGGCAGGGCCTGGTCAGCGCACGTGCCGGTGTCTGACCCAGCGAGGTGTGTGTGCCGTGCAGTGTGCAGAGCAGTGGTGTCTGACCCAGCGAGGTGTGTGTGCCGTGCAGTGTGCAGAGCAGTGGTGTCTGACACAGTGAGGTGTGCTGGGCAGTGTACAGTGGTGTCTGATACAGCGAGCTGTGTGTGCCGTGCAGTGTGCAGACACAGCAAGGTGTTCGTGCAGTGTGCAATGGTGTCTGACACAGTGAGGTGTGTGTGCCGTGCAGTGTGCAGAGCAGTGGTGTCTGACACAGTGAGGCAAGCCGTGCAGTGTGCAGTGGTGTCTGACACAGCGAGGCGAGCCGAGCAGTGTGCAGTGCACATATGGCCACGAGGGCCGGTGACGCTGCAGTGAGTGACCTCACCACTGGCACAGCACAGCGCAGGCAGCAGATGGGAGATGACCTCACCGCCCAAACCGAGGCTAAACCCGTGAGAAGCAGGGCCGGAGAAACGCAAGGTGTCTGTTTCCGCTTCCTGTCCTCCCTGGATAGAGCCGGGAGTTCTTCACAGGAAGCACACAAGGACGAGAAGAGACCCGTGGAGAAGTGTGGCTCAATGGTTAGAGCGGCAGACCCTGATGCAGAGATCGGGCCTGGGACCAGGGTTCAATTCCCGCCTCGGTGGGTCTTGGGCTCAATTTCCTCGGACTTGATAATTCTCGCCTCGGTGCCTATTCTAATCATGGGTCCCACTCTGCAACTCTGGGCAATAGCTTGCTTAATCTCCACAACGGCCCCACCAGCGCTGGGATGCCTGGCTTCACCTTGGGGGTGCCCAGGAGTGGACATTTCACAGGGAAAAGCCAGGAAGGGTTCCACAGCGGTATGCGTTCAGCGCCGGGACACCGCTGTTAGGGGTAGCCGTGCGCTTTACAAGTACAAATTTCATTTCATTTCATTTCATTCGTTGCATCTAGTCAGAAACTCCAACAAAAACACATGGACGACACCAAGCCTGCTTCACCTCGTACACCCGCCCCTGCCGCAGACTCCCGCAATGATCAGCCTTCTAAGCGCTATCTCTCCCAGATCACACTGACATACCAACTCCCTCAAAGCCACCTCCTATGAAGACCATGTCTTACATCATCCATCGTCAGAGCTCGTTCACCCCTACGCACCATTGTCAATGGCTCCATCACTCAGGCATCCTCCCAGAAGATCTCAGGGCAGGCCAGATCCTAACAGAGCAGGCTGTCAGATGACTTTTACCTTACGACTTTTACCTTACACACACAAGGTACAGAAACAAGGAATCATGTGTGTGTAAATCAGTGTATAAGAAATGTTGCATAAGACAATGAGATGTGGGAGTTGTATGTCATCCACAATGGTAGGCTGTATATTTTAAGGGTGGAGTAATGGTAGTAGTAGTGTTATTTGTAGCAGGGTTAGTAGTACTTGTAGTTGTAGTATTTTCTGAATATTGGTTTGTATTGCCACACCTGCCCTTGGGGTAAGACACATCTACGCTACCGACAGATAACGCTTTGTAAGCTAGGCCTGTGTATGGAGGTGTAACCAGTGCTTAATTTGTAAAATATTAAGTGCCAGGGCTCTGACCAGGAGGCCACTGCAGCTTGCATCACCCATCGCCCTTGTCATCGCTGCCAAAACAACTACTAACCATCTCTCTCGCATGTAAATGCAACAGTTCAGATTATTCCAGGTCCCCAAAGCTAAAGGAATGGCTGGGGAGGCAGGTATTAGCAATTTTAATGTGTATTGTATTCCTAAACAACCGTTGTTCTGCTCATCTCTAAATTAGAGGAGCAGCGCCACCATGTGGTAGACTGTTCTAAGAATGGTGTTGACAATTAGGTGCCGGTGCCGAGCACCGGAACCCAATTAAGTGCCGGTGCTGAGCACTTGAACACACCTGCTCAAATTAAGCACTGGGTGTAACCCTCATCTGAGCCTGGAGTAAGACACAACTACTGACGAACAAGGTCTTGCAAACCAGGACTGCGTCCGGAGGAGTAACTCTCACCTCATCATGGACTAAGACACAGATTGTGACAGACAGCTCCTTGTACCAGGCCTGCGTATGGTGGTGTAACCCTCATCTGAGCCTGGAGTAAGACACAGCTACTGACGGACAATGCCATGTAACTCTCACCTGAGCCTGGAGTAAGACACAGCTACTGACAGGCAATGCCTTATAAACCAGGCCTGTGTCTCGTCTGAGCCTGGAGTAAGTCACAGCTACTGATGGACAATGCTTTGTAAACCAGGCTTATGTATGGAGGTGTATGTCTCACCTGAGCCTGGAGTAAGACGCAGCTACGGACAGACAATGCCTTCTAAACCAGGCCTGCGTATGGAGATTTAACTCCTGCCCGAGCTGGAGTAAGGCACAACTACTGACAGGCAATGCCATGTAAACCAGGCCTGCTTACAGAGGAGTAACTCTCACCTGAGCTGGAGTAAGGCACAACTACTGACAGACAATGCCTGGTGTTATGCTCGCCTGAGCCTGGAGTAAGACACGGCTACTGACAGACAATGCCTGGTGTTATGCTCGCCTGAGCCTGGAGTAAGACACGGCTACTGACAGACAATGCCTGGTGTAACTCTCACCTGAGCCTGGAGTAAGACACAGCTACTGACAGACAGTGCCTGGTGTAACTCTCACCTGAGCCTGGAGTAAGACACAGCTACTGACAGACAGTGCCTGGTGTTACGCTCACCTGAGCCTGGAGTAAGACACAGCTACTGACAGACAATGCCTGGTGTAACTCTCACCTAAGCCTGGAGTAAGACACAGATAGTGACAGACAATGCCTGGTGTAACTCTCACCTAAGCCTGGAGTAAGACACAGCTACAGACAGACAACGCCTTGTAAGCCAGGCTTGCGTATGGAAATGTTATTCTAACCTGAGCCTGGAGTAAGACACGGCTATTGACAGACAATGCCTGGTGTAACTCTCACCTGAGCCTGGAGTAAGACACAGCTACTGACAGACAATGCCTGGAGTAACTATCACCTAAGCCTGGAGTAAGACACGGCTACTGACAGACAATGCCTGGTGTAACTCTCACCTGAGCCTGGAGTAAGACACGGCTACTGAAAGACAATGCCTGGTGTAACTCTCACCTGAGCCTGGAGTAAGACACAGCTAGGGACAGACAATGCCTGGCGTAACTCTCACCTAAGCCTGGAGTAAGACACGGCTACCGACGGAAAATGCATGGCGTAACTCTCACCTGAGCCTGGAGTAAGACACGGCTATTGACAGACAATGCCTGGTGTAACTCTCACATGAGCCTGGAGTAAGACACAACTACTGACAGACAATGCCTGGTGTTACGCTCACCTAATCCTGGAGTAAGACAAGGCTACTGACGGATAATGTCTGGTGTAACTCTCACCTGAGCCTGGAGTAAGACACGGCTACGGACAGACAATGCCTGGCGTAACTCTCACCTAAGCCTGGAGTAAGACCCAGCTACTGACAGGCAATGCCTGGTGTAACTCTCACCTGAGCCTGGAGTAAGACCCAGCTACTGACAGACAATGCCAGGCGTAACTCTCCCTGAGCCTGGAGTAAGACCCGGCTACTGACAGACAATGCCTGGTGTAACTCTCCCTGAGCCTGGAGTAAGACCCAGCTACTGACAGGCAATGCCTGGTGTAACTCTCACCTAAGCCTGGAGTAAGACCCGGCTACTGACAGACAATGCCTGGTGTAACTCTCCCTGAGCCTGGAGTAAGACGCAGCTACGGACAGACAATGCCTGTTGTAACGCTCACCTGAGCCTGGAGTAGGACACGGCTACGGACAGACAATGCCTGTTGTAACTCTCATCTGAGCCTGGAGTAAGACACAGCTACTGACGGACAATGCCTGGTGTAACTCTCACCTCATCCTGGAGTAAGACACAGCTACGGACAGACAATGCCTTGTAAACCAGGCCTGCGCATGGAAATGTTACTCTAACCTGAGCCTGGAGTAAGACAAAGCTACGGACAGACAATGCCTGGCGTAACTCTCTCCTAAGCATGGAGTAAGACACGGCTACTGACGGACAATGCCTGGTGTAACTCTCACCTGAGCCTGGAGTAAGACACGTCTACGGACAGACAATGCCTGGCATAAATCTCACCTAATCCTGGAGTAAGACACGGCTACTGACAGACAATGCCTGGTGTTATGCTCACCTGAGCCTGTAGTAAGACACGGCTACTGACAGACAATGCCTGTTGTAACTCTCACCTAAGCCTGGAGTAGCTACTGATGGACAATGCCTGGTGTAACTCTCACCTCATCCTGGAGTAAGACACGGCTACTGACAGACAGTGCCTGGTGTAACGCTCACCTGAGCCTGGAGTAAGACACGGCTACTGACAGACAATGCCTGGCGTAACGCTCACCTGAGCCTGGAGTAAGACACGGCTACTGACAGACAGTGCCTGGTGTTACGCTCACCTGAGCCTGGAGTAAGACACGGCTACTGACAGACAATGCCTGGTGTAACTCTCACCTGAGCCTGGAGTAAGACGCGGCTAATGACAGACAAAGCCTGCTGTAACTCTCACCTGAGCCTGGAGTAAGACACGGCTACTGACAGACAATGCCTGGTGTAACTCTCACCTGAGCCTGGAGTAAGACAAGGCTACTGACAGACAGTGCCTAGTGTAACTCTCACCTAAGCCTGGAGTAAGACACGGCTACTGACAGACAATGCCTGGTGTAACTATCACCTGAGCCTGGAGTAAGACACGGTTACTGACAGACAATGCCTGGTGTAACTCTCACCTGAGCCTGGAGTAAGACACGGCTACTGACAGACAATGCCTGGTGTAACTCTCACCTAAGCCTGGAGTAAGACACGGCTATTGACAGACAATGCCTGGTGTAACTCTCACCTAAGCCTGGAGTAAGAAACAGCTACTGACAGACAATGCCTGGTGTTACGCTCACCTGAGCCTGGAGTAAGACACGGTTACTGACAGACAATGCCTGGTGTAACTCTCACCTGAGCCTGGAGTAAGACACGGTTACTGACAGACAATGCCTGGTGTAACTCTCACCTGAGCCTGGAGTAAGACACGGCTACTGACAGACAATGCCTGGTGTAACTCTCACCTAAGCCTGGAGTAAGACACGGCTATTGACAGACAATGCCTGGTGTAACTCTCACCTGAGCCTGGAGTAAGAAACAGCTACTGACAGACAATGTCTGGTGTTACGCTCACCTGAGCCTGGAGTAAGACACGGCTACTGACAGACAATGCCTGGTGTAACTCTCACCTGAGCCTGGAGTAAGACACGGCTACTGACAGACAATGCCTGGTGTAACTCTCACCTGAGCCTGGAGTAAGACACGGCTACTGACAGACAGTGCCTGGTGTTACGCTCACCTGAGCCTGTAGTAAGACACGGCTACTGACAGACAATGCCTGGTGTAACTCTCACCTGAGCCTGGAGTAAGACGCGGCTACTGACAGACAATGCCTGGTGTAACTCTCACCTGAGCCTGGAGTAAGACACAGCTACCTTGTGAACCAGGCCTGCGTATAGAGGTGTAGCACTCATCTCAGCCTGGAGTAAAATAGACAGTGCCTGGTGTTACGCTCACCTGAGCCTGTAGTAAGACACGGCTACTGACAGACAGTGCCTGGTGTAACGCTCACCTGAGCCTGGAGTAAGACACGGCTACTGACAGACAATGCCTGGCGTAACGCTCACCTGAGCCTGGAGTAAGACACGGCTACTGACAGACAATGCCTGGTGTAACTCTCACCTAAGCCTGGAGTAAGACACGGCTATTGACAGACAATGCCTGGTGTAACTCTCACCTGAGCCTGGAGTAAGAAACAGCTACTGACAGACAATGCCTGGTGTTACGCTCACCTGAGCCTGGAGTAAGACACGGCTACTGACAGACAATGCCTGGTGTAACTCTCACCTGAGCCTGGAGTAAGACAAGGCTACTGACAGACAGTGCCTAGTGTAACTCTCACCTAAGCCTGGAGTAAGACACGGCTACTGACAGACAATGCCTGGTGTAACTCTCACCTGAGCCTGGAGTAAGACACGGTTACTGACAGACAATGCCTGGTGTAACTCTCACCTGAGCCTGGAGTAAGACACGGCTACTGACAGACAATGCCTGGTGTAACTCTCACCTAAGCCTGGAGTAAGACACGGCTATTGACAGACAATGCCTGGTGTAACTCTCACCTAAGCCTGGAGTAAGAAACAGCTACTGACAGACAATGCCTGGTGTTACGCTCACCTGAGCCTGGAGTAAGACACGGTTACTGACAGACAATGCCTGGTGTAACTCTCACCTGAGCCTGGAGTAAGACACGGTTACTGACAGACAATGCCTGGTGTAACTCTCACCTGAGCCTGGAGTAAGACACGGCTACTGACAGACAATGCCTGGTGTAACTCTCACCTAAGCCTGGAGTAAGACACGGCTATTGACAGACAATGCCTGGTGTAACTCTCACCTGAGCCTGGAGTAAGAAACAGCTACTGACAGACAATGCCTGGTGTTACGCTCACCTGAGCCTGGAGTAAGACACGGCTACTGACAGACAATGCCTGGTGTAACTCTCACCTGAGCCTGGAGTAAGACACGGCTACTGACAGACAATGCCTGGTGTAACTCTCACCTGAGCCTGGAGTAAGACACGGCTACTGACAGACAGTGCCTGGTGTTACGCTCACCTGAGCCTGTAGTAAGACACGGCTACTGACAGACAATGCCTGGTGTAACTCTCACCTGAGCCTGGAGTAAGACGCGGCTACTGACAGACAATGCCTGGTGTAACTCTCACCTGAGCCTGGAGTAAGACACAGCTACCTTGTGAACCAGGCCTGCGTATAGAGGTGTAGCACTCCATCTCAGCCTGGAGTAAAATATAACTGCTCACCGAAAAATTGTCATCAACCAGACCCTAAATATGCTGAATTTGCAGAAACTAAGCACAGATGGGGAGATCTTGATGTGAGCCGACAAGAGGCAGAGGCATTCATTCAATCATTCACACTTCCACTGAGCCTACGTCACTGCGGATACATGTAGCACAGACATGTCTGTACCCTGCCCTGACAACCGAGCTCTTCTTTACCGCCCAGTTTTCTAATTGAGCGAGGTGTCTGCCAAGGATCACACCAGTTGCCCAACCGGGGAAAACAGGATTATGAATTAAGCTTCCTGGTGACATAATAACAGCTTGATTTTTACACAGCACTTCATACTGCAGTTTCTAAGCACTGTGCATAGGAGACGTTACGATTACTCGACATAATGGTACTCATATTGCTGACCTTGGAAACATGGATGGCTGAGTGAGCCATGCATAGATTTGAACTTGTGGCCTTCAGAGCTAGCATCCTTGGCGACCATCCACCTTACTGTGTCATCCAGCTGACAATCCCTAAGGTATGCTCTAGACCGAGCCTCATACATAAGGGCCAGCGTATTGAGACCTTTCAGAAAAGGTGCCCTGCCTCTCTAGTGCCTGATTGGCCCTTTCGTCAGCCCAGTGTTTGCAATTGGACTCCACATCTGCCCGCACTTATAAAATAGAGCAATGCTGTGCATTATTGTCAAAATTAGGACATGTGACTGCTGCTGCATGTGTGTACATGTATGTAGAGGTATTTGTATAGCGAGAACTGATGTGAGCTGGAATGCTGACGTCAGTTTTCTAACTAGGTTTACACATCCAAGGGCTGGCAGAGCACCCCCCTTCTTCGTGCCAGGGGGTGCACGGAGAAGGCTTCCCGCCATTTCTGAGTTCAGATGTAATCATTATGTTAACTTGCTGCCCTTCCAGAACAGTATTAGCACATGCATGCAGAGAGAATCCTCAACTGGGAGAACTGTGCGGAGCTTGGGCAGAGATAGAGTGTGATAGGCTAATACACAATGTTGGGAAAAATTAGGGGGGCAGAGGGTAGCGTACAACTAACTCCAAGGAAAATATATATTTCACTTAAGTGTCATATTGAAAGCTTCTGGGGTATCCCGAACTAATGCAAGATGTCTGAGTGGCCCCGTTCCATCAGCTGATTGGTAGAACATCCTGCGAATGTTTCAGCACACACTGCACTTCCAAGGGACGGGCTCAGGATATATTTATCTATCTGATTATCCCAAGTGCACACCATTGGTCTGCATATTGTCCAATATGCCTCAGGGCATGCGGCACAAGAAAACGTAATGTTATGAATTCTGTTTCAGGCAGTGGGAAGCATTTCCCCCAGGGCACAAACCTGTTCTTCCACCAACCAGCTCTACTTCCAAACCCTTCCAGAGTTCCTAACCATATGATAAAATGCTTCAGAATGCTCTGAATTTTGGGCACCCGTATTGTTTTTTAGCCGGAAACTATGAGTACTAAAACACCTCTTCTGCGCTCTTTCAAGTGGAGGCAGTAATCCAGATGTTGGCACACACATGAGTTTGCCCTTGATTCAGATTTCAAGCTGAGGGACGTTACCACCTTTTCACCCACATATTTATCGCCGTGTAAAACTTGGAATGCTTGGAAAATGACACACATTCTGAGTTTTGCAGCTCAGATCTAGTAGCATGCTTAGTATCCCTCATTCTGAGGTATGAATCTCAAAATGATGTGGTAATAGCACAAGCGGTATGTCCCTGACCACTAGGTAGGCACTAAAATTAACAAAGAGCGGTATTTCTCAAAAAGTACCTGCTCCAGTCCCCATGTGTACTTGCATCGATTACAAATGCATTGAACTACAGACCAGAATAATACAGATGCGAGATGATATGGAGATGCGTTTGCACGCTAAAGCCTCCTTTAGCCCTGACGAAGTCATAGGACTAAAGGCCTATTTGACGAAACATGTTGGCGACGCAAGAGGGCTCATATAAACAGACATATATGAAGATGTGGGAGACTGCACTCTATGAAAATTGTTAAAGGATTTTATGCAGATGTGATTTTGAAAAGTATTTTACCCTGATGCAGTAGACAAAAATTGCGATGTTAAAATGGTGTGCCAGGAATTGAAATTTGACAGACAAGGCCAAGGTTTCAATGATTTTCTAAAAAAGAAGAGACGAGATTCATATCCTGGGCACAAAGGCAGTGAATTACAAGCTGAGGTGGAGCAATGGAAATGTGCTACCTTGATCTGCAGTTTGAATCCCAACAAAGTAAATTCTGTCTTTATTCCTTCCTAAATTGGTAAATCGACTGCCATGGAATTGAGTAAAAGTAACACCTATCATTCGCAGTGCCTACAAATGGTAAAAGTGCAGTATGCAGCACTATATCTAAAACAAGGCATTGCTATTATTCAAATGACTGGAAAAATAATTGTATCATATGGAGCTCTTATATATTCAAAATGTGAGATTTTTTTTTTAAACAGAAAACGAATTTAGTTATTTTTAAATTACATTTGTTTCCCTAACTCGGGTATAATTCGTACTGTTTTACAGGTGTAGTGCTGTTTTTTTCTCTCTATGTTGATACAAGAGAAGACAGCCAGCCCTAAATGCTGTTCCCCACAGATCCGGCCCACTTCGATCTCTGCATCATAGAATATTTTGGGTCCTGTATACCCTTGTGGTGAGCAAAACTGACGCATGCAGTTCATACATCAACTCATTTTCTTGCAGCATTTTCTAGCTCGCAATTCTTGCACTGTGCGGCCCTAGTGAATGGTTGGGGGAGACCTTCCTGGTAATGTCATTGGATTGTAGAGGAACCCACAGTTACCAACGATGCAAAGATCTGTTTCCTGGGCTGTAGCTGAGCTCCCTCAGGCGTTGCACTTTGAGAGTGAGGTGGAGTCAGTGATACCCGCCAGCGAGGGTGTTACACGCTAGGTGCACATGGCCCTTGTAGAGTGCCACTCCACTGTTATTTCAATATATCATTTCCTGTATGCAGTTTTTCTTTCTGCATATGTCTCTTTAAGTAAGTCGCTTAGCATCCACTGTACATCATTCTAACACACCTAAGCCAGGTGTGCACTATGTACAGCTGCAAACACGAAGCTCTTTATAGACTTGTTATCTTTGATGTGAACATTTACTGTTGTAAAGCGCTCTGATACCTTTGGGTCTAGCTAGTGCTATATAAAACTCTCAAATAAATAAATAAATTGCTTTCTTTTGCAGATTGCTTCACCTAGTTCCGTCGTCTAACTGGCTATCTACACAATCTGGTTAATACCAATTTAACTCCTAGCCCACCCTCCTTTACTACTTAAAGGCTGCCTTTCTGGACCTACCCACAACTCTTTCTATGCAAAAACGTCCGGTTTCTAAGCTCTCCTAGGCCTCTAAGTTAGAACCCAGCACTCTGATTGGCCAAAGCCCCAGAATTCTGAAGGCATTACTAAGCGGCATTGGCAGGCACCGTAAAATGCTAAAGGTGTTTTCGTCAGGAGATCACGTTTATAACAGCAACAATGTCCCATGGAGAAGGCACCACCTGGGAGAGAAACTTGGACACAGGGGGGACTTTTATAATATGTCGGGGAGCGAGGATGAGTGATGTCTCCTCCCTATGAGGGAAGAGGGCAGGAGCAAGAGCCTCCATCCGAAGTGACGTCAGTCAAGGTCGAAGGGCATGACAGGAGGAGAAGATGTCTGCATGGGAGCAAAGGTGGGAGCAACTTAAGAGCTGCTATCTACCCCCACCCCCCAGAACATGACACGTCCCAGTGGGGCCACGGGGGCGGTGTATGGATTGCTCCCTGGGGCAGGGGGGGGATGGGGGGTGGGCTTGGGTTTTCTGGGTGGTAAAACACCGCCATAACTAGGGTTCACTGCCGTGGCTCGTCACCCCACTGAGCCCCAGAGAGTTCCTCATTAAGGGTCTTCGGTTGCACCGTAGTCCTTCAGTTCTCCCCGGCAGGGCAGTGTCCCCTTGGTAATAATGCACGTTCCGTGATTGTAGCGTATTCTTGAAATTAGGGGGCCCCGAAGTTAGGTGGAACTCTATAGAGCAGGCAGAAACTCTTGAAAAAATGCCTTCACCCGCCTGTAACTAACATCTGCGGTCGTCCTCCCAGCTGCACACGCCTTCTGATCTTGTGCAAATCATACCGTCTGCAAGCAGGGCAGTGTCTACGCGGGGCTTTGTGAGCTGAGTCTGGGAACCTCTAGGGAATCACTAAAAACGGCGGCCCTCCTCCGAGACAGTGCTTGGATGGGCCTTGTGCAGAACAAAAGGCGCTACAGCCCCTTTGGAGACGAGGGACTCAGACATACACACATCCTGCGAAGAGTGAAGTGCATCCTTGCATGAATGCAACAACAAGCATTGTCTACGCAGCACTCAGCTCCATGCAGCCTGCCGCGTGCACTGCGTCACTTGTGGATGTGTTTGCCTTTCGCATCTTCTTCAAGCTGTTTCCCTTTTTCTCCGGCCGCCCCAACCCTTTCCTCTTCTCTTTCACCTCTCGGGTCCCCGTTCTCCTCGCAGCTTCCTATGTGTCCTTTCTTTCGCTATCTTATTCCTGAATTCACTACTTGCTGTTTGCTCTTCTTCCCTCCTTCTCCTTGTCTCCTCTTTCCTGCCTTCCCCTCATCACCAGGCTCTATGCTCCCATCTATTTCCTGCAGCCCGCTGACCCCTCTGACCCGGACAGTTGCTGCCTATAGAGCCTTGAGGCCTGGAATGTGCGCCTGTATTTTTACTCTGATCTCCCAGGCTGGTAATAGGTGCCCACCTGTGAGGGATTAACCTTGTTTCAAAGCTGCCAGACCCTGGTTGTGTTTGCACTGGGGGGAGACGATGCAAAGAATGCACCGACGCCCAGATGGCTGCTTCTCGGTGTCCACTCTTTACAGGAAAAGCGTCATTGTACGTGACTTCAATGGAAGACAGGAAGCTTGGAGGTTCAATCCTACAGCGCTCCATTGTAGAAGACATCTACATGTATGTATGTAGGGTGGTGAGTGACACTGTGCAATGTATAGTTCCAGAAACCATAGGGCGCTGTTTAGGGGGATGATTGACACAGTGTAACGCATAGTGCCAGAATCCATAGTGGGATGTTTAGGGAGATGATTGATACAGTGTAACGCATAGTGCCAGAATCCATAGTGGGATGTTTAGGGAGATGATTGATACAGTGTAACGCATAGTGCCAGAATCCTTAGTGGGATGTTTAGGGAGATGATTGATACAGTGTAACGCATAGTGCCCGAATCCATAGTGGGATGTTTAGGGAGATGATTGATACAGTGTAACGCATAGTGCCCAAATCCATAGTGGGATGTTTAGGGAGATGATTGATACAGTGTAACGCATAGTGCCAGAATCCATAGTGGGATGTTTAGGGAGATGATTGATACAGTGTAACGCATAGTGCCAGAATCCATAGTGGGATGTTTAGGGAGATGATTGATACAGTGTAACGCATAGTGCCAGAATCCATAGTGGGATGTTTAGGGAGATGATTGATACAGTGTAACGCATAGTGCCAGAATCCATAGTGGGATGTTTAGGGAGATGATTGATACAGTGTAACGCATAGTGCCAGAATCCATAGTGGGATGTTTAGGGTGGTAATTGACACTGGGCAAGACACTGTCCCAGAAACCACAATATACTCTTTAGGGCGGTGAGTGATACAGTGCAATGGATCGCATCTACATATAATGTCTGGACGATGGCTACACTAGCACTCAGAATATATAAAAATATACACACAATGTGCACCCTGCTCCCTCACCAGTGCCACCTACTAGGGGTTGCCACCCCAAAACGAAGGCACAAGCAGAAGATCCACAGTGCGGCCAAATGAATCCACTTCATAAAAACGCAACTTTTCCAATCTTGGATTTCCCTTTTTCCTCCGGTGACCAATTCAACCAGCCAAGAGTTAGTAAATGAAAGCCAGAAAAGATCTGCCCTCGGAATGCGGTGGTAATGGGGTATTAATCCTAAGTGCTCAGAAGCACATTTTGCTGCAACCAATCCACAAACCTTCCAAGCCCTCTCCAGAGAGTGCTTTCTAACCGGATCTAGCGGAGCCAGACTGATGCTCTTGTTTCAAATGGCCGAGCCAGGCTCTGTGTTGTGTGCCAGGCTCTGTGTCGTGTGCCGGGCTCTGTGTCGTGTGCTGGGTGTTGTTGTGTGCCAGGCTCTGTGTCATGTGCCGGGCTCTGTGTCGTGTGCCAGGTGTTGTTGTGTGCCAGGCTCTGTGTCGTGTGCCGGGCTCTGTGTCATGTGCCAGGTGTTGTTGTGTGCCAGGCTCTGTGTCGTGTGCCGGGCTCTGTGTCGTGTGCCAGGTGTTGTTGTGTGCCAGGCTCTGTGTCATGTGTCGGGTGTTGTTGTGTGCCAGGCTCTGTATCATGTGTCGGGTGTTGTTATATGCCAGGCTCTGTGTCGTGTGCCGGGTGTTGTTGTGTGCCAGGCTCTGTGTCATGTGTCGGGTGTTGTTGTGTGCCATGCTCTGTGTCGTGTGCCGGGTGTTGTTGTGTGCCAGGCTCTGTGTCGTGTGCCGGGTGTTGTTGTGGGCCAGGCTCTGTGTCGTGTGCCAGGTGTTGTGTGCCAGGCTCTGTATCGTGTGTCGGGTGTTGTTGTGTGCCAGGCTCTGTGTCGTGTGCCGGGTGTTGTTGTGTGCCAGGCTCTGTGTTGTGTGCCGGGTGTTGTTGTGTGCCAGGCTCTGTGTCGTGTGCCGGGTGTTGTTGTGTGCCAGGCTCTGTATCGTGTGTCGGGTGTTGTTGTGTGCCAGGCTCTGTGTCATGTGCCGGGAGTTGTTGTGTGCCAGGCTCTGTGTCGTGTGCCGGGTGTTGTTGTGTGCCAGGCCCTGTGTTGTGTGCCAGGTGTTGTTGTGTGCCAGGCTCTGTGTCATGTGCCGGGTGTTGTGTGTCAGGCTTTGTGTCGTGTGCCGGGTGTTGTTGTGTGCCCAGCTCTGTGTCGTGTGCCGGGTGTTGTTGTGTGCCAGGCTCTGTGTCGTGTGCCGGGTGTTGTTGTGTGCCAGGCTCTGTGTCGTGTGCCGGGTGTTGTTGTGTGCCCGGCTCTGTGTCGTATGCTGGGTGTTGTTGTGTGCCAGGCTCTGTATCATGTGTCGGGTATTGTTGTATACCAGGCTCTGTGTTGTGTGCCGGGTGTTGTTGTGTGCCAGGCTCTGTGTCATGTGTCGGGTGTTGTTGTGTGCCAGGCTTTCTGTCGTGTGCCGGGTGTTGTTGTGTGCCAGGCTCTGTGTCGTGTGTCGGGAGTTGTTGTGTGCCATGCAATGTGTTGTGTGCCGGGTGTTGTTGTGTGCCAGGCTCTGTGTCATGTGCCGGGTGTTGTGTGTCAGGCTTTGTGTCGTGTGCCGGGTGTTGTTGTGTGCCCGGCTCTGTGTCGTGTGCCGGGTGTTGTTGTGTGCCAGGCTCTGTGTCGTGTGCCGGGTGTTGTTGTGTGCCAGGCTCTGTGTCGTGTCCCGGGTGTTGTTGTGTGCCTGGCTCTGTGTCGTATGCTGGGTGTTGTTGTGTGCCAGGCTCTGTATCATGTGTCGGGTATTGTTGTATACCAGGCTCTGTGTTGTGTGCCGGGTGTTGTTGTGTGCCAGGCTCTGTGTCATGTGTCGGGTGTTGTTGTGTGCCAGGCTTTCTGTCGTGTGCCGGGTGTTGTTGTGTGCCAGGCTCTGTGTCGTGTGTCGGGAGTTGTTGTGTGCCATGCTCTGTGTTGTGTGCCGGGTGTTGTTGTGTGCCAGGCTCTGTGTTGTGTGCCGGGTGTTGTTGTGTGCCAGGCTTTGTGTCGTGTGCCAGGTGTTGTGTCGTGTGCCAGGTGTTGTGTGCCAGGCTCTGTATCATGTGTCGGGTGTTGTTGTGTGCCAGGCTCTGTATCGTGTGCCGGGTGTTGTTGTTGTGTGCCAGGCTCTGTGTCGTATGCTGGGAGTTGTTGTGTGCCAGGCTCTGTGTCGTGTGCCGGGTGTTGTTGTGTGCCAGGCTCTGTGTTGTGTGCCGGGTGTTGTTGTGTGCCAGGCTCTGTGTTGTGTGCCGGGTGTTGTTGTGTGCCCGGCTCTTTGTCGTGTGCCGGGTGTTGTTGTGTGCCAGGCTCTGTATCGTGTGTCGGGTGTTGTTGTGTGCCAGGCTCGGTGTCGTGTGCCGGGTGTTGTTGTGTGCCAGGCCCTGTGTCGTGTGCCGGGTGTTGTTGTGTGTCAGGCCCTGTGTCGTGTGCCGGGTGTTGTTGTGTGTCAGGCCCTGTGTCGTGTGTCGGGTGTTGTTGTGTGCCAGGCTCGGTGTCGTGTGCCGGGTGTTGTTGTGTGCCAGGCCCTGTGTCGTGTGCCGGGTGTTGTTGTGTGCCAGGCCCTGTGTCGTGTGCCGGGTGTTGTTGTGTGTCAGGCTTTGTTTTTTTTTTGTTTTGCTTTTTAATGATACATTTTTTTTTTCTCAGCAAGTAATACAGATACAGTCTCAGCAAGTGTACATAAATACATAAATAGCAGCATATGAATTTAACATGTTAACGAATATAATTAATGTACAAAGATACGAAAAGCAGCACTGATTCATCATACAGTCCAGTTTATAGTCAGACTCTGAGGTTTAACAGTAAGTACTTATTGGAACGCATCCAACCATGTCGTTAAGGCTCCCCATATCTTCCTCCCCTTCTTTTTAGCCTGAATGCCCTTGCGAGTATACAGAGCCATTTCAAAATGATATACATGTAAAAAACGCCCCTTCCATTGCTGAAAGGTCGGAGGTAAGCTATCTAGACATGATGAGGATATACACAGTCTAAAAACAATCATTGCAATAAAAAGCATTTCCAACCCAGGTCCCGAGACTGTCTTGTCCACACCTAATAGCATACGTTGCGGAGACGGAGTGATTTTGCTTTTCAATACCTCCCCCAGAAAGCCCACGATTTCTAATTCTAGCAGTCTTAAACAGGGGCAGGAGTAAAATATATGAACCAGATCCGCCTCCAACGCCTGGCATCTAGGGCACCTTGTCCCCGCCACGCCACCCCATTTCGCAATCTTTGCTGGAGTTACATAAAGATCAAACAACGTCTTATAATGTTGTGACTGCAGATTCAAAGCAAACACCATTGTGCCCCCTAGCTGCAGTGATTCCAAAAAGCCGGAGTCGGCAAGCTCAAATCTTTCCTGCCATTTCCCACACTGTTTCTCCAGATCATCAGGGACCAGTTCCATCAAACAGCCATATATCTGAGAAATGGAAGGGGCGGTCTTCTTTACCGTCATTTCCAGCAAAGGTATTTGATCGAAGCCAGCTATTCCCCCAACCTTTTTTTAAAAAAAATCCCTGATCTGCAGGTTTAAAAAAATCTCGTGGCCCAACATTAAATTTCCTGCAAATCACATCGAAGGGTGCCAGCAAATTCCCAGCAAGGAGATCTCCAAGCCTGCCTATCCCGTGACTGCCCCATCTATTAAAACAGCTATCATGAAATATACAGGGCAGTTGTTCATTCTGGATCAGGGGAGTATATCTGCTGTACCTGCCTACCCCAATCTTCTTCCGAACCATCGCCCAGTTCCTATATGCAGCATACAGAGTCTTAAAGCGGGTTCGCTTAAAGTAGCTGGGTTCAAAAAACGTCATTAAACATCCATGAGCAGCATTACCAATTAATAACTCATAGATGGATGGTACATGATTACCAGCGCCGTGCTCCATTGCCTGAGTGCTAAACAATACCTTATAACATTGCATAGCAGCAGCAAGGTAGTATAGTCTGAAGTTCGGGAGTGCCCATCGACCCCTCTCTCTGGGTAAACACATAAAGACATTGGCTCTTCTGGTTTTCCCATATGCCCTGTGTGTCAGGCTTTGTGTCGTGTGCCGGGTGTTGTTGTGTGTCAGGCTATGTGTCATGTGCCGGGTGTTGTTGTGTGCCAGGCTCTGTGTCGTGTGCCGGGTGTTCCTGGTGGAGCTTGGAGAAGGTGTCCGCTGTTTGCAGCACGGAAAGGATGAACCCTCATTGTGAGGCCCAAAGGCCTGGCACCTCTTGGCACACCCACTTGCTCCCCGAGTTCACAGTCCCATCTCACCCACACTGTGCTCTGGTGCTGAGAGGTGGTGCCACATATTGTGACCCTCACTCCAGGCTGCTACAGCCAGTCTCTGCCTCCAGGCCTGAGCTTTTCACCTACAAATCATAGATTTCAAATCTGTTAGTCTAATTCAATGGAGGCAAAACAAGACTCCAGCACCCAGAATGCACTAGGCTGTCTCACAAATGTTCAGTACTGGAAACAGTGTCTGCAATGACCCGGAGGGAGGGAGGTGGTCAGACTACTACCCTAGGCACACAGCTGTTAGGTCCTTACCTCTGAGACCGTATAGGAAATCCAGCACCGCCTCAAAGCGGCTTTTACAAGTGTGGGTCTCAAATTTTAAATCGGGGGTGGTCGTCAGTAAAGAGGCCGTGTCCACTGACCCTTTGCCAGAAGAGCTTACAGTGGTCGGGCTAATGGTCTGCTCTGGGAGACAGTTTCATGTGATGCGTGATGTGTCAAGTACACGCGTCATTACAACAGATACTGTTGTGAGTGATGAGGCACCCTGGAGGGGGCTGTGGTGGAGCTGAAATGATGCCCTTTGTTTGTGGTCATGCTGCTGTCATGTGGTCATGAGGCTGGCGCGCGCTTCTTATGAATGTGCAACTGACGTGTAGGCCCAGGGCTGTTGCAGACCGGAAGTGCTCGCCCCATTGACTTGCACGCTTTCAGCCGGGTCCTTTCTGGTGTGCTTCCAGAAACCAGCATCTTTATGAGATGTCACCACCCCTGACCTTTGCACTTTGGTCATCAGTAACTCTTCACTCTCTATTAAGCTCCAGGCTTTGTTGTTCTTATACCAGTTCCGTGCTCTAGACCAGAGAGTGCGTGTTAATGACGCAGGCGAGAGCTCTTAAAGAGCCCGGTTTGATTATAATTGAACGGGTGCACCCTCTCTCAGATCCCTTGGGCTGTGTCTGTGCTCAGATGTCAAATAATGTTCGACTTCCACTGTGCAGGACTCTGTTACTTTTTAGATGGGTGTGTCCTGTGTACACACACAAAAAATCTGACCAGAGCCTGATAACCTTATTTAATTTATGGATCATGTAACCCCCATATCTTGCAGAAAGGTTTTCTCCAGCACACAAAATAAAGAAAAGGCTATATTAGAAGCCTTACAAAGTGCTGTATTGCCCCATTGTGGTGTTCACAGTAGAAAAGATGCAAGCTCTGATCATCCGATTGGTTGAATCCACTGCTCACCAGACAAGAAATGCCATCACTGAAGATGCTTATTGGAAGCTGCACTAGAACTGGCACAAGTCATCAGGAATGTGATTGGTTGACCACCCCCTGTTCACAGGGGAACACGTCCATGTATTGAAGGTGGTTATTCAGCTGCTAGGATCCGTGAAGCCAGCTCTTCATATGTACAGACTGTGGCCGTCTGAGATCTGCTCAGGCGAGTGAGGCACTGTGGACTCCTTGGTCAGACTGGGCATTAGTCATATGGTCTCGTATTGCAGAGTGCCAGCCCATACCTGGTAAAGGCCCCCCATTGCCCCCCTCCACAGGCCCCCCCATCACCTCTTTTGGCACAGACAGCACACAACACTTTCTTTTGGAAACTCTTTGGGTTAGGGGTCATAAAACCCCCAGCCGTATTTATTACATAACAAAATAAACAATATCACATATAAAAACTTTCAACATCACTTTTACAAAGTAATATGCAGAAACCCCATAACACCACATACGGTATTATTTACAATTTGTTGAGTGGCTCACCTTAACATAGACTCATGATCTAGTCTTGTCCCTGTGTATCCTGCATTGAGCCAACGAGCGAGATCATGACTGGTCCATCTGTGGGGTCCCCCCGGAGTGATCTTGGGCATGGGGCCCGTCTGCCCGCCAGGTTACCTACCTCTGGCACCCCCTACACCCCCAATATCCCCCACAAGGACCTGTGCTGGTATCTTTGGCACCCACAAGCCTGTGCAGGGATTTGCCGTAAAGGCCTGTTGGCAGCGTGCACCCACACCCCCGCACCCTTTAGCCGACTTGCTGGTACCATCCCCTGGAGGGCCCTGGGAGACTGCTAACCCCACGTATCCCAAGTATAAAGGATGCCTTCTATAGATCGTAAGAGAGCGGTGAAAGAGACCGCTTAACTGCTCCGCCGTCCCTTTTAAAGGTGCGGGATCCAGCGCTAAGCAGTTCTAAGGCGACTTGGAAGCGTTTAACCGCTTCCAGTCGTTGCGCGCCTGCCGACCAATGCCTGTCCTGCTTGTAGGCTGGTGCTGGAAGCGTCATACGCCATTGCCGCCAGCCCCATGGGCAGGCACCGGCATCCCACCATAGGTGCCGGGGCCCCTTGGCACATCCTCTACAATTGCCCCTTCCAATGGCTGACACAAATTATTCTGATGAGCCACCGGTCTGCGGGGGCAAGATCTCTCGGTCACTGCCTCTTCACATTGCCCTCCATTTTCTGAAATGCTTGAGCTGTTGCCGGTACAGCTCATGCATGTTGCAAAATGTCACTGCTTTCAAAAGGAATCACTCTGTCAAACAAGAGGAAATAAGTGACAAAGGGAGAAAGAAGGTGCAACGGTGATAAAGAGACATACTGTAGGCTGGTGTTAAAAATAGGCGTGATGTAGAATCAAGTCTAGGCAGCAATAGTATTTGGCATTCGAGGCATTCAGCGGCAGCTCTCTCGGGCTCTAAGAAATATTTTGGGCCTTTTCACATATTTTTAGGTCTGGGTTTTGGCAGCACAGCTGTCAGACATTCCTGTTCCTTACATTAGTCATAGAGTAGGCTTTGGGTAAGCCCCTTTCAACCATTGGTATTCTCCGACCAGCCTCTTTCAGCCATTGGCTTAAGATTTTGCCAATCGTGTCTTGGCCGGCCCTGTTGAGTATTCCCCTCTCACGAATGCTATTGGCTGTTAGTGTGTCTCCTTTGCCTTTCCTCAAGTGCTTACATTGAACGACATGAGGGGCCATACTTTACAACAACAGCCCTCTCTGACCTCTGCTCCTGGCTCCCTTGTCATTGGCGGGCTGCCTCAGAACATATGGCCAGGTACTGCCTATACCCCCTCCTCCCTTATCTTACCCGACAGATAGATAGCTGAGACGAGTTTGGATGAGGGGTCGTAAACCCCCGGACATATTTATTAACATAAAATTACCACATAGTTAATATACATATTTACAAAATGTTTACGCAGAAAATACTTAATGACATTGATTACATTGATACTTACAGATGTCAGATGCCTAACCTTAACATATCTCTAATACAAAGGTATTCCTATCCGAATCTAAGTTATCTCAACATCAATAAATAGCATACAATTAAATTTTCTGCGTAATAAAAATTTGAGCCTACGGCAAGGTCAATAACTGGTGTCAGATCCTTATCAAATAATGCCACGCCCTCCTACCGGAGTGCGCATGCGCAGAGGGCCCGTTCACCGTGAGGGTACTTCCCCCCGGTTACCCTCGTACGTTCTGTATAATATCTCCATAAGGGGCCCTTGCAGTTCTGCGCCGTTTACTGGTGCCATTGTCCACGTGCGGGGTGGCCCACTCGCCTAGGGAAAGCGTTACTCCCCCCTCCCCCGCACCCATCCAGCCACCGGCTGTAACTGCCCCTGGAGTTCTAAGAGAGACCACTTGTCCCTCCCCCTTGGGCGAGCCCATTCAAGAATGGCGCCGCCCTCAAAGGACCTTAAATTTACTGCTCACCAATCATGACCTTACTGCCTGACCAAGTAATAGCACTAAATAGGACGTTAGATGACCTGAAAATAAACAGATGCCTTTCGAGCCACGAAAGAGAAAACAACACATACCACACTTTATACAGTACTTGTTTGAACCTGTCAATAAAACCAAAAACTTCATTAAACCCTCAAGACTCCTTAGCTTCAGGGGATGGTGGGTGGGGAAAACAGATTAACAGCCTCCTAGCGAGGCTGGTGTGGGAAGCTGGAGGAGCGGGGGGCAACAGAGGCCGATTCCCCCGCTCCCTCGCCTTTTAACCCTTTCTTCGGGCCAAGGCGTGACCCGGAAGTGATTGTAATCACTTCCGGGTCACACCCTGACCCTTGACCAATTGCTGGCGAGGTGGGCCCGTCGCGTCACTCCTGGCGCGACAGGGCCCGCCTCTCTGGTCATTCGGGGCCGGCACGACCGCCATAACTTCGGCGTGGCCGATGCCGGCCCCGCCTTTCTTGGGGTGGTGGGGCGGGGGGAGGGATGAAAAACATAAAAAATAAACTTACCTTCTTCTTCGCCGCCGCATGTCTCTCCTCCGTCTTCTTCTCTGCTGCACCGGAAGCACCCAGGCGCCCGGACTCTCCCCGCCAACCGCGATGCTGCATGAGCCTGTTTGGCTGCTCAGACAGGGACTGGGAGGCTGTGCAACACAGCCCAGTGGAGAACATGCCAAGTGCGCATGAGTGCTTCCGGCCAAGCCGTCATGCGCACTTAGGGAGGGAGTGCAAATCACTCCTGCTCCCTCTGATGGCGGGGATCCCAGCCCTGCCCCGCCCGGCCTGGCTGGAGTTGCAAAGTAAAATAAAATGATAACTTCTCGTTATTATCATTTTATTTTTATTTTCCACTGCTCAACGAGCAGTGGGGCGACGCTCTTCTGCCTTAGTGGAGGAGCCGCCACTGTCCCTTCCATGTGGCTCAGTCTAATGTGCTAATCCTGCTTGTGTTATCACATTAAACCCAGACCCTCTGGCTTTGCTAATGCTTGTTTCACGTAGTATGCTCTGCCACCTCCCTGTCTGTGTTTCTGTGTTACTATCCAGTGATCAGAGAGGAGAGGGGACACCATAGCAGGGTACAGGTGGCACACCGTGGGCCGCAGGGCAGAGTGTCACTGCTTAGCAGAGGCCTGCTGCCCAGCAGAAGTTTGATCCAGTTGTGGGGCCCCCTTCTCTTTCCTCCCTTGCATGGGGCCCCTGCCTTCACCAGGGCTGTGTCTGTAAGCCTAGGTGGCTGGTCACAGGGGTCAGGGCCTGTGAGCTGACCAGTGACCTGCAGCAGAGATGAAAGGGGCAGTAAGTGGGTGGGCTGGGGGCAGACTTACATTGTTTACTGAGCTCCTTAGCACATCATCACTCAGGCGTGAAACATGGAGACAGGCGCCCTGTGCACAGCAGCAGCACAGGGGCCCAGGGTCAGCACCAGCTGATACTCATTGTTTTCAAAGCCTTGGTGGCACAATGCACCCGCATGAATGCCACAGCCGGGGGGGGGGGGGGGGAGATGAGTGTGCACAGAGACAGCACAGGGTAAGAATGAAGACGGGCATCGCGTCCTGAACCTTGCCATGGCCACCAGGAGCTGGTGACCCATCAGCTGTCACTCATCAAGCGTGAGTCTCCCAAAGGACAGCCGCCTCCTACCTAGAACACACTGACTTTTCATCTATGGGGTTCACCCACACTCCTGAAGCCCTTCGGGCATGTTGTCTTTGCACCTGCGGTTCTAGGTACTTTCAGGGCCTGAGACAAAGGGGGTCACCGGCTGAGAATCATGTTTATTCAGTGCTTTATATGGAAATGTAAAAGCGCAGGTACTTACTCTTTAGAGTACCAATTTGCTCCTGAGAAGTGCAGGCACTCTCCCATTAGATGTATTGCAGCAGTGCTGAGAAGTACAGGTACTCTCCCCTTCAAATTTAAGAAGTGCATGTACTCTCTTTTTAGAGCACGTTTGCTGCTGGGGAGTGCCTGTACTCTCCCATTAAATGTCTTGCAGCAGTGCTGAGAAGTGCCGGTACTCTCCCATTAAATGTCTTGCAGCAGTGCTGAGAAGTGCCGGTACTCTCCCATTAAATGTATTGCAGCAGTGCTGAGAAGTACAGGTACTCGCCCCTTCAAATTAAAGAAGTGCAGGTACTACTTTTTAGAGTACCTGTTTGCTCTTGAGAAGTGCCGGTTCTCTCTCATTAAATGTATTGCAGCAGTGCCGAGAAGTGCAGGTACTCTCCCATTAAATGTATTGCAGCAGTGCTGAGAAGTGCCGGTACTCTCCCATTAAATGTATTGCAGCAGTGCTGAGAAGTGCCCGTACTCCCCCATTAAATGTCTTGCAGCAGTGCTGAGAAGTGTCGGTACTCTCCCATTAAATGTATTGCAGCAGTGCTGAGAAGTGCCGGTACTCTCCCATTAAATGTATTGCAGCAGTGCTGAGAAGTGCCGGTACTCTCCAATTAAATGTCTTGCAGAAGTGCTGAGAAGTGCCGGTACTCTCCCATTAAATGTATTGCAGCAGTGCTGAGAAGTACAGGTACTCTCCCCTTCAAATTAAAGAAGTGCCGGTATTCTCTATTTAGAGTACCTGTTTGCTCTTAAGAAGTGCTGGTACTCTCCCATTAAATGTATTGCAGCAGTGCCGAGAAGTGCCGGTACTCTCCCATTAAATGTATTGCAGCAGTGCCGAGAAGTGCCGGTACTCTCCCTTTAAATGTATTGCAGCAGTGCTGAGAAATGCAGGTACTCTCCCCGTCAAATTAAAGAAGTGCAGGTACTCACTCTTCAGAGTACCTGTTTGCTCTTGAGAAGTGTCAGTACTCTCCCATTAAATGTATTGCAGCAGTGCCGAGAAGTACAGGTACTCTCCGATTACATGTATTGATGCAGTGCCAAGAAGTGCTGGTACTCTCCCCTTCAAATGAAAGAAGTGCAGGTACTCACTCTTTAGAGTGCCTGTTTGCTGCTGAGAAGTGCTGGTACTCTCCCATTAAATGTATTGCAGCAGCACTGAGAAGTGGCAGATGAGGTGGAAGAAGGGAGAGAAGGAGGTACGGAGGGTTTAATGAGAAGGGGGATGAGGCGGAGGAAGGGAGAGAAGGAAAGGAGAGAAGGAGGTACGGAGGGTTTACTCCACGGCCATGACTTACCCTTTCTTTATATGGGGACTGTGCATTATTTGTTTAAATTACTTCTTGCTCTCTTTGCACCCAGTGGTGTGTGTCCGTCCACAAGGGCATCTTTTAGGGACTGGGAGGAGTCACATTTGATAGTCCCACCTTTATATCACTGTCGAATCCCTTTATGCTGTTTGTAACCCTTGTGAATTGACTAACCTAAACCTGATTATTGGTAGTTTTGAAATAAGTGCGCCTTTAGCGTTGCTGGTTTCTGTGGTGTGATACCAGACGAACATCTGACAGATATTGTGGCCTAAATGTTGTCCACAAAGTATCGACGCCCCATTGTAGTAAAGAACAGAAAATCTACGCACAATGGGACAATATTTTTGTAAACGATATTTAGAACACAAAATGTACATAATATGGTCTTTCTGTGCACAATATCTAATGTACAACTGTTTTTCTTTCAGTTTCTCTTTATTAAAAGACGCGCTTGTATGAGAACCGTTTTGTCAACAAGTTCAAACGTCACGTGGTGTTACTTCCTATGACGTCATCAGGAAGCGTTTGATCACCTTCACTATCTCATTGTTTTCTGTGACGTGACCATGTTTAGCTCAGTACTTATCAGGAGAGTTGTGCGACAGGAGGTGCTTGGCATCTGCCGCGGCTGCTCTCATTGACCTTTGACCCTGTCCTGGAGTGTTGCGCAGTGAATGGACCATGTTTGTGCCCAGCCCAAGGCCTTGCCTGATGGCTCTGCTGGCGCAGCTTCCATCCTCTCAGATAAGGTGGGCATTGCTGTTTGTCCGCGGAGATAAAGAGTCTTCCAGTCCTGGGGCCTCTCTCTATCTGACCTTCCCACTTTCTTTAATGAGGACTTATTTCCCAAAGTCTGTATTTCATCAGCGCAGACACTGATAAAGCCAGTAGGCAGGGGTTTTGTTGGAGGTTTATGTAGTAAAATAGATTATTTAAAATATACAGGTTTATATAGAAAGGTGTAAAGATGAGGCTCACAACGAAGCGTAGGTGGAGATTGTTTATTAAGATATAAACATATCATAAACCCACCAGTGCGGAAAACGGAGCACCTCCAGCACCAGTAAACTCAGCATACATAATGCCCTTACACATTCTAACTGGTGACCTAGCAACCAACAGTTCTACAAACTCTAGGGACACGAGAGCAGTGACATACTAAAGATTCCACTCAACATGTTCCCTCTTATTATTATTTTTTTTAAAAGGAAAGGGGAAAAGGAAAAGTAAAGAGTGAGAAAGAGAGAAGAATGAGAAAAACAAAGAAAGGTGAGAAAGAGAAGAGTAAAGGAAAAGGAAATTACTTTAATACAAAATCATCAAATTTCTTGGGTAACTTAACAACTCTTTTCAAGCAAGTATCAGATTTGACATTTTCAAGAGTTAACTCCTTAGAGTAAGAAACATCATGAGCATGAAGATCTGAAATAGCATGAGATTTGACAACAGAATCGGATGACTCTAAACATGAATTAGAATCAAAGTCAGAAGAATTTCCGACCACACGTGTATCAACATCAGCATTATCCACACTGGGAACCCCAGATCCAAACTTCTCTTTAGAAGCTTTCAAATCAAAAAGAGGATCATCAGAGTTCATCACATTAAACATTTTCTCTTGACCCGGTTTAAGAAGAACTATGGAACTTTTGTTCCACCAACCTCTTTTGTGTAAAAGAACAGCACTGCCAGAAACATGAATGACCCGTACAGGATCAGTAAATTTAGAAGTACCTTTGCGTTGTAAACCAGGCTTAATAATACAAACCCAATCCCCTGCACCAACAATTTTAGATTTGGTTCTATGTACATCATCATGGTATGCTTTGTTTTTTAAGGCAGCTTCATCTAAATTTTCTTAACTCTGTCTACAACCTTCTCAAAATCCTTGTGAACAGTAAAATCACAACAAGGCGAAATAAGAGTACCACTCTCTCTTCCCTCATTAAATAATAAGGGGAAACACCCGTGACAGAGTGAGGTGTAGTATGGTAGGACCAAAGCTTCTCTTTAAGAAAATCAAAACATTCCTCTTACTCTCAAGAGCAGACTGTATGCCCTCTTTAATGAATCTGTTGGCTCTTTCCACTTGGCCATTTGCTTTTGGACAATATAGAGGAGCCCTTTCAGCTTGAATACCACATTTTTAAGAAATTCAACCATTTTGGATGAAATAAATTGAACTCCATTGTCAGACATGAGTAACTTGGGAAAACCTTCCATTTGAAAAACTTTTTCCAAAAACTTGATGACCACATCAGTGTTGGGATTCTCAACAAAATTAAAATAAATCCATTTTGAAAAATTATCAACCAACACAATCAAAAATCTATATTGTCTGCCTAAAGTATCATAGGGCCCTGAAAAATCAATGGATACCTTCTCCCACGGTCCTTTGGGGTTCTCTCGTAAACCAACCGGTTCACTAGACATTTTGCAATGTTTGTCCGACCTCACACAGACAAAACAAGCATCAACAAATTTGTCAACAGAGGCGTCCATACCAGGCCACCAATAATGTTGTCTAAGTGATCTCTTGGTACTAGAGACACCATTATGACCATAATGAGCCAATTTAATAAGTTTAGATCTAAGACCCATTGGAGGGATAATTAAGTCATGTCTGACTAAAAACCCATTCTCGATACTGAGCTCACTAGATACCTGTGCATAACTGTGCAATCCTGTCTCAAGATTCCTAGTAGGTGGCCAGCCTTGAACAAGAAATTGCTTGACCTTATTAAGCAAAATGTCCTCATCCGAAAACTTGATCCATTCAGCTTCTGAAACTTTACCCTCACAACTGTGCAAAATGTCCACCAATGCAACAACACACTCATGATGATCAATATTAGACTCATCATTGACATTTTTAGCTGGCAACCTAGACAAACAATCAGCTGTAATGTTTTTTCCTCCAGGAATGTGTAGGATCTCAAAATTAAACTCTTGCAATCTGGCAATAAGTCGAATAAGTCTAGAAGAAGCTTTTCCAGAACGTACACCATCCATCATATACACTAATGGCTTGTGATCCGTGACCAATTTAAAAGGTTTTCCCCATAAAAATTCTTAAACTTCTCTACAGCCCAGACACAGGCAAGAGCTTCTCTCTCAATAGTACTGTAATGTAGTTCAGCACCCCTCAAAGCTCTAGAAATAAAAGAAATGGTCCTTTCTTTGCTATCCACAAATTGACTAAAAACAGATCCTAACCCAATAGAACTGGCATCCACAGTAACAACAGATTCTCCATTGGGGTCAAACGTTTTAAGAGCGGGAGCTCGTGAAATGAGTGTTTTGACTTTTTCAAAAGCATTGTTGTGATCATCTGTCCATACAAAAGATACACCTTTCCTGAGCAATTGCCTCAGAGGTTCAACCACTAGAGCATACCCCTGCACAAATCTGGCATAGTATTCTCCGAGTCCTAAAAAGGATCTCAAAGAATCTTTATCATATGGCTTTATGACATTGTTAAGAGCGCTGATTAAATCTACCTTGGGAGAAATGCCCTCACAAGAAATTTTGTGTCCTAAATAATCAATTTCCCTCACACAAAATTTGCATTTCTCTTTGCTAACAGTCATGCCTCTGTCATCTAGTTTGGTAAGAACTTTATCTAGTATGGAATCATGCTCATCATGAGAGTTAGCAAAAATAAGGATGTCATCCTGGAATGCTTGGACCCCAATAAGATCTTGAAACAAAATGTCAACCAATTTTTGAAAAACGCTAGCTGCGGAAGCTAATCCAAAAGGCATTCTCAAAACCTATACACTCCAAAGGGAGTGACAAAAGCTGTTAAATCTTTAGAATCCTCATCCAAGATTACCTGATGATACGCCGACTTAAGATCGACAATAGAAAAATATTTAGCATCATTGACAGCCATGAGTAATTCTTGAATCCTGGGAAGGGGATGACTGTCAATGATAATGTTCTTATTGAGCGATCTTAAATCAACACACAGCCGTAAATCGCCATTTTTTTTAAGAGCGATCACAATAGCCGAAATCCACTCAGAGCTATTGGTAGTTTCAATTATGCCTTCTGCACATAAATTGTCAAGATGCTCTTTAAGTTTTGACGAACCCCTAATGGTACCATACGTACCTTGTGCTGTACAGGTATGGCACCTTTTTTTAACTTGATGTGATGAGAAAAACCCTTCACACAACCAACTTTATCTTCAAACACAGCGTTATGTTTTGTTAATATGATATTAGTACTTGAATTTTGAGTTGCAATTTGATTAACATAAATGTCCCTTGGTCTAATTGGAGTATCAGTACCTGGACATAACATTATACCCAACTTGCCTAAATCATACCCACCCAACAATGTTCTTACCATTGACTGCTACATAAATTTTTGTGAAAATGCAGCGTCCCTGAAAATTTAAATTATCCTCAAAGAAACCTAACATTTCAATGTCGAAATTGCCAAACGCTTTGGGATTGACATCCGTAACTTTAAGTTGCGTACCTTTCCATTTTTCTTCAAAAGTAACATCAGAAATGACAGTAATAGGAGAACCGGAATCAGCCATTACCTCCAATGTGATATCGCCAATATGGACTTCACCCAAAGGTGCTTTGAAACTAACACCAACCATATTGACATTATTCATGGGATCATACAGGGTAATAATCATATTCTCAAGATCATTAGTCATCTCACTAACAGAATTCACATTTACATTAGTACTATAAGCATTTGTGCCGCCTTCTATGCGTTCTTACATAAAGTTTGAAAATGGCCAACTTTATTGCATTTAGAACACCTTCTCCTGATGGCTGGGCATTCCGTGTTGTTTGCAAGATGGAACTTGGAACCACACCTGTAACAAGAAGGTTTAAAAGGCGTAGCAACATTGTTAGCTTTAAACACCTTCTTGCCAACTTGAATAGCACACACAGGATTGTTGACCTCACCCTCCTCAGATGATAACACTTTAGATGACTGTATAGATCTTTCAATACCTTTGGCTATATCCAAGATTTCATTTAACGTGGGGTTACGACAGGCCAATAATCTTTCTTGTATTTTTTTAGAGTCGCAATTGAACACAAATTGATCTCTTATACAAACATCAACATGAGATCCAAATTCACAATTGGCAGCAAGCACCCTCAATGCTGCTACATATTGTTCGACAGTTTCATCTGCAAACTGTTTCCTCTTGTGAAAAGCATGACGTTCAATTAAAACATTAGGTTCTTCAGTAAATTGTTTTCCTAACCTAGCAATGGCTTCCCTGAAAACATCCCAAGAGTCACCTGCTCCCGATGGTGCTGCAATAGGAGGTAATTTTTCAAATATTTCAATTGCAGCAGATCCCAAATAAGTAAATAAAAGCGCATGTTTCCTTTCAGCAGAAAACTCTTTACCATCAATTGCCACAATATAGTTCTCGAAAGATTTGTACCATTTCTTCCAGACTAAAGTGGGTTTTCCAGGTACACTCAAAAATATTGATGGTTGATTGCAGACTTGTGACGCAGCCATGACTGAATAAAATTATACTTGTAAGCAAAATAATATGTAGAGAAAAAAATAAGAAAAAAAATTGAGCTTACAAATAAAATAGTCAAAAGCTTAGTACAACCTCAAAGTGTGTGCATCACTGAAGTTGACACACATGAAATATTAAAAGCGCGCATTGCATGTAGTATTGTAGCATTCAAATATGAATGATCCAGATGTATGCAGTCATGAAGGTGAATGAAACAAAATCCGCTTCTGAATATTCACAAAACCCCTTAAAAGAAAAGTGTTTACCTTAACAAGCCTGCGGTGAAACACTAAAGGGCAGGAGAGATCAAAGTGTGTGTATCACTGATACACTGCGTGACACACTGCAGGACGAGTTGCTGCTGAAAAGCAGATATGCCGGGATAAACAAATCCAAAATGGCCGTCACGCACAGCGTGGTGTGACGTTTGTTTTCCAGAGGAAATAGGCCTTGTTACGGTAGCGTGTGGCGAGGCAGGATTGACGTAGCAAAGAACGTCAATGACGAGCACATCAGCGCGAGTAAGGTGGAAGAGCTCGCGCAGGGCCCGCTTCAACCGTCAACCGCCACAGCATACTGTCAAAGGTAAGGAAATACCTTAAAAATAGAGAAACTCCTCAAAACGGCAGCGGTTCGGTAGGAAGATGCAGACACACACCAGCGGAACTTCACAGGGATCAGGCAGCAGTAGGAAAAGCTCTTTTCCGCCGATGTAGACGCGTGCAGAGAGTAGTCTCAGTTCTTTCCTTCACAGTGGGTTGAATCCCAGTCGTCGCCAATGTAAAGATGAGGCTCACAACGAAGCGTAGGTGGAGATTGTTTATTAAGATATAAACATATCATAAACCCACCAGTGCAGAAAACGGAGCACCTCCAGCACCAGTAAACTCAGCATACATAATGCCCTTACACATTCTAACTGGTGACCTAGCAACCAACAGTTCTACAAACTCTAGGGACACGAGAGCAGTGACATACTAAAGATTCCACTCAACAAAAGGGCTGTCGGACGTGCTTTCTGTGTTGTAGTATATTTTATAAACATCAACATGGATCTGAAGTTTGAAATAGAAAAGCAAAGCATCAAGTCACAGGACCAGGATTTGCCACCATTTATTATGTATTTCCTTTTTTGCTCCGGCGCAGCTGTGTGGGCCAGCAGTAGTCTGGTAGCTTGCTCGAGCAGACACATGACTTCTCTGCAGGTGTCATTTGTTTTGTAACCCTCCAGGTATTATGATATTCTGGCTCTCATACCTCCACGAGAAGCAGCTCACCATGACAGGCAGTATTAATGAGTTTATAGGTCTATTTCTTAGCCAATGAGTGACTTTATAAATATCAGTCTTTACACTATCTTAGAACGCTTGTAAGTCAGTATATCGTAGACAAATATATTGTCTGACATAAATATCTTGTCATTAGCAAAACTATTGTCCCATTGGGAGTAGATTTTCTATTATTAACTCCAAGGAGGCTGGTTTTTTATCCGTATATTTAGGGCACAGTATCCTGTTCTGACTGCTATATTCTGATCCCACATCCTTGGGAGGGTCTTGTATAGAAGAGCGATAAACCTCTTAGGGTTGCAGTGTACAGTTAAATGCACAAGTGTGGGTTAGTGTCAGCATTCACTCCAGTGTGGTGGGTTGTATCCACAGGATGCAGTGCAGTGTAGTGGGTTACTGTCTTGGGGTCGCAGTGTACAGTTGAATGCACAAGTGTGGGTTAGTGTCAGCATTCACTCTAGTGCGGTGGGTTGTACCCACAGGATGCAGTGCAGTGTGGTGGGTTACTGTCTTGGGGTTGCAGTGTACAGTTGATAGCACAAGTGTGGGTTAGTGTCAGCATTCACTCCAGTGTGGTGGGTTGTATTAATAGTTTACAGTTCAGTGTGGTGGGTTACTGTCTTGGGGTTGCAGTGTACAGTTGAATTTCACAAGCGTGGGTTAGTGTCAGCATTCACTCCAGTGAAGAGTGTTGTATTCATCAGGATGCAGTGCAGTGAGGTGGGCTACTGTCTTGGGGTTGCAGTGTACATTGAATGCACATGCTTAGGTTTGTGTCAGCATTCCCTCCAGTGTATTGGATTGTATCCACAGTTTGCAGTGCAGTTAGGTGGGTTACTGTCTGAGTGTTGCAGTGTACAGTTGAATGCACAAGCGTGGGTTAGTGTCAGCATTCACTCCAGCGTGGTGGGTTGTATTAACAGTTTACAGTGCAGTGAGTTGGGTTACTGTCTTGGGGTTGCAGTGTACAGTTGAATGCACAAGCGTGGGTTAGTGTCAGCATTCACTCCAGTATGGTGGATTGTATCCGCAGGATGCAGTGCAGTTTGGTTGGTTACTGTCTCGGGATTGCAGTGTACAGTTGAATGCACAATAAAGGGTTAGTGTAACCATTCACTCCAGTGTAGTAGGTTGTTTCCACAGGTTGCAGTGCAGTGAGGTGGGTTACTGTCTTGGGGTTGCAGTGTACATTGAATGCACATGCGTAGGTTCGTGTCAGCATTCCCTCCAGTGTATTGGATTGAATCCACAGTTTGCAGTGCAGTGAGGTGGGTAACTGTCTTAGGGTTGCAGTGTACAGTTAGATGCACAAGCGTGGGTTAGTGTCAGCATTCACTCCAGTGTAGTAGGTTGTATCCACAGGATGCAGTGCAGTGAGGTGGGTTACTGTCTTGGGGTTGCAGTGTACATTGAATTCACATGCGTAGGTTTGTGTCAGCGTTCCCTCCAGTGTATTCGATTGTATCCACAGTTGTCAGTGCAGTGAGGTGGGTTACTGTCTTAGGGTTGCAGTGTACAGTTGAATGCACAAGCGTGGGTTAGTGTCAGCATTCACTCCAGTGTGGTGGGTTGTATTAACAGTTTACAGTGCAGTGTGGTGCGTTACTGTCTTGGGGTTGCAGTGTACAGTTGGATGCACAAGCGTGGGTTAGTGTCAGCATTCACTCCAGTGTGGTGGGTTGTATTAACAATTTACAGTGCAGTGCGTTACTGTCTTGGGGTTGCAGTGTACAGTTGGATGCACAAGCGTGAGTTAGTGTCAGCATTCACTCCAGTGTGGTGAGTTGTATCCACAGGATGCAGTGCAGTGAGGTGGGTTACTGTCTTGGGGTTGCAGTGTACATTGAATGCCCCCTTCATTATTTCAGCAGTGTCTGAGGAGTGTTTCATCAGAGTCTACTGTGGCGTCTGCTCAGGGATCACAAATTAAAGAGACACCTGTAATCAGGCCCTGAGTGTTGCTGGGATGCAGTGGAGTGTGGACATGGTGTGTTGGGTGTGTTCATAGTACGCAGTGCAGTGTGGTTGATTATAGCCCTGAAGGTACTGTGCTCTTTGGAGTATTGGTCTAGTGCTCCTAGGCAGGCGTGTAAAAGGCTAGTTTCCCTAGAATACATTGTAGACGCTTGTGTTACTGACCCGACAAGCAGAAGTGTCATGGACTGGTATTAGTGGGATGCAGTGTGGTGTGGTAGATTGGTGTTCTTAGGTTGCACTGCAGTGTGGTAGATTGGTGTTCTTAGTATGCAATGCAGTGTGGTAGATTAGTGTTCTTAGAATGCAATGCAGTGTGGTAGATTGATGTTCTTAGGACGCAGTGCAGTGTGGTAGATTGGTGTCCTTAGGATGTAGTGCAGTGTTGTAGATTGGTGGTCTTAGGATGCAGTGCAGTGTGGTAGATTAGTGTCCTTAGGATGCAGTGCAGTGTTGTAGATTGGTGTTCTTAGGATGCAGTGCAGTGTGGTAGATTGGTGTTCTTAGGACGCAGTGCGGTGTGGTAGATTAGTGTTCTTAGGATGCAGAGCGGTGTGGTAGATTGTTGTCCTTAGGATGCAGTGCAGTGTGGTAGATTGTTGTCCTTAGGATGCACTGCAGTGTGGTAGATTAGTGTTCTTTAGATGCAGTGCAGTGTGGTAGATTGTTGTCCTTAGGATGCACTGCAGTGTGGTAGATTAGTGTTCTTAGGACGCAGTGCGGTAGATTAGTGTTCTTAGGATGCAGTGCAGTGTGGTAGATTGGTGTTCTTAGGATGCACTGCAGTGTGGTAGATTAGTGTTCTTAGGACGCAGTGCGGTAGATTAGTGTTCTTAGGATGCAGAACGGTGTGGTAGATTGTTGTCCTTAGGATGCACTGCAGTGTGGTAGATTAGTGTTCTGAGGAAGTAGTGCAGTGTGGTAGATTGGTGTTCTTAGGATGCACTGCAGTGTGGTAGATTAGTGTTCTTTAGATGCAGTGCAGTGTGGTAGATTGGTGTTCTTAGGATGCAATGCAGTGTGGTAGATTGGTGTTCTTGGGGCACAGTGTGGTAGATTAGTGTTCTTAGAATGCTATGCAGTGTGGTAGATTAGTGTTCTTAGGATGCTGTGCAGTGTGGTCGATTAGTGTTCTTAGGATGCAGTGCAATGTGGTAGATTGGTGCTGTTAGGATGCAGTGTGGTAAAATAGTGTTCTTAGGATGCAGTGCAGTGTGGCAGATTAATTTTCTTAGAATGCAATGCAGCGTGGTAAATTAGTGTTCTTAGGATGCAGTGCAGTGTGGTAGATTGGTATTCTTAGGACGCAGTGCAGTGTGGTAGATTGGTGTTCTTGTGATGCAGTGTGGTGAGTTAGCTTCCTTGTGATACAGTGCATTGTGGTTTTTTAGCATCTCTAGAACACTGCATGGTATGTTAATGTCACCTGTATGAGTGCAGTATATTTTCTTAGCATATGTAGGAAGCAGTGCAATGGCCTTGCTAGGATGCTGTGTATTATGATGGGCGAGTGATACAACACAGCGCAGTGTGGTGGATTAGAGTCCTTTGGATGCAGAGCGGGTGGTAGCTGCCTCGTAAGATGTAAGCAGAGTGAAGAATTACTGACCTAAGGATACTGTTCATTGTGGTGGGTTAGTATCCCTAGGATGAAGTGCAGTCTGGGGGGCTAGAATCCACAGGATGCAGTTCAGTGTAGTTGGTTAGTATCCATATTATGCTGTGCAATCTGGTGGGTTAGTATCCATAGGATGCAGTGCAATCTGGTGGGTTAGTATCCATAGGATGCAGTGCAATCTGGTGGGTTAGTATCCATAGGATGCAGTGCAATCTGGTGGGTTAGTATCCATAGGATGCAGTTCTTTGTAGTGTGTTTATTTCTTGGGGATGCAGTACAAAAGCTATGTGTACCTTGGTTCAGACCAGTGGACTGGAGTCTTTGGGATGCAGCACAACCTGGTGGATTAGAAACCATAGAGTGCAGTGTAGTGGGTTATTGTGTTGGGATGCAGTGCATAGGTTAGCATCCCTTGGATGCAGTGCAGAGTGGTAGATTGTTGTCTGTAGGACATAGTCTGGTGTGTTAGCATCCTTAAGATGCAGTCCATTGTGGTTTTTTAGCATTCTTAGATTGCAAAAATTTACTGTGGCAGATTGTATCTGTTGGATGCATTGCAGTCTGGTGAATTAATGTCTTCGGGTTGCAGTGCACAGTTTAGGGTGTCTTGGATACAGAAGTGTGGGTTAGTGTCAGCCTTCACTTCAGTATGTGGGTTGTATGCATAGCATATAGTGTGGTGGGTTAATGTCTAGGGGTTGCAGTGAACATGGTAGTGTCTCTTGGATGCACTGGCGTGGGTTAGTGTCAGCATTCACTCCAGTTAACAGTTTGCAGTGCAGTGTGGTGGGTTACTGTCTTGGGGATGCTGTGTACAGTTGGATGCACAAGAGTGGGTTAGTGTCAGCTTTCACTCCAGTGTGGTGTGTTGTATCCATAGGATGAAGTGCAGTGGGGTGGGTTACTGTCTTAGGGTTGCAGCGTACAGTTGGATGTACAAGAGAGGTTTAGTGTCAGCATTCACTCCAATATCTTTAGTTGTATCCACAGTTTGCAGTGCAGTGGGGTGGGTTAATGTCTTGGGTATGCTGTGTACAGTTGGATGCACAGGAGTGGGTTAGTGTCAGCTTTCACTCCTGTGTGGTGTGTTGTATCCATAGGATGAAGTGCAGTGGGGTGGGTTACTGTCTTAGGGTTGTAGTATACAGTTGGATGCACAAGAGTGGTTTAGTGTCAGCATTCACTCTAATGTCTTTAGTTGTATCCACAGTTTGCAGTGCAGCGGGGTGGGTTACTGTCTTGGGGCTGCCGTTTTTCAGTTGGATGCACAACAGTGGGTTCGTGTCAGCATTCACTCCAGTATGGGTGGTTGTATCCACTGGATGCAGTGCTGTGTGGTGGGTTACTGTCTTGAGGTTGCAGCGTACAGTTGAATGCACAAGAGTGGGTTAGTGTCAGCATTCACTCCAGTGTGGTGGGTTGTATCCACAGTTTGCAGTGCAGTAGGGTGGATTACTGTCTTGGGGTTGCAGTGTACAGTTGAATGCACAAGCGTGGGGTAGTGTTGGCATTCACTCCAGTGTGGGTTGTATCCCTAGGATGTAGTGCAGTAGCGTTGGTTACTGTCTTAGGGCTGCAGTGTACAGTTGGATCAACACGAGTGGATTAGTGTCAGTTTTCACTTTAGTGTGGAAGGTTGTATTTATGGGATATAGTGCAGTGGGGTGGGTTGTATCAATAAGATGCAGTATGGTGGGTTACTGCCTTGAGGTTGCAGTGAACAGTATAGCGCCTCTTTAATGCTGAAGAGTGAATTTGTGTCAGCATTCATTCCAGTGTGGTAAGTTGTATCCACAGGATGTAGTAGGGTGGGTTGTATCCACAGGATGCAGTGCAGTGTGGTGGGTTACTGTCTTGGGGTTGCAGTGTACAGTTGAATGTGTAAGCGTGGGTTAGTGTCAGCATTCCCTCCCGTGTGGTGGGTTGTATCCAGTTTGCAGTGCAGAGTGGTGGGTTACTGTCTTGGGGCTGCAGTGTACAGTTGAATGCACAAGAGTGGGTTAGTGTCAGCATTCACTCCAGTGTGGTGGGTTGTATCCACAGGATGAAGTGCAGTGTGGTGGGTTACTGTCTTAGGGTTGCAGTATACAGTTGGATGCACAAGAGTGGGGAAGTGTCAGCTTTCACTCCAGTGTGGCGGGTTGTATCAGTAGGATATAGTGTGGTTGGTTAATGCCTTGAGGTTGCAGTGCCCAGAATAGCATGTCTTTGAAGCTGAAGAGTGAGTTAGTATCAGCATTCCCTCCAGTGTGGTGGGTTGTATCCACTGGATGCAGTGCAGTGTGGTGGGTTACTCTCTTGGAATTGCAGTGTACAGTTGAATGCACAAGAGTAAGCCAGTGTCAGCATTCACTCTAGTGTGGTGTGTTGTATCCATAGGATGCAGCGCAGTGTGGTGGGTTACTGTCTTGGGGTTGCAGTGTACAGTCGGATGAACAAGAGTGGGTTCCTGCCAGCATTCACTCTAGTGTGGTGTGTTGTATCCATAGGATGCAGTGGAGTGGGGTGGGTTACTGTCTTGGGGTTGCAGTGTACAGTCGGATGCACACGAGTGAGTTTGTGTCAGCATTCACTCCAGTGTGGTGGGTTGTATCCACAGGATGACGTGCAGTGGGTTGGGCTACTGTCTTAGGGTTGCAGTGTACAGTTAAATGCACAAGTGTGGGTTAGTGTCAGCATTCACTCCAGTGTGGTGGGTTGTATCCACAGGATGCAGTGCAGTGTGGTGGGTTACTGTCTTGGGGTCGCAGTGTACAGTTGAATGCACAAGTGTGGGTTAGTGTCAGCATTCACTCTAGTGCGGTGGGTTGTACCCACAGGATGCAGTGCAGTGTGGTGGGTTACTGTCTTGGGGTTGCAGTGTACAGTTGATAGCACAAGCGTGGGTTAGTGTCAGCATTCACTCCAGTGTGGTGGGTTGTATTAATAGTTTACAGTTCAGTGTGGTGGGTTACTGTCTTGGGGTTGCAGTGTACAGTTGAATTTCACAAGCGTGGGTTAGTGTCAGCATTCACTCCAGTGAAGAGTGTTGTATTCATCAGGATGCAGTGCAGTGAGGTGGGCTACTGTCTTGGGGTTGCAGTGTACATTGAATGCACATGCTTAGGTTTGTGTCAGCATTCCCTCCAGTGTATTGGATTGTATCCACAGTTTGCAGTGCAGTTAGGTGGGTTACTGTCTGAGTGTTGCAGTGTACAGTTGAATGCACAAGCGTGGGTTAGTGTCAGCATTCACTCCAGTGTGGTGGGTTGTATTAACAGTTTACAGTGCAGTGAGTTGGGTTACTGTCTTGGGGTTGCAGTGTACAGTTGAATGCACAAGCGTGGGTTAGTGTCAGCATTCACTCCAGTATGGTGGGTTGTATCCACAGGATGCAGTGCAGTGTGGTTGGTTACTGTCTCGGGGTTGCAGTGTACAGTTGAATGCACAATACAGGGTTAGTGTAACCATTCACTCCAGTGTAGTAGGTTGTTTCCACAGGTTGCAGTGCAGTGAGGTGGGTTACTGTCTTGGGGTTGCAGTGTACATTGAATGCACATGCGTAGGTTCGTGTCAGCATTCCCTCCAGTGTATTGGATTGAATCCACAGTTTGCAGTGCAGTGAGGTGGGTAACTGTCTTAGGGTTGCAGTGTACAGTTAGATGCACAAGCGTGGGTTAGTGTCAGCATTCACTCCAGTGTAGTAGGTTGTATCCACAGGATGCAGTGCAGTGAGGTGGGTTACTGTCTTGGGGTTGCAGTGTACATTGAATGCACATGCGTAGGTTTGTGTCAGCGTTCCCTCCAGTGTATTCGATTGTATCCACAGTTGTCAGTGCAGTGAGGTGGGTTACTGTCTTAGGGTTGCAGTGTACAGTTGAATGCACAAGCGTGGGTTAGTGTCAGCATTCACTCCAGTGTGGTGGGTTGTATTAACAGTTTACAGTGCAGTGTGGTGCGTTACTGTCTTGGGGTTGCAGTGTACAGTTGGATGCACAAGCGTGGGTTAGTGTCAGCATTCACTCCAGTGTGGTGGGTTGTATTAACAATTTACAGTGCAGTGCGTTACTGTCTTGGGGTTGCAGTGTACAGTTGGATGCACAAGCGTGAGTTAGTGTCAGCATTCACTCCAGTGTGGTGAGTTGTATCCACAGGATGCAGTGCAGTGAGGTGGGTTACTGTCTTGGGGTTGCAGTGTACATTGAATGCACATGCGTAGGTTTGTGTCAGCGTTCCCTCCAGTGTATTCGATTGTATCCACAGTTGTCAGTGCAGTGAGGTGGGTTACTGTCTTAGGGTTGCAGTGTACAGTTGAATGCACAAGCGTGGGTTAGTGTCAGCATTCACTCCAGTGTGGTGGGTTGTATTAACAGTTTACAGTGCAGTGTGGTGCGTTACTGTCTTGGGGTTGCAGTGTACAGTTGGATGCACAAGCGTGGGTTAGTGTCAGCATTCACTCCAGTGTGGTGGGTTGTATTAACAATTTACAGTGCAGTGCGTTACTGTCTTGGGGTTGCAGTGTACAGTTGGATGCACAAGCGTGAGTTAGTGTCAGCATTCACTCCAGTGTGGTGAGTTGTATCCACAGGATGCAGTGCAGTGAGGTGGGTTACTGTCTTAGGGTTGCAGTGTACAGTTGAATGCACAAGCGTGGGTTAGTGTCAGCATTCACTCCAGTGTGGTGGGTTGTATTAACAGTTTACAGTGCAGTGTGGTGCGTTACTGTCTTGGGGTTGGAGTGTACAGTTGGATGCACAAGCGTGGGTTAGTGTCAGCATTCACTCCAGTGTGGTGGGTTGTATTAACAGTTTTCAGTGTAGTGAGGTGGGTTACTGTCTTGGGGTTGCAGTGTACAGTTGAATGCACAAGGGTGAGTTAGTGTCAGCATTCACTCCAGTGTGGTGGGTTGTATCCACAGTTTGCAGTGCAGTGAGGTGGGTTACTGTCTTGGGTTGCAGTGTACAGTTGAATGCACAAGCGTGGGTTCGTGTCAGCATTCACTCCAGTGTGGTGGGTTGTATTAACAGTTTACAGTGCAGTGAGGTGGGTTACTGTCTTGGGTTGCAGTGTACAGTTGAATGAACAAGCCTGGGTTAGTGTCAGCATTCACTCCAGTGTGGTGGGTTGTATCCACAGTTTGCAGTGCAGTGAGGTGGGTTACTGTCTTGAGGTTGCAGTGTACAGTTGGATGCACAAGAGTGGGTTACTGTAAGCTTTCACTTTAGTTAGGTGGGTTGTATTCACAGGATATAGTGCAGTGGGGTCATCTAGCATTCCTAGAATGTAGAACCCCAGGGGATCTCTGTCTTGTAACTGTTTGTTATGCATCGGCACTGGAAGCCTGAGATGAGCTCTCATAGGCCAGACCTCTGAAGGTAAAGGTGCTCTGTGCCCCTTTCATTCCTCTTCATTCCTCCTTCCTTCCTTTTTCTATCCTTTCTTTCATCCCGTCCTTGGTGATTTCAGTGATTACAATGTTCCTTTAATCCTCCAGCTCTACTTTCTTTTCTTAATTTCTTAACGTGTTTTTGTCTGTCTTCCTTTCCCTCTATCTTTCTTTGACTATAATTTCTCTCCTTCTCCTCTCCTTCCTTCCCTCTCCCCTGTCCTTCCTTCCCTCCTTTCACTTCATACCCTTTTTAACTTTCCATGTTCTATCTTTATTTTTTGCTCCTCTCCTAGTTTCTGTCCCTGCCACTTCTCTTTCTTTTGCTCTATATTCCTTTGTCTTCCTTTGCTTCTTTGCTTCTTTATTTCTGTTCCTTCGCTTCCTGTCTTTCTCTTTATCTTCGTCTGTTTCTTCATATGTCTCTTCAAGTCTGCCTTTATTTCTTCCCATCACACCCTCTGTCTCTCCCTCCATTCCAATTGCGCACATAAAAAGTTGTAATTAAAGGAGGCAGCCCAGACTCCTCCGGGCTAGACACAAAGCATGAGGTTATTTTGGGAAGCACTTCCACTCTTGGCTGAAAAGTCTTGCTGGGCTGCAAGTTAAAAATTCAGTGGGCAGGATTGTTTGCCAGCGAGAACCAGTAATCTTCACGTATTCCTCTGGTTCCATGTCTCCTCGGGTACTGCCACGTCCCAGACTCCTGGGTCTTACACTTCTACTCACAACAGGGCACACTAGTACCCAGGCCCCTAGGCCTCACACTCCTACTCACACCAGGGCACACTAGTACCCAGGCCCCTAGGCCTTGCACTCCTACTCACACCAGGGCACACTAGTACCCAGGCCCCTAGGCCTTGCACTCCTACTCACACCAGGGCACACTAGTACCCAGGCCCCTAGGCCTTGCACACATCTACTCACAGCAGGGCACACTACTACCTAGACCCCTAGGCCTTGCACTTCTACTCACAACAAGACACACTAGTACCCAGACTCCTGGGCCTTGCACTTCTACTCACAGCGGGGCCCACTAGTACCCAGAGTCCTAGGCCTCACACTTCTACTCACAGCAGGGCACACTTGTACCCAGACCCCTGGGCCTTGCACTTCTACTCACAGCAGGGCACACTAGTACCCAGACTCCTGGGCCTTGCAGTTCAACTCACAACAGGGCACACTAGTACCCAGACCACTATGCCTCGCACTTCTACTCACAACAGGGCACACTACTACCCAGACCCCTAGGCCTTGCACTTCTACTCACAACAAGGCACACTAGTACACAGGCCCCTAGGCCTTGCACTCCTACTCACACCAGGGCACACTAGTACCCAGACTCCTGGGCCTTGCACTTCAACTCACAACAGGGCACACTAGGACCCAGACCACAATGCCTCGCACTTCTACTCACAGCAGGGCACACTAGTACCAAGACGTCTAGGCCTTGCACTTCTACTCACAACAGGGCACACTAGTCCCAGGCCTCTAGGCCTTGCACTTCTACTCACAACATGGCACACTAGTACCCAGACTCCTGGGCCTTGCACTTCAACTCACAACAGGGCACACTACTACCCAGACTCCTGGACCTCACACTCCTACTCACACCAGGGCACACAAGTACCTAGACCCCCAGGCCTTGCACTTCTACTCACAACAGGACACACTAGTACCCAGACTCCTTGGCCTCACACTCCTACTCACAACATGGCACACTACTACCCAGACCCCTAGGCCTTACACTTCTACTCACAACAAGACACACTAGTACCCAGACCCCTAGGCCATGTACTTCTACTCACAACAGGGCACACTACTACCCAGACCCCTAGGCCTTGCACTTCTACTCACAACAACGCACACTAGTACCCAGGCCCCTAGGCCTTGCACTCCTACTCACACCAGGGCACACTAGTACCCAGACTCCTGGGCCTTGCACTTCAACTCACAACAGGGCACACTAGTACCCAGACCACAATGCCTCGCACTTCTACTCACAGCAGGGCACACTAGTACCAAGACCCCTAGGCCTTGCACCTCTTCTCACAACAGGGCACACTTGTCCCAGACCCCTAGGCCTTGCACTCCTACTCACAGCAGGGCACACTAGTACCCAGAGTCCTGGGCCTTGCACTTCTACTAACACCAGGGCACACTAGTACTCAGGCCCCTAGGCCTTGCACTTATACTCACAACACGGCACACTAGTACCCAGATTCCTGGGCCTTGCACGTCAACTCACAACAGGGCACACTAGTACCCAGACCCCTAGGCCTTGCACTTCTACTCACAACAGGGCACACTAGTCCCAAACCCCTAGGCCTCACACTCCTACTTACAGCAGGGCACACTAGTACAGAGACTCCTGGGCCTTGCACTTCTACTCACAGCAGGGCACACTAGTACCCAGAGTCCTAGGCCTCACACTTCTACTCACAGCAAGGCACACTAGTACCCAGACTCCTGGGCCTTGCACTTCAACTCACAACAGGCCACACTAGTACCCAGACCACTATGCCTCGCACTTCTACTCACAACAGGGTACACCATTATCCAGACTCCTAGGCCTCACACTCCTTCTCAGAACAGAGCACGCTTGCATCCAGAACCCTAGAACTCGCACTCATTCTCACAGCAGGGCACACTAGTACCCAGGATCCTGGGCCTTGCACTTCTACTCACAGCAGGGCACATTAGTATACAGACTCCTGGGCCTTGCACTTCTACTTACAGCAGGGCACACCATTATCCAGACTCCTAGGCCTCACACTCCTTCTCAGAACAGAGCACGCTGGCATCCAGAACCCTAGAACTTGCACTCATTCTCACAGCAGGGCACACTAGTACCCAGGATCCTGGGCCTTACACTCCTACTCACAGCAGGGCACACTAGTAAAAAGACTACCTGGCCTCGCACTTCTACTCACAACAGAGCACACTAGTACCCAGGTTCCTAGGCCTCACAGTCCCACTCACAACAGGGCACTCTAGTACCTACACTCCTAGGCCTCACTCTTCTACTCTGAACAGGGCATGCTGGCACCCAGGCCACTACGCCTTGCACAACCTTCTCACATCAGGGCACACTGACACTGAGACTCCCAGGCCTCACACTCGTTCTCACAGCAGGGTACACCATTTTCCAGACTCCTAGGCCTCACACTCCTTCTCACAACATGGCATGCTGGTACCCAGATCCGTCGGCCACACACTCCTTCTCACAACAAGGCATAGTGCCACCCAGAGTCCTAGGGTCAATGTATAGAACTGTTGGCTGTTCACAAGGAGACTTCTTGTGACGCACCGCTGGCGCAACCTCCTGCCCCATATTTACAAGGGCACGTAAAGCCACACTGCGTGTCTTTTCCTGTCCTTGTAAATATGGCCCCTTCTCATGCAACACTTTGCGTGAATGGGGCATGACATGGGTGTTGCTGTGGGTGTTACCACGTAACACCCATGTATTCTGCAGCATTTCCAGATTTACGAGAATTTGTAAACCTGGAAATGCGTCAGAATGCTATGCCACCCCAAGGGTGGTGTAGCGAGAGCTAGTTTTTAGGTCGAGCCTCGAGTAGCGCGCAAGCGCTGCTAGGCGAAGACTTTATGTAAGGGGGTTTGAAAAGCTGACCAGACGCTCGTGCGTCGTGGCCTTTTCGGGCGGTTACGCGCGCCGCAGACATGTGTTTCCCATTATCGTGCCCAGACGCGGGCGCGATGATTGGAAACACATGCCGGAAAAGGCCATGACGCACGAGCGTGTGGTCAGCTGAGCAGGCTGCCGCGCTCGCTCGCCCCCGCTCCTCCATTGTTGTCCTTGTTTTATTCGGGGTCATAGGTCAGGCGCAGGGTGCTGTAAAAGCGAGATTGAAGATGTAACCCGTGTGTGTTTACAATGAGTGTGACCCAGGGGGCACTTCACACCCTGCTGACACTCTTATTTCATCCCTGGGCCTGGCGGGACCGCTCCAGGCCCGGGTTAATTTGCAGCGGTGTAGTTCCCTCCCCTGAAATGCTATCGGGGGAGAAGGAGTGTGGCGTGAACATGACTGAGAGGGAGAGAACTGCAATGAACACCTAGAATTTCTAATTCAAGTCTCCGTAAACCCATGGGCCTTCGAGACTATATGAAAGTCTTTAGAAAATAGAAATTAAGACCGCCCTTCCCCCCGCAGAGGGAGGGGGTGGGGGTAAAGAACCAGGTGGATGTCAGGGCGGGTGCGAGGCTGCCGCATTCAGTGCAGGCCTTCCCGAGTGAGACAAGTCTCGGAGAGGGCCCGGTCACCACAGAGAGCCCCTCTCACCCCGAGACAGCCGCAGGCCCCCTAAACCCGTACGGAGTTCACGTCTCCCTTGGGCAGTGAAAGACGCTCCCTCATTCAGTGTGTTCACACCTGAGTGAGCTCCAGACTCGTAGGGTGCCCCGGTCACCATAGGGAGCGCCGATCCGCCCCGAGATGTCTCCACAGGGAGCCCCTCACACCTACAGCCACATGCCTCTAAACCCTTAGGGAGTTCACGTCTCCCTTGGGCAGTGAAAGACGCTCCCTCATTCAGTGCGATCCCACCTGAGTGAGCTCCAGACTCGTAGGGAGCCCGGTCTCCACAGGGAGCCCCTCACACCTACAGCCACATGCCTCTAAACCCTTAGGGAGTTCACGTCTCCCTTGGGCAGTGAAAGACGCTCCCTCATTCAGTGTGTTCACACCTGAGTGAGCTCCAGACTCGTAGGGTGCCCCGGTCACCATAGGGAGCGCCGATCCGCCCCGAGATGTCTCGCAGGGAGCCCCGGTCTCCCAAGAGAGCCCCTTGTCTCCCTCAGAGAGCCTCCAATGTGCCCAAGTCTCGCACCAGGCGAATCCCTTAACATAGGGAATGTCTTATGGCCAGAGCTGCGGATTCGGAGCTAGGAAATCAGGTTCGAGTCTCGGCGTCGACTCAACATCCTGTGATTCTAGGCAACTCACCTAATTTCCCCGTGCATACAAACAAAAGAAATCAATGTGACTGGCGCTCGTGCAAAGCGCTCCAATGCACTTGGACTGAGTTCACTCTATATAAAAATACAAAAGCAAATCTTCAAATGTACTCTTCACAAAATGATGGCACTGTAACAAGGGTTATTTTACTGCAGATTTTGCCAAATCGAGCAGCAGGTACCAGGCTAATTCGAAATGTTTCACGCGTTAAATACGTTATATAATTTATGTACTAGATTCTTTAAAATCAGTTTTCCCAAAACGGATTTTTTTGGATCGTGGATTTGAGGAAAAACTCATTAGATTAAAATCTCTCTCGTAGCGACCCCCTCCCCCTCCCCGCCCGGAACTGAATGGCTAAAGCTGTGATCAAGTAATGTGTGGTGAGATGAAAACATGACTCAAATGAGCCTGAGATGCCGTTTCACGCATGCCCCCTCTCCCCCACGCAGACAATCACCCCAAAGTTGGGCGGTTACAAAGCACTGGGTAGGACTGCTCAGTGGGCGAATCCATGTGCTGTAGACCCCTGTATGCAGCACAGTGCAGGAGCGTGACAACCAGCGGGGCCTGCTTGCAGTCCATCCTCGTAATGTCGGTGAAGCGAGTATCGAGGGACAACCCGGGATGAAAAAGAACCTGAAATTGTCAGATGAAGAGAGAGAAAGTCTAGGATGCGGAAGAAAGAGGCCTGAGGCGGAATCAAGACCAGGCAGCCCTGGTAATCAGCAGCCCCAACATTTGACGGCAGCAGTGGGGGCTTCTCACGAAAAACGCTGGGTCCTGCCTCAAAAGAACCAGGGCAAATATATTTATTATAATAATTGTCCTCTGTGGACTCTGAATGAGGTATAGTGATGTTGTTGACCCCTAGGGGAGACTTCTTCAGTTCAGGAGAATTGTGCTGTCTACAAGGTAGGAATAAAAGGAACACACCTTTTATTCCAAAACATTGCATATACGATGCTATTAAAGGATAGCATAAGATGTTTATTTGCCAAATTCCGCTCTGTGATGCGTGACTCCTTCACCAAAACAGGGTTTTTATTTTTACCAATAGTATCTTACTTGTATAGACACGTGGGCCATACCTGTAGAGTTAAAGGCAGAACTACAAGTCCCAGCATGCAAAAGTCCTGCATGGGGTCATATTCGACATGGTGACACACGACAGCATCATTGATGTGAGAGAAAGACTGAAAATAGATGCTTCAATAATCCTATTTTGTCGCGAGGTATGATTGAAAGAAATACACATTTACTATGAAAAAACTACCAGCAAAGTTATGTTTCGAATTTTACCTTCTAGCCAATCCGTGCACATCTTAAATGTTAAAATAAACGCTTGCTGCTGACATCTACTTTTATATGAGGATAACGAGTTGAACTTACACAAAACGAACTTAGGGGCATATTAACAAGGGCCGGCGATAAATATCGCAAAGCGCGCTTAGCGCTTGCATATTTATCGCCGGCTATCTCTGTAATTTATCGCCCGGTTAGCGCGTTATCAACAACGCGCATCGCCGAGGCGATAAAAATTCCAGAGATAGTGTGGATATCGCCGTTTTCCATGGTGGAAAACGGCGATATCCTAGATGATAGGGCCTGTGGTCTTAGCCACAGAATCCACCCCCCATGTTAAGTATGCCTTAGTCAGGAATTTAACAGACGTTAAATTCCTGCGTTAAGGCATACTTAACGCAATTAAAAAAATCGCTAACCCTCCTTGATAATATCGCGAAGCTGCCTTCGCGATATTTTCCCTGGTTGGTTTCACAGCCACGCCTACTTTGCATCTCATTAGCGATGCAAAGTTAGGCGTGCTGGAACCGGCGCTAAGTCAGCAAAACACGCAATAGCGTGTCTTTGCTGATAAGGCGATGAATTATCGCCGCTTTTCGCCCGAAACGGACGCAAAGCGGCGATAATTTCATAGCGCTGCCTTGATAATATGCCCCTTAGTCTTTCGCCTTTTAAGGTGAGTTAATTCCCTTCCATTAAACTGAGTGCTATTTCTTAGGGCAATGGCCTGGATACCAGTGGGCCTGCAAAGGGCCCAAGATGCGCGCTCGGTGTATATATACGGTAATATATACGGTAATCCGATCACACGTTACATCGCGCTTCTCTCCAGGGGCATATTATCAAGAACGGCGTTAAAAATTATAGCCGGTTTAGCGGCAGAAAACTGCCGCTAAAGCGGCGATAATGGGCTTGATAATATGCCCTTGAGAATTCCAATAGAAGTCCATGTTCTGGTGTGAACATGGGCTTCTATTGGAATTCTCCAGGGCATATTATCAAGCCCATTATCGCCGCTTTAGCAGCAGTTTCTGCCGCTAAACCGGCGATAATTTTAACGCCGTTCTTGATAATATGCCCCCAAATGAGGCCAAGTAACCCGCCCCACTGGCAGTAAACACGTCAAAGACATCGAGGACACCCGAATGTCACCATTTTATTAAGTTCTGCTGTTTCAGCTCAATTCAGCCCTTTCCTTGCCCCTACTCCCTAAAAAGTCCCACAGTTTTAAAAATACCAGGCAGTGTAGCGCTGCATGAAAATACTGGGCAGCTGCGCTGAGCAATCAGGAGAACATTGTGCAGCGTCGTACTTACTGATATTGTGTTCAAATGCTGTGTTAGCCAACACTGAAGAATTGTGAGTAGTGTCTTCCATGAGATTTATACTCGAGGCGCACCCTCCAGGGCAAACGTTTACAAACGGACACGCTGCATAACAGGCGGAAATGCCACCTTGTGCGCGCAAAGGTCACGTGATATTCAGCGGGGCCTTTGTTTGTCCCCGGCTTCATTTCATGCCAGAAGAGAGCCCTAGAACGCACAGCATCAATGTCAGCATTACTTCACTCCACATCCTTCACTCCTCGGCCCTCACTCTGCATCCCTCACTCTTCATCCCTCACTCCTGGTTCCTCATTCCGTATCCCTCACTCCTCGACCCTCATTCTGCATCCTTCACTCCTCGGTTCTCATTCGGCATCCCTCACTCCTCGGTCCTCATTCCGCATCCCTCACTCCTAGTTCCTCATTCCGCATCCCCCACTCCTCGGTCCTCACTCCATATCCCTCACTCCTGGTTCCTCATTCCGTATCCCTCACTCCTCGGTCCTCATCCCGCATCCCTCAATCCTCGGTCCTTATTCCGCATCCCTCACTCCTGGTTCTTCATTCCACATCCCTCACTCCTGGTTCCTCATTCCGCATCCCTCACTCCTGGTTCTTCATTCCGCATCCCTCACTCCTGGTTCCTCATTCCACATCCCTCACTCCTCAGTCCTCATTCCGCATCCCTCAATCCTTGGTCCTCATTCCGCATCCCTCAATCCTCGGTCCTCATTCCGCATCCCTCACTCCTCGGTCCTCATTCCGCATCCCTCAATCCTTGGTCCTCATTCCGCATCCCTCAATCCTCGGTCCTCATTCCGCATCCCTCAGTCCTGGTTACTCATTCCGCATCCCTCACTCCTCGGTCCTCATTCCGTATCCCTCACTCCTCGTTCTTCATTCCAAACGCACTTTCCTGCAGAGGATGAACAGCTCACTGAGCCATCAGAGTCGCCCATAGAAGCACATTCTCCATTGGTCCCTGTGGCTCTAAAGATACATGAGACATGCAGCTGGCACGGCTGTAGCAACAGAGCTCCCACTGGGGGCCCACCACGAGGGGCCTTCATGCGCCCCCCCCCCCCCCTGTACTTGCAAGTTCGGAGTGCACAAATGAGCGTGCACCAATGTGCACACGATTCCGGGTTGGGTTTGGGGAATGGGGAATAACAAGCTAATGATGCCTGTTAATCTCCATTTCAAGATGCAGGTTCAGCAGCGGCATATCAAGGAAACAGGCCCCCCGCACCACCCCACCCACCACCCACCACCCCCCAGCCCCCGGTGCTCTGAAAACCCGCTCGCTTAAGTGTTTACAAAGCATAGCGCCTCTCAGGATGCAAAAGAAGAAGGCGCTGGAGCTGGAGTGCGCCGAAGACTTTGAGTCTCCTGCAGCTCAGCCCTAATAGCACCATTCATCCTTCTGGTGACAATAATACTGCTGATTCTGGTGAGAATTACTACAGTTTGTAAAACAGCTCAGTACTTTGAGTAAATGAGTTCAAGCAGGTGGACAGCCTTGATTGTTGGCACGTCGAACAAACACAATATTTCTGAAACTAATATAATTGGCTTATTGTTGGAAATGTAAGACTAGACTGGCTGTAATTAAGCCCCGAGTCTTAACAACTGCTCCTGTCACTTCAAAGAGAATTGCACAAGACTCCTTGAATCAAAGCACGGAAAGTTAATGGCATCTGGTGTTTGTCGCCGGACAGGGAACTACATGCCACATGTTTCATATAGTGTATAAACCAGGAAAACACGGGCACCCATGTGTTGATACGCTACTGGATGTATATGTGCAACAGCTTAATGGATTGAATATATACGTGTTCTTCACTGTAACAATTCATGTGCTGATATTGTAGACCACATAGCTTCAGGCATAAGGAAACAAGCATTGGCATAGCCAATAGGTCTCGCCTTTGGGACCTTATAAGTATTTAGTTATGCAGCACAATATCCTTGGTGCAACAACATCAACTGTTGCATGGCTAAACACTTATAAGGTCCCAAAGGCGAGACCTATTGGCTATGCCAATGCTTGTTTCCTCTTGCTAGGGGTGCTGCATTCTGCAGCTCACATAGGAAGAGGAAATCACCTCTTTTTATTGTTTTTGTGCCGGAAGGTACCCCTTCTTGCACAGAAACAATCTCCCCGCAACGCAGGCACTCTTGCACCACGCATGGCGGCCGATTGTGCGCCAGCCACAGGGATGAGTCATATTGTTGTAAATATGACGCATCCCTGTGTTTTGAAAGTGCCACAGCGTGGCACAGCCAAAGGGCTTGCGGTGCTGTGCTGCGGCATTTTCTTGTGAATAAGGCCCTGGATGTACAGATACTAATCTGACACAGTGACAAGTCTCTGAGTGAGCTATGGATGTACAGATACTAATTGTACACAGTGACAAGTCTCTGAGTGAGCTATGGATGTACAGATACTAATCTGACACAGTGACAAGTCTCTGAGTGAGCTATGGATGTACAGATACTAATTGTACACAGTGACAAGTCTCTGAGTGAGCTATGGATGTACAGATACTAATCTGACACAGTGACAAGTCTCTGAGTGAGCTATGGATGTACAGATACTAATTGTACACAGTGACAAGTCTCTGAGTGAGCTATGGATGTACAGATACTAATTGTACACAGTGACAAGTCTCTGAGTGAGCTATGGATGTACAGATACTAATCTGACACAGTGACAAGTCTCTGAGTGAGCTATGGATGTACAGATACTAATTGTACACAGTGACAAGTCTCTGAGTGAGCTATGGATGTACAGATACTAATCTGACACAGTGACAAGTCTCTGAGTGAGCTATGGATGTACAGATACTAATTGTACACAGTGACAAGTCTCTGAGTGAGCTATGGATGTACAGATACTAATCTGACACAGTGACAAGTCTCTGAGTGAGCTATGGATGTACAGATACTAATTGTACACAGTGACAAGTCTCTGAGTGAGCTATGGATGTACAGATACTAATCTGACACAGTGACAAGTCTCTGAGTGAGCTATGGATGTACAGATACTAATTGTACACAGTGACAAGTCTCTGAGTGAGCTATGGATGTACAGATACTAATCTGACACAGTGACAAGTCTCTGAGTGAGCTATGGATGTACAGATACTAATTGTACACAGTGACAAGTCTCTGAGTGAGCTATGGATGTACAGATACTAATTGTACACAGTGACAAGTCTCTGAGTGAGCTATGGATGTACAGATACTAATCTGACACAGTGACAAGTCTCTGAGTGAGCTATGGATGTACAGATACTAATTGTACACAGTGACAAGTCTCTGAGTGAGCTATGGATGTACAGATACTAATCTGACACAGTGACAAGTCTCTGAGTGAGCTATGGATGTACAGATACTAATTGTACACAGTGACAAGTCTCTGAGTGAGCTATGGATGTACAGATACTAATCTGACACAGTGACAAGTCTCTGAGTGAGCTCTGGATGTACAGATACTAATTGTACACAGCGATGAATCTCTGAGCATGTGGCAGATGCACAGTGATAATCTGAAACAGTGACTAGTCTCTGAGTGAGCTCTGGACATAAAGATGCTAATCTGACACATTGATTAGTCTTTGAGTGAGTTCTGGACGTACAGATGCTAATCTTACACAGTGACTAATATCTGACTGTGCTCTGGATGTACAGGTACTAATTTCACACAGACATTAATCCAAGTGAGCTCAGGATGTACAGATGCTAATTTTACACAGTGACTAATATCTGAGTGAGCTTTAAATGTACAGATACTAATCTTACACAGTGACTAATCTCTGAGTGAGCTCTGAATGTACAGATACTAATCTCACACAGTGATTAATCTGAGTGAGCTCTGGATGTGCAGATACTAATCTTACACAGTGAATAATCTCTGAGTGAGCTCTGAATGTACATATATTAACACCACTCAGTGACTAATTTGAGTGAGCTCTGGATGTACATATACTAATCTTACACAGTGACTAATCTCTGAGTGAGCTCTGAATACACAGATACTAATCTCACACAGTGACTAATCTCTGAGTGAGCTCTGAATGTACAGATACTAATCTCACACAGTGACTAATCTGAGTGAGCACTGGAAGTACAGATACTAAACTCACACAGTGACTAATCTGAGTGAGGCCCTGTAAGTACAGATACTAATTTTACACAGTGACTAATCTCTGAGTGAGCTCTGTATGTACAGATACTAATCTTACACAGTGACTACTAATCTGAGTGAGCTCTGAATGTACAGATACTAATCTCACACAGTGACTAATCTGAGTGAGCACTGGAAGTACAGATACTAAACTCACACAGTGACTAATCTGAGTGAGCCCTGTAAGTACAGATACTAATTTTACACAGTGACTAATCTCTGAGTGAGCTCTGTATGTACAGATACTAATCTTACACAGTGACTACTAATCTGAGTGAGCTCCGGATGTACAGATACTAATCTTACACAGTGACTAATCTCTGAGTGAACTCTGAATGTACAGATACTAATCTCACACAGTGACTAATCTGAGTGAGCCCTGGATGTACAGATACTAATCTTACACAGTGACTAATCTCAGAAGGAGCTTTCAATGTACAGATACTAATCTCACTCAGTGAATAATCTCTGAGCATGCTGTGGATGCACAGTGGCTGATCTCTCACGGTGACTAGTCTCTGAGTAAATTCTGGACATAAAAAGACTAATCTGATACAGAGACTAGTCTCTGAGTGAGTTCTGGATACACAGATGCTAATCTTACACAGTGACTAATCTCTAAGTGAGCTCTGAATTGACAGATACTAATTTTACACAGTGACAAATCTCTGAGTTAGCTCTGAATTGACAGATACTAATTTTACACAGTGACTAATCTCTGAGTAAGGTCTGGATATAGAGATACTAATCTTACACAGTGATTAATCTGTGAGCATGCAGCTGATGCACAGTAATAATCTGACCAGCCGCGGTCCGAGCAGGTAACAGCGGTGGGGCGGTGGGGCCGTGTAAGGGGGATTCCGAGGGACGATGCCGAGGGAAAATGAATTATTTACGTAATTTTCCCTCGGCATCGTCCCTCGGAATCCCCCCTTACATGGCCCCACCGCCCCACCGCTGTTACCTGCATGGACCGCGGCTGTCTGACACAGTGGTTAATCTCCGAGTGAGCTCTGGATGTACAGATACTAATCTCACACAGTAAATAATCTGAGTGAGCTCTGGATGTACAGATACGAATCTCACACAGTAAATAATCTGAGTGAACTCTGGATGTACAGATACGAATCTCACACAGTAAATAATCTGAGTGAACTCTGGATGTACAGATACTAATCTCACACGGTGAATAATCTGAGTGAGTTCTGGATGTACAGATACTAATCTCACACGGTGAATAATCTGAGTGAGCTCTGGATGTACAGATACTAATCTCACATGGTGAATAATCTGAGTGAGCTCTGGAAGGACAGATACGAATCTCACACAGTGAATAATCTGAGTGAGCTCTGGAAGGACAGATACGAATCTCACACAGTGAATAATCTGAGTGAGCTCTGGAAGTACAGATACGAATCTCACACAGTGAATAATCTGAGTGAGCTCTGGAAGGACAGATACTAATCTCACACAGTGAATAATCCGAGTGAGCTCTGGATGTACAGATACTAATGTCACACAGTGAATAATCTGAGTGAGCTCTGGAAGTACTGATACGAATCTCACACAGTGAATAATCTGAGTGAGCTCTGGATGTACAGATATGAATCTCACACAGTAAATAATCCGAGTGAGCTCTGGAAGTACAGATATGAATCTCACACAGTAAATAATCTGAGTGAGCTCTGGAAGGACAGATACGAATCTCACACAGTGAATAATCTGAGTGAGCTCTGGATGTACAGATACGAATCTCACACAGTAAATAATCTGAGTGAGCTCTGGAAGGACAGATACGAATCTCACACAGTAAATAATCTGAGTGAGCTCTGGAAGGACAGATACGAATCTCACACAGTGAATAATCTGAGTCAGCTCTGGATGTACAGATACTAATCTCACACAGTGACTAATCTCTGAGCATGCTGCTGATGCACAGTGACTAATTGGACACACTGACTAGTCTCTCAGTGACCTCTGGATCTAAAAAGACTAATCTCACCAAGTGACCACTTTCTGAGTGTATGCCATGGACATACAGTGACTGATCTCACATAGTAACTATCCTCTTATTTATGTAATTTTCCCTCGGCATCGTCCCTCGGAATCCCCCCTTACATGGCCCCACTGCCCCACCGCTGTTACCTGCACGGACCGCGGCTGTCTGACACAGTGGTTAATCTCCGAGTGAGCTCTGGATGTACAGATACGAATCTCACACAGTAAATAATCTGAGTGAGCTCTGGATGTACAGATGCTAATCTCACACAGTGACTAATCTGAGTGAACTCTGGAAGTAAAGATACGAATCTCACACAGTAAATAATCTGAGTGAGCTCTGGATGTACAGATACTAATCTCACACAGTGACTAATCTGAGTGAGCTCTGGATGTACAGATACTAATCTCACACAGTGAATAATCTGAGTGAGCTCTGGATGTACAGATACTTATCTCACACAGTGAATAATCTGAGTGAGCTCTGGAAGTACAGGTACTAATCTCACACAGTGACTAATCTCTGAGCGTGCTGCTGATGCACAGTGACTAATCGGACACACTGACTAGTCTCTCAGTGACCTCTGGATGTAAAAAGACTAATCTCACTATCCTCTGAGTGTGTAATGGATGCACAGGGAGGAATCACATATGATAACTAATCACTGAGTGGATGTGCAGCGACTAGCCTCACACAGTGAGTTATCTCAGATTATGCTTTGGGTGCACAGTGGCTAACCTCACACAGTGACTAACCTCTCAGTGTGCCATTGGCTTCGGGCGAGTCGAGCCATGGAGCATCCTTAGCAACCACCAGTGTTTGCCTTGGATGCCCAGACATGGAGGAAGGGAGCAGTCAGGGGAGATTAACTCTTGTTTATCAGACATCAGTCATGTCCTCGTGCTCCGGTTTGTGTAACAAAGGCACCGTGTGCAGGTCAAACACAGGTGCCAGACAGGCTCAGGCTCTCATAGGAAACTGTGCTCTCACAGGCTCTGTCTGGCACCCTTTTTTGAGTTAACTAGCTTTTTGTCTGCCAAGAATAGATCACTGCGCCCAAGTCCAAATGTCCTGCAGCAGGGCCGGCTCTAGGGCGGTGCGATCGGTGCGGCCGCACCGGGCGTTGACTTAGGGTGGAGGCGTCCTTTTTGAAAAGGTGTATTATTTTAAAAGCACCTGCTACCTCGTTCCTAGCCTCCAGCAACTTTCAGACATCAATTAAAATGTCAAGAGAAGTCCGGTGATTAATCGTCTTTCTGGAAAGAGACTGGAGGTTTGTCTAGTGGAAGTTTTGACTCATCCTAAGGTAGCACAGAGGGTTAAAATGCCTGTTGCTAAGAAGGTGTACCATGCAGATAAGGAATTGCATATAATGTAAATAGGGCAGTGGGTTACTGCTTCTGTAAGAGAGCTCCTTTTGTTACTTGTAGTTTATAAGTCAAAATCCTAATATAGAACATTGAGCTATTAACTGTCACCCTAGAGCTGCTGCAAACTGCAAGGTGTATGTTAGAGCTATATGTTTTTTTGCCCAGTCTTTCATTATCCTGATCTTGTGAAAAGGGTTCATTTGGGTAGAAAACAATTCACTCCTAACAATGATCTTACATTTTAAATTCTGAATTTGTGCCTTTCCTGAATTAGAACTTTAAAATATATCGATGACATGTCACTCCTACACTACACCTTGTAGTACTGTCTGATGTAACATTTCCTATACACTGATTTACACACATATGATTGTCTCTGTGCAATGTGTGTGTGGTGTAAAGTGCTCTGACACCTTACACTGGTATGATTGGTTCTATAAAACTAAATGAATCTGAGAGACAGTGGTTATGGAGACTTGAGAGGCACTGTTAAAGGGTGCTAGTGAGGGAATCAGTGGCAGAGGTGGTCATTGGGGGGCGCCAACAGACATTGTCGCACAGGGCACCACCAGCGCTAAAGCCGGCCCTGTGACCTGCAGAGTATGAGTGAGAACCTGCCCCATCACACTGAAGTTATGCCATGGCGCCATTTTGACTGACACATAGGTTCTAAGATCTGGACAGACACTTAATGGATGCCTTACACCCAACCAGACCTGGGACATCTTGCGACTTATGTTTGTGATTCGCACAGTTGCAATGCACAGCCTCTTGGCGCTAGACTGTTAGGGTACAGGAATGGTTTCAGACATTGACATTGAGGCGATCATTACACGGCCCGAGTTGAAGAGGCAGGGAGTGATCTAAAGCACAAGTGCTCCTGGGAGAACATGGCAGCTCCTTTCATTGGCCAGAACCGAAACGGACCTCTACCCCAGTCTCGTTAAAGTTGAAATGAACCGCTAGCAAAATATGGGCCCTTGGAAGAGTGTAACACCGACAAAGCGGAGATTATGCTGCTAGGGAAGTCCAATTAGTTTGATCCAGGTTTGTGGTGGCCTAAGTCCACCCCCCTCCTCCAGTACGGTAAAGGTAAAGGTGGTAAAAAACCTCGGAGTAAAACCTCTCAGTCATTTCATCCACAAGTGCTTGCAGTCGCAGAATCTTGTTTTGGTTTAATAAAGTCACTAAAAAGGCTCTTTGATTACCTCCCTTTAGCGGCAAGGAAAACAGCAGCCTGTGTCCTAATAACATCCAGACTGGATTACTGTAACGGTCTGTATGCAGGTTCGTGAAAACAGCCCATCCGGAGACTACAGGTGGTTCAACATGCCGCTGCTAGAGTAGTATTGAAACTCCCCCGACGTTCCTCCATGTCAGCGGCTCTGAATGCCGCCATTGGTTGCCTGTCCATAGGAGGATTTTGTTTAAAATTCTCCTACTCACTTTCAGAGCATAGAAGCAATCCAGCCCAAAATACCTCATCGCTACATTCACTCAATATACGCCATCAGGAACGCTCAAGTCGTCACATGACAACCTCCTCAACCCCCTACGTTCAGACTCAAGAGAGGCAGAAAATCTTTCGCACCCTTGGGCTCAAAGGCCAGGGATGCTCTCCCTCGACAATTTAGACTTATTGAATCAGAGCCCATTTACAAACAAGCATTGGCATAGCCAATAGGTCTCGCCTTTGGGACCGCATAAGTGTTTAGCCGTGCAGCACATTATATAGACAATAAACCTTGAATGATTTGATAATGAGAGAGTGTCCTGATTAGGAGACAGCACCACCAGGAGGGGGCAGCAGGCGACGGACCCCGGGCAGGAGAGAGTGCACCAACTATCCGGTGGCAGATGGCAGACCGGGCTCCCGCGTGGAGATTGTCCTAAGGGCAGTGAGACACCCCCGGGGCAGGCTCATTGACACCTCTCGGGAAGGAGTGTCCACCGGTTCCTCACCTCACACCTGTGAGGAGTCACGGCGTGCCCTCCTGGGACAGGCTTATAGTGGGAGCGGGTTCTTCTGAGACAGGCAGCTCTCCGGAGACATCCTGTGGGCGTGCAACATGTCCTTCGGGGACACGCTAATCCCGGTGCATGTCCTTAAGAGACAGGAGCGTATCCTCCAGTGTACAGCTGTCCAGAGATGCGTGTTCACCAGTGGTTGCGCAGGAAGCCTGTCCTAATAAAAATCCCATGCAAGTAAAGCGTGCCCTACACAGACTGCACAGGAAACGTGTCCTCCGGGAGAGGCTGTAAGGTGGCGTGCCCTCTAGAAACAGACTTGATGCATGTAGCGTGTCCTCCCGGGGCAGAGTGCCCTGTAGCGTGCCCCCCGCTCGCGGTCCCCAGCGCCTCTGCACAGTCTCAAGGAGCTGCACGAGTCCAGGGCCTGCAGCCAAGCCTGAGCCGTCAGTCAGTGGAGGGAGGGCCTGCGCCCGCACAAGTGAGCAGCGGCCGCCTGCTACTCTCGGATTCCTGGGCTGGGATCCCTCCTCCCGAAACACACACACCCTGCCTGCTTCCTGTGAACAAGAGTGAGGCAGGAGGGAGTGCTGCAGGCGAGCACTGAGGGCCGCCGCACAGGGGAGCAGCCGTTAAAGCGAGCTCTGTACAATGATCGGGCTAATCACCCAAACACTGAGTGCCGCCGCACAGGGGAGCACCCGCTAAAGCGAGCAATGAGCAACCTAAAATAAACAGAAGATGCAGCAATGTGCACCGTATCCAACTGTGAATACAGCGCATATAATTAAAGAGAGCAGCTAACGCAGAGCATTCAGTTCCAGACAGAAACCAGCACCGAACAGAACACTCAGCCCTGAATACAGCAGCCCCAGCAACCAACTAACAAGGGCCACGCGGCCGCGAAAGTGAAAGTGGAAACATGATCCACAACAGATGGCACCCTGCGTGCCGCAGCTCGCTCCCGCAAGCTGGAGGCCGTGGGAGTAAACATTTACTGAAAAAGGTGGGGCATGCACCCGCCTTTGGCCAATTGCGTGCTTTCATTTTTGAAAGCCACACGCAAAGGCCAATACAATGTGTGGAAAATGTAAAGCCACACGCACGAGTTTTTCTGAAAGTCTGGAGTGATTCCAAGAGGCCCTCTCCTAGAGCAGCGCATGCGCGCTGCGCTAGGCTCGACCTAAAAACAACTTAAAACATGTATTTGTGGGATCCCTAATTCACTACGTTACTCACTCATCCTTGGATCTTCTACCTAGTTGATCCTTGGATAGCTAAGTTAGTTTTGAAATGATGAATTTTAATAAACATCAGTCACTGCAGTAAAGTTATCCAACATATTACACTGAAACAGAGCTGTAAAGAATCATGAACTGCGGTTGCCAGAGCTGTGCCTGCCTCAGTTCCATGAAATAAACCATGGGCTGGTACTCTTGTGCTTTGACTCTTAAGGTAGACCCAGACTCCTGACTGTAATCTCCCTGTGGGGTTTGTATGGCTTGTCCCCTCCACGTTTTGGTTTATGCTTGGTTTGAAACATCCCTCTGTGGCCTGAACAGTTCTCATTGAATTTAAACAAGAGTTGTAGCCAATGTAGGCCAGGAGCACAGGCGAAGACACTCACAGTTACCTGTTTGCAGAGGAAGGTGTGAAGGTGATGTCAGGACAGATGATGGTTTGGGTGCATGGCCAGAGCATGGTGCTGAAGCCCCCACACTCATAACTGTGGACATCTTCTGTGCGCATAATCCCAAGCTTCCATTGTAGCCAAAAGTAGCCATAGGCAGAGGGTCTTCAAGGCAGTTTGCTCACTGCTCACCCTCTTACTAAGGATTTAAAAGTGTAAATTGTGCCGTGCGTAAGTCACGCATACAAATATACGTGGTTTAAGACTTTTGAATATTCATGTATGTAAGAAAGTGAGTTATTAATTGGGATAAGTGTGAGCCCATCACAATCTATGAGTCCACAAACTGGTCAGGTTAACACACAGTTTCAGAAAATTAAACCTCAGCTTAAGCCCTGGTAGCTATGGCACAGAGCAGATAGGCTTAACTTAGGAAAGATATGTCAAGTATTTAGCAACTGTAAAACAGTTGAAAATTCAGAAAAATATTAAGATTTCACCACCAATTTCTAAAACTCAAGAAAAATGTAATAAGAAAAATGACAGAAAGTGATTAAAATCTAATCAGGGGAACTAGATATATGATTTTTAAAAAAGTTTTAGGTTCAAAGAGCCAAGAAACAGCATAGCATCCATCCATAGGTGTAGTAGACCGGTACCAAGTTGAGGCTGACCACGATGCACCCGAGGCCAGCTCGCCCAATTTCAAGAACACAGTCAAAATTCTCCAGCGGGGCAGGGTTAAAAGCTCAATCCACTCGAAGGCGGATACCCATTGGTGGAGGTCCCTCTGAAGCCATTGGTTTTGGCAGGAAAAGCTCCAATCAGGAAATTTCACATTTCACGCCCGCTGAAGTCCTCTCGTCAACCACTCCTTCACCTGGCCCAGATTTCAACATTGGAACTTCGGGCCTTATTTAGAGTTTGACGGATGGGATACTCCGTCAAAACGTAGCAGATATCTTGTCTGCCGAATTACAAGTGCCATAGGCTGTAATGCACTTGTAGTACAGTGGTGGGATGTGCGCCGTGTTTGTGACAGAGTATCACATCTGCCGAACTCGAATTAAGGCCATTAGTCGCTTTCTTGGAGATCGAAAACATCCAGCAGGACAAGCCTTGAAGCTCTTGCCGGGAAGGTTGCACGGAAACCAGATACCTTAGTAGGAGATTTCACTGAAGTCTTCCTTCGGGTGGTAAAAAGCTCTGAGCGAGAGCAGTCTGATTTTCTTGCCTGCCGAGGTGGCACCTGGAAGAATAGCCTTGGGTGGTTAGTCCTTGTCCTCTGGAGGGCTGGAAGTTGAAACTTTTTCCAGGTCCCAACGTTTTCCAACTTTCTGGAATAGCTCCTCTTGATCATTTCTAAGACTCCCCGAACTTCAAGGACTGCCCTCAGAAGTTGAGAGTCACTCCAGCAAAGGCTACCAGCACAGTCCAATCTAGGTCCACTTGCCACTGGTCAACTGGCCTCTCCAGGAAAATGCCTCTTGCAGCTTTTGTTCTCCCTGTAGCCGCTTAGGAGGTCGACCAACTTACCTTTGGAGTCCACTTCTTAGTCCTGGGTACACGTGGGAGCAAGTTCAGCCCTTCAGGTCTCCAGACAGGTCACAGACAGAGGGCTTCTTCCTCTTCTAGTATTCCATCGGTTGAGATGAGTTCTGAGGAGCTGGGGGGTGAGGTGCGACAATTGTATAATTCACTAGCCGGTGGATGGGGGTATCTCCTAGATACTCCCTAACAAATTAGCACAACGTTTCCAAATGCAACCCCTCCCTCTTTTGCCACACATCCTGTTTTGCCTTACTGTAAACTATCTCACAGCACACCAAAAATAATAAAATCCAAACTGGCAGAACCTTTTTGTCACTGGATGAGGCCGAAGGCCCCCCCAGGGGTGCATCTAAAGAAATGAACAGTACTCTCCACCTCAACTACACGAAACTCGTCCTGGAACCATCTCCCTCTCCCGCTGGGATGTAGCCAGGATTACTACAATGTGCTCTGGGATCAAACGGCCCCATGTTCCCCAGGTCTCACTTTACACTTAACTATGAATGGGCAGGTTTCACCCTGGTCCCTTTCAATGTCATGAAGTTCCTGATCCCCCCCCCCCCCACTGTCCTTCCTGAGAGTAACACCCCCAACTGTTACTGCCTAAAGGCCCAAGCCATTGTCTCTGTTATGGGAGGTGTTTTCCCACCCCATTAAGGGAAAGCACTGACTGGAAAGGTAGCTGCTACCAAGTTAATACCAATTAGTCAATGGAACTTCAGGCTGTAAAAATCGAAGTTTATAAAAGTTACTTTTCCAGTAGATTTATGATAAATCCAACTTCACAATTGAAATTGATTTTTAATAAATATTTTAAAAATGGTTGAATGGACTCCGTGCTATTCTAAACTAACCGTGGGCGTTCAACTCTGCTACGCCGACGGAGTTTGCGGATTTTTCACGACTCCGCACTCCGCTCAGAGTGCGGAGTTCAGCAAAAAACTCCGGCTCCGTGGCGTAGCGGAGTTTGCCCTGCCACAGTGCCACCCACCCCGAGCAGGCTTACCGTCACGGCGATACTCCGCTTCCATGCCCTGCCCCGGCTGTCCTCCTCCTCCTGGCTGTCTTCACTCTTGGGATGACTGCGCAGGCGCGCGCGTGCACATGCGCAGTTCTCCCAAGACGAAGAACAGGAGTTTCGTTTTGCCTGGCAGCGAGCCTGGAGTGGAAACGGAGACAGCCAGGAGGAGGAGGACAGCCGGGGCAGGGCACGGAAGCGGAGGAGCGCCGTGACGGTAAGCCTGCTCGGGGTGGGTCAGGTGGCAGGGGGCGGAATTCCACGGAGTTTTTAGCCAACTCCGTGGAATTCCGCGAAGTGGCACTCCGCCCATCCTTATTCTAAACCAAAGTTGCAAAAAATAGCATTTTAATTTTACTTTAGTTTTTCTCACAGAAACAGCTACATCCCTATGCAGTTAAACTAGCTTTTAGCTTCACAGCAGGAACATGCCAAGCTTAAAATCTTACATGTTACACATTTAAATACCAGGTTCACTACCTTCTGAGCAACAAAGCCTACTAAGAAGTGGCGTACTTAAAATTTAAATGTGGTGTTCGCCCTACAGTCCCATGAATGTGTCTACTTTTCAAGTCTTGAGTCAAAGTTCACCTGTGCATATTGTAGGTATGTTTTGTCTACATTTGGCAAATGTAGGAGTACTTTGCGATTCTTTTTGTGGGTGTGGTCCAAAAACCGCAGCTAATAGACCAAAGCAAGAAAGTGGGTTCATAGTTGTGAAGGTTGTAGGTCCTTCACAAGCAATACATCTGCATTTTCCTTCTACTGGGAAACAAGTACCCCATTATAGCACTTAACTTTCCCAGGGTAGCAGGGCAGAGCAGTCCAAGGCCTACGCAGGGGAGTTAGTGTGGGACAGTACCCCAGTCTGTAGGCATACAACAAACAACTCCTGATAAATCATTGTCCAGGCAGAGCTTTCACTGATAAAAAGGGAAAGTCCTTTATTACACGCACACCACTCAATACTACACATACATACAAGATGGCAGGTGGGAACACCTATGGTGACAGCCTCCTAACAGTTCACACCCCTAGAAAGATGTAAAACGAATAATCCCAATTCCCCCACATATGCAAGACATAATACGATGGGGTGTCTTTATCAAAAGGCAAAACTACTAGCTTTGCTAGGGTGCCACTAAATTAATAAAAGCAGAAATTGGTCATAATAAACCATTCCAACACCATTAACATCACTAAGGATGGTACAACCTAACAAAGAGACATTCATTCGCGTATATAATGACTCTCTGTTAACTTTGTGATTGTCAATAAAGCATTTCAGACCACTACAGAATGTACCCTCTTACAATGGCATTCATTATTTCCTATAATGATTCACTGCATGGGGAAAGTTGCATGTTGCTCCTGGTGGTGCTCTCCAGCCTCCAGGAATGGTTTCTTTAGGTCTCCTGGCCTCTAAATTTGGCAATTCTTGGGAAACCTGATTTTTACTGTTCTTGTCCTCAGGAGCTGCTCCTATCTCTGTGCATGCACCTCCTTCAGCAGCACCCCCAGAAACCCAAGGCAGCAGAGTACCTCCCCCCCCTGCCTGTACCCTCCAAAGCTCCACAACATCCTTTGGCCACTTGCAGAGGAGCTGGGTACGAGGAGGTCATGGACCCCTGCTTCTGGATGTCACAGTTCTGCAAGACAAGTCACAGAAGATCCGTAGGAACCTTCCAGGGTCTCCGCCCAGCAGGTTCCTTCCTTTACTGCTCACTACGCCACTGGAGTCAAGCTATCCTGGCTGATGAAGGCTGATAGCCTGAAACCGGTCCTAGGATGCTTGATTCCGGTCCAGGGAAGACATGGCTTGGCAGTTCGGTCTGGACTGTTCCCATGAGGCACAGGGTCAAGACTGATTTGCATATGGCTATGTCTGAACTGGGGTGGCGTGGTGAAGCAAAATAACGATGGATTAAACCCAGATCTGTGACTGGGGGTGAATGTTTGCCAATGTGCAGCATTCCGTCCATCATCTTGTGTGTTTTCCTTCCTTTACTGTCCAGCAGAGGGGGCCATCGCTACCTGCCTTAGAGCAATAAGTCCAAGTCCTGGGGTGCCCACTGAAATATCAGAAGTCCTTGGGTCTATCTTTGCAGTGGGGTCAAGTGTCTTCTCTCTTCCAGATGGCCATTCGTCCAGCATCACTTCCCCAGGTCAGACTGTTCTCAAACGTCTCCACCTTGTGCAGGGAGTTTTACATTGAGGTGGAAAGTTGAAGAAGGTAGGAACCTCGGGCAAATTCTAGGGTGACATATCATCACTTCACCTCTGCCCCAACCCTCCAGCACAGCATTTCTGAAATTTCCGAGATGGCACCATCAAGTAGTCTATAGAAAAACCTGTCCCTAAGTGCCACAGTTGTCTTGCCCCTTCCCTCCAAAACTTCTGGTGTACGGTGAAAGTATTATGTGGTATGGCAGGGGTGCCTTACCATGTAATACTAACACAATACACAAAGACGGACCCCGGGTACTCTCTCAGTACACCTTCTTTCAGTCCTGGTAGCGTGGCAAAGAGCAGACAGTCTACTCAGAGGAACACGTGTTACGAATTTCACATCACCAACGGGGACGATAAGAGAACTCAAGAGAAATCCAACTCAAGAGAAATACGACACCAATTTATAAAAATAGCTCAGATTTTTACATTTTTTTTAAACACTAAAATGAAATCAATACACACAGTATACTGGGGTTATCAGTTTAAAGCATTAAATAAATCAGTGCTTCTCAGTGTGAAAACATTAACGTTGGCATCTAGTCCTGCGACTAATCCGCCCTAGTGGTGACGACATCCTGTGGGTGTATCTCACTAAAACTAGTCAGAACCTGATTTCTAGCCTAAATTCAAAATGGCCAAAGCCATCCTTGGTTGTTCCCCTCAGCTGCCATCCCCTAGAGCTGTGGTCAGCCTTGTGAAGGTGGACGCCTCCTGCACAGCTACTTTCCCACCTGCCTGAGAAAAACAGTGCCTGGGGCAGGGGGAGGCTTTGTCCTCGAGTGGGAAACAAGTTCCTTTGTCCATTGGCGCCTGTGAAGCCTTTGAGGCTTACCGCCACGTCGGTCTAATCACTAGCCATCCTGTGTGGGGGAGGTGTCACCTCCTACTCACACAAGTCTTTGTCTCTGGCCTCTGGGAGCAGCACACACTCCCCAACATGAGGTCAGACTTCTGTCTTGGTGGCAAGCCTTCGAAAAACCCTACCAAGGCACGAGAACACTGGGTTAACTTGGTGGACTCTGTCTAAAGTGCCACCTAGGTACATGCTGAACCTCAACACCACCATTGTGTCGGGGGTTAAAAAGCACGGTGTTTGGCACCAAACATGGAAGAAATCAGCCAGGCCATCATGGAGCTGGACATATAGGTAGTGCCCATATGCCAGCCCATGTTATCCGATGGACCGCCGGTCACTTGCAGTAGAATTACGTTTAGAATGCTACCACAGGGCAATATATGCTTGCACACATATTCCCACATATTTAAAGTAATGCACCCTCCCTCTTAGAGGTGACTGACATTTATTAAATGCAGTGCGGTGACCCTGTCACACATGGTGTGTGCCGGGTCGAACTCGAGCAGGCAAGCTGCTCGTGCAGGGCTGACAGGGCAGACCTGCAGACTTTGGTTTTACTCGGGTCACTCAAGGTGGCACAATAAGTGCTGCAGCCCTGGTATCCCTGTTACATCCCTGTTACATCCCTGTCCTGGGTACCACTGGTACCATATACTAGGGCCTTACAGGGGTGTAAAAGTACTTGCCAATTGGCACGTATGCAAAAGCTATCACAACTATACTTCGCTGGGCCTATAATCTTTTACACGCAGACCAAGGGTCCATAAGGCATATTTTGAAATTGGAGACTTTTAGAGACGAGGCATCCCACCATACTTTTAACAAGAACTTAAGTATTGCACTAACTCAGTCTGGCTGCACGATTGCACTTTTGAAATCTATGACCTCTCACATCTGAAGCTTTATCTAAAGAACCTGACCCCAAGAATAAGCTATGAGTCGGATGTAGACCACTGTTCTCGGCTAAAACACTTTGCACACCGCTTAAACAGTCTACAATATAAAACTCCACAACAATACATACGTTTCTCATTAGCGCATAGGGTCTGGCGTACCATAATTTTAATGAGGCTGGGGATTCTTCCCTTAAAGACCCAGGGCCATATTCTCAAGAACGGCGATAACATTATCACCGCTTTAGCGGCAGGAAACTGCCGCTAAAGCGGCGATAAAGCCCCTTATCGCCGCTTTAGCGGCAGTTTCCTGCCGCTAAAGCGGCGATAATGTTATCGCCGTTCTTGAAAATATGGCCCCCAGACTTTTAAATGGGATAAATCGGAAAGTTCCACCGAAATTTGTGATTTGTGTAGCGGAGGACGGCAGGATTTCTTACACGTGTTATTAGTCTGTCCAAATTCGACTTTGGTAGAGGCCCGGCACCGGCATATAAAGCCTATATGTTTTAGACATAATCTTTGCTCTGCAAAAAGTTTAATTGAGTTTTGTAAATCTCCGCTTGATGAATTTGCTTGTTATAACCTATATACATTTTTAAAAAGCTTTTTAAAACTGTTTTAATGTCTGAATAGTATAACTGTTTCACTATCTTTTTATCATGTATTTGTTGACCTCAGTCGAGGTCTAAATCAAATTTAATAAATTCAACAAAAAAAAAATAGACTTGCCAATTGGGTGTACCAATTCACATTTACAGTTTGAGGGAAAGAGCAGTGGTGCTGGCCAGGTCAGCAGGACCCAGCACACTTTCAGATCAATTACCACAGCATCTAGCAGCAAACAGTGGGGGGTGACCATCCACAAAGGGCCTTTCCAACAACTTCATAAAGCAGCCCTCCTGTGACTGGCTCCGAATGTCTGGCTCCCTTCCTTTGTTTCTGTGGGGTTGAGTCTTTGCAGGTCAGGTGCAATGCGAAAAGTAATTGGCATATGCAAATTTCTCCCCACCCTCTCCTCTCCCAGGTGCAGGCCTAATTATTGGCAAATGGCCTCATTGTGGGCGGGGGCTTTGCCCTGCTGCTGGGCAATAGGGTAATTAACTTGGCTCAGCAGGGTGATTCAAAGGCCCATATCTAATTAGGAGCTGGATCAGATAACAAGGATAACATTTAAAGTGTCATAAGGCATGCAGATATGTGGAAAAATAATGTCAGATCTGCATTGGGTATCCTGATTTACTATAATATTGGCGCATTAACCGAGTCTCTAGGCCTAACTATGGCAAAATTGTAGTTTGGTGACAGATTTCAGCCATAGCACATAATGTAGTAAAGCACTCTACATACTTCAGTGAAGCACCACAGATGTGCAAACTCATATTAATGTCCACTCGTATTATAAGACCTGCACAGATAAGCATCAATCAATTCAGGTTTCTTCAGAAACAGGACACCTAAGCTGAGCTAGATGATAGTCTCACAGGCTCAGCCGGCACACGTGTGCACATGCATGTGCGCACATGTGCACATGCATATGCGTACATGTTCACATGCAACCAGCCCAGAACCTTTTAATATATCTGTACAGCAGCGGACGTATCTTAAAAGGCGGACACTAGCGATTAGCACTCCCATCCATTATAACAGAGCTTACAGTGAGTGAGGCTCACTCGCAACAGAACTCCACAAACAAGCCAGTCCAAAAAGTGAACATTCCAGGAGGATTAAATGGGGCGGAACTCATTCCTTACAAGAGGGAATAAAGTAAAGAATGCAACTGGACCAGAGACAAGCCCAAGAACAGCATGATCTCAGAACAACATGCTTTTGGTTCCTGGTGCGGCACGGCCACCATCAGCTGCTTCGATACTCAGTCTGCATGAAAGACAGCCAACCCTAGAAGAGCAGAGGATGGTGAGTAAAGAAAAAACAGACTTTGTCGTCAATAGCAAAAAAGCCTTTCTGAACTACGATCTGGCTCCGCGGAGCAAATGCCTTGGTGCCGGATGAGACAAGCCAGAGTACACTTGGCGGAGGCATGAAGACTTGGCAGAGTCCACTCTCCCGCTCTACAGCTGCAAATCAAGTCAATGGGGAGGTGCACATTGTTTAGCAGAAGCTTCTAGAAGGCGCCAAGGCACTTTTGTGTAAGTAGCCTTGTCTTGCATGGTCCAGGCAAATATCATACATCAGCAACAGAGGGCACTTTACCTTACTTGGAGATTACAAAACCATGAGCCGGTCCTTAGCAGTGCTGAGCACCTGGGTTGTGGCCCCATAGATAGTAATGGGGCATCACAAACTGATGTCTCCCCATGGGGACTGGGTCTGGTTTAACCAGACCCAGTCTAACCTAAATAGATCATTATTCCTTTTTCTGAAGACGTCTATGAATCACTTGATATGATCTGCTCTTCTTTGATAAGAGATTGAGGAAATTGATTTCAAGGTCCCAAAACACACCCACATTTAGGTCAGTTCTAGAAATCATTTGCTGCTAGTCAAGCCATACAACTGCCTTCTGTCTTGGTGGTGGTATGTTCGGTGCTTAATTTGTTAAAAAAATAAGTGGCAGGGCCCTCGTCAGGAGACCACTGCAACTTGACCATCCATTGCCGCTTCCATTACGGCCAATGACAGTACCAACACACTACTAAGCATCGCACTCCTACAAGTGTGACAATACGGACTATTCAAGGCCCCCAAAGCTAGAGGAATGGCCTGGTGAGTCAGGTATTAGTCATTTTTAAGGTGTAGTCTATTAATAAACAACTGTTGATGTGCTCATCTCTAAATTAGACAAAGAGCGCCATTATGTGGTGATAAGTGCCGGTGTTGACAATTAAGTGCCGGTGCTGAGTACTGGAAACCACCGGCTCAAAGTAAGCACTAGGTATGCCGCTCATGTGAATTTATAATACCACTAAGCTGTAAAACTACTGTGCAGGATAACAAACATGTTTTGTTTCCAGTGTGTATCTGCAACAAATGATGGACGGAATGCTGAATGATTCAGACATTCTCCCCCAGTCAAGAGATCTGGGTTAAATCCATCGTTCTTTTGCCCACTACACCACCCCAGTTTGGACCCAGCCATATGCAAATCAGTCTTGACCCTGTGCCTCATGGGAACAGTCCAGACCGTACTGCCAAGTCAGGTCCTCCCTGGAACGGAAACAAGCATCCTGTGACCGGTTTCAGGGTATGTCACCCTTCATCAGCCAGGCTAGCTTGAATCCAGTGGCACAGTGAGCAAGGGACCCACGTCTGGGCATACCCATCCCACTTAGGGCGAAAAGTGTATCTGCAACAAATGATGGACGGAATGCTGAATGATTCAGACATTCTTCCCCAGTCAAGAGATCTGGGTTAAATCCATTGTTCTTTTGCCCACTACACCACCCCAGTTTGGACCCAGCCATATGCAAATCAGTCTTGACCCTGTGCCTCATGGTAACAGTCCAGACCGAACTGCCAAGCCAGGTCCTCCCTGGACCGGAAACAAGCATCCTGGGACCGGTTTCAGGGTATGTCACCCTTCATCAGCCAGGCTAGCTTGAATCCAGTGGCACAGTGAGCAAGGGACCCACATCTGGGCATACCCATCCCACTTAGGGCGGAAAGTGTATCTGCAACAAATGATGGACGGAATGCTGAATGATTCAGACTTTCTCTCCCAGTCAAGAGATCTGGGTTAAATCCATCGTTCTTTTGCCCACTACACCACACCAGTTTGGACCCAGCCATATGCAAATCAGTCTTGACCCTGTGCCTCATGGGAACAGTCCAGACGAACTGCCAAGCCAGGTCCTCCCTGGACTGGAAACAAGCATCCTGGGACCGGTTTCAGGGTATGTCACCCTTCATCAGCCAGGCTAGCTTGAATCCAGTGGCACAGTGAGCAAGGGACCCACGTCTGGGCATACCCATCCCACTTAGGGCGAAAAGTGTATCTGCAACAAATGATGGATGGAATGCTGAATGATTCAGACATTCTCCCAGTCAAGAGATCTGGGTTAAATCCATCGTTCTTTTGCCCACTACACCACCCCAGTTTGGACCCAGCCATATGCAAATCAGTCTTGACCCTGTGCCTCATGGGAACAGTCCAGACAGAACTGCCAAGCCAGGTCCTCCCTGGACCGGAAACAAGCATCCTGGGACCGGTTTCAGGGTATATCACCCTTCATCAGCCAGGCTAGCTTGAATCCAATGGCACAGTGAGCAAGGGACCCACGTCTGGGCATACCCATCCCACTTAGGGCGAAAAGTGTATCTGCAACAAATGATGGATGGAATGCTGAATGATTCAGACATTCTCCCCCAGTCAAGAGATCTGGGTTAAATCCATCGTTCTTTTGCCCACTACACCACCACAGTTTGGACCCAGCCATATGCAAATCAGTCTTGACCCTGTGCCTCATGGGAACAGTCGAGACCGAACTGCCAGGCCGGGTCCTCCCTGGACAGGAAACAAGCATCCTGGGACCGGTTTCAGGGTATGTCACCCTTCATCAGCCAGGCTAGCTTGAATCCAGTGGCACAGTGAGCAAGGGACCCACGTCTGGGCATACACATCCCACTTAGGGCGTAAAGTGTATCTGCAACAAATGATGGACGGAATGCTGAATGATTCAGACATTCTCCCTGTTGCAAAGTCATCCTGTGCCCTGGGCACCCCCCAACTTTTTGCTGACTGGTACTGTTGGTAACTGACTCTGACTAACCCTGGGCTTTACCTAACCAGGCCCAGGGCCAGTGCTATGTTGAAAACACTTAGATACAGTGAAAACACCTACACACACTAGGGTACACTATGGGTTGGGGTACCCCTGTGATTGGCATGACCTACCCCATAAGCCCCTAGTATATAATAGAGCAGGGGAATTGAAACTACCTATCAGTCCCTAGTATATAGCAGGGCATGGCAGTTTAGAGGCCAGCAGCTTTCTGCACTTGCATGTGTGCACTGCCGAGGCCTGAGATCAGTTTTAAAAGCAGCCCTGGGTGCCAGGACTGCTTTTAAAAAGTAAATTCTGCCCAAACTCGACTTTGGTGTTTGGGGCACTTAAAAATGGATAACCTACAATGTTATGGCATATTAGGGACCCCCAGGGTCTACCCTAGGTGTCCCAGGGGTGGGGGTCAGGTATCTATAAGGTAGACCCTTATAAAATGAGTTCTATATGCCCTGGGTTAAGTGAAATTTCACATTTCACTCCCCACCTTGTGATAAAGTGCTGCCCAAATTCGACTTTGATGCTAGGAGCACTGTGAAGTGAGGATCTGCAATATTTTTACAGATTCAGAACCCCTAAAGTCTCCCCTAGTTGTCCCATGGGGTGGGGGTCCTGTAGATATAAGCAAAGTACTTATAAAATATGTTTTTGTAAGTCCTGGTGCTGGAAAAATGGCCCAAGTCATTTTTCCCATTGCAAATCCCCTGTTACATAGGTTAACATGGTAGGAAGTTATTAACTAATAACTCTTGATAGGAGAGGGCTAGAAGTGCCATTCAAAGACTTCCCTGAATGGTATTAATAAATTCAACAATATGATATTGTTGAATTTCTCCTAAAGTGTACATACAAGAAGTTATAAGACTTTCTTGTTTGTAAGTCCAGATTCAGCCTTCCAGTGGTCTGCCCTGATTGGTCAGAGTTAAGTGGATTAGCCAGGCTGCCTTGAAGAGGTGATAAAGAGCCCCTGGGGTCAACCAGCTCTGCTGGCAGGGCAGTGTGCTGTTCCATAGGAATGCCAGGCCAGGGGAGGAGTCGTAAACTATGTTCTTCAAAGAGGAGAGCAGAGAACAGTGTCATTTACAACTCTGAACTTTCCACCTTAGGCAGATGGTAGGATTAAGGAAGGTATGAGCAGATGCAGGGGAGAGAGAGTCTAAGTAAATTAGCCATCCTAGGGGTGTGTTTAGCCAGCTCTTACCTCCTTGCTGGAAAATCAGCCATTATGGATTTGGAAGATTTGATGCACTCTGGGACAAAATAATGCCACACTCTACAGGATGTGGTCATATCTTTGAGGAGTTACCCTGCTCCCATTGGTCAGGAGTGACCTCCTACATGACCCAGAGAACTTGGAATAAGTATCTGAGAGGGGCAGAGCCCTCCAGATCTGCTGCTTGAAACTGAAGAAAGCAAGACATTGTGCCAAGCTGAGAAGTTTTGCTGTGCAAATTCTAAGGCCTGACCTCTGAAGCCTGCACCATCAGAAACTACAGCCCTGTGGACTACCTTGCTGAAAAATAAGTAAAGAGTGGACTCCCTGCAAGCTACAGGTTAACAGAGCTCACCTGGACCCTCACCACCAAGGATCATCAACCTGGGGAACTACCAGTGGATTTGTAAGGGTGACGTCCAAGTGGATTGTGGGAACTGAAGTCCTCAACTTTCAAGGACCATCTTGGAGCTTCCAGACCCTTGGAGTGAGTTTGAGACACTTTGGGACCCTTTGAGGAACTTCAGGAAGAAGTTCAAGAAGTTTGGAGAACTTTGGAGGAACTTTGAAAAAAAAGCTCCATAGAGGGACCGACTCAACCTGGTCAGCCAAGCCGCCTGCCTTCAACCGAGAGCCGGTCAAGCCATCCAGGTTCGTCCCGCTAAAAGCTCCGTTGGTACAACTTCCAGAGTTTGACCAGGAGTAGAAGAAATCCGAGGCCGGCGAACCCTCACCGAATCCGGCCTGGTGAAGAGTATCGAGGGACCCCGCGAGAAAAAGCTCCAGAAATGTTTCTAAGTCCGCTCGTAGAAAAGGTGACCGGGAGCAACCACGAAAGCCAAGCCGCCTGCCTTCAACCGCGTGTCGAAGCGATACCAAAGGGGATGATGGACGGAGCATTAGAGCAAATCAAACACTCACCCCCAGTCAAGACTGGGGGTGAGTGTTTGATTGGCTCAAGCGTTCCGTCCATCATCCCCTTTTGTATCGCTTTGGTCGCCCTAGGTTGGCGGGGGTATGCCCAGACGTGGGTCCCTTGCTCACTTTGCCACTGGATTCAAGCAAGCCTGGCTGATGACGGCTGAAATGCCAGAAACCGGTCCCTGGATGCTTGTTTCCGGTCCAGGGAAGACATGGCTTGGCAGTTCGGGCTGGACTGTTCCCATGAGGCACAGGGTCAGACTGATTTGCATATGGCTATGTCTGAACTGGGGTGGTGGAGTGAGCTAAAGAATGATGATGGATTGAACCCAGATCAGTTGACTGGGGGTGAGTGTTTGATTGGCTCAAGCGTTCCGTCCATCATCCCCTTTTGTATCGCTTCAACCGCGTGTCGGCCTGGATCCTGGGTTTGCCCCGCTGGAACACTCCAGAGGTCGAACCGCAAAAGTTTCTAAGTCCGAACGTAGGAGGGTGACCGGGAGCTCATCGCAAGGCAAGCCGGCGAACCCTCACCGAATCCGGACTGGCTGAGAGCTTCGAGGGACCTCGCCGAGAAAAGCTCCAGAAAAGTTTCTAAGTCCGAAGGTAAAAACTGTGACCGGGACCTTTCGCGTGGGGTATCCGCTCAGGGCTCCATCGCGGTCGGCCTGAAACTTTGACTTTGGGTCGGTCTATCGCAAGCCTGTATCCCAATATGGTGCTATAAGCTTCTAAGTGCTATATTTTGCTAAATCTTTGAAAATTCATATCTCCGGTTCCCTATATTGGATTTTTGTCGTTTTGGTGTCATTTTAAAGATACAAATATTTCCTATTTTTATAAATTGGTGTTGGATTTTTATTATGTGTTGTGTCTTAATTATTTACTGAATTGGTGTTTTTAAATGCTTTACATACCTGTCTTTGAAGTCAAGCCTGTCTGCTCGAATAATTTTCTAAGACCTATGCTGAGTCCTACCAATAGTTAGTGGCCTTATTGCCAGTGGCTGACCTACATTTGCCCCTACCAATAATCCACTTTCCAACATTTGGTGGCAGCGGTGGGATGAGGACTTGTGTTTAAAAGTACACCTTTCAGTAAAGTGAATTAAGATTATAAAAATCCTCTAAATTGCCTTAGAACAAAACTTTTGAGTTTGATTTTTGGAATTTGGATTTACCTGTTTTTAATCCATTGTTTTGATTTTTCCAAATTGTTCTAAGTCTGTTGTGCCTAGTTTTTGTGACCCAAAACTAGGGAACCATGGAGCTGGACCTGGCTAAACTGTCCCAGTTTAAGATGGCTGATCTTAGGGAACAGTGTAGGCTTAGGGGGCTGCATGCTTTCAGGAAGCTTAAGAAGGCAGGGTTGCTTGAGTCCCTAAAGGCCTGGGCTGGGGCAGCTGAGGAGAGTCAAGGGGGGATAGAGGGTGTCCCCCCCAACCTCATCCAATATGAGGGTGAGGATGATGCCGCTTCCATTTTCTCTAGTGTGAGCCATATGAATCCAGATGGTGGGAGTGGGGAAGGGTCCCTTACTCAGGGACCACCACCGTCCCTTGCAGAGAGACAGCTTAAGGCTCAATTAGCTTTGATAGCTTTGGAGCAGAGGAAACTGGAATTGGCTGAGAAGAGATGGGAGAGGGAGGAGGCGTTGAAAAGAAATGGTGGCAGTGAAAATGGTGAAGATTTTGAAATGTCCAGGGGTGGTGCATTTGATCACAAACTTCCCAAGGGTATAGTACCCAAGTACACTGAGGGGGATGACATTGACAAACGGCTAGCAGCTTTTGAGAGGGCCCTTAGAATGAATAGGGTCCACTCTAAGTATTGGGGTGCACTCCTGTGGGAGTTGATTCCAGTAGCTGGGAGGGATAGGCTCCTGACCCTGAAGGGAGAGGATGCAGAATCATACCAGCAGATGAAGGCATGCTTAGTTAAGAGATTTGGTCTGACTCCAGAGCAGTACAGGGTGAAGTTTAGAGGCACCCAGGAATTGAGTTCAAAGTCTTGGGTAGACTTTGTGGACGTTTCAGTGAAGGCACTGGAAGGCTGGATTGTTGGTAACAAAGTTGACACATATGAGGGATTGTATAATTTGTTTTTGAAAGAACATATTTTGACTCATTGTGCAGAAGAGAAGTTACGCCAGTATCTAGTGGACTCTAAGCTGACAGACCCCAGAGAGCTGGGTGAAGCAGCTGATGAGTGGGTGAGAACCCGGGTTTCCATACAGCACTAGGGGGGTGACCAGAAGAAAGGAGGACAGGTCCCTCCCCAGGGGAAAGCCCAAGGGAAAGAAGGTCAAAACCAGAAGGAGTCCTCCAAAGACCCACAAAAACCTGCACAAGGGGGGGGTACCCCGAGCCAACCCAAGTTTAAAGGGAGGTGGAATCACAGAAAGAATGGTAGGTTCTTTGATCCCTCAAAAGTGGGTAAGTGCTTTGACTGTAACCAGCCAGGGCACACACAGGGAGATGCTGTCTGCGCCAAGAAGCTCCCCCCTAAGGGGCCATCCACAGGGATTGCCAGTGTCAGTGTAGGGGTGGAGAGTGGTGCCCCAGTAAGGAGAAGTCAGGTGGTGGAAGCAACCTTAGTGTCCCTGGGTGGGGTGAATATTGCAACCCTTGCTGCCTTACCTCCAAACATGGACAAGTACAGGCAGAGGCCTAAAGTGAATGGGACTGAGGTTGAGGCTATCAGAGACACTGGGGCTAGTGTAACTATGGTCCTGGATGATCTGGTGCCTCCAGAGAGGTTGTTACCTGGTGAGTTTCACCAGGTGACTTATGCAGACAGCACTACCAAACTCCATCCTATGGCTGTTGTGGATTTGGAATGGGGAGGTGTGACAGGCCCTATGAAGGTAGCTGTGTCAAAGGTGCTCCCAGTCCAGTGTTTACTGGGCAATGATCTTGAAGCATCTGTGTGGTCAGAGGTGGAGAGAGGACTCCATATGAAAATATTGGAGTTCCCTGAGTGGGTATGTGCTGTGACTAGGTCACAGACTAGCCAGAAGGGAGGGGGTGGACACTTGGACCCTGGAACAAAGGGCCAAGCATCCAAGGACAAGGGTACTGGGCCTGGTGAGCCAGCCCAGGGAACTCCAGAGGTGCAGGCAGAATCTAACCCTGATGGGGAGGATCTGGCCTCTGAGGGAGGGACTCCATCCCTGCCAGAGCTGTCAGATTTGGCAGAACTGACAGGAGCAGGTGGACCCTCCAGAGAGGAGTTCAGTAAGGGACAGAGAGACTGTCCCACCCTTGTGAGCTTGAGGCGGATTGCTTCTAAGCAAGAGGAAGGGGATGACAGTGGGTTTCACAAACTCTACTGGGAAGATGGACTGCTTTATACTGAGGCCAGAAACCTCAAAGAAGGGGCCAGCAGGAGGTTGGTGATGCCCCAGAGGTACAGAGAGTTCATCCTGACTTTGGGTCATGATATCCCCTGGGCAGGACATTTGGGACAGACAAAGACATGGAACCGGTTGGTGAACCATTTCTACTGGCCCCATATGTCTGAAAAGGTAAAGGAGTTTTGCAGCTCCTGTGTCACCTGTCAGGCCAGTGGCAAGGCAGGGGGCAAGACAAAGGCTCCCCTAATACCACTGCCAGTGGTTGGGGTCCCTTTTGAAAGGGTGGGGATGGACATTGTTGGTCCCCTGGACCCACCTACTACATCAGGGAATAGGTATATCTTAGTGGTAGTGGACCATGCCACTAGGTCCCCTGAAGCAATCCCTCTTAGAACCATTGATGCTCCTGCAGTGGCTAGAGCACTGCCTGGTGTGTTCACCAGAGTCGGTTTTCCAAAAGAGGTGGTGTCAGATAGGGGCACGAATTTCCTGTCCAGCTATCTGACTGCTATGTGGGATGAGTGTGGTGTCAACCCCCTATCACCCACAAGCAAATGGTCTTGTTGAGAGATTCAACAAAACCCTGAAGGGCATGATAAATGGGTTGTCAGAGAAACTCAGGAGGAGATGGGATGTTCTCCTCCCAATGGGATGTTCTCCTCCCATGCTTACTGTTTGCCTACAGGGAGGTGCCACAGAAAGGGGTTGGTTTCAGTCCCTTTGAGTTGTTGTTTGGACACCCTGTGAGGGGGCCATTGAGCCTGCTGAGAGAGTCTTTAGAGAGGCCTCTTAAAGAAGCAAAAGACAATGTGCTTTACTATGTGCTAGGCCTGAAATCTAGAATGGCAGAGTACATGTACAAGGCAAACAGGAAACTGGAGGCCAGCCAGGAGCTCATGAAGCACTGGTATGATCAAAAGGCTACTATGCCTGAGTATACTCCAGGACAATTGTTGTGGGTGTTGGAGCCTGTGGCTACCAGGGCCCTCCATGACAAGTGGAGTGGGCCCTATCCAATCTTAGAAAAGAAGGGTGAGGTTACCTATTTGGTTGACCTTGGCACCCCCAGGCACCCTCATAGGGTCCTGCATGTGAATAGATTGAAACCCCACCATGAAAGGGCAGACATGACCATGTTACTGGTCACTGATGAGGGTGTGGAGGAGGAAACTGAGCCTGTGCCCAACCTCCTCTCCACTAATGTGAAAGATGGGTCAGTGGAGGGGGTGATACTCTCTCCCAAGTTGACAGACCAGCAGCACAGAGACTGTAAGCAAGTGCTGGAGCAGTTTGCTGGCCTGTTCTCTTTGACCCCAGGCATCACTGAGTGGTGTGTGCACCACATTGACACTGGTGACAGCCTACCTGTCAAAAATAAACTGTACAGGTTATCTGACCATGTCAGAACCAGCATTAAAGCTGAGGTTGCTAAGATGCTGGAATTGGGGGTAATTGAACCGTCTGAGAGTCCATGGGCCAGTCCAGTGGTACTGGTGCCTAAACCAAATCCTTAGGGGGGACCCAAGGAGTTAAGGTTCTGTGTGGACTACAGAGGATTGAATGCAGTCACAAAGACTGATGCTCACCCTATACCTAGAGCTGATGAGCTCATTGTCAGGTTAGGGGCTGCTAAGTACCTGAGTACTTTTGATTTGACTTCAGGTTACTGGCAGATTGCCCTCACTGATGGAGCAAAGGAGAGGTCAGCATTCTCCACACCAGAGGGACATTAACAGTTCAAGGTAATGCCCTTTGAATGCACCTGCCACCTTCCAAAGGTTGGTGAACAGGGTCTTGTCTGGGTTGGAACAGTTCAGTGCAGCTTACCTGGATGATATAGCTGTATACAGTTCTACCTGGGGGATCACTTAAGCCACCTAAGGGATGTGCTTCAGGCCATGCATCAGGCAGGCCTGACTATTAAGGCAAGCAAGTGCCAAATAGGGCAGAGTTCTGTGGTGTACCTGGGCCACCTGGTAGGTGGGGGCCATGTACAGCCTCTCCAAGCTAAAATCAAAACTATTTTGGATTGGACAGCTCCTGTTACCCAGCCTCAGGTCAGGGCATTCCTTGGACTGACAGGGTACTATAGAAGGTTTGTTCAAAATTATGGGACCATTGTGGGGCCCCTAACAGAACTCACTTCTAAAAAGAGGCCCAAGAAGGTGGATTGGACCCCAGAGTGTCAGAAGGCTTTTGACACTCTGAAAGCTGCTATGTGTTCAGCACCAGTGCTACTAGCCCCTGACTACACAAAAGAATTTGTGGTTCAGACAGATGCTTCGGAGCAAGGGATTGGGGCAGTGTTGTCACAGCTAAATGAAGAGGGCCTTGATCAGCCAGTTGCCTTTATTAGCAGGAGGCTTCTTCCCAGAGAGCAGAGGTGGAGTGCCATTGAGAGAGAGGCTTTTGCTGTGGTTTGGTCCCTTTTTGAGACCATATTTGTTTGGGGCTCACTTTCGTGTTCAAACTGACCACAGGCCTCTCAGATGGCTCATGCAGATGAGAGGGGAGAATCCCAAGCTGTTAAGGTGGTCCATTTCCCTACAGGGAATGGACTTTCCAGTGGAACACAGACCTGGGGTTGCCCATGCAAATGCGGATGGACTTTCCAGGTTTTTCCACTTAGCTGATGAGGACTACCAGGGTGTAGGTTAGTAACCCATCACCTTTCGTTTTGGGGGGGGCTATGTTGCAAAGTCATCCTGTGCCCTGGGCACCCCCAACTTTTGCTGACTGGTACTGGTGGTAACTGACTCTGACTGACCCTGGGCTTTACCTAACCAGGCCCAGGGCCAGTGCTATGCTGAAAACACTTAGATACAGTGAAAACACCTACACACACTAGGGTACACTATGGGTTGGAGTACCCCTGTGATTGGCATGACCTACCCTATAAGCCCCTAGTATATAATAGGGCTGGGGAATTGAAACTACCTATCAGTCCCTAGTATATAGCAGGGCATGGCAGTTTAGAGGCCAGCAGCTTTCTGCACTTGCATGTGTGCACTGCCGAGGTCTGTGATCAGTTTTAAAAGCAGCCCTGGGTGCCAGGACTGCTTTTAAAAAGTAAATTGTGCCCAAACTCGACTTTGGTGTTTGGGGCACTTAAACATGGATAACCTACAATGTTATGGCATATTAGGGACCCCCAGGGTCTCCCCTAGGTGTCCCAGGGGTGGGGGGTCTGGTATCTATAAGGTAGACCCTTATAAAAATGAGTTCTATATGCCCTGGGTTAAGTGAAATTTCACATTTCACTCCCCAACTTGTGATAAAGTGCTGCCCAAATTCGACTTTGATGCTAGGAGCACTGTGAAGTGAGGATCTGCAATATTTTTACAGATTCAGAACCCCTAAAGTCTCCCCTAGTTGTCCCATGGGGTGGGGGTCTTGTAGATATAAGCAAAGTACATATACAATATGTTTTTGTAAGTCCTGGTGCTGGAAAAATGCCCCAAGTCATTTTTCCCATTGCAAATCCCCTGTTACATAGGTTAACATGGTAGGAAGTTATTAACTAATAACTCTTGATAGGAGAGGGCTAGAAGTGCCATTCAAAGACTTCCCTGAATGGTATTAATAAATTCAACAATATGATATTGTTGAATTTCTCCTAAAGTGTACATACAAGAAGTTATAAGACTTTCTTGTTTGTAAGTCCAGATTCAGCCTTCCAGTGGTCTGCCCTGATTGGTCAGAGGTAAGTGGATTAGCCAGGCTGCATTGAAGAGGTGATAAAGAGCCCCTGGGGTCAACCAGCTCTGCTGGCAGGGCAGTGTGCTGTTCCATAGGAATGCCAGGCCAGGGGGAGGAGTCGTAAACTATGTTCTTCAAAGAGGAGAGCAGAGAACAGTGTCATTTACAACTCTGAACTTTCCACCTTAGGCAGATGGTAGGATTAAGGAAGGTATGAGCAGATGCAGGGGGGAGAGTCTAAGTAAATTAGCCATCCCAGGGGGGTGTTTAGCCAGCTCTTACCTACTTGCTGGAAAATCAGCCATTATGGATTTGGAAGATTTGATGCACTCTGGGACAAAATAATGCCACACTCTACAGGATGTGGTCATATCTTTGAGGAGTCACCCTGCTCCCATTGGTCAGGAGTGACCTCCTGCATGACCCAGAGAACTTGGAATAAGTATCTGAGAGGGGCAGAGCCCTCCATATCTGCTGTTTGAAACTGAAGAAAGCAAGACATTGTGCCAAGCTGAGACGTTTTGCTGTGCAAATTCTAAGGCCTGACCTCTGAAGCCTGCACCATCAGAAACTACAGCCCTGTGGACTACCTTGCTGAAAAAGAAGTAAAGAGTGGACTCCCTGCAAGCTACAGGTTAACAGAGCTCACCTGGACCCTCACCACCAAGGATCATCAACCTGGGGAACTACCAGTGGATTTGTAAGGGTGACTTCCAAGTGGATTGTGGGAACTGAAGTCCTCAACTTTCAAGGACCATCTTGGGGCTTCCAGACCCTTGGAGTGAGTTTGAGACACTTTGGGACCCTTTGAGGAACTTCAGGAAGAAGTTCAAGAAGTTTGGAGAACTTTGGAGGAACTTTGAAAAAAAAGCTCCATAGAGGGACCGACTCAACCTGGTCAGCCAAGCCGCCTGCCTTCAACCGCGAGCCGGTCAAGCCATCCAGGTTTGTCCCGCTAAAAGCTCCTTCGGTCCAACTTCCAGAGTTTGACCGGGAGTAGAAGAAATCCGAGGCCGGCGAACCCTCACCGAATCCGGCCTGGTGAAGAGCATCGAGGGACCCCGCGAGAAAAAGCTCCAGAAAAGTTTCTAAGTCCGCTCGTAGAAAAGGTGACCGGGAGCAACCGCGAAAGCCAAGCCGCCTGCCTTCAACCGCGTGTCGGCCTGGATCCTGGGTTTGCCCCGCTGGAACGCTCCAGAGGTCGAACCGCAAAAGTTTCTACGTCCGAACGTAGGAAGGTGACCGGGAGCTCATCGCAAGGCAAGACGGCGAACACTCACCGAATCCGGACCTCGCCGAGAAAAGCTCCAGAAAGGTTTCTAAGTCCGAAGGTAAATACTGTGACCCGGACCTTCCGCGTGGGGTATCCGCTCAGGGCTCCATCGCAGTCAGCCTGAAACTTTGACTTTGGGTCGGTCTATCGCGAGCCTGTATCCCAATATGGTGCTATAAGCTTCTAAGTGCTATATTTTGCTAAATCTTTGAAAATTCATATCTCCGGTTCCCTATATTGGATTTTTGTCGTTTTGGTGTCATTTTAAAGATAAAAATATTTCCTATTTTTATAAATTGGTGTTGGATTTTTATTATGTGTTGTGTCTTAATTATTTACTGAATTGGTGTTTTTAAATGCTTTACATACCTATCTTTGAAGTTAAGCCTGTCTGCTCGCAGCCACGTGAGCATAGGAATAATTTTCTAAGACCTATGCTGAGTCCTACCAATGGTTAGTGGCCTTATTGCCAGTGGCAGACCTACATTTGCCCCTACCAATAATCCACTTTCCAACACTCCCCCAGTCAAGAGATCTGGGTTAAATCCATTGTTCTTTTGCCCACTACACCACCCCAGTTTGGACCCAGCCATATGAAAATCAGTCTTGACCCTGTGCCTCATGGGAACAGTCCAGACCGAACTGCCAAGCCAGGTCCTCCCTGGACCGGAAACAAGCATCCTGGGACCGGTTTCAGGGTATGTCACCCTTCATCAGCCAGGCTAGCTTGAATCCAGTGGCACAGTGAGCAAGGGACCAACGTCTGGGCATACCCGTCCCACTGATTTGCATATGGCTGGGTCCAAACTGGGGTGGTGTAGTGGGCAAAAGAAAGATGGATTTAACCCAGATCTCCTGACTGGGGGGAGAATGTCTGAATCATTCAGCATTCCGTCCATCATTTGTTGCAGATACACTTTTCGCCCTAAGTGGGATGGGTATGCCCAGACGTGGGTCTCTTGCTCACTGTGCCACTGGATTCAAGCTAGCCTGGCTGATGAAGGGTGACATACCCTGAAACCGGTCCCAGGATGCTTGTTTCCGGTCCAGGGAGGACCTGGCTTGGCAGTTCGGTGCTGGGTCCAAACTGGGGTGGCATAGTGGGCAAAAGAACGATGGATTTAACCCAGATCTCCTGACTGGGGGGAGAATGTTTGAATCATTCAACATTCCGTCCATCATTTGTTGCAGTTACACTTGTTTCCAGTGTGAACATATTATTGAGTCACATGCTGCACATCAAATTTAGAACTCCAAGGGCCAGATTTGGTAAGAATTCATGCAATGCAGCTCAGCAAGGCAACTTGCTGCACTGCATTGAGTGAAAGAGAAACAGCAGAAATGCACCATATTTGCATAGATATGGCACATTTCTGCTGCTTCCTAGCGTTGGTGCACTCTGTGCTGCCTAGCGCCAATGCAAGCGCCCATGTGCAATGCTGCAATGGTGTCTGCATTACAGGCAGGATTGTTTTTGTGCAGGAAGGAATATCTTTCTGCACAGAAACAATCCTTAGAAGCATTTTCCTCTTGCTATGTGTTTTGCAGCACACATAGGAGGAAGTAACGAGGAGATAAAAAGATATTTCTCCTCGTTACGCCTGGGTCAGGATGGCACAGCTTTTGTAAATCCCAGTTAAGGACTTGCATTGCCTTGTAAAGACTTCCATCAGGCAAGGACAACACAGGGTTCTAGTAAATCTGGGCCCAAATCTGCATCTAAATGTAGACAGGTGTGTGGCTTGACTCATAACAAACAAGATGTGCTTGTGACAAGCTGGAAAACTACTGTTGTAGATAAGAGAAATGCTTATTTGGCAGGGTGAATCTACTATAGATTCACATGCAGACTCCCCTTGATCCTCATGCTGTCGGAAAGAAGTGAGCATGACCATTAATGCAGTTGTTATTGCCATAAAAAGCTAGTTCACACTTAAACAATGTCATGGAGAAATGCAATATGAAGATAGTGCTTAGCATGTCTTTGTAGGAACAAAAGCCCAGAAGCAGCAAAGCGGCTGAGCCACCGCCTCCATTTTTTGTTTCTACCCGGAATTTTCATTTCTAGGAGAGTTTCTGGGGCTCTTTAATCCATAGGAGCCCTGAAACTCCAAATATGGTGCTTCTCAAGGACACCATTGGTGTGAACGAACCTCACTGTACCGCTCATCACGTGACAGAAGTGGGTTGTGCACAAACATTCAATGAATCCCAATGAGTCCTTTTGAACCTGCGCCAGAGATGGAGATGGACTGCCCACAACATCAACTGCGTAAGGGCTTTTGAGATTGTGGCGACCCAGCTTGGCGAGCACACACTTTAATATTGTTACTCTTTTTACTATATCTTATCCATGTCATCATTAGCTCCCTTGAACTTGTCAAGCTTGGTAGTCCAGCACCCAGTGAGCTAACCATCTAAGCCATATGAGAGCCTGGTGCTCCAGCAATCAGCGAGCTAACTATCTAAGCCGTATGCTGAGAGCCTGGTGGTCCACTCAGAGGCCAATGAGCTAACCATCTAAGCCGTATGAGAGCCTGGTGGCCCAGCACCCAGCGAGCTAAGCCGTTTAAGCCATAAGAGAGCCTGGTGGTCCATCACCCAGTGAGCTAACCATCTAAGCCACATGCTGAGAGCCTGGTGGTCCAGCACTCAGCGAGCTAACCATCTAAGCCATATGAGAGCCTGGTGGTCCACCACCCAGTGAGCTAACCATCTAAGCCGTATGCTGAGAGCCTGGTGGTCCACTCAGAGCCCAGTGAGCTAACCATCTAAGCCATATGAGAGCCTGGTGGTCCATCACCCAGTGAGCTAACCATCTAAGCCATATGAGAGATATGGTGGTCCATCACCCAGTGAGCTAACCATCTAAGCCACATGAGAGCCTGGGGGTCCAGCATACAGTGAGCTAACCATCTAAGCCATAGGCTGAAAGCCTGGTGGTCCACTCAGAGCCCAGTGAGCTAGCCATCTAAGCCGTATGCTGAGAGCCTGGTGGTCTAACACTCAGTGAGCTAACCATCTAAGCCGTTTGCTGAGAGCCTGATGGCCCAGCACCCAGTGAGCTAACCATCTAAACCATATGCTGAGAGCCTGGTGGTCCACTCAGAGCCCAGTGAGCTAACCATCTAAGCCATATGAGAGCCTGGTGGCCCAGCACCCAGTGAGCTAACCATCTAAGCTGTGTGCTGAGAGCCTGGTGGTCCACTCAGAGCCAGTGAGCTAATCATCTAAGCCACATGAGAGCCTGGTGGTCCAGCACCCAGTGAGCTAACCATCTAAGCCATATGAAAGCCTGGTGGCCCAGCACCCAGTGAGCTAACCATCTAAGCCATATGAGAGCCTGGTAGTCCAGCAATCAGCAAGCTAACCATCTAAGCCGTATGCTGAGAGCCTGGTGGTCCACTCAGAGCCCAGTGAGCTAACCATCTAAGCCGTATGAGAGCCTGGTGGCCCAGCACCCAGCGAGCTAAACCGTTTAAGCCATAAGAGAGCCTGGTGGTCCATCACCCAGTGAGCTAACCATCTAAGCCGTATGCTGAGAGCCTGGTGGTCCAGCACTCAGCGAGCTAACCATCTAAGCCATCTAAGCCATATGAGAGCCTGGTGGCTCACCACCCAGTGAGCTAACCATCTAAGCCGTATGCTGAGAGCCTGGTGGTCCACTCAGAACCCAGTGAGCTAACCATCTAAGCCATATGAGAGCCTGGTGGTCCATCACCCAGTGAGCTAACTATCTAAGCCATATGAGAGCCTGGTGGTCCATCACCCAGTGAGCTAACCATCTAAGCCATATGCTGAGAGCCTGGTGGTCCAGCACTCAGCGAGCTAACCATCTAAGCCATATGAGAGCCTGGTGGTCCAGCACCCAGTGTGCTAACCATCTAAATCATATGAGAGCCTGGGGGTCCAGCATCCAGTGAGCTAACCATCTAAGCCATATGCTGAGAGCCTGGTGGTCCACTCAGAGCCCAGTGAGCTAACCATCTAAGCCGTATACTGAGAGCATGGTGGTCCAGCATCCAGTTAGCTAACCATCTATGCCATATGAGTCTGGTGGTTCAGCACCCAGGGAGCTAGCCATCTAAGCCGTATGCTGAGAGCCTGGTGGTCCACTCAGAGCCCAGTGAGCTAACCATGTAAGCCGTATGCTGAGAGCCTGGTGGCCCAGTACCCAGTGAGCTAACCATCTAAGCTGTATGCTGAGAGCCTGGTGGTCCACTCAGAGCCCAGTGAGCTAACCATCTAAGCCATATGCGAGCCTGGTGGCCCAGCACCCAGTGAACTAACCATCTAAGCTGTGTGCTGAGAGCCTGGTGGTCCACTCAGAGCCCAGTGAGCTAACCATCTAAGCCACATGAGAGCCTGGTGGTCCAGCACCCAGTGGGCTAACCATCTAAGCCATATGAGAGCCTGGGGGTCCAGCATACAGTGAGCTAACCATCTAAGCCAAAGGCTGAGAGCCTGGTGGTCCACTCAGAGCCCAGTGAGCTAGCCATCTAAGCCGTATGCTGAGAGCCTGGTGGTCCAACACTCAGTGAGCTAACCATCTAAGCCATATGCTGAGAGCCTGGTGGTCCACTCAGAGCCCAGTGAGCTAACCATCTAAGCCATATGAGAGCCTGGTGGCCCAGCACCCAGTGAGCTAACCATCTAAGCAGTGTGCTGAGAGCCTGGTGGTCCACTCAGAGCCTAGTGAGCTAACCATCCAAGCCACATGAGAGCCTGGTGGTCCAGGACCCAGTGAGCTAACCATCTAAGCCATATGAAAGCCTGGTGGCCCAGCACCCAGTGAGCTAACCATCTGAGCCATATGAGAGCCTGGTAGTCCAGCACCCAGTGAGCTAACCATCTAAGCAATATGAGGGCCTGGTGGTCCAGCAATCAGCGAGCTAACCATCTAAGCCGTATGCTGAGAGCCTGGTGGTCCACTCAGAGCCCAGTGAGCTAACCATCTAAGCCATATGAGAGCCTGGTGGCCCAGCACCCAGCGAGCTAAGCCGTTTAAGCCATAAGAGAGCCTGGTGGTCCATCACCCAGTGAGCTCACCATCTAAGCCGTATGCTGAGAGCCTGGTGGTCCAGCACTCAGCGAGCTAACCATCTAAGCCATATGAGAGCCTGGTGGCTCACCACCCAGTGAGCTAACCATCTAAGCCGTATGCTGAGAGCCTGGTGGTCCACTCAGAGCCCAGTGAGCTAACCATCTAAGCCATATGAGAGCCTGGTGGTCCATCACCCAGTGAGCTAACCATCTAAGCCATATGAGAGCCTGGTGGTCCATCACTCAGTGAGCTAACCATCTAAGCCATATGCTGAGAGCCTGGTGGTCCAGCACTCAGCGAGCTAACCATCTAAGCCATATGAGAGCCTGGTGGTCCAGCACCCAGTGTGCTAACCATCTAAATCATATGAGAGCCTGGGGGTCCAGCATCCAGTGAGCTAACCATCTAACCCGTATGCAGAGAGCCTGGTGGTCCACTCAGAGCCCAGTGAGCTAACCATCTAAGCTGTATGCTGAGAGCCTGGTGGTCCAGCATCCAGTTAGCTAACCATCTATACCATATGAGTCTGGTGGTTCAGCACCCAGGGAGCTAGCCATCTAAGCCGTATGCTGAGAGCCTGGTGGTCCACTCAGAGCCCAGTGAGCTAACCATGTAAGCCGTATGCTGAGAGCCTTGTGGCCCAGCACCCAGTGAGCTAACCATCTAAGCCGTATGCTGAGAGCCTGGTGGTCCACTCAGAGCCCAGTGAGCTAACCATCTAAGCCATATGCGAGCCTGGTGGCCCAGCACCCAGTGAACTAACCATCTAAGCTGTGTGCTGAGAGCCTGGTGGCCCAGCACCCAGTGAGCTAACCATCTAAACCGTATGCTGAGAGCCTGGTGGTCCACTCAGAGCCCAGTGAGCTAACCATCTAAGCCATATGAGAGCCTGGTGGCCCAGCACCCAGTGAGCTAACCATCTAAGCTGTGTGCTGAGAGCCTGGTGGTCCAGCATCCAGTTAGCTAACCATCTATGCCATATGAGTCTGGTGGTTCAGCACCCAGGGAGCTAGCCATCTAAGCTGTATGCTGAGAGCCTGGTGGTCCACTCAGAGCCCAGTGAGCTAACCATCTAAGCCACATGAGAGCCTGGTGGTCCAGCACCCAGTGAGCTAACCATCTAAGCCGTATGCTGAGAGCCTGGTGGTCCGCTCAAAGCCCAGTGAGCTAACCATATAAGCCATATGCTGAGAGCCTGGTGGTCCAACACTCAGTGAGCTAACCATCTAAGCCGTATGCTGAGAGCCTGATGGCCCAGCACCCAGTGAGCTAACCATCTAAACCGTATGCTGAGAGCCTGGTGGTCCACTCAGAGCCCAGTGAGCTAACCATCTAAGCCATATGAGAGCCTGGTGGCCCAGCACCCAGTGAGCTAACCATCTAAGCTGTGTGCTGAGAGCCTGGTGGTCCACTCAGAGCCCAGTGAGCTAGCCATCTAAGCCATATGAGAGCCTGATGGTCCAGCACCCAGTGAGATAACCATCTAAGCCATATGAGAGCCTGGTGGTCCACTCAGAGCCCAGTGAGCTGTCGGACTGTTGCCCCTGTGTGCTTGTTGGCATCCCAAGGCCAGGGTTCTTCTCCAACCACAACATATGAGTGCACACTCGAGAATGCTGTCCACTTGCCTTGTAAGTGAGACTTGGTTGATGTTTACCGCCTTCCTCTGATGTTTGTGAACACAGGTTTATAAACACTTTAACGTGAGATACAATGTAATCTATTGTGGCTGAAAGGTTTCAATACTCCATTCGGGTCCATTATATGAGTATGTGTAGGGTCGCCAAACATAGCACTTTGTGAATACTGCACAAGAAATGCATAAGGATTGCATTGTCACTTTATTTTTAATACTTATAGCCTGTAGGTTTTTCTCTGCACATTCCGAAGTCTCCAATCCTTAGAGCTTGGAGAACATTAGAGCCTTTGAACTGGTTGCAAACATCCTAAAGTGTTTCACCAGTGGCCCTGGTATTATGCATAGGCCCTGGTATTATGCATAGGCCCTGGTATTATGCATAGGCCCTGGTATTATGCATAGGCCCTGGTATTATGCATAGGCCCTGGTATTATGCATCGGCGCTGGAAGGAGAGGGGCGGGGGGAGAGAGGGGTGTTGCAGCACCCCTGGGGCAGGAATAACCCTGCTGGAGTTCAGAAGGTGAATGTTTAAAAAAGACTTGTCTTCATCTTGTCATGTTTGATGTGCTTCAAAGACAGAGGTCTATTTTCAGGCTGTGTCTCCTAATAAAACGCTGCTTATTGTTTAACATCTAGGCTGGTATTTACTTTTCTTTCTCTGACTTCAAAGTGAGAGGAGTTTGCAAAGAGAACTATGTGACAATCTTGCTGGGGTACAGGGACCTCCCTCCTGCCGGTCACCCATACAGATCCTCGTCCGCGAGGCTGGTCTGGGGTCACTTCAAGACACAGGGTTAGTGATCACTGGCACAGACTGCTGATTCCAGCTGTGCTCAGATGTTAAACTCCCTACGGTGAGGATAGGGTGCAGGGTGTGCATGCTAGGAGTGAGGAGGCGGCAATGGGGCAAACTCTGTGAAAAGTTCTAGTGTCCCTCAAGAGCAGATGTGTCACTTTGGCCTCGGAAAATGATAGTCACATTCTAATGTCTTAAGGATGGCACTGTTTTTTTAGGTCTCGCCTGGCGTTAACAGCGCGCATGCACTGCTCTCTCCATACGAGGGCCTTTTGGAATCGATACGATTCCAGAAGTATACTTGTAGCCCCGCCCCTCTTTCCATTGGCTCGAGTCATCGTTTATGTTACACGATGGTGCGTGATTGGAAAGTGGGTTTCTCGGTTACCGCCTTGTCCACTTTTAGGACGGCCCATGTGGACAGGCCGACGCCATCTTTGTTTCTGGCACAGCGCACACTGCCATGCGCTCTTGAAGCCAGCCCTCCCAGGACCGGCAGCCCCATGCAGTACGGCACCAGGACGCCCAGCAGCGAGCCCACCTTCATGGGCACATGGCAGCCCGGTGAGGCCAACCTGCTCTTCAGGATGTCCCAGCAGGTAAGGGGGGCTGCGCTGCTCGCCGCGGAGGGAGGGTGGGGGTCTGTGTGGGTCTCTGCGCATGAAGCGCCGCGCTGCCCTGCCTGTGCCCGCCGCTGTGCATGCAGCCAGGCAAAGTTTGCAAGCCGGCCATCTGTTTCACCCTTCCTCTCCACGCCCACCCCGTGACTCTCTGATCCTCCTCCACAGTCCCTCGCTCCGGACACTCTCACTCCTCCCTGCGGCTCTCCCGATCTTTTCCAACCAACTTTTCTCGCTTCCTGTCCGTCCGCCCTCATTCCCTAAAAACATTATTTTTCTTTCTCCTCCTGACCTCACAATCCGCGTCCTGCACTTTGCCCCGTCCACTCGCTGTTCTCTCCCACCTGTTTACTCTTAGCATATCCTCTGCCCTAACTCTCTCTACTGTCCCATGCGCGCTCGATCTGTCCCCCAGCGCTGCCCACGTCGCCATCCCCAAACTATCAACCGGCTCCGACACTTTTCCCCTTCCCCTCTTACACGCAAAGATGCCCATATCAAATGTCTACGTTCGCTCTGAGCGGGAGGAATCAGGAAGTGTCTGCTGCCGCCGGTATTATTGATCACAACAAGACACATTGTTTAATTAGGTATTTTATGATTTACAGAACGCTCTTCATTTTTTCACAAATGTGCGTTATGTTAAAACAACCTGATGATGTCTCCGTCCCCGCCAGTGTTATTAGGAAACTGGATGACATTTGTAAGGCTTCCCTTCCTCGTGGCACGCTAGTTGTTGGCGGAGTGGGTTAATAAGCTCGACTCCCTGGGGTCGGCCAAGATGTTGGAACCCTCTCGGAGCATTAGATAAACTGCTGAAGTCAAGAACTTCAAACATCTGGCATTAACCACGAAGGCTTGCGATAGAAAACAAACACAAGCGTAATCATTCGCAACAGTCATTTTTATGTGAAGTAATTACAAAAATAATCTACAGACATGCTTCTGGTTATTAATGAAAATGATAGTCTGCAAAGTATTACAATGCGCCTTCACAAACCAGACGAGAGAACTCAGTCATTAATGAATAGCCCCGAGGGACGGAGTGACAGAATTCACCCTTTGAAATCTGTTGTCTTAATAGCAATAGGAAACAAGCATTAAAAATGCAATAGGTCTCGCCTTTCATTAAGTTAAAGCCATTTGCTTTGCTATACAATACCATTAGCAAAACAAATGGCTTTAACTTAATCAAAGGCGAGACCTATTGCATTTTCAATGCTTGTTCTCAGGACTGGTCACTTTTGCTCCCTAGAGGCCATATTCTGTCCCTCTGCATGGTTCGTGCTGCGGCAGTCCAGGGCAGGCATCTGTGTGATGTTGATCACTGTGCCGCCCACCTCCTCGACAACAGCTGTGACTGTCAGACTTCGTCACCAGGGAAGAGAGCCGGGACAGCACCAAGACCCCCCCCTACCACCACCACCACAGCTGGGCACTGGCTGGTTGGTCACAGTTCACCATGTGATGGGCTCATATGTGCAGAGAAGAAGGATGCCTGCCAGGGGTGTTGCTCAGTTCACAACAGAGGGACTGTTTTCTTTAGGATACGGCTAGTTGATGTCGTGTCTGCAACTGGTGGATTTGCCTTGAAAAGCTTAAACCATCTGCAGCTGCCAGCCTTATGTTAGTATGTATATGGTATTTCTATAGCGCAAACCTATCCAAAAGGCAGTGGAGTGCTGTACTAGGTCAAAGGCAAAATCATCGAGTAACAGGAGAGAAAGCTGAGTTGTGGGCTGTTAATGCACTGTCAATGAGTGTTCATTTAAGAACTGAGTCTTCAACTCTTTCCTAAACTGGAGCGGCGTTGGGGCGGTCCTGATGGACATGGAGAGGCTGTTCCAGATCCTGGGTGCAGGGTCGGATTGGCCTATCGGGCAAACAGGCAGGGCCCGATGGACTCGTCTGACAGATCAGTGTGTGGGCTGTTATTTTTTTGCAGTTTGGCTGGTTTTATGGCCAAGTGAACCGGTTTTACTGTTGATTTCCCTGACATTGTTTCCAGTCCAGGGAGGACCTGGCTTGGCAGTTCGGGCTGGACTGTTCCCATGAGGCACAGGGTCAAGGCTGATTTGCATATGGCTGGGTTCAAACTGGAATGGCATGGTGAGCAAAAAAACGATGGATTTAGGCCCAGATCTCTGTACTGGGGTGAATGTATGACATTGTTCTGCATTCTGTCCATCAACTGTTGTTTTTGCATTTGTCACCCCGAGTGGGACGGGTATGCCCAGACGTGGGTCCCGTGCTCTCCATGCCACTGGAATCAAGCTATCCTGGCTGAAGAGGGGTGAAACCCCGAAACCGGTCCTAGGATGCTTGTTTCCAGTCCAGGGAGGACCTGGCTTGGCAGTTCGGGCTGGACTGTTCCCATGAGGCACAGGGTCAAGGCTGATTTGCATATGGCTGGGTTCAAACTGGAATGGCATGGTGAGCAAAAAACGATGGATTTAGGCCCAGATCTCTGTACTGGGGTGAATGTATGACATTGTTCTGCATTCTGTCCATCAACTGTTGTTTTTGCATTTGTCACCCCGAGTGGGACGGGTATGCCCAGACGTGGGTCCCGTGCTCTCCATGCCACTGGAATCAAGCTATCCTGGCTGAAGAGGGTGAAACCCCGAAACCGGTCCTAGGATGCTTGTTTCCAGTCCAGGGAGGACCTGGCTTGGCAGTTCGGGCTGGACTGTTCCCATGAGGCACAGGGTCAAGGCTGATTTGCATATGGCTGGGTTCAAACTGGAATGGCATGGTGAGCAAAAAACGATGGATTTAGGCCCAGATCTCTGTACTGGGGTGAATGTATGACATTGTTCTGCATTCTGTCCATCAACTGTTGTTTTTGCATTTGTCACCCGAGTGGGACGGGTATGCCCAGACGTGGGTCCCGTGCTCTCCATGCCACTGGAATCAAGCTATCCTGGCTGAAGAGGGGTGAAACCCCGAAACCGGTCCTAGGATGCTTGTTTCCAGTCCAGGGAGGACCTGGCTTGGCAGTTCGGGCTGGACTGTTCCCATGAGGCACAGGGTCAAGGCTGATTTGCATATGGCTGGGTTCAAACTGGAATGGCATGGTGAGCAAAAAACGATGGATTTAGGCCCAGATCTCTGTACTGGGGTGAATGTATGACATTGTTCTGCATTCTGTCCATCAACTGTTGTTTTTGCATTTGTCACCCCGAGTGGGACGGGTATGCCCAGACGTGGGTCCCGTGCTCTCCATGCCACTGGAATCAAGCTATCCTGGCTGAAGAGGGGTGAAACCCCGAAACCGGTCCTAGGATGCTTGTTTCCAGTCCAGGGAGGACCTGGCTTGGCAGTTCGGGCTGGACTGTTCCCATGAGGCACAGGGTCAAGGCTGATTTGCATATGGCTGGGTTCAAACTGGAATGGCATGGTGAGCAAAAAACGATGGATTTAGGCCCAGATCTCTGTACTGGGGTGAATGTATGACATTGTTCTGCATTCTGTCCATCAACTGTTGTTTTTGGATTTCCCTGACATTACCACTTTTTTACCTAATTGCTCCACTAATAGGGGCCACTTTTATTTTGGTGCCCAGGTCTATTTTTTGTCCCAGTCCTACCCTGCCTGGGGCACAGATGGAAAAGGCCAGTCGTCTTGTTATTTTCTTTTTTTACACTTTTTAGTCTGCAATCTGGTGTTGTCCGGGCTGTGGTTGTGCCGAGAGCCACCAGAGCTTGTCTGCAAGATAGGGGGGATGCTGGTTGTGATGGCTTTGTAAATGATGCAGCTGGTTTTGAAGAGGGCGCAGGCCAGCAAGGGGAGTGAGTGGATTCCCATCAGGAAGCACGCAAAGAAATAAAAGCCCTTCACGCTTCCTCCCACAATAGTCAGGACAGGACTCTGTCTTTCATCTATATAAGGATGTGCGGCCTTCAGCCACAGGGATGAACTGTTAGAGCCTGGGCTGTGCGCCCCTCCTGTTACTCCCAAGATTTCCATGTGCATGTATCTGCGTGTTTGTCTTTGCATATTAGTGTGGGAGTTTGTCAGTGTGTGGTGGGTGTGTCTGAGTGTTCATCTGTTTGTGCTTTTATGTATGTTTGTCTCGGTTCGTGTGTGTTTGCCTGCATTTGTGCAGATGTGTTTGTGTGGAGGATGTGTGTGTGTGTGTGTCTGTCTGTCTGTCTGCTGAACGTCATAGGTTCGAAAACAGGAAGGGAAAAACCAGCAGCTTTCCAGCCTTCCCAGGTGGGTAAAGTGAATGTGGTCGAGTTGAGTATTGTTCAAGTGCCAAGAGAAGCTTCAGCTGTGGTGTGTGCTGTGTAAGTGGGCATCTTCACTGTGTTAATATTAATATTATCATTGTTATTATTAATGGGATAAAGTGCCGTCTGATGTACTACATAAGGATATTGCAAGTCATCGAGGAGTTCTGTGACCATACAGTCGTCCGAGTTCCTTTGTAAGGTCATTGAACTCTGAGGTGGTCCTCGTTTGATTGACCTTGGAAGGATGAAAAGCTAAGCTAACCCTGCAAGAACACAGTCTTTAAATGTCCAAATGATGCTCATACGTCTGCAGCAGGCACATTAACCTGATGAGATTAAAGGAGATGGGGGAAGAGTAGTAAAGCACAAGGGGATGTGGAGAAGGTGCGAGTCTGAAATGGAACAGAATCTTAGGAGAGGGAAGAGTAGGAGAAGGGTAAAACGGGGAAATTAGATGTGAGAGGGGAGGGAAGAGGACAGAATATAAGGGCAGGGTGAAGGGGAAGCAGAGGGATGAGTAGCGAAAGTAAAGAAATGGCAATGTAAGTGAGGGGTAATGTGTGGGGCATTTGGACAGATGGGAGGAGAGGTGAGAGAGGGGGCAAGAGAAAGGAGGGGAAAAGAATGTGAATGGGAAAGAGGAATGGGAGGCAACGGAAGTGGCAAAGGGTGTGGAATAATGTGCATGGAAGAGGAGGAGGAGGAGGCTAGGGGAGGGAAGGCGTAAGAAAGGAAGGGGTAGCATGGGAGGGAGATGAAGTAAGGAGAAGGGGAGGTATGGCGAGGAGGAGTGATGGGGCAAGAACGAAGAAAGGGAAGGGGATGAAAAGAAACAGGAGGAGAGGGGAGAAGAAGGAGACTGAAAGGAGAACTAAAGGAGATGGAAGGGGGCAGAAGGGAGCACAGGATGGATGGGGTAGGGAACGGGGCTTAATTTGCAAAAAAAATAATAATAATGATAAGCCCCGGGGCCCTCGTCAGGAGACCACTTAAGTTTGCACCACCCATTGCCCCTGCCAGCACTGCCAGTGACAGCACTAACACACCTACTAACCATTGCACGCCTACAAGTGTGACAATGCAGACCATTCCAGGCCCCTAAGTTTTAAGGTTGGCTTGGGTGGCAGGTATTGGTATTTTTAATGTATATTTCATTAATAAAGAACTGTTGTTGTGTTCATCTCTAAATTAGACACAGCGACACCATGTGGCAAGCTGTCATATGGGCCGGTATTGACAATTTTATGTGCTGGTGCCGAGCACCTGAAAACACCGGCTCAAATTAAGCACTGGTAGGGAAGAGAGACGAGAGGCAGAGAGGAGCGGGAAAGGAAGCTGGAGAATAGTAGGGTAGGAGAACGGCTGGTAATGGAAGAGGTGAAAGGAGGAGGGGAAAGGGGCCCTCCCAGAAGGGAAGGCGCATCACTAACCTGCCACACGCCACTACAAGGAAGCACACCCCCAACCAGGGCACGAGTCGGGGGTCCACGCGGGTGGACGGCGTCCATCCACTTCTTTCACAGGGTGGATGCCGTCCACCTTGCCAAGAAGTTGGGCCCCACTAAAAAAGATGCTGAATTCGTCCCGGTGTAATTTCCAAACACCGGGACACATTCAGCAGCGCCTGCACGTTGTTGTCTGCTTTCGATCACAACAACGTGCAGGCGGGGACGGGGCTCTCTTATTTCTGACTCCTGCTGGGATACTCGGCCATAACAAAGGCCGAGTCTCAGGGGTCATCAAGCCTCCTTTTGTTGGAGTCTCCTGGCTGGCAGCAGTCAGGAGCCTCACACCTGATGCAAATGCAGCAGAGGGGAAACAAAGGCTCGCACCTTGTTAGCACTTCACACGTACTTTAAAGAGGCAGCTTTTCACTTTGTTCAGGCTCTGTTTAGGAGATTTGCATGCACTGTAAGAAGGTCAGATGTGTTGATCTTTCCCAGTATTTGCACAAAATAAATTGCATTTATACACGCTTATTACCCATGAGGAGGCGTTGTAATAATTTAAATATCACTATTTCTTTTAAAGCACTATGGCTATAGAAAGCTGAACGCTGACAAAAGGCAACATTGTTTTATATGTAGCCTACAAAAGTGTGAATCTTCTGCCTAAATCAGGAGGGTTTGCAAGTATACTCGAAATGTGCTCAGATGTACTCATGATACACCTGCTAAACATATATGTGAGGGCTTAAGATCTGATGTCACTTCTTGTGATGCGAGTTCCTGTGATGTCACGCGCTGTGATGTCACGCGCCGTGATGTCACACGCTGCGATGCCACGCACTGCGATGCCACTTGCATACTGATTAACTAGGTTAGTCCCCCCACTTCTTTTTTAGGTCTCGCCTAGCGATGCAGCGCCATGCGCTGCTCGCTAAGCGAGATCTATTGTTGTCGACTTGCTTAGCGATGCGGGACAGGAAATGTGCACGCGTATGGCAAGACAGGAGATGTGCACGCGTACGGCTTGCGGGGTTATTACAACCCCTGCTCGCACCATACGCGTGCACATCTCCTGTCTGTGCGCGCCGCGCTTACGTGAACACGTGTGGACAGCTTGTTATTTATTGTCAGCAGCAGAAGAGCACACGCGGCGGCAGACAGTGCAAAGAGAGCAGCGGCCCCGGTAGCACACAGTGTACTCGCCGTGAGTAGTACTTGCCTGCGCTTCCTCCTACTGCCACATACCCTCCTGCGTATCTCACCAGGTCGCTCCTCTCCAATTCCCAGCTGTCCCTGCACCCCTCCAATGTCAGCCAGCACTGCGCCATCTGCCGACCCCCACTATATTCTTCCAGGACTACAGACTTCGTTTCCTTCCCTCGCCAGGACGAAGGCATCGTGGCACAACCTTTCAGCCCCTGACGCCCCTCCATACAGCTACTCCCTCCCCGCATTCCTTACCGTTACGCCATACTTCAGCGCGATGCCCTGCAGCGTGTCCCCAGAGCTCACGGGGTGCTCGGTGTACCTCTCTGCCCAGGCGGCCGCCGTCACGCTGGCCGTGCTGCCGTAGGAGCGTGTTTTGGTGCGTGCCAGGCTCAAGAACAGTTCGGCCTCGGATTCAGACTCGGAGCCTCAGCACGGATAGACGGCGTGTCTTCTCTGGCGATCCTCAGCTTGCGCCGGGACAGCCGATGTGCACGCTCACGGCGTCTCGTGCGCTCCCACCGCGCTTTCAGTTTCACGCGCTTAGACAATGCCCCGCTGCACTCGTGACGGCTCCGTGCAAGGGCGTCCGCAGGGGGGGCAAGGAGGGTCTGCATAGTTTGGAGGTATCAGTCCGCCCTAGTGGCCCATCGGTTCCAGGGTGGCTCCTTCGTGGTCTCATGGATCCGCCTCGAACGTTGATCCGATCACTGGGACCAGGAATCTAACCGAGGCGCCCCGGAGTGGTTGGGTGTCCTTCCCCTGGCGTCAGGGCCCATCTTCGGCGTCCGGGTGGCTATAGAGGGTCGCGAGCACCAGTTTTCTGAGGCCCTCGCCGATGCTAGCATGTCGGCGGGATCTGTGCCGAGCCCGGTGCCAGAACGATTCCTCTCAGTCCAGTGGAGAGCCGGAGCGTGCGAGGCAGGCCCTGGCGAGTGGAGGAGGAAGCAGTGGACGGACAGACGGCGGAGAGTAAACAGGTGACACCAAAAAGCATAAAACTGAAGCACTTTCCAGCATGTCGGACAGCGAGACCCACACGCCGCACCGGAAGCGCCCGAGACCCCCTGCGCAGAGCTCAAGGTCGCCATGGAAAAATGGTAAGTGCCCCTAAAATGTGATGTTTGCCTACAGGAATGTACCCCATAATACTACTGAGCACAGCCTATACAGCGCGAACCACAAACTGGGCTGTTAGGTGCTATTACTATTAAATGGAACGTCTGTGGGGGTTCTGTTTTATTGACCTTTGGAAATGGAAAGGCGGACATGCCGCGATCCGAATGGGAAAACCGCAGATTATACACATCTGAACTGTACAGCAGGTGGGAGGAGCCTTATAAACTAGCTTGCTAAATATGGCAACCCATGGGCTGCAGTTAACAGGGAGGTCTCTGCAGCGCGCACATTAACCAACCGAGCTGTCTTACTAGGAGTAGAACCGGTGACCTGTAATTGAAGCAAACATCCCTGCGGTTAGAATAGAAGCGGCCATAGGTGGTCACCAAGGAGGTGACTGGGGTGTACTTGAAGGACAGGCACTAATCCGGATGCCTTGGGTTTTATTTTTCGCCAGCGAATTAAACCGGATTTTGTTCTGTGGGCGAACAAAATATACAGATGTTACTTGTTCCACTTTTATGGCGGACTTCTCCGGCTTCATCTAGCCGTGAGCTCTCGTATACACTGGAACTGCAATATGTGAACTGCGGTCTGCGCGCACGTATTTCCGTACCTAGCAAAATAAACCAGTCGGATGATTTATTGCATGTGAATCCCTGTGACTGGCGCATTTTCACGTGTCGTAAAGGCACCAGAGCGCTTTGCCTCAGCCCCAGATTACATTACACAAGGTCAGAATTATTTTTAGGCCCGGGCAGTATAAACGATTTGCCCAAAATCATAGGATGTTCAGCCTAAGAGACTAAACGGACTCGGACCTGGTCCCCCAGGTCCAAGGTCAGCAGCGCAGCCGTTAAGCCACATCACCTCCATGCTATAGCCGCTTGAGGATTCAGGCTGCGTGTGCATCTCAGATTTCTGCAGAAGGCGCAGCCACAATCTTTGCAGTTTGCTGGAAGTGTAGCCTTTGGCCTCCAAGGTGTGCAGATATATCTGCAAAAAGCACATTTACTCGCCCAGCTCATGTACTATCTTCAGGAGCTTCTCTGGTGATCCAGTGATTTGACAGATGCCAGACATTTCACCAAAATCTCCAAAAAAGAATGACGACTTTCTTTGCACTTCATATAAAAATGGGTCCGTTCTCTGCTTCCATCTAACGCACTGCTCTTTATACCACATTCCTGGCGCCTTCTTCCAATATTATTACTTGGTGCCATGTTACCTGGAGTACCTTCTGGCAGTCCTTTTAGGTAGCCGGCGACCCTGGCTTTTGAGACTCGTATTTCAATGCTTCTCATTATAAGTTTGTGACTGTCAGCACCTCTGTGCAGCGCGCGGCTCGATAGAAGTGGCAGGAACTCCTACAAACACGGGGCCCGTTACAACCGAGGAGTTCCTGTACGTGGGGCCCGTTACAACCGAGGAGTTCCTGTACGCGGGGCCCGTTACAACTGCAAAGTTCCTGTTTTTCCATCGCCGACAAGAGGCCTCACATCATGTGTGGCACCTTCAATAATGGCTTCCTTCTTAGCAACAGCAGTTTGCACGCTAGGATTTATGAGCATATATCAGAAATGTCAAAAGTGAAACTGCAACTCCCGAAATGCAGCTCATCACTGGTTTAACAAGCATTTACAATGCAATAGGTCTCGCATTTTCGCGAGTTTAAGCTATTGCCATTATAAATGACAGTCTTTTATTTATGTTTTAAAAACCAATACCAAAATAAAAGGCATAGCCATTTACAATGCCAATAGCTCAAACTTGCGTAACTGCGAGACCTATTGCATTGCAAATGCTTGTTTAGGACTTGTGCCCTGCCCCCAACCCCTCCGTCCCCCTTCTCGGCACAATCCCAACTTCAGGGCGACCTCCGAAGAATGTCTGCAAAGACCATCTACCTAAATAGGAAATTGTGTGCATTTTTTTAACTCCCTGCTGTATGGGCAGAAAGCAGTTGTTAATGCCCGCCTGCCTCGTTAATCATCTGGGCAGATGCATTAGAGATCAGATCTGTGCTGGGAGCCCCAGCCGGAAGCCCCCAGCCCGGCCAAGGAGGGGGGGGGGGGCGGCCTGTCTGTCTGAAGGGGGCTCTGCTCGGGTGTACTGCGCAGAAGCGGACGAAGAAGGCATTAATGGAGGTATGTGTCTGTCAGGTTGATACAGAGTGCGGGGGTACAGGGGATTTTAAGATCCGCTGGAGTCCTTCTTCCTACGGGCTTAAGACCAGGGACCCCGTGGGGCCGCTGATGAGATGCAAGCCCCCCACCCCCGAGGTACTTTAGGGGCACTGCTGCGCATGCCTTCAGATTAGACCTCCACAGGTGATAGCTACAAGTTATGCTAAAATAAACAACAACGATGCACACATAGCGCACTTCGTGATAAGTCTCTGTTTCTAGGCACTATTAATAGGTGTTATTGCTAATCAGTCATCCTTCTTTTCATCAACATCTAAAGGACGAAAGGTTGAATGTACTTTCCAGGATATGAGCCTAGGTGGGGCCTTTAGGGTGCACACAGATCTCAGCAGTGGGTGCACGAGTCCACTGAGCGTAGCAAGGAAATATGAGCAGAAAATACTCCTGGGCTGGACTGTCTTACATTGGTACTCACTCACATTAGCAGATGCAGAAGCCTCATGCCCGACATTTGCACCCTTTCTAATGTTGGGGCCGTAGCACATAAGCATTGCACTGGTGCACGCAGGGCAAAACCAGTTTGCACTATTATTCTGCTTATAAACTAGGGAATGGAGCAAATTCATTCTGGTCAAGTTCATATCACAGAAATATTCTTTGCTTGAGGGTCTAAAGGGAGACGCAGCAAATGTAGTTTAAGTGAAGCACAAAGACTATAACAGCATCTTAATCCCTGAATGACTCATTAAAAACCAAGGAAATCTATTTCTTCAACATTTTAAGGTTGAGCCATCCTGCCAGGACAACCATTGCTGTATCAAGAAAGAAACAACAGGGCCCACTGTTGCCTATTTCTCTACATTTTCCAAAATATAATCGAGTGTTTTGCAGTATTTTCTGCTTTAATAAACAGAGTTGTTTAGTTTACTTCTTAAATTACATTTTTTCTGGCAAATACATTGTGTCCAGTTCATTACCCTATTGTAACAAGCCTTTACAACTGTAAGGTGACATTGCTGGCAGGAAATAGTTCAGAAGTCAATCCAAATCTGCTCCTCCCTCTGAGAAGGCGGTCACTGATGGTTCCATATGCAAATATAGAAGCAAAGGATTCTGGTCCTCGGGAGCAGGGTTGCAGAAGGATGGTTTGACGGGTTTTAAGATTCCTATGCTGGCTAGGGCATTGACAGAAGAAGCCTGCTGTTATGTCATGGTGTGATGTGGCACGAGAGCAGTGCTTAACTTGAGGCAGTGGCTGCAGGTGGGGCCCACAGGTACTCATTTTTGGGGACCACGACTTATTTCTCATCATGAGACTCTGACCCAGAGCAAGAAAGAGACAGAGGCAGAAAAGGGGCAACGTAGGGGGAAGTAAAAGACACAAAACAGTGACAAAGGGAGAAAGTGTGGATGAAAAAGAACATGAAAGAGAGAGGTGAATGGGCAGGAAGTGTAGGGGATGCATGAAAGGGACATGACGTTGAACCAAGACTTGACAGCTTTGATTTTTGGCAGCCATTACGTGTGGCAGTGCCAGCACTGGCTTCTGAAATAAACTTTGGGCCTCAGCAATTATTATTTTACAAATGAAGCACTGCAAGGCAGGAGCTGGTGCTGGGCTCTTGTGTGTGCCAGGGTGGGATGTGAGCATCGGTGCCACCGGTGGCCTAGAGGATGGAGTCGAGCACGTCAAGGACACTGGAGCAGGATGTGGGGGTCCAGGACATGATGTGGGGAGTCGAGGGGTACGTGTTTGAGAAATCTTGAGGTGATCGCTGAGGGTTTACTTTGTCTCTTGGGTGTTTTGAGGATTACATGAAAGCGTAAAGCGAGGTGATTGGCCAACGATAGGACTGTAAAGAGGAGAGCGCCAAATTCAAAGATGATGATGTCCAGGTTGTTCCCAAAGTCGTTGATGGATGTGAACACCTGGGAGGAGGAGGAGACCTCCAGTGGGGGAGCCCTCATATAGTTCTTTTGGGGGAGTCAGGGAGGTGTTATGTCTGTTGGAAATGGAGGCTGAGACACCGAAGTGAGAAGCGTCATCAATGAAGTTCTTTGTTGATCTGGGGAGAGTCAGATAATGTGGAAAGTGACGGGGTGAGTTTGTGAGAGAAGGGAGCATGCTGGGAGATATTCAAATGAGAGGATGGCATCACCATGGATTCTATGGTGGGAGTGTGTAGCATGTTGGGCGGAATTGTTGAAGCCACCTGGGACGAGGTCGTTGAAGGCGGGTGGAGCGCGGTGTGAACAAGACCTGGTCAGGTGGGTAGTGAGACTGTAGATGTCAGATGTGTGTTTGTGTGCACAACCATGAGAGTGAGTGAGTGAGTGAGAGCGGTTAGGAGGCAGTCTCAGACACCCCTTCTATCAGGGCAGATCCATACCTGCAGTGCCTCCATGCCCCCCCCCTGCACTCTGTGAGGTCGGGGATGGTTCACACAGGCCAGTCTGGCTGCCTCCCTGTGGGATGCAACAGATGCTTGGACCAGCTGCACATCTGGCCTGGCCTCCCTCCCCAGCTCTAGACATCACTGAAGCTGGCAGGGCATCCCTCATCCCCGTGGTCAGCAGAGAGTCTTGGGGACACAGAGGGGCCATTGTTCGGGGTCTGCATGAAGCTGCTCCGGTCCCAGGAATCCAGGAATGTGTGTGTTTATAGAAGGCAGATGACAAGATTCATGGAGAGGACCCATCCCCTCGGCTGTACAGTTTATTGCTTGTCATAGCATCAGCTGGGCTCCATTCCTGCACACAGGGCTCTGGGCAGCAATAAACAGGGACAGAGCTGAGCTGACCCGGTGACCCAGGGTCATCGAGGTCAAGATTCCAGTAATTTACAGAATCTATGAATATTCCCAGAGCTGACCCACAGGAAGTCAGAAGTGCAGTCTGTGCTAGTCTTGTTTATAGAAAGAACGAGAGTTGACAAAGTCAATAGTTTGGACTTTTGTATATTGAAAGTGTTAATATGCCGCTACCTATCCTCTAGTGTGTGGCTCTAGGGTCTCTGGAAGAATGACCTCCCGACCTCTAAGACTTGGAAGAAGGCCCCGATAATGGAATTCTGCTCTTACCTGAGCCTTGTATTAAAATGCATTAGTCTGGTGAGCCATTAATGAGGAACCTGACATTTCCTAAGACAAATAGGATCACAGTGGGGTGGGACCTTAAAGGAAGATCCCTTTGGAGTGATGAGTTAAGATGCACTCTGACATCCGGGGCACAAACCAAGTGATGGGAAACAAAGCCCTCAAGTTATTGGGGCAGATAATTGTGCATTTATCAAATAGATCAGATGTAAGATAAATCTCTTACAATTCTGAATGTCCATAGTTTCGTGACTGACTTTATCATAAAATACATGTCATCAGCAGAAATATTCAATGGTTTCAGCTTCGGTCCAGTGGGATCCTGGGACAAGACCGCAGACCCCCTGGAGCCGGAACCACCAACCATGCCCCCGGTAGACAGGGTCTCACCAGCAGGGTGGCATCTGGCCTCATTTCAAACCACTGAATGACTTTTGAGACTACTCAGTCTCCATAACCTTGCGTGAGTACAGCACGGGTGCCGCCAGTATGGGGCCCAATCACAGACAGCCACTCTCATGGTACATGCTTCTGGGTCCTTTATGTGTCCCTACATAGATCCTTAGAATTGTAATTGGTAATTATATAGTGCTTACTACCCCTGACGAGGCGTGGAAGTGCTTTTTGGCGAGTAGCACGCTACTCCGGAACCCATAAAGGATTAGTGGTGGGTTAGTATAGGGAAATATATGTGTTAATTTGAGAGGTGGACATGTGAATCTACAGAACTATTCTGAACTCTGACACGGGGCAAGCGTGCAGTGCCACCCACAGGCTGCCTCATCGGAGGCCAACACCTTCCAAACCAAACCTCAGTTTGATAAGAGCACTGGAGGATGTGCAATTCGGCTTCCACCCAGGACATGGGACGGAGACCGCCTTGTTGACTGTGATGGACGATCTTCGTATGCGTGCAGATAGGGGTCATTCTGCCATATTGATCCTGTTAGATCTATCTGCCGCGTTCGACACAGTCAACCACAAGGTCCTCCTGGAACGGTTGGAGGGAGTGGGGGTGGTGGGTATGGCGCAGAAGTGGCTTCATTCCTATCTGACCGACAGATGCCAGGCAGTGGCCCTTCCCCTTTTCAATCTAAGTTTGCCAAGATTCGTTATGGGGTCCCGCAGGGATCTGCGATTAGCCCTATATTATTTAATGCTTACATGCGTCCCCTGATGGATGTCATTAAATCCTACGATATAGGCTTGGTGAATTATGCTGATGACACTCAGCTTATTCTTTCCCTGGAAGGTGACCAGTCAACCACTCTAGGTAACTTTCATGCCTGTATGCAGAACGTGGTACATTGGCTGAGAAATAACTCTCTGCAATTCAATGCAGATAAAACAGAGATCGTATGTATTGCAGGTGGGAGAGTGCCATACTCTCTCCCAGCTGATTATTGGCCTATTCCCTCTGACTCTCCATTGGCACCTTCTGAGACGGTTCGCAACTTGGGAATCTGTTTTAATGAGAAGCTGACTTTGGAAACACAAGTCAACAAGACCGTTGGGAGCTGTTTCTCCCTTATTAGGGCCCTTAGGAAGATTCTCCCTTTGCTACCTCCACAGGCACGTGCACTGGTGGTAAGGAGCGTCATCATGAGCAGGCTGGACTACTGTAACGCCTTGCTGCTCGAGTCCCCCAAGTACCTAATTGGGAGACTACAGAGAATCCAGACTGCGGCGGCCAAGCTGGCCTTGATGAGACCTCGTCAGTCCTCTGCCTCTCAGGCCCTTGCGGAGCTTCACTGGCTCCCAATTTCGCAGAGGATTCAATTTAAATCCCTTTGTATCGTGTTTAAGGCACTGCATGGTCTGGGGCCCAAACCGCTGCAGAACAAATTCAGCTGGTATACCCCTAGTCGCTGTCTTCGGTCATCTTTGGCCAACTGGGTGAAAGTACCCAGGATTAGAAGAGCTAAACTGGGGGGGGCAAGCCTTCAGTGTTGCTGCAGCACGGCTCTGGAACAGCCTACCCACGGAGTTGCGACAGATGAAAGACCTACTGCCGTTCAGCAAGAAAATGAAGACCTGGCTCTATCCTAGAGTATAATAGTAGTCTTTCTTTCTCCATGCCATCCTCTGGACCCGTGGCCACAGGTCCCCCGTCTCTCAGCGCCAGGATACCCGTTGGGTCACAGTGCACTTTACAAGTAGAGTTTACATTACATTACCTAAGAGAGGAGTAAAAGAGCTTCAGAGCTTCTAGTGTTCACTCCTTGCTTTTCAATAACCTCATCAGCAAATAAAAGGCTAAGGAGGGGCGTGGCTGGGACCATTGGTCAGCCCTGGCATGACATCAGGTATATAGTTGTTGTGCTTATTGCAGCTAGGGAGAAAGGATTTTCAGGCCGTCAGCAAAGTGACATTTTACCACTTTGGCGCAACCTTCTTCTGGTGGTCGCCTAAGTCGGATGCCTTGTATTGCTCTAATGTAGTGCCAGCCCAGCCTTGCTAAGAATGGCATTGCCACCTATCTGCAGTCCACTATCCACAATGGACCTCTATGTAGGGCCTGCTAAAGAGATTGTGAGTCCTGGGTAGTTCTTTGCTCGCTGAGCCACCTCGCGCAGGTCTTAATGGGAGTGCTGGAGCTCTGCTCTTAGCTGAGCTGAGATGAAAGCGCTGCAATGGTTGTTATTCTGCTCTAGGCGTCAAGTCTCTATATGAAACGTTCTGAGAAAAAGGAGTCCCTCACTTGTTTGCTTCTGCTCTGGTTCCTGAACTAATATTTTGCTCCACTTGAATCCAGAAAAGGCACCAGTGGTTTCAAAGCCATACAAGCCCTCCTGTAAAAGAGGCGCTTAAAGCCAAGTAACACAGCCAGGAAGAGGTTCCGCGCAGTGCATGTATTCATTGTGCAGGTTTACTATCCAGCCAGTGTATTACTCCGCAGTCCGTGTATTCATCCGCACTCAGTCCACCATCTGTTACGCGGCCGGCGCCGTCGTGAACTTGCCCAGCCAGAGAACATTCCCCTCGACAGTTCACTGCCGCGAGGACAGACAAACTATGCCCGAAGTTAATATATTTAGGTACTCTGCCAGTGAGGTCTGGTGCACAAAAGGCCGCCCAGGACTGCTCCACACTCGAGCGTCTGTGAACATTCAAGGCTCAGGGACACCTCCAGCCAGCTCGTCCACAGCTCACTCAGTGTCACTCTCATGTCTTCTTTTGGTCAGTTGGCTGTACCCAGACCTCACCGGCTCCCAGAAGACCTCGCTCTGTCAATGAAAGTTGTGCAAGCGTGACTCTTTGTTGTCCTTGCATCGTCTTCACACAGCACAGAACAGCCAGCGCCTTCTCAGTAGATGCGTTTCTCTACTGATGTGCAGGGTGGTACCCAAGGAGAGCCGCCCTGGGCGCCGGCCTCACCAATGCGGACCTCAGAGCCGAAGTAAGACCAGTGGCTGGCACTGGGGTCTACTCCAGGAGCTGGGTACGGGTGCGGCGGGCTCCGGGTGGGTGGGAACCAGCCATGACTTCATTCGTGGCCAGTGAGGCCTTGTGGTAGGCGGGGTAAATAATGCAGGTTCGCTTCCCATGAAGCGTGGCCTGCAGGGCCTCACCCTAGGGTCCTTCTCACCCGCTCTGCGTAAACCAGCCCCATGTGTTCAGTGCTTTAAATGGGCCGGTACTCACCGGTACTGAGTACCGGCACTTCTTAGATTTATCACTCTGAGTACCGGCACTTCTCTACTTCCGAGGAGAGTACCGGTACTCATGAAAAGGTAGGCTCATTGTCTGTGCTGGTGAGCAGGAGTGGAACGTGTCTCTGGCAGCCAAGGCGCTGCTTCTGCAACCCCGATCTGAGCCCCAGCTGAGCTATTCAGCAGGGCTCATTTGAATAATGCCCGGGTGCTCACCATCACGCTGTGCAGCGGCGTCACTAGGGAGGTGCGGGGGGTGCGGACCGCACCGGGTGACACCATCACATGGGGTGACACCGTGAGCCTCTGCTTTAAATCGCTACATAAATCAGGAGGAACCCGTTACCCGGCCGCCGGCCAAGATTATTGTCCAATTAATTAGCTATACGACTCGTATAGCTAATTAATTGGACAATAATCTTGGCCGGCGGCCGGGTAACGGGTTCCTCCTGATTTATGTAGCGATTTAAAGCAGAGGCTCACGGTGTCACCCCATGTGATGGTGTCACCCGGTGCGGTCCGCACCCCCCGCTACCCCGGACTCGGAGGAGGTCCATCATGGGGTAAGTCGTGAGGGGGTGACACCATGAGTTACCGCACTGGGTGACACCAACCCTAGTGACGTCACTGACGCTGTGTTTGACAGAGCAGGGTCCATTCAGACCCTGTGCTGTCAATCACATTCACACTGTCGTCTGCATTTGTGCAAACACAGGAATCATGGCAGTGGCAATCAGGCTGCGGCCAGTCCGGCCCTGGTGGCAATTAAGAAAGCCATGATAGGTGAAGAGAAAACATGGCTTTTATCATACCTGAGTCTTTTGTGTGTCTTCTATGTTTGTGTGTTTGCCTGCATTTGTATGCCTGTTTTTGTAAGAAAAAAGTGAGAGAAAGAGAGAGGGAGAGAATCAAAACACTCTCAGGAGGTATTTTAAAGAAAATGGGTGGCACTTTGTTTGTACGTCTGCTCGGCGACAAAGATTCATAAATAACGTAAAAGGGAGGGTTGGTGGGTGGGTGAGTGAGTGAGTGGATGGATGAGTGAGCAAGGGTGGATGTATAGATGGATGGATGGATGAATAGATGGATGGATGAGTGAAAGCATGCATGGGTGAAAGAGGGTGGATGATTGGATAAAAGGGCGGATGATGGGTGGATAAGTGAAAGATTGGATGGATGAATGAAAGGTAGGGATGATGGATGAGTGAAAGGAGTGATTGAGTGAAAGGGTGGATGGAATGAAAGGGTGGATGGAATAAAAGAGTGAAAAGGTTGATGGATGGATGAGCGAAATGATTGATGGATGAGGGAAAGGGTGGATAAAGAGATGGATGAGTGAAAGGATGAATGGATAGGTTTGGAGATGGATGGATGGATAGGGTTGGATATGAAGGGTGGATAGACGGAATGGTGAAAAACTGAATGATGGATGAAAGACTGAATAGACGATAGAATGTAAAGGTTGAATGGTGGACATCAGCATGTAAATGGTAGGATAAAAGGATGAATGGATAGATCGATGGAAAAGACAAGAGATATCTTCTGGGGAGGGTCAGGATTGTTTGCTTCATTTGCTTGGTGCAATAAGAGCTTTGGTTCGAAGTGGGGGTATTTTCAGTTACTTCCTACTCTCGTGCTCAAAAATATATAGTATTGTGCCAAATAGCAATTAACAGTGACATTAAGAAGGTGTAACTATTGCAAAAAAAAGGAAATGTTAACCTATTATCGCATTTCTCTTTCATTTTGTGCAATGAGTTAAGCTGCTTTGTTTATATAAACACATTTCTCATGTGTTCTGGTAGGTGCTGCAACTAATATAGAAGTCGTTAAGTATCATCATGTCCTGTCCTTAGCCCCGCCCCTAGCCCCGCCCCCTCACTACACCTCTAGCTCATTTTAATGAGTACCTGCACTTATTTTTTCCCATTTAAAGCATTGCATGTGTTGAAAAGCTTGACTCTTCGCGAGGCCAGGGTCAGCCTGCAGAGGTCCCGCTCCCCAGATACTTCAGGACACAATGCCAGGGTCCAGCCGCCATCAGCACCAGCTCATTAACAGCGACTGATACCTGGGGAGGGGGGGGGTGCCGGTGGGGGCAGCCTCGACAGGTGGATTAAAGGGCCCCTGTGCAGGATGTCACCAGAGCCACTGAGTAGGGTCTGATCCCACATACAACAAAAGACAACCTGCGGCCTGCCCCTGCTGGGCATTCAGCCCAGCTACCCAAGCAGAGCCATGCACTCACCCTTGACTGAGTTCATTTCCCTCTAATCCCCCCACACGCTCCTTTGAGGACCTCTTCCGCCCCCACCCCTCTGGGACTAGGAAAGATAAGAGCCTTTGGTCAAACAGGGCCGCTCTTGTCTACTTCTTACTCATTAATAGAAAAATCGCTGTATCCGGCAATGCAGAAATCTGCAGCCCCAGGAAAAACGCGGGAATCTGTCTGTTTAAATCTAAACTGATACTCAGAGTGGATGAAACAACAAACAAACAGGGCGAGTCGAGGCTGGGAGCTGGACTGGCCGAAGAGCCCGTGCACGAGCCGAGCCCTGAAAACCTTTGGCATTTGAATCATGAAACAGACATGATGTAAACATAAGATAAAGTCTCTTTATATTTCAAAGAAGTGAATTTCTTTAAAGCGAGGAAGCATTTTCACCTTAGTACATCAGTTTATATGACCGAAATGGCATACAGTTTTTAAACAAGCACTTGGAATCATTTAAGACCAATCACCCCACCCCACGCTGATGACACTTCCATTAGTGAATTAAGACTCACGTCAGCTGTGACGTGTATCCTATTTGTGCCTAGATTTGTATCTCAGATGGAGCAATAAGACAGTTTCTGTACAGAACACGCCCTGCACTCTCGTATTTCAAGGTGCTGTCATATGTGATACCAGAAGGAGGTTTGGTGAAATAAAATATTTGCCTAGGATAACAGAATTTGGTCCAGCAGGGAAGCCAGGATTGATTCCAGGTTTTCTGGTTCCTCACTGTGCTTTTCAGCCGTGTTTCTCTCGCTTTTTTTTTTTACATCAACGGTCACTGCTTTCTCTTTAAATCTTGGTGCGTGAGGGTTGATCGTGGGTGGAGACAGAACCCACATGAGAGCTCAGCAGCCAGGAGCACTCCGATATGAGCCGGGCATCTGGCTCGCGCCTGGCTCGAGCTTCCAGCAGATCGACGCCTCTAATTCACTGTATGGCACAGCTTTTGGGAATGGTTCATTTCACAGAATTGAATTACTCAAGTTACATGGCCTCCAGGTAGTTTACTCAAATAGATCAGTTTTAAATATCTGCTTGAAATTTGACAGTTATTGCTGAGCCTGATATGGGGAAATGGGATCTCCATACCTAATGGCGCCCTGAATGCCTTTAGCAGTATCTTTTATATATGCCCCAAATAAAATAAATGAACTCTCCTCAGGCTTCTCCTAGCCACCCCAATATTCTGCGACATTCCACCAGCATTGGGCCTCAGCCATCTCTAGCAGGCTAAACGTCCTGCAGCTTCCATAGTAATTGTCTTGTTGGTAGGCCCAGAAAGCTAACATTCATTAACGACGGACCAAACACGATAGTACCCTCATGCTAGCATTCTACACAACACCCAGGCCGCCAACATCTAGAACCCAAAGGTACCCTTTCGACCAAACTCTCACCCAACTAAACAAGCCAACAAGACTGTACATACCTTTCATGAATACACAACTGCTTTAGGAGATTTCACCCTTTCAGGATGAAAAACAAAGGGGTGCGATGGAACGGATCCCTCAATGGCACCAGCACACACAACTGCAACCCTGAGTCCGCCAGTGGTCCAAAGAAACAACCCCGCCACCCCCAAATATTTCAAAATGCGACTGGCAGAACAGTGGCCCAGGCTTCAGAAATGCTGGGTCCCCTCCATTTTTAAGAGGACGGACACTGAGTACTGACCCCCAGTACCAACAAGAAAAGCATCCAAAAACTGATGCGCAGCCTACAACACCATGCGCGGCAACGCTCCAGTCCACACGTAAGGGAAGATTTTATACCGCAAACTATCCTGTCCGCAATGATAAGCTTCCTTTTCAATGTTGACTGTCCACCATTTTAGGAATGCCATCATCAATCGTCATCAATCATGGTTGCGTGATGATTGGCAGCGATTGGAACAAACTCCCAACAGACCAGCAGAGGTTTTCTTCCGTTTTAATGTGTGGCAGGTTAGCAGTGGTACTTCTGACAGCCGCCGAGAAGGCTGGGTGAGTTCAACGCTTGCACTGAAACATGCATCGATCAGCAGACCTGCAGGTCACCAATTTCCACCCTATCAATTCAGAATCTAATACGTGTGTTAATATATTAAATTGGGTAATACTAAGAGTTGTTGTTTACAGTGCTTAAAAAAACGCTGAATAGTGGTTTGCAGTGCTATTTAAAACCAAGTTAATATTATTACAAATTCCAGAGTCACTTCTAAGTAGGCACTACAATGCCACAGGGGTGTCACCAAATAAGGGGAGCTAGGTTGCTCCTAGAAGCCACATTCCTAGCAAGAGAATTTGCTAAATGGAAGCTCGCCTGCCTATTCACTAAACTCCTGCCTCTGGCCCAGGTATTCTCGCCCCTTGGCCTTCAGTGAGACTGCTGCTTGGTCTACATAGATTCCTTGGGTTTGTGACTTAATGCTGGTCTGGGGTGGCCTGGTGGCTGCTGACGTGACAGCCTTTCTTCTGGAGCAACGCTTGCTCGGAGAGAGCTGTGAGTGGCTGTTATATGAGTCTTACGGTTCCCTTAACACAGATACTTCAGGGTTTAGGGCATCTCTTTTGTCAGCATCGACCCTGGGGAGGGTGATGCTGCAGAGAAAGTTGGGCAGGACTCATGCTGCAGTGCTGGGGTTCCTCTTCCTGCTTTAGCCACTCAGCGCCACCAACCACTGAAAGTATTTCACCAAAAGACAGGGAAAGCGGAAGTGACATCATACATCCTTTGATCCACTAATAACATCAGAGGAAGTCATATTCTATGACCTTTGACTGTAAAAGCATCATAGAAAAGTGATATCACACAGTCTTTGACCCGGAAGAAAACACAGCGATTAAAATATCATATATGTATAATTAATTTTAAAAAAACAGTATATGGCTGCAGCAGAAATCCGGGCACTGGACTTCCAAGGGTGAGCACTGTGGTCACACATGCAGCTCTAGGTAACCCCTAAATGACCTCTGTGCCTGTTAGTGACCTTGAGGCTGCAGCGCATGAGTTACCTTCTGATTTTTCTGAGAAAGTGGCTCATGAAATATCCTGTACCCTTCTTCCTGTGGCTGCTGGGACTCAGGGCATGTTTCTTTATTTCTAATGGGAAATTTGTAACTATGTAACTTGAAACTTGTGATATCACCCTGGCCTTTGTAACCTTTGTCACTCACCTCTTGCCTTGCAACATCCAAACATACTCACTGTGACTATCTCCATGTTGCTATACATTCCATCTATATGCCTCTGTGCCTAGAAGTAGGTTTTGCAGTGTACATAGTACAAACAAAATTAAAATAAACATAGAGTTGTGATCCCACCAGCACGCGCCATTGTTTAATTTGTACCTTGTTGACAATATTCTTATTGTACCTGTACAACAAGTTCTGAAGTAAGTAAAAAATGGCTTTGTTAGCGACAAGGAATGCTTTATAATGTAAGTAGTACAGTGGTCCATGGCAGCGATGAACTATAGTAGTAATGTAAGCAATGTCCACCTGGTCTTGAAAACCAATCCCAGAAGGCCATCTCCTCAGGCACACTCCCGCTCCATCTGAATGTGCCGGAGAGGTCCCGAGAGATGGATTCTACCGGCCAGCTGTGATGAGGTAACCTACCTGGCCGCCCTCCATGAACAACACTCCTGGGCGTGGAAGTAATATCTCGCGCCGCAGGCTCCCGCCGCTAACAAATTCTGCGGCTACAATCACAGTGTGGTCATTATTCTTGTGCAGTGTTAAACGAGGGCTCTGCTCCTCACTTACACTGACCCTTCTCGTTGACTTTGGATAGCTCAGTGTGATTGCAATGACTGTTTAGTCATAATGTGACACTCATTACAAAGTGCTTTGAAGAGAGTGAAATAGCGCCTGCCCCCGAGGTTCAAGTGATTATGGATGGCCTTCTAAACATGTAGGCAATATTGTTTCCAGCTGGGCAATAACAGCTGTTAATAACCTGCTCCCACAAAGGAGGCCTGGAGCCCATGTCAGCAGAGGCTGAGGGATTCACTTCATCCTCGCACGTGACCTCACACTGGTGAGCAGTGATGTTTCCTCAACAAGTCCTATCTACGAAGGATGTAGCACAGCTTTCACCACCATTCACGTCCTTGGGTTTCCACAGGTCTAAGAGACCTGCCCCATAACCCACCTGTTTCCACTAAGGCGCTAGAGGTCAAGGGGGCTTGTTCACCGCTTGGGACAAGGCCATGAGGTGTCGAAGGGCTGCAGTGGAACCGGTGACTGGTGCAGGGGTGAGCCCCCATGGTGACTGGTGCGCAGGCATAGATCTTCTCCTTTGTACTGCGACATCCTGAGAGCCAGAGTGGCTACAAAAATACTGCAATGCCAATGAGGGTAGAAGGTGGCCAAATTGGCCAGATAACTTCATATTCCATTCAGTACCACCTCCTTGCCACCTGTCACGCCCATCGCGGAGGATATACAGAACAAAAATGGATCATTCCTCCCGGAGTGGTCGTCAGTAAACGGTGTAGGCTATCAGACCTCTGTGTTGCCCTTCTGTTGTCCTCTGCCATGGATCTGGGGGCTCATATTAAAATAATGGGGTCCCCAGGTTCGGTTTCATCTTTATGTTGGGTGTAGGAACCAGCTTTCTTCTTGTAAAGGAGAGATCTTCTATGACATCATGAGTGAAGACGACTGCTGCATTCGCCCTCCGAAACTCCTTTATAACGGGGTAAAGGGCTAGTCTTGCCAAGGGTACACTTCTCAGTTCCTTGTAAGACTCGTGTGCTTAGAATGAATTTAACTGCAAGCCTTTCTACCTCTTGTAAAACTGCCAAAGCTTCAAGATGGCCGCCAGCAATGAGGTATCGATGGAGCAGACCTCTTTCAAAGATGGCTGCCTCCAGGGATGTTGTCCCCTCTCTGTGTTTAGTTTGCTTTATCGTGGTTCTAGCTGGCCTCAGCCAAATTCACGATATTAGAAGACTGTAGTGATTTGAGTGGGGAGTGTTTATACAAGGACCTCAAAGAAGGAAAACCTCATTATAGATCTCTGGGAATAGAAGGAAAAGCTCTAAAAGGAATTTGAAGAAGCAGGCACTCAGAGAGGCCATGTTGATTCTCTTGCTAAGACCTCTCTTGCTAAGATATTTCCAAACAAGGGGCAGAAACTTAGAGTTAAAGAATCCAGGAAGATCTTGTTTCCCGTAAGTCAGTCTCAAGCTAAAATTGGGGAAGTTCCAATGTAAATGTAATAATGGGGGCTTTGTCAAAAACTCCAAAAATAAGGCCTTCAACAGAAAGAGAGTGTACGGTAGACACCTTCAAGGGGCAGGAACACATTGCTATGCCAACCGGTCTCAGCCTGGTGTCGCACTGAACACAGGAGGTGTAAAATCACAACCTCTTGTGAGCGCCACAGGTGCGGTCCAATTTAAGTAATGGACTTGCTTCTGCGGGGTCTAGATGAATAAGGCAATGTACTGGTTCACATGATGACTGTCATGAATTTGTCACACTGTAGAAGCAGCGCAAGTTCCTCGAACAGTCATGATGAAATAACTCCTTTTTTAATGCATGCATGTATGTATGAATGTATGTGGTATTTGTATAGTGTGAACCTAGCATAAAGGCAATGGAGTGCTTCGCAGCTTCAAAAGCAAAAATCCAGTCAATGAGTGATTAGAGCGTGAGCTCGGTTCTGCGATTTATTCCACTCTAAACAATGAAAATGTTTCTATGACCTATGAAGTAACCCAACATAAGAAGAGTGAAATCACACTATAGTAAAAATATAAATGCCACCATGATCCATAAATAGTTAATAATAAGGAACAATGTCATTATGTCCATGTCCACAATATTGTGCATAGAAATGTGCATGATATTGTCCACAAGACGCATGTTGACCTGTTGGCTTTAAGGCCACTCCCGCTCCAGTCACTGCCTTTACACTTGTCAGTCGGAACACAGGCTCCCATTGAAGTCAATGGGAGTCCGACCGAACGGTGTTCGGAAGCATCGTAATCGGTCGGACTCCCCGAATCCGATTCAGTCGGAAACCATTCCGAGACCGAGTCGGTCGGAATGGTTTCCGACCGACATCATAATCTGCCCCGGAGTGTGGTTTGGTGGGAGTCTGGGAGGTCTGAGTGATGGGACACTGATCGTGCTGGTCCATACTTATGAGATTGCTCGCCCTTGCTTCAGGGCCTGCTCCATCTGATCCCTGCTCATCTGATGACAATCCCACATCCTCCTTTGGGAATTCAGTCTCTCCTTGAACTTTTGCCAGCAGATGATTTGCATCCAGGCCTATTACCCCGAAAGGATACTTCTGCTTTTCTGGTGTTAGTCTTCCGCCAGCTGCTTTCCATCCAGGTCTCAAGCTCTGTCAGACCACGGCACACAGCTTCCTGTTTCCCAGGCTGAGGAGTGCTTGGAGAAACCTGGCGACCAGGAACAGTAGAGGGAAATTTATTGTGTTTGCTTTTGTTCACAAAATCCCCCAAAACCTGCTTCTCTGATCTTGTGCCCACTCCCACCTCATCCTGCCGTTTTGTCTTGTGTAGACCTTAGAAAACTTAAAGCTTTATAAACTGTCTTACAAATAAACAGCCACAAGAGTAACACACAAAGCCAGTGCTTAATTTGAGCCAGTGGTTTCTGGTGCTCGGCACTGGCATATAATTGTCAACACCAGCACTTATGACAGTCGGCCACAAGGTGGTGTTTTCTGGCAGGCTACCTGCCGCCAAGACATTGTAGCTTTGGGGGCCTGTAATAGTCCAAATTGTCAAACTTGTAGGAGTGTGATGGTTAGTAGTTGTGTTAGTACTATCCAGGGCACAAGTCGGGGTATACGCGGGTGGACGGCGTCCACCCACTATTTTCACAAGGAGGATGCCGTCCACCCTGCCAAGAAGCTGGGCCCCACTGAAAAAGTATGCTGAATTCGTCCCGGTGTAATTTTCAAACACCGGGACACATTCAGCAGCGCCTGCACGTTGTTGTCTGCTTTCGATCCGCAACAACGTGCAGGCAGGGAAGGGGCTTTCTTATTGCAGACTCCTGCTGGGCCCATAACAAAGGCCGAATCTGAGGGGTCATCAGGCCTCCTTTTGTTGGAGTCTCCTGACTGCCAGCAGTCAGAAGCTTTACACCTAGAAGCAAATGCAGCAGAGGGGAAACAAAGGCTCACACCTTGTTGTTAGCACTTCACACATACTTAAGAGAAGCAGCTTTTCCTTTTGTTCAGTCCTTGTTTAGGAGATATGTATGCACAGTAAGAATGTCAGATGTGTTGGTCTTTCCCAGTATTTACACAAAATAAATAGCATTTATATAGCGCTTACTACCCCTGAGGAGGGGTTGTAATAATTTAAATATCATTATTTTTTCTTGTAAAGCACTATGGGTAGAGGAAGTTTACGCTGACAAAAGGCAACATTGTTTTATGTGTAGCTGACAAAAGTGTGAATCTTCTGCCTAAATCAGGAGGGTTTGCATGTATACTCGGAATGTGCTCCAATGTACTCATGATAGACATGTGCGGGCTTAAGATCTGATGACACTTCTTCTGATGCCACTTCCTGTGACGTCACGCGCCGTGATGTCACATGCTGTGATGTCACTTGCATACTGATTAACTAGGTTAGTCCCCCCCACTTTTTTTTTAGGACTTGTGCCCTGGTACTATCATTGGCAGCATGGCACGGGCAATGTGTGGTGCAAGCTGCAGTGGCCTCCTGATGAGAGCCCTGGCACTTATGTTTTTTTTTTACATATTAAGCACTGCATAAAGCAGCACTTTCAGTGTAAGTAGGACAAAGAACCACACAAAGGAAAACATTCGAATAATTGAGGACAATATTTGCACACCCTTATTATATTATTTACACCCTCCCTACTGGATACCTGTTTTCTTGACATAACTTGTATCTTACAGCATCGGAACCTTTTTTAAATATGTATATTTTTAACCTTATGCTGCTCCGTGTCTCACCAAGATGAGCTGCCCCTGGAAGCAGAAAAAGGCTTAGCTACCGAAGGGATGAAAGAGCAAGCTGGGCTTCGTGCTGCAGGCAAGAGCCCAATGCAGGGAAACACTTCCGCCAGCAGGGGGCAGTGGCTGATTCACCAGGCTGGTGCATTGCAGCCAGAAGAGCTGTGTACCACCTTACTCACGTCTGCTCTTATTATACGGTTTATTAATCAGTGTTTCTCTCTTCTGGTTTAACGGTTTGCACATTATGAAAGTGTCAGTCCACAGAAATCTGTGATCCAGGGTGAAAGGGGAACCTGTGATGTTATCAAACTAGAAATGGGTTTATGAGCATATTTCCGAGCTCCCTGCACCGCCAGAGCTTCACTTTTTGTGACGCTTCGGCAGCGCAAACGACAAAAAAAGGGCACCTTCCTGCACAGAAACAATTCATATACGCGTTTTCCTCTTTCTAAGCTGCAGCACACATAGAAAGAGGAAAAAACAAGGAGAAGTAAAGACATTTCTCCTCGTTACGCCTCCCCTGGGGAGGCACACAGTTTTGCTGCATTCCCAGGTTTACATGGTCTTGTAAATCTGGAGAAGCGTCAAAATCCATGGGTGTTGCGTTGGAAAACCCACCGCAACGCCCATGTAACGCCTCCCTGGCGCAGAGTAAGGCAACTCAGCGATTTGCTCTGCGTTGCCTAACTCCATATCTATGAGGCCATTCAAAGTCACGCAAAGCGGCTTAGCGTGGCCTCTTACATATGAGTGGGTGGTTTGCACTGCCGGAGCGTCGCAATGTGTGCGGCTGCTGTACACACTCTTTACTCTGCTTAGTAAAGTCCACCCATCCTCATCAGCGTACACACTGGGAGATGTAAAGACAGTTCTTTTACACCACATGCCACCGGCCTATGATTAATTATTCACAATAAAAGGGTTTTGCAGCGAGTTTACACTCGCACATAGAGAGCAGGCGCAGAAGCAGCACCCTGAAGGAGAGAATTAGCAGTGTAGGTATAAACAAATTCAAATTACAACCCCTCTTAATTTAAACAAACTACCCAGATCATCTCTGCGGAGCAAACTGATATTTTTGGGGCTTTTTTTCAGTAATTTGGTGGCGCCACCTGATGGCTATCCTTATGTAAGCACCAGTCATGACCCTTGCTTTTATTGTGAGACAGTACCTGTTTATGCCTGAGACAGGCAGGCTAGCAGCACTGCGCATGTGCAGCGAGAAGGACAGGTGCGGAAGTGGTAGGACACCCCAGACATGCCGATTTTCACTAGGTTATCTCACACTAAGGACATACTTTCTGACATTTTGTGACCCAATAGAGGTAGGCGTTTCATGTTTCAAAATGACTAACTAGCATGATGATGATGTCACCAAGACGTCCTGTGACCTACCCCTCTGTCCCTGTGATGTCATCACGTCAAATTACACCACGTCCCTCAGGCGGGAGCTGCTCCGCCTGGCATGCTGAGGGTCTCAGTGGCTGGTGAGAGATGCCCATCTCTGCTCTATTCAAGAGAATCGATTATCAGACAGGGAGGGGCGGGGCCGCACATCTGCAATATGCAAATGCGAGAAGTGGCTGCACGTCTGCATTATCCGTGCCCCAGAAAGTGTATTTATGGACATCCCAAGGGTGTCTGTGACGAAAAGAGCCATAAAATGAGAGCTGTCTAAGACTTTTTATGGGATTTTTACATAACTAATGTCTAACAGCTCGGAAGTAACGGCAAAGCAGTTTCTGTGTGAAGGTGCCGGAGTTTGAATGGGCAGAGCCTGGAGGAGACAACACCATGCAGATCACACTTGGTGACAGTATCTGCGCCTGCAGACCTGAGAATGTCAAGTCACAGAACCCATGTGCACTGGATACCTGGAGACAGGTGCTATCAGATTGCATGTCGCAGTAGTCTTTAAAAAGCCGTAGGGATGTGATTCAACATCGGTAGGCGCTAGGAAGCTGTACAATGTGTGACCCTACTGCCTAACTCGGCAGCTTTGGCCAGTGTGACTTAGAGATGTAGGCTCTGCAGACAACCGTTCTTTTCTTGATTCACCAGCAGATTTTTCCTGTAGTCTTGGGTACGTGACGGGGAGCCAGTAGGAACGAGAAGGAACAAGTATAGCGCTTTATCACTTGTTTGAATAAACAGTTCTAGGAGCTGAAGCTCGTGCTTTGTTTACTTTCGACCAGTGTGGTTAAAAGATTTCCCGGTATCCTTACAATGCATGGTGGGATGAGACCTGGTTGGAGCACATGACCGTGGTGCACACATGCCTACTAACCGCCAACATCAGTCACTACTTACCCTGGGCAGAATGCTATGGGTGAAGCACAGAACCGGATAACTCTAAATATGTGGGGTCCTATTAAACACCGAGGCAGATCCTATGAAGTCATGGGATGGGGGGATGTGGAGCCCGTGTTGTGTCCACTCAACTCTGAGAGCATCCTCCGGTCTGTTAAGTGGCATCCAGGCCTCTAAATGTACCTACACCATGATCAGGGTTAGTGGGTACCCCAACATGTTAAAACCACCTCACCCTAAAACCCACTCTAGGACTCACTAACTGCAGCCTCTGAAATGAGGAGTGGCCGAGGACAGTTTTGGGGTGCACTGAACAGGGAGGGCTATGTCCTACAGAGGAACCTGAACAGACAAATACCTTTACAGAGAAAGCACTGCAGAGAAAGTGGATACCAAGCCAAGGTATTTTAGTCACTAAAATTAAAGATAAAACCTGTCAAATAAGAGTCATATTGATAGAGTGTAAATGTTATTTATATGGGGGATAAGGCTAGGGTAATGGGGTACGTTTAGATTCAGGATTAGAGTGAATTGAGTTTGGGGTTACAGTTGGAAATGGGCGAGGGTAACAGTTTTGGTTGTCAATTTAGAGGTATGATTTAAGATCGAGGTTGTGGTTATGTTAAGGTTAACGGTTAGGGGCAGGACTCAGTTTAGAGTTGGGTTTGGGGTTAGGGACTGGGTTATGAATAGAGTAGATTTACGAGAGAGGGAATGAAATACATTTTTAATTGTAAAAGATTTTGCTGTGGCAGTTTTATTCCAGGAGGCCTTCTGAAGTGAGCTCAAAATGTTATGTTGAGGTTTGTCTGTAGTGCTGTCTCTTTATTGGTTTGTTTTTGGAATAACATTTTCTTTATAGTGATTTCTCCCAAAGGGTATATCTCTGTTAAGGTATTCCTTATAAAGACAGGACATAGGTCCATGCTGCGACTGAGCTGCCCCTTAAGGACAGTGAACTTCTTTCTCAATCAGATTTCTCTTGGTGAAGCGGTGTAACACAGAAACATAGAAAATACCTTATTTCTGAGTGCCAATTGAATATGCAGATGGGCGTATGTCGGAATTGTCTCAGGGATGGAAAAGTTTTTTTCAGTGTTTTTAGGTTAACACCTGCTTCCATCTGCTCGAGACCCGAGGGGTGTGTTATCATCTTTAACGTAAAGTAGTTTGCACTTTAGACATGTCCTTGAGATATTGTCTTATCTCTGTGACAAAAAGGGTGATCTATACTTGAGTATGTCAGCTGGTTTGAGAGAATTTACATCCTCTCTTCCAAGACCTGTATTGCCTACCGGAATGTTTCTTGGAAGCCACAGTGGTCAATAAAGTAGTCATGCCCCAAATGTTACTCCCTGTACAGACCTGAGCTTACAGAACTACCTCGCCCTTGAGATGTGGGTCTGTGCACCCCGAGTTCTTTGGGGTGCAGGAGACTCACTCCTTGATGTTTCTGCACCCAGCCCCTACCTACAGCTCTTCTTGGCTGTGGCACTACCCAGGTTTCCAAGCTCTTACCTGTAGTATTAAAAAAACTCCCATGCCCAGTGGGCTAGTAAACAATCTAGGTCGGCAAATAAAATGCTGACTACACCATAATCATTTCAACGTTGGGGGACTAGTCGTTTTGAATGAGATGCTTTCAAAAATATGTTTAAGTGCGCATGGCTTATTAACATTGCAATTAAAATGTATAACCTATGCAATTTAAAATTATAACCAACAGCAAAATGATTATTCGGTAAAAGATTTCACGGGTTATGTTAATATTAATACACCTTGTGAGGTGGTATACAAAAACATTGTAGTCCAACGGTCGGAATAGCTTGAGACGCCCGTGACTGTAGAAGAAGTTGCGGCCTAGTGTCTGAGTTATTCAATGTCTTGTTGCTACGTCAGGTCTTGTGTATATGATGTAGTAACCCATTTTCCCTCTTGCGTCCCCAGGAACTGGTGTGCCTACGTGGTGACGCGCACCGTCAGCTGCGTGGTGGAGGACGGCGTCGAGAGCTATATGAAGCCGGAATACCAGCCCTGTGCCTGGGGCCAGGTGCAGTGCCCACGGGTCGTCACGTGAGTATCCGACATACGTATTGGGCCAACCATGAGTGCTTGGAGAGCGAGAGAGAAGGTTCTGGAAGCCCTGCACCTTACCCAGACTTTGAGGCTTCAGCCTCAGTGCTAAGACTGTGCTGCGCCCCAGAAGTGCGACAGAAAGTGATGCAATCAAAAGACCTTGGGGCTTATTTACAAGCCCCTTGCGCAGCCGGTGCGTCACTTTAACATGGGAAAAAGTGACGTACCGGCGGCGCAAGGGGCTTGTAAATAAGCCCCCTAAGGGGGGGAAAAGAGGATGTCAATGTGTGGGGGGGGGGCGCTTTGGATCCGCCTCGGAGGCCAGGGATTGAAGGGGGCGAGACGAGGCCAGGCTGAGAGCAGAGAGAAAGGCCCGGTCCATGTGGCTCGATGAGGCAGGTGTTGTCTATTCAGGCATTGAGAGAAAACGTCGTCCTTTGGGCTGAGTTTCAACTGCAGGCTACAGTACGGGCTGCAGTACATGCACCGCGGCACCCTGCTGACAGCGCGCACACCGTGTGCTTCCGGAGTATTAACCCCCCCTTACAGCGCGCACACCGTGTGCTTCCGGAGTATTAACCCCCCCCTTACAGCGCGCACACCGTGTGCTTCCGGAGTATTAACCCCCCTGACAGCGCGCACACCGTGTGCTTCCGGAGTATTAACCCCCCCTTACAGCGCGCACACCGTGTGCTTCCAGAGGATTAACCCCCGAATGGCTCCTGGGGAGGAAACACTTATCCCCATTGTACCTCACCTCCCTGCATCCTGTACCCCGCCCCCATCCTTCAGCCCCCCAGGTCAAGAAAAAAAGCATCTCATCGAGAGGGCATTGAACTGGAGCAACTGTGTTATTAGCGCGCGCGGGTGGGTCAGTGTGCACCGCTGACAGCTCCTTCCATCACACTTGGAGCTTTTCAGCGCTTCACTCGGTGCTCCAGGAGCAATAAACACACGAGCATAGTGATGAAAGCTTCATGAGGGGGATGGGGGTGCCGGCAGCCACACGCTGACCCACAGCACACAGGCGCACTGCAGACGTCTGTCTGTCTATCTATCTTAGACTATCTAACTGTCTGCTTGCCTGCCTGCGTGTCCTTCTGCCTGCCTGTCTGCCTGCCTGTCTGTCTGTCTGTCTATCTACATGCGTGTCTGAATGACAAGAAAGGAGTTGATGGGTTGCACGTTTGTGCCATAATGCAGATAATGTATATGAGTTTATTGTTTTAATATATGTGTCTGCTTATGATATTAAAACGCAACACACATGCAAGTGTGCCTGTACATTTTGGGCCTCATTTATGAGGATTTTGGGTAGGGCAGCTCCGCAAGGAATCTTGCTGCGCTGCCCTACGTCAAAACAAAAGGGCAGGAATGCGCCGTGTCTATGAGATACCTCACATTCCTGTCCTTTTCCCCTGCGCCGGCGCTCAATGGGCTGCCATGTGTCGACGCAGGTGCCTGCGTTGCGGGGCTGATTGATTTTGTGAAGGAAGGGCACATTCCTGCACAAAATCAATCAATTCAGCCAATTTCCTCTTTCTCAGTGTGCTGCTGAAAAGGAAAAAATGAGGAGAAATGAAAACATTTCTCCTCGTTGCGCCTCCCTAACGCCACCCCTGGGGTGTGGTTAGATTCTGAGGAATTCCCAGGTTTACAATTTTTTGCAAATCTGGGAATGCTTCAGATTCCATGGGTGTTGCGTGTGAAACCTGGGGATGCGTCAAAATCTTACACCTTCCGATGGGAGGTGGAACAAGGAGAAATATCTCTATTTCTCCTTGTTTCTTCCTTTTTCTATGTGAGCAGCGCACATAGAAAGAGGAGCATACCTCCCAGGATTGTTTTTGCGCTGGAAGGTGTCCCTTCCTGTACCAAAACAATCCTGCATGCAACACAGGCACCCTTGCACCATGGTGGCCTGCGTTGGCGCTAAGCATCTCATTGTTCACCCGTGCATGGGAAAGGCAGGAATGCGCTGTATTCCATTAACACATTCCTGCCCTTTCCCTGTAACGCAGTGCAGCGATCTTGCTGCGCTGCACTGCGTCACAAAGATCATAAATGAGCCCCATACTGTCCAGGGACCTGCTGTACTTCAGCAACATTTATTTATAGATTTTTAATTGCAATCAAGCTTGCCGTCTTCAGTGAGAATGCGTGGATAGATCACTAGATGGCGCCAGACACTATGTTTTCTCTTTTCACGAAGTAAATTTTTTAAAATGCCTGAATGAAGATCGCACCTGGTCAAAACAGAAGCAGCATCCGGTGGGCCCCGCATTAACATTTTGGAGTGTTACACCCCCCAAAAATGCATTCTATAGTAAATAGCTGGCTACAGGTGCTTTCTGTCGGAAACCACCTTGAATTTTGACATGCCTACACTGACAAAAACACACATTCTCTCTGTCTCGTCTCTCCCTAAAAACATGGTTGAAATTAAATGAAATTTGTACTTGTAAAGCGCACTTATACCCCCAAAGGGGTGTCCTGGCGCTGTACGCATACCGCTGTGGAACCCTTCCTGGCGTTTTCCTGTGAAATGTCCACTCCTGGGCACCCCCGAGGTGAAGCCAGGCATCCCAGCGCTGTTGGGGCCGTTGTGGAGATTAAGCAAGCTATTGCCCAGAGTTGCAGAGTGGGACCCATGATTAGAATAGGCACCGAGGCGAGAATTATCAGGTCTGAGGAAATTGAGCCCAAGACGAATTGAACCCTGGTCCCGGGCCAGATCTCTGCATCAGGGTCTGCCGCTCTAACCATTGAGCCACACTTGAAAGCGATTGTGTTTTGAGCACCCTAGCAATCCGCGCTCCTCTCTTTCCACTGCCTGTTAAGCCCCCCTTGTGTCCTGCGTCTCATAATGTTTTTTTAACAAGATGTGACAGTGTGATTGTTGGGAAATCAGAAGCCCCCCCCACCCCCGCAATCTTACTGACCAAGCTACGCCCCTGCGGTACATTGTTGGAGCAGAAATTGTTTCACTATCATGCAGGGGGTGTTTCGTAGCAGATTAGGGAAGCAAAGCTTATGTGTTCCTGAAAGTCTGCTCCCTTTCACGGCGCTAACTCTGCCACACACCGTGGCACAGGGGCACTGAAGCGGATCTTCCGCTGTAGACACCGCCAACCTGGCGGAGTCAGCACTGCACCTTGGCGGACTCCACGGCAGCGACGGACATGTTTTTCTGGAAGGATATCGCCGTGTACAGAATTATAAACTAGCGCCTAGACAGCTGGATGCGCAGATGGCGGATGCAACGTTTTTTTGGCAGATTCCCCACTGCATCCCTCCTCTGACCCTGGGCCACACCCGATAACCCACCCACGCGCGCATCCGCAACCGGGTCAGTCCCCCTGCATCCTCTCATGCTGAAGCTGTGTGGTTTTTTTTAAAATTCGGAGTAATGTTCTTACTCAGGCCCCGGAGCAGGAGGCTCTCTCTTCCTTGCTGCCTTGTAGTATTCTGGTGTAAAAGGTGGGGTGCGGGTGTGTGGGCGGCTTGGCCTGGAAGGGGCCTGCATCATGTGGCCTTACGCTGACAGAGGACTGGGGCTCCCTTGCGTGTGCAGCGAGGCTGTAAGATTTGGCGCCAAACTCCTCTTCCCCTGGCGTTTCTCCGCTTCACACCTGGCAGGAAACAGCAGAGCTGCCAGTGCTGAGCGAGTGCAAGGGATGTGGAGGCTGGTGGGAAACAAGGTGGAGTGATGGCCGGAACCAGGCCTCATGCTTTAGGAAATACTACCCTCTAGTGGCCATATCAGAGAACTGCAGTTGTAAGAAAAGGTGGACTAACTTAGGGGCTATTTACAAGCCCCTTGCGCAGCCAGTGCGTCACTTTTTTAACATGGGAAAAAAGTGACGTTCCGGTGGCGAAATGGGCTTGTAAATGAGCCCCTTAGTACTGCTCTGGTGCTCTGTAAAGTCGTGCTTATCGGCTCTCTAGTCACATTAGCACACTACAAATACCTTTACAAACATACTTGCCGTTAGGGTGACATTTTACGTAAATCCACTCTCAAAAGCTGGTTGCGGGTAATTTTGGGGAGGGAACCCTGCAAAGGTAGGTGTACTTTCACAAACTCAGGATTTTGATGCTATGCACAAACTTTGGCAGGTAGTTTTATGTAATAAAAGTGCTCCAATCAGTGTTCAGAATCAGAGGTTTTATTTAGCAGCAGCTACATAAAGTGTAGTCCCTCCACCAGCCAACAGCAGCTAACTAGGAACTCTCATGGCTGTAGGAGGCGCACTTTCAACCAAAAGGCATGTTTGCCTCTGCCCCCACGTCGGTAATGCAGCGCGGGCGCAGAAGCAATGTTATTCCCTCATTTGCATGGGGCTACGGGTAACACCTCTCATGATAGCACTGGTGCAATGTTACAGAAGGGGCACAAAAGTGTCTGTGACCTCTTCTGTAATTTTAAAGTGCCCCAGGGGCGCAGAATGCGGGCACACATGCCCTTTGACCCCTGGGGCACTTTCTGTAATACGGCCCCCGGTGTTTGGAAGTTGTTGTAGCTTTCAGCCAATGGAGGTGAGGCGATGTCTCTGACATTCCAGAAAGACACAGGCACTCAGTCGCATGTTAGAAATGTGCCCTGAAATGTCTTTAGGACTGGGCAGAGTCAGTCACTTGTTACACCTGTACCCGGAAGGGTTGGTAGGCCTGGGTAAGTGAGTCACATGTTGGACTGTACCAGGAAAGTGTGGTAGAGCAGGACCGAGTCAGTGATGTCTTAGGCTTGTGTTTGAAAAGGTCTTAAGGACTAAGCAGAGTCATTCACATGTTAGCAATATATACACGGTAGTAGTGGTAACTGATTCGCACCTCTAAAGATACACAAAGTAAATAGTGGGTACTAGCAGAAAATTTCTTATAGATTTTGGTGCTCATGGGTTTGACAACACCCTACTACCAAAGGTGTTAGTTACAGTTGTGGGCCAGAAGACCCCAACCGTTTACAAAATTAGTCAACCCAAGCAATAAAGCTGTTTTAAAACAATTTAGAAGTTCGAACACAAAGGTAATTGCAGTGGAAACAAGATTTATTCAACGCATGAGGTAAAACGATGTTCATCTGTACAATCCATTTCTTAATAGGTGCTTGCTTCAGAAAAACAGCTGACACGTGTTTCGCCACCGTGACTTTTTCAAGGCTTGCCAGGTGTAGGGTACTCTCCATTCAGTAAATATCTTTTTCCGAAAAGCTGGTGAGAATATCCCAAATGTGCACGATAATGTGTTGTCCTCATAAGTCTAGTCAATAGAATAGCAAAAATGCGGTAGGATTTTACTATTGAGTATAGCCGGAATCACGAAAAGGATTGTATTCCAAAAAACTGTGGTGATCCGTAAACAGTAGAAGTGATTCCAGGTCCGATGCCTCAGGTAAGGTCTTTTCCCGCGTCTACAGAAGTGACATGCTAGGCAGGTTGATGGAAAGGTCACGAGGAGTGGAAAAAGTTAGTCACCTCAAAGGTAACCATGGCAGAATCAGTCGTATGTTAGCACTGTGTCACGAAAGGTACTTGGTCTGGGAAGAGGCAGTCCCGTTAGGTGGTGTCTCTGAAAGTCCAGTTGGGCAGGCCCTGTCAGTCACATGTTAGGGCCAGGGAAAGAGTCGATTAGATGACATTTATAGATCAACGATTCACTGTATAAAGTCCCTGGATTGAGCGGAATAATCCGGAAGTAAATGAAAGCATTTTGTGCACTTGATGAAATCTGTGAAGTGTTTTTGTAATGTTAGAGAAAAAAAACTGGAAAAAAGTAGGGGGTTAGGTGAAAAAAGTTGCAAATTGAAGAGCAACATTTTTTAACTTTGCTTATTTCCACCATCTTCACCTTAACTTGTACTCGGATCACTGACAGAATATCATAACCAAAAATATAATGTGGACAGAATATCCTGTCAACAATATTGAGGACCAAAATATCGAGAAGGTGAGTGCAAATACTTAAGTATAGATTTACTATTCTTAACTCCACATCTTCGTACCTTGAAGATATATATATATCGCCAAGTTACATATATGTGGAGTAACATATAGTAAAACTTTACTTACCTGTAGAAACTTACCTTCACGATATTTATGTCCTCAATATTTTTGACACCACATTTTGTCCCACGGTATTTCTGGTTCGATATTCTGTCTAAACACCCTTGTACCCTGATAGCTTTGCCACAAATCTGTGTACGTTTTGGAATTTGTTTTGGGCCTCTATGTTGTGTTTTGATTTGTTACAGAAATCTGTAGAGTGCTGCCTTGCTATTTGTGATGCCTCGCAGCGCTTGGGTACCTTTCCGGCCTGGTCTTGAGGATTCTATCACAGACTAGAATCTATTTCCTGGATCATCACAAGTGTGGTGGTTTCTTGCGCATGCTTGGTGTATTTTCATTGTAGTGTTGTTTGGTGTGTATAGCTGGAGGTCTTTACCAAGCCTTAGTGAAAGTTCCCTTACATTTGATTGACGTTTCTCCTTCTGTTTCCAGGTATCGTAACCTCATGAGGCCGCGGTACAAGGTGGCCTACAAAAAAGTGACGGATATGGAGTGGAAGTGTTGCCATGGCTACTCCGGAGATGACTGCATGGAGGGCCCCGCCAACGGCATGATCACGACGACGCGACCACGGCCGAAACCTGTCCGGCCCAACATGTCCGGCTCCATCGGTGGCAGTGGTGAGAACACCCTGAGTGGCACAGGAGGAGAAGGTGAGGAAATGGATAAAGCAAGTCGTGGGATGGCAGGGATGGTGAAAGAGGCTTGGCCTATTTCAATTTCAATTAGTTTGGGTGTGTTAAGGTAGGGAAAGGACCAGCGCATACCAATCACCATGAGTTTTTATGGATTTAAAGAAGGCATTAAATGCAAGCTAACTATATATGTGTTAATTCAGATAAAAAATAAGGGCCTGATTTAGATCTCGGCAGATGGGTTACTCTGTCACAACCATGACGGATGTCCTGTCAATCGAAATATAAATCCCATAGGATATAATGGGATCTATATTTCCACTGACGGGATATCCGTCACCATTGTGACGAAGTAACCGGTCTGCCGAGATCTAAATCAGGCCCTAGTATTGCTTCATCAGGACTAGAGAAAGGACACCATGGGTGTGTAGCAATCAGTGACAGCACAGAGACTTCACCAGTACTCATCCTTACATCCAACTCACTTTCCCACCCTCTTGATCTCTACTTTAAAACTCTTCCTTGTGCCATTCTCTAGTGATTTCCATCTTTTCCTGCCTCCCGTTCCTCTAACTTTTTTCCTCTACACACACCTTTACTTCTGCCTTCCTGCCCCATTCTCTTCTTTGCGTCTGTGTCCAGGCAAGATCCTCTCATTGACAAGCCAGTGTTCCAGAGCCATATTTCATCTGCTTGGGCCATCTCTGCCTCACAACCCCCTCTGCCTTGGGCACTGTTGCTAACATATATCCATCTACCGCACTACAAGCTTAAAACATTCTAATATAACAGTTAATGTGGGCAGACCGGGGGGGGCAAGGCCTGTGCCATAAATCATGAATCTCTTTTATCAGGTTCTACCTGAACATCATACGTGTTTTGGGAATGTGCCCACATTGGTGTGAACAGTATCCTCCCCTCAACGCCAAATGTCCCTCCTCACATCCCTATAATGTACCCACTTAACTGTGCTATGCTCCTTTGATTTGTAGTTACTTTAAAAGTATATATATCGAAAATTAATTCCTTCGCTTATCCTCTTCCTCCACAGCGAGAATTCACTGCACCACAACAGAGGTCAATTTATATATATATTTATATTCACTGGAAAAAACGGGACAGGGAAGTTATAGTTAGGCGCAGATTTTACTCGTACAAAACCATAGAAATTCATAAGTTATAGTTACTTGAGTTAACTATAACTTATGACCCAGCAGTCCACTGCTTATGACCTCACATATTACATCACTCAGGACATGGTTAGTGACATCACGGATGACATCACTGATGACATCTCAAATTACATTATTGTCTCCACGAGGGGGGCCCCCTCCTTTCTTGTTGTAGGGCCTGCCCCAGGGCGATGGTGGTCACCGGGGTCCGGGGTGGTCCCTGAGGCCCCCCATTACAAAATAAACAACCCCGGGGAGGTGGTGGTCACCAGGGCATGGGGGGATCTGCGAGGCACCCAATGTCATTAGTATTAGCTCCAGGGAGGTGGTGGTTCCCGGGGCTGCGGGGGAGGCGGTACGGGCCTCCCCCGCTTTAATTTCATATATAGCTCCGGGGAGGTGGCAGGCCCCGTGGCGTGGGGGGTGCCATGCGAGCACCCCCGCATAATTAAAAAGAAGTGCCCCAGAGAGGTGGCAGTACCTGGGGCTTTTATAAAGCCTTGAAAGGGGGCCACATGCACTCCCTTCCTATATATTTATAATGTCTGCATGTCCCCGGGATATGGCCCACCCGGGGCTTCCTTAGAAAGATGTGCGGGAGCCCGCGCTTTTTAATTTTCTTTGCCGCGAATCAGCAGATCCACCTGTGATTTTGCGGCAACATTGATATTAAAAATGTTTTTAACCCTCTGCGGGGTTCCTGTGGGACCCCACCACCAGTCCTAGAGGATCAAGATAGTCCTACCCTGCCCTCCTTTGTTTTAAAAAAAAGTTTTTGTGGGACTCGGCTCAAGCCGAGCCCCAAGATGGCTGGCAACACTTCCTGGTTGAAGTGTTGGCAGCCGATCAGATTTCAACACTGGGACTGTTGGCTCCCTGTATATACACATTTGTTTTACAGTTACTATCTCCCAAATTACTGAACTGATTTACACCAACTCACCAAAAATCACGATCTGCGTACCAAAATCTAGCTTCCTGCCACATTTGGTGTAATTCCGTCCAGCGGTTCGGGCTGTAGGCTTGTTTATAAGTCCTATGGGAATTGCCATGGGGAAAACGCGTTTGGGCCCCCCTTTTTTCTCGGCTCCTGCTTGACGGACCACCCTGAAACTTTTCAGAAAGCGCCTGAAGCATCTGTCAAATGTTTTGGGAAAATTTCATGAAGATTCATCAACCGGCATCAAAGATATAGGATACTGAATATCACCGGTGACTGCCAGTAGGAGATATATATATATATATACACATACATACATACATATATATATATATCCGGCACTCCGTCGGTTTTCACTCTGGCTTTATTTCTTCATGAGTGTTACAATCATCTACGCGTTTCGGCAGCCAGCCGCAGCCTTGTTCACGATGACGAGCCCCATTTGCTTGTTTGTTTAAATACACAATCACTTTCTTGAAAAGTAAACATTAAAAGAGGACAATTGGTATTGTTATTTCAAGCATACTAAGCAAGGTAAATAGTAGCGCCATCTTGGAACCTATAATTCTGCACAATTCTCGCATTATCTTCTGTCCCAAAAAAACAATTGATCTCCAATTATTCAATCGTTTCATATCAAATTCATTGGCAAAGTTCCATAATATTAATGATTCTAAGAACAGTTTCTCTTACCATCAAACTTTTTTAAATATATTATTTTACTCATAATCAGTCGGACAGTTCCTATTGGTGAACTATATGTTCGATTTGAGATTATAAAGTGCGCAAGTGCATTTTGTTCCATAGCTGCCATTTCCTACTTATGCTTTTTATATAGTTCTTACAGTACTCTTTATATGTGTGCAAAAAATATATATACTTGGTGTCCATTCTAAAGTGCTTGTGCTTTATAAGTGTCATAAATGTTATAAAGTGCGCAATTTCAAACCCATCTTTGTCTATTTAAATTACATCTATCCATTAGAATTTCTCTGTTATAAATGCCTGGGACATATATTAATACCAAATCATTATGGTATATTGGAGTAAGTGTGATTCTCCTGTTCACCAATTGTACCATTTTAAATTAGTTTCATGTCCCTATTCCCAAGATGTTATTAAAAAAAAAAAATTATAGTTGAAATGTATTTCCTATGTGAACAAAGTGCTACCCTTAAAAAGTGCTAGTCCTTGTCCTCTCAAATTCTAGCTTCACTCTATTAATGAAAGTACAGATCTAGATACAGGCTTCAATAGAGGCAAGTAAACAATTCCTCATCCACGTTAAAACCATTAGGTTATTTGCTATCCAGTTAAAGGATGAAGTATGTTTCTAACTTCCTCAACTCCCTTTCTCTATCACCACCCCTTCTTCTTCTAGGCACTTGTGCTATACAGCTATATCTCATCAGTGACGGATCACTTTGATGCTCCTTCTCAATGTGCCTAGCCACGATGTGCCTATGATCCTTATTGATTATAGCTCTCCTATGCTGTAATATCCTCTTATGTGCTGGTAGTGTAGTACTTCCAACATATAATTTGTCTCAAGGACACTTCAAAATATACACCACAAAGCTTGTTTTGCAGGTTACTTATCCTCTTACTTTCACAGTTTTATTAAAAACTGTCTTAAATGCTCTCTCCGTGTTGACATGCCTTGCACTTCAAACACTTTCTAAAGCCTTTCTTCTGCGGAAGCCATGTCTGTTGCAGTGTGCTCCCCAGGCAGTCACTCTTCACAAGGTAATCCCTCAATGATTTGGATTTCCTATATGTTATCTCTGGATTTTTCTTTGACTGTTGTCCTATTATCAGGTCCTCTCTAATAAAGTGCCAGTGCTTCTTTAAAATGTGTCGTATTTTCTTATGTTCATTATTATATGTTGTTATAAACCTGTGTGTATTATTCTGTCCCCTGTTCTTCTTTCTCACTGCTGTTTTCGATGGTTCAAACAATGCATTTTCTATATTTAGGATTCTCGCTTTTCCTGAGGCTGTTTCCAAGATTGAGAGTGGGTAACCCCTTTGGATAAAACGACATTTCATTTCATCCTCTACTTTGTGATACTCTTCTAAAGTGCTACATGCTCTCCTCGCCCTATAGAATTTTCCAAAGGGAATACTTCTTATAAGAGGTGTTGGATGCAAACTACTGGCGTGTATATATAGATAGATAGATAGATAGATAGATAGATAGATAGATAGATAGATAGATAGATAGATAGATCTGTGTGTGTGTGTGTGTGTGTGTATTATATACACACCTTGGCAGGGATGGTAAAGTGGAGTCTGGTGGGAGGGAGGTGCTGGGGCATCGGAGCACAAATCCCACTTCTCTTTGGACACAGCAGGACCTACATCGCAGATAGATGTTGTATGCATTACCATATGCAGCTCTGCTTGTGGTGAGTAAGGAGAGATGGAGGCCACAGCTCTCACAAAGGGCCTCATTAAGAGTTTCCAAGATCTGTCGTCGTTTGTTACCGGCCATAGTTACTGTTACCAGGAGTATCCCTTAGAAGTAAAGAATTACCAGGATAGTCAATAAAGCCTGATTCCCTGGAAATTCCTTATTTCCCCCAAAGCCAAAATATCCTGGGCAATAAGATTGATCCGTGGTGTTCCTGTGAATCTTCTCATTCTGTGGACGCCGGACATTGGAATTACCAGGCAACTTGTAATGAGGGCCTTAGGATCATCTCTTGTATGGTCAGGATGGGGCCTTTGGTTTGTGATCGCTCGCCTCATGCGTTTTAGGAGCAGCAAATCATATCCGCACACATAGAGCTTAAAACAGAAATCCCTGCGGACACACTGTGCAGCTCTAAAGCTGTTTTTAATGAATTCTCTTGTGTTGTGCAAGTCCAATATACACTAAGTAATATGCACCTACACTTAGGGCCTTATTTAGATCTTGATGGATGGTTTACTCTTTCACAACGGTGACGGATATCCGCCCGCCGAAATATATATCCCATATGTTATAATGGGATTTATATTTCAGCGGATGGGATATCCGTCACCGTTGTGACACAGTAACCTGTCCGCCAAGATCTAAATCAGGCCCTTAGTTACAGACATTTGCAAATGCAGCATTCTCTTCTCTCTTCACGCAGACACCACTTTGGTCCAACCTGAACGTCCTGTGATCTTTACACCAGAATCTACCTTGCCCAATCACATTACTTCCAACTTCTGCCACTGTCACAAACAAAAATCAGTCTTTATATTAGATTTTGCCTCATGATATACTTAGAGGTTGTTGTGTAGCTCCTTGTGGAAGGGTTGGGTAGAATGTCCTAATCAGGCTGCTTTAAATAGCGTGAAGGTAAATGAGACGGTAAAGTGTCCATCAGAGGAGAAGTAATACTAGTATGAGAACATTGGTAGGGACTCTGAGCAAGAGAACAGAGCGGGAAAGTTCACCTGGCACTTTTATAACATTGGCAATCATAATTAGGGCTCCCCGTTTTATGATATTTAATTATTTAACATTTCCATCTGTTTATATCCATATTTATTTTTTAGCCATCTTATCCGTATTTACCCATATTTATTTTGTGTTCTGTGTATAAATGAAGTTGTAAAATGGTATAGTTACACATTTATTTAACTAAAAAACATGCACTCATATGTTGACGCCTGTTGTGTTTTAGTAAATTAAGCAGCCAAATATAACATAACAATACACCCACAGGTAAATATTCGCATTATACTATAAATGGATACTGACATTTTATTATTTAAGGAAATCTCACCCTGTTTTAACTCCCCACACCATGTATTTGCTCAGCTGTTTGCCTAGAATTGATGAAAGACTGTATAAAAAGTCACTCAAAAGAAGCCCAATTTTCTGTATTTTTCTATTTTTTTAAATAAATACAGAAAGGAAACACATTGTTTTCTGTCGGTATTTATCTGTAAAAATGGAAAACTGGGAGCCTTAATCATAATGTGAGGAGATTCTGCGGTGGTCTTTAACTGTATTAATTCTCCTAATTCTCTCCATAGGACAAAATGGGGACTCAGAGAAAGTCCGACAGCTGGAAGAGAAGGTGCAGAGCTTGACCAAGGACTTAAATGATCTGCAGTCGACACTGCAGGGCATGACGGAGAAGTTCAAAATCGAAATTCAGCAGACTGTAGAAACAACCCTTAACGGAAAGCAGCCTGCAGACGCAGCGGCACACCCTGAGATGAAGGAGACCCTCAACGAACTCCAACGGCGCCTAGAGCAGCTAGACAACCGCATCGCAGATCATGACGAAGAACTTGAAAACCTCAATAACGGCAAAACACAGCCAATCACTGACATCAACATAAACCAGAAACTAATCGATCTGAGGGGGGACATCATGAGAGAAGTGGAGAGGAGAATGCAGCAGTCCTGCTCGTCTTGTCTGTCTGAAGTGGAGGGCTTCCGTAAGCAGCAGGAGGAGGACAGGGAGAGGATGCGCACACTGGAGAAAATGATGACCACTATTGAGCAGAGAAACCGCGAATCCGTGCAGAACATCCATAGACACGTTACTGAGCTGACAACTCGCATACCAAAAGACTGCTGCTCCGAAGTGGAAAACCTCAAGTCAAAACTAGGGGAGGTCGAGAAGACAGTCGACTCTGTGTTCAGCTCGTTTCATATCTTAAACGGGCGGCTGGACAGTGAGCTGAACGGAAACAACAAAGACCATGATCAGATCTTTAACAGCCGCTTAGAAAACATAGAGGGCCGGATGAACACCACACAGAGGACATTAGAGGAACATTACTACTACTACCGGGATGATCTTCGTAAGTATATTCAGGATGAGGTTAATAAATTGAAAGGTGAATTTGGAGACCGGGTCCATGGCAATGAAGAAAAGATTAAAATCCTTCTCAATGAGTTGGGAAACAACTCAGGATTTGAGGACTCTGTAGGCCAAACCATGTCCAATCTTGCCCTAGACATCAGTATCCTACAGAATAGCGTTGGGCAAAACAGTGGCGCTCTAGACAAAGTTATCTTGGACATGAAAGACCTACGGAATCAGTTGAAGACTGTGGTTGACAACTGTACTGACATTTTCTCCTCTGGGAATTCTGAAATCACAGACATCATCATTGATCTCGAAAGAAGAGTCGAGGATAACGAGGGGCACATCCGGATCATCGTCCCGAGCATCCAGCAGTTGAACCTTTCTAGTGAGTCCTTGACAGACCGGGTAGACAACCTGGAGGAAGATGTGTTGAACATGCGGGCTACTGTTGAATTGAACGGAGAATCCTTCATTAAAATGACGTCGGATATAAATAGCCTTGATGACCGCCTGACGTCTTCTATTAACACCGGTACGCACACACATGATTCAACGCATAAGGACATGGTTCTGTACCATAATTTGACCAATGGGAAGTTAGGGAAACTGGAGAACGACCTGAAGGCGCTCACAACTATGATACAGTTCGACTATAAGAGCTGTGGCCAGGTTTGCTCGAATCTCCAGGAAGAGGTGGGAAAACTGAAAGAGGAGGTGCAAGAATGTAAACTGACATGTCAGCTGCTTCAGAAGAAAGCCGATGATGATAAGGCCATCATTGAGTCAAACAAACCCCTTGACGGGTTTAGCGTCTTTGGGGGAACATCTAATATTGACTTGAAATCCATGCAGGGAGAACTGTCAGATGTCATTGTGACCTTCAGTTCCCTCAATGACACGATCAAAGACTTGCAAGAAACTGTGGGGAAGCATCAGACCGACATTCACGACCTAGGAACAACCAAGGATAAAATAATAACAGAGATCAACAAAATCCAGCAGGAGGTGACAGAGCATATTGGGGACAGTGAGGAGAAGCTCATCACCTTCAACAAAGAGATAGAGCGATTCAGTTCTACGGTGCTCGTTGAGACAGAAGACTGCAGGCGATCCGCTGGCGGAATGGAAGAGAGGTTGTCGAAACTCGAGAAGGTCTGCGACAAGCTTGACACAGTCTCTGGGAGCCTGAAGACCATCAAAGAAGGCTTGAACAAACATGTCTCCAGCCTCTGGAACTGCATCAGTGAGGTGAACAACACAGTGAAGACTCACGGGGCCTGGTTTGAGAAACTCCACAACACCCAACTGAACGGCATCAACAAGCGGCTCAACGTGTTGAACAGTTCTGTCCTCGTCTTGAGTTCGGAGTTCCAGAACTTCACAGTACAGGATTTCATGGGTATGAGATTTCTTCTTTCCTTTACATCTTCCTGTGCTCTATGCTCATGTTGTCCACCATACGTTCATAAGTAATTACTTTGATTTCACAAAGCTCAGAGTGACTCCGTGTGAACGATATAGCCTCCAAAGTTCTTTCCATTTAAATGAACCTCCTTTGGGTGTGTACATTTATTTATATAATCTCATTGCAGCAGAGTCTCATATTTGGTACTTTGGTGATTTTATCTGTTGCTGGCTCTGAAAAAGATCTGAGCTTAAAGCGTATGAGAAAAATTAGATCAAAATGCCTTTTTTGATAATCTTGTAATTGTAGAGGGAAGACATGGACCTTGCTGGAATAGGCCCTGTTATCTAAGCTGTGCTCCCACTGTGAGTGTGTTACTTGCTTGGGTATGTTTACTTGTCCCCAAAAACAACTCCAGAAACATATCTCATGTGACAAGATCGTATTGTGTTTCAAAGAACAGGCCCAAGACGAGTGCTTCCTGGGAAGCCGAAGGGCGTCACCAAGTGCTGTCACCAAATTATGACAAACATTTAGTAAATGACCTATACTGGGAGTGTTCCTGAAGGCAAATTCTGACCATAGATTTGAAAGCCCTTCCACTTTCCTGCCTCTATCTGCTAGCACAGGATCCTCTCTGTCCCTTTTAAGTGAGTCTCTCTGTTCTTCGGTTTAAGGCACAGTCAGAAAGTCAGAGATTACTTTCTATTGTCAGCAGGAATACAGGAAAGTGTGCAGAATGTAGTTGGGCAGTTCAATGGATCTCTGTCCTCACAATCTGCCTGTTTCATAAAATGCAAAAAACACCCAAAACTCTCACAATAGTTTTTTAAATAAAAAGATGTGGATTATGCTTGCATTACTTTCAATCCTTTGGAGTAGAATGCATTAATGTACAATGAGGTTAGCTATTATATTTGGGCATTTTCATCACAATACCTAAGGCTACATTTGTCATCTGTTTTCAGGACCACCGGGTCTTCCAGGCCCGCCAGGCCCGCCTGGGAAGCAAGGTGTTCAAGGTCCTCCAGGGCCTCAGGGACCTGCTGGAAAGGATGGATCCATTGGACTAGTGGGTCCACCAGGTATGTGGAGAACACAAGTGCATCAACATATTTTGTCTCTAATTTAACAAAATAATCTTTTGCTATTTGTGGGCCAATACACTGCTGCTATACACATGTTCCTGAAGAGCAAGGGCTTGTATCCTGTGCACAAGCTCAACTTCGCTGTCATGGCAACTGGCTGCACATGCAGACAGAAGCTAATGGTAAGGCTCAGGAACATATAGCTTCAGCTGGGACGAATGAAAGGCAGACTAACTCTTCTCAGTGTGAGATAATTTCAACCAAAAGGACACAGGATTGATCCGACGAGTTATAACAAAAGGGACAAAACTCACTTAACCTACTATATGCAAACAGGAAAAAATATAAGAAGACAGACAATTTTCTATGAGCAAAATAAGAAGAATTTATCTTGCTATAGCAGCATATTTGTTTTTCTTGACCATAGACCATTGCAAACTTTCTGAAACAAGTTTCCTATACTTCTGTAACTGATTTAAATAATAAGTGGGTGTTAGAATCGATTACTATATATGAGAAGAACATATAAAAAATCGTGGATCAAATCCCTTTATACATCAGATAAGTAAAGCCTTGTTGGTACTATGAGTTGCAATATTATAAAAACATTCTGCAATTGGTAAACAAGAAGCCCAGTTCTCTTGAGTTTCATTACAGTAGTACAGAAGATATTGATTCACACTTTGATTAATTCACTTTGTTCGACCATTTTACTGTGGATGATAACCAGAGGAAAGAGCTTGTTCAACTCTCAATGACTTACACCGAGCTCTCCAAAAATGTGAAAGATACTGAGTACCTCTATCAGAATCCATGATGACTAAAATATTTGCTCTGCTTGTTCTTGGATTGAGAACCTCTGATAGAAATCTCCATTCAGACCATCATCTTGGAAAGGACACTGTATAAGTTGTGGGCTTGCCCCTTCTCTAAAACTCATGCGTTCATTGAGCACACTAAGAACATGCCCAAGTTTGCATAATCTGCCTAATGCTGATGTTCTCAGCCCCACCACCGCTCTCCTCACCTGGCATTGGGTGCAGTTCGCGTAATACCCTCTGTGTGACTGTGCAAACAAAAACACAAGCGCAGTTTAGGCAGCAAGGAAGCTTACCCTTGGTCTGAGCGTAGCGCCCAGCAACATCTGCCTAACGTGAACGAGGGGTACACCGTCTTTTCCTAAATACTTGCAGTCTATGATATACTCACAGTACAGATGTAACACCAACCCGTTCAGGCAGTTGAAGTGATTAAATAGCATGGTATGAAAGCATTCCGCAATGAAAAGGATTGTGGGATCCGGGGGTGTGGTGAAATAATCTTCCAATAAAGTGGTGAAGGGTGGACGGGGGTTATGGGGACCATGTGGTGGTGATATGATCTATTAGTGCTATGGCCATGTGGTTATATGGTGTTTTGATATCAGGGTCTTCTTTTGTGTCGATACGATCTTGTAATCTTATGAATTTGCGATGATATGGCCTTGTTGTTTAATGTTCCTGTGATATGGCTGTGTGGTGTGGGATATTGTTATGGACTGCTATAGTGGTGATATTAGATACTCCTCTGATGATATATTTTCAGATGTGATAGTATGGGCTTGTGAAGATATGGTCCTGTGATTTGACGGTTTTGAGATGATTGGACCTTCTGGTGTGATAGTATTGTGGTGTGCTGGTATGTCTTTGATTCTCTTGTGATGTTATACTTTTTTGTTGATATTTTGGTGTGATTGTGTAGGGATGGGATGGTACTGTGTAGTTTGGGTTCATGTGCTATGGTCATTGTGATGATATGCTAATGCAGTTTGGATAGTGAAGTATTTCTAGATGATTTCCTTGAGTGGTACCTTTAGTGTGATTTTTCAAAGTCTTAATGACTTTATTATTTCCCCCTCTCTTTTCATTGTAGGTCTGCGCGGTGAGAAAGGTAAGTCCCGCCTAACTTTATCTTTAAATACAAGTTCTATGTCTTGCAACCCAATTTCCTTAGCAACGTTAGAAACCTCTTCTGAGACTTGTAATTGCATCTTTTATCGCAGACAGGAAATTGTTGCAAAGATCACTATTTTTTATGGGCGCAAAAGATTAACGCTCACAAACAACAGAGTTGTGGAAAGCAACATTTATATTGGAATTAAAAGGATTTTATTTTAACGTTATCAACTAAAACTAAGGCACTAGTAAAGTACGGGTTTCGGACCATCCTTGCCGGAAGCTTAGCTTTAGAACATGGCAGGGATGATAATGGCAGATTTGTGAGGGTAAGCGGTTTACACTACTTAATTTTTCTGAAAATTTTGATTGTAGTGCAAATACCACTTTGAATCAAGCATATCCTATGACGCATTGACCCTATGTAAAGACCTATAATAGCTGCAAAGTACTGTAGCATGTGTGATCATTGTACCCGCTTACTTCTGTTGTTCTGAATTCCACAATAGCACCGGGTGGTAATGTCATTATTGTATACAAATATTATGACCCATGGTTTAGTGCTGGAATCTAAATAAGCCTGGTCTGTTGATCTAAAATCTTATAAACTCTAACATACTCCTCAGTGGAAGGTAATGAAAAGTGCTTCTCATTTCTGAAGAAAGTGGTACCTTCGTAGGGAAGTCCGGCATCTTTAAACATTTCCCCCATCGAATGGGCAGACCTGAAGCCCACTAGAACTGTAGAAAGAAAATGACATTGCCATCACCGACAACACCCTGCATGAGACCCTCCCAGCTACGAACATACTTCAGTGATGGATACCCTCCTAAGCTCTTAGAGACATTTTAGAGCTGTTGGAGTTCTTTTTGTCCCACTTGAACTGGTCACATTTGCTTTTTGTGAGTATCAAATAGGCGCGCAGCAGCGCGGATCGTCTGTTCTTACTGTAAATTTCAAATCAGCATTTCAGTGACATTTTATTTTCTTCATAACAAGGAACGGATCTAGAGGAGGGCAGTAGTAGAAAATCCTCTCGTTTTTGGAGAAACGCTAAATCCAGAGGAGAATCCACTGGTGGGAGTTCCTCTACCATCCTGTTCCTATGATGAGGTCTCCTTCCCTGGGTTCTCCTGCAGATTCAGCAATTGCTCAAGAAATCGGAAGGTTTCCATGATTAACCAACCCTAAATCAGTCTCCAAGAGCAGATGTTTGCATGGTAAATGGTGTACTTTCTTTGACTTGCTTGGCGGCATCCAGATGTATACCACTGCGATGCCTCTCTCTACTGAAAATGTTGAATACAAGCAGAATATTAACCGATTGAAACCTTCTAACTAGGAGCATTGTATTTTAAGTAGTTAACTCTTGTCTTTTCTTTCTCGAACAGGTCTTCAAGGAGAACAAGGTAAGCCCCATGTTACTTATAATTTCATTGTGCTCTGTTCCTTTCAGGAGTCATGGGTTATAGGCAGCTGCGTAAAGGCACGAGGCCAAATGACCCCAAGAGGGCACCAGATTGCAACAAATGGCCTCAAAATGGCCTTGTTGTGAGAGGAAAAGGAACAGCCAAACATATGAATTTGAATGGGACTGAGCACCACATGTGGTCACCGTCCATGAATATCTGCAGAATCCGGCTCGAGACATTGTCCCCCCGGCACCGGGGAACAAAATGTGTTTGGAAAAAGTATACAAGATCCTGCCACTGTGCGAGTAGTCACTCTTGGGGGTTTGGATGGCAGCTTTTACTGTCAATTACAGGTGTCATAAATGATAAAAATTTCTTCAGTTTGACAAAAATTACTTCCCCGAAAGCAAAGTATAAGGGTTGTATGCCCGTAGCGGTGACATAGAGCTGATTATTGCCTCCATCCGCTGGCACTTGCTCTTCTCGAATATTTCATCATTCGTCTCTGTTTTGATGCTGCCCCATTGTGATTTGTCATTTCATAAATTTGATGACCATGTTTCACACTGGCGATGCTCGTGGATAACACAGTGTAATTCTCCTAAACTACAGTCTTTCCGTGCTCTGTGATCAAACTCTCACTCTGCTTTATCATGAGATACAACAACTAGAATTAACTTTGCCTGAGCATGGATATCCTTTGAAAGGTCGCTAGGATTTGCAGTAGCTTCCCCATGTAGCGCCTTAAATCCCCTCTGGACTGCTTTGCAATTGATGTCATTTAATAATCTGACTACCAATCTCTTAAAGATGGTTTAGAGATGGGTGGAAAAGTATAATCCTTCACATCAATGGTAATTCCTCAAGATGAATCACCAGCTGTACATGTAATTGCATTTATTCTGGATTATGGCACCGAACAATTCTAAATCAGGCCTTAATTAGACCTCTAGGTTTTTTTTTTAGCTCTTGCCTAGGCAGCGCTTGCGTTGTCTCTTCGAGACATGCTGTATTCAGGATACAGGCATTAAGCTCTGCCCACTTTCCGCCCATCTGTTTATTTGGCTCATGTTACTGTCCTATGTCAATGGTGGCTTTTCATTGGTCAATAGGCTTATTAGTCCCTCCTTAGTACTGCCTTTTCTCTTGTTGCTCCCATGAGGACACCCCCTGTTACAAGTGTTGTTACTTTTACTGTTATTTGTGGTGCTCTGTGAGCACTCTTTTTGTATCAGGTCTCTCCTAGTTTGGCGGCTTGCTGCTGCTCGTTTTTACATTGTTACATTGATACCAAGCACTTCCAGCTTGGCACATCGCAATGCTGCGCTTAATCTGTAAGTACACACAAGGAGATGATGGACAGAGTGCTGAAACTTTTCAGACACTCACCCCCAGTCACAGATCTGGGTTGAATCCATCATCGTTCTTTAGCTCACTTTGCCACCCCAGTTCAGACCCAGCCATATGCAAATCAGTCTTGACCCTGTGCCTCATGGGAACAATACAGCCCAAACTTCCCTGGACCGGAAACAAGCATCCTAGGACCGGTTTCGGGGTAACACCCCTCATCAGCCAGGCTAGCTTGAATCCAGTGGCAAAGTGAGCAAGGGACCCACCCGGCGCACTTAGGGCGAGAAAGCAAAAGACACACAATTGATGGACAGAATGCAGAACAAATCAAAACATTCACCCCCAGTCAAGAGATCTGGGTTAAATCCATCACTCTTTTGCTCACCATGCCACCCCAGTTTAGACCTGGCCATATGCAAATCAGTCTTGACGCTGTGCCTCATGGGAACAGTCCAGCCCAAACTGCCAAGCCAGGTCCTCCCTGGACCAGAAACAAGCATCCTAGGACCGGTTTCGGGGTTTCACCCCTCATCAGCCAGGATAGCTTGAATCCAGTGGCACAGTGAGCCCGGGACCCACGTCTGGGCATACCCGGCGCACTTAGGGTGAGAAAGCAAAAGACACACAATTGATGGACGGAATGCAGAACAAATCAAAACATTCACCCCCAGTCAAGAGATCTGGGTTAAATCCATCATTCTTTTGCTCACCATGCCACCCCAGTTTAGACCTGGCCTTATGCAAATCAGTCTTGACCCTGTGCCTCATGGGAACAGTCCAGCCCGAACTGCCAAGCCAGGTCCTCCCTGGACCAGACACAAGCATCCTAGGACTGGTTTCGGGGTTTCACCCCTCATCAGCCAGGATAGTTTGAATCCAGTGGCACAGTGAGCCCGGGTCCCACGTCTGGCCATACCCGGCGCACTTAGGGCGAGAAAGCAAAAGACACACAATTGATGGACAGAATGCAGAACAAATCAAAACATTCACCCCAGTCAAGAGATCTGGGTTAAATCCATCATTCTTTTTCTCACCATGACACCACCGGAGATCGCAGCCTTGGTGGCAGAGATTTCCACCAATAGTACAAAGTTACTAGTATTAACTTTACACTTGATTCTATTGTAGGATATTATAACCCCTGATTCGAGGGAGTGGAGTCCTATACGTCTACACCTAGATGTAAATGTCCACTCGGAAATGGTGATTTAGCAAAAAAGTGTAAAGTTGCACCTAGATGTTGTAGTAAATATACACATGAGTAAATGGGCACCTGTATAGTTACCTTTGTGAAGAAAACCCAATGTTTAAAAAAAAAAAAGAATTCCAGATCCACCACCTGTAGCCAGAATAATAGACAGCAGGTGAATTTAGAAGAGTTTCATGCTCAAAACTATTGTTACATGTAAGTAGTTCATTTTTTATGATTCAGAATTTATTAACATTGTGTAGCAATGGCACTTTGATGATATGAGAAGTACTGGGAGGTCAGCGACCATGTGAGGTCACGCCATGTAATGTTATTGAAGAGAATCACATCCTGTGATGTCATGGGGGATTAAAGAGCATGTGAATCTACCTTCACTGCCCTTATGATTTTTGTGAAATGACGCTGCTATCCTTGAGCGGAAAATGTATTACACCAGATCTCCGAGAGGGTTGGCGGATGTGTAAACATGTTGTACTGCTACACCCCTCCATTTCGTGGCCCACTATGCTCTAAACATGTTCCTAATCCACCCTTTTTCTGTCTGTCCAACAGGACCTGTCGGTGAGGCGGCTAGTGTACCCCACGTATCCTTCAGTGCAGCCCTCACCTACCCTCAGGTGGACCCCGGAACCGTTGTATTCGATAAAGTGCTTGTTAATGACGGCAGCTACTATGACCCCTACACAGGTGAGTGAGGATAACGCATGCACCGATATATCCCTTATTATTCAAACATATGCACATATATTAGATTTTATTTCATATCCAACTGCAAGGAAAAAATTTAAAAAGTCAGATTCATTGCATAGACGTATATTTGCACCAGATGGCAGACTGTTGAGAGCTGATCTAGAAAATAGGTTTCAGGAAGCTGAAAAATGAAAATTGTAACAGAACTATTAATTTTACCAAGGAACTTCATGTAATTGCAAAAATGAAGTGGGGAAATGAAAAAATATATTTTTTGTCTTTTCCGATGTTCAATAATCTTGTATTTAAATTGGAAAAAGTTAATGACTTTCACACCACGTACTTTTCACTGACAATTGGACTGAATGACCAGCTAGCATAAATGACATTTTTCTACTTGAGAGGGTCTCCAAATATCGCTGAAAAAAATTCACCAACGCAATCTATTTTATCTGGATATGTAAGTGTAATATTGCTCCAGAGTGAGCTATCTAATTTGTCCCATTCTGTCCCTATTCCTCAGTTCCTTCTTCTGCTAAACTCGATGGGGCATATTCTCAAGGACTTATCGCCGAGTTAGCGGCACTTTATCGCAGCCAAATTGGCGATAGATTCATCGCCCTATTCACAAGCTGGTGCTAACAGCCGATATCGCCAGTTTTCCTGCGATAGCAGCCGCAAAAAACATCGCCACGGATGACACCGGCAACTAACACTAATGAGATGCAGAGTAGGCGTTCCTGTGCAAAAAGCAGCGAAAACACCACTTCGCAATATTCTCTACGACCAGCCAGATCGGCGATAAGATCCCAAAACAGGCGATAAGGCGCGTTAGCAGCATGGATTTAACACCTGCTCCTACCTGGTGTTAAGTAGGACGACAACCTGCACCACAAAAGGGAGCCCAGACCAGAGCCACACCTGAAGAACAACAGATGCCATGGAGCTACTGATCATGCAGCTCGGAGCCCCAAGAGAGCCACAACACCCCCCGCCACCACACCCAGGCCCGCCACCACACCCAGGCCCGCCACCCCCCCCCGGACCCCCCATCCACCCCCCGGACTACCACAGAGGCAGCGCAGACAAAGACAGCGGTCCTTCAGAAAACGCACCAGCCTCACAGACTTAACACCAGAGGATGTCATTGCCCACTACAGGCTCAAAAGGACAACCATCCTGACCATCATTGCCCACAGGCTGACGGTACCAACACAGCGGACAAACAACATCCCTCCGCAGACAGAGCTGCTGGCTGTGCTGCACCTGTTGGCCTCTGGTACCTTCCAACCAACAACTGCCAGAGTCGGAGGAGTCTCACAGCCAGACCTATCCAAGTTCCTCACACCTGTCTTGGATGCCATCATCAGCTTGGTACCCCAGCACCTTCACTTCCCACACACTGCGCAGGAACAGCTGGAGACCAATCAAGGCTTCTACGCCATAGCTGGCTTCCCGCACGTGTTGGGGGCAATCGACTGCACACATGTACTCCTCGTGCCCCCTGTCGCCACTGCACACAATTACTGCAACAGGAAGCACACGCATTCCATCAATGTGCAGGCAATAGTGGACCACCTGGGACTCTTCATCAATGTCGTCGCCAACTACCCAGGCAGTGTGCATGATTCCTTCATCTTCCGACAGTCCATCATCAACCAGCGCTTTCAGGATGGCACCTATGGGAATGCATTGCTCGTTGGTAAGTACCAAATGAACACACCACACACCTCAACTCCACAGTCATGCAACTCACAACTCTGGGAATGCACACGTTACAAACTCACATACAATATGCCAAACAACATGCCCACCTACCAGACACGACAGCACAACTTACTGTGGTAAGCTGGGCTAGCCATGTACACAAGCCATCAACGGCATTTCACCTCAGCCACACAATAGCAGAATGTGGGGAGAGGTGGGAACCAGGCATGTGCGAAGGAGGCAAGTGACCCATGAATGAGAATGTACACAATGCCAAGTGTGGCGTGGATGTGCTGGCCAGACTGCAGTATGCAGACCACAGACATGTCCATGTCGACATATACTGCTGGTGTTTGGAGTGTAGTGGACAGTGGACGCAACCATGTCACCCCAGGCAGTGGGGAAGATAGCGGAAATGTAGCTTGTTACGTCCCCCCCCTGTAAGCGTGAGCGGAGTGGGCTGGCCCGGCGTACGCCAGGCCAGCGTAGGGGTGTGAATAAAAAGCCTGTTGCTCTGGGCGTGGTTCTCTTCCAGAATGGCCAACGTGTCTGCCAGGGCGGCGCCTCTCAGCCCGCCACGAGGCCGATGCCGTGAGCGGCGGTGCCTGCGATACTGTGCGCCTGCTGCACCCCAGGCCGCTGGTCCCCAGACCCGTCTTGGCCGCCCCTGCGCAACCAGGCCTCACTGCTCACCTGCCGACACCGGCGTGTGTCAAAGAGGGCCCACCACGTGCCGGTGCAAGCTCCAAGCCCGAAGCCCGTGACCATGGCAGCCTCCTCAGACCATCACAGCCTCTGCGACACAGGCCCCCAGCACTCCTTTCTCGTTGACTTACTCCACCGCTGCCTCCGGCCTACACTGCGGTCAAGTAGGTCACACATTTGGAACTGAGTCTTGATTTATTTATGGCAGAGTTTATACCATTGTACAGGCCTCATCGCAGCCTGCATCCCCTTTCAGCTCTGGTGCCACTAACTCTGTGCCCCGAAATTCATGGAGACTCTCTGGTTGAACTTTGGTGGCGTCTGAGTCTATGGCCTGGGGGTTGTCTTCATCATCATGTAGCTGATACTGACTTGGTGTTAAAAATGAGTCTGTAGCATTCATCTCCTCCATATTGCCTGTTTCTGCTTGTTTCTGCCCTCTGCATCATGCCCTGGAAGAACACCTTCCACTGTCCCCCGAAACACTACGCGACATCCACCTTCGACATCGAGGAGGACCCGCTCAGCTCTCGTGGCCCTACCTCAGTGCACCGCAAGTCACCGTCCCGTGGCGGTGTGCCTGTGCCGGCCGCAGTGCATCCGGGGCCACTAACTCTGTGCAGTTCAAGTCGTGGACCCTTGCTGTTTGAATTTTGCTGATTGTCTGATCACTGTTGTAGTTGTTGTCAGCACCAACCACTCCCTGAGGGCTGGCTTACACTCACCCCACACCCATCCAGCACAGGCGTCACTGGACATGTGACCCTGGCAATAAAAGGGGCCGGGCGCACGTCCCCGTAGCCAGTTCCACAAACTATCTAAGTGTGTCCGTGTGGTCATTGTGTATGCATGAGTGCCCCGGGCCCTACCACATTACATTGTGCTGTGTACAGCGGACGCAACCATGTAACCTCAGGCAGTGTGGAAGATCTGGGACATGTAGCTGTGTC